>OY728152.1:1054645527-1055996777 GCA_963277665.1 Viscum album
ACATTTTTTTGAGAGGGCCACATAGTGGTGAACTAGATGTAATGGTCATCTTTGGTCAGATTTTCTCAAGTGATGGACATAAAGTTTTTTCTCGTGTTGCAGAGCACGTATTCCACTAACATGGTAGGGTATTGGTTTTTTTCTATTTTTTATTTAATAACATAATATTAATTATGATATAGAACACACTATTAGCATACTACCATCATTTTTGTTTTCCAATTTGACCTTTTTAGGTGCACAAATTACACATAAAATATCCCTATATAATGGATTTGGTAGTTTTCTCTTGAGGAAGTGGTTTTTGATAAATATAGTTTTCATAGTTTTATCTTGGTGTATCGGGGTCAGAGAGTATATTCCTTTTAATTGTGATTAAATGTGTTATCATATTATATTGAATTGGACCACGTGGTGGGAAATTGTGGTGTGTTGAGATGTTTGATGATTTTAGTGTTTTAGATATAGTTCTCATATGTATATTTCATTGCAGATCAATAAAAACACAGCCTTATAATCTTCAATAGTTGGTGAGATCCTATTGGAGTTCATGATGTAGATATAGAATTCACTTGAATGATTTTTAAGTTATTGGGAAGGAATACCCATGATGATCTTGTGCCACGAGTTTGTGATATTAGAATCAGTGGATTTTCGTATTGAGATGCGGGATGGAATAATATAGGTTTAGAGAAGAAATATACCTTGGAAAAAATATAGTTTCAGAGAGAAATTTTTTGAAGCACTAGATTGTAGAGTGTGGTATTGATTGGAATTTTATATATGAAATTAATTGATAATTATATTTAATGAAGTGGATTTAGGCATTGCTGACATAGGTAACCATAAAATTAAACAATTTTGAGCTAGATATCTTTGGTGTTTGGCTATGTTTATTTTTTCGTAGCTGCAATAATGTTTCTTATAATATCTTATAAACAATCACAAATATAGATATCATTTTTCTATTATGGTCTTTCCTCTAAATGGGCTAGAGATTGGAGCCTTGATGAGGGGAATAAAATTTTCACCCCATGGGTCATTGTGTAACATGTTTGTTTTAGAATTCATATAACTAATGTTGATGGATGTTTTTCTAAAGGTCGGTTATTTTACATTAATGATGTCTTTGTGAGCATCCATATTTAGCATTATCCATTTCTTCCATTTCACAAATGGAATTTATTAATGGTTTGGAGGAAATAGTGAACCATATTTTTTTAGTAGAGACAAAGATTTATTTAGAGTTTCATTTTCTTATAACCTCTCTACAAATACAAATTTAATTTTATCCTAGATGTTAACATATTAAAAAATTTTGATTGTTTAATATTTCTTAATATCAGGTATTGACTATAGGATTATTATTTGGGTTATGTTTTAGAACATCTAACTTATATGGATGTTTAATAATTATAATTTAAATAAATAATTATTCTATTATAATGGGGGATTAAATCCTTTCAATTATAATTCATATAAAAATTGAAACATCATATTAGATTCAGGACATAGGTATTAACACTTGGTTTGACATAAACTCCATTCTTATCATGGGTCCTTGGTAGGAATCATCATGTGGGCTTCAAATGAGAAAAATAATGAATAATTAATTAATTTTTTTATTTATATAAATACCATATAAAATTCTTATAAGTTTATCTTTATTGTTCTTATCTTAAGTTATCCTCTTTTATAAATGAAAAAATCCTAGAATGAGAGAGAGAAGTTCGAATCAAATCCACAAACAACAAACATTAGATCACAAAAATTAGACATTATCAATGATTAGTTATATGATCAGATAATGAAATGAAAAAGAAAAAAATATAACATCAAAATAAGATTAAAGTTTTTATAATTTTTTCATGAGTTAAAACTTATTACCATAGATTTATGTCTCATTATTCAAGATATTAATTTCTAAAAAATACTAAATTACTAAATTTTTTTTGTTGAAATGTTTATGTATTTTTATCATGTCTGACATTAGTGTGATCAAAAATTAGAAGGCATATCTTAAACATAGAAATTATTTTTTCATCAAACTATCATGATTTCATTCATATATTTTTTTCATTATTCTATATGGAGCTTCACATTAACCTATCTTATTGTGGTTTTCATTACATTTGATTATTTGTTTAGTCGATATTCGCACAACACATGATCCTCTATCCCCCATTATCATTCAATTATAATATTTATGAATATACCATTTCCCTTGGTTATGGATGATATTTTGATTGGTAGGTTGGGATCACGGTCAATTAAACCATGGAATGGGTAATAGTAGATTGGCGGAAAAGATGTTGATGAGATCATAGATGTTTTTTTTACTGTGGATTAGTGTTGATTAAATCATGTTATAATGATCCAGTATTTATGTGGTGTGAAAAAGATGATTAGAATACTGAATGGATCCATTTATGGTCTTTTATGGAGATTATTGTTGTGAAAACATTTATTGGGGTGATTCCAGTCAATGTAGATGTGGAAATTTGAGGAAACTACATATTTAAGTGAGTAACATGACTAAATAGTTTGTTGTTCAAATAAATACACAATGTGTACCCTCAAGGATACTACAATAGGGGTTTCGAAGGAATGATGGATTACATTATTTGGGATAGAGGAACCTAAACCATGTTCCTCAAAGTTTACCATCATAGAATGCATAGAGATTACAGGCCCAAGTGGCCCTTTAGACACACGTACTGTGTGATTCATGACCACATGCCTTCTAGGCACTATACATACATAGACTAGTCTCCCCATCTACACATTATAAGTCATCCTGTTGAGTCTACCCACTTTATACCCTCTTTTACATAATATGTATTTCATATATATATAAAAATGTATTATATTGGTAAATTTATAGTTACCCATTCGTCCAACATGTCGTGTATGCCACCAGAATCTCTATATAGGTTGACTATTACCCACCATGTGTTGATAAAATATATCGAATAATTTAGTTAAGGGGAAATATGACATATACCCCTATATTACATGCAATGTAATTTTCCTAACATAATTATATTTCTTATTTCCATTACCAAAACATATATAGTGATTCCTGAGTAGTACAATATAAGTAAATTTCTTTATAATATGTGATGGTGACTTCTCTTTATCCTCAGAGGTGGAATACCAGGTTACACAAGCATATTAGCCTCTTTATCTCCATAATTTCCTTGTCTCAGCTCATGTGTGGTGAGGAAAGAGTTAATTTTTGTGGAGATCTCTTATAATCATGTTAATTATAGGAAACAATACACGCATAATCATTCTAGAGTTTATCACTCTGCCACAAACATGATAAATTGGTCCTCCAAATTAGCATTGGGTACGTACCCCTTCAGTGGGAATGTGGTGTGGGTCCTCACAAACACAGATTATTGAGTTTGGAATGAAATTTCCTATTATGTACTTATTGTATGATACTCAAGGTTTTGGTCCTATAACTATTTAGTTTGGTCATCCTCATCTACAATGCGCTACTCGACAGTTTATTTTTCCTCAATTATAGTTTCGGATAGGTTATGTTGGTTAGCCCAAAGCAAGGTAGTTATGATATTTAATTTTAATAATCCCTTGGATGAAACATATCCTTTTTCATGGTTTTGGTTAACCAATGGTTTTAACTAATTTCTACATAGTGCTAATAGATTGTAAGGATTGGTACCTCATTGACTGGTGTAAATATTGCAGAATAGAGAAAATCCCCCCAACTAGATATGCATATTGGTGCTGATGAAGGGTTGAGTTGATGGGATGCTTTAAAACTATTGTTTACTTATTCATCAATTTGTTTCTTTTGAGATGGGGTGTACTATAGAATTTTTTGATTCCAAACATTCTAGGCTTTTCAGTTCTTAAATAAACCCATGTTTCTCATGGGGTATGAACTTTATAGATTTTAGGTAAGATAATTATAACTTGATCAAAAAAATTTATAATTATTATAGTAGAAAATATCAGGATCATTCCTTTTCTTAGTCATAGATACCTTCTTATTCTAGATGTTGGGTTGAATTTTCTTTGTTGTTTGGTTTGTGGCTTAAGGTAATCATACTATGTGTGTTTATACTCACCCCTTCATGGGTTTTATGCCCATGTGTATTGTATATTTTTTGATGGTTCAATGTTAATAGATGATCTTGGGTGATGGATATCCAATGTAGATTATTTATAGTTGATTATAGGTGATGGTATGAGATTCATGTTACATCATAGTTATTAATGATAGTGGTATAAACCAATAAAATAGGAGATCGATCCATGATTACACATAGTGAGGTCAATATTCCCAATGTCATCTATCTATATTCTTATGAGGCTTGTAAGATGTTTAGTTCCATTGGTAAAATACCATGTGTCATTATTATTGTATTTAATATCAAATTCATGTGTTTTATAAAACATTATTAATTACATATAAATATATATTTTTGGGTTGTACTACGGGTTAATTTATACAATGTAGATATATGCTTATTTTAGGTTGATATAAGCTAAGAGACCCCATATTTTGTGATATACCCACTCAGTTATTAGAACTAGATATAATGTATTATGTTGTTATTGTGAAAGGGAATACTTTGATTTACCTTAAAACCATATATAATTTTTTACACTCTAATTAATTTTAAAAGTTATTTTATTTACTACTTTAATTGATTTTTTTAATAAGGGAAAAAGAATTTGAGGATGATGGTTTTTGTTTAGTCATATATTTTAATGTCTATTCAATTTTGAAAATATTCTACTTTTAAATATAATGGATTTATTAATTGTTCAGTTATATTGTTCTCAACATGTATTTTTTTGATTTTCATATTTTTTCAATGTTATATTTTGATTAAATGATTTTATCAATATTTAGTATAATGTAAAAAAGACTATATTTTTATACATACATTATTTATACATATTAAATTGAATTAATTGAATATATATATGTGGTATTTTATTACATTGTTTCCTGAAATATGTTCTAGAGTTTTATTGAATGAATTATAATGATAAAGTAACTCTTTAGTGGGATTTTGACTGCTTCCATTTAGAATTTACGAAAATTAAAAAAAACATATAAAGATAAAATCCATGGTTCCATTAAGATGTATTTAAAAAGAGAATATTATTTTAAAATAGGTTGGGTTTATCTATTCAAATGTGGACTTGTTTTAATAAATAAGGCCTTATTAAGTGTAGTTTTATCATCCAAGATGACCTTTTTATAGAAGGTATTGATTCATGTTCACATATTATTATAGAATATCTAGTTAAATGAAATAAAATATACATTATATATTTAAGTATGTTTCCATTATTTTTATTCAAAATTTATATTATTAACATAAAAAATATATTAAATTATTTATGAAATGGTTTTAATAAATTTTGATTTTATTTTAATATTTTTGAATTTTCACTATATTAAATATAATGTTTTTCACTATTATTACATTGTTTTAAAAATCAATTCAAACTTAATAGATAAAAAATTAACAAAATGGTTATTTAAATCTATTTATATTGAAATTTATAAATGGTTCCTGAAATATAATGTTTAGTATTGTTTTCATTTAAATATATTTGGATATTTCTTTTTTCAAAGCATGGTTACTAATATTTGAAGGTTCCATGTTTTTTTAAAATCTCTTATGCATTGAAAAAAATGATTGTATTATTATTACTACAATTAATATTTCACAAATAAGAATATTAGTGTTTCATTTTACTGATTTTAGTTATGTTTTTTATAAATGGAATGTTTAGTAAATGAAATTCTATGAAATTTATAATGATTCTGGAAGAAATAATTTGTTAGAAGAAAAAAACCCATTTAAATATATTTTCAATAGTTAAATAATTTTTTATTGGATATAAAATGTTACAAAAACATATTTGGAATTTTTGGGGTTAAAATATGAATAAAAATAATGAACCAAGTATTTTTTTCCTAGGAAAGTCCTACCAAATCATTTCATAATGATTGTTAAATGCCTTTGGTAATCTTCTCCAAAAAATATTAAAACTATGATTTTTTCATGATCCAGGAAATTTCATTCATGGTACCCATGTATACTTTGGGATTTTACCATATCATGTTTAATAATCTATATATAGTCTCCTGACCATGAATACTGATTGTGTGATGAAAAATGTGTATTTAAAAGAAGGTTTTGGAAATATTTTGTCCCTAAGAACTATATTAGGACATGGATGTTGTATATAGAAAGACAAATTTTTTTATCCCCCAATATTTTATTTCTATTTCCTTTGTATTATAACTTGAATTATTTGATAGCTTTACATACACACAAGCCTATGTCTTTAGGAAAAGTGATATTGTAAATCAATATATCCTAGACATTAAATTGTATGTTTCGAATAGTTTGATAAATTTCTAAAAACATTTATTTATTCTTTTATTAATGAAAATGTATAGATTAATTAATCAGAAATATGTACTCAATTTTTAGTAATTTCATTTTAAACATAAAAAAATTTCATAAAAATTGTTTTTTATCTTAATTTGGAATATAAAAAATATAATAGATATATAACATTATTATAAAATTTATTTTAGGAAATTAATATAATTTTCAAAATAATAATTTAATTATTATCATAGGGTAAATTTTTATTATTTTTCTAAATTTATTTATTTTTTGAGAATAGTGAAAATAATGCTTTTTATAAAAAAATTCAAATTTCATTTCTTGGAAATGTCCCATTTTGGTTAAAATATGAAACTAAATAAACCAAATAATATTTTCATTATAAATTATATAATTAATTACATAGTGACCATCCATATACATTATTTTTATATAACATTTTTTTGTGGTTTAAAAATAAATTTTTACAAAAAAAGTATTTTTATTCACGAAATGTGTATCTATCATAAAAAATTAATTTAATATATATTTATTAATAGATTTATTTTAATTAATTTATTATATATTGAACATAATATCTTTAAAAAACATTGTTTTAAGGAATTAAATGTTGGTAAACATAGTTGTATGTGTAGAAATTCAATTTTCAAAAATTTAATTGCGTTATGGTTATCATGATTAATTAAAATTAATTTCTATGACTTTCAAATTTTAATATTGAAAATGGATTAAATGTAAATAATAATAATTATTATTTTAATTTAATATGGTGAACTATACTTTTTTCATTTTGAATTGTAAAAATAATAAAAAATATTCCACAATTAATGTTAAAATGGGATTATTTGGGTGGGTTTAAACCATGATATAATGATAGGATTGAAAATCAAAAATAAAATTTACTATTATTGAATAAATTTCAAGAATATAATATCCTACCATAAAATAAATCCCCATATTGAGCCACTTTCCATTGGAATTTCCCTTATATCATTGAATTCTTATAAGAAATTCGGTGTGTGTACCTTCCCTCACATATAAAATAGAACATCTCCTCCTCCCTTATTCATAGAATTTTTTCATCTATATCATAAACTACCCTATAAAAATAAATTAAATAATTATCCCCATCATCATATATTTTATGTTCTTCCCCTATGAACAATCCTCTAAGACATAATTAGTATTCTAAATGAGGTCTGCCTAAGAAGAGGTATAATCTTTACCAAATTCTTTTAATTTTATTCCTCCATATACGTCCTTAAAAAATGTATCAATAAAAAAATAAAAAATTGTATAATAAATATAAATTTATGTTATTATGATTATGGAATAACCACATAACACCTCTTCTCAATCAAATTGGAGATTAATGTATTAGTCCTGCATACGAGTGGACTACCGCCTCCACATATCGATACATCTAATTTTCCACCACCATTATTATTCATTTGTTATTAAGATAGGATTAATGTTTATATATTCTATTTATGTTATAAAAATTATTATTGAAATATGAATTAAGATTTAGCTTTTTCATTCCAACTATTAAAATTTGAAATTTCACAAGTTTGTTTGTATGGACTACAGTCTCTACATAGTGATTTATTTACATTTTCTTCACATATTTATATAATTTGTTATATATTAATATATAATGAATACATATGCTACATATATATAATGAATATATATGATATACATGAAATAGATATATATATATATCATTATTTAAATTATGGATGTGAAGGAATTATAATCAATGTTTAAGGGCTATAACCGTCGAACAAAAAAATATTATAAAAATAAAGCGGTTAAGACCTAAAATAATTTATAATGAAATATTTGTAATAGACATGTTATAAGTTGTTATGATAAACCCATGAATGTTATAATAGTTATTATTATGGTTCTATTGAATTGCTTTAATAATTGTAATTTTAATATAAATGTTTTTATATCCCATATGTAGCAAAGAAATCATGGGGTTAGAAGTTTTGTATTACAATCTCATTTTTATTGGGAAAAATTGTGATTAATTTTTTTGATCATTAATTTATACGCTATATCAATAAAAAGAATAGTGTATGTTACTCTAATATTTTAATTTTCAGATATATAATGTTTTGGTTTCAATTTCCTCTATTTATTTACTTAGGATATGAAAATAATGTTTTAAAGGATGACTAACCATGTTATCCACTTTGGTCAGATTTTTTGATTTTTTGATTTTATTTATAAATTTTCATTCTATTATTATTTCACACTGATTTATTAAATTAATTTTCCCCATTTTTTAATTGATTCTAAATTAAGTGAATCTTCATGTCATTTTTAGAATAATATTTTTTTAATTTTTACTAATAATATGAATTGATTTTTTGTTTTAAAGTACACCATATAAAGGATGTTCTCTACCATCAGGAAATATTTATTATTTGAGTATTACCATAAAATATTCCCTGTCCATTTTAAATGGAAATATATTTCTTAATATTTTTGATATTTTTAGATTCTAAATATGTTATTTCAAATAAAGAGGGTATTTTCCTCAAGAAAGATTCTAGTGATCTATTAAAAGTATGTTTATCTATAACAATATTAATATATGTTTCTTATTAATTTGTGGGAATTTGACCCAATATTTATATTTTATATTCCTTCACTAGATATTTTATGAATTTTATTACAAAATTTTTATAAAAGATTTATCATATCCATCAGTTATGATCTGATTATATTATGAGATTTATGATCTAGTGTAGAACTTATGTATGGTATTTGTCTTTTTAAGTGAGGTATTGACGTGTTATATTCCTAAAATTCCTTGGGTATAGAAGGATATATCATGGGGTCAGAAATATTTTAGTGGGTATTGAACATGGATCTGTTAGGGGAATTGATCAATCATAATGCCTTTATAGTTATCATTTACTAAGGAAATGATGGAATATGGACTGAACCCGATCCATTATAATTGTCTGGAAAGTGATACATGACTATGAAAATGATTATATTTGATGTGAATGAAAGAAACATATTTCATATCCTTATGATATGTTTTCATTGCTCTTAATTTATTAATTACTATTCTTCACTCATATCACTTGTGTGATTTTTTTGAAAAAATCATATTCCATATTTCATGATTAAATATGGTTAAATGATTAGGTAAGATAATTTTATGTCATTATCATGTTATCGTAAATGTATTTATATATATATATATATCTTATTCTCCATCATGATCATTGATTAATAAATAATAATTTTACCCCTTCCATGCTTCTTATCTCATCCTTTCTTATGTAACCATTCCCCTATTTTGAATTAAATATTTTATGTATAATATTTTGTGGAGGGTGATAGTTGTAAAATATTAATAAAAAAGGGTGAAGATACATTATATACTAGATGATAACATATCAGTGTTTCCAAAGAAACTAAACAAATATAATCCACATGCAAGTATTATAGTGAAATGTGTTGAATATGCTTCTAAAAAAGATATTTTTATAAATAAAAACTATGGGTTTCTATAAATAGTTTTAAGAGATCTTTTTTATAGACACCCAAAATTAAATATACATATATTTTTTCATTGATTGAAATTTTAGATACATGATATATTGAACATAATAATGTCGTTAGATATATTATATCCAATCTACAAGGATCCATGATTTTTTGAATAAAAACAGATCCAGTGTTCCTTTAAAAATGTCCTTTAAAAACCCTACATTATTATCCATTTTTACTAAAATTTTAAGCAAGAAAACTGAAGGAAATTTGTATATAATTTATTAGGTTTATTTTAATTAAACTCTTATTTTTGTATAAATAATTTATTATTTATAAATGAATCAATTTCTCTCATAATATTTTTCAGATAAAATAGATGATTATCATCATAGAATAATAGTGTTTTAGGGAGAAATGTGTTCCAATTTCATCTTTATGAAACTTTTTAGATATGTTGGAAATAATAAAAATTATAAATAATTCATTCTCGATGATTATATGAGTTTCCCTTACAGTTAAGAGTAACAACCTATGTTTTGGTTTTCCATTAAATTGATTCATTATAATTCATGAATATGTGACATTGTAATTCCATATGGTAAGGAGGATCAATAAGTAATATTGTGATTTTAGATATAAATTCCTCTTAAATTAGAGTCTTTTTTATTGTTGTTTTGAATAAAAATTATTTTAAATTGTTAAAATATTATGTTATTATGCAACAAAAATTTAATATTCATTCATATCTATTTGATATGGAATTAATAACCCAATTATAAAACCTAAGATTCATTCTATGGCCATAACGAAATATGGGGTGGAGAATTATAACAACCCTCAATCCTTATTTTGAGTATAATTTAATAATAATGATGTTTAGTGAATGAAATATTTTGGTTATTAAAATATTGAAAAAATTTGTGTAATTCATAGATGGTATATGTACCTTGTGATCATACATAATGATTATTTAGTTCATTTGTTTATGTATAGTGTGTTTAACTTTCAATGACTGGTATTTGTGAATATGCAAGCAAATCAACCATGTCATGAATTTGACCTAAAACACCAAATTTCCTTTATGGACTTCCCAATACATTTCAAATTTAACTATTAAATTATTATTATTTTATTTTGGGAATTTAATATGTTTACAAAATTAAATATTATATTTGATATATTTAACTTATTTTTTTTGAGGAATATATATGTTTTTCTAAATAAAATAATGTTTTTGAAAAAATAATATTTTATAATAAGTTATATTAATTTATCATTATCAAAAATTGAAAAATAATAATATTCATTAGTAATGTTAATTAACAAGAAAAATTTAAGTAAGAGTTAGGAGAGGGAATGAAAATAGTATCAAAATTAATGGGGTCAGAATAACAGACCAATCATCATTGATGATAAAAGTAATGAACATGATCAAAGAATCATAATATATTAATTACATATAATGATAATATTTTTCATCAGATATCCCCCATCCAAACTATGTGTATCCTTGGCCCAAGATCATCTAAATATGATTCTTTTACCACTCAGGTTTTAGAGTGAACTTGTCTTCTTAATCTACCATCAATGATATGGTAGATATATTACATGAATAATTGTAATAATCATTGCACAATCTTCTTTTTAGTGTTACTTTGTGGATTCATTCTCTATCAAACACGTTTTCTGTAGCTTTATATAACAAACCCCAAAAAGAGGATCCACTACTTCTAGTGTCCTTTCAATCTGGATTTCCTTTCCCCTAGATTTTCATTCATCCAGGACACATTATATGATTTAAAAGATTTTTATTAATATTATGACAATCATAGGGGACATCCTAAGAAGAATTATAGAAATCCACATCATTAGGGTAGAAATATTAGAAAATCTCATGTGGTTCTCTGTTCACTACCCCAACAACCCCTTTTGAGTGCCCAAAATCACCTTGTACCTACCTATGACCATCACTTATAGTTGTTTGTTGGAACATTCTACCCATATTTTTGGGGACAAACAAACCTAATGGTTGAATTCTATCCTCCAAATCCATTTCTATGGTTGACATACTTTTTGGGTCTTTGAGTACCAATAAATTAAACCCCAAAATTATCTACGATAATAGAATAAGCTTTAGTGGTCCCATCATGATCAAGGATCTCAAGGTCCTAGAACATAATCATGGTTTGGTAAATTAATTTATATGTATTAATTGATATTATATTCATGATATTGGATTTTAGAATAAAAAATGACATCATATTTATAATAATAATTATTATTATTATTTAATTTCATATGTGAAATAATTGAGAAAACCTCTTCCATTCCCTAATTTTTATGGCATACTGTTTATGGGGATCCATTACCAATTCTACTGTCCACCTAGGTTTAAAAATGAATCACTTCATGGTATATCTTAATTTATATTTCATATTTTATATTTTTCATCTATATCTTTATCTTTGTACTTTTATATATTATTTTATCATTATCATGTTGTCTATTGATACGAATTTTCATTTGCATAGAATCATTACATTTTCCTTATAATCTATTTTTGATTTTTAATTTATTTTTCATCATATAATGGGTCTATGATATGGGTGATACATGCTTAATTTAAAATATAATTATATTAATTTTTAATATTAGGTATCCTTATTTGTTGTCCAATATATAATGAACCATGAGTTCATGATAATTCTAAACCATGTTTTACAATTGAAATGTTTTTATATATTATATCAACAAGTAACATATACTAGAATTTAATTCTCACATATTATTTCATAAATGGTTTTCAAATAGATTTTTTTACAATGTGATATAGTAAGAAAAAAATAAAAAACTATAGGAAAGGTTTTTTGGAAAATTTCTATGAATAGTTTCCCAATGAATTAAAACAGTTTTCTTTCATAGAATCAATTTTGTATGATTTATGATGAATTGGTGAAATAGTTTTTTATATGAATTTAATTAATTTTGGGGTTTTTATTTTCATTAATTTTATTATTACAATGTTGGTTATGTTTACAATAACATTTCCATATAACAATGAAAATCATTTTTTATATTTTTTAATAATAATTGGAATAATATATCTGAAAATAAAATTTATGAGTTTTTTAAAATGTTTAATAATTTTTTTAATGATTTTTAACACCACATGATTTTATGAAATATTTTTTCTGATAAATTATATTTCTTCAATGGCTTCTGTTACATGGAACATTGAGTTTTAAAAAACACATATATATTATTCATTTAATTATTTATACATTATTTTTATAACCTATCCATTAAACATGTTGGTTTGAATATGGATAAACACATTTTTAAAATTATTTATAATGGTTCTATAGAAATAAAACACGTCAAAAAAACTTAATTTTTAGTGATGCCTTTCTTTTCATTGAAATTTATCCTTCTCAAAATATGGTTTATATTGAAATTTGTGAAAAAATACTAAAATTAATATTTTCCAAATTTTGAAAATTGATTTGAACAAATTAATATAACTTTTTCAGAAAATATTTCAAAATTATATTCTGTTTAATTTTTTATGATTCTTCTAAAATATTTTACTTTTTGAATGAATACTGAAAATTACCGGTTTTTTTGTACAACTGTCATTTCATTTAATAAAATTAAAAGGTTATGCTTTGTTTTAAAATGATTTTTAATGTAATATCCAACCAATTATATATTTATTAATCCAATTTAGGCCATTTTTACCTATTTAATATTGAGTTTGGTATTAAAACATTTTATACATAAAGAAACATTCTATTGGGAAAACCGCTTCTTCATCGCATCTGCAAGATTTATTTAAAATTTAAATTTCGAAATTATATTAATGGAATTTTTAAAATATGATTCCTTATTTTAAATAAGAATATTTAATATTATATAATATTTTATTATAAAATTTGTTATAAATAAATAGTAAAATAGTAAATATTAATTAACACAATTATGGGTAAAATAGGATTATCAAGTGTTAAAAAACATATATGGGTATGTTTACTAATAACAGTTTTATAAATCAGATTTTCCCCAAATATTACAAATATATTATATCCCACATTTTGAAATATGGTAATTTGTTTTAAAAAATCATTGAAATTAATTTATCATTTTTATTCTTTTGAGAAATTTCCAGGTAGTTTACATGTGTTTTCTATTCCCCACTAATAAAAGGACCACACCTATAGTCTCTTATTCATAATTATAAACCACATTGTTTAAAAACATAAATTTTAAAATAAATTCTCTAATTATCTCCACACATTTTAGAGCCCTAAATTTTATTAGACACCACTCAAATGAAGGCTTTAGGTTTAAAAGTAATGGGATTCTCGAAAGAAGAGGTATAGTCCTTAGACATGAATTTATATCTTATTTCATCCAATAACTCAATAAAATACTCTAAAAACCAGATCATATAAAAAATTAATAATCCAAAATATTTTAATATTTTATTTTTCTAATGTAATTTTCAATATCTATATCTTCATCCATCAAATGGGAAATAAAACCATTGATCATGTGTGTAAAAGACTACCACCTCTCAAACTGATGTAATTAATTTTCTATAACCAATATTTAAGGGTTGTTATAATGATGGATTTAACATATTGATATGATATTTATGACATATTTAAACTTATATAATTATAATATCACCTATAATTTTGATATTCTATTCTATGGGAATATGATTATGTCACTCGGGTGTATGGTAGACTACCGCCTCGCAAATCGATGTGATATGTTCACTACATTAAATATATATGAAGTGTAATAGAGATAGGTTTTTTAGAATATGTGATATATATGAAATATAAACTTTTCTATAATGTTAATATATTATTTACCATTCTTTCATTTGATCTTTTGAGAAAATGGGATCAATGTTCATATGTACTTACATCATACAGTCTCCATGAATGATGTGATTTATTTTCAATCTCTAACATTATTGGATTACTATAAATAATTATATAATGAATATATATTATATTTATATCAATTGTAAAAAAAAATATTATGAATCCAGGATTAATATAAAAATACCCAATATACCTAACCAAAACATACATGAAAAATGATATATTTATTACCCAAAATGTACTTTTTTCCTAGGAATTGATAATAAACTGATAAAATAAGTTTATAAGTAAATAATATATGTATTGATAAATATTTTTATGTTTTTTTAATATATTTATAATAATATTAAATTTATTATACAATATGATGAAATTTATTTTGAGGAAATTAAAACATAACGTATGGGATTTCAAATCACTCTTTTATTTCTAGGAGATATATGTCATAATCAAAACTCATTTAATTTATGTAGTTTATATTCTTTCCTTTGAAATGTTATAACATTAATATAATTAATATAATTATATTTAATTTTTCATTTGATTATATTCTTTTATGGGGATTATGATTCATAGGTTTCCAACATGGTTAGGGATTTCTCTCTCACATTTTATTATTGTGGGAGCCCTGAAACATTTACCATTTATTTCGTTCATATATTGAATATAAATCCTAGAAATATATTTTATAATGAATATTATAGAGATTATTTTTATTTTAATATCTACATTTGTTTATTTCTTTCATGTTTATCCTGATTCAAAATTTTATAAAATGGGGAGGTTTTTATATTTCAATATCATTTTTTATTGGTATTGATTATTATTATTGTTTTTGTTGATGAAATATTATGATATATATCAAAATAATTTAATGAATCGAATTAAACTATTGTTATTTCCAAAAAAATTGTGTTTTTCTTTGATTTTAATCTCTTTATGCGCTCATTTGAATGAATTTTGTTTTACAAAAATTATCTTTATTTCACTTTTCTGTTAAAAAACAATTTTCCTTCCATGTCCATGTTTTTTCAAATAATTTAAAGTATATTATTAAAATTCTACAATTATTATTTAATTTAATTTTTATTTTATTTTTAATTTTTAACAAATTATTAAAAATGAATCTTCTTATCAATTTCTAGGTCATACAGTTTTGAATTTTTAGTGAAATTAAGAAAGGAATCATTGTTTTAGCTTATATGTCATGAACATTACTCCCTGCCACCATGAAATCACAATGAATTAATGCTTATTTTACATTTTTAAAAGATCCATTTCAGAGAAATTTTTTACTATAATATTTTCAAAAAAATTATATTTTAAAAAAAGAGATCACAAATTGGAATGGATAATTTCATCAAAAAATCTTCTAAGAGATCATTCAAAATATTTTTCTATCTAGGATAATATACTTTTATGTTACATATTATTTGCATGTTATGTTATCCAATTATACCATATGTGTTCTTCCACTATATGGTTTATGTTTATGATAAAAAGATATTTAGAAAACACTTTTCTTTTCCAAGGGTTCTCTACGATGAAATGCTGAAATAACAATGAAACATTTTCCTTTATAAGGGTTATGTTATTATGAAATGATGAAATGTATATGAAACCCATTTTTTTACATATCTTATGTTATGATGACATATTTATAAAACCTATTTCTTTTTCATGTGTTCTGATACGATGAATGATTTACAATCATGGTGTACACATATTTACTGTTCTAATTTTGTGATAGGTAGGAAAAATATATCCCTCTATTTCTTTGGGAAAATATTTATATCTCATTATCTAATCATGATATTAATAGTGAATAAACCCTTATCAGTAAGGGACTCTGTCCATTATGAATATCTTTGGAGTGAACCTAGACACCTTCGATGGTTTGGGGAGTGAATCCCTTACACTATGATAAGCATTGAAATGATCCTTTAATTATTATGAAACAAATTTTTCTTCATATATGTATACCACATCTCTATGAATTAGGATAATATTATGTACTAATAGATCACATTTCATTATACCATTTTTATGCATGTATTATGAACTTCAAATATTTATACCATTAATCAAGTTTGTGATATATGAATTATAGTGTATGGTTTTTAAATGTTATTCTCATTTTCACATTACCTCATAATCATGTTATTTTGATATTTTACATGTTTAACCTTACAATTCAGATGACCTTAACTTTTCTTATGATTAATTTCCATATATTATAATTAAATGTGTAGTGAATGAGATGTCTAATAAGGGTGAATGGTCTGAAGAACACAGTGGGAAATGATATAGCTCACCTATTAATCATCTATTTATGTATATTAGTTTCCAATATCAATAGACCTAAACAATTCTATTGTTCATCATTATTTTATGTAATTAATATTTTTCTTTTTAGATGGAATATCAATATATGAAATATCAGGGTCTTTATAGTTTATTTCAAATAAAATGTGTACTTAACCATTGGAAACTATGACGAGATAACATTAGTGATATCCCATTATATTTGTATATGGATATAGTTAATGATATATATAAAGGAAATTATATGGGTATGTCTATGGATAAGTCAAGTTATATAAAAATTTTCTGAAATTTTGGCGAATGATAGAGTGAGTGATTTCTAAATAATTACATCCATGTATGAATACTATAATTGAATGTCGATCTAGAATCATTATAATTAGGGGTAATAACCTTGATATTGAAACATTTAGCTGGAAATTATCACCACCAATTGCATAATAATTGGTCTTTCTTAGCACCTGGTTTGACACCCTTAGGGGATATTCTTTGGAAACACACAAAAACATTATGAACTATCATAAAGTTTATGAATTTTTCAAGACCATGAATGAACAAGGTAAAAAAAATAGTATCATATATTTAAAATGATATTTCATGATTTATACATCTTATTAATTATTTTTCATTATTAATCACACAAATTAATGATGCATGATTCTATTAATAACTATTTTGGTTATATAATGGGAATTAAGATTTATTGATAAAGATGAAGTGGGAACATATATGATCAAATATTTATGTAACGTATTTGATGGTTGATATATTGGACTATGTATATCATAAAAATTATATAGGGATAATCATTATTATAATCAATGATTAGATATAGAATTATTAGTGAATCCCCTTAATGTTTTTATGATTGTGTCGTTAGTCTATGAATCTTATTTGGTTGATGTTTTGTGGAATATGCTTCTTTTAAATATTTTTATTTTCCCTCTAGTTAATTTTTATATTATCTTAGGAATGGATTGGATTTTTTTTATGTAATTCCCACAACATTTTTTGAGTAAGAGATGTTGTGTTTGTATTCTAATCCAATTAATGATAATATATCAGGGTGATGAAAAATACAAACCTCTATTATAAATCACAAAATTTTTATTGGTGTTTTCCCCTTAAAATTCTGTTTTTATCTATTATTGTTGGGTAGAACATCATTATTGTTTATATTCCTATTATGATGGAGTTTTTTGTCTTCCTAAATGATTTTAACAGTCATGCACTTAAATTTGAAGTTTATTTCTCAATTAAACTCATACCTAGAGACACACTTTTTCAAATACTCCCTATAGAATGACCCCAGTTGAGTTTCAATAATGGTAGAATAAACTCCTAGAGAATATTGAAAATGGATTAATTCATCCATGTGTGTCATCATGAGGTGATCATATGATTTTATAAATAATAATAATGTGTCAACCTGACTCTTTAATGATTATATTTAGACGAAAAGAACAAAATATAGAAAAAGAATCATATACCCCATATTGATGGCGTCATTGACTAACTATGTAGATATCAATAGCTTTAGAAGATTGAATTTCATTCTAGATATCATCAGTTGATGGTTATGAAGTATTATATACCCAATACATCATTTTTATAGTGTATATACACTATGAATATATAGTGAGGCTAGATTGTATTAGTAATTTCTCATATGACATCGTGGATTTGATGGATGAGGTCAATAGAGAGAACCTTGATTAGTTGATGGTAGTATTTATAGGTAATACTCATATATATTAAAAGATAATTGAATACAATGGAGACAATCTGATGATTATAATGACGACCTTATGGAATGACAATCTATATGAAAATTTTACCACATGTTAGTTTTAGCTGAATACTGATTCATTTTCTAGTTCATATATCCTCAATTTTGGTTATATAAGTCGATCCATCAATGGAAAATGATATTTGATGTTATACTAGACAATCCACAAAGTTTAAGAGCTATGGTATTCATAGATTATCTAGATATAATTGATGATTTATTTATATTTTCTCCAAAAGATAAAATCCAATCACAATGTTAAATCTGATGGGACATATGTTCCTCTAGAAAGGTGAATGTGAGGAAAATTTCAAGGAACAAAATTAAATATTAGTTAGCATGCCTATACATAAATTAACTATAGTGGATAAGAGTTTATTGAAAAATAAAAGAAGTTATTGGGACGTTTTCTCAAATATACTTGCATTGTTATATATTTTTTCCCATTAATATTGAAGGATCCTGATAAAATGAAACCAACTCATGATTTGGTGTTATATGTGGAAATTTTTTAATTATATATTTGGAGGAAATTTGTTTATGGAGAAAGGTATGACATATATACCAATAAAAAATGATTAATATATATATATATATATATTCCCATAAAAATATTTTAATATGTTCTAGGGAATATTTTATTATTGGATTAAATGGTATGGCTACTCAGTATATTACCACCCTAAGAAAGAGAACAAGGTGGAAGATGTCTTGGTTCTAGAGGATCATTCTAGCTTATCTATTATGAGGATAAAAAATATGAAATATTTATAGATTTGAAAATGATATATCCAGAAATCCAGTTGTAATGGGAGAAATATTAACTATCTCAAGTGATTTTTAAACCATCTATACATGTAAATATTAAAGAGGCACAACAGGATGATTTGGAGCTATTAGAGGTGGCTCATAGTTCTTAACTCATTATTCATCATGGAGATAAATATATGTATAGATATCTAAAAGAGTAATTTTTGTGGTATGGTATGAAGAATGATATTATATAGTTTATATCATCGTGCTTTGTATGTCATCAAATTAATGTTCGGATAGAGAATTCTAATTCCGGGTTACAACCATTACCCATACTAGATTAGAAATAGGAAAGCAACACCATGGATTTTATCATCAGACTCCCCAAAAAGTATAAATACCACAATGTAATATGGGTTATGTCCAATCACTATATTAATTCCCCATAAATAATAAATAATAGATAATAATAATATCCTGATCATATTATAGTAATATACATTAAAAAACTTGTAAGGTTTCAAGGAGTACCACATTCAACAATGTCTTATTAGGATAAGAGTTTTACCTCAATGTTCCTGTAAATCCTTCATCAATATCTTGATATAAAGTTATGTTTTAGCACTTCCTATCATCCTTAGATAGATTGTTATTATAATATAACAATCAAAACCATAGATGATTATTTTAGATCTTCTTCTATGGATATCAATGGTAGTTGGGATTATTAATTTCATCTAGATGAGTTTTCATAAAACAATAGCTTTCATTTATGAATATCAATGAATACTTTTGAAGCAGTCTATAGATATAATTAATGAAATTAAACATACTATGAAGAAGTTTGAGAAAGAAAAATATTATTACCTTTGATAGGTTATGTAATAGTGGAGAAAGATAAACCCATTGAATAAAAAATCAAGGAATACTAATGTCAACATAAAATTTATAAAGACACTAATTGATATGATCAAGAATTTGATGTTTGTGAGAAGGTTTTTCTATAAATTTATCAAATTTAGAAGGTAAATAGATTTTGAAATAATGGAAATCTATTTCCATGTTATATCATTCATTTTCATGTTCATGATTGTATTGATATGATATATTATGGATTGGAACTTCCATAGAACTAATATCAAGTACATGATGTGTTTCATGTATATATCCTAAGTACATATATGATTATTACAAATTACTAAAATCATATTTCATACTAATGGAATACAATATTTCGTCTGAAGAACAATTGGTGGATATTTGAAATCATATAGAGAATATTCAATGATGAAAGGACACTCACTTGGTCAATGTTTTCTGGTGAACCAAACAATTTAAAGAAGCTATATTGGAACCTAAGGATATAAAATTATTTAATTATCCTCATTTTATTGTATTATATTGATTAATTTTAATTGGTGAATTTAATTTGAATTGGAATACAATGTAACACCTTCAATTTTTTTTAAATAGTTTTTCTAATAAATTAATTTTCTTTCATAAGTTGTGTTACACACAACACTGTGTTTAAATGAAGAAAAATATATTCTATTAACATATTATTTAAACTTGATCGATATTAAATAAAAATAAACTAGGAGGTAACAATAGGAATAATTTTTTTAAATTTTTTATAACATTTTAATATAAATAATATTTGTTGATAAAAAATAATTTAATTTATTGTAAAAAGTTTTACACTATGAATTTTTTTCTAGGTTGTTTTTTCTATTTCTATTTATGAACAAATAAACAAACAATATTTTTACACTTTTATAAAAAATTTCTATAAAAATTATATTCATATTATTATCCAAATGTGAAAATTAGCTTTGGGTGATTTTTTTTTAATTTTTATTAAAATTTTAATTTTTTAATTGATAATGACTAATAATGTTAATTTTGTAAGCAGCCTTTTCATAAAGAAAATTTATAATGATATATTTTGGTTTTAAATTTTTTAAAAAGTAAAATTATTTATATTATAAATTTATTAATCCATATTACAATACTCAAATTAATTTTATATTAAATTTTGATATTAAAACATTCTATAATTAAGAAAACAAATTTATGGAAATTCCATTTCCTTAAAATAGTAGGTTTTGTTTTAAATTAAAATTTCCACTTATATGAATGAAATTTTGAAAAGT
Source organism: Viscum album (assembly GCA_963277665.1). Lineage (NCBI taxonomy): Eukaryota > Viridiplantae > Streptophyta > Magnoliopsida > Santalales > Viscaceae > Viscum > Viscum album. Next base: position 1,054,667,378 of record OY728152.1, read on the forward strand.
TTATTGAATACTATGGATTGAAAACAATATTATTTAATTACATCAACATAAATTTTTGTCAAAAAATAATTGTAAAAATAGTAAAAATTACATAATGTAGAAAGGTTAAACCACATTTACCAGAGGTTAATCTAAATGATAAGCATGTCTACAAAAAAACCATCCATAAACCCTATTTTCATGTAATATTAAAACATATAATATCCATAGTTATAATATATGTTCGTTTTGAAAAAAAATTCATGGTAATGACATAATCATTTTTGATATTTTTTGACATTTCCATAAAGATTCCATGTGGATTCATCTCCCCACTTTTAAAATCAGCTATCCCCACCTATATTATTCACACTTCAAAAAAAAATTTGAAAAATAAATACACAAATTAATTCCTTACTTATATCCACACATCATAGAGGCCTTATTTTATTTATAAAAATCTTCCTAAGAAGGATTTAGTTGCAAACCTATATGTGTTCTCTGAAGAAGACACATTGTCCATAACCATTCATTTTCATTTTATTTCTTTAGCTATCAAGTTAAAATATATTTAACCATGATAATATGATAAAAATACCATCTATTTTATATTTATATATAATTATCTTAATCTCATCACCAAAATTTATCTCTTATTCCATCAAATGTTAATTGAAACCATCAATCATGTGTACGTCAGACTACAGCCTTGGGAACTGATCTTTTTTTTCCAATAAAAACATATCACAGATATATAAAATGATGTATTTAACATATTTATAAAATATTTATAACATAATTATACTTATTATATTTTATTATCACATATACCTTCTTACATTCCATTCTGTATGAGATTGATAACATTTCTTCTATAGATGGAAGACTTCTGCCATAGAAAGATATGTGATTCATTGTTGAAATAAAATTTAAATGGAAGGTATTAGGGATATTTTTAATGAAAATATTATATATATATATAATATAAATTTTATTATGGTTATTTAAAATATTATTTTCTATCCTTTATTTCATCTCTTTAGAAAATGGAAGCAATGTACATGTGTATATACAACCAAACATCTACCTGAACTATGTAATTCATTTTATATCCAAAAATTTAATGGATAAAGATAAATAAATGTATAACAAATTTACATTATTTTAATAATATGGATAAATTTATTTTTTTTATGGAACTATGATAAAATCAAAAGGAAAAAAATAACTAACCAAAACATATATGAAAAACGATGTTGTTATAACCCAAAATTTGATTTTAATGAAAAATTGTAAATAAAAGTGTAATAAAAGGTCATATGATAATAATATATAGATTGATACATATTATTATGTTTATATAATATAGTTATAATAAAAATATATTTATTATACAATATGTTTCGTCATTTAAAAAGGAATTTTATATATATGGTAGTGGATATCTAGTCTCTCTTTATATTCTGGGAGACATATGACATATTCCCCACTCATTTCATTAGTTTGTCGTATATACTTACCATTTTAAATTATATATAATGAATATACTTATTTTTAATTTATTTAGTGTTTCATTTTATTTTATTATTTAATGGAGATTATGATTTAGTTTTTTCCAATATGGAATGGGTTTTTAATCTCACTTTTTATTTATATTAGACACATGAAATATTTAACATTTATTTGTTTTATGTGGTGAATTAAATTACCATGAATGTTTTTTTGATGATTCTTATGAGTTTTATATTGATTAAAAATTATATATAAGTTACATTAATTCTTGGTTATTTTCATTCAAAATACACCAAAAGTGTTAAGGTTTTTGTGTTACAATCTCCTTGGTTGTCTGGACTGATTCTTATTATGTTTTTATTGATAAAATATTATTATATACCTTTAAATAACCTGAAAATTTTAAGTCTCATATATCTATTTTTATATAATATATGTTTTCACAATATTTTCCCCTCATTAAGCACCCAATTTAAAATACTATTATTTTAATTAAAATCAACATTATTTCTATTTTCAGTTGAAAACCATCTTTTCCCACATATCCATGTTTTTATAAAAAAACCTTTCAATGAATATTTTTATTATTATCAATTTATTTTTTGATCTAATTTTTACCCTTATTATAATATTTTATAGATGTTTTAAATGAAATATTATTATCCAATTCTGGATGTTTCCATTTTTAAATTTTAATGAAAATGTAAAAGGAATAATCATTTTAAATATACGACATTAATGGTATTTTATTCTGTTATGAAATCCCAATTATTTAAACAATATATTAAATTTATTTTTTGTTTATTTTCAAATAAAATTTATTCTTTAATATTTGGGATGATTTTTATATTTTAAGAATATATTTAAATTTTTAAATGATATTTTCCTCAAAAAATGTTCTATGTGATCTCTCAAAATCATTATGCATATATGATGAAATATTTTCATGTTTTTTAATATTTAATAATGATAAGACCAAATGATTCCATAATTATAATTTATTTTGAATTTTAATGTTTATGATAATAGATTTATTATTAAACCCATCCCATTTCCATGGCTTATGCAATGATAAAATGATGAAATATTAATGAAACTTGTTTATATTCTATGTCATAGTTTACGGTGAAATGTTTATGGAATATATTTATTTTTCATGGATTATTACATGATTAATTTTTTATAAAACTAATTTATTTTCATGTGTCTTGATATGAAGAATATTTTATAATATTATGGAACAAAAATGTATAATTTTTTATGTGAAATGTTGGAATTATATATCTCTCTAATTTGATGGGTAAAGATTGATTCATAATTAGATAAAAAGGATTGTAATGGGGATTAATCATAGGTTAGTAAGGAAATATATCAAAAATGATATTGTTTGAAGTGAACATTGACTACTATGATTCCTTAGGGAGTGAACCCATTCCACTATGACATCCATTGAAATTATCCTTAACTACTAAGGAAATGATTTTTTATTCTTATAAGTATGACAATAATATATGATTTATTCCAATGTTGTAATATCAAAGATCTTGTTCTTTGATTACATTATTATTTAAGTCTTATGAACTACCATATTTATTCCTCAAAACTGTTTAATGATTTATGATAAATAGGGTGACGTTTTCAAATGTTATTATCATGTTCTCACATCCTTATTCTCAGGTTATGTTTATATCTCTCTTTTTTAACATTAAAATGAATTTGAGATCACCCTTTATTATAGTTCATTCTTAGAATATATGATTGAGGCTATTATCAATGATTTGTATTAGAATATTTCAATTAATTGAGAACATAATGGGAGATGACATAGCTCCTTTTTGAACTAGTTGTTTTTGTATCTGACTTTCCAAATGGGAGAGACTGAAATGATACAATTATGAATAATTTTTTTATTTAATGATTATTCATCTATTAAGATGCAATATCTCTCTATATGAAGATTGGGTATTTAAATAATTCATTGTGTGAAAACTACCTAACATTAGTGGGAACCTGCAACTTGTAACATACGAGATCATCTTGTCATCGTCCCTTACTAATTCCAATTTTGCTAGCCCTTATGGGCTTCATTATAGTTCATATAGAAACAATATATAACATATAAAATATCTTTGACCTTCCCCACTAGATTCCTCATAGTATTTCATAATTTAAATCAAGATATTCAATCACTATGCATAGTTAGATATGATAGTTATTATAAAGATCATAGTTTTCCTAACCATAGTTTTCGTAGGTTACTCTCCTAATGAATGTTTGTTTTACAACTAGGAATCTATATTCAATTTTTTTAATTCATTCATTTTTAGTGAGATATGGGATGTTCATACATAAATATTACATAATTTTATATCAATATTAAATACATTACACAATAAAACTCCTAATTTTTTTTAAAAGTATAGTGCATTTGGAAACATTGAAACACAAACATAGAGTGTATAGGTAAACTACATAATCTCCCTCTACATTATTTATAACTATCACATTTTTTAAGCATATCATAAATAATATATTTCATCATATCTTATAAAATGGAAATATAATAAAGGTATATCTCAAATGCTCAGTATGGGTAAACCTGAGAGATTTGTATACATTATGTGAAAACAATTTATGAGAACTAGATAATGAAATTTAGAGATCGTTAAATTATTTTCAAAGATCCCAGTATTGAAACATCGATTAAATATTGGAATTACATAATAAAGTAATCATAATATAATCAAATAACATGATATGGAAGAACATCACATTTCATTACAACATGGAAATTTTGAATACAGATAATAATAGAAAATTCTTTTCATATTTGTTAAGGATCTATGTAATGGCCTTTATAGTGGTATATTTTACCTAAAAAATAGTCATTGTTTCCAAGTTTAACTCTGAATACCATCATAGAAAAAAACGTCACACAATGAATATGGTTCACTCCATGTTTAAGACATGTATATCTCATAAGATGTAAGTATATACCCAATTAGTTGGATTGATACATATCTCTCACCCATATAGTAATGAATATTATACATTTGTGTTTCACAATAACATAAAAATTTATCATATCATTACCATGGAAATGAAATAGATATAATAAATATTTCATCATATTATGATCTATAGAAAATAGACCGCTTTCATAATCAATTTTTCATTTATCATATAATAACTCAATAAAAAAGTTGGTTCTAGAAGTGATTCATCATGGTTTATCCTGTGGAATAGAATCTAGTTTCATAAACATTATTTTGTCATAAACATAAACCTATCAGTGAAAGAATATGATTGGTATCCTTGGATTATATCTCTAGTAAGTAATATATAAAATCAACGAATTTTATTTTAGATGGAAAATTATTGTGGAAGATGATTTAAAACATTTCCTTTTAAAAATAACCTTTCACATTCAAATTTTCTATTAAATCATATAATATTACGAAATTACCTTTCATTGAAAATAACCTTCAAATTTTATAAAGGAAGCTTCATGGAATGTATTGGTCATGATAGTGAGAAATCCTCTCTATGTCGACATTTAAAAAATATTCCTTTCATATATTTGGTAAAATACTATTGTGAAAGTTTTGGAAAATTACATGAGTATTACTTTAAAAATTTAAAAATTACATCATCAGATACATTTATTTCAAAATGAGTTGGATAATAGTGAATGATTTTGAAAAAAATATTTTTTTGGACAGTGAAATATTTTTGACCAAAGAGTGAAATAATGATAGATTAATCAATTTTTTAATTATACTATGTAATAAAGAGTGATGAAATGGAACCATTAACTAAAAGTACAAGTAATAATCAGAGAATAATTTTTTTTTACTTTCTTGAGATATGTATCATGATATTTTATGATCAAAAAATTATCCTAAATAGTCATAATAACTGATGATATTTTAACATTAAATATTTACCACTTTGGTAACATTGAATCATAAGCCACATGAATGAAAAACATAAAATGGAACATAAAATACCATGATTAAAAATAATTACATGATGTTTAATTACAATGTGTTTGTATATAAACATCAAAAAATAATATAGGTTCATATCAGAATATATGTGTCAATGAGGGTAAATTGAAGAAACAAACCCCTTACCACAAGTCATGGATTAAGTAAAAAATGATCCAAACTATTATATATTGAATATAACATTAAAAAATCTATTAAAGAACCATATATTTATATATCATACCATATATTATATTCATTTGACCTCTTATTACACATCCATTAACCATTCAATGTTTAAGTCATGTTGTGGGAAATAATTTCTTTTTTCATATATGTTTTGACTTATTATTTTTAGTCCTTTTACGTAGATAATGTTTTAATAATATATAGAATTTTACCAACGATATAAATATCCTATATATTCCTTATATATATATAATTATATTAATCAATAACATTTACTGATTGAAAATGAAATACACCATTCATGGAGATAGTAGACCATATGTATACATGAACATTATTTCTAATTTTATTTCAAAATGAATGAAATAATGTCAATTTATATATATTAATTATATAATCATTTTTTGTATATATCACATATGGTTACTAAACCCATTTTTATTACCTTCCATGTAATGCATGAACAAATGACATCGCTTAATGAGGAGTAGTTCACCATCCACAAGAGCGACATTATCTTGTTACCAAAAAATGAAAATTAGGATTTTATGTATGATATAATAATTACATAATTATAATAATATCATAAATAACACATATAAAAATTTATTCAAACATTATAACCGTCCATGAGGTATGGTAATGGAAAAACCAATGACATAAGTTCGTGAGACAATATTCTATAGTAAACACGAATAATGATTGTGTAAACCATTTGATGGAATTAGATAATGTTATTAGTAATTACCTTAACATAAAAAACATTTAAATATATATAATATAGTTAGTTTATTATATTTTATGGTCTGATAAAAGCTAAATCTTTTTAAGGTAGAAATAAAACAAAAACACTTGTTGAAGAACGCTACATCTTTTTCTAGAATCCTCCTTAGGATTACGCAAAATGTTTTCCTAGAATGGATTTAAATAAAAATGATGCTTCTAGGATGATTTTATGGAATTTTAAAATTTAATCTTTTAGGTATTTACCAAATCAAATTTTTTAATGTCTTAATAAGGGATTATTAGTGGTGGCCTTTTATAAGTGAGGTGAGTGGCACACTTGTAATATTTAGAAGAGAAAAAGGTGTTCCAAGGTTTATATCGCTGCACAAGGCTCCACAATAGATTATTCCTGATCATTATAACGTAAACTATATAAAAATTTCTTATAAATTGTTTCTGGATGTGTATTCTTTTTTTAACCCATATTTGTTTAGTTCAATACCCATATAAACCAATTTATACCTGAACCATTGTAAATTATTTATAGGATTTCTAGTGTTGAATTTGGAATATAAATTAAGATAAAAATACTATATATTATATATAATATTTATAAAAATGTGTAATACTTTTTTAAAAAATAATTTTACATAAGTTTAGTGTTTTAATTTAAAATTAATATAATGTTTGGGATGAGAAAGTAGTTTTTTTTAAGAAAAAATTTTCAAAATATTGAAATGTTTTAATAAAAAAATAAAAAATAAAAAATATTAAAAAGACATATATTGGATTAATAGATTTAATATTTAACACATTTTACTTTAAAAGTATAGTGTAATTGTTTTTAGCTTTATATATAATTTAAACAAAAGGGTAGATTTCAATTAAAATTCATTATTTTTTACTATTAATCATTATATTAATCTTTTTGGAAAATTATAAAAACTTTACACTAATAATATTTTAGTGTCTTCTTTGAAAAATTTATTTCATTTTATCCAAATAATTTTCTAAAATAAGTGTAAATTAATTTTATTATAGTTAAAAAAATTAAATAAAATACATTTTATAAAAATATGTATCATTTAATCATATGCTGATTTTATCATAAAATTATGTTCTTCTTTAGAAATATGTTTTCATAATATAAAACAAATCTAATTAATATTTAAAAATAATTTTTACTATTAATATTACTATGTTTAATGTGTAGGTTATAATAATTGTGTTTTGATTATATAAACTATATATGGATATTTTTCTACAAACCAGTGTTCTGTGTATTGCAAGATGAACCAATATTTTCAGTAACACAAGTTCAACTTTGTGATTCATATAATTGAATATATAAAATAAATTTAACTTTTTTGAAAAAAATTATACATAAAAAATATGGGTATTACATTCTTCCCCCCTTAAACTGAATTTCACCTTCCAAATTAAACGCTCTAATAAATGAAAACAAGGGATTTGTTTCCTCAATATATCTTACATTTACTATGAAGCATCGTCAAAATGGTGGTTTTGCCAAAAAATAGTGACTATGGGTGTTATAATTTTTTTCAAAGTGCATTCTTCATATAATATATAATCTCTGATGGTTGTTCCCCATGAGAAATATTTTTCCTCAATGATATGACCACTATGTTCAGTACAGATGATGGTGAAAGTATATACTATATCATAAGAGATACTTGGAACTCGTCATCCACTTTAGAGCGGTTTGGTAGAAGCACCAAAAGTTATGATACCACCCTTATATGATCTATAATATCAACAGTGCGGATATACCTATGTTATAGTTTCCAATACATTCCAAATATCATTTTCATCTTCTATGGGGAAATTTTTAGAAATACTTAGTCACCAACACTAAATTCTAGAACATGCCAATTATTATTAAGACAACTCTTCTATTGAAATTGAGCATCCAATGTTGTGTTTTTGAATAGATATACCCTTCGATTCCATTTCATCAACTATCTTAGTTCCCATCATATATTTTTACATAACATTATTCTGTCATGTTGGATCTCTATTGTTCTTTCCATATATGTCATCATAAGGAGCCATCTAAATACCCAAGTGAAGGATATTTCTGTAAGAAAACTCAATTAGAGGAAGTATTTTATCCAAACCTTGATTGAAATATAAGGATCTAGATATCATCATATCATCTTGGATTTTAATTATTAAATAATTCTAACCATCAGTTGGAATATTATAGGATGTTTTGAAACAAACTTCATATCATGATCATCTAGAAGTATTCACCATAACATTGTGTTTAGCCTCAGATATTGATCAGACACTTTGGAATATTGTAGTCCATGAAACCATAAATCTTAATTATGTTTTCTTCTATAAATATAATCATGATCTATTTATTCTTTGATATAGATGAATTGTTCTGATATTATAAAGAGAATGACTACAACCCATATAGCATTATTCCCTTTAAATGTTTTAGAGAGTCCGATGGAAAAATTAATTGTGTTTTTTTTTCATCTATATTCTTCTATTGTTATTGTTTGTAACACCCCCATAAGACTTTCTTCTATCATCCATAATATGATAACATACAAATCACTAAGATACAAACTAAAGTATATCTCTATTATTGACATCCCATGAGAAAAACGCTTTCAAATCTCTATACATATTCATACTTCTGGGATGAATAGAGAACAATGAACTATGGAATTCCACTAACATCCCCTTTAGATCTGGTGTGTATGAAATAAACAGACAGTTCCGGAACATCATATTATATCATAATTAAGGATGAAATCAGTAAAATTTCTAAACTTCTTTCTTGCACTATATCTTCCTTTTACACATTTTTAATATTCACATAGATAGATGGTTGAACATTCAATTGAGAAATATAACATTTATCTCCTTGGATAAGGATTTCCTAATAAATATTTTTCATATCTATAAATATCCTATATTTTATAATTCTCTTCATTGGTAATCTGGAAAGATTTTTTCGACTCAAGGTATCATCCACATGGTTTTCTTTTCTAGGGTGGTAATGTATGGAGTTTTTATTTCCATTAATATGCTCGATCCATCTTCTCTATCTCATACATATCTCTTTTATGAGAATATATACATTAAAATTTTATAATCAATATTTATATCACAGTTTTCATTATATAGTTAATGTCTCTATATACATAAATGAAACATTATCGCATATAACTCTAAATAATGATTTGGGTAAATTTTCTTAGGAATCAACAATTTTCATGATGATTAAGTTATAACCATGTCATTTTATATAGGAACACATACCAATAACTTCACAGATGTATAAGTCTATATTACAAACCCTTATCCACAAAAGTGTAATGTAATAAATTATTTACCCACTAATCTTCTTTCCATTTCCTAGAATTTTTCTGCATATTCCTTAGTCTAGAGGAACTTGGCTCCCTTCCGAGTTAACGTGGTGAGTATACTACATATTCATTAATAACTATCCAAAATCCATTTATAATTTCATGTTAAAAAAAATGAATTCTATGTAACTAAATTTTATTTTTTGGCCTAATCCAACACTTCATATCCTTTTTCTATGATGTATCTACTGATATAACCACTTTTAAATTATATTACCTAGTAATGAAACCATTAGAAACCAAAATTCACACATTAAAAATTTTACATATTGTTTCTCCTACCATAGAGATGTTATTACATTTCTCAAGTGATGTTCATTATCTTCATTTATCATTTAATAGATAACAATATCATCTATAAATACTGCCACAAACAAATAATTATAACCATTAAAGACACCATTTAATAAATCCTTGAAAATAAAAGGTGAATTAGTTCTACTGAATGTCCTCAATTAATATTCATATATTCCATACCATAATAATGGAATTGTGTTGGGTATATAATCTGAATTTATCATTAATTAATGATATCTAGAATTAGATTCAATATTATAAAAGTATTTTTTTTTCTCTATGTAGTTGATCAAACAAGTCATCAATATGGGTAATATGATACTTTTTCAAAATTTTAATCTTCATTAACCCCTAAGAATGAATTTCGAGTTTTATTGATTGATCATTATTTTTAATAAAAATAACATGTGAACACCAGGGTGAAACACTTGGATGAACGAATCACTTTTAAATTTTTTTCTATAGTTTCTCATTAATTATTGTAACTTAATTAGGGCCACACTAAAGGGAGTATGAGAAATTGGTTTGGAACAAAGTATGAGTTTTATTAAGAACTCCACATATTGTTTAGTTGAGTGGCTAGTAAAATCATCTTAAAAGACATAATAAATTTCCACACAATATGAATATCATCTATTTCATATTTCTACTCAACCATTTGAGATGAAACCCATTTTTTAAAGGCAATTTATACCCATATATTAGATTTGTACCTAATAAAAAATTCACCCTTATAATCACATTGATAAGAGATCATGGGATTGTAAGGAATATAAAATTTGTGTATTATTCCCCAAAAGTTTTTGAGTAATTTATTCTGAGAACACCAATCCATGCCTAGGATGACAGAAAAATCCACCAGAGGTAGAATGATTATATTTGTAGGAAGAACCTTCTCAGAAACCTCAACTAGAGAAGAATCATATACTTCAGATGTGATCATCAAATGATTAAAAGTTTGTAATTATAACTACATATCAAATATATTGGTTAGAATATTTATACTCCTGTTAAAAAATTTAAAAATGAATGAATGTGTGTATATATAGCCCAATAAGACATTAGCAGTTCTAGAGTGGATGATAATGGTACCTTGCACCATGTATTTATCGTACCCCTCATTAGAAACAATGATCACGTGAGATTTACACTTTTCTCTTAGATTAATATTTTTCTTATGTTTATTATCATCATTAACCTTCATATTTGATCACTGGTTATCATAGTTCACATACTCCTTACATTTGAAACAATGTATTATTGGTTGAGTATTAGATGAATCATTCTCAATATTTGTGTCATTAGCTATCTTATTCCCATCACTTTAGCAATCAATTTTCTAATGTCATTACATTAAACAGATAAAATTTTTACATGTATGCTTAATAAAATATTCTATATGTTTCTTCCCAGACATTGAGCATAAATCAAATCTCAACTTATTCTCTCCATGGTATTTATATTTTCTATTAAATTCCATTTTTATCAAAACCAAGAGGATAATGTGTAAATATAACCACCATTTCCACCATGATAAAATAACAAACAATCTATTAATAGATACTAAAGTATCGAATGCAAAAACCCGTAGATACTTGGTTTTAAGAAAGTAAATAATTTATTATCCTTACTTTTAGGTTGGGTGATAATTCCAGAAGCATAGCTCGAACGTATTATAAAAGTTTCCTAATATGTTCCACTAGATACATCATTATTTTGATTTTTCTAGAAGAAAACCATCTACAACTTATTATGGATAATGAAGTGTATGTACTAATTAGAAAACAATTTATTGAACTAATCCCAATATATGGATTCAATTTAATTTGTATCCTTATATTCTTGATAAGATTCCATTTTTGATTCTATTAAACTTCCAAAAGTTAGACATCCATGATGAATTTTTCATGTTCTAAACACTAGAGATTGGAAAATATCTTTTAGTGGTTCTAATCCATTGTTTAGAACCTTGTGGATTCCATTTCCCATTGATATATTTTGGTTGTTGTCTCCATATGTACTTAACAAAATTTAATTCCCTACATTAATTGTTTTTTTGTTAATCATGATTCATAGATTGACAAATTTGTGTGGGAATAGAAGAAGGATTTTTCAATCTCATTCACATAATATTTTTCTGAATAGGATGAGAATCATTATATTCGCTATCTCACTCATCATTAACACAGTTCCTTCCAGTTTCATCCAATAACTAAAACAAAATAGTATAGTGTATAAAAATAATCATGAAAATGAATTACAGGATGTCTAAATAATGATAAATTTTATTTATCTATGATAATGTAGGTTTATTTTGGTACATTTATAGTAATATACTATTAATATTCTATATGATGGTTCATAAAGTGTTTATGAATTTTTGAAGAACATCCATTGAGAGTGTTAAACCAATTGTGCAACAATGACATTTGTTGGGCGTCAACTGATGATTGAATCTAGTTCAATGATACCTTTTTAAAAAAATCATCTAGGTATCCCTATTCCAGAGACACAACCCCATTTAGTAACCAATCAATGATATAATTTCATAGAAACCAATTTCTTTATCCATTACCCACATTCCAAATCATTTTCTTATACTTTGACCTATCATTATAATTATGCTAAGAAATATACCTTGGGATATTAGTAAAATTATCTCACCCTAGTTTCCAAATTTCATTTAAACCTATCACATGATACCAACTATTGAAACCCATGAATTTAATGTATAGATATTAATTCATTTTAGATAAATAATCAATACATTACACAAACACTTGCATAAGAATCATATTTGTATATTTCCTTCAAAAACATTAAAACAAAAATAGTAGATTCATAAATAAAATACATCATCATCCACTATGTTCATTATTACTAGAATACTTATTATTAATATCATAAAAAATACAATTCTTCATAACCTAGTGAATGTAAACATAAGAAATTGTGAGATTGGATTTTATGTAAGTGTAAATAAAGGATATATTTAATCATAACATGAACATAACATTATATGAATATTAGCATAACATTTTAAAACATTTTCATGCATCTAAATGATCATAATATTCTGTAATCGAATAATTATTTGATGTTCATAGGACAAAAATCATAAGATAATCAAATAAATTTATCCTTTGGAGGATAATATTAGCACATGACATAGAATTGTTAAGTACTCATATGTATAGAAACTCATTTCCATTGAAGTAAAGGATTACTACTTTGGATATCATAGGGGTATGGTATTAATACCTAAAAAATTATAATAGTTAATGTTCACTCCCAATACCACCATAGTTGAAAAATTCACGTACTGAACTGCGATCACTCCCCATTCTAGACATGTATAATTCAAGATATTTAAATCATTACATAATGAATTGGATAAAGATATAAGTCCCAACTGTTTCATAATGATAATCATACATACTTATAAAACTCTAATATTTTTATGAGTTATATTCTGATATTTTTATATCTTTCATTACATGAATAATCAACTTATCTTGTGTTACATGAAATATTTGGATTCAATAATACATCATTTAATTATCATAACAAATTAAATGAGACAATTATTATAAAGAAGATATAATTGAGGTTATGAAAATGATTAATTTTATAATTAATTATGGTTTATTCATTTTTACATTATTAATTAATTTTTTGATAAATTAATTATAAATTAAAGTTTAAAATTTTTTAGAATAAAACATGTTTTTCTAGAAAGCTATTTTTATGTGAAAAAGTGTGTTTTAGAACAAAAAATAAAAAAAATTACACTTTTTGGATTATATTAATGATATATATATATTCAATATAATGTTCTACATGCATCCTTTGTGTTTTCTAAATGAGATATATGAACAAGTCCAATTTTACGCCTAAAATATGTATTTTTTTGAAAGACCATCTTTCATCCATTTGATGGAGCACTTATTATAAATATTGTTTTGGAAAATATTATAAATTATATTTCCAAAACTAAAATTCTTCATTTAAATCATTATACAAAATTTTACTTTGGATTAATTTTTGGAATTTTTCTATTAAGATTCATGTTTTGATGAATAGTGGGGATACTGAATTTTAATTCAAGGCCAGTTTTTCATCTAAATAATTGATATTGTTAAATTATATTTATTATTGGTTTTAAGAAATATTTATATTAATATAATATAAATTTATAAAATTTTGGTCATTGTAATTAGTTTCAATTGAATTTGGATATATAAACATTTCAATATTTGGAACATTTTCATATTAAAAACTTGTTTTCTCTCCACATCTACAGGATTAATTTTAAATTAATTTTATCACTTCATGTGATTTTAATTTTGAAAAAATAATTCCATTTTTGGAATAATAAGGTATATATTTTTTTAAATAGGTGGAAAATATTTTTGTACAACATGAATAATAACATTAATAAATTATATAGCCATGATTAAGGGTAAATCAATTATAAGGGTAAATAATATTATAAATTTAACAAAACTACTCCAAAATATGGACAAATTTTTTTTCCAGAATTTAATTATAACACTAATAGTTAATTTTATTATTTTAATAGTATAATATAAAATTTTCCATGAAAAAAACATAGATATTATTTAAATCAAAGGCAGTGAAAAAATGTCACAATATTACTTTTAATAACTATATTATTTTTAATATGTGGTCTAATATAAGATATTCTCATCTATATATTTTATTATGAAATATAAAATTATTTTCTAAATAATTTTATTTAATTTTTAAACTTTTATTTAAGAAATATTATCATAATTAATTACATAATGATGATGCAACAATTATTCAATTAATGAAACAATAAAATATATTATATTATAAACATTAAAAGAAATATAATTTGACATTGTTGAAGTGATCGAAGAATTTTATAGATTATGAAGATATATTAATGGGGTCATTATATGATTTTATTTTAATACATCCTGTTTTGTAGAATTTATTAATGGCTATGTAAATAACCGTGTCAATATTTTCACATATGATATTTTATGAAAATAATATTTTATTAAATTATTTTGACATAATCAAAATATTCAATAATGAAAATCAGGATGATCTGTGGTATAAAATATCATCAATTTGAAATTTATGACTTTAATTCATTCTTTAAAAGTAAAAATAACATCCTTTTTATATAAAAACAAGTAACCATAGTTAATTTTAATATAGGTTTACTATGAGTTATTCAAAATAATATGGTTTAAAATAACACCAAAATGTGTCTAAAATATATTGGTTGATGATTTAAAAATATTATCTTATATTATATTTTAATAAATATCCATATTGATGTATTTTTATTGATAAAAAAATTATTATAAATTAATTTTTTTTGTGAAATTAAAAATCATTCATCCCCTCCATTATAAATGGGAACCTCTTATTATATTTTCATCACTCATGAATACCAATTTATTTTGTCCAAATGCTTTCCAAATAACCTCCCAAATTTCCTCCCTTCATCCTAGAATCCTTAATTTTTGTCATTAATCCTACTGAAGTGATCCTTGGGTGCAATCAAGAAGATGATATCCAAATAATATGTTGTAATGAATAGTTTTACGTAGGAGTATTATAAATGATGATCTTTATAAGATATGTTATAGATCATTATAAATAATAGAAGAAGGTGTTCCTGGTTTCGAATGGAACTAAAATATTATGGTCCTATGTCATATATTTTTATAATATAATTAATATTCATATAAAGAGATGTAATATGCATGATCGAAAATACTAGTTTTTTATTGTTGGTACTAGAGAAATTTTGTTTACACTTTGGAAACTAGAATAATAAAACCATACTATGATTCCTAAGGATAAGTCTAATAATTGGATAAAATCATATATTTTTGTGAAAAATAAAAAATAAACTATGAAAAAACCTATGGTTTCATTTGTAGAAATTTTAAAAGAAATTCCCATGATTATTTTGTTTTACCACTATGATTATTGTTGCTCACACTATGATTTATAGTTTTAGTGAATTGATAGAACATAAATGAACTATGTTTATGCTTAATTTGATGGGAAATGTAAAAATTTTCCTCCAATGAAACCAAGTGTCATGATGGTAGGAATAAAAAATATTGTATTTATGCTCACAAAACATTATAAAGACACAATTAATTTTGGAATAAAGATGAAAAATTTAGGAAAAAAATGTTATGTTGAGTTCTTCAAAGGGAAATTTACAACTTCTTTTATTGTTCCAATGATCCATCTGTTACTGAGAAAAAGATAAGTACCACTAAAAAGTTGTTTTCTTTTCTTGGGTATTTGACAA
Organism: Viscum album; assembly: GCA_963277665.1. Taxonomy (NCBI): domain Eukaryota; kingdom Viridiplantae; phylum Streptophyta; class Magnoliopsida; order Santalales; family Viscaceae; genus Viscum; species Viscum album. Next base: position 1,054,683,808 of record OY728152.1, read on the forward strand.
ATGAAAAAGTAATTTTGGCTATTTATTGTTTGGAAATAGAATACACTTAGTTATAGACTCTTCTTATGAATATAAGTTAATAAGAAGAAATTGAATCAATGGAATCAGAATAGTTTAAGGGGATATTTTTCAGTAAGTAATTCCCTAAATTTATAACAACAAAAACAGAGAATTATTTATATGTCATTAGGAAAATTTATGTTGAAAGTAATTGTACCCAAAAGAAATTTTGATAAGAAATTCAAGGTAAAACTGTTGGTTAATAATAAAACATGAATGAAAAATCAATTGAGGAAACATGGAATGACAACCAGCCTCCAAAAGTCCTTAGATTTAAGAGTCTATAGTAGCTATGAAGTATTCATTAAATGTATTCTCATGGTAAAAATTGGAATTGTATATTCCCATCATTCCTCTCATTTCAATAAGAATATGAATTTTGTGTCTCAATAAAACTTAAATGGTGGAATGAATGTTTAGGTATCTATATGAAACAAATGTGGGAAATAATCACTCATGTGAAAGAGTAAAAGGGAAAATAGGGTGTTTCATGTGTGTAATGGTAGTTCATCAAGTAGTTGAATTTTGAATTTATGGGAAAAAGATAACTAATTTTGTGAATAGTGGGAAATATCCAGAATTACACTACCCACACATCATTGTTTCAATTGAATGGTTTTTGGGAGTTATTCTCAATAGTGCCCATATCCATGGACTAATTTCGATGATAATCCCAAAAAACATCATAAGAAAAAATAAAATGGGATATATTATGCTATCATAATAAAGGAATAGAACCATGATAATTAAGGAATACTTATCCTCCTCTCCTTAATTATCAATTTCATGTTTTATTTTTAATGAATGAACCCTATGAAAAACTTATTATTAATCCGTTATTGAAATATCATGTGATTATCTTCATGGATTCTTAAATAATGAAATCAAATATTTTATTGGTATAAACTTGAACCCAATAATCTCACGAATTTTTTAAAGATAAAATAAATTATATAATTTATGAAGAAACATGTGTGTATTCAATATGGTTGTATAGTAAGATAGGTTATTACCATTTTTTAAGAGAATACATGGTGAAGGTATTCACAGGTCTGGTGTGTGGATATTATGATATACAATTTGATATTTTATGGATTAATGTTATTTTGATTTTGATAAAATTTTTAGACTTTATTTATAAATTATCAATCTTGATAGGTTTATAATTTTAACCTTTTTTAAAAAGATTTATGTTGACGATTGAATAAGGTTATAGATTAATGTTATGTTGATTTTGATAAATAGTGTTTAAGAAAATAATATAAATTATATTTGAAAAAAATACAAATCTTCTTTGAAATACAAATATCAAATTTAGTTTGTTTAATTTTTGGTATTTTTCTGATAAGCATCATGTTTTGATGAATAATGGTAAATATTGAATTATAATTAAAAACAAAATTTTCATCCAAATAATATATAATGTTCAATTATATTTTTTAATTTTTTTCAAATAATAATGATAACAAATTTATATCATTTAATCTAATTTATTTCATTATAACCTATTTTACATTAAATATTAATATAAAAACATTTCAATCATTTGAACATATTCACTTTAAAAACCAATTTTCTCACCCCGTATACAAGATAAGTAGTAAATTAATCGAATCAATATATTGGTATTTAATTTATTAAAATTTATTATATATTGGGGAAAATAATTTCGAAATTTTTTAGATATTTCCCATTCTTTTTTCAAAAAAATATGAATAGTATGATTTGTAATTTTTATTACCACGATTAATGATAAATCAGGTAATTAAGGGTAAAAATAATATTAAAAATATTATAAAAAAATAATAAAATTTGAAAAAACATTATGTAGTTAAACTTACAATTAACACATTTGGTTTGAATTTTAATTATTTAATGTACACTTATCAATGAAAATTACTTACAAATTATTAAAATCCATGAGTGTCAAAAATGATGAACTAATACTTTTAATAAGTATAATATTTTTAATATGGGATCAAAATTAATATATTCTAGACTATACATGTTCTTAAGAAATATAAAATGATTATCTTCATCATGGAAACATATTTTTATATTTTAGTGAAAAAATTATTATCATAAATAATTACACAATCTGGATGCCTTAATTATTCAATTAAAGAAACAGTAAATTAAAAGGTATTATAATTACTAAAAGAAATATAATTTACTCACTTAAGTCTATTTAATAATTTTATAATATATTATAATATATTAGGGTGTATTAAATAATTTTTTTAAATATAACTTGTTTTATTGAGTTTCCTGAAGTCAAAGTAATGAATAGTGTCAAAATTGAAACTTTTGATATTTTATGATAATAATATTTTATTAAATTATTTAGAAATCCAAAAATATTAAATAAGATAAAAGGTTATAATATATGGTCTAAAATCTCATAATGTGTCCATTTAGAGAATAATTGATACATTATAGGTAAACATCATAACCTTTTTATATTGAAAATTCGGTTACCATAGTTAAAATTGAAATAGATTAACTAAGGATTTTTAAAAAGAAAATGTTTAAAACAACACCAAATTTCACAACCCATCCTCGGGGCCCATGCCGTGACTACCCTAAGCCTGGCCTCTATAGGCCAGGGGCTGGTGACTAGCACCAAAGATGTATTCCCTATAGAAATGGAAGTCATTGCCTTTTAACCATTAACACGCACATAGTCTGAACCCAAGCAGTATAGGAAAAAATTACTAAAAAAAAGAAACGTTCGGTGTGTTGAATGTAACTGGGCCACTATAAAAACCCAACTGAACAAAAAGTACAAGTTAATGTAAAAAGGTAAAACAGCTCATGGATCATCCCCTCATAAATCCTACCTGAAGGGTAGGTACAGAACTCGATCAACTAGTCCTTGCGGTATGTCCCGTCTAGTCCTGCTCTGAGTAGCCTTCGTCCATCACCTTCTACCTCGGTCACTGTTGTCCGTCATCTGCACAGTATAAAATAAGGTGTGGGCGAAGCCTGTGTAGGGGTGAGTATAACAATACTAAGTAGGGGACACCAAGATCCTCGAAGGTCTCCCAAAATTCACAAAGGATAAACCACATAAGAAAGATAATATGTCCTACAAACCCTACTTAGGTATATGCCCATACATATACTTATGTTAACAGTCATAGCCCAACTCCAACTCTAAATCCCAAACACAACCCATTCCACAATAGAAGTAAGGTAAATCACATCAATGATAATTATTGAAAGACAAGACTTGGCTCACATAGGTATACAACTTTCTTAGATTGATAAAGACGATCAGATGTAGTCACAAATTCATCTAATCTGTCGGACCCACACACGATGCAGGACCAGCTAAGCTATCGAACCCACACACGATACTGGACCGACTACTCTGTCAATCCCACACAGGATACAGGAACAGAAGTCCGAACTGTCGGACACACAGAGGATCCTGGTATAGTAGTATCAACGTCGAACCCATAGAGGATTCTGGTACAGTAGTCATCAATGTCGAACCCACATAGGATTCCAATACAGTAGTTGTCGCAGCCAGCTCTAGGGTTCCTGCACACAGCACGCTTGATTCCAGGAGGGTCCATTCCTCGAGTCGAGTGTTCATACATCAACTATCATGATGTCCAGATTTGAGGTATCTCGTAGTTGCATCTCATCGTATGTAATCCAACGCGATAGACGACACATCAATCGGATGCCCGGTCTGAAATTTATTGGCATTTCCATTCTAGGGGCCCAGTTGGATTTACGCTTGTTCCAAACCCAGCGATTTTCTATAGTTGTCCAAAACACACTTATTTTATCGAAAAAGGACCATCTCATCGTGAGGGTCCCATTTCTGAATATGGCCCGTCGATCGGATGCATGGTCTAATAGATATTCCAATTTAAGCGAAGTCAGGACCATCCCGTTAAGCCTAGTGGGCTGGCGGGTCGGCCCGACCTAACTCGGTGGGTCTGACCCGACTGGGGGGTCGACCAAGCCTAGTTTGGTAGGTCCGACCCAGCTGGAGGGTTGGTCCAAACCGGTGGGGTGCGGCCCACCTGCAGACCCGACTCACACTGCGGGCCGGTCCGGTTCGCCCGACGACCCCAAGCTGCGCCGCCTCTTCCCTGCCCGACGGGCATAGCCAGCCCGTTCTACCTAGCGTGTGCAACCCGTTCAGCAGGCCGCGGTCCTTACCATGTGGCACCTGTGAGTGCCACAGTTTTCCAGCCGCCCAGCCGATTCGCCCAGCAGAGCAACCCAGAGTTGCGGGTTGTGGTCTTCTCCACAGCGCGGCGCCTACAGGTGCCACGGTCCCCCAGCCCAATCGGCCGTAGTTGGCCAGTTCTTCCAGCCCGACCGGCATGAGTCTAACCAGTTCTTCACTGGCCGAGCGGCCCGTAGATGTGGGCCACAGTCTCCCTCCATGCGGCTCCTTCATAAGTCGTGACACCTACTCACGGACTTGCCAGATTGGTCGGATGATTGTCCCACATTTTGGGTGGCCCAAGTGTCTGCCGATCTCCCTCCATGCGGCCGGCACGCGTCTGCCGCTACCACCGCCGCCTCCCATCACCGAAACCACCGCCTCGTACATCTTGTGGTTTTTCTCCTGCGCGGTGCGACGACACCACACCCTTTCAAAAACACCTCTGACATCAATCAACAATAACCAAAGGTGGGACGTTGGGCCGTGTTGGTTTGGCTTGCGCCATCCATATTAGATGATATCATTTGTCCAATGACGAACCAAGGAATTAATTGAAGAACGAGGGTATAATTTTATTCAATTAAAATTAATTATATCCCCCTACCTCGATTCGTAGTATGTTGTCGAAGGCGTGGAAAAATAATTCAAAGACATTTTCGAAGGTTGCACTTGTCACACACCGCAGATTCATTGCTCAAGTGTCGTCCTCGTTATTCATCAGTGACAGTTTGTTCTTCATTGGAGAGAATGAGTGTTCTTCTTGTTCTTCACGTTCCTCATTGGAAAAGGGTTGTCCTTCTAAGATTCCTCCCATTCTCCCAACAAAATATTCTACAAGGAAAACAAAAATAATAATCTCCTTAATATTTTATTATTTCCATTCATTTCAAATGAATTCAAACACTCAAATTAAATTAAAGAATACATTAATTAATTTTATTGGGACAATTAAGGGGGTGTGAGGTGGAGTGTTCACCCAAATTAAATGAAGACTATTGGGTTTAATAAATTCACGGGGAGTTAAAGAGTTAAAGGGTGTTTTAAGGGTAGTTGAGAGGTTTGAACTCATGTGGGCCCCACCAAAATATATCCTCCAATGGAAGGTTATGTAGGGGTGGGCCCCACCTCCAACTTCACTTTGGAGAAAATAAACACCACCCAAACAAAGTTATGTCACGCATAACTTTTATTTAATTTATTAATAATCCCAAAAAATTAACTTCCTTCCTTGATAAAATGAAATGTTGGTAATGGTCTCCTTAATAGATTACAGCCACTACGAGTTCATCGTTTTTTTGGATTTCAATTCTGAGCATCTGTTCAAAAGATAAAAATTCATGCACGTACGTTCACTGAGCGTACCCAAATAAAACATCAAAAATTGATTTTGGGCACACCAGGCCTCAGAATCAGGTGCTTTTAGAAACTGCGGACTCGTAAAATTCATATATATTTAATAAAATAAATTCCATGGGATTTATGAATCTTTATATTATCCCCACATCATGTCTTTACATACCTGTAATCTACAACACATACTATGGGAAAAAATGGGGGTACTGGGCACACATCTAGGCCTCCCGCTCCCATGTGCTCTCCTGGAGGTTCACGTGCTGCCATCGAATGCACAACAGTGGAATCGGCCATCCTCGTAGGAGCCGCTCCTATCGATCCTCAATATCAACCAGAACCTCTGTGAATGTTTCCCCTTCATCAATGTCCTACTCCATGTGGTCTATGAAGTGGGAAGGGTGGTGCAAGTATCTACTCAGCAAAGATATGTGGTAGACGTCGTGCACCCGGTGCAACTGAGGTGGAAGAGTGAGGATGTAATCCATCTCACCTACCCTACTGAGGACCTGAAACGGTCCAATGAATCGCAGAGACAACTTTCCGCCTCAGCCAAATCTTCGTAGACCTCGTCGAGGTGAGACCCGTAGAAAGACGTGGTCGCTATCCTCAAACTCCAGTAGTCTCCATCTCCTATCAGTATAAGACTTCTGCCGGCTATGTGCAGTATTCATCCGCTCCTAGATGACCTCCACCTTCTCCATCATATCCCACACCATCTCGGGTCATACAATCTCTGACTCCCCTAGGTATGTCCATCACAGAGATGATCTGCAAGGTCGGCCATAAAGAGCCTCATAAGGTGCCATCCCGATGGTAGAGTGGTAGATGTTGATGTACAAAAACTCCACCAAGGGTAATTGATCGTCCCATCTGCGACCAAAGTCAAGGACACATGCACAGAGCTTGTCCCTAAGAGTCAGAATGGTCCTCTCAGTTTGACCATTCGTTTGAGTATGGAAGGTGGGTGCTCAAGCGAAGCTGCATCCCGAAATCCTCTTGCAACCCCTTCCATAGCCGGGAAGTGAAACGAGCATCCTGATGGGAGATGATCATCGATGGTATACCATGAAGACGTATGATCTCCTATACATAGAGGCATCCCAATCTCTCTACTGAGCCCTACTCTCTAATCGGTAGGATGTGTGATTACATTGTGATTTGGTTGACAATCACCCTGATAGAGTCATGTACTCATGATGTACGTGGATGTACCGTCATGAAATCCATATATATCACATCCAACTTCCACTCTGGGACCATTAAGGGTTGAAATAAGACTGCGGGAACCTGGTTCTCCTACTTCACTTGCAGAGAAGTGAGGCATCATGTGACCAACTCGGCTACCGCTTTCTTCATACCCGACCACCAGTGCTGTTGTCTGATGTCCTGATACATCTTCACCACTCTTAGATGTACCGCTAGTGGGGAAGTGTGGAACTCACTCAACACCTCCTCCTGTAGTGCAACTGGTACCCTGGTACGTCCTCTGAAGATGATGATGATATCCCCACCGCTAGCAAACCCATCAGGTGTCGGCCCTGAGGATATCTGATCACGTCGCGTCTCACAGTAAACGTCCCCATGATGTGCCTCTCTAACTCAGAGAAGAAGTGGAGAAGTGACTGTGATAGACTATAGAAAAGCTGCTCCATCTCTATCCACAAAGGATATCTGCAACACAGCCTTTTCAGTTGACTCTCCTAGCAGATGAATGCCTGATCTCCTGCTAAGAGAATCTGCTACAACGTTTCCATTTCTAGGATTATGGAATATCTCAAAGACGTAGTCCTAGAGGGACTCAAGCCATTTTCAATTTTTTAGGTTCATGTCCTTCTGCAGGAAGATGTACCTGAGACTCGAGTGGTTAGAGTAGACTATCAAAGGGTCTTCCATCAGATAGTGTCCCCAAATAGTCAAGAAAAATACCACTACTACTAACTCTAGGTCATGGGTAGCGTTGTTCTGCTCATTCTGTCTCAACTTTCGTGAACCATACACGATCACTGCTCGCTCCTGCATCAGGAAACACCGGATTCCGGTCCCTGATGCATCACAGTAAACTATGTACCCTACACCCTCCTCTGGTAGCCACAAGATGGGTGCACTAGTCAATCATCACCATAGCTCTTGAATGCTCTGTTGGCATCTATCTAAACACACGAAGGGTTCCCCCTTCTTCATCAAAGCTGAAAGTGGTGCTGCAACTCAGGAGAAGTATGGACCAAATCTATGATAGTACCCATCCAGTCCCAGGAAACATTGCACCTCCGTCACACTACTAGGTGGCTCCCAAGTAAGTACTTCCTTGATCTTCAATGGATCCACTGCAACTCCAGCCTCTGAGATGATGTGTCCCATGAAACGAACCTCTCAAATCCAGAACATGAACTTCAAGAACTTACCATAATGCTGGTTCTCGTGGATTGTGTCTAGTACAACTTGAAAATGGTAGGTATGCTCCTCCTCAGCAGTCAAGTAAATCAGTATGTCGTTAATGAATACTATGACAAAACGATCAAGGTAAGGCTACAAGATCATATTAATGAGACTCATGAACACTGCTAGAGCATTGGTTATGCCAAAGGGAATAACCAAGAACTTGTAGTGGCCATACCGACTCCTGAAGGATGTCCTCTACACATCCTCATCTCGAACTCTGAGCTGGTGATAGCCGGACCTGAGGTTTATCTTTGAGAACCATCGTGCTCGCTTAAGTTGTTCAAAAAGGTCGTCAATCCTTAGATGGGGGTAATTTTTCATCACAGTTACCTGATTCTGGTGACGGTAGTCAACAAACAGTTTCAAACTCACATCCGTCATATTGGTAAAAAAATTGGAGATGCCAGTGGTGAAACACTAGGTAGGATAAATCCATTTCCGCAGCAAGTCCTCCAGTTGTACCCACTTCTCACGAAGCTCGGCGGGAGCCATCTGATTTCCTGGAGTAGATATCAGGGCTTTCTCGGGGTACAGGTCAATGTATAATTATACATATTTTCGAGGAGGTAGTCCTAGAAAGTAGTTAGGGAAAACACCCACATATTGATCCACAAAAATAAGAAAACTCGGACTCCACACATCAACCGCTCCAAGGATGAGATTGGCCAACTGATGTGTGATCGGTTTCCCCCTCTTCTGCATAAGTTCATCCTATGCTGCATAGGCTCCCTTCACTATGGTGAAGGTGAACCTAGTCCCATATGTGCGGATACACTGCACTTTGGGCCTAATACAGTCAATCTAAGAATGAACTATGGATAACCAGTCCATACCCAAAATGACGTCATAAGGCCTCGACGCCGCTACAAGAAGATCCCAGCCGATGCTCTCGCCTCCTAGAGGAAGATCACACTACCGGAACTGGTGCATAATTGTCATGTCTATTCCTATAGGAGTCTCTTGCCATAAGGATCGAGCCAATGGCTCTATCGGAATCTCCGATCTCTGAACGTGGGAAGTGGAAATAAAAGAATGAATCACACCTGTGTCAATAATTATTGCAGCAAGGGTAGAGTGGACACAGATAGTACCTCGAATCATCTCAAGTGCACCATGGTCGTTGGCCTCAACTGACTAGAGCTAAGCCTGCCTCTCTCATCCTACTCCCTTTGGGCTGGGTGGACCTCCTGGGGGTGGAGGTGGTTTAGCCTCAAAATGTCGTCCACCACCCACTGCTCAGCCAGCTCCTCTTCCACGTCCACCTGCTCCTGCCGGACAACCACGGTCGAACCACTCCAACTGCCTGGGAGGTCCCTCTAATATTTCTTGCTCATCTTCATGGTAGATCGGGATGTCACGAGCTATGTGGCCCTATCAGCCGCATGCATAGAACTGCCTACTCCTCGTATAGCTGGCTCTGTCTCGTGTGGCCCGCACGACCGAACCTGTATGGTGGGGTGGCCCACCTGATGGCCTGGTCCACTTGCACCTCTGTGTCATCTGTCTACTACCAGCTGTAGAAAACTCTGATATGTGTCGCCATATGGTGGGTCTCGCCGCTAGTGACTACTCAACTAGTAAAATATCCACTAGAAGGGCTCGCTCTAACACCCCCGCCTGCGTCGGAATGGTAAGGGGAATCGTTGAAGCCCTGATCTAATGCCTGAGTCCCTACTCAAAGGTTCGATCCCTGAAGAATGGGTCACATACCATATCTGTGGAGTAGCACGAGAGGTCAGTGAACCTTTTTGAGTACTAAGCTACTGTCATGCTGCCCTACTGTAGATGAAGTAACTCTTGAATCCGCACCGCATGAAGTGTGGCTAGGACAAACTCTGAGGGAAAGAGACTCTTGAAGTATGTCCAGAGTAATGATGCCTCGTCTTACACCCGGAGCATCATGCTCCACCATCTGTCTGTTGCTGCATGTAGGAGACTCGTGGCAAGGATCACCATGAGATCGGCTGGTGTCCCTATCAATCTGAAAACTCCCATGACAGCCTCCAGCCAATCCTCATCTGTCTATGGATACGTCTCTCCCCAAAACCTGGGTGGCCTATGGAATTGGAACTCGTGCCACACACAATGGTGGAATGCACTCTCTACTATTGGAGTTGGTGGTATCGGTGGCCCAGCGGGTAGTAGTACTTTGGGTACCTGCACTAGGATGGGGCCCTGAACCGAGGCCGTGTCGCTCTGTGGGCTTCCATCCCATATGAAAGTCAGAACCCCAGCTAGTTTCCTTTGTGGGGCCATATTGAAGCGAAACAGGTGCAACACGGTTAAAACAGAATACCTTGTGACCTGACACAATGTAATCATGAAGAAAACTTTTTGAAAGGAAACGCGTACGCAATAAATGTTTTCGTGCACTGAGTCAGAGATCAAAATTTAGAGTCCTAGTGTATGGATACGTCGGCTACTAGACCAACACTAGTTCCCCTAAACTGATAACCACAACCAAAAAACATAATATTATTTCCGTTAAAATAATCAGAGTCCAAGTTCTATGGTAGCACTAACTCCTCTAATACTAATTTTTCAGGTCCCGTCCTCAGGGCCCGGTCTGTGAGTACCCCAAGACTGCCCTCTATAGGCTAGGGGCTGGTGACTATAAACAATGGTGTATTCTCGATAAAAAGGGAAGGAATTGGCATTTAAATTGTAATAGACACACGGTCTGAACATAAGCAGTTGAGGAAACATGTACTAATAGAAGAAAGGTAAGGTGTGCTGAATGTTAGTGGGCCAGTATACAAACCCAACTGAACAAAAATTATATGTATAAGTAAAAAGGGAAAACAGATCTTGGATCGTCCACCTATAAATCCTACTTGAAGGGTAGGTATAGAACTCGGTCAACTTGTCCCTTCATTATGTCCCGTCTAGTCCATCTCTGAGTAGCCTCCATCCGTCACCCTCATCCTCGATCACTGTTATGCTTCATCTTCACAGAACCCAACAAGGTGCGGGCCAACCCAATGCAAGGGTGAATATAACAATACTTAGTAGGGGACCTCGAGACCCCAAAAGGTCCCCCATAATCCACAAAGGATAAACCAAAGAAGAAATATATGAACTCCAACCAACCCTACTTACGTATATGCCCATAAATATACCTATGTTACCAGTCACAGCCTGACTCAAACTCTCAAGACCTAAGACAACCTAGTCCACAAACGAAGTAAGGTCAATCACATTGATAATAATGATTGAAAGACAATACCCATCTCACATAGGTATACAAATTTCATAGATTCATAGAGATGATTAGATGTATTCCCTAATTCATCTAAGCTATCAAACCCACACAGGATACAGGACCAGCTAAGGTGTCAGACCCACACATGATACAGGACCAGCTACTTTGTGATACCCACACAAGATATAGGAACAGAAGTTAGAATTGTTTGACCTTTGGAGGATCCTGGTACAGTAGTATCATCATCAAACCCACAGAGGATTCCAGTATAGTATTCATGGTTGTCGAACCCACGTAGGATTCCCATACAGTAGTCGTCGCATCCAGCTATATGGTTATCGCACACAACACGCTTGATTCTGGGAGGTTCCGCTCATCGAGTCGAGTTTTGATACATCAACTATCACGAAGTCCTAATTTGATGTATCCTGTAGTTCTGTCTCATCATAAGGAACCCAACTCGATAGACGGCGCGTCAATCGGACACCCGGTCCGAAAGTTATTGGGATTTCTGTTCCAAGGGCCCGGTTGGATTTATGCTTACTCCAAACCTAGCCATTTTCCAATTTTTTCCAAAACTCACTTAGAGTATCAAAAAAGGACCGAATCATCACGAGGGACCATGTTCTATAGAAGGCACATTGATCGGACATGTGGTCTAGGAGATATTTGAATTTAAACGAAGTCGGGTCCAGCCCATCAAGCCTAGTGGGCTGGCGGGTCGGCCCGACCTGGATCGGTGGGACCGGCTAGGCTGGGGGGTTGGCCCGGCCTGGTTTAGTGGGTCCAACCCAGCTGGGGGGTCAGCACGGCCCAGTGGGGCACAACCCACCTACAGAACTAGCTCGCGTTGCGTTCCGGTCCGGTTCGCTCTGCGGCGCCATGCGGCGCCGCCTCGTCCCTTCCCAGCCGACCATAGCTTGCCGGTTCTTCCAGGTGCACGCTACCCTCTTAGCTTCTCATAGTCCTTCCCACGTGGTGGGTACAGGCACCGCAGTTTTCTAGCCCGGCCGGCAGGCGGCCTGCCGGTTCACCCAGCAGAGCGGCCCGCGGTTGGGGGCCGCAGTTTTCTCTATAGTGCAACAACTGTGGGCTCCACGTTCCTCAAGCCAGGCCGGCCATAGCCAACTGTTTTTTCCATCTTGGCCGGCATGATGACAGCTGGTTCTTCTCAGGCAGAGCATCCCGCGGATTTTTGTCACGGTCTCCCTCCACGAGGTGCCTTCGTGCACTGTGGCTACTGCTCGCGGACCGGCCGGATTAGTCGACCAGTTGTCCCTCGGTCTGGGCGGCCCTAGCAGCCACCAGTCTCCCACTATTCGGCAGGAACAAAGCCGCTGCCGCCTCCGGTTGCCTACACCGCTACCTCCTCCATCCCGTGGTTCTTCTCTGGTGCGGCGTGATGACTCCATGCCCTGTCAACTTCACCTCTGATGTCAATCAATAATAACCAACAGAGGGATACTAAGACTTGTTTGTTTGGACCACGCCCTCCGTATTAGATGATATCATTTGGAAAATGATGAACCAAGGAATTCATCGAAGAATGAGGGTATAATTTTATTCAATTAAAATTAATCAAATCAACCTACCTCGATTCGTAGTGCATTGTCAAAGGCGCGAAAAAAGAATTTGAAGACGTCGTCGAAGGTTGCTCTCATAACACGTTGCTGATTCTGGGCTCAAGAATCATCCTCATTCTATGTTGGTGACTGTGCATTCTTCATTGGGGAGAATGAGAATTCTTCATTTTCTTTACGTTCCTTATTGGAAAAGTTTTGTCCTTCCAAGATTCCTCCCATTCTTCCAACAGAATAATCTCCAAGGAAAAGTAAAATAATAGGCTCCCAAATATTTTAATGTTTCTGTGGATTTCAAATGAATTCAAACAGTAAAATTAATTTAATGAAGACATTAATTAATTGTATTGGAACGATTAAGGGGGAGGGAGGTGGAGTGTTCACCCATATTAAATGAAGGGTTTTGGTTTTAAAAAATTTAGGGGAGTTAAAAAGTTAAAGGGGGGTTTCAAGGGGAGTTGAGAGGTTTGAACTCGTGTGGGCTCTATCACAAAATATCCTCCCATGGGAGGTTATGTGGGGGTTGGCCCCACCTCTAACTTCCCTTTGGAGAAAATAAAAACCACCCAAATAATGTTATTCCACACATAACATTTATTTAATTTATTAAGAATCCCCAAATATTAACTTCCTTCCTTGATAAAACGCAACAACAGTAAAGGTCTCCTTAAGTGATTACCGGAATGTCGAGTTCATCGGTGCCCTCTGATTTCAATTCTGAGCATCGGTTCAAAAGATATAAAGTACTGCATGTACGTTCACTAAACGTACCAGAACAAAACATCAGAAATTGATTCCAGGTACATCGGGCCTCTGAATCAGGTACTGTTAGAAACTGCGTACTCATAAAATTCCCATGTATTCAAGAAAAAAAATTCCACAGGATTTCAGGTAAATTACAACAAAACATATATAATGTTTATTTGCTGATGATATTAGAATATAAACTATTTTTCTATTTGAATTGATTACCATTTGCTGGTATTTAGATTTAAAATGAATTTATTACAAATAACTCTTTTCAGAAATTCTAAAAGAGAAACTCAACTCTCTTATAAAAGGGAACCACAAATTATATTTTTTTAATACTTAAAAACCATATATAGTTATGTCAAACCCTTTCATAACGACCGAAAAATAACCTTAATTAATCCAAGAATCATTCCATCCGCTAGAAATCCAACCAAGGAGTTCCTTAAGTGAAAAAAAGAGATTTCCGAAGAAGATGTTATAAAGAATTGTTTTAAGTAGGTGTACAAAAGAGGATGATTTTTTTGGGAGATGTTCAAGTTATTTCACAAAATTAGATGATTTTTTCCATGATTCCCTATTAAATAATCTATTATAGTCCTTTCAAATATTTTTTTGTAATATAATGAATAGTGATCTGAAAATAGGTAATATCCTTGTTTGAAAAGCCTAAGTAATTATAATGTGTATTCCGCAAGATAAGTAAGAAATACTGAAATCATAAATAATAAAATGAAATTGGATTTATTAATAGTACATAATATAATTACCACAAAAAAAGTAATGGGTTCCATAATATTTTCATCTTAATATAAACTATGAAATGAGGTGGGGTTTTTAAGAATTTCATCATGGTCTAACACATAGATGATAAAATATTTTCGTTAAAATCACTCCTTTGTAAAACTAAAACATTAAGGGAAATAATATTAATGGTATAATTGTATCATATCCCTAATACATCATATGCAACATCAAAATATTTTAGATTAGATGGAAACTGATATTGAAATATTATTTACAACATTTCGTGAGGAATATATCTTATCCACTTTAACAAAACACAATTATTTAAGAAATAAATCATATTTTAAATTGATTAATTTGAAAATAAACAATAAAAATTTAAATATAATCTTAAGATAAAATAATTTTTATGATATTTTGAAATTTTTTACATGTCACACATGTTGAAAAAAATATTTCTTTCGAATTTTTGGTAAATTCAACAAGAAATTGATTATAAAATTACAATCATATTCCATTAAATATAATTTTATTTAAATTAAAAAAAAAATGTCTACTAAACTTCATAAAATAATATTAAAAAAATTTAACCATTTTTACGAAACATGATTTTTGATGAATCCATATTTAAAACCAAAGATAGAAATAATGTTATATTTTATTGATAACATTTAAAGAAAATTATTAACCAAAGAGATAAAAATTGTAATATTACATGAAAATATATTGAAAAATAATTGGAGAAGTAAATTCATGTGTTTATTGGGAGATTTATTGTAATATTTTTTCGCCGAAATCATAATCGTGTATAGTCCAGATAGACGATGAGACTGTATCATAAAATCATTACCTCTTGGGTAACTTTTAACTATAAGACCCATCAAGTAATATAATAAAATGAAACATATAACATAATAAATAAAAATAAATTAATTATATTAAATGGGAAATTGTGTGTATATACACCTTTTAAAATAATATATTTTTATAACATAACATTTCTATCAATAATGACAAACTTATATAAAAATATCTTACCCTAATTATTGACATTCATCATGGAGGATAAAATCTCCATTATTAGAAATATTATATATATATATATATAAATATTATTCATTAATATTTATATATATCACATCATATATGATTTTCTCATGATTTTTCCTTACCCTTTTCAAAAAAATCTCACGTAAAAGACAGGTTTCGAGCAACACCTTCTTTTTTGTGTATGTTTTGATTTGATATTTTTTTCATATTAATTCAATCATGGTTTTACCATAAAGAAAACATTAAACAATATATTTAAATAATATATATTTATAGTAATCAATAAAATTTATGAATAGAAAATGAAATAGAATATTCCATGAGATGGTAGGTTGTACGTACTCATGAATGATGTTTCCATTTTATCATTAAATTAAAAAAAATAATGTTAAATGTTATATTATATTCAAAAAATAATTTTATTTTTCTATATATCACATATTTTAATTTATCCCATCCTTATTATGTTCCATGTAAACGTGAACCAATCACATCACTTCATGATGTGGTAGTCTGCCACAAATATGAGTGACGCTATCTTATTCTCACAAAATAAAAAATATGAATGTACGTGTGATATAATAATTCAAAAAGTATAAAAATATCATAAATATAATATATAAACATTAAATATATCATTATAACCAGCCTTGATATTTGGTAACGGAAAAATGAAAGATATCCGTTCACAAGGCTGTAATCTGACAAACACAAAAATGATGATTTCGTAACCCAACTAACATTGGTGTAGATGGTTTTATATAATTAAATTAAAAAAAATAAAATTATATTTAATTTATTTAGGATACTATATCATCACATTATAATAATAATTTAATGAGTTGGAGGAATAACTAAAATAAAAATGATCATTGAAAAATGTTACCTCTTCTTGAGAAATCCACCATAGGTTTGCACCAAAATCCATCGTAGGATAACTTTGTATCCAAACTAAGTCATCTAAGATTATAGGAGGAAAGATTGGATGTGAATAGGGAATTTACTTTCTGAACCAAAACTGATTGATGTTGTGATGAAGAGAGGACAATTTTTGTCCATTTATAAGTGAGTTGTGTAGTAAGCTGGTAATATTTTGTAGAAAAAAAATATTCAACCTTGTTTTTAACTCGTATATTTTTTGTTTATCCCTTCTATAAACTAATTTTCACTTAATCGTGGTAAATATTTTTTACTATTTTCTAATTAATTATGGTAAAAAATTTATGAAAACATATTTGATAATATAAATTATTCTGATTAAAAATATGGAATCTATATATCCAAATTTCAATTATATAATTGAAAAAAATTATTTTAAAATTAACCTCCCTGATATGATGACAATGTAGGGTTTTTAAAAAGAAAATTTTAAAAATGATGAAATGTTTTAATATCGAAATTCAATATAAAAGTGATAAATGACCTAAATTATAACGCCCCAGCCCCAGATACCCAGAGTCGGTGCATTATTACAGAACATTAGCATGATCAAAAAAGATCATGTCTCGAAATATCGATTAGTTTAGTAGCCTTGGAATCATTAGATACATTCATAAAGGTTATATTACATCATAATGTGAAAACTACAAAAACATCTTGTCTCCACACTCATATCCCCTTATAATATCCCTATAGGTCATTCATAGAATACTTCTTCACATCCTGGGAAAAATAAAACATAGAAAGGGGTGAGCTGAGATGCCCAGTAAGGATAACAATATTGCATAAACATTCATAAATAATCATAAACATTTAAGGAAATTTATATTTAAAACAAAATACTTGTAAACATTATCGTCATCATAATATGGAAAAGATAAAATGAAATAATTCCATTTACTTATTCAATGGATATTCTACTAGTCTAATAACCACATGCAATATCAATAACCACTTTCATAATGATGGAATTCATAATGCCAGACTATCATCACCACATACTGAAGGCCTTGTGCCAAGAATAAAATTAAGTTTTTGTCAAGGCCTTGTGCCAAGACACTAGTTTGTCTCATGAGACCTACCAATGTATCGAGGAGCTATAGCAGGCTCTTCCCATCACTTATTAAGTCCAATTAATTCCTCATATGAATAGGTTTAAATATAACATAAACATTCGTATTAAAACTATCATAGGAAATGTCAATACATTCTGCATAAACCATGAATGGTATAAAAATAACACATCCATACTCAAATATATCACAAAACCTTCAATACAATATGGAAGTTTTTTATCATAATTAATCAAATTCAAATAATCTTGAAATTCATCAAAGGATGTTGACATAGATGAAATCAAAACTATTTGAGAGAAATATCTCTTTTTTTAAATCATTTAAAATCCACATAATTATAAAATAAAATATTCAAATTGAAAATATCCTTATATTCTTTTAAGGGATTCTTCAATGATTTCATAATGGTGGAAAAAAGCTGTACTCGCCCTATAAGTTAAAAAAATATTCTTAACTTATTTCTGTCGAAAAGGTTAAAAAGGACCTTGTTTGGAAAATGACAGAAATATTCCATTATAAACATATTTTAAAAAGTCTAAAAATGGTATAAATGACTTTAACCCATATTCTTTAAAATAGTATCAATTTTTTGAAATACATTTTTAAGAAACATTGATGTGGATGATAAAGAGGTCCCAGTAGATAATTACGTATAAACAACCTCGGATAATGAAGAGATTGTGAAATAAACCCTTAACATGTACTTTTCCTTGGTTGATGCTATGTTAACCTCCTATATAATGGTTAAATAATTTATATTAAATTAAACAAGAATCATATACATTAATATGATATCATATATGATCTTTTAACTTTGATTTGTTAATAATATCTTAGTATTGTCATCGTTTCGGGTCTTATAGAATTCATTTTCTTTTATATTATATGTTATGTGAGATTTATTTGTTATGGATGGGATGTATATTATTCATATCCAGAATTATATCATGTATCTAAAATTATTTTTAATCATCAAATGAAATTTAGTCTTGAATGGATACGATGGGGAATGAATCTAATCGCGTTCGCGGAGATGGTAATCAGTACGTACACACGAGCGACAATATCATTCATTTGTTATTAAAATAATATATAATTGGATGGTATATCATATATACATAATAATTATCAGACTATATTTATTATTTAGATTAATTACATATCATTATTATACCCATCCGTATAATAATGTATTGAATAACAATAACACCACGACGTGGAGACGGTAGGCCACACGTACGCACGTATGGTGACATGTCATGCAATGGATGGATAGAATAATGAATATGGTTATAAAATATTTATAATAACATCACAGTATATATAAAATACTACAGTTATTATTTTATAATGGAAATAACAAAGAAAGATGAAGTGGAAAAAGAAAGTAACATGAAAGAGGGTGGTGAAAACATTACCTCTTCTTCGGGTTCTTCCTTTTGATTTGATCAAAAGGCCTCCATGGGTTGGATTTATGATCAATCTAAGGCCTCTAGATTGTGGTGAGGGAAGTTGAGAGAGTATTTTGGCAGGTGTTGGCTGAGACAAAAGGCTTTGAATGTGTGAATTAATGAGGAGGGTGAGTTCCCTTTTATAAGAGTAGTGAGGGGAACCTTAGGAAAAAATTAAAATATTATTTTCAATTAATTTCATATTTGGTTTATAATGGCTCCAAAATGACTTATTTCGAGACAAAGGTGTGTATGGGTAGCAATCCTTTAAAATTATGGATTTTAGACAGGTTTGGGTCGCTAAATTGACCTTATCATTTATATTTAACTCTTAGTTAAGTAGTTCTATATTTACCTTGTTACTTTGTGTTTTAATATTATATAGTTAATAAACATACTATATACATCCAATAGACCCCCAAGTGGTCCATTAATAATACAACTACCATTATATATGTCCTTTGGCCAATCCTTAGAATTTTAGGAATATAATATCAATTATTAATATAATATTTGTTTTAAAAACTCATTTATGTTAATTTTGACACTATTTAATAATCGATTTTTGTAAGACATAAAAACATTATTAATTAGAATAAAATTCATATTAGAAATCATAAAATGTAATATTTACCAATAAAATTCGGGTATGGCATCAAAAAATTCAAATTATATTTATTTTAACTTTTATAATACCAATTATTTGATTATTTTATTGTTAAGTAAAATACTGCATCATTATTGTGTCATAAATAAATTTAATTATTAAATGTCTAAAAATTATAAATAAAATAAAATTATGTAGTAAATCATTTTATCTTTCATATTAATGTTTATATTAGAAAATATAACATATATTACCCTATGTAAAAATTGTTTTTCTAAAAGATATATGCTTATGTCATTTTTGTATTTACTTTAACATAATTAATATAAATGTCATTATCACTTAAACGTGGATCCATGGGGTCCCAAAATAAAACAAAATATTTCCATGGTCAGACATGCATCATGCAATAGGGTTAGGACACGATTTACTATAATTTATTATTATTATAATATTATTTTTTTACCCTAATTTACCTAATTTACCATTTAACCAAGGTAAATAAAATATTTACCGAAGTAATTATTCAAAATGTCTAAAAATAACAGTTACCTATTTACAAAATTTGGACCTCCTAATTCTAAATATGGAATCCTTTTCTCTAATTTCAAAACACAGAAGTGGAAAAAATTAATTTAAATTTAATTCCCATTTTTAAAACAAAGAGCGTGTTTTTAAGAGATAATAACTATCAAAAGTTTGACACTTGATTATGTCCAGTTTAAATGTGAAATTATATCCAATGACCAAAATTGTATTAAATGGTAAAAATATATTCTAAATATAGTTTGAAACCACTAAAATTCATAATTTATCTCTATTAATTATTTTGATTAAAAAAGTTGTTTTTAATTAGAATTTAGTAATTTTCACTATTCAACAAAATATGAAAGTTATCCGAAAAGTACCAAAAAATAACACTATGCTAATTCCAATGTTGTGAATCCAAAAATGAAGTCCATTTTGAAAGATAAAATTTATAAAAATTCAAAAAGTGGGTATTACTATTCATAACGTCTAGTTTGATTGGTTGTGGTGTGTTAGAAATAGATGTTGTGTACAACACACGCTATTGTATTATTCAAAGAGAAGCGTACCATGGAATCTTGGGCTGTTACATTTTTCGCTCCTTCAAATAATTTTGTCCTTGAAATTTCTAGAATACAACCGCTTGAAAAGACTTGGGTGGTTCTTCATCATAAGTTTCTTAGGTTCCCACATTGCCTCTTCCATCTCATGGTTTCTCCATAAAACATTTACCAAATGAGTCGTCCAGTTTCTCAGTACTTGTTCTATTGTATCATTAATCCTAATTGGAACTTCGAAATAAGAAATATCGGGTTCTAATTCTAATTCCTCATAGGTGAGTACATGTGTTTGGTCAGGAATGTATTTCCTCAACAGTGATACGTGGAACACATCGTGAACTTTGTAGAGACTTGGTGGCATTTCCAAATGGTAAGCTACAACCCCAATTAGTTCTAGAATTTCAAAAGGTATGATGTACCTGGGACTCAATTTATATTTCTTACCAATATATATAACTCCCTTCCATTAAGATATCTTCATGAAAACATCATCTCTTACCTAAAATTCCAAATCCTTCCTTAGGTTTTCGGCATAGTTCTTATGCCTACTTTGAGCTGCTTTCATGTGGTTTTGGATTACATTCACCTTTTCCATCGTTTCCTCCGCCAGTTCTGTGCTTATGAGTTTTCTTTCACAAATTTCATCCCAAAAGGTTGGTTTGCGACATCTTTTTCCATATAACGCTTCATATGGTGCCATTTGAATACTCGAATGGAAGCTTTTGTTATAGGAAAATTCTACCATAGGTAAATATTGATCCCACATACCCTGAATGTCAAGTGAGAATGATCTCAACATGTCTTCTAAGGTTTGAATAGTCCATTCTGATTTTCCATCTGTTTGAGGGTGGTTGGCAGTGTTCAAACGAACTTCATAATCTAGGGATTTCTGATGAATTTTCCCAAATCTTGTTGTAAAACTGGGATCACAATCTGAAACAATTGATAGGGGTACTCTATAAAGCCTCACAACTTCATTAATATATAGTCTTGATATAAATTCAAGTGGTAAATCTTACCTTATATCATGAAAATGTGCTGACTTGGTAAGATGATCAATAATGACCCATATTGCATCATTCTTTCTAGGAGTCTTTGGTAGCCCCATGAAAAAGTCCATCGTAATATTATCCCCTTTCCACTCAGGTATGGGAAGATGTTGCAAAACACCACCTGGTTGTTCCCATCTAGCTTTCACTTGTTGAAAAACCATACATCATGACACATAATCAGCAATCTCTCTCTTTATGTTGTCACACCAAAAATGTTATTCAAATCTCTATACAGTTTGGTGCTCCTAGTGTGTATAGAGAAATTGGAACTATGAGCATCATCATACAATTCTATTTTTAGATCAGGTATATCGAGAACACAATGTCTCTTCCCAAATTTCAAAATTCCATCTTCATACACAAAGTCATTCAATCTCCCATCATTCACAGCTTTAATCTCCTTTTGATATTCTTCATCATCGGTTTGAGAACTCTTTATCCTTTCTAGTAAAGATGGTTGGAAACCATTTGAAAAAGTATCGATGTTTCACCTTCCATGGTTATTCCCATATCCAAATTTACTAGATCCATTAAAATAGGATCCCTCTCAACTCTCATCTTGTTTAAAAATCCATGATCTTTTATACTCAAAGCATCTGCCACCTTATTTTCCTTCCCCGGGTGGTAGTGTATCGTTCATTCATAATCCTTGAGTAGTTCAAGTCATCTCCTTTGCCTCATGTTGAGTTATTTTTGAGAGAAAATATACATCAAAATCTTGTGATCAGTATAAATATCACATTTTTTACCATAGAGATAATGTCTCCATATCTTCAATGAAAAAATTACAACAGAAAACTCAATATCATGAGTAGGATAGTTTTTCTCATGAACATTCAGTTGTCATGATGCATAGGCAATAACTATATCATTCTGCCTAAGGACACAACCAATTTCGTTCATTGATGCATCACTATAAATAACGAACCCATCATTCCCCGATGGTAGAGTCAAAATAGGATCATTGAATAATCTTCTCTTTAGTTATTCAAAACATTCTTCACACTCTTTTTTCCAAACAAATTTAACCAATTTACGTGTGAGCTTCGTTAATGGGTTATCCAATGGGTAAAAGTTCTGGAAAAAATGCCATTAATAACCTACGAAGCCAATAAAACTGTGTATCTCAGCTATACTCGTTGAGGCTGGCCATTCTTGGATTTCCTTGGTCTTAGAAGGATCAACAGAGATTCCATCCTTAGAGACAATGTGGCCAAAAAAATAAATCTTCTGAAGCCAAAATTCACACTTTCTAAACCTTCCATATAATTCATGTATTCTTATAGTCTTCAATATAATGTGCAAGTGATTTTAATGATATTCATATTTTTTGGAATATACCAAGATAACATTAATAAATACCTCCATGAAACCATTGATATATTCCTTGAAACTCTATTCATTAGGCACATCAATACAGAGTGTGAATTAGTCAATCCAAAAGGCATTACTATAAATTCGTAATTCCTATACCTGGTTTGATATGTTGTTTTCAGAATGTCTTCCTTATTCACACACAACTGATGGTATCAAGATCGATGGTAAATCTTTCAAAATTATTGAGCTTCATGTAGTTGTTCAAATAAATCATCAATGCGAGGTAGGGTATACTTTTTCATTATTGTTAAAGCATTGATCTACCATTAGTCAATACATAACCACATGGATCCATATTTCATCTGAACAAAAAGGACATGAGATAACCAAGAAGAAACACTGGGGTGAATAAATCCCTTATTACTCAATTCCTCTAGTTCTTTCATTAGTTCAACTAATTCCACTATGGCCATTCTATATGGGGTCTTCGATATGGGCCTTGAACCATGAATTAAATCAATGGAAAACTCAATTTCTTGTTCTGGAGGATGTCCAGGTAAATCATCCAGAAACAAATCTACATATTCTTTCAAAATAGGTACATCCTCTATGTGAACATTCTTTTCCTTACAAACAATTATTTCATTCTCATCCTCCCCAATAATTGAATTTAGTTGAGCTACTGGGGGTGGATCTAGGTAAGAATCAGGTGGTGACGATTCTACTCTAATGATAAGGTGTTCTTTTTCATCATCATCAAAAACTATAACCTTCTTCTTCTTAAAATAAATCTTCGCATCATAGTACGAAATACAATATGTACTGAGGATTGTATCAAACTCAGCAATATGTTTGAGGATGAGATCCGCGGATAAATAACATTTATATACCCTAATGGGAATGGATCCTCAGAACATTGTAGCAATGATACTTATCTTAGGAGTTTTAACTGAAAACTCCCTTGTTAAATAAAATTGGGAATATCTACTTTTCGTAGCAAACAGGGAATATATGAAACAATGCAATGATCCATAATCAAATAAAGCATTTTCTAAACATGAAGAAACCATTAAATTACCTACCACCACATCATTCAGAGATTCTACCTCAGCTGTAGTGATAGCATAAGCTTGGCCTTGATCCCTTGTCCTTTTCTAAATTAAGTTACCCTGATTCATATGACCTTCATTTTCATAATGTCCCATCTCCCTACAGTTGTAGCATTGATCATCGGTGGCTTCTTTCCTCCCCATACAATCATGAGTATGGTGGCCTTTTTCACCACACTTGTAACAGACTCTGATTCCCTTCAAGAAAGTACTAGGTTGTTTCTTCCCACATTTACTGTAGAATGGATATTTAACTTTTCCCTTCTTCACGTTATTTCCATTTCTAGAGTGATCAATAGATCTCTTCTTCTCTTGATTTTATTTAAAGTCGTAAGACATAGATAATTCTTTTTCTATCTTGATAGCACATGAGGCAATATATTCGTACGACAAGAAGGATTGTGACACTAATGCTTGATGAAGAAATGGTTTTAACCCATCAAAGAAATGGTCATTATTAATTCATGGGTTACGTATATAATCTCCAGCATACCTTGCTATCCTTGTAATGTTTTCCTCATACTTTGCGACATTATCATCCTCCTTTTGTCTCAGAATCAGAAATTTCCTTTCCATATCTACTCGTTGGTCACAAGGAAATTATTTTTCTATGAAAATATCTTTGAACTCCCTCCATTCCATATTTGATACTTTATCATCATCCTTCATGTTTTGAATTAATGACCACCATTGATCATCATCTACATTGAGGTGGTAAACTGCCATGATAAATTTTTCCCTTTCACTACTCCCCAAGCCATGGAATATTTTTTCTAAGGAAATTATCCATTTCTCAGTTACAAAGGTATTTTTACTCCCATTTAATGTTGGTGGTTTTTTCCTCATGAAGCAGTCTAACATTGATCCTCCACGTTGCAGATCAGGGTGATCCATACAGGTAAGGTTATTATTCATAACCTGAGTGAGTTTTCCCAGTATGGTGATTATCTTATCAGCACCAGTTACATCACCAGCTCCACTATAATTATCATGAGTAGGAGGGAAATCCCTACATGGAGTGCATTCATTGAGACAGTTTCTATTTCATCCACTAGGCGCCATTTCTAAACAATGGCATACACTAGATTGTTTTATGAATCGCAATACATAAATACAAACATGTAAAAAACATAACACGAATTGAACAGTTTATGGATATAATCCATAATCATAAAAATGTGTTCTTTGAAAAGGTATATACTTATAAAACCTTCATAATGGTTTTTAAAGAAAATAAGAATTATCCTAAGAATATCTCCCGAGAGTGTTGTAACCAAGAGTGCAACAACGCCCATTTTCATGCACCAGTTCTCATTTAAGTCTAGATCAATGTGGTGTTTTTCAGTTTTACCTCTAGGTACATCTATGCCAGAGCCACCTCTACCTACTCGTATCCATACAGGGATGTATTTCTCAGAAAACTCACAAAATCTCTACAATACCAAAATTCTAAGAAGTTCTTCTATACTAATCCTCAATGTTTATCTTAAGGCTATGTGCTCTAATCACAGTTTATCTAAATCTAGCTTCCAAGGATTGTACTAAAATTCCTCACATGCCAACTGTAATGCCCCTACCCCAGTTACCCAGAGTCGTTGCATTATTACATAACCTTGGCATGATCACCAAATATCATGTCTCGAAATACCGATTAGTTTAGTAGCCTGGGAATGACTAGATACATTCATAAATGTTACATTACATCATAAAGTGAAAAATACAACAACATCTTGTCTCCACACTCATATCCCCTTATACTATCTCTACAGGTCATTCATAAAATACTTCTTCACATCCTGGGAAAAATAAAACATATAAAGGGGTGAGCTCAGATGCCCAGTAAGGATAACAATATAGCGGAAACTTTCATAAATAAGAATAAACATTTAAGGAGATGTATAAATAAAACAAAATCCTTTTAAACATGAACTTCAGCATAATATGGAAGATATAAAATGAAATAATTCCATTTAAATATTCACATGGATATTCTACTAGTTGAATAACCACATGCAATATCAATATCCACATTCATAATGTTGGAATGCATAATTCGAGACTATCATAACCACATAGTCAAGGCCTTGTGCCAAGAATACAATTAATATTTTTTCAAGGCCTTGTTTCAAGACACTAGTTTATCTCATGATACCTAGCGATTCATTGAGGAGCTATAGAGGGCTCCACCCACCACTTATTAAGGCCAATGCATTCCTCATATGAACAGGTTTAAACATAACATAAACATTCGTATTAAAACTAGCATACGAAATGTCAATACTTTCTCCATAAACTATGAATGGTATAAAAAAACACATCCACAGTCAAACATATCACAAAAAATTCAATACAATAAGGAAATTTTGTATCATAATAAATCAACTTCAAATAATCTTGAAATCCATCAAAGGATGTTGACATAGATGAAATCAAAACTACTTAAGAGAAATAACTATTTTTTTAATCATTTAAAAGTCATATAATTATAAAATAAAATATTTAAATTGAAAATAACCTTTGAATATCATAAGGGAAGATTCGATTATTTAATAATGGCATAAAATAATCGTACTCGCCATATAAGTTAAAAAACATTCTATCCTTAATTTTGTCGAAAATGATTAAAAGGACCTTGTTTGGAAAACGGTAGAAAGATTCCATTATAAACTTATTATAAAATGTAAAACAAGGGTATAAATTAATTTAACCCATTGTATATAAAATAGTAATAATGTTTTGAAATACATTTTTAAGAAACATTGATGTGGATGATAAGGAGGTCCCAGTAGATAATTACGTATAAACAACCTCAGATAATAAAGAGATTGTGAAATAAACCCTTACCATGTACTTTTCCTTGGTTGAGGGTAAGTTAACCTACTGTATAATGGTGAATTGATTGTTATTAAATTATAAATGAATCATATACATTAATATGATATCATATATGATCTTTTAACAATGATTTGTTAATAATATCTTAGTATTATCATCATTTCGGTTGTTAACGGATTCGTTTTCCTTTATATTCTTCGTTATGTGAGACATATATTTTATGGATGGGATGTATATTATTCATATCAGGAATGATATCATGTATCTAATATTATTTTTATTCATCAAATCAAATTTAGTCTTGAATGGATACGATGGGGAATGAATCTCATCGAGTTCGTGGTGACGGTAATCCGTACATACGCACGAGTGACAATATCAGTTTATTGTTATTAAAATAATATATAATTGGATGGTACATCATATATAAAGAATCATTATCATGTTATATTTATTATTTACATGAATTATACATCATTATTATACCCATCTGAATAATAATGTATTGAAAAACAATTACACCACGACGTGGAGACGGTAGGCCGTACTTACGCACGTATGGTGACATGTCATTCAAAGGATGGATAGAATACTGAATATGGTTATATCATATTTATAATAAAATCATATTATATATAAGATACTTGAGTTATTATTTTAGAAAGTAAATAAAAAAGATTGAATATGTGGATGAAGAAAGGATCATGAAAGTGGGTGGTGAAAACATTACCTCTTCTTCAAGTTCTTCCTTTTGATTTGATCAAAAGGGATCCATAGGATGGCTTTCTGATCAAACTAAGGACTCTAGGTTGAAGTGAGGGATGTTGAGAGAATATTTGGTCAGTTTTTGGCTGAACCAAAATGCTATGAATGTGTTAATTAGTGAGGAGGGGAGTGCCCTTTAATAAGAGGGGTGAGGGGATCCTTAGGAAAAACATAAAATATTATATTATAATAATTTGATATTCAGTTTATAATGGCTCCAAAGTGACTTATCTTGAATATAAGGTGGTTATGGGTCGAAATACATTCATACAATATATTTTAGACAGTTTTTTGTCACTAAATCAACCTTATCACCTATATTTAACTCTTAGTTAAATAGTTTGACATTTACCATGTCACATTGTATTTTTATATTATATAGTTAATAAACATACTATATACATCCAACCGACAATCAAGTGGTCCATTAATAATAAAACTACCATTATATAATTCCTTTTGCTGATCCATAGAATTTTAGGAATAGAATATCAATTATTAATATAATATGTTTTTAAAAACTCATTTATATCAATTTTGACACTATTCAATAATTGAGATTTGTTATTTTCTTAACAACATTATTAATTCGAATAAAATTCATTTTAGAAATACTAAAATAAAATATTAACCAATAAATTTCGTGGATGTTATCAAATCCTTCAAATTATATTTATTTTGACTTTTATAATACCAAATTTTTGATTATTTTGTTATTAAGGAAAATACTGCATCATTATTGTGTCATAAATAAATTTAATTATTAAATGTATAAAAATTATAAATAAAATACCATTATTTAGGAAATATTTTTATCTTTCTAATTAATATTTATAGTCTAAAATATAAAATATATTACCCAATGTAAAAAAGGTTTTGCAAAAAGATATAAGCTTATGCCATTGTTTTATTTACATTAACTTAATTAATATAAAGTGTCATTATCACTTACAAGTGGATCCATGAGGTCCCAAAATTGACCCAAAGATTACCATGGTCGGACATGTATAAAAAAATTAGGTTAGGACATGTTTTAGGGTAATTTATTATTATTAAAATATTATTTTTTTACCCTTATTTACCGGATTTAACCTTTAACCAAGGTAAATAAAATATATACCGAAGTAATTATTCAAAATGTCTACAAATAAAAGTTACCTATTTACACAATTTGGATCACATGATTCTAAATATGTAATTAATTTTTCTTAATTCAAAACACAAAAGTGAAAGAAATTAATTTAAATTTAATTACCGTTGTTAAAACAAAAAGCATGTTTTTAAGAGATAATAACTATCAAAAGATTGACACTTGCTTATGTCCAGTTTAAAAGTGAAATTACGTCCAATGACCAAAATTGTATTAAATGGTAAAAATATATTCTAAATATACTTTAAAACCACTCAAATTCATAATTTATCACAATTAATTATTTCGATTAAAAAAGTTGTTTTTAATTAAAATTTAGTAATTTTCACTAATCATCAAAATATGAAAGTTATCCGAAAAGTACAAAAAAATCACCCTAAGCTAATTTCAATATTCTGAATCCAAAAATTAATTCCATTTTGAAAGATAAAATTTATAATATTTCAAAAAGTGTTTATTACTATTCATAACGACTAGATTGATTGGTTGTGGTGTGTTAGAACTCGAAGTTGTGTATAAAACAAGCTACTGTATATTTCAAAGAGAAGCATACTGTCGAAGCTTGTGGTGTTACATAAATTTTATTAAATGTTGTATAATTTAAGTAATTTTACCCTAAAAATCGTAAAATACAATTTACCTTTATAAATAATTTACCGCAAAAACTGGATTTCAATTAAGATTCCGTAATTTTCACTATTCATCAATATATTATTGTTCTTAGAAAATTCTCAGACAATTTCACCAATATAATTTTGATATGATAATTAAAAAATAAGTTTTAATTTATCCAATAAATTTTCGAAAATTGTAAAAAATAATGTTACTATTTTTCACAAAATTTAATAAAAAACAATTTTTTGAGAAAACTGTTTCTTCAAAACATAAGAATAATTTATCGAAAGATAATATAATTTTTTATCAATAACTAATATTTATATAAAAAAAATATACTACATATCTATTCAATAGACCTTACTAATAAAATCCATAAGTTTAACATCTACATAATAACTATCAAATTTAAATATTTTCAATAATATATCACGATTTCAATACCACTCAGCATTGTGGGTATCATAAGTTATCCCACTGTCACGTGTAACAGAAGATTAATATTAATATTCATGTAATTAAAAATATATATGTAATTTAATTTATCCAAAAAATAATAATATATGAAAATTTATTTTGTTACATTTTTTATTTATTTATTTATTAGATTTTAAAACATGGTTTATATAAATTCACGTTTCAAACAAAAATCCTCTATATTACATTATTTTAAAAGAAATGAAAATTTTACTTTAATATTTGAAGTTAAAACTAGAATGGTACAATTTATTTCAAAATTTTCATACATTGATCATAATATGGAATCCAACAATGCGTGATTTCTCATACCCTTCATATACAAGTTGTTTGTGAAGCCATGGTCTATATTGATGTATGTAAGGGGATGGATTAACATTTAGAGATTGGATGTTCATTAACTTTGGTTCTATTATCATATAGGTGAGAAGGTGTGTCATCTCTCTTATCATAAAGTGATGTGTATCATATTATGGTTTTATTTTTCCTGAATTTTTTATTTGATGTATCGGCTTCATCGAATTCCCATTTTCCATTTTATTTTTTCATGTTGGTATTATAATTTTATACAATATACGGGATTGCATCAATTATGAAATTGATTTTTTATTTATATTCAAATTGTATTATTTGGTTTCCCATTATTTTTAATATATTTTCTCATATATCCTCAATATCTTCTATGTTAGGAATGAACATTCATGGTTCTCTGTTAGAATGTAGTCATTATTGTTATATTTTTATTCAATGAAATAACTCCCAATGCTAGATATAATACGCATAACATTAAGAGGTGTGAATTAAAATGATATTACATGATACCAGTAATATTTTTATTTATATTTGATGTTAGATGGGTCTCAGATTCCAATGTATTGAAAATCAAGGAAAGGGGATATTTATATTTTTTTGCTACGTTATTGGAATCGTAAAATTCCATTAGGATTTATTTTTGGTGGTAATGGAACCAAGATATGACCACCTATGTTTCATTGGGTGCCAGTAATAGTTCTATGGAGACATGCTAATTCTTTAATAATTACTATTTGATTAATTTTATTTAATTTCAATGTTATTAAGATGATTTCTTCCATTATATACATCCTAGAGAAGTGTGTGATGGATCATTCAGTTTGGTATTTATTTTTTACCCTTAGAAGTATGGAAGCATCCCATGTTATCATGGTTCTTAATTTCTTCTATGTAATTGGAGTTCCATTGGGAAGGATTCATCTCCTCTTGTATATAATGTTATATGTCATTACTACATCCATGTTATTTAATGATTAAGGTCCCATTTTGTAATGTTGGTAGGATTCAAATATTCATTTTTATAATGATAAATCATTCAAGGATTGTTGATCTATAGGGTATTCTTATTCCAAGTTAGGTGGTATCTTTATTTTTTTTACTCATTCGGTATGTATCATATGAAATAAAAGAGATACCAAAAAGTTTTATAATACAAAAAATTTATTATGATGGTTATTTGGAATCCATAAGGTTTGAATGGATCCTAAAAATTCCATGATTTGTTTTTTGGGTGGTGTGAGGCAACACCCATGGTCACTGATAAACAATTGTTTCATATTAAATAATGTAAAAAATGACTATAGACCTAAAATCTATGTATATGACTGATATTCAACCATATATGATTAAAGAGTTGTTCTAGAATGTTATATAGTTAGTATTGACTTGATAATGTGTTAGGGTTTGGTTGTTTAGGCCTATTAAAATTAATTATTCCTGGTTTTTGGGTTTAAGGAAAAATATTTGCGTGTAAATCAATTATGATATCCTGAAATTGGTTTTGATGAAAATTTTTTCATTTTCATGATTTCATGGTTTGTGGTGGGGAATTATCCCCCAAGAATTATTTAGTGGTGTTATATTATAATCTTTTTTAGGATGTTGTGTCTCATCCACTAAGTATATTTCCCTGATCCCTAACTAATTTTGTGGTTGGTGGAACCCTGTCCACATTGTGATTTTTTGATTGTTGTATTTATTATAAATGGCATTTTGTAGTGGTGTAGCATTGTACACTAATGAGATCTATTATTTTTTTATATCATCTTCATGGGTAGCATCCATCCAATAATTAATTTTATTGGTGAATATATTTCTTATTATGTTTTATTTATGTTACATCCTCTACTGAATATATGTTATTAGTGGTGAACATTATGATTTTATGATGGAATTATTATAACATAATCCACCTATGTATGTTGTCACAGTGGTGTATTTCTGACATGGAGAATAAAGGTGGTGGATTATTTTACTAATTAAGATTGATATTGATGGTGTATCATCCACCTAGTGAAGATTTATTTTTTTATACCATTAAATAGTGATATGTATCAGTGGTGTAACATCGACCAATGATTATAATTTTTAGTGTATCATCTACCAATTATTTATGATCCTCTGATCATTAGCAAAGGTCTTGTTCTCACACGTTTGTTGATGAATAATTTATCTAGATTTGTATTGATGGTGATGAACCATTCACCTATATTATACAATAATGATAGATCATTGTCCTTGGTTGTTATACAAGGTGTTATTTATCATGCACACATTTGTTGTGTTCAGGCCAAGGGAATATCATTGCATTTTTTCTAGGACCAAAGAACTTTTCATCACACGTAGTTTGGTGGGAGAAACTCTATGAATTTATTGGTTATTTGTATATTAAATTATTAAATAGTATATCCATCTTCCGCATGGATTTAAATTTATTTCTAGGGTTTTCATTGGTGGTGTCATACTTATGCTTAATCTCACCGAAGTACGGTTTTATGTTTTCGAAAATGTATTCATTTTTTGTAACCCAAGTAAAACAAGGGTTTTGTATAGGTTTTATAGATGAGTTGGTGGATCATTATTTAACATGGGAGATGGGTGGTTCATAGTATTTAGATAAATTTTTTAGGTATCTCATTTTATATTACTTTTTAAATATTAGTTCTAAATAATATATCCTTAAAGGATCTAGTTTAAATTTATGAAGTTTATGACATGAATATCATGTATAATTTCTAATTTTGATGTAAAATGACATTATTATTTAATTATAGATTGATATTTTCTATTTTTTCATATGATTAATAGATATTTGGTTGACTACATATTTTTATTACTTTTTTACGTTTACTTGTTTCCTAGATCATAATGCATAGTCTCCCAAATTATTATTTTTATTCCCTCAATACTTTTCATGACCCTATACTTTTTAGAGAGGTGTTCATGATATATGTTGATTTTTAGTTAAGTTGTGATATATGAAAAATGTATGGGGGCTATCATAGATGTAACTATCACGACCCCCTCCCCACAATGTGTACCCCTCCAAGGGTCAGCAATGTGAGAAAGAAGATAATGACCCCCCCCCCCCCCCGAGTCCCTCCTCGAGTAAGACACGGGTTGGAAAGTAACACTGAGGGTATAGTAAACACAAAGATGGAAGGCATTACCATTTAAGAGAACACATGTAGAAGAAATTGAAAAGATCGACACCGTATAACTCTAAATTGGACAACAATATAAATGAATCCCCAATTACACATATTCATTGTCATGCTAAACTACTACAACTAAAATGGGAAAACTGCAAGTACACAAAACAATGTAAAATCAACAGCAACCATGAAGCCCAAACCACTCTTTCAACCCCAAGCTTTCAGAAAACTACCAGATCTCCAACCATCTCCAAGTTTCCTAAAAATAGTTTATATAAATATAGGGTTATAATAACAATATACTCGGTAGGATTATCTAAAAAGAGTCTCGTGAAAAAATAAATTAAGCATGCTAAAGCACAAGGACCAACAAGTGAAACTAACTCGTCACCTAAAAATGCATAATATATTCCCAACCTCACAATGGTTACTATCACCATGTAATGAGTACAATAGTATATAATATAAGAAATAATATCCAGGGTATCATGTTACTACATTCCCACTGGTTTTATACTTTTCCCAAATGTCACATGTCCTAAGAATCTCTCTCCAAAAATCCTTTCCCACAGACACATTAGTGAAGCAACACAACATAAACCTCATGCAACAAACCCCCACACCCACAATAGAATGAAACCAGGTATTTTTAGATATCCACCACATCTTTCATAACCCATATTATACATTGGGCATTATACCACATGCCATTACATCCAATACACTGATTAATAATCCTCAATCCGTCACAGCCTATAAACATTATGCCTATAGTATTCAATAAAAAACTATATCCCAAATATATGTGTGTAAATAACCACAATACATTACAACCCTCAACAAAAATATATGGGGAAAAATAACCATTGTGCAAACCAGCAGAAGTAACTACCAAGAGAAGAGAACAAGGCCAAAGGGGGTAGTCAGCCATCCATCCTCCCACCGGAATGTTCGGGGAAACACCCCCTAGGTATTAGAATCCCCAGGGTATCATATTCTCTAACTGATGGGGTGGAGTAGCATGTAGAATCACCAATAGTATAGAATATATTATAGATCACACCCACACTATGGGAATAACCTAGTCTTAGACTCAACTACTTCTAATGCCTCTCGGACTCTGGGCTGCCACTTCTAAGACAAGGTATCCTATAGGAACACAACAAATTAAAGAGAATTATTACATTACATCATTTCCGTTTTCTCAGTTTCACATTACATTAATTAATTCTTTAAAAATTAGTTAACCTTTAACAATTCCACATTATATTTCATTAGTATCACACCCAGGATATGATGTCTTTTTCATCACATCCCAGTAAGCTCCAACCCCATGGGTTAACATCATTTATTCAATTATTTATTTACTGTATTTATTTCCCATATTCCTGAGCATTCTAGAAAAACATTAAATGCTATTGAACACAAGGGGGGTCAATATGATGAGTAGATGATCTACCCATCGAGTCACTACCGCCTATAGTAAGAGCATAGACCCATCATGTCTTGAGAATCTAAACACAGAAAGCATGTGGAAAACCCCATACGTCTTCACCCCTTTCTAATGATGGGTATTCAAGACTATATTCCTTGGGATATGGGGAATGTAAAGCATATAAACAAATAATAAGAATCATAAAGCATCCAAACATTCACATCAAACATGATCCATCATCCACGGTTTCCTTCCTGACACCCACATGCATAAAATGATGCATATTGCCACTCTATGTGTCTACTACTGGGACAACCAATAGGCCTCCCTATCCCGAAATATCAAAAAATCCTTCAATGATCACATCACAACACAAGCAGTAGGAAGAGAACAATTATATTAATTGGGCTCTTGGCCCTTAAACAAGAATGTGGAAAACACAGATCCCTAAAAGGAATTATCTTTTGTAAAATAACTAGTTTTTTAATCCATCTTGGATTAAAAGATTTATTATTCATAGGTTCCAAATTCTGGAAACCTAAATAAAAAGATATCAAAAATAATTAAACATTCATACTGCACCATTTTGATTGACATCAAATTTCAACAAGAATAACTTGATTCATTTACAAGCCTATTTATCTTTAGCGAAAAAATAATCTATTAATTCTATCTTTATGTTCTTTAAATTTTTCATCATGAATTAAAAGATAAACAATGAAATCATATATATCACACTATCTATCAAAACAAGAGGCAATAACATATGATCAATGTCAATTTATTTATCTGGTTCAAAAATTTATTATTTCAATTCCATTTTGATCCTATTGGATAAAACATACTTAATATATAGTTACAATTAAAATAAAATAGAAGTAATGAATATCCTACCTTAAACAGTTCTTGACGTTAATTATATGAGAACGAGCCACACAATGGTTTACGATCTTCTCTCACACCTGTGACAACTGTATCCACATGAGAATGCAGAGACACCACCGCACCAGTCACCAGTCCAGAAAATTCCATTAGGAACATGGAGATAGCATTATAAAAAAATGACTAGGAGAATCAGAAGGGGATGAACAAAAAATAATGATGATAGATCATACATTATTTCAAAGATTGTAAGATACTTCTTGGATGAATCATAATAGAGTAGAACCAATCCAAGGAGAAATGTTTGATTTAACAACTCCTAAAGGATGGAATATATGGTTTGAATGTCTCACATCGGAGAACAAAGAGGAATAATTAGGGAGGAGGATATATCATCCCTTTAGAAGAATTAACGGAGCAGTGGTTTATGATTCAATATATTTTCCATTAAAATCGGATCAGATTGAACCACATGGATTTACCAAGTAAAAGAATATTGACCCTTAGGGAAAATAATAGAGAAGTTATGGCCTTTGAATCGGCCTTAGAGACCTTAAAATGATCCTTCAAATGAATTTTACATCCAAGGGGTGAAACTCTAGGAAGATGGAAACACTGTTCATTAACACGAAATTTGGAAAAAGAATGAGGTCTCTGCTGGATCCTCACCATTCCAGAAACATTGTTCATAAACTCAAAATTTGGAAAAGGAAATAGGTCAATGATGTAACCTCACGTTCTTGAAATGCTGTCCATGAACTCAAAATTTTTCAATGGAAAGATGTCAATGTTGGAACCTCACCGTTCTGGAAACACTATTAATTAACAAAACATTTGGTGAAGGAAAGAAGTCAACGTTGGATCCTCACTATTCTGGAGACACTGTTCATGAACTCAAAATTTGGAAAAGGAATGTGGTTACCACTGGAACCTCACCATTTTGTAAACACAATTCATGAATCCAAAATTTAGCAATGGAAAGAGGTCATTGTTGGAACATGACCGTTATGGAAACAATTTTCATGAACACAAAATTTGTCAACAGAAAGAGGTCACCATTGGAACCTCCCCATTCTGGAAACATTATTCCTGAAATCAAAATTTGGAAAAGGATATAGGTCACCATTAGAACCTCACCATTCTGGAAATAATATTCATGACCTCAAAATTTGGTGAAGGAAAGAGGTCACTGTTGGATCCTCACCCTTCGGGAAACATTGTTCGTGAACTAAAAATTTGCAAAAGGAATGACGTCACCACTGGAACCTCAATCTTCAAGAAGCACTATTCATGAACACAAAATTTTGGGAATAAAATAGGTTACTGATGGAACCTCATCATTTTGGAAACACTATTAATGAACATGAAATTTGTCGAAGGAAATAGGTTACCATTGGACATCTCCATTGCACTATTTGCATAAGCATACCGATGACCCTATTCATATAAGGGTACTATTGCATAGTTCACATAAGGATTTCTTTGCACTATTCAACTAAGGATTCCATTGGAACTATTCACAGTGGTATACTATTGAAACTATTCACAAGGATGCTGTTGGAACTATTCACATCGGTCTACCTTTGGAAATGATCACAAGGCGACCGTTGTAACTGTTTATTGAATTAGAAATTTGGAAAAGTGTTGGGGATATATCACCATGGCCACCCATAACACCTCAAACACTAGATTTTAGAGAAGGAATATACTAGAGAGGACCGGGCCATTACATCATATACCTCTAAAAATGTTCTCATCCTTGAGAATTCAAAACCAACCTAAAAGGGAACAGAAAATATGTTTGAACAACCACCCATCTAGATACCTCTCAAAAGAAAGAAAGCAGAAGAATCAACCAAAGAAAGCCATATCATAAACAAAAATGGTCTATAACCACAAATGGGACATCATTTCATGAAAATAGTTAAACATCTTACATCTTCGGGTACTGAGCACAAATATGTGACTCACATTCCTAGGTATCCACTCCATGCCACCGTGTTGCCTCAAGACATTAACCAAGGGGATATAATGAATGTGCAACACCTTCTCATTGCATTCTTGGAACGCTACAGGTCACTCCTCAATGGTTGCATCATTATCAACATCGATCTCTACACAATCGATGACATTATAGTCATCATGAAGATAACAACGGAGCTGTGATACATGAAAACAATATTGAATCTAGATCATCTGTGGGGGAAGGGCTAATTGATATACCACATCTCCAAAACGATCTAACACCTAGAAAGGTCCAACAAAACTAAGAGAAATCATACTCCCACACTGAAATCCTTGCTTCCCGCGATGGGGAGTCACCTTCAAAAAACATGTGATCCCCAACATCAAACTCTAAGGGTCACCTACTTTGATCAGCATATGATTTTTGATGATCATAAACTATCTTCATCCTCTCCTAAATCACATGAACGATCTCTGTTGTATTTTTCACTAGTCCTAGTCCGAGAATTGCTGACTCTCTGACCCCAGTCCAACACAATGGAGAACAACAAGGTTGGACCTACAAGGCTTCAAATGGAACAATATTGATGTTGGAGTGAAAACTATTTCTGTAAGAGAACTCCAATAAGGGTAAGCGCCTCTTCCACAACCCTCCAAAATCTAAGACACAAGAGCATAACATGTTGTAATGAGTCTTGATGGTTTACTCTGTCTCACCATCCATTTGAGGATGAAAAGAAGCACTAAGGAATAGTTTAGAACCAAAAGTATGATGCATACCTCTCCACACCGTAGCGGTAAAATGAGGATCTTGATCGAAAATGATCATCCTTGGATCCCCATAAAGTCTCACCACATCTTCTAGATACTGCCTCGACAAAAAATCCAATATGAATAACTCCTTGATTGCTATAGAGTGGGATGATTTTTTTAAACAATCCACTACCACCAAAATAGTATCACATCCTCCATGAGATCAAGGTAAACTAGTAACAATGTTCTTTGAGGTGTCTTTCCACTTCCACTTAGGAACATATAATTGATGGTGGAGACCACCTGGAGCATAGTGATTGACATTCACCTTCTCGCAAACCAAACATCGAGACACAAACTTCACAACTTCACGCTTTAACCCAGGCCACCAAAACTAACTCCTCAAGGCTCGGTACATCTTTATCACCCTAGGTTGTGCCACTAATGGTGAACTGTCTAAATCTTTGAGAACAATCTCATTCATTTCCAAAGTAACAAAAATCCTTCTGTGATAAAACACTAGGTGTAGTTTACCCTTAGACTAAACATCATGGGCCTCTCCACAAAAAACTCATTCTCTCTATACCTCCACCTCAAGATACCTGAATTGGGAATCTTCCACCAGCTTCACCAGAGATAAATGCACCGTCATCTGAAAAAGACAACTTCTACCCCCAACTTCTCTCATATCGAGATATAATGCTAACAATTCTTCCATTACTCTTCATGAGTCACCAGATTCACACATTACATCAATATGTGTCTTCTAACTCAGTGCATCAGCTCTAACAATACCCTTTCTTTGTGTATACGATATTTTGAAGTCATATTCATGTAATAACTCCATCCACTAACAATGTTGTATGTTCAAGACATGCTGGGTGAAAACATACCTCAATCGCTTATGATTGAGGAAAACCTCAAATCTCTCACCAATGAGGTAATGTCTCCAAAACATTAGAGAAAACACCAAAGATTCTTGGTCAAGATCATGTGTGGCATAGTTACATTCATGGGTAAGTAGCTTTCGAGACCCATAAGAAACAAATGATCTCTGCTGAATCAGAACCCAGTTTAACTCTAGATGTGAAGCATCACAGAAATCATAAAACAATACTCCCTCAGCTGGAAGACGAAGAACTGGAGCACTTACTAACATCATCTTTAGATAATTGAATGCTACCAGACACTGATCATTCTCTATTAATTCCTAATACTCTCTAGTCAATGTTTTAATAGGAGTCGCAACTCGAGAGAAATCCACTTTGAACCTCCTGTAGTATCCTATGAGACCAAAGAAACATTTCACCTCTGAAAATATCTTGGGGGATTCCCAAGATAAAACTACTTCTATACTGAATGGATCCATAGCTACTCCCTAATGAGACACAATATACCCCGGGAAATGGACTTCTCGAGCCCAAAAGTCACACTTCGAAAACTTCCCAAACAACTGATGTTTGCAACAAACTTCCAAAACAACATGTAGATGCTCTACATGCACCTCCTCAGATGTGGAGTACGAAAGGATTTCTTAAATAAAATCCACCATGAACATGACCAGGAAATCTCAGAACATAGTGTTCATCAATACCATGAACACAGCTAAAGCATTCGTCACACCAAATGAAATTACTATGAAATCATAATGTCCATGACTACAACATAAAGTAGTCTTCAGGATATCCTCATCCTTTACATAGATCTGGTGATTTCTTGACTGCAAATTAGTCTTTGGGAACAAATGTGTACACATTAGTTGAATGGATAAATCATCAATCTGTAGAATAGGATAGTGATTCATCACTGTAACTTTTTGTAATTGGTGTTAATAGACATGAAACTGCAAACTGCTGATAGCCTACTTCAAAAACAAAATTGGTGCACCCCATGGTGGCATACTCGGCTGAACAATACTGAACTCTAACATACCATCAAGCTGTATAAGTAGTTCTTGTAACTCTGAAGGGGCCATCCAATAAGGAGAAATAGAGATTGGAGATGCTCCTGATTATAGCATGATCCCAAACCCAATCTCTCATCATAGGGGTAAGGCTGCATTCTCTTCTGGAAATACATAATAGTGATCTTCTACAACCCTAGGAAATGCCAATTGCTGAACCAATGATGAAATAAGCATTAGATCAGCCATCATGGATGATAAATATAGAACACACCTCTGACCCATCTGAGGGTCTCACTCACCAATGAACACCAATATCTCTATATCTGCATCAAAGAACACAACTTTCATCCTAATGAAATCCATTATAGCCTACACCGAATACAATTAATCCATGATAAGGATGAAATTGTATGGTTGTATTTGTAAAGAAATGAAATCTCCCCAAAAGTGGTGATGTCCCAACACTAGCTCACAGTCTCTACATACTTCAAATAGGTCAGCTCGACCACCAACTAGCATAGTCAAAGCCAAGGGCACTGGAAACCTCTCTACCTCAAGTCCAAATGCATAGTCAAGGGTAGGTGATATGATGGAGTTCGTCACTTCTGAACCAAGCAAGGCATATAACAAGGTATAGAACAAGCAAAGGGTACCTAGAATGACATCTAGCTCGCCTGGAGCTGGCAACGATAAAGAATGAAGCTGACCATGAACTCCTCCTTGACCTCTCTATCCCTGATGAATACCACCACCTTGGCCATGCTCTACTCTCTGAGGATGGGTAGCATCACATGTTTGTCCTCAAACCTGCCCTATCTACCTTATTCTAATTCAAATCTGGTGAAACCTGCTACTACTACTACCTCGGCTGGATCTACCTCAATGGAGGAACTTGGAGTAGACCACTAGGTGCACGATGGCTTCATTGAAAGGTCGGGAACTCTAATTGCTGATGTCTTCGACAACCAGAAAAAGTGTATGATCCCTTGGAAAAGACCTGAGAGACACTAACTCTAATGAAACGAGATGCGGAGGGCTGTGACATACCCCTAGCTAAATGGACACTCTACTTCCCAGATAACAGGGAACCCCAGATCTACTTCGTGAGTAATCATGACGACTCCCCTAGCATCATGATCTACTTCTCGCCAAAGACCTCTCGACAACCAATTCCCTTACCAGCACCTCAAGATATGTCTTCAGCATAACCTGGGTGACTTGGAACTGGATCTCTGGATGCAATGCCTCCTCCAAATTCATCTCCCTAGACTCCTAATCTGGTAAAAGGTCCAAATAATATCTTAAATGGTTCCTGAAATAGATTCCAAAATCTCGCACACTGGAACTCCCTTGTCAAAGGGTATGAAGCTCTTGGTGACTGGATGCCTTTGCAGTCGAAGAATGAAACACAACACTAAACATGTCTCATAACTCCTCCAATTAGACCACTGACTCCTCACGATCCACAAGGAACTTGAACCACCACTACCTCGCTGTTCCACATAGAATCATCACAACAAAGGGACCCCAATGCTCCATCCAAGCACGGATCGAACTAAAGCCTATCTCAACCTCCTCCAACCATTCTCCTGTGACTGAATCTGTAATACAACCCTCATACTTTTGTAGACTCTGGCATTGAAACTCTCAGAGTGTCCAATTCCACGTGTCATTGTCATCAACCTCTACCATGTGGCGATCTGCTATCATAGCCCGCTCAACATCTCCTTTGCGATCCTGAAGATGATTTCAACCTGGATCCATACCTTAAAAACAACCTATAATTAGAGCTTTTAGACCGGGAATATGTAATACTCAACATTAATTAAATAATTTTTTTTGTTTTATTCATTTTAGGTTAATCTATTCCAAGGTCATCCCATTCAAACACTGGCATAAAGAAGAATGATGAATGATCCATTCCTATGTCTGTACCCTGAAACTAGTATCACCACATTTATTAGCCATTGTAAACTTAATTTTATGTACATAAGATCATGTGGATCCCTAAAAACCTATGTCTCAGTTGGTCCCCAATGTTTATGTCACTAGTGAAACGTGACTGACATTATTTACATACCAACCCATGAAACCTCACCTATACCTAACACCAAACTCTATCTAATCACTCAACTAGACCATTGATACCACTATATCATTATCCCCTCCCCACAATGTGTACCCCTCATGGGACATCAATTTGAGAAGGAATATAATGACCCGTGAGTCCCACCTCTAGTTGGCCCTAGGTTGGCGACAAGCACCTAGGGTATAGAAAACACTGTGATGGAAGGCATTCCCCTCTAAGAGAACACATGCGAAAGAGAGAGAAAATATAGACACCAACCAAATCCAACATATAATGAAATATAAATTAAATCCCAAGTACACATATGTAATGTAATGAAAAATTTCTACAATTAAAAAGGGAAAAATGAAAGTAAAAAAACAAAAGTAAAAGAAACAGCAACCACGAAGCCCAAACAACTCTTGAAACCCCAAGCTAGTTAAAACCAGCCTGATCTCCAACCGGCACCAAGTGACCTAAAAAATAGTTTATATAAACATTGGGAAAGTATAACAATATACTCAGTAGGATCCTCCCAAAAGCATCATGTGCAATAATAATGAAATCATGCTAAAGCACCGTAAAAAACATGTAAAACTAATTCATCACCACAAAAGGCATACTATGTTCCCAACCTCATCATGAATACTCTCACCAAGTAATGCATGCTTGATTATATAATATAATAAATAATATCAAGGGTACACCTCTACTACATCTCCATTGGTTTTCTTCATTTCCCCAATGTTGCACGTCATAAGCATCTTTATCCAAAAATCCATACCCACAGACACCTGGGAAAAGCACCACAACATGCACCTCATGCAAAAAACTACCACATCCACACAAAAATGTAACATGGTAGTTACCAGGAGCCACCACAGCTCACATAACATGTATCATACATTGGGAATTATACCACAGGCCGTTACAACCAATACACTGACTAAGAATCCTCAAGATATCACAACCTATACATATTACACCTATATATTCCCAAAGAAAACTAAATCTAGAATATATGTGTGTGAATAACCACAATCCATTACAGCCCTCTACACACAATTATCGAGAAAACTAACAGATGTGCCTACCAAAATAAGTAACTACCAATAGAAGAGAGTGGGGCCAAAGGGGGTAGTTATCCATCCATCATCCCATAATAATGTTTGGGAAAACACCCCCCCCCCCCCAAGGCTCAGAATCACCGAGGTTTCTGTTTACCTAACTGACGTGGTGGAGCAGCATATAGAAACAGAAAAGGTACAAAATATACTATAGATCACAACCACACTATGGGCATAAACTAGTCTTAGAATCAATAGCAGCTGTCTCCTCTCAAACTCCCAGCTACCACTTCTAAGACTAGGTATCCTATTAGCACAAAACCATTTAAAGATCTTTATTACATTACGTCATTCACTTTTTCTCTGTTGCACTTTCTGTTAATCAATTCTGTAAACATTAATTAACCATTAACAATTCCACATTATATTTCATTACCATTACACCCAAAGTCTGTTGTCCTCATCATTGAATCCCAACAAGCTCAAACCCCATGGGTTAACACCATTTATTCAATTATTTATTTATATCATTACATTACCATATTCCCAGGAATTCTATAAAAACATACTATTCTACCAAAAGGGGGATCAACATGGTGAGTAGATGAACTACCTGTCGAGTCATTTCTTCCAATAGGAAGAGCGTAGACCCATCATCCTTTGAGAATCTAAACACATAAAGCATGTGGTATATACCATGCATCTTCTCCCCCATTGGAAGAAGGGTAAACAAGACTATATACCTTGAGTAGTGTAAAACATAAATTAGATAAATAACAAATATGAATCCGAAAGCATCCAAACATTCACATCAAACTCATTCCATCAACCTCGGTATCCTCCCCAACACCCACATGAAAAAGCTGATCCATCTCTCCACTATAGGCATCAACTACTGCCACACCCAATAGGCATTCCTGCCCCTACATATCACAATAGCCTTCCACGCTCACATCACCACACAAGTAGTAGGACAACAACCATCATATCAATTAGGCACTTCTCCCTTAAACAAGTAAGAGGGTAACTCAGAACCCTACAAGGAATTGTCTTTTAACAAACAACCAGTTCAGTAATCCATCTTGGATTAACTAATTTATTATTCATAGGTTCTAACTTTGGGAAACCTAAATATCAAGTTTTCATAAATAATTAAACATTATTACTACACCAATTTGATTAACATACAATTACAACAAGAAGAACCAGATTAATTTACATGTCTCTTTATCCTTATCCAAGCAATTATAAATTAATTCCAACATTAAGTTCTCTAACAATTTCCATCTAGAACGTAATGATAAATAATGCATGCATGGATATTTTACTATCTATAAAAACAAGAGGTTATAACATCTGATCGATATAAATTTATTTACCCAGTTATAATATTTATTATGTCAATTCCATTGTGATCAATTGGGATAAAACATACTAACAATACAGTTCCACATAAAAGAAATGATAAGAAATGAATCCACTACCTCAAACGGTTCAATATGTTCTTTATACAAGAATGAGCCACACAATGGGTTACAATCTCTTCCCCCCGTGACAACTATACCCTCAAGA
Organism: Viscum album; assembly: GCA_963277665.1. Classification (NCBI taxonomy): domain Eukaryota; kingdom Viridiplantae; phylum Streptophyta; class Magnoliopsida; order Santalales; family Viscaceae; genus Viscum; species Viscum album. Next base: position 1,054,728,777 of record OY728152.1, read on the forward strand.
GATTGTAGAGACACCACCACACCGGTCAAAAACCAAGAAAATCCTAGTAAGAACATAGAGATAACATTTCCCAAAAAGGTAAAGGAGAAACAGAATGAGATGAACCCAAAAGAATGACGATAGATCATACATTATATTGAAGATTGGTTGATACTTCTTGGTTGCATCAAAATAGAGTGAATCAAATCCAAGGATGAATGTATGATTATACAACTCCTATGGGATGGAATGAAAGGTTTCATCATATCACAGCTGAGAACAAGGAGGATGAATTGGGGAGGAAGATCTATTGTCCCATTAGAATATTTAAGGGTGGAGTTGTTTAAGATACACAAGAATTTCCATTAAAAGTGGACTACATTGAACCATATAGTTTGACCAAGTAAAATAATCCCTTGACTTAATGAAATTCATATTGGAGTTATGGCCATTGAATTGGCCTTAGAGTTTATAAAACGAGGCATTAAATTCATTTTATGTCGAAGGAAATGTGAAAGGGGAGAACTGTAGGAAGCGGGGAACACTGTTCATTGACACGAAATTTGGTGAAGGAAAGAAGTCACTATTGGAACCACACCATTCTGGAAACACCATTCATTGACACAAAAATTTTCAAAGGAAAGAGGTCACAATTGGAACCTCACCATTCTAGAAACACTATTCATGAACTCAAAATTTGGCAAAGGAAAGACATCACCGTTGGGACCTCACCATTCTAGAAACACTATTCATGCACATAAAATTTGGAAAAGGAAAGAGGTAACCATTGGAACCTCACCCTTTTGGAAACACTATTCATGAACTAAATATTTGGTAACAGAAAGATGTCAACGTTGGGACCTCCACATTCTGGAAACACTGTTCATGAACTCAAATTTTGGCAAAGGAAAGAGGTCACTGTTGGAACCTCACTATTCTGGTAACACTATTCATGAACTCAAAATTTTGCAAAGAAAAGAGGTCACCATTGGTACCACACCATTCTGGAAACACTATCCATGAACTCATAATTTGGCCACGGAAAGAGGTCACCATTGGAACCTCACTATTCTTGAAACACTATTCATGATCAAAAAAATTTGGCAAAGGAAAGAGGTCACTGTTGGAACCTCATCGTTCTAGAAACACTATTCATGAACTCAAAATTTGGAAAAGGAAAGAGGTTATCATTGGAACCTCACCATTCCGGAAACAATATTCATGAATTTGAAAATTGACAAAGGAAGGAGGTTACTGTTGGACCTCACCACATCACTATTCACATAATCCTACAGATGACACTGTTCACATAAGGTTATTTTTGACACTGTTAACTAAAGGTTATTGTTGCAATCTTCACATAAGGATACTATTGGAAGATTTCATTATGGTCTATTGTTGGTACTATTCACAAGTCTACCATTGGAACTGTTCACAATAATCTAAGGTTGGAACTGTCCACAAGGCTACTGTTGGAACTGTTCACCAAATTGGGAATTTGGAAAAGTGTTGGGGATGTGGAATCTTGACATCCCAGAACACCTCCGACAATATATTTCTGAAAAGGAATAGACCAGAGAGGTCTGAGCCATTAAAATAAAACATTTTAATTTTATGAAATATTTTTTTCAAACAATGTATTTTTTTGACATCATGGGCTACGTAAAGCACCAAATTTTAACAAAACAAGACATAATATTTTTTAATATAATATCTATCACCTACCCTTATGAATGGGGGGTATAAATATGATTAACTTATTTATGAAAATCGTTAGTTTATGCATTTATATAAAATTAATTCTTGGTGACCAATTAATTATAATTGAAAGAAAGAACTATTGGAAAATAAATGAATTCTTATCTAAAAACTACTTTTTTGTGCACAAATCCATTTTACATCAATAAATTTATAAAAAATTTCAAAATTTATTTTATATAAATTTATATATTATATACTAAATCCATGTATAGAAATTCATCTATTCTATTTTCTATATAACAAATAAGAAAAAATCTATTTTTACACTAAAAATAGTATTTCACTAAAAAATAGTTTTTTTTGAATTTTGTCTACTTATATTAAATATTAATTATTACAATTATAAAAAATTATTTTAAAATTTTTATTAAATTTTGGGAATCAACATTTAAAAATTATATAAGGTGTAAGTTTTTATACTTTTTTGGGAAGATAAAATTTTCATTGAAAAATGAAAAATACAGGTTTTTTTATGAATGTTTGTTTCATTTAAAGTATTTTAAATTAATAATTTATATTAATATATTTTTAAAAATAAAATTGGTTCAATTATATAACAGTTAATACAATTTTTGTCTTTTTTATATAGTTCATATTTAATTTTTATATACAAAATTTTTAACTTTTTGAAGATTTTCAGTTCACAAAATTATTTTCTTATCACATCCACATCATTAATTTTAAGTAAAAAAACTCTATTATGTAAATGGAATAATTGAAAATATGTACAATATTTTTAAACATCATAATATATATTATATAATATTTTCAACTTCTATTTTGGTGAAAATTAATATTAAAAATAATAAAACTTAATTATCATATTTATGGTAAAAATGGGTTATCTAAGGGGGCTAAACTAAATAAATAATGGTTAAAATCAATTATAAAATTGTCTAATGACCAATTTATGGACATTTTATGAAATTAGAAACTCTAAGGATATAAAAATACCCATTATGTGTTTTTTATCATGTTTAAAACAAGGTTACATATTTTTCATTTCAAAATAATTATCCCTGTGCAGCTCACCTCAATTATAAATAGCCACCACAGTCTTCTCCTATTCACCACATCCAATCAATTTTTCTCATTCGATAACTACAATTATAAATTCCATAATTCCCTAAAAAAATCTTTAACCCTAATTTTGATCCTAAATTTACCCATATATTAATTTTGGTTCTTATATAAGTAGGCTATCCAAAGAAGAGGTATCATGCTTAACCGAGCACCATTATTTTATTTATTATTCCACCAACTTCGAATATTAATCAATTATTATGATTTAATAAAAATATTATATAACACTTACATATATATTAATATGATATTTTCAAAACATAATTCTATCTCCTCTTCCATCAAATGGGACACAAAATTAACATTCCTTTGTACAGTGGATAGCCACCTAATGAACCGATGTTATTAATTTTCCATCACAACCTGTCACAACTATATATATTGAGGTATTTAATGTTTATGAATCATATTAAGGAAATTATTACATATTTTTATATAATATATCACATAATTTATAACCTTCCAACCGGTTGTAAAAAAATGTGGCTCATGTATACACCACACTACCACCACACAAACTGAGTTGATGTGTTTTTCATTTCTTTTTTTAGATTGATTATAATAAAGAATAATTAAATGACTATATATTGAATTTATAACATAAGTATACTTATTTAAATATTATATCTCATATAAATTCTTAATTTCCATTTCACATGGGATATGATAAATTCATGTGGGTGTATGGTCGATTACAACCTCAAAAATCAATATGATTCATTTTTCACTAACGCTTTGCATGAAAGGTAATAAGGTAAAATTTATTTAATATATTTGATATATATAACATAAAAATGGTTAATTGTTATTAATATTTTATTTATAATTCATTAATATCAAAATTATAGGAAATTGAAATAGAATTTGTGCTTGTGTATATGACATATTGTATCTTTGAATGGTGTATTTCATTTTAAATATTTACATTTTATAAATTACTATAAATAATTCTATAATGAATATATATTATATTTATATCATTAAATATGATATATATATATAATGTAACCGTAATAAAATTGATAGTACTAAAAGAAGAAAATCAAAATACACTTGAAAATAAAAAGCCGTTATTGCCCAAAACGCGATTTAAATATGGAATTGTTAACAAACGGGTAAAAAAGGTCATAAGTATATCATATTGGGTATGATATATAAAATTATGGTTTTATTATAGAGTTATAATCAACTTATATTTGTTAAACTATATTTTTGAATGTGTGTGATGGAAGTCAAGACTTATGGTATGGGGTTTCTATTATCACATCAATTTCTGGGAGACTAATGCAAAATTCACCAATTGTTTCCTTTATATGGTGTATATACTAACCCTATGTCATGTAATATCATAAAAGGCCATATTTTAGTTACATATAATGTTTTATTTTATGTTATTATTTATCTTTTCTTAGGATTTATTATATTTACAACGTTGCGGTGGATTTATAGTCTCACATCTATTTTAGGGTGACTTATGCCATATTTACCACTGATTCCTTTTGTTTGGTGTATATAATACCCCATTTTAATGTTATATCATTAAAAAAATTATTTTAATTATATTCAATGTTTCATGTTTTTTATTACACGTAGATTCCTATTAAGAAAAATAATTCCAAAGCACTAAGGGATTTTTGCCTCAATTTGAATTCTTGGGGACATATGTTATCTTATGGACCTATATATTTTTAGGAAAATTACATATATCTCATTTTACATTTAATATCATGAATTTATTAATAATATTCATATTTTAAGTTATATTTAGTGAAATTCCATCTTTCGTCTTATGATTTAAATTACCTAAGTGTTAAGGGTTTTACAAGACAATCTCATTATTTATCGGGATTATTTTTGTTTATGATTCTGATGATGAAATATTATTATCTATATCTCAAGAAACTAAATAATTTTTATTATAATAATTTTATTTGTTAACAATGCATTTTTACTAACATTTTATCCTATTTATATACTCATTATACCGAAAGAGTTATTTTAATAAAATCTGATTTTATTTCTCTCTTTGGACAAAACCCATTTTTTCGTTCACATTCGTGATTTCTATAAAATTTATCAAATTTTTTTCAATGTTTCATTTGGGATTTTTTAGATTAATTTCTACCCTCCTTTAAATTTTTAAAAAATTAATTGAATACTAGTGTTTTTTTCAAAATATGGCTTGTTTAGATTTTACAGAAAATATCTAAGGAATATATCTTTCATTCTAAATGTCATTTTCACCAACAAGAAAACTAAATTCATTAAACATTAATTTTTAATTATCTGTGTATATTTTTAAAGAAATATATTTTAATAAATATATTTTAAAATGAAATTTTCAATGTAAAAAATTCATTTTCATGAAGAGATATTTTATTTATTCTCTATATATTTCATTATTTTATTATATTGTTATTTTCAAAGAAATTTATTTTGAATTATTTTTATTGTTAGTTTTTATTTAAATTAGAATAGTTAATTTCCTAAAAAAAATGTTCTATGTTATCGTTCAATATTATTTCCCATATAATATAACATATTTTTATGTAACTTATTCATTAGTGGGAATATGATTCAAGGATACCTTTATAATTACTCAACTGAATGGATTATGTTTATGTCAAAAATATGATCACGAAACTCGCTCTTTTTTCCCATTGGTTATCATATGAAGAAATGATAAAATTATTACGAAACCTATTTCATTTACATGGATAATGCCATGATGAAATGTTTTATGAATCCTATATTTTATGGTTCCTAATGAGATGAATGCTTCATAATCTTGTAGAACGTGTTTGTATGATTTTAATTATGTTATGGATGATTCATATATCCCCTTCAAATAAATTGGGTAATCATTAATGTTATACAAGATAAAAGGGTACATGGGAGGATATCACATGCCTCAAAGAGGGTACACTTGTGGTTATCCAATAATCAAATGTGGGTACATGGGAGGTTATCCCAATAAAAAATCTTACATTAGTGGTTATATCAGGACTAATATGTTATGATTGACTTTGTGTCTATAGTTGAAAAAATATTTTTATTCTTATATGCATTCCAGCAATCATTATCTTAGGAGAATGTTTTTATTCATAGATCATTTTCTATGATTTTGTTATGATTAATAATTACTGATCTTCCATAATTTATTCCATTAATTTTTTTATTATATATCATATGTATGGTAGGATTTTAAAATGTTATTCTCCTGTTGTAATAACCATATTCTCATGTTTTATTGATATCTCTATTGTTTACCCTTACTGGGAATCTGAGAACACCCATTCTTATGTATATTTTCTTTGGGTTTTGAGGATAGGTATTACATGTGATATGTCTTATAAGGGATAATGTTATTAGAAACATAGTAGGTAATGTTTTAGAAATCAAATAAACGAGTTTCTTATGTTTCTTGGTTTCCAAAGTCACTATACCATCATGATTCATTGTCACCATGTAATAATTTAATAAAAATTCATCTATAATTATGTAATATATATTCATGGAAATCTATGGTCTCTTCAATAGCATAGTGTATTCAATTACAAATTTCTATTAGATATTAGCGATTGGGAAAACACTCCAGGATTTGGATTGGACAAACTTATATATGTAGACAATGTAACTCATGTTGGTTCATTACACAATATCATTTTTTTTAAAAACATTAGTATTTACATAATGATAATTTCATTTATTAGTGTCCAATACTTATATATGAGTAGTATTTGATACCTAATTTCCAGACTAGTGATTCAAGATATCCAACATTCATTGATTCCTAGTACTATTTTAATTATATTTTAATTATCCCTAATAATTAACTGTTAATTTTATGACTAATAATTGATCTATATTATTCCAAAAAATAGAGTAAATTTTTATATCATCAACATCGATACTTCCATGGTATTATTGTACGACCTATAAAGATACTGTGTGGTACCTTTAGTGTGTGTAGAATGATTTATGGTATCAATATTTTATATTCTTGTTATAATTTTTTATAGTATACATTTTATACTATATCAATATCAGGAAATATGTATTAAAATGTTGTGGGAAAGATAATTTCACTACAAATAATTTGTAATATGTCCCATTGATCTATAAAAATATAATGGTGGTTATGCCTCATTAAGACTCCTTACCATGAATGTTTGGTAGATATGTTCTTATATAATGAAAATAAAATTATAGGGGGTATTTTATTGTAAAATGTATTCATAAAAACCATGATATGTGGTTTTGTCCAAGTTACCCTTATTTTATATACATCTTCTCTCGTAATATAACGCTCACATTGGGTAAGATATATCATTATCTTATAGTAATTTCTAAGTACCTTAGTATGTAATTAACCACTTTATTTTCTTCAATCATAATTTAATCAATATTTATAGTGTGGAACCTTCATTAATTATTTATTATATGGGAAAACATTCAACATTTTCCCCTTTATTACTTGTCACATACATTATACTTATTAGTTATTTTCATTTTATCATATTCTTAGACATCCTTTAATATATGATTCTTACACAAAGATGGATGAATTAATAATTTCTTCCACATGCCATTATATTTTCTAGAATATACATTTTTACAAATAAGCACATTTATTAGTGGAATCACCATTAATATTTGAGTATTTTCTATTAACATGTCTTTCTTTGGTACTTTATTTGATTTATTTTTTCCTGATATTTGACCCACTCTGTTGAGATGTTTCATTTTCATATAATGAAATTATATAAAATTATTCCATATATTAATTTCCATTTTCATTCCATATCATGAAAATAAGAAACATATCTACTATTCCCCATGCATGGGTAGTAGATAAATGAAGGTTGATAAAATATATATTGGAGACTCAATAAATCATTAAAATTTTAAAAAACCTATGATATGATATTCTAATCATAACAAATCAATAATAGGTTATTGTTCATTACAATAAATAGAATCATTCGAAATGATCCCTTAATTATTTATGTATTATTTTTAATATTTCTCATTGATGTATTGGGGTTAGTAGTATCTTTGAGAGTTTATTTTATTTTTGGTGAATTAATAATTTTCATTGTACCATCCAAAAAAATTAAATCCAATTATTAATTGAATTTGATTTATAATACACTATTATGCTATAAACTAACTATCATATATTCTGCAATTATCATGAATTATGTTGAAATAGTCCATTGAGAGTTCTTGAACCAGTAGATATAATATTCTAGTTGAGTAGAATACAGAGATATGTTGATCATTTTCGAATTCAAAATAATATTGATATTATCTTGATATATCTCTAGATTTTAATTTGGGATTTGTACATCGTTTTTTCTATTAAATTGTAAGGTGAATGAAATAAATCATAAGGCATGAGTATTGGGTTTGGTGGATGTCAGAATATAGCCATAAAAACTGTATTAGTAATCAAATATAATTATTGTAGGTCGATAAGTGGTATAACACCACAATATCTACCAAAACAATACATTTGGTAGTCCAATGGGACCCATGCAGTCTCACCAGGACACAGATGATCCCAACAATATTTTATTAAGGGATACCAAACATTCAGCATTTCCCTATGTACTTTTTAAATAGTTTGTGATAATTGTTTTTACATGGTTTGTCCAGATAAGTTGAGGTTGTAATTGGAGTTTGTTGATTCCATTTTGTTGACTCTTTCCCCCACCATTATCACTTTTTTCTTCAATGTATGGTGTATATCTATGGGTATATTATTTATTTTTTTGTATGATCTCTTGTTTTTCTTATTATATTCCATCATTTATTTTTTTTCTTTTATGAATAATGACATAGTAATTTATTGTTTTTGAATCAGATTCTATCATTGAATGGTGGAATCATGTCATAAAAAACAATTTTATTTAGGTTTAATAAAGGATTCATGTATAAGCTTATTTCTCATAATCACATGTCACTTCACATAAGGATATTTCTTTGTGAGTAGGTAGTATGTTTTTTAAAGAATACAATGAAAATGATGATCACATTAGAGTTATAAATTGGGTAATTTCTATGTAAATTTATTATTTGAGTTTCTATAGTTCTCTACACATAAATTTATTGTGTTTTGTGGTTTTGTAGACAAATTATGTGGTTTTTACCTTCTATCCCAATTTTGGATTTGTTGAGAAAATATTTATAATTATAAACATATTGATTGATTTACATCGTAGATGGGTTATTGGATTATTGATGTAAGTGGGGATTGATGTGTGATTTCTCAAGGATAGAATATAAATCGTTAACTGAGTTATGTCCTTTAAAAGTATAAGTATTTTGAAACTAAGATTTTTTATATGAAATTAATTATGATACATTATTTGTATTAGTTATTCTTTTAGTTTGACTAACTTCAATTAGAGCCAAAGGGGATTGGGAAATTATAGGGAATTTTGTATGACCTAGTAGGGTGATAATTGTTATTATATTAACCCATTCACCTAAATTTCTAGGTTTGAGATGTATTTCCACATGAAATTTGGAATACCACCCCATAATCCAATGTCTTCAAACTAGTTGTGAGGTTTGAAATAAAATTGTGGAGAAAATATACTCACAATCATAGTGTACATTTATATATAAATCAATAAACATGTAATAATATAATCATAATACATGGAAACCAAAAAATATATAATAAATAATGATTGAATTCATAAACAAAATACATTAATATTTTACCTAAAATCATGGACAGAAATCAAACATTGGTTGGATCACAGATACAAGATAGAAAAAGAACATACATATAAATGAAGTTACACACTCAACTCAAAGCCACATATCATCATAGATTTTAGAATCATAGAATGATAAATTCCCAATTGTTAAACCTAAGACATATCTTAACATGTATCCATAACATGTGATGGATGATCAGGTACCCATATTCCATGGATTCCAAGGAAGGGTGTGTGTGAAACATAGTTGGGATTTACTAAAACAGTTCATATATAATAAGTAAAATGTAGTGTACAAACTTATGATAAATCCATCTGAAATTAGATAGTAAAAATATAAATTTACAACAACAATTCATAATATCTAAGGCATAAGAAATAAAAATCCAATCATATACAGGGTGAACCTATGATAAGAAAGCCTCCGTGAACCCCAGTTCTACCTGCTTTGGCATCGGGCCAAAAATTTGTCATTTGTTTCCAATTACAAGAACTATATAATGCCATGTAACTATTTTTGTGTTTCAAAACATATTAAAATCCTTATTTTAATGTATATATAAACACTCTACTTTATGGGAAATTCACACCCATGACCCAAGTTTACCTTCCCTCTTGCAATGGTACGTATTATTTGTATGCCTAAAGAATGGACTCTCTATCATATGAAATGAAATTCACCATCAGTAAATCATATTGGAATATATGAAAACACATCCAATGAAAATATCACTTTAATATATATTATTCCATGATAGGTCACCAACTACTATTTGTAGATCCATTTCTAATGAGTCATTTCATTAACCCTCCCCCTATAAGGTGTCAATTAGCTCTTATAGGGGCATCTATAAATAGGAAAAATAAATCATATATTTCAATTGACATGCAAGAAACCATGTATAACAATAATATATAAAATAAAAATATATCATAACAACTATTTTTGAATGTTATGACATATTACACAAGTAATAAATGACATAGGAAGGAACAAACTAGCTATAACAAAAAAACGTATTAGTAGCTTCCCACACACACACACAAATGTGATTAATATAAAAAATGCTTTATATATGATAATCATGAACAAACATGTTATCAACATCATACATGGGTCTTACTGGATACACATGCACACAAATATATCAACATAAATCAGGGATCTTATCAGATATCCATGAACATGACATCCTATATAACATGTAAAATAAGGGTTTCTAAGGCTATTCAAACATCTACATCGGTCATGATATACCAAGGAACATTATATGATATCTTATAAATATCATTCATGGAAACTCGGTACAATATTTCATAGTTCCACACCCAAGGAATACCTTGTAATCTAAGGCTTACATTTTTTATCAATCCTTGTCCATTAGTGGTTGTCAAGAATCCCGTGAACAATGTTCTCTCTTGACCCATGTAACATTTACCAATTCTTCAGGAATTGTTCCTCTAATTTGTTAATGCATAAATTTAAATAAAATAAATTATAATTAAAAATAAATCATGACATAATTATGAATTATATTTCATTCACTCAAGGATAAAAACTTTATACTAACCTCCAATGAACTATTATTAATACCATGGGGTATGGTGTAATGACTTAGAATTTTATCACTACAATTTCCCATCTCATAATTATGTCATGTAGTATAAATCACATAAAACACATAGATATGAAAATAAAACATTATAATCTTAAATAAAATTTGATACATTAGTCATCATATAAACCAATAAAAATTTAAAATATAGTATCCTGATAAAAAATTGAAAATATGAGAATATTTATAGGAAAATTTAGTACTTCTCAATCTACTAGAATGAATTCACATACAAACAATTTTGTAAAAATAAAAAATAAATTTAATAATAAGGTATTTATTTTTAAGAAGAAAGTATATAAAAACAAAATAGATAATTGAATTGGATAAAGAATGAATGGAATAAGAGGTAGTTATAGGAAGTTGGGAAAAATATGACCATTATAAATCTGACCATTAGAATAGTAATATGACTGTTGTAATAGTAATATGGCCATTACGAATAGTAATCTAACCATTAGAAAAGTAAAATCACCTATGAAAAAAGGATATAATATTTAGGTATCCTCTGAAATGAATATATTATATATTAATTTCATGGTACATATTAACAAATGTTTTAAAAATGATAAATGTGTTTTATAATCTTCATAAAATGTTATAGTTTTATTCAAAATTTTATAATGAATATAATGATTTTCAGGAAGTTTTATTTGCAAAAAAATTATTCTTAAATTAATATTACTATTTATTAGTATTTTATGATAATTTTATGACACCATAAGTTTTTTTTCAAAGGGTTATGAAATTGATAATAATATTAAATATATATTTTCAATTAAATGACTTTTATTTAAAAATAAGCATTATGAAAAATAGAAAAATATTTTTATAAAATGTATTAAATAATTTAAATATTAAAATTAATAAATGGTTATTTTTGTTTTATTATGGTATATTTAAAAAATAATTGATATTTTGTTGAATTGTAAAATACGATAATTTACAGTATTTTACATTTTAAGCCAATGAGTGGAATTTTTGTGTCATGGATGATGTAAGATACAAATATTTAGAACTCACATAAACTATTTACTATATATATTCACATTAATCGATAATATTTATAGTCTGGAGAAAAAATAGAAAAATATTGAATAAAATAATCAAAAACATCTCTCCCCCCCTTATAAATTCTATCTATCATAACCCCAACTACTCACACCTTCTAATACTTTTAACAATAAAAATCTCTAACAAACCCAGACCAATGAAATCTGACTATGTCCATGTTCTTCTATACTCACTAAAAGTATAATTCCTTGTTCATTAAAGAGTCCTTCATAGAGGTGATATTCCAGAAGTAACATTCTCAAACTCCCTCTTTTTAATTTCTTCTATTATTCTACCTTATCATAACCTATTTCATCCATCATTTCATAATAAAAAAAATATAATTTATATAATATAATTTCTAAATTCTAATTTAATAACCTTTATCAATCCCTTTTCTCATCTCCTCTAATTTGGAGAAATGAAACTGCCATCCAAAATACGGCGGTTAACCGTCTCTATGGAGAATGAGTTTTTATTCATTACCACCTTCAAAGGTGGTCATAAAACTATTATTATAATTAAATAAAATTTTAATAATTAAATTATAACTCATTTTATATTATCGATCATATATATAGATAAAATATTAAATAAAATGAACCTAGGTTGGGATGGTTGTAAAAACCACCTAAATTAACTAAGTACAACATGATAATGTTTTTATCCACTGATCCATCCCCATGTGAGAATGAAATGATATATATTACCATTTTACCATATAGAATTTAATGAATACCATTTCATTTCACTCCTATTTTTTTATTTAGATTTTACAAAAACAAAATTAATTATACACAACACAACCGACCGAGAAACCATCAAACAAACCCTCTTGGAATGAAAAAATTGAACTTTGTAACTCATTATAATTTCTATAAATTAATATAACAAAATTAATATAAATCAAATTTATGTGGAATAAATTCTTATTTAAGTAATTAATGAATCTAATTATATTATTTATGACATTAATTAAAATCATAAAACAAATTAAAACATAAGGAAAGGAATCTCTCTAAACCTCCATATAACTTTTGGGTTATACTTCTTCTCTCTCTCAGTACAAAAATTTATCTCTAAAATATTATTATATAGTTCACTAATATTATTTATATATATACCACACATAGAAACAAACAAAAACCCACACACACACACACACACATATATTTATATATATATATATATATCAATTCACCATTATTAGGATGGTAAATTCATGTTTTAAAAAGTTCCATTCAAATTTACTCTTGATAAGTAACCTCAATTAAAGGGAACATATCAATTTCTAACCAATATTTAAATACAGTCCATAAAATATTTCAATACGAAATTATTATTATAAAAACTAAATTTTATCATGAAATAAATTTTATTTCATTTCTAGTTTTATAGAAATAGTTATTCCTCAATCCACTTGAAAGACACATCATTCTTTTCTTTAATACTATTCCTTAGTGGTGCATTTCAGAAGATACCTTTCCATTGTTTTTTATTTTTTTTAACTTTTTTGGAATTCCATTTTTAATTATCTATACTTATACTTCATTTATTATTTCTAATGAATAATTTAATTCCCTTTTTATGGATACCATTTTCACACACCCTTTGGTTATGCCTTATGAAATGATTTTGAAACCAATTTCTTCCCTTAGATAACCATTATTTTTATTTTTTATTTCCTTATTTGGATCACAAATGCTTGAACAAGATATAATGGGTGCACACAAAATTCAATCCAATTAATTATGTAATGTTTTTTTATCATGATACATTATGTATGGGATTGGGGACTAAACCTAGTTCATAATGGGACTTAGTCCACCATGTGATATCATCTTGGTTGTTAGCCTTGACTCATGTTTATGTCATGATATATGTTTCGTCCAAATTCATGTATTACCATGATCATAAGATTCAATATTCTAATTGTAAATCCGAAATATGTTTATTAATGAGATATTAAATTTATGTTTTCATTTGTTTCCTTCTAACTCATGTGTTATGCTTATTTTCTATTTTGGTAACCAATTATGGATTTTTATCTCTTCATTTTTGTCTTTGTATTCTCTATTTTATCCTTTGAAGATGTAAGATTTCAAAGGGAGATAATATCTCATTATGATGAATAATAAAAAAAAATCATTATAGTTTCATGTTTTCATATTATTTATCTAATCATATAAGGAGAATAGGATTTTTGACCCATGGATAGTATTTAATTTGTAGTTATAATTAAAATAATATAATAATATGATTAAAATTATTGGGTTGCTATAGCTGATATCAAAGGATTATCTGTTAATTTTTTGAGTTTTAGTCACAAAAAACTCTATTAAGAACCCTGGGGATAATTATATCACAGGGGATAACCTAGTTTGAAACCTAAGGAATCATTTGTTTTTAAATACATTTCATTTATATTTTTATCCTTTTTTTTAGAATTTATTTTTAATATGCTCATTATGTATGTATTCTAGAACCCGTAAATTTATTTTAAATTTTTAATGGATAAAAATAAGATTACTAAATTTTACAATAAATATGATATGCAATGTGATGATTTAAATATTTTGTTTCTAAAGAGGATGGTAATAGTATCTCAGAACATCAGGACAATACTGGATCAACTATCTCAAGTTATGAATAATAACAGGAATTGTGGGTAACTCTTTCCTTCTCCTAAGAAGAATTATTTTAATTTGAACCATTTACACAAAAAATACTTCTATATTTAGTTAGTCTTCTAATCCCCTCATCATAGAATAATCGATTAACTCAATTGTTGACATTTTCATTGTACTCTTGTGCCCATAATAATAGAACATCAGGATGGTGGCCTATTATTTTTATAGGGAAGTGGATCGATGGTGGACACTAATAATGAACCTGATTTACATTTAATAAATCATATTCCCTGGAATGAGATGGATAAATAAAATATTATTCAATTAATATTTTACCTGAACTCTTTATCTTATAGTGGAGATGGAGTTCCTCATAGTGATGAAAAAGGAAGATGAGTCTACTAGGTAATACGAGACAAACATCACAAGGATTTCATGATACAACTCCCTATATTCCATGAACCCTTGCTACAATGTTGATTTCTTCTTTACTCGATTAAATCTGAGTCAAAAACATTTATTGGAGATTCAAGACCTTTATATCTATGAAAAGCTTATCAATTATGACCTTAAGGTTGAGATAGATATTTGAGACTATCACTGGTTTCATTGGGTTAGTTATAAAAAAAGTAAAATGGTATTTAATATGGGACTATAAAAAGGAAAATCCCAATGATGAATTAAAACTCATTATCCCACATGTCAAAAGTATTTGAAAGAAGCATATCTAGAACTATATAAAGGGTACCAAGAGATGTTTCAAATTTTGAAAAGAGGATCATCATGATTATCATTACTGATGGGATATAAACAATCCCACTAATGTAGAAGATTAAAGGATGGTTCATATCAACCTCAGTCTATAACATAATGTTTAAAATCTATGTAACCCAAACATTATGTCATACAATGTCATATTCCAGGTGTTATCAGAGACAATCACTCACAACATCCTCCAAGCTCGCATCGTAGGGAATATTCTATAACCCCTGCTGAGGTGGATACTGAAAATGATGAGGTGATCTTTATACTGGTTAATCATTAAATAATTAAAAACATACTCTTTGATTATGGTTTTACACATTCATTCATGTCATTCAAGTTTATTAGGACTATTCTAAAAACCAACACTATATATAGATATTGAGTTATCTGTGAGAATAGATAATGAATATAATATTGAATATAATGTATATAACACATCCCTATTAATATTTTTGTACTAATCCTCAAAAAAAAATCTCATATTACTATCTTTAGTGGAGTTTAATGCTATAATTTTCATGGATTGGCTATATATATTTAAATAAAAAATCAACTGTTGGTGGAGTGTGATCACTCTTTATATCTGGAGGCATCCTCTAATTTTGTATAAATTTCAGTAGGAAGATGAATATACGTTGGACACTTCTTGTCAAGAATGGATACTAATTACTTTTTAGAAAAAAAAATTCTAGAAAAAATAATCGAGGAAATTGATAGGATCATACTTGAATAAATTCCAATTGTGGTGGTATACACTAATGTGTTCCCCAAAAAATTACCTATACTTTCTAATAAATTATAGGTTGACTTACCAGTTGAAATTATATCTCGGTGTTACACATATCAGTGTCTCTATAATTTATGGACACCAATGTTTTGGAATAACAAGAGAAGATGTTACAATTGTATATAGACAAAGGCTTTTATGCCCGAGTGCTTTTCTATAGGGTGTGTTTGTCCTCTTTTTTATTAAAAAGGATAGATTAATGTAGCATTGTATTGAATGTTGTAAGCTCAAGAAATTATAATAAATAACATTGGTCCCCCACCAATTATAGATGACATGTTCGATCAACTACATCATTCCAAGTATTTAACAATGTTAGACCTTTGTTCAGGTTTTCACCAATTAAATATGAAGAAGAAGATATTTTAGAGACATCCATTTGAAAGTGGTTTGGAAACAATTTGTTCATAGTTATTCCATTAAGACACACTAATTATATATAAATATCCATGTACATAATTAATAGAGCCATAAAAGATTACTTAATATAATGTCTGGTAGTATTCATAGATTATATTCAGATATACTCAAAGAGAAAGGAGAAGCCTGAGAAAGAATTCAATATTGCGCTAAAGAATTATTGAGGGGAGAAGCTATATGAAAAGGACAATAAATATGAGGTTTGAATTGAGGAAGTATCATTATATGGTAATCTTATCACCAATAAAGGTATATTAGTAGACCCTTATAAGATAAAAACAATTGAGGAGTGGTCTAGACCAGAATATATAATGTAGATCTATATTTCCTAGCTCTAGAATGGTATTACAGATTATTTTGGAAGATATTCTCAGGATTTAAAATCATGATGATAAATATGACTCAAAAAGGATTATTTGTTTCCTATAATATTGAACATGGAGACTACTTCCATGATTTGAAATGAGTTGTTATCACTACCCATGTACAAACACTATTCGGATGTAGGGAACACTTTTTGGTATACAATAATTCATAAAATAAGGGATTATATATTAAACATATAGAAAATGATATATTTATAGCCTATTCATAATGATAGTTGAAATTTCATGATGAAAAACTATCCCACACATGATCTAGAGCGGGGTAAATGATATTGACAATGGAAATATGGAGGCATTATATCTATGTGAAGTTGTGTGAGATATATATTGATCAAAAGATCTTAAAATATTTATTCACACAATATGATCTTATTAGATGATAGAAATTATTGTTATATATCATCAGGTATTATGAATTCTCAGTCCACTACCTTACTAGTAAATAAAATTAATTGTCATATTCTCTAAATAGAAAGTATCATGCGACATTATTCATGATAAGAATTGATAAGTAACCAATATTCATAGACATGAAAAATATAGAAATGGGGAATCATAAGGAAAGTAACATCATTTTGATGTCCTGAAATTATTTCACATCCATCCCTTTTTGATGAGATATAGAATACTCAATGTGATGATGTGAATATTTAAAATAAGGTGGATGATATCAGAAATGGGAAATCATATGAGCTCAAAATTTATGAGAAATGAGTCAAAATATTTGTGTCATAACTATGTGTACCCCTAAATACATAGATAAATAGGTATATTTTTAATGATACACATAGACTGATGTTCTCCATCCACCCAAGGAGAAGAAATACATATCAAGTTCCTTAGGAGCACTATCAGTTGGTTAAAATGAAGAAGCATATCACTAAATATACATTAAAGTACCTATTTTTGTTAAAAAGAGAAGTTTGAATGTAAAAAATTATAAGGATATTATAAAACCATTTCCCATAACTACATCAAAATGGAAAACCCTAAACATAGACCTTATCATGGGACTTCTAAATACATCTAGAAGAAAAAATTCTCGAAATGTTGATGTTTATCATCTAATAAACACTAATCACTTTGTTTCAATTTTCTAGGAATTCTCATTAGATCCACTTTTAGGGATATACATCAGAGAAGTAGTGATGTTTTATGGATTACCATTGTCAATTGTATCCAATTGATATCTTATAGTTACCTCCATGTTCTAGAAAAGTCTCAAACATGACCTAAATAATATGTTGAACATTAGTACATCTTATCACCCCTAGACTGATGAAAAGTCTATGAGGACCATTTAGAGATTGGATGATAGGATGAGAGTATTCTCGATGGAAATAAATGGAATATGGGAGAAATGGATTCCTCTATAATAGTTCTCTTACAATAATATTTTCCACCCAAGAATCCAAATGTTTTAATATGAGAACTATTATTAGAATATTTGAAGAACACCTACATACTTGGATGAAGTTGGTGAATGCAAGCTACCATGAATTGAAATTGATGAGGATATTATAAAAACGGTGAATACAATTCAGTATCACAAAAGGATTTTCCAAAGTAGATAGAATAGTTGTGATGATAATCATCGATGTGACTTCAAATTAGATGTTCGAGATAAGGAATTCCTAATAATATCTCTAGGGATGAAACTGGTGAAATTTTTGAAGAAGAGAATGGTTATTCCCTTTTCCATCATCCCCTTTGAGATTGTTGATCACATCAGAGCTATGCCTTATAGAATATAACTTCCATCAACCTTGTCTTATGTACATGATGTATTCGATGTATCACTCTTGATGAATTATATTCCATATACCTCAGGCATATTAAATTATTTGGTTGTATAGCTAGAAAATTATATCTCTTCTGGAGACTATCTAGTTAATATCTTGTACCACAGAGATAACTTTCAATGCCACAAGACTGCTCATATAGTAAAAGTTCTTTGGTGGAACCACAAATATAAACTGGAGGCGTGGTAAATAGATGAATCTATTAAGGGCATGTACCCACAAATAATTTCACCTTTGTAGGTAAAAAACATTTTTAGGGAGAAATTTCTAAGGGGGGAGGAATATAATGGCCTATAATACTGTACATATAATTTTCCTTCTTATAATTAATTCATATACTATAAAGACCATCAATCACATAGATATACCAAAAACATATTCTCATAAATGAATAATTATACATTATCTATAAAATAATAAAATAAAAAAACCAAAAATTATAGAGGGAAAACAAATATAAAACAATATAACCAGAATAGGATAATTTGGATCTTCTTGATCTACCAGAATCATCGCACTGAAAAACAAAGGTATAGAAATAATAAATAATTTTAATAATAAAATATTCATTTCAGTGATGAAATTATCAATAAACATTAGAGGAAATATAAGAGGATAAAAAATTAACATAATAACAGGTATTCATATGATTTTCGCAACCCATAGGACCATTTTAAATCTAAACATTGGAATAGTAATCACACCATTAGAATAGTTATGTATCAATTAAGAATAGTTAATGTACCATTAAAATAGTTTCCTTGCCTATGTAAATGTAAAATAACATTTAGGTGTCATTTAAAATTAAAATATGATATTTTTATATCATGGTACTTGTAAACAATTTTTTTTTGAAATGAAAATTTTGTTTTTAATATTTTTGTAAAACAAAATTGTTATATTTTAAATATTATAATGAATGTAATGATTTAACTAAATTTTTTTAAAGTGGATTCCTAAATTAATATTATGTTTTATTTTTATTTTATGAAAATTTTATGTGACCATACATAATAATAAAAACATGTCATAAAATAGAATATAATGTTGAAATTGTTATATTTTAAAATATGAAGAAATTATTTAAAAATTAAATACCACATTCTTAGAATACTATTTTCATAAAATATATTATATATTTGAAATATTTACATTGATAAAATGGTATGGATAATATTTTGTATTTATCTAAATTAGTTGAATTTTTGTTGAATAATGAAATACGATAATTTAAGGTATTTAACATTTTAATCCAAATACATGAATTTATGAGTAATTGAAACTATAATCACACTTTATTTAGAATATAAATTCAATATATACTTTATATATTCATAATAATCAATACAATTAATAGTCTTGCGAAAAAAAATTTAAACTAATTAATATAAAAAAAAACACCCCACCCATCCTCTTATAAATACAACCCCTCACAACCCATTCTCCTCTCACCTTATAAGACTAAAAGATTTTAAAATTACATCCAAAACCTCTCCTCCCCACTCCCCCCATGTAAAAATATTTTTGGTATCACCAAAAGATGAATTCTACGTTTATTAATGGGTCATTCATGGAGATGATATTCTTGGGGTAATATTCTTGGACCACCACTATTAATTTATTTTATTCATATACGTTCTCACAACCACATTCATCCATAAAATAATAATAAATAAAGTATCTATATATTGGATTGTTATATTTATAATGGAATATATTAAATCTAATCCTTTTCTCATCACATATTATTCAATGAAATGAAATGATTATCTAAATTATGGCGGTCAAATGTCTCTATGGATAATGAGTTTTTTTACACCACCACCTTCGAGGATAGTAATAAAACATTTATTATGGTTAATTAATATTTTAGTAAATATATTCTAACTCATTTGATGTTTTGGAACATATATATAGACATAATATTATTTAAAATGAAACTAGTCCATGGTGGTTTGTAAAACCTCCAAAATGAACTCACCACATAATGATAACATATGTACTCATAGAACCATTGTTAGGTAAAAAAATGATATATGGGACCATGTAAACATATTAAGTTTCATTAATACCATTTTATTTCCCTGCAAGAGTCTTATTTCAATTTTATTAAAAAATCCAAAATTATACACATGTAAAATGACCAAGAAACCACGAAACAAATTATAGTGACTGATGCATTTTTCTAATATAATCACAATATTTTAGATATAATTATCCATTAAATAAAAACCATGGATCCAAAATACTAATTTATTTGGAAACTATGTACATAAATAGAAATCATGAAACTAGAATAAAACTTATTTTAATCTCCATAAGGATCTCTTAACTCCCATTGAGCTCCTACAACTATATAGAATAACCAAGAGAATACATAGAAAATTTGGGTGAGAATAAAATTTCTAGTATGGGAATAAACATAGAAATGAAAAGTGGAACATGATTTAGAATGAATAATGTGATATAATAATAGGAATTTATCCTAAATAAACACATGGAGGAATATCATGTAGAACATGGAATCATATGCTCATGTAAAAATAGGAATGTGGGAGAAGTATATATCAAAAAATAAACATGTGTGAAGGATAACCTTCAAGGCTATATCACATGGTGGAATTTGTCCCTGTCACAAACCGAATTTGGTCTCCATCAAACCAGCACCAAACCTGGAACATGGAAAGGCCCGTAGGGCATTCCCTATCCCCTCGGGCTGGATAAAATTTACTGAGTATCATAAAAATTCATTTGTTGAAAAGTTACCAGATTTTGGATTCATAAAATAACCAAAAACAATAAATAATCCAAATCGGAAAAATTATTCCAAACAAGACTTAATAAAATTCATAACTGAGTATATGGGTTTAAAAAATACACAAATTGGTCAAAAAGTTTATAAAAGTAGTAGAAAAACATCCCAAGAGACTCCACAAGACAAGGGGTCATCACCAATGAGTCATCTACAAAACACCACACTATTGACAGAAACTAGCAACCCGAACCGCCATCGCCCAAGGCCTTGCCTTTTCAAGTTTCAAACATGATCAAGTCTAATTACACCCAAAGGTGTAATTAGGTTGTGAGACTAATAACAATTGGATATCACCCAAGGATTCCAAGTGATAGGAATTATAAAATAAAAATCTTGCGAGAGTTATAAAAAGAAAATGGTAGCATTTATTTCTAAAAGTGAAACTTTGATAAGAAAATCACTTTCAATGGGGATAACTTTAAATAGTGAGTGAATTTTAATATAACAATCAATCTACTAGTTTTCACATCCCAAAATACCCTAAGGAAAATATAAATTCCAAAAAGGCCACGAGCACCAAGCATAAGAACACCCCTAGGTACTAGTTAGTTGTGAGCCCCAAGTACCTCGTACCTCAGTGAAAGTAACCATAATAAAATTAGTTTTCGTGGACGAGCCACTAGTAGGGAGAATAACCATAACCTAGTGGTCTCAAATCATCTCCATTGTAGTTTTGTTAGTGTTATCAATTTCATACTTGCTAAGTGAACCACGGTCAAAACCCCTTTGTTCACTAGCGTACTAGTACACATTAGCCCACCTAGTTACCCAAGATTCCCATCTTGTTCTCAAATATTTACCACATGCTACCAAAATCAATGTTCACTTATGAATATCAGTTTGGGTCACACACATTCAAAACATTAGCTACACATTCTTTGTACTTTTTTATATAACTCAATAAACCACTTATAATTTCCATAAAATAATTTCAAGAAAAGTAATAAAATTTTGCACATTCAATTCATCAAAAATCCAAAATTTAAAACCCAATGGACACCAATATTATACCAACCCAAATATTCCAGCTTCAAAAAAATTTATAAATCCAATCCATGAATTATAAAACAACACCAAGAGGCACAACATGGGTTGCACATGTAAAACACCCATATTCACACAAAATTGGAACTTATAAATCAACCGCTTTAAAAATTCTACCCAAATAAATTTTTGCAATACAAATAATGAAGGATAGACATAATGGAAACAGAAATACAGTAATACAACTCATTCTACAATACCTACATATGTAATCACCTACCAAAAGTGTCAACAACCGCAATTCCTAGTGCGGAACATCAACCACACCACCACCGCACCACAAGGGAGTGAGATCAAACCTAAAACCATAGGATTGGACAAAGAAACTCAAAATGAAACCCTAGGTACGAAGACCTAGCTTTTGGCCATTTTTGGATTCATGATAAAAGGGAGAAAGCCTAAGTAAAAGGAAAAAACAGAGAAGAATAGTCACTTACTTGAGAAATCTGGATGATTTTAGCAACCAGATATGTTCAGCCACAATTCTCGACTGATACGATATCCAAATTTGGGAAACGAAACTGGGGGTGTGGATAGGTACAGTCGGAGCAGCTGAGAGGTGGAATCACCAAAAAAGATAAAAATTTAATATTTTATGGATGAATTAATAAAACATTTTAATACTGGAAATGAGCTTTCGGGTTGGCCCAATACCAAATTTGATCACCCAAATCCAAGATGCTAATAAATTTTTAAGGGGCCCAAATTTCATTGGTGGTTTTAATAGTTAATGTAAGGTCATTTTGAAAGTTGAATGGTTGAAACTGGTTGAAAAACGATGGAGTTATTAATGAAACAAAATTTTCTTTCAAAACTTGAAATGGGTCTCGGGTTCTCCCAAATAATGAAAACCCAACATTTCCTTCAAAAATACCTGGAAACTCACAAAACAAATAAAGGATGTAAATTAAATGAAAACTATCTTTAAAAATATTTCTTGTATGTGACAATTTTCCCTACCATTAAGGACATTCTGCACCGGAAAGTCAACCAGAAGCTTGATTGGAATGCAAGAATGGGTACTCTTCATCGAACCATGATTTTCGCTCCCATGTCTCATGTGTATCATTCCCATGCTACCATAGAACCCAGACTAATGGAATAGACTTTCCTCGATGTATCTTCTCTTGTGAGTCCACTATTTTCACCAGTCCCTCAAAGGTAGACAAGTTAGGCTCTATCTTCAGTTCTTCCCAACTGAACACATGGGACAGATCCGGGTTGTATTTCCTCAACTGAGAGACGCCGAAGACATCATGGATGGACGTCAACTAAGAAGGTAAGTCCAACCTATATTCCACCTTTTCAATATGCTCGGTGATCTCAAAGGGCTTGACATACAGCGACATCAGCTCACCTTTCTTCCCCAATCGACGATAGCCCATATGAGGGTCCATTTTCAAGAATACCCTGTCACCAAATGAAAACTCCAGGTCTCGATAACTCTAGTCATCATAAGATTTATGACGGCTCTGAGCTATCAATAAGTTCTTCCTGATCAATTGACCTTATCAGAAGTCTCCTGCACAAGGTTTCGCCCCAACAGTGAAGTCTCTCCTACCTCAGCCCAACATAGGGGGGACCAACATGGCCAACCATAGATCACCTCAAAAGTTTCCATTCGAATAGAGGATTGGTAAATGTTATTATAAGAAAACTCAACCAATCCCAAATGGAAATCCCAAGAATCTCAAAAGACCAGAACACATGCATGAAGCATGTCCTCCAAAATATGATTTGCCCTCTCTCTCTGACCATCCATCTGATGGTGGTATGTTGTGCTCATCTTAATCTGAGACCCCAAGGCCTTCTGGAGGCCTTCCCAGAATTGAGAAGTGAATTGGGGGTCTCTATCTGATACAACTTATGATGGTACACCATGGAGTCTCACTACTTCCTGAAGATACAAATGGACCAACTCATCCACTTTAGTTGTATCTTTTATAGGAATGAAGTGGCATGATTTGGTTAGACGATCAATCACTAACCAAATTGCATTCTTACCCTGAGGTGTAAGAGATAAGACAACAATGAAGTCCCTGGTGACCTCGTCCCAATTCCAGGTAGGAATGGATAGTGGTTGGTGAAAACCAGAAGGCCTTGGTGCTCTGCATTCACATGCTGGCATGTGTAGCATCTCGAAACAAACTCTGTTATGTCCTGTCTGATACCAGGCCACCAAAACTGCCGAAGGACATCATAATACATCTTAGTTGCACCTGGATCAACAGCCCACTGAGACTGGTTGCTATCCTACATCACCACCTTCCACAGAGATAATGGTAATACTGAACGGACCTTGAAACACAAGATGCCCTCAGGAGATGAAGACCAATCAGAGGATGTCTCCCCTCCATGATTAAACTACATCGACCGTTGAGAAAGCACATCACTGGGTTGTTCCCGCTGAATCAACTCCAACATAGATGGAGTCAACTAGACGCTCACCAAGAATGCCCCTCCACTGTGTACCCTGGTATCCACATGCATCTGAGAAAAGAGCCCCATCAATGTCCACTCATCAATGGACTTCCTCAAATCCTGCACTGGAACCCTTCTTCTCAAGGAATCGGCCACTACATTACCCTTTCTTAGGGTATAGACAATGTCAATGTCAAACCCCTGCAAGTACTCGATCCAGCGATGCTACCTCATGTTAAAGTCCTTCTACAAGAAGATCTAGGACAAGCTTTGGTGATCAATGTAAACCACAAACTTCTCCCCAAAGAGGTAGTGATGCCATGTCTTCAAAGCATGCATCACCGCTGCCAACTCCGAGTCATGTGTCAGTTAGTTCTTTTCTTGTGGTCAAAGTTGGCGAGATCCATACGCGACCACGTGATCATCCTACATAAGCACACACCCAAGACCCATACTTGAAGCGTCACAATAAACCACATAACCATTCCCAGACTCTGGTAAAATCAGCACAGGTGTGGTGGTCAACCGCCACACCAACTCCTTAAAGGATTCTTCACACTATGGGGTCCATTCAAAATTCACCCCTTTCTAGGTGAGTGCGGTCATGGGGGAGGTGAGCCGCGAGAAGTCTCAGACAAAGCGCATGTAATAACCTTCCAGGCCAAGAAAACTCCTGATCTCAAACACATTTCTTGGTTGTTACCACAACATAAATGCACTAATCTTCTCAGGATCCATTGAAACCCCATGTTCTAAGATGACATGCCGTAGAAACTTCACTTCCCTAATCCAAAATGTGCACTTCGAGAGTTTGGCATACAGGCGATGGTCCTGCAAGGTGCTCAAAATGACCCGTAGGTGGTTCTCATGCTCCTCCTCAGATCCAGAATAAACTAGGATGTCATCCACAAATACCACTAAAAATGAGTCGAGATATTGGTGGAACACCCTATTCATGAGCTCCATTAAAACTGACGGGGCATTCGTCAATCCGAAAGGCATGACCAGATACTCGAAGTGACCATACCAGCTTCGGAAATCCATATTTGGAATGCCGGCTTCTCTTACCATGAGATGGTGGTATCCCGAATGCAAGTCGATTTAGGAGAACCGATTTTCCCCCTTCAGTTGATCAAATAAATCGTCAATCCAAGGCAAAGGGTATTTATTCTTGATGGTCACTTTATTCAATTTCCAATAATCGATGCACAACTGGAGGGTTCCATCGTCCTTCTTCGCGAATAATACTACGGCGGCCCAAGGAGAGATGCTCGATTGAATTAATCCTTTGGATTCCAAATTGTCCAGCTGTATCTTTAATTCCCTCAATTCAGTGGGGGCCATGCGATATGAGGTAAGAGATATAGGCTGTGTCCCCGGCGCCGACTCAATCGAGAAGTCCACATCCCGTTCTGGGGGTAAGCCTGAGAAATCATCTAGGGTGTCTTCTGAGAACTCATCCACTACATGAGGTAACCCACCATGAGAGACACCAACACCATCCCCAGTGTGACCGACGACAACTGATAAGAATGATTCCCCAAATCAGGGAGTGGAGGTCCTGCACGACCCGACCAAGGATCCCATTCTCCATGAAATAACTGAGGACTCCCATCTGGTGCCATAAAGCTAACTCGGCGCCGATAGCAGTAAATATGCGCTTAGAAGCGCACCAGCCAGTCCATGCCAAGGATCACATCAAAAAGATCCATATCATGGACCAAGAAATCCAACTCCATATCGACTCCTGACATAGAGAGTGCACACAATGGGAACCTAAGGCCCTTCTCCTTTTTCTTACCCAGCTATGTTACTAACTCCAGTGCAATAGATAAAAGCTCGGTTGGAAGGCTCAACAATATCACAAGACAGGAAGATATAAAAGAAACTGAATCACCAGTATCAAATAAAACTACAACTATAGAAGATGCAATCATAATGGTGCCTCGAACAGTCGAAGGTCCTGCATCAGATCCCTCCGGTGCCTGATCCATAGCATGAAAATGTATGGTCACTGCCTGAGAAAGGCCACCCGCCTGTGGCTCAGCCCTAAATTGGATCTTCCAAAAAGATGATCCAGCTCTGCTGCCATGACCACCGAACTGAGATCCCCCTGTCCTCAATGGCTCAGACTGCATTGGCACTCACCTAGGAGGAACAGATCTTTCCCCACTTAGAAGTGGAAGCGCTATCTTGAAAAAGTGATGCACGTGTCCCATACCTCCACACTGGAAACCGGTCTTCGGAGGATAAGGGAATGATGGATGGATGTGCCCTGTCTTCCCAAACTGGTGGAACGCGACAGTCCTCGCATTTGAATCCACTAATGAAAAATTCCTGGATGAGTGGCCTTAACGGCCACCTCCCCTCTTTCCCTGCTCTTCCTGCTTCCTATTCTTTTTAGTAGAGCTACCTGTTCCCATAGTAGATATCCCTCCAAAGATCCAAGACGTCCCCTTTTGATCAATCTCTACCAAGAAAGAACGATCGACCACCTCAGCATAAGTTACCAACATGAATAGGAAGACATGTGAGTAAATTTCGGGTCACAATCCCTTCACAAATTTCCGAGCATACATGTATTCACTTGAAACAACTTCAGGTGTGTACCACACTAATTCAGAAAAACGGTTAGCATAATCCATTATTGAGCGATCTCCGTGGGAAAGATCTATGAATTCTCGAGATTTTGCATAGGATAGAACCTCTAGACAATACTTCTCGTTAATGATGGCCTTAAAATCTCTCCAGCTCATGTTTTCATGCTTCCCATATTGATGCACTAATTACCACCACCTACAGCTGTGACCCTCTAGCTGAAAAGAGGCACATTTCACCTAGACCTCCTCAGGTGTGTCCAGTAACTTGAACATACACTCTATCTTCTCGAGCCATTCCTCTGCCTCTTAAGGTTCCGAGCTACCTCAAAAATAGGGAGGTTTATTTTTCAAAAACTCATCGGCCTTATCCTTCCTGGGCCCAAACTCATCTTCTCTGGATGGAGTAGGAGCCAGAAACCCTCCTTTTCCCAGATCCTGGATAGCTTGGACCATGGCTTCTCTCATCCTTTGATCGAGTGGTGTAGGAGAACTCTCTCCAGCTTCCTCCCATGTGAGTGTGGGAGGTTTCCGGGGAGGCATGTTGCTACAAAAGGCAACAGTCACAATGGAAAAAATCAGTACAATAGTTCTGAAAATTTCAGGAATAACAACAGATATAAATAAGCCAAACACATTACAACAAAAAAATAAACAACTACTTCACCACCCTTGATGTCCACGTGCAGTCTGTAGCCCACACGTCTAACCTGGAAGTGAAGATAAACAATAAATTTAGATATCCCTGGGTGACTCATGGTCTATCACAAGGGGTATGGGCCAGGCACCCTACCCATGACAAAAACTCCGAGCCCCGATAGTCTTATCTTCTGTCTAGCCCGACTCATCCCAAAATAATAATATAACTCAAAATCGTTAATCTCCCTCTAATACCATTTTTTCATGAAACAAATGTGGTATCCATCAAACTGGCACCAAACCTGGCTCATGGAAAGGCCCTTAGGGAGTTCCCTATCTCCACAGGCTCGAACAAGTGCCTAGGTATCATAAAAATTCATTTGGAAACGATTTACCTAAGTTTGGATTCATAAAATAACAAAAAACAAACAATAATCCAAATCTAAAAAAAATTTACAAACAAGACTTAATAAAATTAAGAACTGAGTATATGGGTTTAAACAATAAACAATAGGTCAAAAGGTTTATAAAAGTAGTATACAAAATTCCCAAGAGACTCCACATGACAAGGGGTCATCACCCACGAGCCATCTCCATAACACCACCCCATTGAGAGAAACTAGCAACCCGAACCGCCCTCACCCAAGGCCTTGCCTTTGCCTGTGTCAAACATGATCAAGTCTACTTACACACAAATGTGTAAGTAGTGTGTGGGACTAAGCCCAATAGGATATTACCCAAGGATTACAAGTGATATGAGTTATAAAATAAAAATCTTGCAGAGTTATAAAAATAAAATTGTAGCATTTATTTATAAAAGTGAAACTTTGAAAACAAAAAATAACTTTCAATGGGGATAAATTTAAATAATGAGTGAGTTTTAATAAAACATGCATGGTACTGGTTTTCACATCCCAAAAAACCATAAGGAAAATATTAATTCCAAAAATTCCACAAGCACCAAGGATAAGAACACCCCTAGGTACTAGTTAGTTGTGATCCCCAAGTACCTCATACCTCAGTGAAAGTAACAATAATAAAATTCATTCTCGTGCATGAGCCACTAGTAGGGAGCATACCCATAACCTAGTGGACTCTAATCATCTCCATTGTAGTTTTTTAGTGTAATAAATGTCATACATTCTAAGTGAACCATGGTCAAAACCCCTCCGTTCAATAGGTTACTCGTACACATTAGCCCACCTAGTTACCTGAGTTTCCCATCATGTGTTCAAATAGTTACCACATGCTACCAAAATCAATTTTCATATATAAATATCAGTTCTGGTCACACACATACAAAACAGTTGCTACACATTCTTTGCACATTTTTATGTAACTCAATAAACCACTTATAATATCCATAAAATAATTTCAATAAAAGTAATCAAATTTTTCACATTAAATTCATCTAAAATATCCCATTTAACACACAATGGAGACCAGTATTATACCAAACCAAAAATTATAGCATCAAAGTTTTTTTATAAATCCAATCCATGAATTATAAAACAACACCAAGAGGCACAACATGGGTTGCACATGTAAAACACCCATATTCACACAAAATTGACACATATAAATCAACCGCATTAAAAATACGACCCAAATAAATTTTTGAAATCAAAATACTGAAGGAGGAACATATTGGAAACAGAAATACAGCAAGACAACTCATTCTACAATACCTACATATGGAATCACCTAACAAAAGAGTCAAGAACCGCAAATCCTAGTGCGTAACTTCAACCGCACCACCACCGCACCACAAGGGAGTGAGATCAAACATAAAAATAGAGGAATGGAAAAAGAAACTCAAAATGAAACCCTAGGTACAAATCCCTTGATTCTGGACATTTGTGGATTCATGAAAAAATGGTGAAATTTTAAGGGAAAGGAAGGAACTTAGAAGGATAGTCACTTAATTGAGAAATCTAGACTATTTTAGAAACCATATATGTTCGGCCCCAATACTCGACTGATACGATCTCCAAATAGCGGGAAACGATGCTGGGGGTTCGGATAGGTACAGTGGGATTAGGTGAGAGGTGGAATCACTGAAAGAGGATAGAAAATGAATATTTTATGAAAGAATTAAAAAAAAATTTAAAAACTAGAAATGAGCTTTCCGGTTGGCCCAATACCTAATTTGATCACCCGAATCCTTGATTCTAATGAATTTTTAAGGGGCCCCAATTTCTATTGTGGTTTTAACTGTTAAATTAAGGTCATTTTTGAAGTTGAATGGGTGAAAATGGATGAAAAAATAAGGTGTTATTAAAGAAACAAAATTTACTTTCAAAACAGGAAATGGGCTCTCTGGTTGGCCCAAATTTTGAAAACCCACCATTTCCTTCAAAAATGCCTAAAAACTCCCAAAACAAAGAATGGATGTAAATTAAAGGAAAAATACCTTTAAAAATATGTCATGTATGTGACAGTCCCACAATAGATTAGGTTATCTCTTTAATCTCATACCTAATTTATCATGAGAGTAAAACATTACATAAAACATCAGGGAACTATCATGGAGCACACATCACAACATGTACATGTAAATATTTTCCACATAATTAAATCAAACAAAAGGAATAATTAAAATGATCACCCATGGAAATAAATGGGGTTCTTATGATATAATAAATAAATCCCAATAGGTGTATCATTGTGTTATCTTTGAGTGAAAGGATTTAAATGATTCATGTACATTCATAAAGTAAATACAAAAATATCTCATGAATAAATAATTCTAATAGAATCTAAAACATGAAAATATTGTTTCTAACTGACTTTATAAGTGATCCACTTAAGAATAGTTGAGTGGAAAAAATAATGTGTATATAAATATGATAAATGTATATTTTTTTCAATAAAACCATACATGAGATGAAATTATTTTCCGGTTAAATTAAGAGATTTTATAAAAACATCATAGTCTTAAAATATATTATAGATTTTACCTGAAAGTGGGAAGGTATAGAGAAGTCCCCTTTAATTGGGATTTCTTATCGAGAGGAATTAAGAAAGAACCTTTTAAAATAGCTAATTAATGTCTGAACAAAGATTAATTGGGTCTAATAAATATTTATGGTATATATAAAATGAATTTAGTATAAGTATATAATAATAATGAATAGATAAATTGAGGATAATATAGAGAAACTGTAACTGAAAGAAAATATGGAGTTTCGGAGAGATCCCATACATTGTACTTTCCTTTATCTCAATATAATTTAAAATCTTATATATCCTTCGGAATAATGTTATTAATTTATATTTAAACCATATTCATATTTCATATATCAGATATAATCCTTATATAACATTATACCACCCACTCACTAATAATATTTCAATTTTACAATTCTTTGGGGTGCTAACTTCTTCATTTTCTTCATTAATGTTTTGCTGTTTGGGCCCTAGTTCATGTCAACGGGATATAGATTCATCATGTCCTGAATTTTATTAATGAAATAAGTAAAATATTTAATTTTATACTACATTTTTATGACCATTACTGAAATTATTATATCGAATAAGAGTTTCATCGCTTCGTGGAAATAGTAGGTTGTACATATGGATGAGTGATGGTATCATTACCTTAATGGTGAATGGGTTGAGGAATCAATTATATATATTTTTTGAGGACATATATAATTTAATAAGTATCATATAAATTAATAATTTCTACATTTATAACCATATATATAATGTGTAGATGAAAAACGAATTAAACCGCTACATGTAGAAGGTAAGTCACATATATACAAGCATGGTGATTTTGCTTTTAATTGGAAGGGTAAAAGGTGTAGTATGGTTATATCATAATGATAAATAATATTATTATATATATGATACTATATTAATTATATTAATATGGGTATTACATATAATTCAGTGGTAGAAGAAGAATGAAATTTGAAATTCAATGTAAGGATGATGGAAACTTCTACGAAGGAACACTTTATAACATCTCGTAAGGGACCTAGGGTGGGTATTTTTGAAGTGAAAATACCATGAAAACATAAATAAATATTTTTATAATATAAATGGGTAGATTTTTTTACGGATATATGGATCATTATTTAGTTAAGAAGAAGAGGAATGGGTGCACTTTTATAATTGAGAGGAGAGACACTATTGGAATTTATCAAAATATTAAAATAGAACAAGATGATTATTGATCCAAATGAATGAAAATGATCTTTAAATTTATACAAGGTGACATTTTAGACCCTATATTTTACCCTTTTATATTATATTTTATTTTTATTGTTTTTAAATAATTTAATAAAATTGTAATATCAAAAAATATCATTATTATTAATTTGGATAATAATAATTACATAAACTTTATGAAAATCATGAAAATATGTTACCATAGAAAAACTATTTAATTATATCAAAAAAATTTCATATTCATAAATATAATTCATTTATCACCTAAAATATCTCAAAATATATCACTTTTGATATTTTTAATATCATTTATTTGATAATTAAATTTATTAAATAATTAATTCATCAAAGTTCTATAAATATTTGTGTTTTTTATTTAATTAAGAAAAATTAAAATTAAATTAGCATAATGTCGAAAATATTTTATATTTGAAAATAGTTTTTATAGTCAAACATATCATCTGGATAACACTATATTAAAATATTACAGTTATTAAAAAGAAGAGTGTGACATGATTGAATTTTCATTAAATAAAAAAATAAAGGTCATAATCAAATTCATGTTGATAAAATCATTATACATTTAACAATTGTAATATTATTATATAGATAAAATAAACCAATAGGTTTGAATAAGTTTTTTATCATTTAATTGTTGTTATAATTTTATTTTTGGAGCTCTTAAAATTCAATCTATTGATTTCTCTTCTGCTTGCAGAAGCACTATGTCAGTGTTGATAAAATTATATAAGTTATTTTTTCATATATAAATAATAATATTTAATTAATATCACAGAAATGTATTAATTAGGATCAATATAATCCATTATATTCATTAATCATTTTTATTTATTCATAGCCATTTCAAGAAAACATATTTAATTTTTTAATTTGACTTTTCTAGCCCTATGCAATAACTGTGCAATCATTTGGATAGGATTCTTGTTATGTGTCTCAAAAATTACAAATTAATAGTATAAATAAAATTTTATAGTTTAAATTCAATAAATTTTTTATGAAATGGAATGTTACCTATCACATATTATCTATAACACATAAAATTTGACATTTTTAGTGTTGTGCAGGCCCAACGTCTGAACTGATAATGATTTTAATATTTATCATAAAATAATTAATAATTTATATGATATGGATTATTTGTTCTATATATTTTTATTTATTTATACTAATTGATTATTTAAATATTTTTAATTTATTTTTATATAATATCATTTTTTCTAATGATTTCAAAAAAGATACCATATTTCATAAAATCTATACTTTTTATTATTCTATAAATAATTAACTTAACCAGAAAAATATAAAAATATCTCATAGAATAATTTGATATTATAATTTAAAATTTTATGTTAATTTTATAAGATATATTTTTGGATAATTCAATAAATTAATTAAATATATTCACTCATAAAAAGAAGATAACCTCATTTTCAAAGAAAACATATTTTTGAAGTATAAAATGGCTTTAATAAAAATTGTGTGATTGTTTTATAAGTACTTTCTAATATATCTATATTGACTTGTAAATATATATTAATTTCAAAAATCTATTATCCATATTCATATCCTCCAATTTAAATTCTTGGATGTAATGTTTTCATTTGAATTATTTTATTTAATTTTTTTAACATTGTGTTTTGTATCTTGTACGCTATGAAACACTGGATTTCCATTTAAAAAAATTTGATGTTTCATTATTGCACCATTAAGAAATTTATCCCTTGAAAAAAAATTAATATTATAGGAGACATATTTTAGGTTACAAATCATTCATTGCTTCCTCTGGTCCACATTTTGAAGCTTTATATTTGTGGTTCCACTATAATATCTTAACCAGGTGAGTGGTCTTCTCGTTTAGAAACTTATCTATTTTGTCCAAGATTATCATGAGCTATTCCTCATAAGAGATATCATTTTCCATATAAATTACCATTCAATTAAATACAAATGACATATTTTTTATTTATATTCATAGGATAGATATGTGGAATACATCATGTACATGAGATATGGTTGGCGAAAGTGATGGTTGGCATACCTTAGCTCTGATGATATCATAAATATGAAAGGGGATGACATACCTATGAATTATCTTTTCACTCTTACCAAATATCATGAATATATTTTGTAGAGATATGTAAAGGAATACCTTTAATCTAACCTCAAACACTATGTCATGTTGATTGTTATATTCATACCTATTTTTTAGACTTTGGAAAGCCCTAATGTGATGTTAAATTATCTTAACCATTTTACCATATCCTCAACCATTTCAGGACCTATTAGATGACATTCATTAACTTTATATTATCATACTAGCTTTCTATATATCTTCTCATAAAGGGATCCAAATGTAGCCACAAATTTTATTGAGTGGAAAATAATGGTGTAAGATAACATGAGTAGTGTAGTATGTTAAACCCATAATACATTGAAATAAATTGAGTATACAATTAGAAATTCATCCAGTGTTTTAATGATCTAATTAGACTGGCCATCAGTTCTAGGCTGATAATCTTTACTGAGGTTCATCTTGGTGTCTAGAGCATATTAAAGAATTTTTCAAGAATTGGAGGTAAATATCATATCTTTATTGGATATAATCAATAATGGTACATCATTTTTCCTCACCACTTATCATATGTATATCAATTCAATTTGATCCAGTGAGAAGTCCTCTTTAATTAAAATTTCGTGATCTGTCTTTTTATGATACCCCAAAACAACCCATATAATATATATCCTTTGGATTTCTTTAAAATTATAGAGATAAATTCCATACTTATGTTTTGTTGTTTCCATTTAGTTATAGGTAAATTTTTCACCATCCCCATAGATTTTCCCCTTTCAAACAAAACATTCTAAAATACTATGAACACTGATGTATATTAACTAATATATTCCTTCATATTGTTGAACTAATAGTTCCCTTAGATATCTCAATACATTTTTTTCTACATGGGTGTATTGAGAAGGTCGAACTATATGGATCATTAAAAATATACCTCTTTATCTCTGAATTTTATGGTATATGTTTTCTTGAAAAAAATATTATAACTCCTTTCCGATTTTTATCTCTAAGGATTCCTCATTCATAATTGATCCACCTTCTTTTAAATTTCCACATTATTTATTTGAGAATCCTTTAACAAATCCATAATAGATATTCCATCAATAATTTTATAATTCAATTATGATGCAAGTTCACTTATGATTACTATGTCCATCATTTTTAAATATAATCATATTGTATCCTTCTTAATTCACAACCATGATAATGTTTCATGATACATTCTACTTAGAGCATTTTCCAATTTATATTATATACTTGGATAGTTGGGGTTTTAGTAGTCCTAATCCATGATGATATAATACCATATTAATTGGAACAAAATAAGCTCCTTATATGTGAATATATATTTGAGTATTTTTTTATCATTATTTATCTCACACTTCTCCCCATATAAAGAATGCCGCACGACATTCAATGTGAATTTTACAACCACCTACTCTAGACCATTCATAGGATAGTTTTTCTCACCAACATTCTAATGACTTGAGTCATATGTTATTGCATTATCATTTTACATTATTAAACATCTGAATACTGTTTTTATGCATCATTATATGACAAAAAAGGTCCCCACCTGTGGGTAGTGTAAGTACTGGAGTAGTGAAAATCCTATTTTCAAATTTATAAATAATTTTTCAGATCAACTCATCCAGAAAAAAATTACCACGTTTGAATAATCATGGTTATTGTGTCTGGTAATCATGATTCAATCATAAATTTTTTTCAGTAATAACTAGATTGACCCTGGAAACTATTGATCTTCGATAAAGATACTGGTAATGGTCACTCCCCAGATTCCATTATCTTAGAAGATCCCAGAGATATACCATTTCTAGTGATAATATTCCTAGATAATGATTTATCCTCCTTTTGTAAATCAAATTTATTGTCCTTTTAGTATATTCTCTCCCATTATAGAGTCATTATCATAGTATTCAAATTATCCTCATGATTCTCATATCTCTTATAGTATATCATAATATCATCTACAAAGACTACCACACATTGGTTGAGATAATCTCTAAAGACTCCATTTAATATGTAAATGAATATTTCTTCATCATTAGTGATTCCAAATGGAATATGTATGAAGTCATAGTGATCATAACTCATTTGAGAGGTAGTATTGAGTTTAAAACTTTTTTTTATTTTTAATTGGTGATATACCAACCGAACATCCACCGTAGAAAAATACATGGCCTCATATAGTTGATCGAACAAGCCATATATCCATGGTAGTGGATAAATTTTAATTATAATGATTTCGGGCTTACAATAATAAATGGATAGGCTCATTGATAAATCATTCTTCTTGATGAAGAGGAACTATGCACCCCATGGGGATACACTTGGGTGTATGAATTGTATGTCTACATTCTATTGTAATTTCATCTTCAATTCTTGATACTCAAGGGTATCAATACAAAATAGAGTATATGGTATGGGTATAGATCATGTTATATATTATATTATGAACTCAACCTATTAGTCAAGAAAAAGTCTAGTACATTCATTAAGGAACACAATAGTGAAGTCACTCGCAATGGGTATGTCTTCTATCATAATCCCCTACTTTTCCTCAATAATTTATTCTTAATATTATTTCTAATATGGAAATAATTTTCAATATTTTTTTGATTATATTGAAGGAAATTCATTTTACTCCTTACACATGTAATAAATTGGAGGATTCCATAGGATATAAATATTTATCTCCCTCTCCTGATAGTTGATGTTGGCATTGTTTGAAGAGAGCCAATCCAAGTTGAATATAGCATCAAAATACACCAAATTAAGTAAGATGGTATTTTTTGGAGTTTCAATCCATAAAAATGAATAGGGAAGAGTTATGTACTCTAAATACACTAATTTATCCCTTAATTGATATCAGAGATAAAACAACTTCTTTTTTTAGTGGTGTTTAAATAGTTATACTAAACACTATTGATATGAAAGAATTAATAGAACAAAAATCAAAATGTAAATTTTATATTTTTGAATGTATAACCATTGTAGAAATCACACATAATTTATGTGAAACAACTCATCAATAGTGATATCTTATCAACTTCTTTGTAAGAATTGAGGATGTTGTCATTGATTTTCTCTAACAACCCTAGGCTTATGTAATTAGCTCATAGAATACTTATGTTTTTTTCAGTAGAAATAGTTTACTAAAGGCCGAGTATGGATCTAAATGTTCCATTATTCCTCTTTATTAGTAGGATTCCTCATATCCATTCGAAAAAAATATACTGATTTACTTAGTTTCAAAATTTAATCTATCTCATTGTTCACTTTATGCAGTTCCTAGGTTACTTCTTCACAGAAATTAGAGACACGGTATGTTGGGTTTTATTTTCTCCATTGGTTTATTTCGGCGATCCTATCATATTAAACAAAATTTAAATTTTTTTTAACTTTGACCCCATGAGACCATTGAGAGTCTCTAATTAACCTCTCAATACTAAGGAAAAAATGGATAATCTCCCCATATATGTCAAAGTCTCAAATCACCAAGACATTTTGTAGACTCAGCCTTAATCAACTATTTAATAAACACACCTTTTTTCAATTTTCATGACATAACTCAAGGAATATAATCAAAGACTTTTATGTTTTACCCCATACACTCTAATAAACTTATATTAATTTTTCATTAGTCTAAAAAAATTTGTCTTCATCTTTAAATGGAGTTTTTGGGGAATATATTTATTTGATAACATTTTTGTGAATCCTTCCCATTCTAGGGATTCAATTTCCACTTTAGAATTAGTATTTTTGATAATCTTCCACCACTGATCATCTTCCCTAACAAAAATATTGTCCACGAACATGTCTTTATCTTATTCATAACATTTGAGGAATTTTAACTTCTTCTCAATAGAGGTAATCCATTGTTACTCAAAAAAAGGATCAGAAGATAAAATAAAATGTGGAGGAATTTTTCGCGTAAAGGAGTTGTCCAAAGCATGATCTATCTTAGGAGAAATATAATTTTTCACAAAATTCATGTTATTTTTCATTACATTTTCTAGTTTAGCTTGTACTGTTAGGATGTTTTGGGCTCATATTCCCCTCATGTTTGGCATCTCATTAGGTAAATTATATAATTACCTATCACATTTTGTTTATGCACAAGTTATCATATTTTAACCCACTAAATAAATAAAGAATAAAATAAAATTATAGGTGCATGAATATTTACCTAATGAGAATATAAAAAGGAATCTATGAACATACAAGGATAAAAATATAAATTAAAAGTTTATTCGAAATTATTATTTCTTATGTTTCAATAGAGGATATCCCTAGTGATAGAATTAGAACTAGGGTTATTAAAAATGATTTCGAGTAATAATACCCAAAATTAAATAGACCATTCTCAGATACCAAATATAGTGACTAAATAATTTTACACATATTATTACATTATTTTTCATATAATTATACATTAAATAAAATCCAATGATTGAAAAGTCTTGTTCACTTGGTTGATGAGGTACATTAATAGAAATAAATAAATAATATTAAATCATATTTTTATTAATATCCATAAGGATCTCCTAACCCCCATTAAAATCCTAAAACTAAATTGGATAACATGGGGAATATATAGAGAATAGGGGTGAGCTAAAAAATCCCAGTAAGGGAATAAATATTGAAAACAAGCATAACACATGAGGTGTAAGGCATAATATGATAACATAAAAGGAATGGATCATAAATAAAAACATGGGTACATATCATATAGAACATGGAAGCATATTATCATTGAAAAATAATAATGAAGAAGAAACATATATCCTGAAATAAACACGAGTCATGGCTTATTTCCATGACTATATCACATGATGGAAAAAAATCCTATAATAGATATGGATTACTCCCTAATCCCTTACATGAAAATATCACGAGACCAAAACATTACCCAATTAATTGGATAACACTATTGTTTCAACCATCAGAACATATACATTCATATTTGTGACCAATAAAAAATTCAAACATAAGGAATAATCATAAGGGTTGACAATGTAAAGGAATGGGTTTTGTAATCATATAATAAGGAAAAAATAAAAGGCTGAATCATATTAATATCTATGTAAGTATGGATTTAAATTATAGTTGTATATTTATAAAGGAAATATAATAATATATCATGAATAATGAATCCCAACTAGAGTGAAAACATGAAAAATTATGGCTACATGAATTTTGAAACGTGCAATTTAAGCATAGATTTTGGGAGGAAATATTGATTTATATATTTTGTTATATAAACCAAAAATGAAATATATCTATTTTTCTAGAAAAAATAGTTGATTTTATAAAAATAATGATGGATTAAATTTTTTTATTTATTGTATATGAAAATGGGTATGAAATATAGAAATTCCCTTTAATCGGGTTTGCTTATCGAGAGGAATTAACAAGGGAACCTTTTAAAACATGTAATTCCAAATAAGAGAAAAGAGAATTGAGAAAAATAAAAAAGTATGGAGTATAAAATATATAATATTTCAGAATTATATATGAATAATGAAGATATAAATTATGTTTAATAGAGAGAATATGTAAATGAATAGAAATATGTAGTTTTAGAGAGATCTCTTATTGGGACCAATTTGGATGGATAAAGAAGTAAGAAACAGTTGTTATTACAGAGTGTTGTCTTTTGTTGTCAAAAAGCTAATTCAATTCACTTTGTAAAGAACTTGAAAACCAGAAAATGCATTGCTGATTATTATTTCACAAATATCATAAATTAGGAGAACTTATGATGTAAGCCTTATAATGAAAAGGGGGAGAAATGATGATGCCAATCAAATACAGTTTTGAATTAAAGGAATGATTTTGTTGGAAGATGGGATGTTTCAGTACATCCCATTGTAACTCTGACACTGCTAAAGCTGATCTATCAAAGGATATATATCAAAATAGTGGAGCTCATGATGAATTCTGAAGAATGGTTATGGGAAGCAGTGAAGAGTGAAATAACAAAGCAATGAACAATCTCGGGGCAGCACAAAAGTACAGTTTAAGGTGGTGTTGTTTTCTAGTGTTTTCCAAATTTTAAGGCCTGAAAATCGGGAGATGAAGAAGTGTTTTTGGAAATGGATAGAGCATGCAATATTGATGGTGGATTAGAATTTTGCGTGAAAAGCATGATTTAAGGTCAGAACATCGAATATTGGAAAAGGAATGGAATGTGTTGAGATTTAGGCAGGTTGCACGAATTATCAGTGGGATGAGTGAAATAGAGGAATGAAGTTTTTCACGCAAAAGGTGTTTCAAGATCAGAAGCTCAAAAATTGGCAAAGGCATGAGGTTCGTAAAATATTTAAGAATGGCGCAAAATAAGAAGTTGCGTAAAAGAGTTTTTACGCACATGAACGTGGTTTTATGAATGGGGATAAAAATGCCGTTAAATATGAGGCGAACCCCTCTCATTTGTTAATGCTCAACACTTAGATGAAATCCAGAGCTCTGGTGCACGTAAATTATATGCTAAGTGAGTTGCGTGAAATGATATAATTTCACATGAAAAGAGGATAGCTGCATGAAAAATTGGGAAGTTGTGCGAAATGATAAAAAGTTGCGCGAAAAAAGAAAGTTGCCTGAAAAAGTTTTTGGCGCCAAAAGGGAACTTTTACGCGCAATACACTTGAATTGTGCACAAGGTATTCTAATGGTTTTGCCAAACAAATTTTGGTCTTCGCACATCTTCAGTTGTTTGTATGAGAGTTCTTACTAGCTTCTGTGTAGGAATGTAGAGATTTGTACTTCATATAATACAACTCTTCAATTGTAAAGAAGCACTAAAATATTGTAATACCCTATTTATGCTAGCAGTGTCCACATGCGCATGAGGATTGTTTTCCAAGTCCTACACGAGTGTAAGGGTATATTATACTCATTTTATTCCACATCAAAGGATTTGTTTTCTCTTGTATTGTGTGGTATTGGATTATTTCCGTACCATATCAAGGACGTAGCTACTTCTGTTGAGTAGTGAACCTTGTAAATCTTGTGTTCTTCTGGTTGTGTGCGTTCAGCCGGTGTGAAACTCTTTAACCGGAGGCAAAGTTTGTTTCATTTAGAAGGATACATAAATAGAAAAATATATCACTTATTCACCCCTCTCCCTCTCAGTGATACTTGGACCCTGACTGGGATCTTCATCACTTACATTGTGCATTTCATTAGTTGAACAATCTTTCAACTCTTCCATAATGGTTTAAAGAATGTTATTATTTTATAAGTGAAACATTTTAATATTTATAATATCATATATGGTACTTATAAAACCTTTTACCACCCTCTCATTGATTATGTTTCATTATTACCATTGTTTTGGGTAAAATACTTTATTTTTTCCATCTATGATTTATCATGTATGCTCTAGTTCACATGGATGGAATATATACCCATTATATCCTGAATTTTATTAATTTTATAAGTATAATATCTAATCATTTAATACATCTTATAACTATTAGTTAAAATGTGTTTTTTAAAATGGGTACTATCTCTTCATGGAGACGTTATGTCATACGTACACACGAGTGAGGATATCATTAACTTAATGGTGAATCGGTATAGAAGTTGATGATATATTAATTTTATAGAATAAATATGATTTCATAAGTATCATATATATCCATTATTTAAATCATTATAATCATCCACGTATGGGGGTGATGTTAATTTAATTACACAGATACGTAGAGATGGTAAGTCATATGTACACACATGTAGTGATTTTGTTTTTCATAGGATGGAAAAAATATTAAATATTGTTGTCTCATTATCATAAAATATATATATTCACTGTATTTTTAAATTTAGGATGGATATAACATATTACGTGGAGGTATAAGAATAATTAAATTTGAATGAGTTTGTTTTGATGATTACCTCTTCTATGAGGGAGCCCTTTATAACTTTTCTTAAGTGACCTATAGTAGGCCCTTTTCAAATGAAAACCCACAAGAAAATATATATGTATTTATTGAAGAGAAATTTATTGAGTTGTATAAATCTATATGGATAAATATTGTGTAAGAATGTGAATGAATAGGTCCCCTTTTATAATTGAGTTGAGGGGCGCTTTTAGAATTTCAAAAAATATTAAAATATAATAGAACTATTCGAGATCCAAATGATTAAAAACTGTTTATAAATGTATATATTGTAAAAATTTGGACCTTATATTATTCCCATTTTTATTATTTAATATTTTATTAATTGTAAATAATTTAATCAAATATTAATCCCATTAAAGAATATTACATTAAATTATGATGCAATTTATTAATTTGACTTGAAAATAATCAATACCATGATTAAAATAAAAAAACAATATTATTATATCATAAATATTTTATTTTATTCGTTATAATTAATTTAATACCTTCAATATCTAAAAGTATGGGACTTTAAAATTTTTAAAATATCATTTATTTGATTATTCCATTACTTAAATAATTACTACATTAAATTGTGATAAAATTATTGTTTATTATATTTCACAAAAATTAAATATAAATTACCATGATATATAAAAAAATTTTATTTAGAAACAATATTTATATTCAAACATATTATCTGGATAACACTATCTTAAAATATTACACTTATTAAAAATATCTATGCGACAAGTTTGAATTCTCCTTAAATAAAATACTATAAAGGTCATAATTGCATCCAAATGGATTAAAATGAACGAAAAATGAACTCATGGATGATTATGGTTTATAGATACTCAAAAAATTAGATTTATTCAATTTATTAGGTTAGTTAATGGTTCTTATCATTTTTTATTATAGTGTTTTTAAAAGTCATTTTATTGATTTTTCTTATTCTTGAACAAGAACTGCGTTAGTGTTTCAAATGCATATAAGGTGATTATTTCATGTATAAAAAATTAAATAAATGTGTTATAATAAAAAAAACTCCTTACGCTCAGGAAAATTCTGTATATTCATTAATTATGTAAATTTACTCATATCAATGTCAAGGAATCTTATTATATTTG
This sequence comes from Viscum album, assembly GCA_963277665.1. Lineage (NCBI taxonomy): Eukaryota > Viridiplantae > Streptophyta > Magnoliopsida > Santalales > Viscaceae > Viscum > Viscum album. The sequence goes on from OY728152.1 coordinate 1,054,772,623, forward strand.
TTAATTTGACTTTTATATTATTGTACAAGCATTGCTCGGTCATTTTGATAATCATCTTATCATATAAATAAAAAATTAGAAATTTTTTATCTAAATAATCATTTATGAAAAAATTTACTAAAAGGGATTAGAAAAAACCTATTCAAAATCAATTAATATATATAATACACTAAATTTTATTTTCCAAGCATTGTTAAACCTATATGTCAGCACGGAAAATTATTTTCATATTTATTAGGAAGTAATATGTAATTTAAATGTTCTGAATAATTTTGGTATGATATTTGTATTATGTTATCTTACAAGAGTCTTTCAATTAGTTTAATAACTATTTATATCATATATATGTTTTTATGATATCACAAAAGATATTGTATTTCATAAAAATGTAATTTTTAATATTCCCCAAAAATTTAGCTTATTCAAAAAAATTTCAACATTTCACAATTGACTAATTTTGATGTATGGAATTCAAAACGAAGTAAATTTTACCCAAAAAAAATTCAAAAACATCCATAAATTAAATATAATGTTCACTCATAAAAATATAAAAAATCATTTCTGAAGAAAATATATTCTTGAATAAAAAATGTCTAAAAAAGCGTAATGAGATTATTTTCTAATCACATACTAATACATCTATATTGATTTGAACCATTATAATTATTTCATAAATCAATTATTCTTATTCATATCATCCAATTTAATAGATAGATTATATCGGTCTGATTTACATAATAATATTTCATTGTTCTTTTATGCTTGCTGTTGTGTACCGTGTACATTTACAAATGTAGTCATTCCTTAAAAATCTATAGATGTTACACCAATGCTTCTATAATGAAGAAACTGGACTCTATAAATCTAAAAAATTCCATAAATTAAAATTAAAATATTATAATAAATAAAATATATTTGAAATATGATCTGAATTATGTAATTAATGAATCTATTTTTATTATCCAGTACATGCAGTGAAAGTTTATAACACATTCATACATAAGTTAATGGATCTCTCCAAACCTCCATATTTCCTTTATATTAAACACACTCTCTTTAGCTCAATTTACCTCTTCATTCATCTACATACTTATATTATATTCTTTATATATATCACACAAATATATATATATATAGCTCAATTAATATTTATATGATGGGAAATACATATTATAAAAGGTTCTCTTCTCAATTACTATATATAGAAAAACCTAATTTAAGGGAACTTCTATAGTTCTTACCCATTTTCACATCCATTCCATAAACAATTTTATGAAACCAAATTTTTTATAAAATGAATTATTTTATCATGAAAAACTTTTTTAGAAAATTCCTCATATTATGGAAATACTTATGTATTTATCTTCTAACTACTAAAAAATATGTGTTTATGAGTGCTAAAATTGGCCTTTATTAGTGCAAGAAAATCATTGACTTTCAGAGCATAATTAAAATCGCTAGTATTTTATCAGTACAAGAAAAGCACACATAAGGGGGTCCTTTATCAGTTCCAAAAAGCATTGATAAAGAATCGATTTATCAACACTTTAATATGTGTGGATAATGGACCCCATTTATTAGCACATTTTTTTAGTTTTGATAGAGGAACCATTTGTCAGGTCAATTAGAATCACAGATAAAAGACCAAATTTATCAATGCATTAATTTTTCATAGTTAAATGGGGAATAATACAGTGTGTTGTGATAGCACAGCGAAACACTAGTTATCCATATTCTAAAATCAAACATTATCACTCGAAAGAAAAAAATAAAATAAAATTTTTGAATTTAGATAGAAAATAATAAAAACACTATTACACAAAAGACACTCTATTATAAACATTTCAATCGTTAGTTCAAACCATTACATGAGGAAAAAAAATTATTACATATACTAAAAAAATCAATATTCCTTTGACTTTATTCCTTAACCCCGAATCATGATATTTTCAAACAAGACACCCCTTATAAGAAAATAAATAACCATATATATGAAAAAATTGTTATGTAATTGAAAATTTAATGAAATAAATTAAATAGAAACAATTAATTTTAAACTGAACATTGTGTCATGCTAGGAACATTTTTTATGGGACTGAGTTGGGGTTGATTATTTCCCATCACACAATTTCATTTTTGACTTCAATAATTATCTCTATAAAAATTAACAAAATATATTTAAAATAAACAATACAAGGAAATTTATTCATTAATAGGTGATAGAATGATTAGAAATAATCAATGATATTTTTATAGGTTTTAGTGTTGTAAGGTGCATTTGAAACTAAAATGGACCTTATATATAGAAGAGACACACTTTGAGTAATACTATTCAAATCATAAAAAAAAATGAGGATTAGCTGAATATTTCATAGAAAAAATTACTTATGGATCATTTTCCTAGAGTATCAATACAATCCAAATGTATTTTCTCTATTTTGAGTATATCACATGTCTTATTTTTCTAAAAATATCATGTTAAAATGGAAATATACACTTGGAGTCACACTAGTAACATCATGTGTATGATTTACTTGGTACATTTTCATATACATCAAAAATTTATTATTAATAATTTTTCTAAACTATCAGGACAATTTAATAACATTTTCTCAGTTTTTAGGGAGTGAACCTTTTTAATGTGAAATGAAAATTGTTAACTGATAATGGAAACATTGTTTCATACCGATCACATTTGGTGTTGGATTAAAGTGTTCCTAAATCCTAGACATAAAAAATTAATATTGTTTTTGTTATCATAAAGTATCAAAACCATCATATGATGTTTTACTAGTTTTGAGTTTGTTAGTTTTTCTAGATTACAAAAATTAATGTCACATTTAAATAAAATGATGAACTTGTGGCCTTACCACTCACATTGTGCATCGTATTAATGTTAAAATAATTAATACACATTCATAATTACTTATGGATCATTTTACTATATTCTAAAAACAATACTAATGTGTTTTATCAGTATTTAGTACATAACTTGTCTTATTTACTAAAATTTAATTTTAAATAGGAAACACGTACATTGAGCCATACATGACACATTATTTGATTGTTTGAGGTGAGAGTAATTTATACACATCACAAATTAATTATGAATCATTTTCCTAAATTATCAATATAATCTCAGTGTGTCTTCCCTATTTTCAGTAAGTAACACTTTTTAAACTAAAATGTCAATTTTAACTGATAATGAACACTTTGAGTCATATTGTACACATAGTGTATTAGATTGGGATTTGGAATATTCCTAAATATTAAAAAATGAATTATAGAACATTTTATTAATTTATAAATACAGTATGAATTAATTTTATTGTTTTTGAGTAGGCTATTTAACCTTTTTACTAAAATTAATGTGAATTTTTAAAAACCAGATTCACATTGAGTCATCTCAGTCGCATCATGTGAAGGATTTAATAGAATATGATTCTTAAATGTCTGAAATGAATTATAGACCACATTTAAAATGTATCTAAATCGTAAAAATGTGTTTTCTAAGTTTTTTGTAAGTCACATTTCTTTTTTTCTAAAATTTGATTCTAAACTAGAATATCCACATTGAGTCATACCTATCATATTGTATGTATATTTTACATGAGACAGATTATTACACATATAAAATTACTTATAAATCATTTTAATAAATTATCAACACCATCTAAGTGTATTTTCTCAATTTTTAGTCATTGAAAATTTTTGAACTAAAATGCGAATTTTAAATTGAAAATGAAAACATTGGGACATAATGGGATAATCAAGTATCTGGTTAAGGTACATAAGAGTCTAAAAAATAAAAAATAACTTACGAGTCATGTTTTTAAAAATAAAAGTTATTTTAATGTGTTCCCTCAGTTTTCAGTATGTTTTTTGTATCTTTTACTAAAGTTAATGTCAAATTTAAAATAAAAGATGCACTTGGAGTCCTACTAGTCACTCCATGAACTGGATTGAGGTGGTCATGAATAATATAGGTCCCAAATGACATATGGATTTTTTATACTAACAAAACAAAACAATTTTTTTCATATGTTTTTAGTATGTCGCTATAATTTTTTACTAAAATGTCATTTTAAACTAGAAACAACACACCTTTTTTTAAACAAGTCACATGATGTTTAATTATTATAGGATACTGATTATTAAACTTAAAATTGACATATTAATCATTTTTATAAATTCTCATTACAATATGATCTCATTTTCATAGTTTACAAGTATTAAATCATTTTTAACTAAAATGTAATTTTTATACTTATAACGGACACATTGAGTCATAGTGAAAACATCGTGTATCATTTTGAGGTACAATTCATTCTTAAACAACAAAAATTACTTATAGACCATTTTCCAAATTTATCTAAACATTATAGATTCAATTTCATAGTTTTTATGAGTTTTTATTTCCTTTTAACTAAAATAAATGATCATTTTAAATAAAATTAGACATTCGAATTCATACTGGTCATACCATTCATCATGTTGAGGTGTTACTAATTCCAAAAAGTCACCATATAATTATGGACCATTTTCATGATGTATAAAAATAATATTAATTCATTCATTAGTTTTGATTGTGTCACTTGACGTTTTCACTAAAATGACTATTTAAACTAGGAATTTGAACATTGAGTCATGACAGTTACCTAATGTGTGGTTTTGATGTGATACTGATTCATATACCTCAAAAATGACTTATGAATCATATCCCAATATTGTCAAGATAATGCGAGTGTGTTTTCCCAATTTTCAGTATGTCACTTCTCTTTTCTACCAATTTTAAAGTCAATTATAATTAATATGACACAGTTAGAGTCATACTAGGAACATCATGCATCATATTAAGGTGTGTATGGTTCCTATATGATAAAAATGACTTACATATTTTCCCTAAATTATCAAAACAATATTAATATGTTTTCACAATTTTATGAATGTGAGGTGGGTTCTAAACTAAAATGCAAATTATAAACTAAAAACATTTAGATTGAGTCATACTAATCACACTCTGTATTGGATTGTGGATTATATTATTGGTTATGCTATATGTTTTTGCTTTCATCTATCTAAAATAAAATAGAAAATGAGAGAACATGTTCCATCCTAATGGAATAAGAACACCATGCTTCTAGAAACACTCCGCGTTTCAGGTAACACGGGGTTTCCACTTATATCATAAAGTAACATGTTATAATTTTTTTGTCTTTTTATGGTTAATTGATATAAAAATAAGGCTTCCAACAATTTCTATGAGGAAAAAAAATCACTAGTACCTAGAATGTTAAAGAACATAATTTACAAACATTAAATAAAATGATGAAAAAAATAATTATATAATTATTTGGAGTTCAATATTTCATATGGGTTTTATATATTCTTGATCCTTTTAATTATTTTCATTATCTTAATTGATACAATGAATTTTAATATCTCAAGAGTATGAGAAGCTTCGAAAAAACCACCAAACTCAAATAAAATAATCCACCTATATATGGAAATAGTTTTTATATGAGTAATATATAAAACCTAACATAAATATGAAAAAAATTATTTTTTGGACAATTATTTTAGTGATAAAATATGAATATTGCCTTTGGGATTGAGTAGTGTCAGCACTTTTTCTCTTCATATAATGGAATTGGAGGGAACCGGATGGAAATTCAGAAATCCCAACAATACAGTGGTGAACATTTATTTAGGGAGAATAATTATGTGGATGTTTTAATGATGAAAGGTATGAAATATGGAAATAAATATTCACAAATAAATAAAATTTATAATGATTAATGAAAATTAAATCTATATTTCATTATATAATTTTTTGGTAAAACAGATAATGTAAATTTTAAAATTAACTTTATATATTTATAAAGGGTTTTATTCATTGTAGTCAATTATAACCTAATAATTTTACCATAATCATATGAAAATAACATTTTTTTCATTAGTAGTCTAATATTTAATTTATTTTATGTTAATTCTGTAAAGAACATAAAATATTTGGAGAAACAAATAGTATATTACAAAACTTTTACCTTCTCATTGATCTCTATTTATTTTTTTAACAAGTGTTTAAGAATTTTGATCATATATCGAGAATCCAAATTCCCTCATTGGGGTCCTATATAAAATAAAAGATAGTTTCTACATTGGGACTGGCATTAACTGATTGTGGTCTCCCATTAAAAGGGTTATCTTTGATTGAATTTCCATCTGACCATATAGTTGTTTATGTTTCCAGTAGGACGATCAACAAATTCTCGATTGCTGGATCCGAGACACGAAATACATGAAAAGCTTGTGATTATATTATGATTGTATTTTTTTCTACTTCTGAACAAAAATTAACATGACCAAATCCCATTTCATCAATATTAACTACACTCCAATTTTGACAAATTTTCAATTGAAAAACTGTCCTTGAAATATTGTATAATAAAAATAAAATATATTTTCGATAATGGAAAAATATAGAATATTTTTATAAATTGGTTTTCTATCCTTGGAAATAGATACGTATATCACATGATCCAAATTTTTATCTCCACTGCTTCTTATAGTATAGAATTCATCATTTTCTTTTGTATAGAACGTATAACTATTGATTAAAAAGCCAATGTAATATATAATTTTTTCATTCAGTCCATTGGGTATCCATCAATGTCATTTGGTAATTGAATTCAGATTTTGGGATAACTCATTATAAATGTATTCTTGGAACTAACCTATAAAATATTGACTATATGTATTTGATATCTATAATTCTTCCCTTGATTGATTTAAATCTCTAATAATTTTTTTTGGGAATAAATATATAGATCGATATATTCACTATTATATAAAATGTATAGTTTCACTCTCTTCTGCTCTATGATGGTAATTAAATCAAAATATCTTCCTGGAAATACTTTTAACCATAAGGTGTATAATTTGTGGAGTCATTGGGAGACTGACATTGGCAACATCTAAAAGAAAATCAGTAAAAACGTTATTCAACTTTTTCAAAAATATAACATTTTTCCAAAAAAACATATAACTAAATTTGATTCATGATGTTATCTTGAAAAATATTTATTTACCATTCAATTTTAGATATCTATTTATAAGGGACATGACCATGTAGTGGAACCTATCTAACCAATTGGACAATTATTTGGGTCATTTTATTAGAGAAATATGGTTAGAAGAACATATGTAATTCACATAATATAACTATAACCTCCTTAATCGTGATGTGAAATTTCATCGAGTCTATAACATTACTTCATATGGTTTTAAAAAAGATAATAGGTATGGTTAATGTGTGTTGTAGATTTTTTTTAATAATGAAATTAAATGAAACATGCACGAAATATTGTATCAAAACTTGAAAATCATGGGATTTTAGTCCCTTTAACATTAAATCAGTCATTGACACGATAAAATTGATATTTGAAGAATATTCATTTGGAACTTTCACACCATTATAGAAAACTAATATTTGATATTTTTTCTCTCTAGATATAAAGTTTGATGTTAGAGGACAATTTTTTTTACCCTTTACGCTTACCTATTTCCAAATCTTCCCTTAACCTCATGTTAATCATTTCCAACCTAGCCTTGATTTATTTATTTATTTTTCTAGGAACATTTAGTAACATTTCATAAACACAATAAAATTGTTTTTTCGACATGGATGACATCAAGAAAATTTATAACATTAAAAAAATTCAATATTGTAATTCCATGAAAATTGATCTTCTTTTCCAACCTGATTTTGTAAGGTTTTTTCAATATTTTTACATAAAATAGTGAAAACAATATCCAATAGTTAATTAATTGTTAGTGGAGATGGTGATGTACCATTTCAATATTCCCATAAAATGATTACAATGATGATCTATATTTATGAAATTGAGGTAAAAATCTCTAATGTATTAAAATATATTTTTCAAAAATGTTTTTTTATAAACTAAGTGTGTTAATTCTCCACAAATGGGACACCCCAACATGCCTTTAATGTTATAGCATAAAAATTTCCATAAGTAGTATAGTCATTTATCATCACAGACAATGAGGCCCTCAATGTGAATTCTTCACATCTATGAGATTTATAAACTATTACACTTTTATCCAGCATCAATTTCATATCATTAATATATGGAGAAAAATAAACATCAATACCCTTATAATGTTTTTTTGGACTTGTTATAAGTGGAGACCACATAATATATTTTCACAAAAAACATCACCCTAGAAAAATGTTCCCATTTACTAACATGGTTTATTAGGTATTATGAGTACTACTTTATACACCAAAAGGATTCATTCTATATATAGATAACACAAGAAAAAAATTCGTAGCTCATTTCTTAATTTAGGATACTCATAATCAATTTTATTCTTCTATAGAGAATATACTAGATGACGTAGGTTCCCAAATTTAATTCCTATGTATTCATGTCATTTCAATTCTCTTGTTGTTTCATGGAATCCATATAGTCTTCTAAACCATGGAATCTTAGGAATGTACCATACCCCATTCGATCGACTTGATTTATTTTTCTCATAGTGATTTCTTCCACACATAGGGAATTTTATGAGCAATTCCTTGTCCTTAAGATACAATATGAAATCATCAAAAAATGTATGGGATTTTTACAGATCATTACCATATAATGAATCATTATTTTAGGGCCATATTTTTGACATATATGATCATTTTCATCTCATATCATATCATCCAGGATATAAAATTGTTCTGTAAAGCTCTTGTCACTTTATCAGGTTTCATATTTCAAATTTTATTACATATATAAAGATGAAAATGTTTGATAATTCATACAAATGGTATAAAATTTTATCTTATCATATAAATTTAAATTCAAAAAAAGTTAGACAGTCTAAAATGTCACATTCAATTTCAATTTTCATTTATTCAATTGGTTATCCATAATAATTTATACTGATATTCATATAAAATGATACATAAGTATTAGTATCCTCATAATTGGCATGTACATTTATTTTTCCCTCGTGTTTAATCCAATAGTTATAGCTCTGGTCTATTCTATATCAAATCAAATTTTCTTCCAACTCTTCTAGAATTATTTTTCTTGAATAAAATAAATGTGTACATTGGATAATTAAATTGAAATGGTCGTATTCTTGATATATTAAAAAAATTATAAACTCATTAACTCCATATTTATAATATTTTTTGGAATGATTAACATTCATACCTTTTTTATTCAGATGCATTCTATTAGGTTTATAAAATACTATTTTTTACAATAACTTTATAAATACACATAATGTATTCATTTTCAAAAGTGAATGTCATAGATAATTATAATAAGTGAAACCCATAATTTGGTTGTTTTAAATAATTTCATTATGATTTGAAGGAAATGGGTAACTAATATTTTGAAAACTATTCCTCCACTATGGTTGTCATTATCCTCCATATTCATCAATAGTTTAATGTTAAAAACAATTTTTATCCTCACTGAATTTATCTTTGGAACAATTATTATTAAATTTTATGGCTCCAAACTCATTAAACATATATTGTAGTTCTAATATTATATTTCCTTATATACATTGAGTAGTAGTCAAACCATATCAGGAAATAGAAAACATTTTGGATAACTAATGATCACAGTTGATTAAACAACATAGAAGATATGTGGGGTGACCCTCAAGCAACAAAATGAAATAATAACTGTTTGGTAGATGAAACTGATGAGGATGATAGTTGTAACCAATTTTGTCTTATTATAGGGTTAATTCCTCCTATTTGTTAGAATCACGTGATGGTAACTAGTTATTAAATCATGACCTATTGAAGCTATGATTTGGGGGGAATAAATGTTCTTATATATCATTCAAGGGGTCTCAATAGGGGCATGTTACGATATATTACATGGCCATTTTCACATTCCAATTTTAAGTCACTGAATGTATTGATAATATTACATTTCAATTTTTTTAAGGAATATAAAATAAATATGAAGCAGGACTAGAATCTTAAAAAATATAATAAAATTCACAGTGTTGGAAATATTCCGGAATACTAGAATTATTTCATTATAAGATATTTTAATTAAATTGTACATTAACTAGGGGAGTTTAAAAAAACGTTATTACCTTTATTATTGACTATAATAAGTTTTTAAATTTAATAAATTAGAATAATAAATAATATTATATTTATTAATTTGAGAATACATTGTGAGGATTGTTTATTTCAATCTCATTATATTGTGAATATGTTGACTAAATTTGATCATATTAGTTTCAAATATGATAAGACATCATTTGACTTTAGTGTTAAATTTTTTATTTATACAGACATAGATGTATCAAAAAATGAACATTCTAGTGCAATTTTTCTTTAATGTATGTGATATAATAAAATAAACACAATAGTAATTTTTTTTGTTTTCCAAATTAATTTATATTATATTAATTATAGCATGGATCACTAGAAATGTATAATTACAATCATTTATGCTTAAATATGGATAAAAAATTAGACTATATTTTATAATTATTACCTAACTACATTATGTATTCACTAATTCATGATAAAATACCATCATGGGGGATTGTGATCCCAATTTTTCTAGATATTTACTCTTAATGTTTTTTTCATTTCTGGGATGGGAAATAAATAAACAGGAACTTCAAATTCGACATTAGAGCCAAAATTATTTAAATTAATAACAAGTAGAATGGGAAAAAATGTATCAATAACTTGTTAATAGAATTTATGTTATTTAATATTCCAACATATCTTTTTTATATTATTTATGATAGGGACGAAAATACATTCAAAAGATTATAGTATCACTTATTATGGATAGTCTAAAAATATTACTATTAGAAAATATAAATGAGAAAATTAATATAAATTGTTACCATATTAATTTTTTATCTAAAATAATGTAATAAAACTGAATTTAAATTTATAAAATATATATAAATGGATATTTATTATCAAATTAATTGATAAAGTGGACTAAAACCCTTAAAATGAACAATTTAGTTTAATGTGTGAACATAGACTAATGAAATACTTATCCCAAGATTATTCCCCATTTTACCCATGGTTTATCATCACATGTAAGTAGTGGTGAACAATAAAATATAAAACCTCTAGATATAATAAAAATAATTATTGAAAAAGTTTAGAAAATGTAAACACATTCACACTTTCAAATACACATTAATGAACAATGACATTCATAATAAAATAAAAAATACAATGATAATAATAAACCATACCGAATCCATATTACAATAAAGAAACAACATTTCATACAAGAATCAAGAAGGGGACTAATATCAAGGGTTTATATAACAAAAAATATTAATCTAATTTGGAAAACATATCAATCATTTCTTACTACCTTTTAAAATATGATAAAAATACATTTAAAATTATATTTGAAACCAATATAAAACGTTTAAAATAATTAAATAAAATAATACATTCTTGATCATTACTAAAATAAAAAAAATCTTGAAGAATACCCAATCATGATATAATTAAAAGAAATACTTCATAAAAAAATAATGGTAATTCCTTATAATTAATTATAAATATTTACATGAAATCCATTTTGATTTATTCAATAAAAACCATGGGTTAAATTTTATCAAAGACATTGCATGGGATATTTACATGGAAGGAAGTTCCAAACATTTTTATAGAAAAGGAAATACATTTCTGTTAATGAAAACATAAGAAAATAAAATATAAATCCTTATCCCTGTCATGAATAATTATTATAGTTTTTCCTTCGGATGAAAAAATGGATATAAAAGATGAAAGAATTCATGGTTCCATGTTTAAAAGAAAATTGAAGGGATACACATACCAGAATTGATGAAATTGGTTTGTAGAAGTCCAAAAATTATACAATGAATCAAGAAAATACCCTAAAGGCTCAATACAAACCCAACATAATAGAACCCCACAATTAGAAATTCATTATAAAAGTGAAATGAGTGATTGATAACAAATAGAAAGAGATAATGAACAAAAAATGTAAAAGATATCATCAAATCAGTAGTTGGTGAATGAGTAGGGGGAGAAAATATTATACCTTGGATTGAAGGTTTGAATCATCTGGGGTAATTTAGAGATATCACCAAAAATGAATTCATTCGAGCCTTGGATTATATCAATCCATTATTTGTTAGAGCCTTGGTTTCGAGCCTTGGATTTTTATCATCATTGATTTAAGCAATGATTCGAACATGGATTCGATGAGGAAGATATCGGACAACATGTGGCTTTTGTTGAATGCATCACATATCATGACTTGTTCGTGACTGGTTAAGGTTCTTCAAATAGATCGGGGATACTTTTATTAGTGCTTTTAAAAAAGAGCTGATAAATATTCCTTTTAGTAGTGCTAAATTAATAACCATTGATAAATGATCTATAATTATAATTATAAAAAAATTATATCTATTTGTCAAATTATATATATATATAAATATAAAAAAAATATATGTAGTAAAAATATTGATTATTTAAATATTTTTATTACAAATTTGTAATAATAATATATATTTATATAAATATATATATTTATATAATTAAACATACATTTAATAAGAGTATATAAATATAAATATAAATAAGTATAAATATATTAAATATATTCATTATTTGATTATATTTATAATTATTTAAAAATAAAATTATTTATTTATAATTATATAAATACTTTTTTAAAAAATATTTATATATTTGTATATTGATAACATATTATATATTTAAATAAAAATATACAAATATTTAATAAATATATATAAATATAAATATAAATATAAATATAATAAATATATTCATATTTAAAAAAAATTTAAAAAATTTATATTTATTTAAAAAGATATAATTATTTAATTATAATTTTAAAAATACATTTAAAAAAACTATTTATTTATTTACAGTTATAAATTTATAAATTTAGTAAATATTAATTTATAAGTATATTTATTTATAAATATTTTCAAATATATTCTTATCATTTTTAATAAATATATAATCACAAATGGTTGCATGTTAAAAATCAGTGAAATTGAATAATTCAAAAATGATTACACTTAAAAATATTAAAAAAAATATGATTTATTAATTAAATATAAATTATTAAAAAAATATTGATATATATTGAAATAAAAATGATTACTTTTTTAAAATATTACAAAATTGTAAATAAATTTATATCAATAAATAATAGAAACTGATTAAATTCCAAAAAAATAAAAAATAAAAAATATTACAAATAATTTAATACCTAACTATAATAATATTAAAAATAAATAAATAAAATTCACCATTAAATAAATAATTTATTAAATCAATCCTTTTATGATAAAATTGTAAAATATTTTGAAAATTTTGAATAAATGACATAAATATTAGGAGTAAGCATTTATATATAATATTTTATTAATTATTAAAATATTTTTGTGTGTGTTTTATATCAGAATTTATTAACTATGTATATGTATGTGAAATAATGTTAACACTTGTTTAATATATGTTAAATTAGAAAATTTAAATGACATTGAATTATGTCCATTATTCGATTTAATTAATCAATGTTTGTAATTAATTTTAGTTTTTATTTGTGAATCATTCTTCGCAAAATATATGAATTTTTAAATGTAATGCATAAATATTTTATGTCATATAAATAAAAAAAATTTAAATATTATATACATTATATATATATATATATATCTGAATATATTTCCATATTAAATGTATTAATGAATAAGTATGTATAAAAATCCATAAAAATGAAATAGAAGTCATATCTATTTAATTATTACATTTTCGTCACTTTCAATATTTATTTTTTATATATATTTGTTTAAAATTTATAATATATATATATATATATTTAACATGTTTATATTTATTAATAATTGTTCCATTAATTAATTTTTTAACATTTTTGATACTTATTCATTTTTAATTTTTTTAAATTATGAAAATTAATTCATTTTAATATTATTTGTTTTTTTATTATAATATATTCATTATATATATATATTTAATATATATAATTTAATAATATCTATATTTAATATATATTATATTTATTCATTTTTATAAATAAATAAATAAATAATAAGATGCCTAATATTTTACACAATTTATTCTTATAAATTTTTTATATATTTATTTATTTAATTTTATTCATTTCATATTAATATATATATATACTTAATATATAATATGTTTTAGTATTTATAAATTATATATATATATATATAATTTATTCATTTTTATCCATAATTATTTAATTGATAAAAAAATTAATATTTATTTAGTTTTTATTTATTTAACTATTTTATTTTTTTCAATACCTTTATGAGCACAAAAATAAATGTACTGATACAGGGAACCCTTTATCATCATTAAATAAGTGCTTGTAAAGGTTACCCATTATCAGTGCTAGAAAAAAAGTGCCAATAAAAGGTAAATTTTATGAGTTCGAAAAATACGATTGAAAGGTCCCCTTGATTGAAACTTTTTTAATTTTGATAAATGGAACGATTATCAATTAATTTTTTTATATTTCTTAATGGTTTATTTTGTACTGGTGGTGACCCTTTATTAATTTCCATAAAACTATTTGTATGTTCTAACAGATGGGAACCCTCACTCCTAGATCCTAGGCTGAAATTGATAACATAACATTTCTTACTATGATGTGGATAACTGTGAACCTTTTTTTCTAAAAATTCAAATGTCAAAATGAAAACAGGTATCATGTACTCCCATGAGGGCCTTTTTGGTTTATAGTTTTATAGAATTATGAAAAAATATTATTTAAACAACACATATCACTAGAACTCATAATTCCTCAAAAGAACCTTTCCTCCAATTGACCTAGATTATTTTATTTTAAAATAGGTCATTGAATTCATCCAAGTGAAATCATTTATAGACAAAAATAATTAAATATCATTCTTTGAGACATGGGAAAATTGAATCATAATAAGGGTGTCCTCAAACTCTTAAAATGGGAAAATGTAATCATTAACATGTGAATGTAATCAATGTGCATAAGAAGAGAATAAGGGAATGATGACATAATCATAGTACATATGATAATCACAAAATAACTCATACACATCAAAACATAGACCACAAAATATGAAAATATGGAAAAGGAAATATTCAATTGAATGAATAATAATGATCCATGTCATATCAATTTCGAACATTAGAATCATTATAAACCAATAACAAGAATAAAACTTAACATAAATGTTTCATGAAACATAATTATACATTTCAAACATAAATTTGAATAATCATGTGGTGATATACCATAGATTTCACTCTTACAAATGTAATATCTATACAGTCATCTTCATTACCCAATGCATTCGAGCAATATCATAAATCCATATATACTCGGTCTTTGATGGGATCACCCATCATTGGTTTATCATGAAACTAGCCATCAAATTTCCAAGTACAATTTCTAAATCATCACGGAGAAAATATTTCATAATACCAATGAGGAAACCAATAACCCTTCAATTAAACTATAGAAAAGAAACCCATTCTGTAATATTCTATTCAAAAAAAGAATAACCCACAAGATGGAGACGGATTAGATAACAATATTTTAGAAACCTAAATAACCTATGGAAAATAAATTGGTTATATTAAAATCTCTTTGAAACACGATTAACCCATAGAAATGAAATGGGTTAAATATAAATATTATTGAAAAATGACTAACTTGTGGAAAGAAAAGGAGTTAAATTTCAATATCATTCAATCATGAGTAACCCATGGAAATGAAATTGGTTAAATAATAATTTATTTTATACACGATTATCCCATGGAAAAGAAATGTGTTAAATAATATTCCCATTTAAACAAATATATTCCATCAAACAAATTAATGAGGACGGAATCATGAATTTTTTTTCTTAGAGTTGGATTAGTAAAAAAAGGGTTGTTTATGTTGACGAATTAAAATACCATTAAAATAACATTAAAACATTCTTGAGGGAAATACTCTTTAAAATTTCTAAAGCTTCCCATACCACATTGAAACATTGGAACCATTAACCACATGAATGAAAAAACAATAAAAAAACATATAATATTACTATAATAAGATTATTTATGATTTTCAATTTCAAAATTGAAGTATATACACCTCGTAAAAGATGTTAAGTGTATGAAATATGAAATGTCTCAATGATGGAAAATTGTGATAAAAGTCTACTACCGCTTTGGTAACTACGAAACCATAAAACCCATGAATGAAGTATCATTAAATAGTATATTTAAATTGGATGAAGTTAATATGATTCATTATGTAATACATGAAATTAGAAGTATATACTCTAAAAATTAAGTAAGTGGTGATTATGACATTTGTCTCCGAGACGTAAAAAATGAGATGAAAATCCATTACATCGAGTCTGATTTGTCATTAATGTTCTCTATATTATTGAATAATAGACTTCTGTTTATTATATAATTTATTATTATCCATTTCATGTTTTTTGTTTATTTTATTTCACTTATAAACAAATTATATAGATTTACTTAATCAACAATGTTTATCTTGGATGCTTTAAAAATAATCAGCTTTTGTATCAGAACTAACATTAATAAGGTGAATATGATCAATGGGGTCATAATAGAAACATATATTGAATACTAATCATTACAGAATTATAATATATATCCATTAATCATACAATTAAAACAAATCATTAATTATGTAAAAAAATGTACAAGCGTTATAATCATGGTTACGGTAGGTCGTGTGTATGCATGAGTAACATTCCCCCTTTTTCAAAGATCATTATGGAAAGAAGGTAAGTAATGTTTATCGTTAAATAAATATCATTATTTCCAAAATTAAATATTATCTAATAATATATACATATAAATAGAATTATTGTGATGATAAAGGAATCACATCGTGTCGAGGAGGTGGTAGTCCACATATCTATTAACTAAGTTATCACTTTTTCAAGGTGTAAATGACTAATAACAAAAATGATAAATTATACTTACAGAAAGTTAATTATGTGGTTAATACCCTATATACATCCTTTATATCACATCTTTTAATTTAAACTCAGCCATAAAAATCCATGAAATATGTGAATGTATAGAATCTCATTGAGGAGTCTGTTGTCTACATATTTACAAATGATGTTATCTTATTTACACCAAATTGAATGAATAAATGTATTTTTAATATAAAAATTATAGAAGTATGAATAATATATAAATATCATATATATATATATATCATAAATAATATTTTTCCTCATAATTTCCAACCATGAGATGTGGTAAAGTAAAAAAGAACGACATCATTACATGAGGTTGTAGTTTTCCATACACAAACAATAATTTTGTAACCCATTTTATAGAAGAATGTGTAATTGAGAGTTGAATAATTAAATTTAAAAAATCAATTTATATTTATGATACTTATTTTTTATATAACAATTTAATAATAATAAATTAAAAGAATAAAGGAGGAAACAATGTGAAAATTCATGCTGGTGAAAGTTAACTCTTCTTTAGGTAACTCCTTTTGGTTTGCAAGAAAGGAAACATTGGATGAATTTTTTCCAAAATTAGGATTTTAGGGTGAGGGAGGTACATTTTGTGGATAATTTGGATCATTTTGGAAAATACAAAGTGGATTGATAGGTGTAATAAAGGGGAATATTGAATGTCCTTTTATAATGAAGGGAAGTGACATTCTTGTAAATACCAAATGAAATACAGTATTGGGAGTTATCCCTTACCAAATGTACATCCAAATGAAAAAAATAATGTATTAATATGAATTTATGGTCTATTAAAACCTCCACCACACAAAAATAATTCAATTTTTATATTCTTGCTCCCTAGTCTTTATGTTTCGTTATATTTTTCATTTTCATTTATAATTTATTTACCTTGTTTTATAATATATGTAATTAAACCATTAATAAAAATATAATGTGAAAATTATTTGAAAATTTAGACCCACTGAATTATAATTATGATATATAATTTTAAAAATAAAAAATATCACATGTGTTGGAAATTAATTTTAAAACAATCTAATGTAACACATAAAAAGAATTCCTTAACCAAAACCATGGTAACACTATTTTTACTGTCTATCAGTTAATATGTTAATTACAAAATATAAATTTGCCCATGAATGGAAAATATTTGATATTTTTTAACACTAACTATTAACATCGTATAATATGTCACGAACGGACCCATACTTGGGATCAGGCCACAACTACCACAAGCCCTCCCCCATAGGCCGTCGGTGGAAGCTAGCGCCAATGTCACAATAAAATAGGGAGGCCATTGACTAAGTACTTATACTCACACATGTAGAAATCTCTATGTATATGGGCAGAGGGAATGAAATAAATGAGGCAACACTACTATAAAAAAACAAACATTAATGGACATCTACAAGTATAGATATTGTAATGTATGTTAAAAAGGTAAAAATACAAAAACACACCTGACTAAAAAAGTACCAAACTGATAGGAATATTGGAAGTACATATTTTGAAGAAGCTCCACTCCTAAAACCCATATTTGACCACCACACGCGGTCAAAACTCATGTATCCTTGAACTCCTCTAGAGTTCCAATAAAACATGTGCATCGTCTTCATAAGGCATGAAACATGAGGGAAATATCCATCGAGGGGTGAGTATAAACATATGATTCCTTGAAAATAAAGGGGGTTGTAAGAGTTACAAGAGGAAATGTACAACATATACAATATGGTATAGAAAATGATTTCAGCTCATCCCAATAAGGAAGTGATGTAAGATCATCCAAAAGTAAGGATCTAGTGATGGTGAGAAGGTTTACTCCTTGTCTAATATTCTCTATCTGATGTATGAGAGTAGGATCATAGAACCATGAGAAGCTAGAAACAAAAAGAACATGGATTACCCCACATTTCCTCTCCTCTCTAGAATGGAGATAAACCAAAACCGAAGGAGTGGTTACTGAAATAGGATGTAAATATATATATGCTAAAACCAAAGAAATCTAAATGAGAGAGTAAGGGGATATCCATATCAATGATCATCAAAGATAAAGAGTCTACAATAGTCCCAAGAGTAGATACCATCAATTCCCAGCATCCCAAATGTCTTCCCTAAAATGCAAGAAAATGAGGAACAGTCGTGACACCAGGATACTATTTGCTATTGGTAGGATTGTCTCACTAGCTTGATTTTATGTCACATCACCAGGACGAATCATGGTGGGTAAATAGAACCTAGTATTCATGAGTCCATTGTTATGAAAAAAAATCTTTTCATTATTTTGTTGGGAAACAAGACTTCACTGGACCACTGTTGGGTGACTCATTGGAGGGAAATTCCTCAAAAGTAAACAATGAACATCACTTACAAACCCCCACTAGAGGGTATGTATAGAAGAGGGAATGGAAAACACTACTAGACATCCCCATTTGAGGGTAATCGTAGAAGAGATAATGGAGAACACCACTTCCCAACCCCGCTGGAGGGTAGGCCCGGAAGATTAATCAAAAAACACCATTGTCCAACACCTCAAGAGGGTAATCCATTACTGATATGGTAATTCAAAAAATATCACTTCCATCACTACCATCATCAAACACTTCTAGAATATAATTGAGTTTGTAATACCTCGATTTGTAACCTAAACACAAAAACTAAGGTCACCATCATGTTCTACATGAAAAAAAACACACTATAGGATTTTTATTTTCCCAAATGGACAACCGGTGAAAAAGGCGACTTTCACCGCATGATTACTGAACGGTTAAATGTGGGGCCCATATTCTAACCCAAACATCATATTCTAAAAAATTATCTGAAAAGTAAAATTTTGAGGAGAGGAACACATTTTCCAGGTGATGAATTAAGAGGAAACCTAGTTTAAAAGAAACAAGAATTTGAATCTGAAAAAAGAGATTCCCTGGGGTTGGTGGACCAACTCGCGGCCAGTCAACCTACCATTTTAGTTGACCACTCTAGTCGACTATAGTTGTGTGTACATCCCGTGGTGTATCACGGTCTGTTGACTATCATCCTAACTGGGCTAAACCCGAATCCATCTCGGTCCACATATCCGGCCATTTAATCCCAGGCTAGGCCGGACCCGATCTATATTGGTTGGGTTGGCCTAGTGTGGCTTGATCAGCTCT
Source organism: Viscum album (assembly GCA_963277665.1). NCBI lineage: Eukaryota > Viridiplantae > Streptophyta > Magnoliopsida > Santalales > Viscaceae > Viscum > Viscum album. The sequence goes on from OY728152.1 coordinate 1,054,792,863, forward strand.
CCAATGCAACCCAATCTGGTACCGACAACAAGTTTGGACTATGATCCTGTGTCATGCTACATCAACATAGCCAATCAGCCGCTGGAAAGATGGTGGGTGTCACTACATGGGCTCACATGGAATTACCCTACTCAGTCGATCGGTTGGGCCATGTGACCCACTGCCTTGCCTCACTACTTGCTGCCACACTGGCGGTGCCACAATAGTCTCTTCTATGAACCGCCAATCTCATTACAGTATCCCGATCATGATTCCATCAATGAAATGGGGACCCTTTCAATGGTAGAATCACTACAATTTCCTCTGATCATATATCCACTAGTATCTTAGCACGTCCAAAACTTATTGGTAGATACCCATGATGAAATGTTGAAGAACTAGGTAATATGCACATATCAATGGCCGCATTTTTGTGCCCACGTATGATTGAGGGTTATAATAGAAAAAACATGAGTCCAATGACCTAATTTCATTGAAACATAAATCGGAACTGAAAACATGATAAATCCTACCTCGTAATGGTAGTCTGTCATTAGTGATTCGTCCACGACACTCCTGCTACGATCTGCTGAAGATTTGGTATAGTTTTCTCCTTGTTCAAGAAATGTTGGATAGTGAGAGAGAGACGGATATTGGGAGAATAGGCATAGAGAGAGAATGATATTAGAGTTTCCCCTAATCTAAAACACTTAAAAATATTTATAGCCATCCTTCGCAATGCATAAAACTGAAACTGTCACACCCTTTCATTTTATGTCATGCCTAGGAAAAACATACCATTCCGAACTCCATGGTTTTCATAGATTTCCAATCCTAGAATCCATTTTAAATTTATTTTATTTAGAATACGGGGTAAAAAACCAGGCTTAATTATTTTTAATTAACATTTTCCCCATAGTGGTGTTTTTCACAGGATTCTCGCACCGATGAATGTTATTCCCCACTTAGGGTAAACTCTATGTTCTGACTCAACCATGCCCTCATATTTCTGATCTGAGTTATCGTTTAAGATTTATCTTGTTTTTTGTGTGCATGGTATAGAATATACTTAATGTTTTTATAAAATTATTTTTGGGCATATCGGGTCTTGGAATTTCAAGTCGTCTAAGCACACAACTCGGGAAATATATAAATATATAGAATTATAAAAATATTACATGGTGAAAACTGGGTCACTATATCATTCAATCCTGCAATATATGTGTCCCTATAAATAAAAATCTAGGAAAACATCTTTGGATACTAGGCACACATCTAACAATCATGTTCCCAAAAACTCTTCTTCGTGTTTCCATGCTGCAACAACACGTTAACTCGGGGGATAAAATTTCCATGTAAAGTTCACTATTATTGATACTCAATCGCTAATGGGTGGTCCACAAATATGGCTCCATCCTCGATGACTAACTCACCCTAATCGATGACTTTCGTATGATCATTCGTGTATCACCTCAGTTGTGACCCATGGAAGATGTCACAGACCATATCTAGATGAGGGGGTATGGAATGGTTGTAGGTGACTTCGTCAACCCTTCACACTCTCTCAAATGTCCTAATGGACCTCAGGGATAGCTTACCTCACTAGAACAACCTCTTCATTATTAATCCTGGGGAGATTCTATAGAGGAATTTGTCTCCTTAGTTAAACTCCAAGGTCCTATGATATAAGTCTGCATATGATTTGTCTGTGCACTGGGCTGTCTTCATCTATTCATGGATGACTTGCACCTTCTGTTTTGTCTCATTATATAATAGTTTTTTGTAATGGGGATGTTTCTCCAACCACTATCCAGCACTAAGGTGACCAATATGCACTACGAGAAAAATGAGTATTTGCGACGGGGATAAATCTCGTCGCAAATATCTTCGTTAAAAACTTATTTGCGATGGGGGTATTTTTCCGTCGCAAATAAGTAGACTTTTGCGACGGGATTGCTTTCCCCGTCGCAAAGGAAATGGCGCGCGTGCGCGCCACATCGTGGGAAACTTATTTGCGACGGGCGGTTATTGCCCGTCGCAAATAACCGGCGGCGGTAAAAGGTATTTGCGACGGGAATATTCCCCCGTCGCAAATAGTATGTCGGCAGGTGGTTATTTGCGACGGGACCCGTCGCAAATAACTATTTAACCGTTGACCGTAATAAATGATGACTATGGTATTTTCGACGGGATACCCGTCGCAAATGGACCCGTCGCAAATAATCTAACCTATAAATACCCCTATCAGTTTTTTTCAAATCATTCTCAATCTCCATCTTCTTCTTCTCTCAAAATGTTATTTATAAAGTTCAGTTTTTCTCAAGTTTAATTTTTTTCTCCAGAGATGATATTGAAGTTTTGAAGAACGATCAGAGATCATCCCCAGATCAATTTTTAAGGTATTTATATTCATTTTAATTTAATATTTATTTTTAATTTTTTATTAGTTTCAATTATTCTTAATTAGTTGTAATTTAATTATGATTACACTGTTTTATTACTTAATAAATTTAAATTATTAGTATTGTTCATAGTTAATGGTAATTAGGAATAATCAGTAATTTTTTTAATAATTAAGAATAAATATTAATAATTAGTAATAAATACCAATAATTAAGAATAATAACATTATTACATTATTAGTATATTTTATTATTAATATTAAAATAATATAATTTTTTATATATATACAATTCTCTTTTCATCTGTGTGTTTGCTGTCTCCACATGTATTATTTGTATGTGGAGATAGAAAACACACAGATGAAAGGAGAATTGTATATAAATTAGAAAATTATATTATTTTAATATTAATAATAAAATATACTAATAATGCTATTATTTCTAATTATTGGTAATTATTTCTAATTATTGGTAATTATTCCTAATTATTGGTAATTATTCATTTAATTACTAATAATTAGGAACAATTACCAATAATTATCAATAATTAGGAATAATTATTAATAATTAGTAATAATTACCAATAATTAGTAATAATTACCAATAATTAGTAATAATTACCAATAATTAGTAATACTTACCAATAATTAGTAATACTTAAAAATAATTAGTCATAATTACCAATAATTAGTAATAATTATTAATAATTATCAATAATTAGTAATAATTAGTAATAATTACTAATAATTACCACTAATTAGTAATAATTAGGAATAATTACCAATAATTACCAATAATTACCAATAATTAGGAATAATTAGTAATAATTAGTAATAATTAGTAATAATTAGTAATAATTAGTAATAATTAGTAATAATTAGTAATAATTAGTAATAATTAACAATAATTAGTAATAATTACCAATAATTAGTAATAACTACCAATAATTATCAATAATTACCAATAATTACCGATAATTACCGGTAAATAGTAATAATTAGTAATAATTATAAATAATTACCAATAATTAGTAATAATTACCAATAATGAGTAATAATTTGTAATAATTAATAATAATTACCAATAATTAGTAATAATTACCAATAATTAGTAATAATTACCAATAATTAGCAATAATTAGTATTAATTACCAATAATTAGTAATAATTACCTATAATTACCAATAATTAGTAATAATTAGTAATAATTAGTAATAATTACCAATAATTAGTAATAATTAGTAATAATTAGTAATAATTAGTAATAATTAGTAATAATTACCAATAATTAGTAATAATAACCAATAATTACCAATAATTAGTAATAATTACCAATAATTACAAATAATTAGTAATAATTAAAAAGAATTACCAATAATTAGTAATAATTAGTAATAATTAGGAATAATTAGGAATAATTACCCATAATTACCAATAATTACCAATAATTAGGAATAATTTCCAATAATTAGTAATAATTAGTAATAATTAGGAATAATTACCAATAATTAGTAATAATTAGTAATAATTAGTAATAATTAGTAATAATTACCAATAATTAGTAATAATTAGTAATAATTACCAATAATTAGTAATACTTAACAATAATTAGTAATAATTACCAATAATTAGGAAGAATTACCAATAATTACCAATAATTACCGGTAAATAGTAATAATTAGTAATAATTAGAAATAATTACAAAAAATTAGTAATAATTAGTAATAATTACCAATAATTAGTAATAATTAGTAATAATTAGTAATAATTACCAATAATTAGTAATAATTAGTAATAATTACCAATAATTAGTAATAATTAGTAATAATTAATAATAATTACCAATAATTCGTAATAATTACTAATAATTAGTAATAATTACCAATAATTACCAATAATAAGTAATAATTACCAATAATTACCAATTATTAGTAATAATTAGTAATAATTAGTAATAATTACCAATAATTAGTAATAATTACCAATAATTAGTAATAATTACAAATAATTAGTAGTAATTAGTAATAATTACCAATAATTATTAACAATTACCAATAATTAGTAATAATTAGTAATAATTAATAATAATTACCAATAATTAGTAATAATTACCAATAGTTACCAATAATTAGTATTAATTAGTAATAATTAGTAATAATTACCAATAATTACCAATAATTAGTAATAATTAGTAATAATTACCAATAATTATTAATAATTAGTAATAATTAGTAATAATTAGTAATAATTAGTAGTAATTACCAATAATTAGTAATAATTACCAATAATTAGTAATAATTACCAATAATTAGTAATAATTACCAATAATTAGTAATAATTACGGATAATTACAAATAATTTCTAATAATTACCAATAATTAGGAATAATTACCAATAATTAGGAATAATTACCAATAATTAGGAATAATTACCAATAATTACCAATAATTACCGGTAAATAGTAATAATTAGTAATAATTAGAAATAATTACCAGTAATTAGTAATAATTAGTAATAATTACCAATAATTAGTAATAATTAGTAATAATTAGTAATAATTACCAATAATTAGTAATAATTAGTAATAATTACCAATAATTATTAATAATTAGTAATAATTAATAATAATTACCAATAATTAGTAATAATTACCAATAAATAGTAATAATTACCAATAATTACCAATAATTAGTAATAATTACCAATAATTACCAATAATTAGTAATAATTAGTAATAATTCGTAATAATTACCAATAATTAGTAATAATTACCAATAATTAGTAATAATTACCAATAATTAGTTATAATTAGTAATAATTACCAATAATTAGTAATAATTACCAATAATTAGTAATAAGTAGTAATAATTAATAATAATTACCAATAATTAGTAATAATTACCAATAATTAGTTATTATTACCGATAATTACCAATAATTAGTATTAATTGGTAATTATTAGTAATAATTAAATATAATTACCAATAATTAGTAATATTTAGTAATAATTAGTAATAATTACCAATAATTATTAATAATTAGTAATAATTAGTAATAATTAGTAACAATTACCAATAATTAGTAATAATTACCAATAATTAGTAATAATTACCAACAATTAGTAATAATTACCAATAATTAGTAATAATTACCCATAATTACCAATAAGTACTAATAATTACCAATAATTAGGAATAATTACCAATAATTACCAATAATTACCAGTAAATAGTAATAATTAGTAATAACTTGAAATAATTACCAATAATTAGTAATAATTAGTAATAATTACCAATAATTAGTAATAATTAGTTATAATTAGTAATATTTACCAATAATTTGTAATAATTAGTAATAATTACCAATAATTAGTAATAATTAGTAATAATTAATAATAATTATCAATAATTAGCAATAATTACAAATAATTAGTAATAATTACTAATAATTACCAATAATTAGTAATAATTAAAATTAATTACCAATAATTAGTAATAATTAGTAATAATTAGTAATAATTACGAATAATTAGTAATAATTAGTAGTAATTAGTAATAATTAGTAATAATTACCAATAATTAGTAATAATTACCAATAATTAGTAATAATTAGTAATAATTAATAATAATTACCAATAATTAGTAATAATTTCCAATAATTAGTAATTATTACTAATAATTACCAATAATTAGTATTAATTAGTAATAATTAGTAATAATTATCAATAATTACCAATAATTAGTAATAATTAGTAATAATTAGTAATAATTAGTAATAATTAGTAATAATTAGTAATAATTAGTAATAAATACCAATAATTAGTAATAATTACCGATAATTACCAATAATTACTAATAATTACCAATAATTAGTAATAATTACCAATAATTAGTATTAATTAGTAATTATTACCAATAATTGGTAATAATTAGTAATAATTACCAATAATTAGTAATAATTAATAATAATTAGTAAGAATTACCAATAATTAGTAATAATTACCAATAATTAGTAATAATTATTAATAGTTAGTAATAATTCGTAATAATTAGTAATAATTAGTACTAATTAGTAATAATTAACAATAATTAGGAATAATTACCAATAATATTAGTACTATTAAAGTAATTAAAAATTTATATAATATTAAAATTATCAATATTTGTAACATGTTGTTCATTATTCTCAACATATTAAATTCTTAAAGGGTCAATTTTTAGGTCTATCTCAATAAAAATTTTGCGTCAGTCGTGTATGATCTAAACTCTATAATTATCCTAGCTTGAGAGTTTTTTCTAACAAATTATTCAAAACCAGTAATGCTTTTATATTTTATAGAGAAATATGGAACAACGTGGTCGTCAAAAATCATTATTAGGTGACCGCATATGGATAAATCAACGTATAAATCCAAACGGTTCTGGTTTAAATCCAGTATATGTAGAGGGTGTGGAGACTGTTTTATCATTTGCGGCATCAAATCCAGAATTTGTTTTAGAAGGAAAAATAAAACGCCCTTGCAGAAAATGTGCATTGAGAACGTTTGACACGTTTGAAAAAGTGGGAGAACATCTCTTGTGTTTTGGTTTTCAACCAGATTATGTTTTTTGGTATCAACACGGTGAACACAATTCCAGAGCAGGTGATACCAACATGATTCCGGATCCATCCCGGTTTCAAGATTTAGTACATGAGATTGCAGGTTCATCTGTTCAACATACAAAAACTCCGGCTGATATAGCTTCAAATCTTGAGTTGGCACCGTCTGAGTTTTATGAGTTGTTGAATTCTACTGAGGATGCATTATATCCTGGCTGCAAGATGAGAAAATTAGAAGCAGTTGCAAAATTTATGGCTATCAAATCTGAAAACGGAATTTCAAACACCTATTTGACCATATATTTTCTTTTCTTAAAACACTATTACCCGAAGGAAATGTTTTACCTGCAAATTACTATGAGAGTAAGAGGCTGGTTCAAAATTTGGGACTTACTTGTCAGAAGATTCATGCATTTTCAAATGACTGCATTTTATATTATGGGGAAAGGAGTCATTGGATAGTTTTCCCACATGTGGGAAACTGAGATATAAAGAAGGACAATACGGGAAGTCTGGTTTGATTCCTGTAAAATAGTTGAGATATTTTCTGCTTACATCCAGACTTCAGCATTTATTCATGTCTAAGAATACAGCGACAATGATGTCATGGCATAAAGAGAATATTTCAACCTATAAAAGCTTGAATCATCCAGCCGATGGTGATTCATGGAAACATTTTGATAGAGTGCATCCATCCTTTGCTTTAGAAGCTAGAAATGTTCCACTGGGCCTTTCCACTGATGGTTTCTGTCCGTTTGGATCTTATGGTAGTCAATATTCATGTTGGCCTGTTTTTTTAACTCCGTACAATTTACCTCCATGGATGTTGATGAAGGAGCCATATATCTTTTTGACTTTACTAATTCCAAGACATCCGAAGAAAAATATTGATGTTTATTTGAAACCATTGATTGATGAATTAAATTTATTGTGGAGTACTGGTGTCAGTACATATGATGTTGCAACGAAACAGAATTTCATACTGAGAGCAGCATTGATGTGGAAAATAAGTGACTTCCCGGCTTATGGGATGTTATCTGGCTGGAGTACACATGGTCAGAAATCATGTCCTTACTATATGGGAGAGAACAAATCATTTATGCTCATTCATGGAATGAAACCTTATTATTTTAACTTTCATCACAGATTTCTTCCAGCTGATCATCCTTTTCGCAGAAACAGATCTCATTTCAGAAAAGGAACAGTTGAAAGTGATGGACCTCCAAAAATGCTATCAGGATCGGAGTTAAAATCAGTTGTATTTTCATTACCACCCATCACTTTTGGTCCCACAATAAACCAAGAGAAAATTTCTGGTTTTGGGAAAGAACACAATTGGATTAATTGTAGAATATTTTGGGATTTTCCATATTGGTCTGATTTGTTGGTCCGAAACATGTTAGATGTCATGCATATTCAGAATAACTGTTTTGATAATTTGTTTCTTATAGTTTTGGATATGCCAGGAAAGAGCAAAGGCAATGTAAATGAACGTTTAGATCTTTCCCAAATTTGCAGGCGTCCAGGATTGGAACTGTTTGAGAATGTCAGAACAGAAAGGTTACTGAAACCAAAATCAGCTTATACACTATCTAAATAAAACCGTTTATTATTTTGTCAGTGGATTGCAGATTTGAGACTTCCAGATGGATGTGCTTCCAATTTGGGTAGATGTGTAAAGAATGGTCATATTACTGGATTAAAAGGTCATGATTGTCATGTTATAATGGAAATACTTCTACCTATTGGATTAATAGGTCTGTTGAATTCTGTGATTTGGGATTCCATAACAGACATGTCTCATTTTTTTCGGGAAATTTGTGCGGCTACAGCAAATTATGATGCTCTTGGCAAACTTGAAAAAGATGTTGTTGTAATTATATGTAAACTGGAAAAAAATATTTCTGCTGTATTTCTTCGACTCAATGGAACATTTGATGTTACATTTTCCATATGAAGCCAAATGTGGAGGTACAATATAGTTTCGATGGATGTACCCATTTGAAAGATGCATGCAAAAATCGAAAAGAAAAGTAAGTAACAAAGCATCTGTTGAAGGATCTATTGCAGAAGCTTATTTGCAAGAGGAAATATCTTTTTTATGCTCCCATTATTTTGAATCTGATTATCCTTCAAAACCCAACCGAATGGGACGGAATGAGAGGAATATTGATGAAATCGACAATCAATTATCTATTTTCAACCAGTCAGAGCTTGGTTTTGGTGGAGTTTATGAACGCTGGCTTTCAGATGATGAACATCATAGAGCTCATACGTATGTTCTGCTCAACTGTGAAGAGATGACATCAGTTTTACTGTAAGTTTTTATATCACTTATTCTATCATTTATGTTACAGTAAATTACTTTGGTTTTTATAGGTTGTATGATAATCATATCAAGAAAAAAATTCCAAAAATTACAGCAGCAGCTCTCGAAGAACGTCGACAAAAATTTCTCTCAGTGGTTTAAAAAACTTGTACCATAAATTTTTTATCTTTTAGAAACTCATTAAATTTATAGTTTACTATATTAATAATTATTTCACAAATTTTCTGGTGTCTCGACATGCTGATAAAATTGAAAAACGGCTGTGTTTATTGAGTAACCCACCTTCCAAATTTGTTAAAACTTATAATGCATATTTGGTGAATGGATTTCGATTCCACACACATGCATATGGGGAATCGAAAAAAACAATGAACAATGGAGTTAGCTTGAGAGGATCTCATCATCAAGAAAATGATGTTGACTTTTATGGCATACTTGATGAAATCATTGAACTCTGTTATCTTGGACAACATTGCATAACCATGTTCAAATGTCGGTGGTTGGATACAGAGAGAGGCGTGCGTGTTCATCCGACTCATGGAATCATCGATATTAAATGTAAAAATGTTCTCGCAGTAAATGAACCATTCTTATTGGCTCAACAGGCATATCAAGTTTATTACGCAAAGTACTGTGCTACATCAAGAGACTTGACTGATTGGTGGAGTGTAATAAAAATCAAAATTCGAGACAATCAGTTTAGTCAAAGTGAATGTGCTTTCACTGATGTGCAAAGAATTGATGTTTTTCAAGAGAGTACTCAAAATCAATCTTTTTTACAAAGAGACATGAGTATCGATGATGACACCCCACATTTAAGAGTCGGGGATGACGATGATGTTAATGATGTCACATATGAATTTGAAATGTTAAGAGACGAAGAAACTGTAACTCGAATGGATATTGATGATGTTGAGGAGGAATATGAAGATGACATTGACATACATAAAGATGATGATGAAGATGAACACTGATAGAATTCCATGGTATTTATATACAATCATAATATGTATATATGTATATATAGTAGTAATTATCAATTATTTTCTAACAACAATAGCATTTTCTGTTTCAGATGGACGACGCCACATTTCGTGAGTTGGTGGATGCTGACCTGACTTTCGATGCGGATGAGTTGCTGACAGATGACCCTCAGCCTGCAGGCACTCCAGGGTGTACACGGAGGGGGTTCTGTCTTGCACGATTGATGATTCCTGACCCCGTCCCCGAGCGACGTCCACGTCTTGGGTTTTATCCACGCACATGGAGGTGTGATAACTTGTGTGATAACCTGTGGATTTGACTAAGATTTCATTAATCTATTTACATAATAAATGTTTATTATTTTTACAGTTTTCCGCATATAGAATTCATACAGGGCAGCGCTATTTTGCGCTACTATTTCTCTCAGCCATGGACCACATGGGAGCAGATTCCCATTGATGTGCAGTAGGCCATGTTCAGCCATTGGTTGGTACGTACGTAAATAAATAATTTTTAATTTGAAAATTATTTCATTTCTAACTTGATATTTTGATTTATTTGTAGGGTTTATGGTATCCGATCGCGGATACCATGTGTGACACCATCAACGAGGCATGGGAGGTGGCCATGCGTGATCGCCTTTGTCAGTTTTTGCACAATTTAAGAAAAGCTACGATGACGAAAGAAGGAGTGTCAGATTTTGACGAGTCATGTAGAGCACACCGACCAGAGTACATTTCATCCCATGTATGGGATGGATTATGTGCGCACTGGTTGAGTGGTGCCTTTCAGAGGAGATCATCGGTGGGGAGGCAGAATCGGGGGAGACAGGAGGTGACTCATCGAGCTAGGAGTCGTTATTTCAGTACTCATAGACAGCATCTGGTACGTACATTATTTATAAATATTTTCTATAACTATAAATATTAACAGTTTATTTTTTATTCTTATAGGATGTCGAGCACCCCGATATTACGGAGTACGACGTATATGAGAGGATGTATAGTGATCCTACTACTGGGGAGATCAGAGGTGATCGTCATCATCACATCGTGGTCATTATTATTTGTTTTCAAGTTTAAAAATTAACTGGATATAATATATTCACAATTTTAATTTTAAATTGCAACTACATGAGTCTTATGAGGCCGCAACGTCACAGGCCCGGCCTGAGAGTCAGGCCGAGTCATCAGATTAGACCACTGGCTGTCAGTTTGATGAGGCGGCATGGATGCAGGCCACCTAGTATGCCTTCGAGAAGGGCCGGGTAGTTGGTATCGACTCTCGACTGACTCCCGGAGATTATTATGGCAGTGCTACGATGTCAGCGTCCAGCTCGAGAGGAGCTCGTGCATATTCTTCTACTACACAGTATGAGGATCAGTTGCGATCTCAGACTGCACTGATAGAGAGTCTCCGACAGGAGCAGGAAAGATGTGTCAGCAGCATGAGGAGGAGCGTCGATGCCAGCAGTAGCTGTACGAGGAGCAGACGAGTCGGTGGCAGCAGCAGCATCAGGAGCAGATGGAGTACATGCGCCGACTCACTCATGCTTTAGGGATGGAGTTTCCTCCACCACCATCTGCAGATCCCCCCTCCCCCCTCCTTCAGATTAGAGTTTGTATTTATGTTATAAAATTTGTGAAATCAAAATATGATTTTTTTTCTATTCGTAGTTAATGTCTCATTATAAAATATTAATAATATTATATTTTTAAATAACAATATTAATATGAATTATAATATTATTTATATTTTATAATATTAAATTATATATATATATTAAAATTTTATAATATTATAATTTAATTATATTTTTTAATAATACTTGAATTATTTTAATATTTGAATGTAAAATAATTCTATTATTTTTATATTAATTAAAATAACTTATTAATGTTTTTTATTTATGAATTATAATTCTAATATTATTATATTAATTAAATCATTTATTAATATTCTATTATTTTTTTGAATTATAATTCTATTATTATTATATTAATTAAAATCATTTATTAATATTTTATTATTTTTTATTTTTGAATTATAATTGGATTATTATTATATTAATTAAAATAATTTATTAATGATTTATTTTTTTTATTTTTTTTATAGTATTTGCGACGGTATACTATTCCCGTCGCAAATAGTATTTTTATTTTTTTATTTTTTTTAAAATATTTTTTGCGACGGGTCCCGTCGCAACAACTATTTGCGGCGGGCCCGTCGCAACAGGTATTTGCGACGGGCCCCATAGCAAATAGTTTTTTACAAATATACGAAGTACTAGTTGTGATGGGGATTCTACCCGTCGCGGAAAAAGGCTTTAGCGACGGGCCTGTCGCAAAAACATGTTGTTGCGACACCATTTTCAGCAACGGGTCATTTGCGACGGGACCCCGTCGCAAACAGCCATTTGCGACGGGATCCGGTCGCAAACCGCCATTTGCGACGGGATCCTGTCGCAAATGACCCGTTGCAAATACTTGTTTTTCTAGTAGTGATGGTCTCATATATAGGTCCCTATATGGTGTCATCTTAATGGTAGAGTGGTATAATATGTTGTACACAAACTCTCCTAAAGACATGGGATCTTCCTAGCTCTGGCCTAAATCTCACATGCAAGACCTCATCATATCCTCCAACACTAGGATTGTGTGCTCAATCTTCCAATCGGTTTGGGAGTTAAAGGATATTCTAATCCTCAATTTGGTCCTGAATGCCTCATGAAATGCTATCAACTACCATGAAGTTAACCATGAATCCGGATCGCAGACAATCGTCGAGGGTACCCCATGAAGGATGAGGATCTCCCTCAAGTAAAACATCCCCAAACTCTCCACAAAATTCATCTTTTTGATAGAAGTAAATTGTGACGACATGTTAAGTCATTCAACTATCACCCATATGGAGTCATGGACCATCGATGTGGATGCAAGTCTTATAAAAAAGTACATTAATAAGCCATCCCACGTCCACTCTTTGATTTTGAGAGGTTGCAATAGTCTTGTCGAAACCTAATGCTGATAATTTACTTACTGACAGGTAAGGGATCATGAGATGATCACAGATATCCTTTGTCTCATATTGAAAAACCAAAAATGGCACTGAAAATACATAACCCTCTTCCCCACATTAGGATTTATAAATAAGGGAGATGTATGTAACTCCCACATTACTTCCACCTGCATTACGATTAGGAACACAGATCACTCCTCGAATAAGATCTCATTATTCCCTCCTTCATAATACCCATCAGGTGTGTCTCTTATGGATATCATATCTTGTAGAACCTCTAATTAGACATATCCAAACTAGCACTCTCTCACACACACATGGAGTGAAGGATTCATCACCATCGATCGTAGAATAGTTGTACCTCAAACTCAACCATGTTTAGCAGTATGGAAGCTAACTACTCAGAATATTCCTACACTAAGAAAGCCTAGGACTTCCTGCTTATGTAATATTCTACAATGGTACCATTCCTTGTGGTATATACTATATCAATGTCATAATCATGTTGGATTTCCAACCAATGTTGTTGTTTCAGATTTATATTTCTCACGGTAAAGATATACTAGAGGCCTTGGTGGTATGACTAAACCAAAAAGTGCTCTCCCAAGAGGTAGTGTCTCCACATCCATACGGTAAAGACTACCTCTCCGAGCTCTAAGACATGAGTCACATAATTATTTTCCTCATTTATCAATAGACTCAAACAAGAAATAATTAATACCCATTGTTTTAACAAAAAAAACTGATCCTAGCTCCTATGTCATCATAGTATAGTATAAACTCAAGGCCTTACACTGATATTCTCATAACTGGGGCACTTTTCAGCCTCTACCTCAACTCCTCAAAGGAATTCTAGAACATCTCCTTCTAGGTAAACTATTATCCCTTCAATTTACGTGTTTTCAAAGGAGATGTATTACTAGAGAATAATTCCTGAAATCTCTGGTAGTTGCCAACATTACCAAGAAATCTCTTCACCTTTGACACAGTCATGTGTGTCTCAAAATAAATCAAAGATTTGATCTACGTAGGATCCCCAACTAAACTCTATTTTGAGATGAAATTATCCCTAAAGTGGACCATGTGTATCAATAACATACAAATTTAGTGATTTCCATAATGGTGTAGCTCATAGGGTAAATTAAGGACCATCTTCAAGTGATCTGTGTGTTCCTCCTTAGGTGTCATCTAAATGAGTATGTTGTTTATGATTACCAAAACAATTCAGTCCACAAAAATATATAAGACATGGTTCATGAAGTCCATGAAAATTTATAGATCATTTGTCCCATTGAATTGATTCACTGGGAACTCATAATGCTCGTAGAGACAATGAAAGGCCATATTAGGATTATAATCCTCAAGAACCCATAGCTGGTGGTTGCCAAATCTTATATTTATCTTGTAGAAAAAACTCACATATCGCATATAGTCAATGGGGTCATTGATACTCATTATGGGGTACTCATTCTTTTCTGTGGTCTGATTTAGGTGACAGTATTTCACCCAATGCTGCAAACTCCCATTTTCCTTCTCCACAAATAGAAATTGTGCTTCCTAGGGGGTTACACTATGTCTAATGAAAAAAGTCTCATGATGTTCCTCCAGCTACAACCATAGATCCTGAAGCTCAATGGGTTCTATCCGATATTCCATAGAAGATATCCGGCTGGACCCTTATTGAAAATCAATGAAACACGCTAACTATCACTTTTGAGGTAGGCCCGAGACATCTTTGGGGAAGGCATCCATATAATCCTCCATTATTGAAGGAAAATAGGTGATTTAGGAGTCTATTATCCCATGTGTCACACAATCCAACTAATGCTAAAAGGGATGTTGTATCTTTCTCTTAGAACTCACCTCCCCTGATATGAGTGCTTTCTCTCCAAAGAAGGAAATCCTCGTCCCATCAATGTGAAGGAATCTGACTATCCTGCAGTGATAGTAAATAAGGGATTAGACAATGTAAAGACAATCCATTATTGATATGGATTATTAAGGTTTCATCATGATGACCTATAGGTCCCACATGAACATATCTCCTCCAAAAGAAATCTCACATTGCTGAAAGATATATGATATTGAATATGTGCTTCCTAAAGGAACCTAGAGACGAAGACATTGTTCTATAACCTCTACTAGGAGCTCCAACTCCCATACCAAGATTATTGAGATACAAGAGTGATTATATTTTTGGTATACCAATAATTAATCAAGAGTTGAATAAACATATAGGGTACCTTAGATAATCATGGGTGCTGGGGGATCATAGAAAACCATAGCCTGAAGCTATCTGTGACACAATCCACCAGCTCCTTAATCCTGACGTAGGACACATAGTGGTGGTTTTGGGGGAAACATAAAATGTTGTCCCCACCTGCTGGTCCTCCTACTCTTGATCAACTATCAGCTCCTCATCCAAGGGGACCACCTTAGTCATAGAACTGCCTCTTCCATGGTATTCTACCTACTTCTAGCCTAGGATGTGCAGCTTGTTCAGTCGTTTAGTCTTACACAAAGTTACATCACACATCACAATTATAGCATCAACACCCTACATCCTGAGTTGATGCTATATTCTTCCTTAATATCATCCGCAAACATGGTAAATATTTTTCCTAGAAATGTCTCATGCATCGTGAATTTTCCAAAAAATATCCCCCCAACCAACATGGACGTGCCATATTTGAATTGACCACTACCAATCTTAGTTGACTTACATTCCTATATTAAGAAAATATATATAAAAATAACTCCTTCTAGCACCCCAACATCTGTAGGCATGAACAAGGGAACTGTGCTCACACATATATTTTAGTGGATACCCTACTCGAACATCCCTGCTTAGAAGTAACATTCGTGGATCATATCTTGGGAGTAGATTGTGGGGTCAAAAAACATTGTTCTGTATATAGCCACTAACATGTATCCCAAATGAATCACCAAAATCTCATGAATCCTGGTAGAGTGTATCCTTGAGGGGAGGTACTCCTTGCAAAATAGATGCTATAACACAACCCATGAGAGATTCACCTCGGCAAGCATCTGGGTAACTAAACTCCAGCAGTGCCCAACCGACCTAAAAAAGTGGATGGCTTCGAAATCCTTCATACAGTCTACTGGGGCCCACAACCGCCTAACTAGGGAGACTACTTGTTCAAACCAGTCTTCCACATCTTCAGAATACATCTCACCATGAAACCTCTATGGACTCTAGAACGAGAACTAATGAACCACACTTTAACTACGCTCATCCTTAGTCTACATTTTTGGAACTAAAAATTTCTCCATTGGTTGGGGTACTACTACAGGTCCACCTGGAGGAAGGAGGTCATGTGATGGATCCTAAACTAAGGCCTCATCAATCTCAAAGTCATCATAATGATCCGTAGAGGGTAATAGGGCCGGATGTCTTAACATTGGCATCCTAAAATTTGTCATGGAATTTTTTTCATAGATTAGAATATATATATATATATATATATATATATATCAATAACAACACAAATGGGAGCTGACTCAATAAATACAATCAAAGACTGTATCCTATATAATGTATGTACCAATGTTGCCTATAGTAATGTCATAGTATCCCGAGTCGACAAGTGGTTAATCAGGGTCTTGGTGAATGGCTACGTCAGCGGACACACCATCACTAGTCTCCCTGGCCTGAGAGACTTTCTCAATATGTGTCGATACTATTTACTAATCCTAACCAATTCCTTTTCTTATAGATCATCTGAATAGTTTTCCAGGGAATGAGATACATCTAATACCACATTGTAATGACCTGACCCGTATCGGGGCTCAAGTCGCAACTACCCCAAGACCGGACCCAAAGGCTAGGGTGGAAACTATCTCCAAAGGCACAATAACTCATGGAGGCCTTTTTCTATGTACATGTACACACACACACCCACACACATCCAAATAGATTCCAAATTTTTGAGGGAATGAAATAGAAGTTGCAGCACTGCTGTAAAAGAAACCATACATGCATGAACCACTAAATGTACGAGTACAACAATGTTACCTGAAAAAGGAAAAGGGAAAAACATTACCAATGAAAAAAATTACAAAACTGGTCTGAAAATTAAAAAATATATATAATTAGGATGCTCCACTCCAGAATCCCAGATTTGACCATCGATGCGGTGCATGCTCCCATATCCCTAATCATCACTAGAGTCCCAGTCAAACATGTGCATTATCTGCATAAGGCACGATATGTGTGGGAAATGTCCGTGTAGGGGTGATTGTACAAAAATCTTGAAGTACAACTTGAAATGTATGGGGGAGCAGTAAGATATATTAAAGGAATAGTACATAAGATAGAACATGGTACAGTAAATTAGTGCAACTCATCCCAATAAGATAGATAATGAAGATAAGCTAAATAAGGGATCTAGAGACAGTGCTAAGGTATACTCTTTTTCATATAATCACTACCTAAATTAGTTTAGTATGCTCATATTATCACGACAATCTAGAAATATAAATCACATGGAATATTCCCGCATTCCATTGTCTCTCTTAGAAGGAGAGTAACCACAACCCATGGAGTGGGTACTAAAATCGGATGTAAATATATATATTCTCAACACAAAAGATTATCAATTGAGATACTAAGAGGTTATCCTTCTCAAATATTATCATATGTATGTATTCTCCAATAGTCCCAGTAGTATCCACCATCAATGTCCAACGTGCCAAATGTTTTCCCTCAACATCAAGATAAAGGGGTTGAATCACCAGACATTGATAGAATTACATTTTTGTTTATTTTTCTCACTCGTATGGTTTTAGGTCACGCTAATAGGATGTGTACTGATAGGGAAATCACCACTATAACTCTTGAGCCCTAGGTTATGAAAAAACATGCCTCTTCATTGATTCCAAAATGAACATGACTTCCCAGCCCCGCTTAAGGGTGACACATTTGAGGATAACCACTAAAGAGAAAACAACTTAAATCATTTCGCAGCCCTATTGGAGGGTATATAAGGAAGAAAAAATGAAAAACACCATTGACATTCCCCATTGGAGGATATGCTCAGAAGAGGGAACAACGAAGACCGCTACCTAGCCCAACAATAGGGTAAACCCAGAAGAGTCATCAATGAACACTACTACCCACACCTACTTGAGGGAAAGCATGTATTTCTTCAGTAATTCTGAAAACATATCTACCATCGCTATGGTCATCGAACACTGCTAGATGTGCATTGATTTCAAAACACCACTATTTTCAAACCGGATGCTGAAACTAGTGTCACCAATATATTCTACATGGAAAATCATGAAGGATATGCTATTTGTTTTCCCAAAATAGACAATCATTGGGAAGGTGACTTTCAATGCAAGAGACCTAAGTGGGTCAAAGTGGAGCCATAAACTTGACCCTAAATTTAAAATACTAAAAACATACCTCAAAGGGTTCATCATTAGGAGATGAACATACTATCGCAGACGACGTATCAAACAGACGCCCAGTCTAAAAGTAACAGGTGTTTTAATTGGAAAAAGAGGATCTTGGGGGTCAGTTGACTGACTCACGGTTGGTCCACCAACCATAGTGGTTGGCGGTGATGATTGACCATTGTGTTCAGTCTGTCCTGCAGTCGACCACACCTATGTCGTGGTTTCTTTTACAATAGCTAACCATGGTAGTCGATCGTCGGTCGACCCAGGTCGAATGTGGATCTGACCCGGTCTGACCTGACCCACTAATCTGACCCATCCCACCCCGGTAGGCCCCATCCCATTTTCCCGGCTTGGACTAATTTTTATGTGGTGGAACGTGGAGGCCTAGCCCATATGTCAATTCAACCCCTCCCACTGCCAACATCATGTCCGGCTCGTGACCCGGTCTGCAGTCATGGGGAAGGTGGTGGTTGTCGCCGACTATATTCATGCCTCAGGACCCTACCCAAATAACCTATCGAGCCACATGGACCACCACCACCTCCACTCCCCAAACCACATCTGGAGCGGTGTGCTGCCGAAAACCTCTGCAGGCCGCCGTGTTGATAAAGCCTAGGAAGTCCATTCTACATACCGCCCTACTCCATCTAGTCACTCGATCGTGATTTTTTCGGCATATTGGGGACCTATACAATGGTGGCTTCACTAAAACAGCCTCTCACCATTAATCCACCAATATCATATCACATCAAAAAGTTGTCAGTGTTTATCCACGAATGATTGATAAAAATAGAGTATTAAGCAAGGATATATGGCCATGTTTTGGTGGCCATTGACGATTAAAGGTTAGAATAGAAAAAATAGGACGATAAGGGAAAAAATCAATTCAAACTTTAATAAAAATTCAAATTGAGAAAAATCCAACCTTGTAACGGTTTTTTGTCATTGGAAATACATCCATGATGCTCCTACTTTGATCTGTCGAAGATTTGGTTGAGTTTTTTTCTCATTTTGATAAATAAAGATAAAGAATATTAGATAGGGGGAGAGGGAGAATGAGAGGGAAGCAGATTATTAATTGATAGAGAAAGAGATTTGGGATTTCCCCTAATCTGAGAAACATAACTCTATTTATAGTTAGGCCACTCGGTGTAGAAAACTAAAACCATCATGAACTCTCATTTTCTATCATTCCTTATAAAAACTCCCCATTACCAACTCAATGGTGGTCTTAGATATCCAATTAGTGCCTCTAATTAAATGTTATTTGATTCGTCATCAGATGTAAAATAATTAGGTTCATTTATTTTTAATTACCATTTTTTATTAGGTGGTGTTATTTATAGGAATCTTGCATTGATGAATGTTATACCCTAAATAGGGTAACCACTACATTCCGGAAACAACTACGTCCTCTAATTTCATATCCCAGTTACCATTAAATTGTTGTCTCATTTTCGTTGTGTTCATGGTAAATAATATATTTTATATTTTCTAAAAATTAATTACCTGTACACCGTGCCTAAAAAATTACACGTCATCCCATCACCTCAATTTGGAAATATATATAGAAATATATTAATGTATGAAAAGGTTAAAACTAGGTCACTACATATTAAATTAATTTTTTAGTTATTTTAAAATCATTTAATAATATATCATTTATTTTTAATGAACATTAATTTTGATTTGGACATTATTCATTTCATTTTAACGTAAAAATATAAAAACATTATTGGAATTTAAATATATCATGTTCATGTTTGTGTAACATTATATATTAATATAAAAAATAATAGAACAAAATAATTAATTATATTTTATTTATTTTGAATTTTTTTAGTATCGTTTATCATATTAAATTTTTATCAAAATAATTCATATGTTTGTGTTTGTTAAGAATTACATGTAATTAAATGATTTATAAAAATTAAAGCTAAAATACGATGAAAAAAACTCATCTAAATTTAAAAATAATTTTAATAACCAAAACTATGTTTCTTCATTCATACTCTAAAGCTTGATAAATTTTAAATGTAAGGAAGGTTCCTTTTTTGTCTTATTCATTAACATATTATATTGGTAACTTTAAAAAACATGTGTGTCAATAGATAATAAAATTAGAACCA
This sequence comes from Viscum album, assembly GCA_963277665.1. Classification (NCBI taxonomy): domain Eukaryota; kingdom Viridiplantae; phylum Streptophyta; class Magnoliopsida; order Santalales; family Viscaceae; genus Viscum; species Viscum album. The sequence goes on from OY728152.1 coordinate 1,054,813,729, forward strand.
AGAGATTATATGGTTAAGATAGGGGTAGTTAATAGATTTTGGACATGCTTTTAGGTCATTTTGGACCATACGTGTTAGGTTTAGTCTCTTGTTGAGCTTAATTTTACATTTGTCATTTTAATGAATTTTAATTAATCTCTCAAATATTTTTTGGTAAAAAATTATGTGGATATTATTATACTATAAATATTATAATTATAACAACCTCTTCATTCCATTTTTCCAAATTCAATTCTCAAAAGAGGAAAAGATAAATTTAAAACCTTATCCGGAAAATGTGGTGAGAGAGCGTGTCTAAAAATTGAAAATGTTCATAAGTAAATTATTTATTTATTTCTAAAATAAATATAAAAATTATTCCAATTACCTAAATTGTATTTAATGTGATATTATTGTTCTATTTTTAATTTTAAATTATTTTAAAATTTAATTTATTAGTAAAAAATATTTAAATGAAATGGAATTATTCTTCTAAAATGCTGCATTTTTTACTATTAATCAAAAATGAATCTTTTCATACAAATTAAAAAAAACTAAATATAAGATAATTTTGATGTTCATATTTAAAAAATTTATCATATAAAAAACAAAATGGTTGCAAAAATAATATTAAAATTAGTTGTTCCATTAAATAGTGGTAAAATAGAATTTAAAAAAAATTGTTTTCTATGCTCAATATTGGATTTATTCTTATTTTAAGTGTATAAAACATATTGGATCAATGTAAAAAGAATAAAAAACTAGTGTAAAAAAATATATTAATTTGAATTCACATTTTCCAATATGTTGACCAGAATATAACTTCCATATTAAACAATAATTTCAATAATATATTATTGTTTGGTAAGATTGGGTCATGCATGTAACACCCGTTATCAAAGGGGCTCGTTGTTTAGTGGGATGAAAGATAAAAATGGTGTTTAATCTGATTCAAGATAAATTATTTATTCATGTAAAAAATTATATTAAATAATATAAATTTAATTTAATTATTATATTTTATAAAGTCTCTGGATGATACATCCCACCACACATTAAAATGAATTTCTCCCTCAACATTAATCATTGTAATAAAATGATTAATATTTATATAATTCTTTAACTGAAACAAACATAATAAAAAGAGTCAATAAAACAACCTATTAAAAAAGAAATGGGTGAAACATAAAGTTCACAAGAATTTACACATAACTAGGATTCCACATATTGGGGTCATTGGTGGGAATGGAGGAAACACATAAATAGCTATAGAGAGTTATTGAGGTTATAGATCAAAAAGAAGTGAATGAGTAATGGAAAGTAAGGGCCATAAAAACATAAGACTGTGATGATCTAAAAGTCAATATGTTCATCAAAATTTATGATACTAGGATAATACTTTTGTATGATGATCCTTTTCCTAGAGTTGAAGAATCCTCTTACCATCTAGCCAACACAATATATTAAAAGGAAATACACTTACCAGATAAGAATAATTTCATATTTTAATGAATTTCTTCCAAAATTTCATATTTATCACTAAACTATGACAAATCAAGATGAATTTTTAATTATGGAAGCATGAATATCCACTATTAAACGCCACATGTCCATAAAATGGATAATTAATAGTTTCTACAGTTTTTATTTATTAACAAAAACCTGTATTTTTATCACATGGTAAGATAATTTCTAAAATGATTAAACCTTCAAATAATAGAGTAATCTAAAAAATTCAATAGAACTATACAAAGTTCAAAATAAATTATTCAATAAAAAATATCCATAAAATCCTTCATAATTTTACTCACTATGTTTAAAAACTAAATAATATAAGGATTTGTTTATACATTCTTTTATGATAAATAAAGTGTCATTACAAAAATAAAAACACATATATTTTAAAAATAATGTTAATATTTACCTGAAAAAAATTTCATACTACCCTTGACATCATAAAGTCCAGTGATAGTGCTTGAAACCCATATCGTCCTTTTTTCATGGGTTCCAGACCCACCACATTTCCAGATATGAATGGTTGTCACTGAGAATATTTGTTTTTACCTATTTTTTCATTTAAACATAAAAACTGATTCCCCAAAAAAAACTTAATTATAATCTTATAGGTTAAAAAGACATCATCCTAATAAACTCTACAAAAAACACTTTAAGATTTCATCGCTAAAAACTCAATTGGGTGTCTAGTACTTTGAACTTATGATCATACTTAAGCTTATATACCTATGAAGATATCCAAAACTTTTAAAATAAACCAATATTAAAACATCATAATATTCAAATTTATATAACCCGATATTTGATATGAACTATAATATCCCTGAACATCCCCTCCTATTACCTATACCAAAATCTATAAAAATACATTTTTTTCTATGATGTAGATAATTAGCACCCATATTTTTTATAAAACACTTATAAAATCCAAAGGAAAACATTGATAATGTAAAACCTTGAAGACATTTTAGTTTTATAGATTTATAGAACTATGAAAAACTCATACATAATCAACCCATTCCATCATGGACTCATAAGTTGTTAACATGACATTTCCCCCATTTAACCCATCTTTTCATACTTCATAATATTTCATCAACATCATCCTTGTGAAATCCTTATATACATAAATCATTCACAAACATTATTTATAACCCAGGTAAAAATAAACACAATATGGGTGGCCTCAAATGCTTAGTAAGGGAAAATGTAAGAATTAAAAAATAAATGTCATCAATGAGAGTAAAAAAATTATAATAGTATGATGAAATAATCAAAGTGCATGATAAAATAATAAAATAACTCATACAAATTAATAAATGGGACATCAAAAGTGATACCATTTCAAAGAGAAGAGTAATAAGAAGGAATAATCATGAACCATTTGATATCATATTCGAACATTATAAGAAATATAAACTCATAGTATTCATAAATAAACACATAAAGGTATATTGGAACATAATTTTACATTTTTCTCTAATAAATAGAATAAACATATGGTCGAATTCCATACCTATCACTCTTACAAATGAAATAGTCATACGACCAACTTCCATACCCAATATATTAGAGGGCTATTACTGACCCACATGTCCTTAGTCAATGACGAAACCACCCGTCATTTGTTAGTCATGTAACCACCCACCAAATGTCCATGTACTATTGCATAATTATCAAGCAAAAAAATCATAAAATCATTAAAGAAATTATTAACCCCCTGAGTTACCTATGGAAAAGAAAGGAGTTCTATAACAATATCTTTGGACCTTGAATAACCCATGGTAATGAAATGGCTTAAATAAAAATATTTTTGAAACATGAAAACCCAATGGAAATGAAATGGGTTAATTAAAAATATCATTAAAAAAATATTACCCCATGAAAAAGAAATTATTTAAATAAAACTATCATTGAAACATTATTAACCAATGGAAAATAAATTAGTTAAATATCAATGTCTTTAAAACCTGATTAACACATTGAAAAACACGAGTTAATTAATAATCACTTTTAAATAAACATAATCCATCTAATTTACCAGTGATGATTGTATCAAAAGAAAATATTTCTAGTGGAGGATAAGTAAAATTTTTTTTTTGATGTTAATGAATATAAATAATGTTTAAATATCACTAAATAATTCATGAGGAAAATTAGCTTTAAACTGTCCAGTGCATCCCATAACACGTTGATATATTTTAACTATCAACCCCATGGAAGGAATAAAAATACATAAAACATTGAATATCATAAGAATAAGGATACTCATGATATAAAATTTCAATGAATAATTATATATTATATAACCTGACATTTTGTGAAATTTGTTTCTGAATTAATTTAATAATATTTATATTTTTCATTTTATACAACACTGAATATAGTTTTTTAAATAAAATAACTTTGTTTAGATCATTATAAACAAACCTAAAATAACATTTCACTAAATTGAATTCATATATCATATTTTGGTTCATGAAACTCTATTTTGGAAATGTATTACAGATAATACTGAATCTCATTGATTGCTTATGCTACATGCAATATTGAGTTTTTGACGAACAATAATATAAAATTTATATTATTATTAAAATATTTCTATAGCTACCACCTACATATTAAATTTCATTGTATGAATAAGATTAATTAAATTATGAAATTATAATTTAAACATGTATTTAAAATTAATACTTTGGTTATCATTTAGTAGTAGTAAATAAAAGAACTATTTGAAAATAGGGAAACTACCTTTTTTAGAAAATTATTTTTCATTGTATAAAAACAATTTTATATCAATAAATTAAACATACCACATTTTTATTAACATTTTAAATGAAATGTTTATATTATAAATTCAACAATTATTTTTTATTCTTTCCCAATTGATTTTATTGGAATAAGATAATAATAAATCCATATTTAAGAATAAAAAAATGTATTTTTCAAAAACATTACTGCTTTTTATTGAAGAGAATATTTAAATATGATAATTTAAAATTTAATAATTTTTATTTGAAAAAATAAAAAAAAAAATCTGAATAAATAATATAAAAATTTACATTTGTTTAATTTTATGAATTTTCAGAGAATTTGGATTTTTTGAGGAATAGTGACAAAACACAAAATTATAATTTAGAACTTTTATTTCATATAAATTTTTTATATAGTTAAATAATGTTTTTATTAGGTTTTAAATTTTTTTTACATCCATTATACATTACATAATCAAATTTAGGTCTTTGGAAACAATTTCAGATTGAAAATGGTTATGAAAAAAAATCAAATTTTTGGAACTTTTAACATTAAAAACCGACATTATCGTCTTATTTTTGGGATTAATTTTAAATCAATTTCTCCCACTTATGTTATTTTAATTAATTTATTTTACATGAAAAACTATAAATACCACTATTAATCATTTGAACCATAAATATATGAATGAAATATAAAAAAAATGAATCATAAAACATCATGATAATAAGGGAATTCATGATATAGAATGTTAAAGGAGAATTATATATGCAATAACCCAGGATTTATGAAATATGTTTTATGAATTAATGTAATAATTTTTATATTTATCATTTCATGAAACACTGAAAACAGTTTTTTAATAAATAACCATGTTTGGATTTTCTTATAAGAAACCCTAATATAATCCTTCACTACATGAATGTTTAGATTATCTTTCAATACACGAAAATTTTTGTTTTTCATGTATTAATAACAATATTGAATCTATTTGATAGCTTAAACTACATACAATGCTAAGTTTTTAGAAATCTATAATATAATATCAATAAGATTATTAAAATATTTTGATAGATACTACCTACCCATTGAAATGGATGATATGATTATGATTAATTAAATTTTGAAAATATGACTTAAATATATATATATAATTAATAATTTGGTTTTCAATTAATATTAGTGAATTAAAGAACAATTTGAATATAATGAAACTACTTCTCTATGAAAAATATGCTTATATGTACAAAAAAAATTATCTAAATAAATTATACATACGAACTTTCGATTAAAATTATCAATAAATTTTTTATATTATATATTTCAAAATTATTTTGATACTCATACAATAGATTTTATATGTATAAGATAAGAATAAATCCAAGTTTATGAATAAAAGGGCCTTTTTATGAAATGGTTATTTTACCAACATTTGATGGAGTCCCCTTTTAAATATTAAATTTAAAAATTTATGGTTATTTATCTGAAAATTTAAACTTTATTTTTTGATGGAGAATATAAAAATTTACTTTTGGTTGATTTTTTATGTTTCCTAAGATGTTTCTTTTTAAAAAATAGTAAAAAACACTAAATTTTAATTCAAACAACGTTTTCATCTAATTTATGTATATAGTTAAATTATGTTTCAATTTAGTATTAAATTACATTTTTATCAATTATACACCATATAATCCATTTTTTGTCGATGGAACAAATTTTTGAATGAAATTGGATATGAAAGTATTTCAAACATTATGATATTTTCTCTTTAAAGAAACACATTTTTGATTCCTTTGTGGGATTAATCTTAAATTAATTTCTGCTACTTCATTGATTGGAATTGGGAAAAATTGATTACATATTTGGAAATAGAATTATATATAATTTCTAATATGTTCAACACATTTTTTTACCTAAAATACCATTCAATGTGATGAAAATTCGTTACAATGATTAAGAGAAAAATTAGATTAACAAAGGACTAAACCATAATCCTAAAGCCCCGAAAAAACTAGTGAATTTTTCAAACATCCATTTTATATTCATATTTCGACACTATATTCAATTTTCTCAAATTTTCACCATTATTTGAGCTAATAAATATTGAAAAAATGTTATTGTAATTACCTTTTAAAAAATATACAAGAATTCCACTCCTCCAATAAAATAAAATACACTCACACCTACCGCTTATTCACAACATTCATGTTTTTCTAAATATACTCAAATAATCCCCCAAAATAACTCCCTATATCCTATAATCCTCCCTTTGGGTATAAATCCATCAAACGATTCCATTGGTGAAAACCAAAAGGGGTAGCCCAAAAAAATGGTCACATCATTCTTCCTGATTCCTTGTTTTATTTCGGTTCTCCACCAACAAAACAATACACATTCCATAAATATTTAATAACATAATTATCCTAAATACACTAATATGTTGTTACTATTTTTTTTACCAAAACTTACACAAACTTATATCAAGTGGGCAACAAACTTACCATAATTGTTTATAGTGAACTACTACCCCCACGAAACAATGTTTTTCGTTTTTTCATTTCCTCCTCTTGTGGGTAGGAATTAAGAAGAAAAAATTGTTTTTATATGATATATATGATATTTATATTTTATTTATTATTTTTTACTTTTAATATAAAACATACCTTTATTATTTCCATTCTTTGTTAATACGTTAACATCATTGTTGGACGTGTTCACCACTGCCTCCTCAAAGCAATGTTATTCATTCACACATAACGTGGACAGTCTTAAGGATGGGTTTAGTGAAATTATATGATATATATGAGATTATAATTATATTTTAATGATATATATATATATATCATTTATTGACTTAATTTTAATATGATTGTAAAATAGAAACATCCTTCATGCGTAGTTAAGGCCTACCATCTCCAGGAATTGTGTCTGCCATTTCATGTTTACTTTTAAAAAAAAATTCTAAATACAAATATAATTAATACATAAATAATTTTTAAATATTTTTTTATATTCTATAATTAATAAAATCATGATCAATGTAAGATAAACGATAATTAAAATCCATAACGTATATGGAAACAAAGTAGATATTACCCAATACGTACCATTTAATTGGAGTTGTTCATAGACACATGATATAATGTCATTTAAAAATAATATATCATATTATATAACATAATATGATAATATTGAAGATTAATACTAAAATTATATTTATTATAAATTTGGTTTTAATATGAAAGAGGAAATTCAAGACTTAAGGTTAGGGTTTTCTCATCTCACTTTAGTTTTCAGGGAGACAGAAGCCATTATCACCACTAGTTTTTATATGTCATGTCTATAACACCCATGGATGTAATATATTATTAATACACATAAATTTAATATTATTTACATATAATTTTTATTATCTATCTTTCATGGCATTTATTTTTAAAAAACTACCAAATAGGTAATGTAATTTTCACGAAATTTGTCTTCATTGAGACACATGTCTTATTATGAACCTATATGTTTTTAGGAGGTTTATATAATTATTTTTGAATTTTATATCATTAATATCATTTTATACTGATATTTAATTATTCATTTAATTTTATTTATTATATTTTTTTATGAAATCATGTTACCAAAGTGGTACTGATTTATTGCTATAATAACATTGTTTATCGAGATTGTTTATGATTACGATTCCAATGATGAAATTTTACGATCCATCTCTCAATAAATCCCATGATTTTTAATAAACTCTAGTTATTAATGTTTTCTAAAAGTAGTTGTATGATTTTAACTCCTTGGTAATTATTATAAATATTTTTTTAAAAAAAATCCATATTTATTTCTCTTTTCGGTTAGAAATCTGTATTTTTTAAACCCTTATTGTAATAGAATATTTTAAATGATGTTTTCATACTTTTCAAAGATGATTAATGGATATTTATTGTCACGACCCCCTTCCATCAAAGATGCCCCTCCTGAGCTGGCAATGGTGAAAGGGAGATAATGACCCCCGAGTCCCGCCTCCAGTAGGCCCCGGGGTGGCGACTAGCACCAAGGGTATGAGTTTACACAAATATGGGAGGCATTACCCTTTTTATTATTTTGGATCGGGAAATAGGACAAGTCAACCACCAAAAAGAGAAAAGAACAAGGTGTTAAAAAGAAACCCAAACCAATCCCATATGCATGTATAAATAAACTAAAACAGGTACAAGTACAAATAAGCTTAAAGTACAAGTGAGTACAGTACCAAAAGAAAAACAAGAAAACAGCAACTGCACATCTCCCACTGCCTGACTAGTAGGGTCCCGCACAGCCCTGGTAGTCCTCCTGAAAACTTGAAACAACGTAGGGTGAGCATACAAGTATACTCAGTAGAGAACCTAAATCTCTCGTGCACAAGTGGGGAGACACCCTAAGGTCCCGTGAGAAAACAGAAGAACCAGAAACTAACAAGGAAAAACTATCCACCCAGCCTCACTGGTCACACTCACATAGTAACACAAACAAGTTTAGTATATATATAGAAAAAAAGTATTGGGTACCCCGCACCATTTCCCACTTAATTAGATGCTGCTCTTCTTAACGGCAAACGTCCTGACGCGACCACACTCTTCCCGCCCGCACACACCTGGGCCAAACCACGCATCCCTCCCGCACACACCTGGGCCTCACAACCACGCATCTCGCCCGCACACACCTGGGCCTCACAACCACGCATCTCGCCCACACACACCTAGGCCACAACCACTAACCCGCCCCTAGACACCTGGGCCTCATCCCGAAGGTTCTTGGGAACGATAAGCCTGCCCGAAGAGTCTTGGGCTAAAGGTCGCCTCAAGCCATCACAGCCTCTGAGACCTACCCGAAGAGTCTTGGGTGTAAGGTCACCTCAAGCCATCATAGCCTATGGACGAAGGAGCAGGAAGGAGCTAGTAACTAAGGGGTAACACCCTCTCCCATAAAATGGGAGTGTTCGGCACTAGGTGCTTGACATGGGTGTGGTGCGACAAAACACAAAGATACAATTATATATATACATATACCAAACACACAGCCCAACCTATGGCTTCTTAAAAAGAGAAACTGAGCATGTGTCTTGGCACTGCTACCACGAAGCGTGCATCAACAACCAAAAAATCATCCCACAACCCCATTTAGGTTTTTATGTTTCATGCAATGGTTTAACAAATTATTACTACTGGGCAACTATCATCCAGACAAAACCTTTCACAAACATATCCCTACCATCCACAACCAAGGTTAGGTAAAACGCAAGAAACCACATGCCATTTCATTTACAAAAGATTATCACAACCATACAACATTCCATCATTCATTTATTTCAATGTTCCACACATAAAACCCTTTCCACACACAAAACATTTCCGCATTTGAAAACACCTTTTACTTCCAAAACACTTTTCATAATCAAAACACTTTTCATAAATAAAGGCATTTTCCACAACCAACCACTTCCCATTTCAACCCCATCGTTTAAAAAAAACATTTCCCATAAACAACCAAACCACCAACATGTTTATTATTCCAATTTTGTTCAATCGGGGTGATCACACAAGGTTTTAATTCTCATTTAATCAGCCAGTATTTACGTGCTTATCCATTTTCCATGTTCTAACAAAACCAACCACAAACAATTCAGATATCAATTGCGCGTGCAAAGGCCACCAACGGCCTTGATTTTCAGTAGGCAAAGGCCTTTCAATCCAAAATCACAATCAGAAGATAAAGAAACTGGAAGTCAATAGAAACAGCACAAAACCCAAAACCCTTCTTTATCTAGTTATTATCTTTATTTAAAGTTCATCTGCATCCCATGGAACAAAGGAAAAATATCCCACTTCGCATGTTGCACCAAATAGAGAGACGAAGGTAAACCCCTACCTCAAAAGGTCCCGATCACGTCGCTTCCGACGACGTCCTTCGGTGTCCTCCGCCTTCGCCAAACCCGAAAAACGCCTCCTAGGATGGAAGCTGGAGAAGGAAGGCCGGAAGGAAAGGTGAAAAGTCTGGTCTTAGAAGCTTCGTCTCGTCGCTACGATCCTGTGGCCGCTGACGGATCGTAATTCGGAGCTCGGACAAAGAAGTTAGAGGAGGAATACTTCTCGATTGTCCAAGAGCGTCGTCGTGCGACAAAGAAGCGATTGATATGGAAGATAAAACATGACCTCGTTCTTATATAGGCAACGAATAGGTAAATCCGTATTCAGTGTGCATTAATGAATACACGATGTGACCGTACATACGTTACATGTTTTTATTGGTTAACACATCACGCGGTTTCCACGCGTTTTAATAATAATGATAATTCTATAAATATGTGGTGTTTCGTTGACCTGAGGCATGAGTCATAAAAGTAGCTCATTAATGGTCTTAAAATGACCGTCATAACTTCAAGGTTAAGCTGTCGCTGATGGATCGTCAATCCGATACCGTATGAGGGAGATACGTTGGATACAATATCCCGTAATAATAACAATATTAAATCTATTAATTCATGAGCGTTTCGGGTACCCAATCCGAAAACCCGAAAAAGACATCCAATATTGGACTCATAATATTCGTCTCGTAGTCAGGGTCGCACTGCCACTGATGGTTTGTGAAACCGAGGTCGCACGAAGAACTTACGGACAAAAAAGTGTTTTATCAACAAAATTAATAATAACAATATTTTATTATTATTATTAATCAATTATTTATTTATTTTTCATAACTCCAAAAGCAATCACGTTTTGGAGTCTTCATGGGCGCTATAATTAAGCACCAATTCCTCCTTTTTCATTTATTTGTCTTCTAATTTTATTTCTCTTATTATTATTTTTTGTTTCTCTCTCCAATCTATTTTTTTTTCTTTCATGATTCTCTCCCACCACCAAAAGTGGCACCTCCCATTTCTTTTACTCCATGTGGAACGCCCCAAACTCCATTCTCACTTCAACTTTATTATTTAATAAAATTAATAATAATAACACCCATAATTAATGTACTAATTTAATCCCATTAAATTAGTTTACCATGGTTATTAAGTTAAAACCATTCCATATAATTAAATTCAAATAATTTAATTTACTAACCAAAAATTAAACCCATTTAATTTAATTTACCAATCACACACATATTTCTGTCACCTTTATCATTATTATTTAATTCAATAGTAATAAATCCTCTTTCAATTTCATCAACGGGTCCCCATCATTAACATTAATAATTATTATTATTATTGACGCCCATTATTTTCATATAATTACTCCATATATCCCATAACATTATATTCACGCATGGTTGGGAACCCCATTCACGTGCCTCTTCACATTATTATTATTATAACAAATTATTATATAATAATACCCTTTTAATGTTATTAACACAATTCCAACTTTAATTGTGGAGAACCGCACAACGCCTCCTGTACAAGGTCACACCCATGCACCCCATGCATTTCATTCCTTTATAATTTATTACATGAGCCTCATTTATTGTAATTTATTCCTTTATAACTTATTCCATGCGCCTCCCATCATTTTATTAAATATATTCGATTTTATTTCTTATATTTTACAATGATTAAATTAAAACCATTTTATCTAATTAACACCATATATTTTCACGCCACCATTATCAATTATTATTATAAAAAAAATTATTATTACAACACGTGTCGTGTTTGACCACATCAAATTTTTTACAAAGAAATGGACCGGAGAGGTCCGGGTCATTACACCAGATACCACTCAAAACATTCTCATCCTCGAGAATTAAAACCAACCCATAAAATGGGGAAAGGTCCGGACAACCACCCCTCAAGATACCTCTCAGGCCTCTTGTCATAACAAGAAACAACCGACAACCCTAATTATGTGAGTTTGGAATTCCCTCTCCTATGTCGAGATATTATCCGCTTTAGGCGGCACTGACTCGCCTGCACGGGTTTAATCACATCCTCATTAATGCCTCTCGATTAAGGACTGAGCCTTCCCACTTCCATATATTAGGATTTTCCAACTTACACTGCCCCCCCCCAACACCATACAAAACATCAATAAATTTCCCGAACACATGGCTTGAGGAATTCCTTATCCCATGTCGAGATATTATCCTCTTTAGGCGGCACTGACTCTCCTGCACGGGTTTAATCGCATCCACATTAATGCGTCTTGATTAGGGATTAGGTCCTCCTCTCTCCACATGTTATGACTCTTCACACACATTTAAAGGAAAAAGGGAAACAACTTAGCATTATAAATTCATGAAAAAAAGGTCCAGGCCTAAAGCATGGGCGAGAATGAGTTTCAACAAAGGAGTGTGATGATCTTGAATTTAAACAAAACATAAATGAGAGCATTTAAGTAAAACCGGAAACATCTCTCTTGATCTCTGGCCTTGCTAGGGTTGCCACTTCTATTGCATGAAACTGTCTGTGTCCCACTCCTCTGCCGTTCTGTTGACGTCCAGGTGCCATAGTTGTTCGGTAAACAGGAAACGCCTAAGCCCAAGTAGTAATGAAAAACTCAAAGTTTTAATTTGTCTTTTTATTTTAATTTCATTCCCAGAACACCCAAATCAAGTAAAACACAAACATTATGATGCATGTACCTTCCCTAGAGTCTCTACCCTGTAATCAATATAGTCTCACTTGGTCGTTCGGTAGGCTTAGAGTCCTTGCATCGGATCACGGGGGGCCCTAAAATCCCGTGTCCTAGCCAGTCTTCCCTGGCCTATGTCACGCACCAAGATTAACGAACACTGTTGCCCTACCATCCCATGCAATCCTCATTGTGCCTAACTCTAGACTCCACCCTATCTCTCAACCATCAGCTCTGATACCATTCTGTCACGACCCCCTTCCATCAAAGATGCCCCTCCTGAGCTGGCAATGGTGAAAGGGAGATAATGACCCCCGAGTCCCGCATCCAGTAGGCCCCGGGGTGGAGACTAGCACCAAGGGTATGAGTTTACACAAATATGGGAGGCATTACCCTTTTTATTATTTTGGATCGGGAAATAGGACAAGTCAACCACCAAAAAGAGAAAAGAACAAGGTGCTGAAATCAAACCCAAACCAGTCCCATATGCATGTATAAATAAACTGAAACATGTACAAGTACAAATAAGCTTAAAGTACAAGTGAGTACAGTACCAAAAGAAAAACAAGAAAATAGAAACTGCACAGCTCCCACTGCCTGACTAGTAGGGTCCCGCACAGCCCTGGTAGTCCTCTTGAAAACCTGAAACAACGTAGGGTGAGCATACAAGTATACTCAGTAGAGAACCTAAAGCTCTCGTGCACAAGTGGGGAGACACCCTAAGGTCCCCTGAGAAAACAGAAGAACCAGAAACTAACAAGGAAGAACTATCCACCCAGCCTCACTGGTCACACTCACCAAGTAACACAAACAAGTTTAGTATATATATAGAACAAATGTATTGGGTACCCCGCACCATTTCCCACTTAATTAGATGCTGCTCTTCCTAACCGCAAACGTCCTGACGCTACCACACTCTTCCCGTCCGCACACACCTGGGCCAAACCACACATCCCGCCCTCACACACCTGGGCCTCACAACCACGCATCTCGCCCACACACCTGGGCCTCACAACCACGCATCTCGCCCGCACACACCTGGGCCACAACCACTAACCCGCCCGCAGACACCTGGGCCTCATCCCGAAGGTTCTTGGGAACGGTAAGCCTGCCCAAAGAGTCTTGGGCTAAAGGTTTCCTCAAGCCATCACAGCCTCCGAGACCTAGCCGAAGAGTCTTGGGTGTAAGGTCACCTCAATCCATCATAGCCTATAGAATAAGGAGCAGGAAGGAGCTAGTAACTAAGGGGGAACACCCTCTCCCATAAAATGGGAGTGTTCGGCACTAGGTGCTTGACATGGGTGTGGTGCGACAAAACACAAAGATACAATTATATATATACATATACCAAACACACATCCCAACCTATGGCTTCTTAAAAAGAGAAACTGAGCATGTGCCTCGGCACTGCTACCACGAAGCATGCATAAACAACCAAACAATCATCCCCCAACCCCATTTAGGTTTTCATGTTTCATGCAATGGTTTAAAAAATTATTACTACTGGGAAACTATCATCCAGACAAAACCTTTCACAAACATATCCCTGCCATCCAAAACCAAGGTTAGGTAAAACGCAAGCAACCACATGCCATTTCATTTACAAAATATTATCACAACCATACAACATTCCATCATTCATTTATTTCAAAGTTCCACACATAAAACCCTTTCCACACACAAAACATTTCTGCATTTGAAAACACCTTTTACTTCCAAAACACTTTTCATAATCAAAACACTTTTCATAAATAAAGGCCCTTTCCACAACCAACCACTTCCCATTTCAACCCCATCATTTACAAAAAACATTTCCCACATTCAACCAAACCACCAACATGTTTATTATTCCAATTTTGTTCAACCGGGGTGATCACACAAGGTTTTCATTCTCATTTAATCAGCCAGTCTTTACGTGCTTATCCATTTTCCATGTTTTAACAAAACCAACCACAAACAATTCAGATATCAATTGCGCACTCAAAGGCCACCAACGGCCTAGATTTTTAGTAGGAAAAGGCCTTTCAATCCAAAATCACAATCAGAAGATAAAGAAACTGGAAGGCAATAGAAACAGCACAAAACCCCAAACCCTTCTTTATCTGGTTATTATCTTTATTTAAAGTTCAACTGCATCCCATGGAACAAATGAAAAATATCCCACCCCGCATGTTGCACCAAATAGAGAGACGAAGGTAAACCCCTACCTCAAAAGGTCCCGATCACGTCGCTTCCGACGACGTCCTTCGGTGTCCTCCGCCTTCGCCAAATCCGACAAACGCCTCCTAGGATGGAAGCTGGAGAAGGAAGGCCAGAAGGAAAGGTGACAAGTCCGGGCTTAGAAGCTTCGTCTCATCGCTACGATCCTGTGGCCGCTGACGGATCGTAATTCGGAGCTCGGACAAAGAAGTTAGATGAGGAATACTTCTCGATTGTCCAAGAGCGTCGTCGTGCGACAAAGAAGCGATCGATATGGAAGATAAAACATGACCTCGTTCTTATATAGGCAACGAATAGGTAAATCAGTATTCAGCGTGCATTAATGAATACACTATGTGACCGTACATACGTTACATGTTTTGATTGGTTAACACGTCACGCGGTTTCCACACGTTTTAATAATAATGATAATTATATCAATATGTCTTGTTTCATTGACTCGAGGCATGAGTAATAAAATTAGCTCATTAATGGTCTTAAAATGACCGTCATAACTTTAGGGTTACACTGTCGCTAACGGATCGTCAATCTGATACCGTATGAGGGAGATACGTTGGATACAAGATCCCGTAATAATAACAATATTAAATCTATTAATTCATGAGCGTTTCGGGTAACCAATCCGAAAACCCGAAAAAGACATCCAATGTTGGACTCATAATTTTCGTCTCGTAGTCAGGGTCGCACTGCCACTGACGGTTCGTGAAACCGAGGTCGCACGAAGAAGTTACAGACATAAAATTGTTTTATCAACAAAATTAATAATAACAATATTTTATTATTATTATTAATCAATTATTTATTTATTATTCATAACTCCAAAAGCAATCACGTTTTGGAGTCTTCATGGGTGCTATAATTAATCACCAATTCCTCCTTTTTCATTTATTTGTCTTTTAATTTTATTTCTCTTATTATTATTTTTTTGTTTCTCTCTCCAATCAATTTTTTTTCTTTCATGATTCTCTCCCACCACCAAAAGTGGCGCCTCCCATTTCTTTTACTCCATGTGGAACGCCCCAAACTCCATTCTCACTTCAACTTTATTATTTAATAAAATTAATAATAATAACACCCATAATTAATGTACTAATTTAATCCCATTAAATTAGTTTACCATGGTTATTAAGTTAAAACCATTCCATTTAATTAAATTCAAATAAATTAATTTACTAACCAAAAATTAAACCCATTTAATTTAATTTACCAATCACACACATATTTCTGTCACCTTTATCATTATTATTTAATTCAATAGTAATAAATCCTCTTTCAATTTCATCAACGGGTCCCCATCATTAACATTAATAATTATTATTAGTATTGACGCCCATTATTTTCATATAATTACTCCATATATCCCATAACATTATATTCACTTATGGTTGGGAACCCCATTCACGTGCCTCTTAACGTTATTATTATTATAACAAATTATTATATAATAATACCCTTTTAATGTTATTAACACAATTCCAACTTTAATTGTGGAGAACCGCACAACGCCTCCTGTACAAGGTCACACCCATGCACCCCATGCATTTCATTCCTTTATAATTTATTACATGAGCCTAATTTATTTTAATTTATTCCTTTATAACTTATTCCATGCGCCTCCCATCATTTTATTAAATATATTCGATTTTATTTCATATATTTTACAATGATTAAATTAAAACCATTTTATCTAATTAACACCAAATATTTTCACGCCACCATTATCAATTATTATTATAAAAAAATTATTATTACAACACGTGTCGTGTTTTACCACATCAAATTTTTTACAAAGAAATGGACCGGAGAGGTCCGGGTCATTACATTTATACTAATTTATCAACTTTTTAAAAAATATGTTGAAGGGTAATATTCTCTTTGATTTCTGATCAAGGAAATTTTATAAACATTTTATGTGAAAAAGGAATGATTGGAATGTACATAATAACCCATCATCATGATCCATATTTACTTGATGATTTAATTGTATTTTTACATGATTATTTCATTAATGAATATTTTTTACCTAATATTCAAGAATTTGTTTTATTTTATAATGGTTTTCATATGAAAATGTGTTTAAAAAAATTACAATTGAAAAGATTTTTAAACGATTTTAAGTTTTATTTTATTTAAATTCAAAGGTTTTTTTCAATGAAAATGATTTTAGTTATCTCAAATATTATTCTAAATGTTTTCAAATTATTTAATAAAAATATTTTTTAAATTATTTTCAGGATTATTTTATTAGTTTAAATGGAAAAAAATTATAAACATGTTTCCATGATTCTTTATATTTTTGCAAGGTTATTTTCAAGTAAAATTGAATTAAAAATGTTTTATGATTAAAAAAGTGTTTTTAAAATAATAAATGATATTTTCATAAAATGTTTATATACAATATTATTATGATTTTTTATATGTTTTCTATGTATCTTCAAGGAAATGGATTTTTAAATTGTTATATTTTTTAAAAAGTGATGTTCTATGTGATCTTTCAAAATCATTCTCCATCCAAGATGGAACAATTGGTTATATTTCATTATTTAATAGGGATGTGATATAAGAATAGAATTAATATTATTTCTCTAAATAGATTATTTTTTATGACATTAGGTTTATGAAACTCATTTATCGTCAACAGGCTTATACCATGATAAATGCTTATTAAACCCACTTTCTTTAACCAATTATTCTATGATGAAATGATTATGAAACATAACTATTTTCTATATTTTATTGTATGATTATATTTTTATGACACCAATTTCATTTCATGGGTTTTTGTTTGATTTTTTTTAAACCCATGTCTTTTTTATGGGTTATGAAAATATAATTTTTTTATGGAAAAAATATGTCTGATTTTTATTTTTAGATGTGTGGGACCTATATATCCATCGAATGTTTTGGGTAAGGATTTATATCTAATAAGATAATGATGGGAAAAAATTGAAGGAACATATCCACAATGGGAAAAAATTGTTTCCTGATCCATAATGAGAAACATGTGTGTTCTGATCCGCTATGAGAAATAGGTTTATCCTCATCCATTATGGGAATGAGGTGCGTCCTGATCCACTATATTTATAGTCCTAGTAGTTATCCATGACACATAAAATGATTTTATACATGTATGATGGTTCCAAACATATATGAAATGTAATAATTGTTCATGATTGATTTATGATTATTTATCACACTTATGATTCAGGTCTTATGAACTACCAATCTTTATGCCATTATTGATGTTTATGGTATTCTATATTTAGGGTATTATCTTCTAATATAATGATCACATTATCATACCCTTATTCCCATATATATTCTTACATATCTCCCTTAATTACCCATACTGATCATCTGGCCTCACCCCTTATTTTTTCTTTCCCCATGTTATGAATAATAATTTTAAGTAAAATTACTAAAGGGGGAGATTATTGTTAGAATCATTTATTATATTTCACGAAGTTGGAAGATTTTTTCCCTTTTTTCCAAAGACTATACTTTATAATAGTCATCAGGAATAAATTTTTTAATGTCATGAATATTCATCTAAAATTACATAATATCCATGTTTGACAATACCATGCCACTTATTTGGTATAAAATGAAAGGTTTAGTCAACCTTAGGGATCTAGGATGAGAAAACTCTATTAAGATCCCCACATATATTTATAAGGATATGTCTAGTGATGTCTCTATGGATATGCCTATGGTGTCATATATTTAAAAGTCCGTTTCATTTTAATGGAATATTTTAACTAATTTTATCATGATTATGTGGTTTCATACTATGATAACTATTTCTCACATAGTTTTTTATCTTAGTAAATAGTTGGAACTAGAATGAATTGGGTTAAAATTGAATTTTTCAGATATGTAATGTAAGATAATTATAAAAATATATTTTCTAAAAGGAGATCTCATGAAGATATTCCTAAATATGGTATTAGTATTGGCAATACAGTTGAATATAAGGAAACGACAAAATGAAATTGGAAAGTAATGGGATGTTCTTCTAGATTTTTATACATTAAATGAGGGAAGCATGATTATATTGAGGATGATGAACCTAATGACATGATTCATGTTTCATACATCATGAAAGGGGTATTAAGGAATAAATTGATGAATCTTGTGTAATGGTTTATGAATAAAGTTAGATGATTGAAGTGTAAATTTTTTGGTTTTCAATGATTACGTTATATTAATAATGAAGTATAAAATGATTTTTTGAACATGTTTTTCATTACATATTTTCTAGAATGTGTTAAATGATTATAATGACCGATAAATTGACTTAATGTCAAGGTAACATTAAGGGAAGTTAACCCTTAAAATTTCCCCAAATAGGAGAAAATAATATTTAGTATGGATAAAGAGATAATGATATAGATAAAGTGAATTGGATTTTATTTTTGACATCAAAACTGATAATTGATTTCTTTTTAACGTGGAAATTATTAACATAGACGAAGTTTAAAAATTTGTTGATTTATGGAATATGTCTAGAAATCTTTGGAATAAAGAATAAGTGTCTTGGAGAAAAGGATTCATTATAATTCAGGTTATTACAATGTTTTATGAAAATTTAATATGAGGATATTCACATTTTTGTAATGTGACAACCAAGAGCTACCATATGACATATTGGAGACAATGTTAAGCTGATTTATTGACATTATTTTGAGATTTTTAAATTTTCATCTTTTGTAAGGGTTTAGAGCTTAACCATTTGTGGAATGGTCAAAATTAAACATTAGATGATGTTTCTATTATTAAACTATTATCTCATCATGTAATGATTTATACATATTGTATATATTTTGATAAAAATTTTTGTGATAAATATATATTAAATTATCAATCATTATATATATGGATATCATGATATTTTAATGCTTCATGGATGAAAAATTCAACTTTATTTCTTGGAATAAGAGATGAAGTGGAAGATGATCAATGAATAAAAAAGGGTAAGGCTGTTCTGAAATTTTGTAATTATATGATTTTATGAAAATTCTAAAGCTTTAAGAAAAAGGTTCATGTAATAAATTTTTGTAAAGTTATCTTAATTTTTTATGATATCAATGTCCTTTTACAATACTCTATGTGTTATGAGTTTTTGGTTGTTATCATTATCCTAATGATGTTCTCTATCACTCTTCATCAAAAAATAATAGTTATATTTCACTTTAATGTCCGTGTTTTCACCTTCCAACAATTTTATCCTATAAGGAAACATATTTATGAGTTAGATTGTGTAACTGATATGTTTATAACATTAATTTTTTAATGGAATTATTGTTATTCATTTTTATGATTTGGATTTCCAGGAAATAGAATTTCAAGTGTTAAATATTTAATGAAATAGATGAATTAATATGGTGAAATTCATTTTAAGGGGGGGGGGGGGGTATAATGTAACACCTAAAGATTTTATGAAATGTTTTTTTGCTAAATAATTTAATATTTTTTATATTTGTCATTTAATTCAACATAAAATTTAGTTTTTTATACAAAATGAATATATTTGGAATGAATTTTACAAAAACCAAGTTAAAATTTTACATAAAAATCATAGATTAACTTGTGGTACATGAAACACTACGTCTGTATTTTATTGCAAATAATTTAGAGTCCCATCAATAGCTTGTGTGACACTCAATGTTGAGTTTTTACAGAACTACAATATAATATTAATCTTATTATTAAAATATTTTAATATCTACCACCAAGATAATGATGTGTAAGTCATGAATAATATTAATTAAATTTTAAAAATATGATTTACACATGTAAATAAAATGAATCTAGGGTCTATCCATTATTATAAATGAATGAAACAACTTTTCCAAATAATGAAATTAATTTTTTAATAAAATTATTTTTCTATGATAAAAAAATTATAAATAAATTATGAAAGCCAACATTAGATTAATATTTTTATTAAAATTTATATATTATATATTCAAGAAAGGTTTTTTATACTCATTCAATATATTTTATTGGTATAAGATAAGATGAAATCCAATTTTATGAATAAAAAGATATGTTTTTCTAAAAGGAAATTTTACAACCTTTTATTGTGCATCTCATGTTAAATAAGACTTTTGACATTTTTATAATTTTTATTTCACAAAACAAACTTAATTTTTTATAATGGAACATAAAAAAATTATTTGGGTAATTTTTTTCTATATTATTCAGAGAAGTTTCATTTTTTGATGAATATTGAAAAAATGAACATTTATTCAAAACATCTTTTTTATAAAAACAAATTTTAAAATTCAAATTTGGTTTTAGTATGGTTTTAATGACTATTAAGATCATTTATATGCCTCAAAATCCAATTCAGGTAATTATAACCTATTTCACTATGATATCAGATAAAAAAATTTCAATCTTTTGGACCATTTCAATTTAAAAACCTACATTATCGTCAAGTATATGGGACAACTTTTAAAATATTTTTTCCTATTTATATGATTGGAATTTTGGGAATTTTATTACATAATTTTAATAATAATAATTTATAGTTTATAATAATTAAAAAAAAATTTACCGTAAATATGAGTGAAAATTATTAAAATTAAACACAATGATTAAGAGAAAAATTAGCTTAAATGAAGACTAAACCATAATGTTAAGGCCCAAAATGACCTATAAACTTGTCAAAACTCCATTTTATGTTCATATTCAGACCATATTATCCATTTTATTGAATTTATTTATTATAATATACAATATACATAGGAAAAACATGTGTGGACTTCAATTTTAATAACATACAATACTTCCACACCATCCCCACTATTAAAATACAGACAACCCATCCACTTATTTAATCGTATGAGGAAATTTTTCTTGAATAAAATATGATAAAAAAATCCACCAAAATACCTCCATTAATCTAAGAATCTTCCTTTTGAGGATAAATCCAAAAAAGGAATCCCTTTGGCACAAACCAAAAGGAGTTAACTAAAGAAGAGGTAATATCCTTCCTCTAGGTCCTTACTTTATTTTCAATCTCCACCATCTAAATTATTCTTATTCTATGATTATATAAAAACCACAATAGCCAAAATATTATTTTATTTTTTTATTCTAATGTTTTTTCCTACACTTACACAAACATCCCTCAAATGGGTAATGAATTTAACGTTCTCATGTACGATAAAATACCGCCTCATAAAATGATATTTTTCTTTTTCGATTACCACCTATAATGGTTAGTTATTATAATGGAAAATATATTTTTATATGATATTGATGATGGATTTATTCTTCTGTAATTACAATATAAAACTTACCTTTAGGATTTCCATTTTTGGAAAATATGATAACATCATTTGTGGACGTGTTGACTACCACCTCCTTAGAGATATGTGATTCGTTCAAGCTTTACATGTAATGTATTAATGATATTTTTAGTCAACGTATATGGTATATATTAAATAATAATCTTATATAATTATATTATATATATATATATTTAATTAATTTCATTCATTCAATATGTCACTAAAATGGAAACAATGTTCTTGTGTACATATGGAATAACGTCTCCATGAATGATGTATTACATTTCATAATTATATATTTCATAGATTAATATTAATAAATTTATAATGAATATGTATATTATATTTATATCACATTTTACATTCTTGAAATGAGTAAATCATGATCTATTTAAGAGTATCAAGAATAACATTCCAAAACATATATAAAAAACAAAGAAGATATTACCCAAAATATAACATTATCATGGAGTTGTTAATAAAAGATTAATATAAATTCATAAACAAATAATATATGGTGTAATATATAATAATAGTTTTCTAGGAAGTTGTTAAATAAACTAAAATTTATGTTCCTTGAGTTCTGAATGTGAACAAAGAAAGTCAGGACTTTAGGTAAGGGTTTTCTCATCTCATTTTTATTTTCCATGATACATAGGCCTTGCTCACCTCTTATTTATTATATGAGGTATGTATACTACCTATGTATGTATTCTATGATTATTTCAGAAATATTTATGGATATCTTTTTATCCATTTTATGACATTTAGTTGATGGGGTTTATGCTTCAAAAGTTACCAAATTGGCAAAGTAATTTTTTCTCAATTTTACATCGTTTAGACACATGTCTTGTTATGAACCTTTATTTTTCTATGTGGTGTATATAAATCCATTGATATTTAATATAATTAGTAAATTTTATAATGATATTTCAATATTAATTTAATTTGATTCACTCTATTTTATTATGATTCAATGTTTCTAATGTGGTTACATTTTATTTCTACAATATCATCATTTTTTGAGATATTTTTTATCAAGCTTCCATTTATATAATAATATGATCCATCATCAATAACACTCAAGAATTTTCTTAACCTTTAATAATTCATTTTATATCCTTATAATGGTACTATTTTTATACAATTTAGATCTTATGATAATTATGAAAATATTTTTAAGAAAATATGACATTATTTCTATCTTGAGTCAAAAATCATTGTTCTTTAAAAACCATGTATCCTAAAAAAATTTAAAAAATGGGTTAATATTATCCAAGGATATTTAAATGAAATTTTTATATATTTTTTTCCATTTAAAAAGAATTTTTAAAATTAAAATTCTTGGCATTTTCTAATAAAGGAACTTTTTTTAACATTTAATGTGAAAAAGGAATGTCCAGATTGTATAAACATACATTTCTCCATGACCATCATTACATTGATACATGCTTTGCAAGTTGACAAGGTTATTTTTTAATTAATATTTCCCCAATATTCTATAATTTTATTTATTTTAATGTGATTTTCACTAAAACATGGTTTTCAAGAAATGTAGTACATTATAAAAGTGTTAAAAATTGTTTTTAAATATTCTTTATATTTTTTTAAAAGGTTCTTTTAATATAAATTGATTTCAATGACCACAAAGATTATGATTAATGAATTAAATGTATTTTAAATGAAAAAATTCAAAAAAAAAATCAATCTTATTTAACATGTTATTGAGGAAAAATTCTTTCAAAATGATTTCAGGCATCATTAAATGTTTTTAGGGTTATTTTCATGAAAAATGGCCTTCAAAATATTTTATTTTTTAGTAATAATATTACAGTCAATAAATATAATTTTCCACAATAAATTATTAAGAATATTTTTCATTATTTTATTATATTGTTTCAATGTGGATTCAAGGAAAGATATTTTGAAAATGATATATGTTTTAAAAACTGATTTCCACGTGATCTTTAAAAATACTTCTCCATATATTATGACATACTTGGTTAATGTTTATGGTTTACTATGGATATTATTAACCAATACCATTAATATTATTTCAATGAATGATCTATGTTTTTATGGCCTGATATTTATGATAACCTTTTCTCTTCAGTGGATTATATCCTGAAAAATAGTTGCCATACTCGCTTCTATACATAGGTTATTCATGGATGAAATTATTATGAAACCTATGTATTTTTCATAGGATATCGAATAATTAAATTTTTATAATAATCATTTATTTTCATGGGTTATGATATGATTTCTATAAAACAAATATATTTTTATGGGACATGAGAAGAAGAATGTTTTTTGGAAAACATATGTTTTATTTCATTCTGAGATGGTTGGGACCTATATCTACCTCCAATTCATTAGGTAAATAATTATTTATCATGATATAATTATGTAAATTAAGTATATGGCCATGATAAAAAATGGGGAAAATGTGGGTCTTGATCCACTTTGAGAAAAACGATGAGTCTTGATCAACTATGGGAAACAGGTGTGTCCTGATGCACTATTTTGATGGTCTCGGTAGTTATCCTTGACACATAAATTTTTTTTCAACATGTAATATGGTGACATACATAAAGGACATGATCGTATAGTTCATGATTGATTTATAATGATTTATAAACCTTATTATTCATGTATCATGAACTACAAATCATTATTCCATGATTTATGTTCATGATCTTTTATCGGTATGGTATAATATTCTAATTTCATTATCACATTCTCAAAACCATATACTCAACGTTTTTCATACATATCTCATATTTTAACCGTAATGAGAATCTGAGCTCACCCCATTCTTATTTTTATCTTTCCCCCATTTTATAATGAATAGTTTCACGTAGAATTACTAAATGGGAAGATCATTTTTGTAAACATTAATGAACTTTCACCATGTTAGAGGACTTTGTTCAATGATTCCAAGGAAACCAAACTATTACTATCCTTAGGCATGTATTTTTTAATGATATTAATTTTCATCTAAAATTTTTTAATAACCAGTTATATTAAATTTGGTTTTCTATAATATATACCTCGTAAAACATAATAGTTTTACAACATATCTAATGTCTCAAATAGGGAAAATTACGTCAAAATTCCATTACCGCATTGGTAATTTCGAAAAGAAAAACCCTATGATGTAATTATGAATTAATGAAAAATTTATATACCATGAGATAAAATGATTCATCATATAATAAATTAGAAGGGTCCTTAGATATGCTGCACTGAATATGACTTTGGTGATTATGACATTTGTGTCCAATATATTAAAAGTAAGATGAAAATCCCTTACCTAGAGTATGATTTTTCATGCATGTTATCTATCTTCAAAAATAAAAAACTAAATTAAATTTTATACTTTATTCAGAACATTTTAAATGTTTTTATTACTTTTATTGCACTGATAAAAGTTATATACGTTTACATAATCAATAATGCTAAAGTCACATGTTATTTCCATATTCGGCATACGTCTCAAAACTGTCATTGATAGGTCAAATATGGTCAATAATTTTATTATATAAAAATATAAATAACAATAAAAAATACATAATTATATTATTTATAAATCAATTATACTTTTAAAACCAATAATGAATTATTTCTATGAAAAATGAACCAATGTTGCAATCATTGAGACGGTAGGTTGTGGATAAACATGAGTAACGTTCCCATTTTCCAATGATCGATATTGAGGGAAGGTAAGTTGCATTTATGTTTTCATAATTATAATTCTATCATAAATACCATATTATTAAATTATATATACTTATATATATAATTAGTGTGATATAAATGGAATCACATCTTTTTGAGGAGGCGTTAGTCTCCATGTCCACAAACGATGTTGTCACTATTATCATGTTTGATAGGGTAAAAAGGAAAATGATTTATTATATTTATATAAAGGCCATTATGTCATGAATATAATATAGACTTAATTTATGTCACATATTTTGAGTTAAACCAAACCATAGTACATTCCATGATATGTGTGAACGTATCACATTGCTTTAAGGAGGCAGTAGTCCACACGTCAACAAAGATGTTATCATATATACACAAAAAATATTAATAAAGGATTGTGTTATATATATATATATATTCCAAAAGTATAATTGAAATATATGTAAAATATATATTTCATATAAATATATTTTTTCCATTATAATAATCATCCATTAGTTGTGGTACATGAAAAAACAAAGGACATTGTTACGTGAGAAGGTAGGTTGTCGTACACAAATAGTAATTTCATTACCAATTTGATTGAAGTGTGTGTGGGTTTATGTAGAAAAATTAATATAAAAAAATATCATTATATTTATGATAAATATATCATTTTATTATCTTTTAAAAATAATAAATGAATGGATTTGATAAGGAATGAATATAAAAAGGCACGTGGATGGAAGTTACCTCTTATTTGGGATACTTATTTTACTCTCTACCAATAGAATTCACCGTTATAATTATTCTCAATGTGTGGAATCTAGGATGAGGGGAAGAATTTTTGGAAACTATTTTATAATATTTTGGAATATCCAATGTGGCTTGATAGGTGTGTGGAAGGGGATGAATGAATTCCTTTTATTATGGAGGTGGAGTGGCATTCTTTTAAACTCAAAATGGTATACATTATTGGTAGGTATAACTTACCTCATGATCAAAAAAATTTAAAATAATGGATTAATTATAAATCATTCTCGATCCAAATATCCACCACCAAAAATAAGTTAATTCTATTATATGTTTCCCTTAATCTTTATGTTTCCTGATATTTTTAATTTAGGTTTTTAATTTAGGAAACATGTTTTATAACCTATGTATATAGAAAATTCCAACTAAATTAAATTGAAAATTATTATAAAATGTAGTCCTAATTAATTATAAATATTATATATCATTTGAAAAATAAAAAATCCAAATGTGTTGTAAATTAATTTTAAAAAAAGAGTATGTAACGAGAAAAAACACTACTTTCACCTGGACCCTACTAACAACATTATTACTATCTATGGGTCTATATGTTAACAACAATAGATCAATTGTTCCATGAATGGGCTAGATTTTATATGTAATAATATCTAAATTTCACATCGAATAATATATTATTATTTATTATTTTTAAATCATTTATTAAAATATCATTTGTTATAAAATAATAATAATTTCAATTTTGAATATATTTTTTAAATTTATTTTTTTTAAAAACTATAATCATTATTGGAATTAAAATATATTAATTTAAAACCATTGTAACATGGTTTATTAATCTAAATAATAATAATTTTACACAATAGTTCATGAAAAATTAATTACAATTAATGGTTTTAATATCATTAATTTTATTTAATTATTAATTAAATAATCCTTGTGTTGTCATTTGTTATGATTTTAATGTAATATTATATTCTCTAAAAAATAATATTAAATTAAAAAGAAAAAACAACTCATTTACCTTTGAAAAAAATGTTTTATAACCTAATCTATGTAGCATATTCCATTATCTGAATATTTATTAATACTAAAGGTTAGGAAGGTTCCTTTATTGTCTTTTTCGTAACATAAGATATTATGTGGGTCTATTTCATTAAAATGTGTCCCACTAACTCATACAATTAGAACTAATGAGGGATATGGTCTAAATATGGAAATCTAATTGTTTTTAGATTTGTTTATATGTCATTTTGGACATTAAGTTTAACATACACTCGATCATTAAGTTTAATTTTACCAACATTATTGTCATTAATTTCAATTACTAGCCCTAGTAATTTTGGGCCAAAATTTTTCTGATCTTAACAGTCTATAAATATAATAATCATTAAAACCATGTATTTAAATTTCTTTTCAATTTCAACTCAATGAAGTGGAAAATTTTAATTAAAATCTAATCCTACAGAGGTGCTGAGAAAGAATGTTTTTAAATTGAAAATGTACAAAAGAATATTTAGTCTTTATTTCTAAATTATATATAAAAAATATTCCAAGGAACTAAATTATATTTTTAGATATATAATTTATATTGTTTTACTTTTAATAAAATTTTAAATAAAATTTATAATTAATAATTTTTTAAATGAAAACAAAATTCAACTAATATGTATTATTTTTCAGTATTCATCGAAAAATAAAATTCAAACAAAAAACAAAAAAATTCCCCTATGATAAATTTGATTATAATCCTTCAAAAGTGAAGTGTTTTCCATTTTAATGTTTCAAATGTTTCAAAAATAATATTTAAAATAAGTGCTCTACTAAAATGCAGTAAAATTATATTTTTAAAATATATAGCTTTTGGTAATTTAAATTGGATTTATTCTTATTTTATGACTGCAAAAACTAGGGTATGGATTTCAGAAAATTTTTTAAACATGTTCAAACATAATATAGTTAGTGATATTAACACCCACCAATATGAAAAATTTGTGATAATTTCCACATTAAACTATAATATCAAGAGTATACTAGTCTTCAGTAAGACTCGACCTAGTATATAAAACTATTTATGAATGGAAATTGATGTTGTATTCAATGGAAGATAATTATTTTTAATGTTATTTGAACTAAAAAATATATTTCTTGTAACAAAATCTATTAAATAATTTAATTTAAATTTAATGAATATATGTCAAAAAATAATTGGTTGTAACATAATTATCACATTTATAAAGTTACCTTGAAACTCATTTTCATGTTTTAAATTTAGTCGGGGATCATTATTAATGATATATTATTATATTTCATTTAATAGTGTCCAGTAATAATTTAAATAACATCATTCATTGAAACCATTTTGACATTCCCTTTGGATATGCATTATGACTTGTTTACAGAACCCATTTCTTTCCCAGGGTAACCCATATGTTTATGTTTATTTCATTATGTGGCCACATATTCATGTACATGTCATGATGGATGAACATAGATAGATCTCTATTGTATTGGTTAATGTTTTGTCTCATAGGACATTATGTATGGAATTAGGAGTTAAACATATTCGATTATGGGACTTTTTCAGCATGTGATATCATCTTGGAATTTAACCTTCATTCAAGATATATGTTGCTTCCGCTTCATAATATTTCCATGATCATCAAATTAAATTTTCTATATTTTATTCCTCAATATGTTTATTAACGAGTAAATCCTTTTATGTAGTCTTTTTGTGACTTCTAACTCAAGTGTTATGCTGATTTCACACGTATATTACCTTATGGCGATTTTTACCTCATCATTTTTCTCTATCTATTTCCCACATTATCTTATTCATTTATAAGATCTAAAATAGATTTAGGATCTCATTATGGATATTAATTAAATGTTTTTTTATTCTGGCCTCATGTTTTTTAATTTTGAGGCTAATCTTCCAATGACACTAGGAATTTCAATCATTGGATATTATTTTAGGGATAATAATTCTTAAAATCTAATTAATAATATTTTTAAAAGTATTAGGTCTATATATAGGATACACTAGACCACCAACCTCAATATGGAGTTGAATCCCATCCATGAAAATCATATTAGGTTTCTTGAGTCTGTCCAAGTCCATTTCTGCCCCATTAGTCGACAAGATGAGCTATATAATTTGAAATCATAATGACTAATCAGGAATTATCTTCTAGTGAAAATCAAGAGAATTCATCCTTGGAGTGTTCGTCACAAACAGATGACATCATTTTAGGATAATTTCTTTTTCTATAGCAATGATTGAAAGGATAATTTAATATATTTCAATTATAATGTCTTGGAGAATTAAATAGAGGGACTTAAATTATCTACAATGTTATAAAATGGAATTCATGCCACTCCCAACGCAATACTAAAATTAAGGCATGATATAACTGCAATAAAATTCCATTATATGATTTTTTGATCAAATCATTTTGAAAAAAATAATAAAATAAAATACCAATGGTATTGACTTTCAAAATACACCCATCAATGAAAAATACATATCTTCTCATTATTTCCTCTATCCTAGATTATGAAATCCCATTCACGGAAAATTCCATAAATATTTGATGGAATTTTTATACATGTCCTCATCATTTATTTGACAAAGATTAATATATGGTCAAGATTATTATTGAGGAGGATAATTAATAGATATTTGATCCATGAAATTATAGGCGATAATACATTCCAGGAGGAATCATCAATGATGACTGACATAATGATGATCCACCACATAGGGAAGAGGAAGTCATGATCAATAATAATAGTGGATATCACCTTTTTTAACCAATGGATTTCATCTAGATACACCCTTGATCAAGTGGTGATCATATAGGGATGAGATGTGGATATTATTTCTGAATAGAACCCAAAAATTTGAGGAAGGAGTATTAATATTGAGTGGTGAGTTTTGAAAAAACTCAAAAAGGAGAATTTTTAAGTGTTTCTCAATGTACCCCACAAGATAACTACCACAATATCACTGGTTGGCCAATAATATTAGTAAGGCTCTAGGGATACATCCCATCCCACTATAGAGGTGTTATAGCTTTTATTATTTATATGGACTCAGCCATGAATCCTTCTTTATCTAAAGCTCCGAGTTACCCACCATACATTTTTTAAAGTCTAAAAACACCTCATAAAAAGAATAATTATTTATCTTTCTGGTTCAAACCTAGGTTCTCTAAATATCCCATCCACTAGAAGAAAATTTCAAATTTCCCTTAAAATTAATAACCAATAATGATGTTGGTTATTATAATCTCCCCACTATAGCACTTATCATAATTTAGAGGTTGTGGTAACAAGAATATCACATGTCATGATATGCCCCATTCACCAACAACATGGAATTCTCCAAATTTCCCCCTACAAAAGAAAAACACCTCCCTAAGGAATATATATTCCCTATACATCCATCATACTCTTCCAAATCAACCCCATAATGGAAACACCATAATATAATCTTTATGATCACTTCTATAGAGTATAATGTATATGATTAGGGTATCCATTTTACTCAACACATTGTGATGTCTTAAAATGATCTCCCTCAAAGTACTATTGTGCTCGCCACTATATGAATCTCTATATTGCTCAATTCCACCCTGTTTGATAATGAAATACATTGGTTAAAAGTCGATACCATTACCTAATTCATGAATCCAAACCAAACAAATGAGATACCACTGACTAAACATAACCAAAACAAGTTGACCTTTCCATGATGGCATGATAGATCCATAAAAACCTATGTTTTACCCAATACAAAGATCTTGATGTGGTTCCAACCCACCACAAACAGTTTTATGTGGAAAGATCAGTCAGTTTCCTTCTGGATGACTTCTTTTAATGGTACCTAGCCACAACACATGATGCTCTATGAATCCATTTATCTTGATTCCATATGTATTGCAGGAATAATTTAATCAATCTTCCATCCTTTCCAAAACATGAAAATAAATCAATGGAATTTTCTTAAATTTTTCACCAACCACTCACACAATCCTTAAAGATCTTACCTGTGTACTAATGAACAACAAATAAATATAACTCCCATATTTCACCAACTAATCTTAGAGTTCAGTTTCCGCATATGATCTCCATTCAATGCCACATATAAATCCTACATTATAAATTTGACATGTTACTAGTTACTCATACATCTTCCAGATATTCCTTGACTATCCTATTGTTAGTCTTAGAAAACATGACCCATCCCATGAGAGAGTTATTCACCTAAAACAAAACTAATTCTAACATCATAGGAATATCCCTATAATCACCTTGATGTTCAATCATTGGTCTAATAAAACAATTAATTGTTTACTATATAACTAGATTATTAAAAATGATCATACTTCTATAACTAGTTTCCAATAAATTCATATTTCAATGCATGATCTATTATTTCCAATAATTTAGTTCATTAAATTCATAATTTTAATCATGTTTCCGAATTGACATTGTTACTCTGAACTAAGATATCTCTATCATGGGAAAACATGGGTTAGTAACACAATATTATCCTAATCCATTTTGAGTGTCATTCCCCACCAAAATGTCATATATACAAGAATTAATCTCCAGGAAACCAAGATATGTTAACTTCATTCTAAATATTGTTTTACTTTCTCTAATGGTGACCCTAAATTGATTTTGATAGTATCCTTCCTCCACCACTTATTATGTGTTCATATATAGAACCTGAATCAGCCTCAATGGTCTTTTCACCACCCAAATACTTTCAATTCAAGAAAACCTATTCATTAATATAAGCACGAATTCTCATGAAATAAGGATTTCCCAACACGACATTATAACACCACACATTAATCAACATATTTTATTTCCATCGTGTCATAGACATTTGGGTTGAGACTCACATGACTCTTAAGTTTTCAATACACCTCATGGTGCAAGAACCGCTAATCAAAATCCATAATAGGGTTATTTTTTATAATTAGGTGTCTCATTGATTCTAATATCAATGTCATGTTCAATCACCACTCGAAAGATTTCACAAAACTAGTAGGGTTGGGTGAATGAAAGATCCAACCCTCTAATAGAGACCTTATATTTTGATTAATAGCACGAATGATACTCTACATTCCATAGTTAGAATGAAAATAAAAATAAATTTCTCCATGACTTCTAATTGCTACACACATGAACATGGAATTTCCATCAATGAAATTCTCCCCTAAGGAACTAACAACATGAAATATTCCTTCAAAAAGATATATCCTCACTCAAGATACCCACACACAACACAAGGTAATGAATCACCAATAAATAGAGCCACATATCTAAGGACCATGTGGGATTCACATAACCCACAAAAAGCTATCATAAGGGTTCAAAAATCATATGACATTGTCTAAGTATATCACTTTATATATTTGATGGTAGAATCACCCTTGATAATCTAAATAAAGGTAAAATATCCATTGTTCAGTTAAATAGAATTCTGATGGGATCTACATGTATAAACATATAGAGACAATAGTTTGAACAATAATTAACCATACCCATATAAATACCACTATGACAAGAATTATTACTATGAAATTAACACCCAATAATAACATAATAATGTTCATTACACCATCTATGCATAGAGGTATGTAATCACAATTGTTTTCATCATCATCCTAATATCCTAGGAGAACCAAAATGTATTCTCACATAACATTATATTATAAGTATACATTTAGAGGGGATCATCCATAAAGAATTTCACCAGGAACACAAATCACTATACACAGTATATGTTTTTGAAACTAAGGTAGCTGATTCATGAATCATCACTATAATCATACAAAATCAATATATGTCATGAAAATAAAACATGCTAAATCTGATGTATGTGGGGCCACTTACTGATAAAACCATTAGTGAAATCCATATGATATTTTATTCCTCAAAAGAAATGGGCTTTATATGAGTTGACATAATATAACCATAAAAACGGAAACCCAAAACATTAATCTCATGTCCTGGTAACCTCAAATTCCATTGAGAAATGTGTTCATGATGAACTAGACTAATTATCATTACATGATCTGACACATTAATATATTGTATTTCTACCAACTCCCCAAATCATTAAAACTAGAAAAATATGATACCATTTCATTACACCATAGCTTGAATCAGTGCATATTATCCAAATCATCTGATTCCCTTATTGCACCACTCTTTATAAAGAGTATGTAGAATAATGGAGAGTGATTAGGTGATATTCTTTAGAGACTAAACATTCAATCAGAGTAAAAAATAGTAGGTATATAACTAAACATGTAACAATAAAAATTTATGTACATTGAAATAGAAAAATTCTATCTATAATTTATCAAAATAGATATGATAGAAATTAATTGAAGTACATAAATAAAATAGGTTTGATCACATATATATGATTCAAAATGAATAAAAAGTAAAAATATTTCTCTATATTATTAATGTCCCAAACACGGTTCCCCACTCTAGTGACCCAAGTCGGTCATTCACATGTCCTCAGTCGTGCCTCATAATATTACATATGCTTCCAACTAGAAGTGGGGGTTGAATATATCTTTATGTGGTCAATATACCAACTTTATAAAATAAGGAAAACATTGTAAATCAATAAAAAATAATTAATATAAAGAAACCAATAAGAAGAATAATGTTATAACCAAAACAAACCAATGAATCATGATGTACTAGAATAGGAGTGAAATATGAAAACCAACACTTTACATATGTCATTCCAAATAAGTGTCAGGTTTCTAAATTAAAAACCTATACAAAGACATTGAAAATACCTATGAAGCCCGTGATACCAAGACTCGATCATTTATCTATGATCCATCCCAACTGAGCCATCTAATATAGGGCTCTTTCCCTTTTCTTATCCTAAAAACATGATGTCTATTTCGGTACCAATCAGAAAACCCCACTAGGGTGTGAGTAAAACTCATTACGCCACCACAAACAGTGTCTAAACAAAATATAATCATTAATAGTGAATATAGTTTTATTTTGAAGAAAATATGAGAAATAATGTAAGGATATTACATTTATTCAATTATTTGTTATTTAACCACATAAATACTCGAGTTGCAAATTAAAAAATTAACCCTAAATAGCTTCTTTGTCCCATTCTAGAGTCTATAATATAATATATATTTAATTCATAGATCATTATAACTCATAGGATTTCATTATCCATTTAATTTTAATATAATACCTTCCATACTTGAAACCATAGTCCAATTCCGACATATTGGCCCGTGAATTCAGTTTCTATGACCCATGGGTATTTGAAACATAAGTCTCTGTCCTACAATATTTCAATCAAATAATCATATAAGTTGGATTTTAAATCATCAGTCTATATTACACACTAATTATTGCATTCTTCCCACAAGTGGGCTATAAACATTATTCTATGACTCACAATCATTATCACATGCATGCATTTTGGTCTAGAACACCATGTATAGTAGTCCCATCGGTATTTGAAGCATCATTCCATGTCCCACAACCCATTTATCAATTAATCAAAATATATCTCACACATCACATCTAGCATGGTTAATCAACATTAACCGTCTTATCAACATTTCACATAATTGTATACCATATTCAATTTAAACAAATTTCCTCACTTTAATCACATAGAAGTAATATAAACCATTCACCATTATTCCATTAATCAATATTTATATTATAAATTCCATTAACCCACTAGGGTCCATCCAACCATCTCATAATTCGTATTTTCAATTAATTCGTATTCAAATTAATTGACCAATTACACCAAAAAGATACCCCCCCCCCAATTCCAAAATCTCTACATTCCATTAATTAATTAGTCCAGTTCTAGTAATTTCGTAGTCACATTTACAAGAGTTCAATTTTCCCATATTCAACTCATTTCGTAGTCACATAGAAAATTAATTAATAAATTACATAATCTCATTAATTTATTAATTTATTTATTTATTCAATTAAGGATTCCATTTTCAAATTTTCCAATTTATTGTTCACAGCACCTACACACAATTGAGATTCATGACTATGGGAATTGAGTTTTGACCACCTACCTTATGATGATTAATAGAGGCACACCAACATAAATCTCCAATTGAAGTAGAAAACCTAGATGACGATGAATAATGGGATCTATATCCAAAAAATAAATCTAAGATCAAATAGATTAAATTTATCAAAACCTTGATCTATATAAATCACAGAAGAGTAAAAATCTGAGATTGGGAGGATAGAGTGAGAGGAAACTAATCAGGATGAGAATCTCTTATCGTGAGAGGTGTAGGTCTTTAACATGGGATTCAATTCATCAATAACAGAGGTTTTAATTCCATATAATCGTTATTGGAGCCTCCAAACATGGGATAAATTATATTAAATTTGAGATAAGGTGATTCAAGTTATAAGATGGGATTCATAAATTTTTAATGAATTTTGAGGTTTTCTAAGTCAACATTTATTATTTCCTATATTACGAACAATGTTAACTATAACCATGTGGATAACTATATGCCAGCTCTCTGAGGACCTAAACATTATAACTAATAGGTATCATGATTTTACAAACCATGTGACAACTATGTGAATACCCTCTTTTTGGGTCCACATGGATTGTTGGTTTGGATACACAGTTAGGAAAACCATGTTCTAAACATACACTACCCATCATTCTTTCACAATTTTGCAAGTTCACCCAAAAAATACTCAATGATAAACCAAATAAATATACACCCAAAAAAGGGTAATGGAGTAACTATAAAAAGCCTAAGACATCTCAAATAACTTTTCAGGATATTATAATATACCGACATTATATCAACTCATCCTCATGATGTACTCCAAGTTCTCAAGGTTCCATATTTAAAAGATAGGGACGTTGAGCCCCCTTATCTTCTTCTATATCCAATGATTATTCGAGGATACTACCAGGTTTCCACAATATATGAAATATTTATATTCTATTTACCCTCAAAACATTCACACTATGATCTACAACACATACTGATTTCTCCTCAAAGGATGCATTAGTCTCAAGCTCTACATCATCTATAGAGATAACATGAGATGGGTCAGGGTATTACCATCCATGTTGTGACACATGAAGAAATTAATTGAAAAATATACCTCTTTGGAAGAGATAATCATTACGCCACCAGCCTTATTCTAGCCACAACCTCAAATGGTCGAACAATCTTGGGCACGAACATTCAGATCCTCTAAATCTTATGGTGTGCTGGCCAAAGAGGCATCTGAAAGAAAACATGATCACCCTATATAAACTCTATGAGTGATTCTTTTTGATAATTATATGAAATTTTTCTACTTTGATCCATAGCCAAACTAATCGGAATTACATGAAATTGATCTGACATCTACTACACGAGACTTGGTCCCATAAACTTTGGCTCACCAACCATTGTCCAACATAGTGGTGATTGGCATGGACTACTATAAAGATCCTCATATGGTTCCACCAGAACATTTCTTGAAAAATATAATTATACGTGAACACCACAAGTCATATGTGTTTCTCCCATGACCAACTGAATACTTGAACACATGCTCCTATCATATCATAAATTACATGTACAAATATTTTTTTTCCCATCTTTCTATGCGTGGAATTACATACTCAATAAAACATGAATACCAAGTTACTTTTGAAATACATTTAAGAAACATGAAGTTAAACATACTCCCTGCTGGAAAAGAATACATTATAGAATAACATGTATGAAAACAAACTCCCAATCATATAAATAATTAAATTAGTCCACTAATAAAGTCTCTCACACATGTAAGAAATGTGTTAACTTAATTTTTTAGTCTACAACCACCCAAATAGATTCATTCTTCTAAGGTGTCCTTGGTAGACTGACCATAAAATCCCTATTAATGTCCTACCACATCTATTATGTAATGGGAGATGAATTTATTAAACCACCCAGACTTTGATGTTTGTCCTTTACCAACTAAAATGTGTATGATATTTTCATGATCCCTGAATCATTCATTTTCATACCATAATACCAATACTAGCTTAATAAGTCACAATACTTTTTTTTTAAACCCGGATGCACCACCAACATCAAGGAATTTTATTCACACATCACCTCCTCCCATATACTCATAAGCATAAAAAACATATTCCTAAAATTAATTATCTCATCCTAATATATAGTCCAATCATAATGTGACTCAGAAACCACACCTTCAATACATTCCTTCACAGGGAACCACTCTGGATCCTCATACATTCTCTCCCTTATAAATCATAAATGTGTGGACTCTGCTAAAAACAATATAAGTGTCATCAAATCATGGTACTCATGAACCACAACACTAATCTCATCCAATAAGGGAATTATAATCAACTTAGAACTAGACTCTTAAACTCTCAGACACTAGGTTTTTTCTCTTAGAGTTTAAGTAACATTGACTCCATTCCCATGTGTATATGCTAGATCAAAATCAAAAGACTAAATATACTCAACCCACCTTTGATGTCTGAGATTCATGTATCATTGGGAAAACATATACTTTAAGATCTTATGATCATTATAAATAATAAAATTGTGTACCAAATGATAATGTCTCCAATAGTTCAATGAATAAACCCCTACTGCTAACTCGAGGACTTTTGTATGGTAGTTCCATTCTGGGGGAATCAACTGCCATTAACCAAGCACCACAACTCGATCTACCTACATCAGCACTGCTCCTAGTACTATCCCAAATGAATCGGGAAACAACATCTACTAATTACATGGATTAGGTGGGATCAACAATGGTCTAGTTTTCAAACACTTAATTAGCTCTTAGAATGAATTCCCAAATTCTCTCGACCATTAAATTATTATTCCCTTCTTGGTTAGTCCTGAAAGTTATTCTTCCATATGAGAAATGTGCTGGATAAACCTACACAGATAACCTTTTATTCCTAGAAAACTGTGAATATTGAAAAAATTCATAGCTTACTCCCAAGAAACCACTGCCTAAAAATTTATTAGGTATATTGACACACCTTCCTTTGAGATGATGTGACTAGTTAATTGTACATAATCAATCTATAATTTACTCTTATATAGCATGAAGTATAGTAAATTCTTTTTCTGTGTACTTAGGATGATGTTAAGATGGATTGAATTATCATCACGAGTCTGGGAGTACAAAAATATTTCATGTAAAACACTACCACAAACTGATGCAGGCATGGGTGGAATATTCATTTTATGAAGACTATAAATGCTGCTACTGAATTCATCAACCAAAATAGAATCACGATTAACTCATAATGGAGATACCTTCTTATGAAATTAGTATGAGGTATATCAGAATGTAAAACTCTCAACTGATGATACCTTAATCCATTTCAATCCTGGATAATACACAATCCCCTCTCAATTTGTCAAAGTGATCATCAATTCACAAAATAGTGTACCTGTTATTCATTACAATATAGTTTAACATTGGTTAATCAAAACATAACTGCAACGATTAATTATACATCTTACCAGAATATACTAGATATCATCATGAAGTCATACTCAAATGGGTAAACCCCTTATCCATCAACTCTTCTAGTATATCCTTAAGCTCTTGACACTTTGTTGGTTCCATGCTATGTGGCAGAATAGTATCCAGATCATCCCCAAGCATAATCTCAAATTATGTAATCCACATCCCTCAATGGTGGAAGGATTGAGTATTATTAAGGAAAAAATCCTAAAAAATACAATATTGGTGTAAGTGTTTCAAGGTTTTCACCCGCATTATACAATAAAATACTAGGAACTTTGGAAGTGATCTCCCCTAGTTGCTGATGAACTAGCCCTACACAGTCTTCCAAAATATCATATTCTCCATAAAGAATATAATTCTCACCCTCATGATATGTAAAATTCACTCTCCTTAGGAAACAATCAATGTAGTATTAGTATCCTACTAACAAGTCTTTTCCCATAATTATCTCAAAGCCTGACATATCCAGAATGTAGAGATCCCAACTGAAACGAAACTCCCCAATATCAAGAGATCACCCCTTTCACATGCATATGTCTCTCGAATGTACTATAGAAGGTGTATCTATCATCATAACATAAATCATGAACTCCACATATAGGATAAAACTATTCACATGTTGTGATGATATAAATTAATTAGAGTCACCAGTATCAAATAAGGCACTGCTAAGCGTAGAAGCCACATGAATAGTTTGTATAACTATAGATAGTTCAGCCTTCCTATTCACATGTGTATGGATAACTACATAAAATTGTCATTCCCCTCATCCCTGTGATGTATTCTATGTCCCATGATCTACACCACTCTATTATATGGTATCTCTTTCCCAAAAGTACATTTTACATTCCCTCGACCACCATGACGAGTATATTTCCAACCACAAAATCAGTATGGGGATTTAGACCCCATTTAAATACTCAAATTCTTCCATGTTACCCCATCATTTCACATCTATCAATGGGTTCCTACAACACCTATAAAGATATCCCATCCAATTTTAATATCAATACTCAACCAATGGTGAGGGATAATGTTTATGAAAGGGACCTGACCTTCCATATTAGTCAAATATGGTGCTGGTAATGTCTGGTGTGACTGACCCTTCCCCTAGGAAACACTTCTTTCTATCACCCAAGCTAAGATTCTTATAAAACCTCATCATAATTTCAGAATATGTTCCTCCTGACTATCATGAAGAAACCACATATCCCTCATCTAAATCCTTATTCAGGTTCCCTTATGAAATATGATCCTAGTTCACCACTTTTGAAATAAAAAATCAGTTGAAATATATTCACCTATAAATTAATATCACATTTAATCTCATAATCAAAATAATTTATTGCAGTAGAATCATCCACCACCTTGGTTGGAACAAATCACAACATGTTATTAAATCATCTAAAAAAGTCTATCATTGACATTATCCCCTTAGTCAACCAAAAAAACTCAACTGCTCCATCATTCCTAACTGTATCATGGTAAAAGTGCTCCAGGAATTTCTCTTGAAAGTACTAAAACTCCATGTTGTCATTGTTACCATCACATGTATGAATGTACCACCTTGACTTCACATGACTATTGAAGAAATAAGATATCATCTTCACTCATTTCTCATTAGGAGTATCTATATGTTGAAGTATATTCTATATGGAATCAATCCAAAACACATCTACAATAGGACCACAGTCCTCGATAAACGTTGAAGGGTACTCCAAATAGGACTCCCATGTCTGATCTCATATTCACTTCGCAACCCCCTTGGTATATCTCCATGATATAAATGAAAAGTGAACATTTATCCTTATTCTACCCTCTGACTTCCTCACCTAGCAGTACCAGTTCCTAAGGATCAACTATTTGTGGATCATTTCCAGCCGTAACCTCCTATCTACCTCTCAATAAGAATCACCATGGAGGAATATATCTACAATTCCAAACACACAAATTATGACACATAATACATCATTAGTACATTTATGTAATATAGATTTAATATAATCCAAAACAAGTGATTCCTTTAAACGCTTCTACATGGTCAGAACAAAGGTTCTATCACTACCCATAATTATAATTAATCCATGTCTTGTTTAACAAAGGGTAAACACAATCACATATTAAAATTTTCTCATTATACAATAATATTTTATATTTTTCATAATTTTATAATATTTAACTCATATTAGGAAACTTCATGTTTAATTAAACAAGAAACAAGAACACATTTAAAAACCAACAACCTAATAAAAAACATGTTTCTCCCATGAATGCCTAAAATTATTCTTGTCACATAATATTCATGAGTGCCTAGAATTATGAATGCATACTCAACTCTCATTCCATAATGGGCCACAAGTCAAATATTATAATATCTCAAATAAAATATTCACTTCTCACAATAATTGAATACCCCATGATGGAATACCATTCTACTTTAACAGAACACATCAATAAAAAAATCCCACCCTGGGTATATGGATTTTACCCTCATACATGGGATAGATACTCCCATAAATGAGCTCTTAACCAATTCGTAACTCATAATTGTCTCAATTATACCTCTCCCAAATAGTATGGAATAAAATAAGATCCTTTAATACCACTTTGTAACATCCTATCTCGGGTGCCATACACTGGGCCCCATGCTGATCGTTAAAATGGCCTAATAAATTCCTCCTTATACAATAGTGGATAACAATTTGAATTAATGGAATAATATATCTAAATGGGATACTATAACCTCTTTATCAAAGTTAGATAATAGTTTAAATCAATAGGCTATAATAAAAAGATAAAACTAAAAACTAGAATAATTCCATAACCAAAATAGACTAGTGATACATTATGAACTATAATAGGAATTCAATATAAACACAAAAAATATAGATATATAATGCCATATATATGTAAACAGTATAAATGAAAAATCATAATAAAGACACTAACAACATCCAAGTGGCTCCTAACACCATTTTGGCTTCCCTCGTCTATGATTTATCCAGACTCATCCATCAAACATTATTCCCTTTCCCTTGTCCAATCATACAAATATTAATATCATTCATGTATATATTTGGTTGACTGAGTTGTGTGTGAGTAAAAATTAGTAGTCCACCACCGATGTAATATAAATAATATCCAATCAATAATAGTGAATGAGTTTTTCTGAAGAATAAAATACAATAAATAATGTAAATAGTTCACAAATATTTCTAAATGTTTTTTATTTAACTACATCAACGTACCAATTCCTAAGGAAACATAAACCCACAATACTAGATTCCTCACATATCGGTGTCTCGACCATAACACATGTTGAATTAAAAAATATTTATAATATATGAGCTCTCATTATCCTTTTAATTTCAATTTTATATCATGAATAATTGGAACCACATACTAAATCCATCATATTTGGGCTAGAACAACATTTCTAGGACCTCGTGGTTATTTTAAACATTAGTCCATTCTCCAAAACCCATTTATCAAACAATCACATAAATGGTATTTTGATGTAGTAGTCCATGTCACACAATCATTTTCACATGCATCATAAAATTGGACTTTTGAAATAGTATAATGTGTCACATACTCATTATAACATCCTTGAATTTGGGTCTAGAAAACAATTTCTATAACTACCATGGGTATTTATAGAATCATTTCATATCCCACAACCAATTTCTCAATCAATATCAATATATCTCAAAAGTCACAATTAGTAAGGATAATCAACATCAACCCTCTTATCAATATTTTTCATCATGGTATACCATTATGAATTTATATAAATTTCATCACATTATTCACATGGAGGGAATATGAATAAATCCTAATTAATAGATTTATGAATATTAAAATAATAAACCTCATTAACCCATTTTGGTTAATCCACCCATCTTATAATTCTCATTGTTAATTTACTCATAATTACAGAATTATAAAAACCACATTTCCCATCAATTCAAAAGTTACTAAATTCTATTAATTAATTTACCAATTAATTAATTTAATTTAAGCAAATTTATAATCACATTTACCAAAATTATTTTTTTCTATATTCTATTTAATTCGTAGTCACGAGGAAAATCAATTAATTGATTCCATGATCCCATAAATTAATTAATCAATTAATTGATTCAATTGATGATTCAATTGTCATATATTACAATTGAATATTCACAACACATACATTAAATTGGAATTCATGAATATGGGAATTTTATTTATACCACTAACCTCAATATCATTAAAAGACGCTCACCAACGGAAATCCCCAATTGAAGCAGAACAACTAGGCTCATGACAAAGAAAATGATCTAAATCCAAAAACTAGATCCAATACCATGTAGAATAGATATATCAAAACATAGATCTACATCCATAACCAATGTAAGAAACCATATGTTCAAAAGATTAAAGAATGAAGAGATAGAGGGGCGAATCTAATCGGGAAGGGAAACTCTTACTGAGAGGGTGTGGATCTTTAACTAGGGCATCGATTCATCATGAAAAGATATTGAAATGCCTTGTAATTTATCATGTACCCTAAAAAATTGAGTAAAATTAGTTTAGGGTAAAAATAGGGAGTTTCTAGATAAAATATGGGGGCACATAATTTTTTTAAATAAATTTTTAGTCATTAAAATTATGTGTGCACGATTTTCTGTATGAGGCATCTAGTTTTCTATAACTGTGCACTTAAATATCCTCCTCCTCTCAAGGGGCTCCAAAATTACTACTATGCGGGAGAATGGTTTGAAAAACCATGTTCAAACCTTATTAATACAATAAGTTTAGGTTCACATGGATTCCTATCATGGGTGAATGATTACGAAAAATTGGGTGACAACCGTGCCAGACACACTTCATTCCAAATTTCATCAGTATCCCAGAGAAATTTCCCAATGTAAAACTCAATAAAGATACACAAAAAAAATGGTAAATGTGTACCTATATCAATCTCGAGACATCTCACGAAATTTTTTGGATCTCATAATCATAAACACTAATACACTCCTCTTCCCGATATCTAGGCTCACAGACGTCTACATTATCATGGATTAAACTCATGCCTCATCCAAACCTCATCCTATAAAATTTGAAGCCATATCAAGTACCCAAATTACATGGTTACACAAGATGTGTGTGAATTAAAATAACTATGGTACCAATAACATGGTCCATAACTAAAAATTTGAATAAATTGTACATAAATGAGATAATATCAGTAAAAAATTTATAGCAAATACATAAATTGTGAAAGAATAATAGATAATATCCAAAACATAAGAATGACATAACCAATACTATACTAAGAATACTTGTACTAACTAAGCCTCCACAAACCCTAACCACACCTACAGGAAATCCAATATAGAATATTATCACATGTAATCAATTTCTTGACATTGATCAATTCATGTGACTATAATCACTATTAAGTACATCTCACATTCTTC
Source organism: Viscum album (assembly GCA_963277665.1). Taxonomy (NCBI): domain Eukaryota; kingdom Viridiplantae; phylum Streptophyta; class Magnoliopsida; order Santalales; family Viscaceae; genus Viscum; species Viscum album. Next base: position 1,054,858,618 of record OY728152.1, read on the forward strand.
TTTTAAGAAAAAACTACAAGACATACATTAGGGAACGTCACTCCCGTTATTCATGGTTGTATACTTTCCATCGATGGTACGTAAACATTACATACAAAAAATTGGAATTAGTCACATATGAAGGGTTGTTCCCTATTGGAAGATCATATCTGCAACTATGGACACTCATTAAATATAGGTATGGCATTCTCATGGGATCTTCCAAACTAGGGTTATGAAAATGTTATACTAAGGAATCACTAATGAGTCATATCATCTTTTCTCTCACTCTATGGAGTGTAGTATGTCTGTAGGTACAACCTTTAAAATTGAACACTATAAGAAATATTCCACCAGCTATCTATGAAACCACATATAAGACATAAAATAAAAAAGGAACAGTATTAAACAACAATTAGTTCCTCCACATGTGAAATATTATACAAGTTATAAATGCAATAGAATGTAAAGAATAATAAATTTCCTAGAAAATGTATTAGTATCCACACTAAAACACAAGTGATAAACATTTATCATGGTTCTCATTGGCTACACAGATTCATACATGTGATCAACATTAGGTTTGGGTCTCACGGGGTACCCATCGGCACCACATGATGTGTAACATATCTAAAAAAGGGTTTCTTGTGCTATTTAAATGTATAATTATTTCAAGATAAATGACCTAATGATAAATTTTTTCTTAAGAATAGGTAGGACACAACTAGGTCTCATGAAGCACAGTAACACAAATAAGGGTGTCATTATAATCCAAGTATCACATTTTAGATCAATCCCTAACAATTGATGACCATCTAATATATTGTACACAAGGGTCTGTTGTGGCCCTTGGCACCGTGATATAATCATTAGGAATAGTTTATCTAATTATTTAATAAATTTATTTCCATAAAATAATTAATCACAAAATTTAATTGATAAAATAATTTTAAAATATTGGTTATTATATTAAGATGAATTTCCAAAAACTGAATTCTAATAAACTATGAATAAATCCATGGGGTAGAGTACAAGGGACCACAGAACCCAATACAGATTGATCTCCCATCCGCGAAAGCCCCAACAATTTTTCTGATTCTATCCATGTCCATTCAGCCACTATAAATAACCATCAGGACCTAACACATGTCAAATATTTCAAATTTAATTAACTATAAACAAATTATTGTTATCTAAATGATTAAATAAAATCTCACGACCAAATGAAAAAGGGAATATATTTTGAATGTCTGACTAGGTATCATCATTGAGTCGAAACCATGAACAACCACCCATATATGTTTTCTAACAAACATTTGAAATCCTTCCATGAAAAATACATTTCAAGAAGAAGTCATTTAAAGGACAATTAAATATAATTAAATTGTAAACTCAATGATAATTCAACAGAAAAACATTTTTTAGTTGAAACAGCATACAATAGAGTGTCAGACACTACTAGGACTCTCTCAATACCAACTAACACAAAAATACCATTTCAATTATATGATACCATGACTAGATCAACTCAATTAAACTAAAAAACATAGAATAAAACACCAAGGGATATACCTTCAATGAAATTCCAAGCAGCGACACATGTTTATCATAACATGATATCCTATTGCCTTGATGATCAAAAGCAATATCATTCCTTGAAAATGCTATCAATATTCGGTGGAATTTTCATCTATTCTCTAATAAAGTCCATGAAAATGATCAAAAAAAGACAAAGATGGTCATAATGAATAAGGAGAAATATAATTTTAATAAAATTAATGATTCAAGGGATCTAAAGTGATGACACATACCCATAGGAATCATCCATGATGAATGAATGAATAATCTCCAACCACATGAGGAAGAGGGATTCAATATCAAGGAGCAGTAAAGGATAATGATCGAATTCTACAAATGATTAAATCTATATCCTTTATTTATCTCGTGGATCTCATAAAGGTATGAGAGGATTTGATCCTAGTTAAACAGATCTAAAACATTACATAAAACTATATTAATATTGATCTAGGATCGATCTCCAAATATATAATAAGTACCCTAATTAAATTTTTTCGTACATGCCAAACCAGTAAGAAAATCAATGTCCAATTGTTTTATAATTTCCCAATTACTATGTTCATTTGGTTAACAAACAATTTGAGATCTGAACAAGAATATTGTGATAATTCCCATACTAATAACTAGTTGGTTTTGTTGTTTCAATATAGATTTTTTACATCCCCATCCCCCCCCCCAAACAAACCAAAATGAGGGAGATGGCGACTACGTGATTCTCACCTCCAATATAACCCCAATCGGAGACTAGAATTGAGGGAATAGTAAACATGAATGTGAGGCATTACCCACTACGAGAAACATGCATAAGAGTGAGATAATAAGGATACACTACCACCACCCCACCCCCAAACAGATATATATACATGTATAAATAAAACCCCATTTGAAACATTCAAGGTCATACAGTACTAAAACAAGTGGATGGAAAACTAAAAGTACCGAAATGGTAATGAGTGAAATGACCACAATACCCAGAAAACTCATAAAAAAACTTGATCTCGTAATAAAAAAACTAATCACCAACCTTCTCCAAATGTCATGAAATAATTTTTTTTATACATAGGGTTAGTATAATAGTATACTCAATAGAATCCCCCCTAGATCCCATCATGTAGAAGATAAGTAATTAATTATAGTGAACAGTGAACAACAATGATACAATCTTTTCACATAAATATATATAATATTATCCTAAACTCAACATGGATATATCTCCACAAGTAATTCATACTAGAGGGAATATAATATTACCATAAAATACCATGGGTATCCTAATCCAAATTCCTTACTAGTGTTCCATAATGACCCAATGTTTCACGTCTTGAGCATCTACCTCCAATGTAAGTCATCCCAAAAAAACGTTCCAAGGAATCACATCAAACACCTCATGCATCACATAACTAAAATATACCATCCAAAAATATAAAATGTAAGTAGGTAGTTTCAGGGATCCACAATAGCTCGTATGAAATACATCAAGAATCCATTATTAGACCTCAATCCATTATATCTCATATATTGAGTAGGTGCCTCAAACCATCACAACATGTACATGTCATACCTATAGTATACATTATGAATTTACATCCTGAAATATATGTGTATGATATAACAAAATTCATCACAACCCCCTACACACATATGTGAGAAATATGACCGTTGTGAATACTCAGACAAGTAACTGCCAAGAAAATATGGTAGGGATAGAGGGGGTAGTGATATATCCACCCTACCAGGATGTAGGAGAAAAATCCTCCTGAATTTCATTGTGTTTCAGTTTCCCTTTCCATCATAGATATGAAATCATATGAAATAACATAATATACAATATCTAATATCGCTCACAACAACACTATGGAAATAACCTAATCTTTGACTCAACTACACTAAACATCTAATCAAGACTCTCCACTACCACTACTAAGACCTTATATCCTATATCAATAATTTAATATAAAGAAAAATATTAAATTCATTCCCTAATTTTAATAAATAATTCCATTAATTAATGATTATCCATTAATTACACATTAATATTATTCCACATTTCATTACATAAATCAACATAGTAAAAAAATTCACTCTTGTCATAATATTAGAAATTATATAGTCTATCAAGATTACCATCATTTTAGCATTTTCATTACATCACCAACCTACCCATTTGGTTAAAAATTAATTTGATCATTTACATCATTCTATATCCAATTTCTCTTGGAAAACCACCATAAGATACCACCAAGATGAAACATTCAACCAAGAACATCACGTTTCCTTAAAATGTTGGGAATAGAATGGAGATAAAAATAAGCAACTTGGATATCGACAATTAAACCGATTCATAAGAAAGAATACTATGACATAGAATCACATTGCTGGGTAATCCAAGCATTAACTAATTCTATAAACTCTAGTTCCATCACTAACACTAATATTCATATACCAATTAATTTCACCATCACATGTATCATATGTTTCCATAATACATGTGCCAACCTACACACCTACCATACCAACCATCCTTAGATTTACCATCCTAGGTTTACAACACATCTGGGCCTTCCTACCCCATATCAGATTACCCCTCTAGGCTCACCCATATAACTCTCACATCATAAAGATCATATCAAGATAACATCATAAGAAGTAATAAAAACTAATCAATAGGGGAATGGTGCCCCCAAAATAAGGCATTCGACCTTCTCATGCAAATGAGATATCATAGATCCAAAACAAGGGACATGGACATATTGAGAAAATATAAAACTTAGGCCCATGAAAATTATATTTATCAAAAAAATAGTTATCATTCCACATTTAATTAACCGATTCATTTATTATTAGGTTACAACTATTGGAAACATAAGTTATCACTCAAAAAAAATCTATCAAAAGAACCACATGCTCTGAGAATTTATTTTAGTTTAATAAAAAAGGAAACTACCATTCTCAATGAACATTAATTTTCAATTATTTTCCAATATCATAAAAATAATTGACATTATCATACATTACATTGATCATATGTAAGATAAACATCAATTAAACTTGGTAATTTCATAAATTTGATTGTCATCATATTACTACAATAACCAGATTTGTTAAATAAGAAATTTTTTTCTATTTTAATTAATTATCAATTAATTACTTCTTTATGTTATTCATAAAATTACATAAAGAACATCATTATAACAAGTAAAATAATAAATGTTACACTATCTATCAAACCAAGAGGATAACTATTTTCATATTATAAATCCACACCATCCTTAAATGATCACTATCCAGTTATTTAATATGGATAAAAAATTATTAGGTTGGTTTCATTATAATCCAAGGGGATAATTCATGCAAGGAATTTGAAATTATGTAAAAAAAAGATAACCAATGATTCTCATACCTCAAAATCCATCATCATTATTCTCACAAAACCACCCCACATTACGGATCTCTAATTCCCTCCTTTGCATGAACTGTGTTTATCAAAGGGTGACATGGTATATCCACAAAAAAAAATCATGAAACACTATTAGAAACAATTTAGATCTTTTATTAATTCATTGTGAGAAAAAATGGAAGGAAATTAGATCAAACGAAAAGATAATTCTATAAAATGGATGAAGGATGAACAATAGATCACTACATATCATAATGGATAGAATACAAAATCCCAATAATTTATCCCATTAGATGGAATATCAATGTTCTCAAGGGAGGGATTATAGAAATCATATAAAAAGGGAGAGAGTACCAATACCATTAGGGTTTTGAATAACCTGAGCAGACAAAAATTGATATAAAAACAACGCAATGGAGAATTACATGACAGCTAATACTGTTTCACATTGTATAATCTTCAAGGTTATGTTCAGGCCAATAAGTTCATCCCCATTTTATTATTTAATCCTACAATACTTAAACATCATTTGATTTCCCTACATATGTCATGAACTGAGAATACATGGTGTGTAAGTCTTACTCAACATGTAATATCCACGCATACAAAATTTCACAGTCAAACTCTTGTAGACCCCCTCAATACCCTGGAATCATGGAAAGGGTTTGTATTATCTAATTCAAGACCATACATTAGATACCTCTCACAAAATTATAATCTATGAGAATAAAACCAAATAAAGGATAAAATGAAAATGGGTCGTCCGAATAGGTACCCCTTGAGATACATCTGAATGGCCTTTATACTACCGAAGATCAACCACCACATTACAGGATAATGTGGAATACCATGTAACATTAAGAATAAGATCCCAAGAACTCTCATGAGGGGTAGATTACTATATGAAGATATTAAATGAAAAAAATAAAAAAGAGGAAACCATATCAAAACTAGAAGGGTACACATTTATAAGAGAAACAATGCTACAAGAGAAGAGCTAAAAGTCAAACAACTCCGAGTATTGAGATCACTAATGTGACTCATGTTCCAAGGTACTCTAATCCATGCCACAATGTCACCCCAAAAAATTAAAAAAGGCAATTGAACAATTGTAAAACATATTCTCCAAGTGGTCATGGATATCTAGAGGTCAATCCTCGATGGTTGCATAATAATCAACATGAATCTCACCCAAATTGATGACATGATAGTTGTCATTAAGATAATGATGAAGTTGTGACATCTTAAAAACAAAATGATGTAGTCTCATCTTCAGAGGAAGTGCTATCTGATATGCCATGCATCGAACATGATTCAATGCCTCATATGGACCAATAAACTGAGGAGAAAACATACTCCCCCAACAAAACCTTTACATCTCACAATGAGGAATCAACTTCCAGAAGTTGTGATCTCTATCATCAATATCCAGATGTCTCCTCTTACGATTTTCATATGATTTATAGTGATCCTACACAGATTTCATCCTCTAACTATTTATCGAAACCATCCCTATAATATTCCATACCAGTTTCGGTCTGATAATTATTCCCTCTCTGACCCTAGTCCAGTATAATGAAGATAGTCAAGGTTGGTCATACAAAGCTTCAAATGGAGTCATACCAATGGTTTAGTGAATAATTTTTTAGTAATAATACTCAAACAAGGTTAGGTGGCTCATCCCCAAACCTATATGTCACGACTTGTCCTCGGGACCTATGCCGTGACTACCCCAAGCCCGCCTTCCATAGGCCAAGGGTTGGCGACAAGCACCAAGGCGTAAATCCCAGTAAAAAGGAACGACATTGCCTTTTTAATGTAAAAAAGCACCACAGAAAAAGAAAGCAAGAAAAAGTAAACACTAAGTAGAAGATGGTACAACAGTAAGTGCAGAAAAGTAAAGGGGGATGGAAATACAAGCCCAACTGTAAAGTACAACTGAAAGGGGAAAAACCACAACTGAAAGAAAAGCCGCAGTGTCGAGCCGTCCTCTGGAAGCCCCACTTGAAGGGTGGGTACAGATAGCCTCCGCAACTCCTCGGTCCAGCCATCCGCTCTGAGTACACCCTGCCCAGTGGTCCACCTCCTGGTACCGTCCTGCTCCGCAAGCATCCACCACGATCAGCTCTGTCCGTCGTCTGCAACAAACACAACGTAGTGCGGGCATAGCCTGTGCAGGGGTGAGTATGAGCTACTCATTAGGGACTCCGAGACCCCCGTAGGTCTCCTAGAATACACAATGGATAATACACAAAGGAAAGATACAATCACGAAGTAACATCTGACACGGCTTAGGTATATGCCCATACATACACCTAAGTCATCAATTCTTGCTCGACTCCAACATCCGAGCTCAAGTACAACCCAGTCCACACAGGAAAGAAAAACGTAAATCCACACAGGATAGCACAACACAATCCACAGTGGAAAGGAAAACGTAAATCTATACAGGATAGCACAACACAATCCACAAAGGAATGAAAAATAGGGTTTCATCTCACACAGGTATACTTCTTCGAATGACGATACAGATGATCACTGATCCATCTAAGCCGTTGGAACCACAAAGGATCGATAGGTAATAACCCCTGAAATGACCCACAAAGGATCCGACCCACAAAGGATCGATAGGTAACTAACCCCCGCAAAGACCCACACATGATCGGGCCTACACAGGACGTGTAGGAGCTGGCCCACACAGGACCACTGAGCGCTGACCCACACAGGATCAGACCCACACATGATCGGTAGCACTGACCCACAAAGGATTGTTGAGTGCTCTAGTCGTCGCCATCGAATCCACTGAGGATCTTTGCACAGTCGTCGTCGTCACAGTAGCAGTCGCAACCAGCTCTAGGGTTCTCACACACAGCAAGCTTGTTCGGGAGGGTCCACTCCATGAGCCGATAGGATGATACATCAACTGACACATAGTCTAGATTTGATGTATCCAAAAGTTCTGTATCGTCAATCGGAACTCAACGTCGCAGACGACGCGTCAATCGGACGCCTGGTCTGAGAGTTATTGGCTTTTTCGTCCCAGGGGCCCGGTTGGTTTTTAAGGAAAAACCAACCCGAACATACTCCACCTGCGTCCAAACCTCGGGCAGAGTATTCCAAAAGATCCGTCTCACATAGAGGAATTCAACAAAGTCGACGGTACATCAATCGGACGTCCGAAGCTCAAGATATGAGCATTTCCGCTCCGAGGGCCCGATTAGTTTCGTGTATGAACCAACCCGGCCGAACAGAAAAAATTCCTAAACCTTGAGTGTGATATACCAAAACGACCGTCTCGATCCAAGGATCATATTTCTGCTAACGGTGCATCGTTCGGAGTCTCTTAGATCATGATATGGGGAAAAGACCGCAAGGGTTCGGAAACGAGGGGTCTTGGCCCGGACCGACCAGGCCCAACCCCCCTGGGTCGTCCCGACCCGGGTCCGACCCGGTTAGGCGCGACCCGGCCGGCAGGTCGGCTCGGCTCGGCCGGGCGGCCGAGCAAGGGAGCCGCGGTGCGCTGCCCCCGCATGATGAAGCGCCGCGGCCCCGCGTGGGGCTGTGCTGGGTCAGCGGACGTGGCTTTGCCGCGTCCCGTGTGTCGACGAGCCCACACGGTCGCAGGTCTGGCTGGCCGCTGCCACCGCGACTTCATCCGTGGCGGTACCATCCGGCGGCGCGCCGGGGCGCCGCCGCCTCCAGCCGCCGGTGGATTCCGCGGGCCACCGCAGTTGCTCTGGTGGTCCGATTCCGTTTTCATCTGCGCCGTGGCTCCTCCCGGGTCCCATTATTCACTAACAGGCCCTCAAATCGCCATTGTGGCCCCATTTTTCATCGTCCGCCATTTCGCACACCAAGAACGAAAAAGTGCAGTGGGTTCAGACTTGTTCGTTAGTCCTCACCCACTACGTTAGCGGTTTTTAAAATAAATTACACAAAAAAATGTTCAACAACCGTCACGGGTATAAATCACAAAGATTTTAAGAATAAAACCCTTACCTCGTCGAAATCATCGAACATGCGTTCTTTGCGGAATTGATGGTCGCAGGAGAAGAGGATCATCGCGTCGCGGAAGGGCATCACGTCGTCGCAGTATATGGTGTTTCATCGATGAACTCCAAGGATCAAGAACATACAGATTTCATTATAACAATTAAATCCATGTTATTGTTATAAACCACAAAGAATTAAAAGGTCCGCAATCTCTCAACTCAACAGATGATCGAAGATTCGTCGCGGAAGAAGGGATGTCGCAGAAGAACGTCGCAGGAGGAGAATCGTTGGCGTCGCGGAACACGGCGTTGCGTCGTCGATCTCCGACGGTTCGGCGTTCTTTGTCGCCTTTCGTCGAAGGCCAGCGTTCTTCTCGTTCTTCGCATTCTTCATGAAGGAGGTTGAAGGACTTAAGGTTCTTTCAAATCCTCTCAACGAACAACACACAAGAAGAAGAGTGTTGGTCTTATTTTATTAACATTCCAACAAACGAAAAAAGATAAGTTATGTAACGACCCATTAATTCATAGAATTAATTCAACGAATAAAACCGCTCAATTAAAAGGATCATTTAATAGATTAAGAAACGCCCCAGTTGACTTTCAATCAATAGGGGTTTTTGCGGGTGCGTTACTTAGCAGAAATGAAACGGTGGACTCGTGTAGGTCCCACCCCACAAATATCCTACCATGAGGGTAGGAAATTTTGAATTGTACCCTATCCGCTTTAACTTCGCTTAAGCAGATTTAAGTGGCTTTTAAGTGTCTTAAGTGAAATAAAAATAAAGTTGTCGCACCACTTTATTTAATTTCTTAACTTAAAGCCAAAAAATTAAAAACCACACCCGAGCAAATGGAACTCCGGATGAGCCGTTTCTAAGAAAGTACCGGCGCTGCGATTCCATCGGTGCCCTCAGAATTCGATTCCGAGCACCGGTTCAAAAGTTAGAAAAACCCGCTCGTTCGTTCACTGAACGTACCCGAGCCAATCTTCAGAAAATGATTCCAGGTACACCGAGCCTTGGAATCAGGTGCCGTCAGAAACTACGTTGTTGTAAAATTACAAAGAAAATGAAGAAAAAAAATTTCGTTGAAATTTATGGGTCTTTACATCACTCCCACCTCAGGGATTTACGTCCCCGTAAGGATACATCATAAGCTAGGGAAACAAATGTGGGTACTGAGCATGCATCTGAGCCTCCCACTCCCAAGTGCTCTCCTGGAAGTTCCTGTGCTGCCATCTGATGTGCACAAGAGGAATCGATCGTCCACATAGGACCCGCTCCTGTCGATCCTCGATCTCCACCAGGACCTCCACAAAAGTCGCCCCATCATCAGCGTCCAGCTCCCCATGGTCAATGATGTGTGTCGGGTCGTGCACGTATCTCCTCAGCTGAGATACGTGGAAGATGTCGTGCACCCGGTGCAACTGAGGTTGTAGAGCCAGGCGATAAGCCACGTCGCCAATCCTGCTGAGGACCTGGAATGGTCCGATGAAGCGTGGAGACAACTTGCCGCCTCATCCAAATCTCCATAATCCATGTCGAGGTGAGACACGCAAGAAGACGTGGTCGCTATCCTCGAACTCTAGTGGCCTCTGCCTCCTATCAGCGTAAGACTTCTGCCAGCTCTGAGCTGTCCTCATCCGCTCCTGGATGACCTGGACCTTCTCTGTCGTGGCCCGGACAATCTCTGGTTTCACAAGTGCTGACTCCCCAGGGTCTGTCCAGCACAAAGGAGATCTGCAAGGTCTGCCGTACAACGCCTCATATGGTGTCATCCCGATGGTAGAGTGGTAACTATTGTTGTACGCAAACTCCACCAAGGGTAGGTGGTCCTCCCAGCTGCGACCATAGTCGAGGAAACATGCACGGAGCATGTCTTCGAGAGTCTGAATGGTCCTCTCCGTCTGACCATCCGTCTGAGGGTGAAAGACGGTGCTCAGACGAAGCTGCGTCCCGAACACCTCCTGCAACCCCTTCCAAAGTCGGGAAGTAAAGCGAGCATCTCGATCGGAGATGATAGATGATGGAACACCATGAAGCCTTACAATCTCTTAAATGTAGAGGCACCCCAAGCTCTCCAATGAGCCCTGCTCTCTGATGGGTAAGAAGTGATCCAACTTGGTGAGTCAGTCGACAATCACCCAAATGGAGTCGTGACCTCTGGAAGTGCGTGGAAGTCCAGTCACGAAGTCCATAGATAAGCTGTCCCACTTCCACTCCGGGACCTCCAAGGGCTGTACCAAGCATGCTGGTACCTGATGCTCTGCCTTCACCTGCTGGCAGGTGAGGCATCGAGAAACGAACTCTGCCACAACCTTCTTCATGCCTGGCCACCAGTGCTGTCGTCTCAGGTCTTGGTACATCTTCTCCACTCCAGGATGTACCACCAAAGGAGAAGTGTGAAAATCTCTCAACACCACCTCTCGTAAAGTGACTGGTACTAAGGTATGTCCTCTGAAAAGGATGTCGTGCTCTACTCCAAAGGAGAAACCATCAGGTGCCTGTCCTGAGGATATCTGTGCATACCACGTCTTACAGTCAGCGTCCCCACGTTGTGCCTCTCTGACCCGCTGCAGTAGTGGAGTGGTGGCTGTGAGAGAATTAAGGAAGGCTGCTCCATCTCTATCCACAAAGGATATCTGCAAAGTGGACAGCTACTCGGTCGCCTCCTCAAGTAGCTGGATGCCTGTCCTCCTGCTGAGAGCATCGGTTACCACGTTCCCCTTTCCAGGAGTATATACTATATCAAAGTCATAGTCCTGGAGGAACTCGAGCCATTGCTGTTGTCTCTGGTTCAGGTCCTTCTGCGACAAGATGTAACTGAGACTCTAATGGTCAGAAAAGACTGTAAAGCGCTTGCCCATCAGGTAGTGTCGCCATGTCTTCAGAGCGAAGACCACTGCTGCTAACTCCAGGTCATGGGTAGCGTAGTTCTGCTCATGCGGCCTCAACTGACGTGATCCATAGGCAATCACTGCCCGCTCCTGCATCAGGACACATCCGAGTCTGGTCCTTGATGCATCGATGTAGACTACGTACCCTACTCCTTCCTTAGGAAACCTCAAGATAGGTGCACTGGTCAATCTCTATCTCATCTCCTAGAAGCTCTGCTGACATCTGTCTGACCACACAAAGGGTTTCTCCTTCTTTGTCAAAACTGATAGTGGTGCCACAACTCTGGAGAAGTCTGGCACAAATCTCCGATAGTATCCAGAAAGTCCCATGAAACTCCGCACCTCTGTCACGCTCCTGGGTGGCTCCCAAGCTAGCACTGCCTCAATCTTCATAGGATCCACTGCAACTCCTGCCTCAGAGATGATGTTCCCCTAGAAGTGGACCTCGTGTATCTAGAACTAACACTTCGAGAGATTTCTATAAAGTTGGTGCTCTCTGAGTGTGTCTAGTACGACCTGTAAGTGGTAGGCGTGCTCCTCCTCAGTCGTCGAGTATATCAAAATGTCGTCGATGAAGACCATGACAAATCGATTGAGGTATAGCTGAATGATTCTGTTCATGAGGCCCATGAACACTGCTGGAGCATTGGTTACGCCGAATGGAATAACCAAGAACTCATAGTGGTCATACTGACATCTGAAGGTCGTCTTCTGCATGTCCTCATCTTGAACTCTGAGCTGATGATAGTCTGACATAAGGTCTATCTTCGGGAACTACCGTGCTCCCTTGAGCTGATCGAAGAGGTCATCAATCCTCAGTAGAAGATACCTGTACCTCACTGTCACCTTGTTCAGGCGACGATAGTCGACACAAAGTCGCAAGCTCCTGTCCGCCTTCTTGGCGAACAAAATCGGGGAAGCCCAGGGTGAAACGCTGGGTCGGATGAATCCCTTTCCCTACAAGTCCTCCAACTGTACCCGTAGCTCTCGAAACTCAGTGGGGGACATCCAATATGCTGGAGTCGATATCGGGGCTGTCCTGGGGTACGTGTCAATATAAAAGTCTACCTCTCTGCAAGGAGGTAGCCCTGGAACGTCGTCGGGAAAGACATCCGCGTACTGATCCACCAGTGCAGGAAAACTAGGACTCTGCACGTCAACTGCTCCTAGGATGAGGCTAGCCAACAGATGAGTGATGGGTTGTCCTCTCCACTACGGAATTCCATCCTGTGCTGCAAAGGCTCCCTTCTCGCCGGTGAAGGTGAACCTGCTCCCGTCGGTGCATACACATCACACCTTGCGCCTAATACAGTCAATATGTGCATGGATTGTATATAACCAATCCATTCCCAAGATGATGTCGTAAGGCCTCGACGCTGCTACAAGAAGATCCCAGCCGAAACTCTTGCCTCCTAGAGTAAGCTCAAACTATCAGCACCAGTGCGTAATCATTGTGTCTGCTCCCGTAGGAGTCTCTAGCCGTATGGATCGAGCCAACGACTCTATCGGAATCTCCGAGCTCCAAACAAGGGCAGCGGCTATGAAAGAGTGACTCGCTCCTGTGTCTATAAGAACTGCAGGAAAGGTGGAGTAGACACATATCGTACCTCAAATCATCTCGGTCGCACCATGGTCGTAGGCCTCCGCTGCCTGGAGCTGTGCCTGTCTCTGCCTTCCAGCTCCCTGTCGCCGGGGTGGACCTTCTGTGGTGGTGTTGGTAGAGCCTCAAAGCGTCTCCCACCACCTGCTGCTCCGCCAGCTGCTCTGCCTCGTCCGCCTCCTCCTTGAGGACTGCCACGGTCGACCCTCTACCTCTGATTGGGTGGCCCCTCAACTGCCTGCTGCTCCTCGGCACGGTGGTTCGGGCTGTCACGAGCCATGTGACCCTGTGCGCCGCACATGTAGCTCTGCCGGCCTCTCGAAATACTGGCACCACTCTCTGTGCCCCGCACTACTGAGCCAGTGTCTTGAGGTCGTCTGTGAGAGGGTCTGGTCTGCCTAGACCCCTGAGTCATCCGCCGACTGCCTGCTGCGGATGACTCTGCTACGTGCCGCCCCGTGGTAGGTCTCGCCACTGGAGAAGTCTCAGCAAGACAATCTCGATCAAGAGGGCTCACTCCAGTACTCCTGCCTGAGTCAGAATGCTGAGGGAGATCAGTGATGCCCAGATCTCATGTCTCAATCCCTGCTCAAAGGCCCGGGCCGGAAGAATGGGTCCTGCACCATGTCGGTTGAGTAGCGCAAGAGATCGGTAAATCTCGCTGAGTACAGGGCGACCGTCAAGTTTCCATGCCGCAGTTGAAGAAGTTCTTGGATGCGCACCGCACGGAGGTTGGCCGGGACGAACTTTGAGCGGAAGAGGCTCTCAAAGTCCGTCCAGAGAATAGATGCCTCATCGTGCACCTGGAGCATCAAGCTCCACCATCGGCCCGTTGTTGCTTGCAGTAGGCTCGCTGTGAGGATCACTATGAGGTCTGCTGGAGTCCTCACTAACCGGAAAACTCGCACCACTGCCTCCAGCCAGTCCTCGGCTGCCTGGGGGTCCGTCTCCCCGCGGAACCTGGGCAGTCGCTGGTGCTGGAACTCATGCAGTGCACTGAGGTGACGTGCATCGTCAGCGGCTGGTGCTGGATGCATCGGTGGCTCGGCGGGTAGAGGTACCGCCGGTGCCTCTGCTGTCAAAGGCCCCTGTACCGAAGCCTCGTCACTCAGCGGGCTGTCGTCATGTACGACTCTCGGAACCCTAGATGGATGCCGTCGTGGGGCCATCCTGAAGGGAAATAGGTGCGCCACGGTTAGAACAATATACCTGGTGAGCTGATACAAAGTAATCACAAAGAAAACTTGAAACACACATGCAATCAATGTTTTCGTGCACTATGTCGGAAATTAGAAGTCAGGGTCCTGGTGTACGGATATGTTGGCCGCCGCACCAACACTGGGATCCCTAGACTGATAACCACACTCAATACGATTAACACTATTTCTTCACATAGAAGAAAGATCAGAGTCTGTGGTAGAACCAAACTCCTCTGATACCAATTTGTCACGACCCGTCCTCGGGGCCCGTGCCGTGACTACCCCAAGCCCGCCATCCATAGGCCAGGGGCTAGCGACTAGCACCAAGGCATAAATCTTGGTAAAAAGGAAGGCATTGCCTTTGTAAAGTAAACAAGCACCACAGAGTACGCAAGCGGAAAATGTAAACACTAAGTAGAAGCTGGTACAACAGTAAGTGCGGAAAAGTAAAGGGGCCCGGAAATACAAGCCCAATTGTAAAGTACATTTGAAAGGGGAAAAACATCAATTGAAAGAAAAGACACAGCGTCGAGCCGTCCTTTAGAATCCCCACTTGAAGGGTGGGTACATATAGCCTCCACAGCTCCTCGGTCCAGCCATCCACTCCGAGTACACCCCGCCCAGTGGTCCACCTCCAGGCACCGTCCTGCTCCACAAGCTTCCACCACGATCAGCGATGTCCGTCGTCTGCAACCATCCCAACGTAGTACGGGCATAGCCCGTGCAGGCGTGAGTATGAGCTACTCATTAGGGTCCCCGAGACCCATGTAGGTCTCCCAGAATCCACAAAGGACAATCCACAAAGGAAAGATACAATCATGAAGTAACATCCGACACAGCTTAGGTATATGCCCATACATATACCTAAATCATCAATTCATGCTCGGCTCCAACATCCGAGCTCAAGTACAACCCAATCCACACAGGAATGCAAAATGTAAATCCACACAGGATAGCACAACATAATCCGCAAAGGAAAGAAAAACGTAAATCCACACAGGATAGCACAACACAATCCACAAACGAAAGAAAAATAGGGTTTCAGCTTACACAGGTATACTTCTTCGAATGACGATAGACATGATCACTGATCCATCTAAGCCATCAGACCCACAATGGATCGATACGTACTAACCCCCGCAATGAACCACAAAGGATCTGACCCACAAAGGATCGATAGGTAACTAACCCCCATAAAGACCCACACAGAATCGGGCCCACACAGGACCTGTAGGCACTATCCCACACAGGACTGCTGAGCGCTGACCCACATAGGATCGGACCCACACAGGATTGGTAGCACTAACCCACAAAGGATCGCTGAGTGCTGTAGTCGTCGCCGTCGAATCCACTGAGGATCTCTGCACAGTCTTCGTCGTCATAGAAGCATTCGCAGCCAGCTCTAGGGTTCCCGCACACAGCAAGCACGTTCAGGAGGGTTCGCTCCACGAGCTGATAGCCTGATACATCAACTGACACATAGTCCAGAGTTGATGTATCCAAAAGTTGTGTATCGTCAACAGGAACTCAACGTCGCAGACGTCGCGTCAATCGGACGCCCCGTCTGAGAGTTATTGGTTTTTTTGTCCCAAGGGCCTGATTGGTTTTTAAGGAAAAACCAACCCGACCGTACTCCACCTGCGTCTAAACCTCGGGCGGAGTATGCCAAAAGATCCTTCTCACATAGAGGAATTCACCAAAGTCGACGACACGTCAATCAGACGTCTGAAGCTCAATATATGGGCATTTCCGCTCCGAGGGCCCGGTTGGTTTCGTGTACGAACCAACCCAGCCGAACTCAATGAATTCCGAAACCCTGAGTGTGATATACCAAAACGACCATCTCGATCCAAGGATCGCATTTCTGATGAAGGCGCATCGTTTGGAGGCCTGTAGCTCAAGATATGGGCAAAATATTGTAAGGGTCTAGAAACGGGGGGTCTGGGCCCGGACCGACCCGGACCAACCCCCCCACCCCCCCCAGGTCAACCCGACCCGGGTCCGGGTCCAACCCGGATAGGCGCGGCCCGGACCGGCCCAGCCTGGGTGTGACCCGACAGGCGGGTCAGCTCAGCTCAGCCGAGCGGCCGAGCACGGGAGCCGCGGGGCGCTGCCCCCGCGGTATGAAGCGTCACGGCCCCGCATGGGGCCGCGCTCGGTCAGCAGACGTGACTTTTCCACGTCCCGTGTGTCTCCGGGCCCGCGCGGTCGCGGGTATGGCTGGCCGCTGCCACCGCAGCATCATCCGCGACGGTTCCATCCGGCGGCGCGCCGGGGTACCACCGCCTCCGGCCGCCGGTGGATTCCGTGGGCCACCGGAGTTGCTCCGGTGGTCCGATTCCGTTTCCGTCTACGCCGTTGCTCCTCCCGGGGCCCATTCTTCGCTGCCAGGCCCTCAAATCGCCATTGGGGCCTCGTTTTTCATCGTCCTCCATTTTGCACACCAAGAACGAAAAAGTGTGGTGGGTTCGGACAAGTTCGTTAGTCCGTACCCACCGCGTTAGCGGTTTTTAAAAGAAATTAGACAACAAAAGTTCAACAACCGTCGCGGGTATAAATCACAAATATTTTAAGAATCAAACCCCTACCTCGTCGATGTCGTCAAATGTGCGTTCTTCACTGAATTCATCGTCGCGGGAGAATAGGATCGTCGTGTCGTGGAAGGGCGTGGCGTTGTCGCGGTATATAGTGTTGCGTCGATGAACTCTGAGGATCAAGAACATACAGATTTAATTATAACAACTAAGTCCATGTTGTTGTTATAAACCACAAAGAATTAAAAGATCTGCAATCTCTCACCTCAACGGATGATTGGAGATTTGTCGCGGAAGAAGGGACGTTGCAGAAGAACGTCACAGGAGGAGAATCATTAGCATCGCGGAACACGGCGTCGCGTCGTCGATCTCCGAGGGTTCGGCGTTCTTCATCACCTTTCGTCGAAGGATGACGTTCTTCGCGTGCTTCGCGTTCTTCGCATTCTTTGCGAAGGAGGTTGAAGGACTTAAGGTTCGGTGAAATCCTCTCAACAAACAGCACAAAAGAAGAAGAGTGTTGGTCTTATTTTATTAACATGCCAACAAACAAAAAAAGATAAGTTAAGTAACAACCCATTAATTCATAGAATTAATTCAACGAATAAAACCGCCCAATTAAAAGGAGCATTTAAGAGATTAAGAAACGCCGAAGTTGACTTTCAATCAATAGGGGTTTTCGCGAGTGCGTTACTTAGCAGAAAAGAAACAGTGGGCTCGTGCGGGCCCCACCCCACAAATATCCTACCAAGAGGGTAGGATATTTTGAATTGTACCCTATTATCTTTAACATAGATTAATCAGCTTTTAGTGGATTTTAAGTGGCTTAAGTGAAATAAAAATAAACTTATCGCACCTCATTATTTTATTTCTTAACTTAAAGCCCAAAAATTAAAAACCACACACGAGCAAACACAACTCTGGAAGAGGCATTTCTAAGAAAGTACCGGCACTGCGATTCCTTCGGTGCCCTCAAAATATGATTCCAAGCACCAGTTCAAATGATAGAAAAACCCGCTCGTTCGTTCACTAAACGTACCTGAGCCAATCTTCGGAAAATGATTCCGGGCACACCGGGCCTCGGAACCAGGTGCCGTCAGAAACTGCATTCTTGTAAAATTCTAAAGAAAATAAAGAAAAAAAAAATTCATTGAAATTTACGGGTCGTTACACTATAAAATCAAGGACAGATGAGTGCATCATGACTTCATGAGTCTTGGTGGTCCACTCTATCTGATCGTCCGTCTAGAGATGAAAATTATTAAAAAAGCATGAATAATAGCTAAAATCATGTTGGAGAACTCTCCAAACACTGGAGGTAAAATTTTGATCATGAATAGATATGATTATCATCAGGACTTTGTGGATTCACACCACCTCCAATATAAAATTCCTCGATAAAACCTCTACTGAACTCAAATAACTAAATGAAATAATGTGGGTAGATTTTTTCAAATGATCCACTATCACTATTGTAGAATCCAATCCTCCCTAAGCTCGTGTTATATCATTAACAATGTCCATTGATATATTCTACCACTTCCACTAGGGATTATATAACATCTTAGGAAAACCACTAGGAACATGGTGCTCAACCTTCACCTTTTAACGAATAAAACAATGAGAAGAATATGCCGCCACTATATGCCTTGAACCATGACAACAAAACATATCTCTCAATGATCAAAAAATATGTTTCACACTGGGATGTACCACCAAAGGTGAAATAATAAATTCAATAATAACCACCTCCCACGTCTATGATTGAATGAATACCCTTACTTGGATGAAAACATGGTGTGGTCTATATTCAGACAAGCCAATATGGGCATCATAAAAAACAACATGGTCTCCCCAGACCTCCACCTCTGAATCCCCCAATTGGGACCCCTCCACCTGTTATACCAAATATGAATACATATTCACCATTAAAATAAAACCACTACCCCAACGTCTCCCATATCAAGATTTATCATTGAGGGTTATTCTATCACACTCCAGGAATCACCAAATTCATGCACTACATCACTATGTGACTTCCATATCAGTGTATCAGCAATAAAATTTACCATTATTAATGTATATAATATTTCAAATTCAAAATCATGTAAGAATTATTTCAACTAATTCTGGAACATGTCAAATTCATAATGGGAGAAGACTTACATCTCACACTTATGGTTAGTAGAAGTACAAAACAGTCATTGATGAGCTAATGTCACCAAAACATCAAAGAAAACACCACTTATTCTCCATCATGATCATTGATGGCATAGTTATACTCTTGGTGACTTTACTATTGAGACCAATAAGAATCAATATATCTCTGGTACAACAGGGAACATGCCAATCTATGATGTGATGTGTAGCCAAAAACATGAAACTGAACACCTTCATCTAAAAAACAATGAACTGGGGAACTAACAAACATCTCCTTCAAAAATAAGAAACAACCTAAAATGGGATAGTTCATAAGAATTTATGGTCCTTTCATGTCAAAGATGTCAGAGGATTCACACTTGAAAATAAATATCAAATGATCCTACTTTAATAAAAAACAAGGACAATGAAACTCTAGACCTCTAACACTTTCTTGGGGAATACCCAAGAAAAAACTGAATCTATGTTCCTAGGAAACATAGATATTCCCAATAGAGATACCACATTACATAAGAAATGTAATTCACATTCCCTTAAATCACACTTCAACTAATTCACAAATATCTTATCATAACTATGAAATTTCAAAACAATGGGAAGATGATCTAAATGATTCGACTTATAGGTAGAGTACACATGGTATTCATTAATGAAAAACACCAAAAACTTATGTAGGACCCCTTGAATACTATGTTCATCGACATCATGTACACAATTAAATAATTCATCACACAAAATGGTAACACAAGGATGTCAAAAATAACATTAGGAAAAAATAATATTGTCTCTTGAATATCCTAATAAATAACCCACATATGATGATATCGAAAACAAAAATCAATATTCCAGAAAGAAATTTCTCCCATCAACTAAATGGTTGAATCATTATGCGATGAATGTGGACTGTAATTCTTCACATTCACTTAGTTCAAGCCACTATATTTAATGAAAATATATAAAAACAACCAATATTCTCCATGAAAAGAATGGGTTCATCCTAATTTGATGCACTCAGTTGAACAAAACCAGACTACAACATATCATTAAGATGTACTCATGGATATCATAACTCAAATGGAAATATCCTATACAGAGACATTGATATATGATATACTCCTCAATATAGAATGATCCCAATTTAAATTTCTGATCAAATGGGTAATGATACAAACACATCTATAAATACATTGCAGTAAATTGCTAGAAACTTGAGAAACAATAACCATTGAACCTTCGATAAACTCATAATCAACTCTGCTATCAAAGATTACCAGGGTATAAAATGCCTCTAACTCATCTGGGGGTCTTCCTCATGAAGAAGCAATACTAGCACTCCAATAGACTCATAGAATAAAACCATCATCATGATGGAATTTAGGATATACTACACCAAATAAAATCAATCCATGGTGAGGATGATTTCATATGGATATATTTGTAAACATAAAAACACCCCAAGATCGTTGCTACCCTAGTACTAGATCATGTTGTATACACACTTCATACAAGTCATTTCAACCTCCAACTAGCATAATCATTGCCAAGGGAACTAGAAGGCTCTCTACCTTAGGTATAAAAAAATTGATGAGGGTAGGTAATGTAATGAAGTGTGTCCCACCTAAATCAATAACATCAAGTGAACAAGTAGAAAACAAGAATAGGGTACCTTGAATGACATCTGCATCACCTCACACTCGTAATGATAAAGATTGAAGACGAACACAACCTACATCCCATCCACTCTGACCCTAATGAATACCACCTCCATAGTAATACTCTTATCTATGTGGAAATTGAACATCCATTTGATAACCTCTACCTACCCAATCTCCTCTCAACTGATCAAAAATCGTAGCACCATACTGCTACTTCCTTAGATGAAACAACATCAATGGTGGAGGAAAATACAGAACACATAACACATTATAAATTATTAGATAGGTTGGGCACTATATCCAATGATTAAATTATCCATGATAAGAAAAACACACATCTGAACCCTTTATGTAGGTCTGATAATAGAATCCCCTATAGAGATGAGATGATGAGGGCTGGGACATTTCCCGAGGTGAAAGAAAAATATTTTTTCCTAACAATTGAAAACATTGGACAACATATGTACTTCAATAGAAATCCATATGACTCCCCTCTCATGAAAACTCCATTCTCAATAGTGTACTTATAGTGAACCTATCCTTCATGAAATATTTTTACTAGATTTTAATCATAATTACACATCTCAATTACAATCTATGAATCGTAATTTCTAGTGTCTTGGAAGACTAGGTAAATAAAACATGGGACAAAATAATCAATTAATTTATATAATCCTTAAAAAGATATCATAACATTTATTTTTCACATAAATATATATATATGATAACCTATGAATAGAAAGATAAAAACTATGATCAGAAATTCCAATAAGGGAATAAACATAAGAATAATTATTATCACATGGGTTTGAAATCGTATTGATATAAAAAGGCTTGGAACGTGATTAAAAGTAAATAATAATAACATATAAAACATGTGATCATATAATAATAGAATCATAATAATGTGGAAATTCCATAAAACAAGACTTTATCACGATTCAAGGCTCGTTGCACATAAAGGACCAGGAGTCAAAGCTTTCCGCACATAGATGAGCACGAGTGAAAGCTCATTGCACGTAGAGGAACATGAGTCAAGGATTATTGCACATAATATGTCATGAGAATAAAATTCACCCAATGAATTGGTGTGTTATCTGGGAACACTCATAATTAACTTTTCATGAATTTGATTCTACAAAAATAAGAAAACATAATTAATAAAACAAAAACATAAGGGTTACTCTTGAAATTAATTGGGTATCATAATCATGTAAACAGAATAGAAATTGAACATAAAACAAAATATTACATGAAATAAGGGAATTAAAAAATATACATTCATAAAGGAATATATGAATATATCATGATATGTAATGTCAAACTTATGTGAATAGAGTGCTTAATAAAATTTAGAAATAAGACATTTTATTACGGTTTATGGGAAAACATTAAAGATTCCATAAAATGGAAATGATATAATTAATTGTGTAAAAGTATAATCAAATTAAGGTATTTTGATGAAAAAATAGTGATTTTGGATAAATATTGTTTTCCTAACATATATTATGGGGAACACTTGATAATGGTTATGATTTTTGGAATTTCTTTTAAATTAGACTTTCTTTTTGGAAAACATTATGAAGGGAACGTTATTATAACAAGAATATCCCCATAAAAGATGGATAATACGATTTGGATACATTAGTTTGAACATAAAAATAGAATATTTAATAATTACATGGGTATAAGGAAGAATTAAATTTGGATAAATAGGGAGAAATATTAACCAAACGGAAAATTGGAGGTTCAGGTAGAATCCCTTACCTAATGTCTGAAACAACTCTATAATCATTCTTAATTTCCTGAATAATCTAATTATATTACTTAATTAATAATTAATGAACCTTTTTAAAAGTATTTTATTTTTTACAGTTTTATTAATTTCATTTATATCCCTTTTGGTGGGTTTGAAACTCAATTTCATTGTTTGGGATCATTGATTTCCTTGGTATTCATTATTAGTTTACCTGTGTATGAGTATAGAAAATTATGTAGAATTAGGATAGACGACTAGAATTGAACATATATGTTATTAATGTAAATATATAATATTAAAATACCAATTTTTCTATAATTAAGGATTATTTATTAGATAAATCATTATTGATAAACATTTGGATTATTTTGAGCGGGTTTTCTCACAATGAACTTGTTTTGATTTATATCTTAATATCATTTGTACAAAATGATTCCAGAACATTAAATAGGATATATTTCATAGATAATAGTCTAGTTCAGCCCTAATATTGGTTTCATTACAATAATTAAAGATGTTAATAGAAATTGGAAACCCATCATCCTAGAATGTGATAAATTAACACATCTTAGATTGTGTTTTCAATTCAAGTATAAAAGGAGGGGAAATGAGATATGATGATGAATTATAAAATTTTAATAAAAATATTATAGTATTTGTAAGGTACATGATTTTTAATTAATTTTGGATGAATATTGGTGATTATTGAAAATAATATAATGGAACATGAAATGAAATTGAAAGAAAACAAAAGAGGGTTTTACCTATTGACTCCTTCCTCTTGATAGCATACATAAGGGATTGGTTTTTTGTATTTTGTTAAGAAAAAAATATATAAGACAAGGGGGAGAGGTTTTTTAAAGGTATGGGGTAAATATATATATATATAATTATCTTTTCTTTATAGGTGTGAGGATAATAGGTGATTAGGGGTAGTATTTATAGAGGATGATAAGAGGGGTTTTCCATTATTTTAATAATTATTTTGTTATTTTGTTCAAGAGAAGAAATAGTGATTATTTATTAGACTAAATAAAGTAATTTGGGAATATAAATTATAAATTTTTTTCACTTACATCATCTATCACTCATGAATGAATCAAAAATTCATTTATTTATATACACTGTAAATTATCAATTTTCTCTATTCACCAAAAATTCAAGTATTTTAAAAAAATCCCAAAAATTCACAAAAAACATTTTTTGATGTTTATAATATAAAAATGATAATTTTTTTTTTGAAAATTACTTCTTAAGATGTGATAAATTTAATTTTTATTTAAAATCATTATTTACTGAGAAAATTGAAATTTGAAAATTAAAACATCTTTTCTAAAACATTGAAATAATTATTAATGTATAATAAAATTATATTGTAATAATAAGACATAAAAACCATAATTTATTAAACAAGTTATTAATATAAATTTTCATTTAAATTTTAAATTTATTTATACTCTTTTAATTACATATTTATGACTAATTAAAATACCAAGCCTGACATAATTATTTTCAAAATATTTAAGTTCTTTTAAAATGATATAATTATATCATATCCTAACATATAATATAGATAATGTTTATTCATTATTTCATTTATGAGGTTACTGTAACATTTTCTATTTTACTATTCATAAGGATCACATTGCTATTCTGAAGGTCAAGTTACTATTTCATTGGCATATATTCCTTAACATGTATAAATACATTTCATTTCATTCATTCATGATTTAAGATGTTTTTTGTGTTAATAATTTGATTTTATATGATTATACTATATGACTTAATTATAATAAAGGGAATTCCATTGATAAAACATTAGGACATTAATTTCTTCCTCCATTATGAGGTTTCTCCCATGATATTTCATTTTAAATTATATTATAAAACAAGTATTGGTACTTATCCTTCATTGATTCCTCGATTTACCATGTTTCCTCTTCGTAATTATGGTTACAACATAGTACTTTGACCAAATTAGTAGAATTGTTACATAGAACTCCATCCCTATAATCCCAGATCTTCACTGGCTACTAATATTATGAAATATCATTCTCGAACTGTACCTCCTTTGATGTTAATAAATGTGACAGATCTGGTATGTACTTCCTTTGGAGGGATATGTAGAACACATCATATACTTTAGAAATGGTAGGTGGACTTTCTATTCAATAGGTTGCATATCTATAATGATCAATAATCACGAAGGGGTCAATGTATTGGAGAAATAACATCAATTTCATCCTGAATATCATGATCCTATTACAATGAGATAATCATATGAATGACATGTATCAAAATTTGAACTCAAGGTATCATCAATGATTGTCTTCATAACACTTTTTTCATCTTTTGAATTCCATGATTTGTTGCTGGATGGTTTTCAGCTTCTCCCCCATTTCTTTGACTATTTCAGGTCTAAGCAGCACATGTTCATCGACTTCATCCCATCATGGTAGTGTTATACTCATTTTACAATAAAAAGATTCATATGGATCCATTCAGATTCTTGAGTAGAAATTATTTTTGTATGATAACTCAAACAGAGGCCGATGTTGTTCCCATAATTCTTTTTAAGTCTATTACAAATTTACTCAACATGACTTCCAATGTATAAATTGTTCACATAGATTTTCCATCATTTTGAGGATGATTGGTCGTACTGAATTTTAGATTAGTTCTTAGATCATGTTGGAGACTTTTCTGGAACTTCAATGTGAATCTTGGGTCTCGATTGGATAAAATAGATAGTGGTACTCCATGAATCCTTACAAGTTCTTTGATATATATCCATGAATGTGGATCCAATGTTAATTATTCCCGAATTCAGATAATGTGAGTTTTCTTTGTAAGATGATCCACAATAACCCATATAGCATTTTTTCCTCTGGTTTTCCTTCGATGTCTGATGAAAAAGTTCGCGGTGATGTTCTCACACTTCCTTGTTGGTATGTAAAATTGTTGTATAAACCCTTTAGACATTTATTTTCAGCCTTCAATTTCTGTCGTACCCAGAACATTGACGTATATTCACCAATATCCTTTTTTATATTGTCCCACTAACAGTTATCCTAGAGATTTCGATACATATTTGTTCTCCTTAGGTTAATATAGAAGTTTGAGATATGTGCATCATTTAGAATATCATTACATATATCTATATTGGATTGTACACATATTCAGGACCCAAAATGTAAAACTCCATCGTTATCAATCATGAACTCAGATGATTTTCAATTTTAGATCACTTCCACCTTTTTATGAATTTCCACATCACTTCTATGACGATCCTATATTTGTTTCCATGAGGGAAGGTTGAGCAATAATATGAGAAAGGATTGATGATGTTCCTGCAATAGTGATTCCAATTTCCATACATTGTAATTTTAAGAATATTGGTGCCTTCTCTCTTCTCATCAATGACAAAGATGCATGATCCTTTGTACATAGATCATCATCCAACTTAATTTCCATACCCTAATGGTAGTGGATTGAGAATTCATAATCCTTGATGAGCTCAAACCATATACATTTGTTCATAATAACATCCTTATGTTGGAATATATTTTTCAGACTCTTGCGATTAGTATGTATCTCAAACTACTCCCAATAGATATAATGCCTCTATATTTTTAACGCAAAGATCACAGCTACCACCTCCAGATAATGCATCGGTTAGTTTGGCTCTTCTAATTTCAACTTCCATGATATGTTGGATATAAATTTATCATTTTTCATCATTTAAGAACATTAGAATTTATTTTATACATGCCTATATAACATGAATAGTTTTCCACTTTTCAAGAGTGTGAGTACCGGTGCAGTCATAAACCTCTTTTTAAATTCCTTAATGCATTCTTTACATTCATTAGTCCAAAAAACATCTCACCCTAACATGTTATCATGGTAATTGGGTATGAAAATCATGATAAATTCCTCACAAATCATTGATAATAACCAAATGGACCCAGAGTGCTTTGGATCTCTGTTACATATGTTGGCCTCAGACACTCTTCAATTCTCGTTTTCATGTAAGGGTCCACATTTTTAATTTTTCCAGTAATAAAAATCCCCATTAATGAAACTACCTCGATCTAGAACTCACATTTATTGTACATTACAAAACTTTTATCCCTTCGAAATTTCTTCAACATAGTATTCAAATGCTCCTCATGTTCCTCCCTTCTCTTAGAGTATATCAGAAAATAATCAATAAAGAATACCAATTATTAGTTGAGGTAATCTCTAAAGACCTTATTTATTAATTACATGAATATCTAAAGAGAATTAGAGAGTCTAAAGGGAATAACAATGAACTCATAATGTCCATATCTCATTCTAAATGTATTCTTTGGATTACCTTCTTACATCAAAATTAATTAGGTATGTCACTACAAATGTTCATCCATAGAGAAAGACCAAGCCCCATGTAGCTGGTTAACCAATTTGTCTACCCATGGTAGGGGATAATTGTTATGTATTATTATTTTTTTTGAGAACATGATAATCAATGTAGAGGATCATCGATCCATACTTAATCTTGAAAAAGAGAATATGCACAACCTATGGTGAATCACATGAGCATATAATACTATTTTCCATATTATCCTATAATAGATTCTATAGTTTTTATAGCTCAATGGTGGCCATTCTTTAAGGTGTCTTTGATATAGGAAGAGACCCAGAAATAAGTTCAATGGAAAAATAAACAATTTGGTGAGGTAAAAACCCAGTCAATTATTTCAAGAATTCATTACTGTAATATCTCTCGAATGGGAATATCATTGAAAATGATCTTATCTTATGTCTCAATAATTTGGGTGAGATATGATTCCTCCTAAAGAAATAATATCCATAATTGAGAAGATGATTCTGAAAGAGATTCATCTTTCTCCTTAAATTTGTAATGAATCAGAGGATGCTTCAGGATGAGATGAGTAATCTCACATTCCTGACAGTTGATGTTGTATTTTTATATATATAGCCATTCCATTCCAAAAACATCATCGAACTCAACAAAATGAAGTAAAAAAATATTTTCTAGGAGGTTCACTCAACAAATAATAACTAAGGAGGAGATATTTAAAATGGATAAAATTATTTCCCCATTAGATATTCTCATAGAGAAATCAATCATTTAATTTTGAGGTGGTGTTTGAATAGGTATACTAAATATTCATGATATGAAAGAATGAATATAACCATAATAAAATGGTTTATAAACTATTATTTAATAAATTACTAGAATACCTTGGGAAACATCATTATCTATATCCACATCTGAAACAGTGGTAGCATAATCCCTTCCTTGTTTCCTTTTAGGTTATTGTTAATTGCCTTTAAAAACCCTAGTACTAGGGAATTGGTTTGAAAAATGATCAAGTTACTTGTAATTGAAACATTGCACTACTGGATGAGAGTTGATATGAACCATGATTTATTTTCTAGGATAGTATTATTTTTGATATCCCTTCAGTAGTTCTTAGAAAGATTCCTCATTCTCACAAATTTGAATCATTTCCTAGTTCCCTTTAAATAGTACCCAAGATGCTTCTTCCTACAATTTTGACATGTGGTATGTGATGTCTTCTTTCCATCATTTGATTTCTTTCTGTTCCATCCATTTAAAACTCAATTTGCTTCTTTTTATCATATGCCCCATGATACCACTGAGAGTCTTTGATCTCCATTTCATCCACAGGGGAACAACTATCAATCTACTCATATCTCTTGAATTCAAGAATCCCCAATTCATTCCATAGACTCAATTTCAGTTATCTAAATAAGTGATCCACCTTTATTTTGGTGTTCATGAGAATGATGGAGGTGTATCGTGCAATCCTTGTGAACTTCACTACATATGCCTTGATAGTCTCATCTTACTTCTTCATAAGTTTGAGGAACTCTCTTTCTATATTGATAGGTATGTTTTTGGGAAAATATTTATATAAATACATTTTATTGAATTCATCTCAATCCATGAAATCAATTTTCTCCTTGGACATTCTATTTTTGATCAGTTGCCAACACTGATTAACATCCCCATCAAAACGATAAACCACCAACATAAATTCCTCTTCTTCTGAGAACTGGAGGACATATAATATCATTTCAATGGAGTATATCCGTTATTCCCCATTGAAGGGATCATAAGATCCACAAAAACTGGCATTCCTTTTCTGTATAATGGATTTGATGGAAACTTTTTCTTTCCTTGGATAAAGAGGGTGTTCCACATGATTCATGTTATTATTCATAACATGATATCAATTAAAGAGTACTGTCATAATTTTTTGAGAACCCATTCCCATAATATTTTCAATATAAATAGTTAAATCACCACATTCTGTATCAAATTGATTGTTTTCACATGTTCTTAAATTTCATAACTTTAACTAAGACAAGAGTTTGTAATTAGTGGGCTTGAATACTTATCTAACAAGCGTAAAAAGAAACATTAAGCATATAATTATAAACTATAAAAGTAAAAGTATAAAAATAACTTTTTATTCCATAGGATTCAATCTCGTTTATCCATGATATGTTTCCTAACAAATATTCTTATGGTTATTTTCATTTATCTTATAATAAAGGTTTATAATGAGCATATGAACTTACTAATGCATATCCACCAGCAGTTTCAAACAAGGTGTGTTGTAAGGTTCGTTGTCATGTACAATGTTACCCAATGATAGGCTTGGAACACCATGTTGGAAATTTCCCTCTTATGTACATCTACTCCAAAACCACGTTTTCTTGTAGTGTCTAAACAAGTATGTATTATCTTGCTAAAGAACATACTCTATACTTGATAAAATATTTGTATGCTTTCTCATTCATAATCTGATCCATGGGGTTATTAATAAAGGTATCTACTATAAATCTCTAAATATATCTAACCTTTTACTTTGATACCAAATATTGTGTCCCCTAGGTTTATCATATAATATTACATGATTTTAATCATAATTAAGCATCATAATTACAAGCCAATGATCATAAATTCTTATGTCCTAGAATACTAATACATTAAAAAGTTAGGAATTAAAAACTTTATTTTTTTAATCATTATAAAGAGATCCAAAATTCCATTTTTCTCATATGTCTTCATTGGATAACATGGGGATTACATGAAAAAATGGATGAGTTAAAATCCATGTAATGGAATAAACATATGAATAAAATATACATATGGGTTAGAATGCATAATGATATAAAAATGGAATGGAACATGATAAAACCTAAGAAATAATAGCATATAAAACATAGTATCATATAATCATTAAATCATTGTAATGTGGAAGCACCATAAATCAAGACATTATATTGAGTCAATGCTCATTGCACATAGAGGAGCACAAGTCAAAGCTCGTTGAACATAGAGGAGTATGAGTCAAGGATTTTTTCACACAATGCCTTAGGAGACTAAAAAATACCCAATAAATTTGAGTAATATCTTTGTGCACAAAATATATTGTGATTAGGAATATTATTTACACATAAAGAAATATAAATATTTAATCCAACATAAACGTAAGGGTTACCCATAGGAAAAATTGGGTCTTGTAATCATGTTGAAAGCTTATGAAATTGGAATATCATAATGGTCTCATTGAAAGAATAGAATTTAATAATAAAAAGAATTTCATAATAGAATATAGTAATATATAATTATATGTAAATTCAAACTAAAGTGAAAGGAGTGTCTTTGAAACATCAGAAACACGACATTTTAGTACGATTTAAGGGAAAACATTTAAGATTCATTAAAATGGGAATGGCATAATTGTTTTTGTAAAATGATAATTGAACCAAGGTAGTATTTCAAGAAAAAAATAGTTATTTTATGAAAATAATGGTGTCTTAAAATATATTTTAGGGAAGACTTTTAAATGGTATATAATTCTGAATGTTCCCTTAAATCTGGCTTCCATTTCATAAATATTTTTGGAGAGAACATTATTAAAACTTGTATATCCTCATAAAATAAGGTTAATATGATCAAGATATATGATCTAGAAACTAAATACATAATTTAGAAGAATTAATAACATTATTTTTGGATAAATAAGGATAAAGAGTATCTTGAAGGAAAATTAGAGGTTATAGTAGAATCCCTTACCTTACGTCTGAAATTATTTTGCACTTGATTTTAATGTTAAAAATTATAAAAAATAATTCATTAATTATTAATTCCATAAGAATTTATAAATTTATTTTATTTGGTAAAAGTTTATTATAATCAATTATGTTCTTTTTTTCTTGTTTATGAATATCAATTTCATTGTTTGGGAGTGTTGATTTCCTTAGTTTTCATTATTACTTTACTTGTATATGCCTATGTAAATTTATCTATAATGTTGATAGTTTTCTAGAACAAAACAAATATGTTATTAATTGAATTATAGAATGTTAAAATAACATTTTTATCATAAGTTTTCGTTGATTCATAAGACAAGTAAATAATGATAAATGTGTGGATTATTTTTTGTGGTTTTCCTCACAATGAACTTATTTTCATTTATAAATAAAAAATATATAAAATGTTATAAAAACATTACATTGGATATATTTCATATGTAAAAATATTTTTGAAACATTGAAATGGTTTCATTATCGTAGTTGAAGATGGTAACAGAAATTGAATGCATGTCATCCTTAAATGCGATAAATTAACACATCTCAGATGGTGTATTTATTTCACATCTAAAATGAGGGGAAATGATATATAATGTTGGATTAATACATTAGAAGAAAATATTATATAATATGAATAGTAATTTAGTTTTGATACAATTTTTATGAGGATATGTGAGGATACAATGGAAAGTAATAGACCTCGAAATGAAACTGAAAGAACACAGAAGAGGGTTTTACCTCTTAACTCCGTTCTCTTGAGATCATCCATAAAGGATATGTTTTTGGAATTTTGTTAAGACCAAAAGATCATTGACGTGGGGTAGTGGTTTGGGAATAGTATGGGGAAGAATAATGTAATTTATCAAGGCTTGATAGGTATGAGTTGAAAAGGGGTTGAGGGATGGTGTGTGTAGTGGAGGTGAGAAGGTGTTTCTATTATTTTAATTATTATTTTTTATATTTTGTTAAATAAAAGAAATATTATTGATTCATGAGACTAAATATTGTGATGTGTGGATGTTAATATGAATAAATGTTCACTTACATCATCCATGACTCATGCATGGCCAAATAATTCATTTAGTTACCTATATTGTAAAATACCGTATTTCACTATTCGGCAAAAAAGAAAGTATTTTAGAAAAATAAACAACATTAACCATATCCATTTTTTACCTGTTGAATTAAAAAAATGAACTTAAATTTGTTAAAAGAGTTTTATAAATATGATAAATTTAATTTTTAATTACAATCATTATTTAATTGGAATATACAAATTTTATAATTAAAACTACTTATCTAACACTATGAAATATTTATTATGGACACATCAAATTATATTATAATTATAAGAATAAAAAATGATAATTATTAAATAAACTTTATGAAAATAAATTTTATTTTGAATTCTTAAATTATTCATATAATTTTAATTAAATATTTTTTATTTACAAAAATAAAAACCCTTAATTAATAATTTTTTAAATATTTACTTACTTATAATATAGAATAATTATAAAATATATTAACTTATAAAATGGATGTATTTTATTTATAATATCATTGGTGATGTTATTGTTACATTGGTTGAATTACTCTTCATAAGGGTCACATTACTATTCTGAATGTCAAGTTACTATTCCATTGGAATATGTTTCTTAACATATAAAAATAAAATTTATCTCATTAATTCATCATTTATAATATTATTATTGTGTACTTAATTAGATTTTATGTGATTATACTATATGACACAATTATAATAAGGCAATTACATCGATAAAACATTAGGTGATTACAGGTCTTCCTATAACATCTTCTCTCTCCAGCACCTTGAGATATGTTTTCATCATCAAATGGCTGAACAATCACTAG
The DNA here is from genome assembly GCA_963277665.1 of Viscum album. Lineage (NCBI taxonomy): Eukaryota > Viridiplantae > Streptophyta > Magnoliopsida > Santalales > Viscaceae > Viscum > Viscum album. The sequence goes on from OY728152.1 coordinate 1,054,891,381, forward strand.
ATCTCTAGACATAAATACTCCTTGAAAATAATCACCCTAGCCTCCTAATCTGCATAAAGGTATGAAGAATACCACAAATGGTTCTTGAAATGAATTCTAAAATCTTACACACAGGAGCACCCATTCTATAGTGTAAGTAGATCACGATGATTGGATGCCTTCTTTGTGGAAGAAAAAAACTCATCTCTGAAATGAACTAGGAACATATACCCTTAGATTTATGACTCCTCATAATCCCAAAGAAACAAAACCCACCATTTATTTGATTCCCCATGAAAAATCATTACATCCAATGAATTGAAATTATCATACTAACCACAAATCAAAATAATATATATCACATCATTTTCCAAACAATATTATGTGACTACATATAAAACAAATCCCCCTATCATTTTTAGACACTATCACTGAATATTTGAGAGTGTCTCCCTCCAAATTTCACCATCATCAACATATAATCTATGGATATGTTTTAGAACATCTTGTTGAACATCTTCTATATGAACGTAACAATCATGTCAACCAAGATCAATACCTAGAAGAAGAAAAAACTATTATAGAACATATACCTAGAATATTGAATATTTAAAAATAAATGAATAATTATTTATATTATCTTTTTATGGTTTCATCTTATCCCATTTTCGACCCATTTCAAATAGAGGTGGAATGTAGAATGATGAATAACTCCTTCCTAGTTCACTACCTTAAAATTGAGTCTCTTCTTTTAGAAAGCTAATAAAACATAAATGTTCTCACATCCGATCACAAGGGGGAAAAATACATATATCATTGTTGGTATCCTATGTTTACATCTCTAACTAAACATAGCTGGTAATGTTTCCCAAGCAACTCATGCAACCTCACTTATGACTAACACCAAACTCTATCCTATCCCTTGAAGCTGAACCTTTGTTACCACTATATCATGATCCCAAATGCACAAAGATACCTCAATGAGTGGAAATATATGGTGACTCTTTGAGTCCCTCCTCCAGTAGGCCCCATGTTTATGACTAGCACCGAAGGTATAGTAAAAAAGGATATCAGAGGAATTACACTCTATGTGAATCATGAAGAATATATATATAATAAAGAAACAAAAAACAACACCTACTCAGTCGTATATTTATCCAAGAATCCCCGAGTTCATCATAAAATTTATACAGTTCTAAAAAACTGATAGTAAAACTATAAGTACAAAAAAGTTAATGATGGCAGTAACCAAAAATCTCAAACATCTCTAGATAAACCAATATCCAGTAATATCAAACCCAATTACCAAACCGCACCAGCTTTCATGAAGAAAAATTATACATACTTTGGGAATCCATAACAGTATACTTAGTAGAATCCTCCTGGAATCCTCTCATAAAAAAGATAACAAATGCATGCTAAAACACAGTAAATAACTATTAAACTAACTCTCCACCAAAATAGGTATACAATGTTCCCAACCTCACCATGGTTATCTGTTACCAAGAAATGCGTACAAAAGATCATGCAAAAAATAGTAAAACAAAAATATAACCCCTCTATCGCATCCCCATTAATTTTCCACTATTCCCCAATATTGCACGTCCTTAGCATCTCACTCTAAAATTTAGCCATCCTAGAAACACTCGGGTAAGGAATCACAACATGGACCTCATGCATCACATAACAATAGCATCCCATCCACAATTCTATACTTTAACCATGTATTTTCTAGGATCCCCCATAGCTTGTATGGCGTATCTCAAAAGGTATTATACATCAATCCATTGGAGCGCATACAATGATTAATTCCCTAAACAAATCATATCCTATACACATCATATCGATTGTAGTCCTTGGGAAACTATATCGTAAAATACATGTGTGTAAAATAACAACAATCCATCATATCCCACTACCTATATATTAATGGTAAAATTGAATATTGCGCATTCCAACATAAGTTACTACCAGAAGAAGACAGTGGGGTAGAGTGGGTTTCCATATATCCATCCTCCCATCGTGACGTTATAGAAAACACCCTCCCTCTATCCACTGGGTGTCATTTTCCCTAAATAAAATGGTTAGGGTAGACAATGAAATAATATAATATACAAGATATAATATGGATCACAAGAACACAATTGGAATAAACTAGTCTAGGACTCAATTACATCTAGCATCACTTGAAATCCCATATGCCACTACTAAGACCAGATATCCTATAATAATAAAAGAAGATAAAGACATACATTAAATTTGTTATTTTCATTTAATTATTATGTATGTTAATTAATAAATACCCATTAATTAAACACTAATATCCACACTACATTACATTCCATTAAATTAATCACCACAACAAAAACCTTCCCCCTCAAAGAATAACCAAAACAAGCCAATAATTTATCAAGATTAACATATTTTTAGAATATACTTTCCATAATCATCCAACCCCAAGGGTTAATGAATTATTTACTGATTTACATCATTCCATATCCATGTACTCTAAGAAGACCACCCTAATCTTTCTTAAAGAGGAAACATGCATCCAATAACCTAGAATTGTCTCAATTATGTGGTAATGTTAAAAGGATAAAAACAAGAAAATCATTCATCATCCATTAAACATATTCATAAGGGAGTATAAAAGCTCCCAACCTAAAATAAATGGTTAATCACACATTTAACCCATTCCATCACCTCTAGTTTCATCCTTGACCCCACTTGCATACACCGATACATCTCACCATCACATGCATCAACTAATGGGACATTATCTGTAACTCCCTTCCCACATACCACAAAATCTATACTAGGCTCAACCATCCAATGCTTAGAACACATCCAAGCCTCCCTACCCCAAATCACCTCATCTTTCCAATCTCATCCATACCATGATCACATGATTAGGCTTGTATCAAGAGTACATCACAAGATGTGAGAAAAAACATTAATGAAACTAAAAAATGGTCCCTCAAAACAAGTCATTTATCCTTCTCATGAAAATGATATCTCACTGATCGAAAACAAGTCACTCAGCCTTATCATGAAAATATGAAACTCAGACCTGAGAAAATAATTTTTATCACACAACTAGGTCTACTTCCATCATGAATTAACTGTTCTAATTTTTAAAATTTTCCAACTATGGGAAACATTAGAAATCAAGATAAATCAATATATAATTAGAAAACATGCTCTTATAATTTATTATGGTTCAAAAACCTTGAGAAGAATCATTCATAGTTATCATGACATTAAAATTATTATACCTAAGAATAAACATGCGTCACATTATCATCAATGTAAAACCATAGTTGGAATCATTAAACATGCCTAATTTTCATTAGCTGATTAATTTACAATTATTTTTTTCATTACATTATTTATCAATTTATATCAAGAACAGCATTCCAACATGTTATATAATAGATATCACATTATCATGTATATAATTAGGCAATCCAATATCTTGGTATAAAACAAGAGTATTTAAAATATATCTCTATCTAATTACTGAATCAGATTAAACAATTATTAGGTCAATTTCACTTCCTTCCAAGGAGATAATTCATGATAGATTTTGGATTTATAATAAATTATAGATAAGAAATGATTCGCCTACCTCAAAAGTCAACATCATTATTCTAATGATAATATCCCATATCAGGGATCACAAATCACCTCCTATGAATGAATTGCATCCATCTGAGGATGCTGCAAAACAACCACACCATCAAACAGCCATGAAACTCCAATAGAAATAATTGAGGTCATCCTCCATAGATTGTAGAGAAGAAACTAGAGGAAAATAAATCAACATATAATATCCCACTAGAAAATAGAGAAATAATGCTCCTTGGATCAAAAAATATATCTATGGACTGAATACAGAAGCTTGATGATTGATCCCATTCAAACCAATATTAAAGCACTGATGGGAGGGATTTCATAAAACCTTGAATTAGGGATAGAGATTTGTTTGACATAGGGTTACGAATTACCTGAGTGGATAACAATTCTTACAACCGCACTATAGTAGGGAATTATATGACATGAAAACCCATTTCACTTTGGTTGATCCTTAGGATTATGTTGACACCATAAAACGTGTCACCTTTTTTTATAGTCACGAAATATTAAGCATTGTGAACCTTCTCTACATATGTTGTGAACTTCTATTACAGGATGTGTAATGCTAACACGATGTGTATATACATTCTTCCATCATTTCATAAGAAAACACATCCATACATCCTCTAATCATTGGAAACACACATAGGGTCTGTTTTTCATATATATGCCACCACATGACTGGCCCCAACCATGACTCCAATATTCATTGAGTATTTTAATTTCCAAAGATAATTTTTTGAAGAATAAAAACGTCTGATAAAGGTGTTTAAAAAGGAAATATCTTGATTCAAAACTTAATTATCTGAATGGTCCAACCCCTAAATGAAAAATTCAAATTCCATCCAAAATTCATGATCGATAAGGATGTCACTCACTACATGTCTGAAGATGTTTTCCTAGCAAATGATACACTCTACAACTCTATATAGATGATATACATGAGATAAATATTAAATTACATGCAATGGTTATTGTATAATCGATATGGGATTTATTAATATAGTGTTGTCTCAGGGGATGATTTGAAATTCAATTTGGAAAGTATCAACCTATATGAGACTTGAGTGATGTTTTTCATGACATTTTATCAATCATATGAGTTTATTAGGAGGATTGATACATTTTTGGATATAGAGATTCATATATGATGGAGTTGGAACCATATTATAACTATTTTTGTCCACTTGTTATTAGTTTTATTAGCGGAATTAACTTGAGAATAGTTTGAGTTATGCCTTATATGTTGTGTTCTGGAAATTAGGATTCTCATGAGGGTAATTTTGAGTAATGGTATAAATTATGGGATTTATAAAATTAATATCTTAGATTTATCAATGGGTTATGTCCTCATTATATAGTTAATGAATGATTTATTCCAAGGTTTTTAACCTTAAGAACTATAGGTTTGGTCTAATGGGACTTCATTAATTGAGAGGTGATCATTATGTGTTTCTGTTTAACAAGTGTTTAGAGGGGGATTGTCATGATACTTGAAAAAATGATATAATATTTCATTAAAAAATTGTTATTATTCTTTTTTGAAATGGTTATAATTTTGTTTTACAATAATATATTCTTTGTTGTGACATGTTGATCGACTTGAGAAATGGATCATGACATCGAACCTACTATTTGGTATTGAACTAATAAAATGGATCTATGTTTGATTACCTTATTTGTATGATGTTGTAAAATGATTAAAGGATAATAAAATTTATATTGAGTGGAACATGGGATTGATACTGATTATAATATATAACAATTTTTTCATTTGATAGATTTTTTTAACTATGTACTTGTTATTGTAGGAATTTATTGTGTGTATTAGGATGTTTCATGAGTAGTAAACAATATAAACATATATATATATGATATTTGTCATATGTTATTATGTATATATGTGTTAAATGTTGTAGATGGTAGTTATCCATCTGTATTCATTTTTGGGAGAATATTAAGGTATATTAGGTAGTTTGATGTATTGTACATTGGAAACCCATCCATTTTCCAAAGTGAGAATATGTCAAGGATTATCATAGTGTTTTATGAGTCAAATTTTAGATATTTATTTTCAGTCTATGGTTGGATTTTAATTATAATTTATTAGATATTTGTATTAATTGTCTATTATTTTACAACCCAAATTCCAATGATGTAATATATATGAAAAATATCTATTTCTAAATGGGATGAATTCTCACTACACATTAAATTTATATATTCTAGGGATATATGAAAAAAAATTATTCCTACCATTACAACATTGAAAAATATCTACTATATCATTTAATTTAGAATGGTAGATTCAATTACCAAGACTAGACAATGTAGAGAGAGGTTAGTAATTCTGGTTACTTCATGTACACTCGATGGAATAAAAGATATGATTCATATAAATTAGGCCACATCATATTTATACTATAGATGGATGAAAAAATATGGTTTTTGAAATTTTCCAAATTGGTGGAGTTTTAATGAGATGTATAGTCATACAACATATTTTAAAATAGTGGAAATTAAATCCTTAGATTTTTATAAAAATCCTAGAGACAGTGTTGACAAGAGTAGGTGAGATAGAGTACCTAAGAGGGGATGAAGAGACTATTTTACGATGAGGAAAATGACTTAAATCCATGAATATTTAGTTATATTAATTTTTTTACTTCATGATCAACCTACCGGGGAATCACATTGATGTATAAATCATGTATAAAATCATTGATTGAAATTTTATATGATGTTATATGTTACTATTGTGTTAGAGTAACAAATTAAATTTAATTTTTTTATTCTAATATAACATATAGTTATAAAGCTTTAGATATGTAATTCATATTATATTTGATAATGATGTGTGTATAGTATCTATTAATGTTAATATTCAACTCCCACCATTTGTCTCAATACATTGGCCTATGGGGAGTCAAGCCAGAGCACATGAGGCATTTCAATTATAGTAAATGAATAGATAACAATGATGGTAACTACAAAAAAAAGTTATCTGAGGAAATGTATTATTTTTTTATAAATTTGGGGCTTGGATGATTGATTTAGGATAACAAAAAACATGGGATAAAATATTTATGTTTTCCTATTCATCACGTTTTTGGGTTTAAAACTATTATTACAAAAAAATGGACTATGTTTATCCAATTTTATAGTTATAGATGTGTGAATTTTGATAAATTATGATGTTTTGTTATGATTTAATAATTTTATATTAGACAATGTTGTTAATTGGTGTGGCATTGGACCCATCAAGGCATGTTGGTTCATGAAATATTCATTGTTTTATATAAATGAAACAGTAGTTTTCAATGATAATTTTTTTATTTAAAATATCATAAATAATGTAAATAATATTTATCATGAAAAATAAATTACAGATAATTTCTTAAAATATAATAATAATGAGTTTTTTTGTAAATATATATTTTTTGATATATATTTCATCAATTTTCCGAAAAAATGTGATATTAAACCAAGATATTGTATGATTATTTGGATACATAATGGGGTGAGACCCTTGAATTGTTATTTCATGACACTACACTATTGACAACCCATTATGGGCCAATAATAATGTTGAGAGTGAACATTTATCCATGCTTTTAAAAGGCCATAGGTTGGTGACTAGAACCAAGGGTATAAACAAAAATAAATTTGCGGTGTTGATCATTTATTCCATGAGATATAATATAAAAATAATTGTCAACTCCACATAATATAAAATGAATTACAAAAAAAATCATGTAAATATAATAAAAAAGTTCTTAAAAATATTATACCAAAACATAACATCTATAATAATGACTCTTGTAGAAACTACAAGATGAAAACAAGTAATTTCCATCTTACTCACAAACAACCATCTATGAGCCCATAAAAATTATAGTTATTTAAAAAAGATTAGAATCAAAGTGAATTAATTAGGATAATCCACTAAACATATCAAGAAAATGAGGAAGAGACTTACTAATGAAAAATTGAAAAAATATAAGAACCATCATGCACCTATTACATGTCAATTATCACCCAAAAAAATCAAGGCTTTCCCACTAAATATAATATCAAAGTATAAAATATAATATGAAATTAAAATTTATATATATATATATATGGTACCCCATAACCACATACCAATTTATAAGGCCACCATATCACTTTAAATGTATAGGGTTGGTGCTTCAATATCATATATATCCACACCTCCACATAAAAACATACAACATCACACACACAACCAACTTTCAATTTCCATAGGTCACAACATTAAATCACAACCAAAAATCTAAATCTCAAAATGGAAGGTTATATTGAACATAAATTACATCAACAATTTCCCCTCATCCTACCTCCTATAACACTCACCATTCATCAACATCACATCTATATAATTTTTCCTATTGTTATATATGCACTACAACTATAAAACATTATAGAATATATATATGTACAATTATATATATATATACAAGCCCTTGATCGATAATAGTTTATGAAACATCTAAAGGATGATTGGGGAAGAGGGAGTAGTCATTAATATATTCACTCAGTGGCATCGATGTTTGGGAAACACATCAAATTGAGGACCATTTAGGAATTATTAAGGATAGAAGAGTCAGGTCATGGTTCACAAGAAATATCAAGAAAATATCATGTATATATAGATATGGAAATCCCAAACTAATGGTTTACACACAAAAACTACCAACACATAAAATAACAATTTAATTAACACCACAATACATTAATCTCCACTTATATCCCAATTCCATGTCCTAGTGATTGCTATTTTCATGATATGGTGAAAAAAACATCATTATCATCATATTTCACTAATCAGTACAATTTCTAGAATTTTCATTTATTCATGTCATTGATCATAAATTTGAGATTTTCCATTTCAATACACATTACATTTATCCATCCATAGTTAATGATTAAATATTTATAAATACACATTCCACTTCAAGATATTCATTCTATCATTTTTCAATTCAATCACATTCCTCATTAATAATTTTTTAAATTCCACTCATGTTCCTAACCACAAAAAAATATAACAAAACCCTAACTAAATTGAACCCATAAACATTAAAACTGCACAACATACTATCCTAACAACCTCCATACCCACACAATCTCTACCACAATAGCTATGAAAGCACCTCAATTTCACATGAACTAAAAATATAATTGGTAAAAAACCACAAATCATCCCATATGAAGCAATGTAATCCAATTAACCTCTCATCGTCCCAACATACAAAAAATATTCATTCAAACATTAACTACTGGATTAGATATCCCGATATAGGAAACAATAAGTATAAAAATGATAGATAAAAATTTCCATCAATAACCACTTCATTATAACACTTGCTTATTAAAAAATTATTTAATATTCAATCACAAACTCCATAACTCTATATTTCTATATAATGAACTTTTTCCAACAAATAATTTATTACCTCCTTATGAAATTTCATTCAAATAATAAATATTAGAAATAAAATAATATCATAGTAATTCAAATAATAATTTATGAAAGAAAATCAACAAAATCATTAATAAATACGATATTAAAAGGAATTATATAATTCACATGGGAATAACCTTATTCCAATAAGTTTCTATTAGATCATTATGTTATCATATTTCATTAATCCATTTAATTTAGTACATGAATAAAAAATAATTTTATATTTCCATGATTTTGATGTAAATTAAAAAAATAGGGACTCTAAAATACCTAAACTCATCTAAAAATTCAATAATTAATATGATTAAATGGGAAGAAGATGAGAAATCGATGGGAAATAAAAATTAAAAATTTTAATAGCATTTAACAATGAATCCTACAAAAATCCATGAACATATATAGATAATCATAAATAAATACATCTATCACACCATCTATTAGTTAAATAAATATGAATATAAATAGTAAAAATACGATAAATAACATTGTATTGGAATGCATTTTTTCTCATGAATCCAATCAAATGAAACTAAATGAAGGATAAGGATACCTTGTTCTATTATGGTTTATAAAATATCAAATTATTTATAGATAAAATAATAAACAACATTAATTTATAGTCACTCTCAAAAAATAAAGAATCATAATGTGATGTTTCTAATCACATTACAACCAGCTTGTTATGAAAACATTGGGATATGCTCAACACTGATATGGGGGGAATCGATGTTGGTGACTTTTTAAACTAAAAAAAACTATTTATCCCTATAGATCATCGACTAATTTTGATCTTGGATATCTTATTCGCTTCATCATTATCATTTCAATGTATATAAATCCATGTAACTAATGGAATATAATAACATTACAATGTTCACTATTAAATAAGAATTGCTAGTCTTTTATATGTATAATTATTACAAGTACATGGATTCTCTTATTTAATGTGATACCCAATTACAATATTTTATCCTGGAAAAAAAATTCAACCAAGTTTTTTTCCCTACATTTTAGGGGGGGTATGGAATGATCCTTCTTCCTTATACTGGTGATGACATCATAAAAATAAATCTCCATACTAGTTCATTATCCTGTCTATTTAGATAGTCTTCAAATTATTCTATAACTTTGAAACACCAAAAAATTTCTCCCCCAATATGAAATTTAATGAATGTTATAATTATTATTTTTTATTTCCCTTTCTACAATTATTGTCACTTTAATAGAATCATGAAAGAAACATCTCTTATTTGTCCTTTATATTCCTAGTAGTGCATGAAACATTATTATTCTTCAAATCAATAAGAGGGAATGATAATTATCTTAAATTGGTGTTAGAATTATTGTTCTCTTATTCTACTTCTATATCAATGACTATAAAATACTTTTTTCCCTTTACAGACTCTACATCACATATCCTCCTTCCTCTTGGGAACATATTGACCAACCCATCCAATTTTGTTTCTTATTCTTTTTCTTCTTATTGTATTATTCTTTAAGATGATATGCAAAACTACTTATTTTATTATCTCTCTTTCCCTCTTTTTTATTTCATTTATAAAATAAATCACTAGATCTAATTTTAATTCCTATATTCTTTATGATGTATAGGAAAGGCCAGATCTATATATATATATATTCATCTTCAACACCAGCTAATATTTTCTTAAGATTATGTATAAGATCTCCCATATTTTTTCATCATTAACCATAAATATATGCATAAATATAAATACTTATTGTGTCAGTTACATATATTCTCACTCATATTAATTGTTTTATTCACTATCACTTGTGAATACATAATTTGAATTTCCATTATTATTAGTAATTTAAATATCTTTTATATCTTTCATTATTATCTATAACGAGATCCACAATATTCATAATCCCCTTCTTCTTATAAAAAATTATTCATCATAAAATTTATAATAATTTCACCATGATATGAAGAGTTTTCATTTTCTTCATCTTCTAACATTTTTTTCACACAATTAATAATTAATATGTTAATGAATTATTGTGATGAAATGTCAATATATTATCATATAATTGATTCCATCATTCATAAATTTCTAGATTCCATATATTAAAAACTAAATCCACCTTTCTATGGAGAATGTGGAGTCTTTGTGGTCATGGCTCCACCATCATTCACTTATATGTATGATTGAATATTCGTATTATTTAGGCTTCAAAATTATCTTTCACATAATATTTGTTCACATAAAAAAGTCACATTCATTGTAAATTTAAATAAATCAAATTGACTTTATAGAAGAAATAAACTTTTCAAAACAGTAAACTATTTGAATAACTCAACTAAATGAACACCTATATGAATCACATAGAATTATAATTCACTTACATGAAACCTTTGGTTATATATATTTAGTTACAAGATCATTCAGAAACCTAGAACATTTGGCTATATGAAATATTCACCTATATGGTTCTACACTTATTTATACAGTCAATGGAAATTTTTAATTTCATCGTCATCAGAATTATTCTTTATCCCATCATTCACAAAATCATTCAATAACACTATATAAGAATAATTATAGATTTTATAATGACATTTTAACATTAAAAAAACATATCACCATAAATCGAGATATTTAAATGGTATCTCCTCAACCTGCCATGACACCCATTATCCAACCAATTTACTGAACTTCAAAACATCTTCATCATAGGGATATATAAATTTCTTCATTGTAATTTTCATTCTCTTTCATTCTCTATGGAAATCATTTTTACTTCATCTTGTTTTTATATATGGAACGTCTAGTATATCTAAATAATTTTTTCATAAATAATAATTCTAAGAAAAAAATCTATTATTTGATATATGATATGAAAACAACCCTAAACCAATATCCCAAGATATGTTTCATATGATCATCACTTAATAAAAAGTTACAAATGCATTGGAAACTTCTTAACACCCTCAAATATCTACTACCTAATATACAAATTTAAATTCAATCTGCACAATAATTCCTTGAAAACAAATAAAACTCACACAAAATGGGACCAATAATCTCATCCAATATATTTTTTGAAAATATCTTAAAAATGAGGTGTCAATAAGTGCTTTCTTCATTCTTATTGTCCTCATTTAATATGAATAATTCATTTAATTTTCCGTATCCCTTATTGAAATGAAATTAAATTTACTTGTGAAAAGGATGTCAATTCATCCATAATCAATGTTCCATACACTATCTCATGTTATGGCTATGTGATCTATAATCGTTGTAGAAAAGAAACTAATTTTTTAGGCAATAACACTATCCATTTTCCAATTGAACTTCATAACGAATGAAATTAGAACATACATTATTGTCTCAAAGGGTAATCATATTGTATTGCAGAATAAGAAAAATGACAGATACCAATGGAAATACAGTTTCCCAAAAAGACCGACTTTTTAAAATTTCACTCAATTAAACAAATAGGTCAAAATCATTCAAGTGAAAATATAAGGATTAACCAATTTGGTTATTCTTCTACCTTTCTATTTTTGTATCATTTTTTATTCAAATTTTCCCCATTATTTTCATAATCTGATCATCATTATCTTGAATGAGAGAGTTAATAAACCATGCTATGTCAATTAAATTCTCTTCAAGAAAATTCAAGAATATTTATATTGTATGATAAAAATAATTCTCTTAGCTTCCAAATTTTTTTCACTTATCTGTTTAATAAGGATACATAACAAATTATATTCATAATTATGGATCTATTATATATAAGATTAAAATAATATTTTTATGATAAAAAACCCATATGAATCTTAAAATTATACTGGTTTTGATTTTAAAACATCCACAACTACACAATGGATAATCATTTTTAATAATTGTTTTTCAGAATGCAAAATATAGAGACTAAATAAAGATAACATCTTCATTATCAATATTGTCTTGTATATGAATACACACAAATCAAATTTAACATAGATTATCCTCCATCAAATATATTTTTGAATAAAAAATTTTAAATCCTTAAATGATGGTAAATATGCCATCCCACCTTTTTATTACATAACTTTTCATTATATTTTACAATCAAAGGACCTATAGAGTCTAGTGTCCTGTAAATCATGGAAAAAATACATGAAAACAAAAAACACAATTTTAAATCCCCAAAAAAAGTATCTTGAAAAGTTCATATTATGAAAAACTATTTCATCTCATAAACTGGAGACAAACCTCAAAGGAATGGGTGAGCAGAATGCCCAGTAAGGAAAGAAAGGGAATTAGTTTACTTGTGATATCAATAAGACCTTGATGAAAAACCTAAAGACATGAGAAATGGAAAAGGAAGAATATAATAGATAAAATAACATGAGTCATAACATGAATATGTGGATGGAACATTTAATTTCAAAATTCATGAACACATCACTAACATTCATCCCTAAGGTGTAATAAAAAAATTACCATGACTATTCACCAAGGTATCATGAAACTTGTCATCTATAGAGATTAAATTCCATAACCACTAAATTGGAGAGATATCATGGAATACCCTTAATATGTACTTATTTTCACATGATAAAAATAAATCATAATCATACATTTCAAAAATAACCCATAGAGAGTAAAATAAATGGTTTTCACTTCAAAATCGCCACGTTTTAAAAGTTCTTAAAAAAATGATCATTTTTTCATTTATAACCAATGTAAAGAGAGTGGGGGTATTATGTTTGTCAATTACATAATAAAATAGATAAATGTTATGTCTTGATGAGTACCTATATAAATGAAAATTGATTTGGGTATTCATATAAATAAAACAAGAGAATTTCTTTAGAAATAGATATATTTTGAGATGAAAATTCTGCAGCCTAATGACTATACAATATAGTTATAGAAAATATTGAAAAGAGAGGCGTCAAGGACAAAACATTTATAAATAAAACATTATAAATTATAGGGACATAAAAACATTCAAATATGATCATGGTATGGATATTTTAATGACATACCACATGAAAATTAACTTGAATAAAGATAAGATGTGATTTCTTTTACAAAAAATTGAGCATCTTAGTGACATCCCAAAAAAGTTCATAAATCAAATTGATTAGAGTGGAAAGGGTATATAATCATATTGAAATGAAATTAAATGAAATAAGGATATATAATAATATACCCCAAAATAATAAAATGTAAACTAGATGACATAACATAATGGAATTCATGACATAAAAGAGGAGTGTGAAAGATTCCCTTACCTTGAAAAGTGACTTCGAAAGATCAATGTTTGGAACCTTGGGGGGATTTAGGGAACCTTGGGAGGAGTCCCTGGGAATTAAAAATTCCATAGATTCATTGAAGGTGATTTTGGAATGAATGGAATGGGGTAATGTCTTGATATTTATAGAAAAAAGTGAGAGAATATTTTATTATTTTCCAAGGGACACCTCATCAATGGTATTTGCCAAACCATGGGCTTAACCATGGTATTTTAACAAGATATTGTCTTCATGGGACACCTGATAACATATCTTACTATTCACAATTCGACTAAAATTATTACATCATTAATGATGTCTTTAAACACATAGAAACTCAAAACTGTATTTTTCTTATTCAATGAAAATCAAAACACATTATTAAAAAACTCATAAATTCACCCTAATCTAATATAGATGATCTGAATTAAATAATTTACTCCATTGGATGAAGATAATTTTCTAAATATTATTAATTAAATTTTTAAATAAAATCTTTATTTATTCCAAAAATAATCTTTAAACCTGTAACATGTTTTGTAACACCTAGAAAATTTATTAATGGTCCCATAAAATTATCATATAACCATATGAAAATAATGTAACAATTTATGATTACAATTATTGAAAAAAATTCCATTTTAAACTATAAAATTAATTATATAATTTTAAACAAAATATTTATGAATAAAAAAATACCAAATCATATACTATTATAATGTTTTCACTTTTAAGATGTCTATTATCTATTTATACATTTATGGGTGAATTTTTTAATTTTATCCAATTTACTATTAATACTATTCATTAAAATACATAAGGGTATGTTACTATTAATGAAAAAATTATTTTGATCTTATTACACCACATTTTTCAGCCTTATTACAATCATGTATAAATGATTTTTAAAAATCACTTCACAGAAAAAGTTATATAATAATAATTTTTTTATAATATTAATAAATAAACATTATTCATAAAAAACACTATTAAAAACACATTATTCATCAAATTGATACTTCATAGAAAAATTTCTAAATTTTTTATCCTATGTTAATTTTGTAATTTGAAATTAAAAAATGATGAATATTTGACAATAATAAATCTCTATGTTTGACAAATATTTGAAATGTATAATTTTTACTACTAAAGTCAATTTATCAAATTTGTCTTAATTAAACATATACTTTAATATGAAAAGATATTCCAAAAATTGGAATGATGAAATAACAATTTTATTTATATAAAAGGATTACACAAAGAAACTAAAGTCTTGTTACATAGTCCCTTATAACACATGCATAGAACCTATGTGTATGGCGTGATATGATGATAGAATCTTGGGGTGGCTCCAACAACATTTCATGAGTGGTGATTTCCATCTGCTTGAATTTCTCCCGTAGGTGATTCCATTCAGGATTCAGATGATGAAGCTCAGCATGGTATTGGTCCAGAGCAAAGCCTAGTGACGCAAACTCCTTCATAAGCTCTGATAGATGGGATTTGTATGGCGTGAGTCAACTAGATGAGTCCATCAACTCCTCTTTCTGTATTAATTAACCATTATCACTTGTATTTATAAAAAATAATCTCAATGTTGAAAGTTTAGTTTCCAATGGTCATATTGACAAACAGTCATATAACAGTCAAACCACAATGGTTTTTTTTAAATATACATACTTACTTAATTAAAGATATAGTTTTTTTGAGAAAAAAATAAAATAACACATAGGTTTAGGAAACAAAAAATTATTCAAAAGTTCAAGTCTTTACATTCATCCACCCTTAAGAAATTTCATCCCAAAAAATTTAACTCCTACCCTCAGAAGAGAAAATGTGTGGGTACTTCTGCCTCATAGACTCCTCTAGTTACCACATGGTATCTTCACATTTGTGTTTCCTGCACAACACCTTAATAATTTTGATAGTTTGGTTTCATAGATCCTTGCCTCTATGATCCCAGATCTCCATCATATACCCCATATATGAGAGGTCATGTTCCTTTTGAACCACATATGGATTTAGTACATGTGAAGGGTTAGGTATGTAATTCCTCTAAAGGGATACGTGAAAGACAGTATGTACTTGTGCTATTTTTGGAGGAAGTGCAAGACAATAGGCCACTACTCCCACACGATCCAGGATTTCATACGGGTGAATATACCTAGGGATGATCTTCCCTTTCTTTTCAAACCTCATGACTCTCTATAAAGGTGAAATTAAATGAAAGATCTTGTCACCAACATCAAAATCTTTTCCCCTTCAATTGTTTTCTGCATTGCACTTTTTCGACTCTGATAAGCTTTAATGTGTTGCTGGATGGCATGGACTGTTCTATCATCTCCAAAACAAGATTCGGCCCAAGAAACATTCTCTCACTAGCTTCATCCCAACATGTAGGTGTTCTACATCGCTTCCCATTTATAGAATCATAGGGTTCCATTTGAATACTCAAGTGGATGTTGTTATTGTAAGAGACCAAAACTAAAGGGAGATGTCCTATGTATGTCCACATGTGTTTGAATAGACCTTTCATATTGGACATCAGTTTGAGGGAGACATGTCATACTAAAATTCAAATTAGTGCTCAAAGCATGTTGAAGACTTCTCCAGATTTTTTATGTGCACCTTGTATCACGATCTGATATGATAGAAAGGGGAACTCCATGTAGCCTTACCACTTCCTTAATGTAAGTCTTCACATGTTGATCCAAATAAAAATCTTCCCATATAGAGATAAAATGGGTAGTCTTGGTGAGATGGTCCCCAAAAACCTATATCACATTGTTTCCCTAGGATGTTATCAGGAGACCAATGATGATGTCCATAGTGATATTATCCCACATCCATGCTTGTATGGGTAGTGGTTGCAAAACCCCTTTAGGAAGATTTCATTCTACCTTCATTTGCTGACATACCAGGAATCAGGATGTGTAGTCAGCAGTCTCCCATTTTATACTACCCAACTAATAATTATCACGAAGGTCCCTAAAAATTTTCATGCTTCCAAGATGTATAGAGAAAGTAGATCTATGAGCTTCATCCATAAGCTCATTTTTTATTTCTGGAAATGATGGAACACATAATCTTGTACAAATTTTCAGTACACCTTCTTTGATCAATATTGAACTCAGGAACAATCCATCCTTAATAGCCTCAAACTTCTGTAAAAAAGGATATTCATTCTGATCATTCTTGATCATCTCTAGTAATGTTGATTGAGAAATAATTTGGGTTAGGGTTAATGATGTTCCTTCCCTTATAATTCCCATGTCTAGAATTACTAGGTCATTGATCAAAGGATCTCTTTAAACCCTCATCATGAATATAAAAACTGGGTATTTCCAACATAATGCATCATCAACCTTTTTTACTCTTCCAGGATGACAATGAATTGAAGAATCATAGTCATTGAGATTTTCAAACCGTCTCCACTATATCATGTTCAATTCCTTTTGTGTGAAAATATACTTCAAACATTGATGGTCACTTTATATATCACATTTCATCGCATAAATATTGTGCATCCATGTCATTGGTGAAAAAAACCATAGCCTTCTCCAGATCTTACATATGATAGTTCTTCTCCTAATTCTTCAACTTTTGTTATGAAAATACAATGAATTTGGCATTTTCAGGGGTACCTACTGTAACGACCCAAAATTTTAAATAAATATTGTTTCCTAATTTTATGTGTTATTTTATTTTATTTTTTATACTCCACAAAAATGTTTCATTTGATAACATGAGTATAATTAAAATGAGACTGTTGGGTTTTGACTGTTATTTGACCATTGGTGAATATGACCGCTGGAAACTAAACGTTTTGACTATTGTCTCTAAATACAAGCAATCTTGGTTAATTAATATAGAAAGAAGATTCGATGGCCTCACCCAGTAGTCTTGGACCGATCAAAGCCCATCTAACAGAACATGGGAAGGAGGTAGCACCACTGGGCTTTACTCTGGACCAAACCCAAGCTGAACATCATCGTATAAAGCTAGAACGGGATCGCCTTCGCGAGAAGTTCAAACTGATAGAAATTACTACTCATGCGATGTTGGCCGAGCCTCCCTCAGATTCTCTCACCTTAGCACACCTTACACTTAGGTCCTATGCTGGTGTGATAAGGGGCTATGTAAGGAGACCGTAACTGTCTTGTGTAATCCTTTGTTTTAAATAAAAATTTCGATTTCTATTATGAATTTTCAAATGGCCGGATAAATATATTATGCATATTTTTGATTAATTTTAGAAAAAGGATATTTTAAATATGTTTATGTAGACCCTAAATATTTAAAAATGTGTAATGATTTTCAAAAAATGGTCTTTTACAATTATGTTCAGTACGAAATTTAGAGTCTAAAAAGATCAACTTGATTTTTTATGAATAGTAAATTATGAATAGTGATTTTATGATTAGGATTAATACTGTGTCCAAATGGATTAGTAATCTCACTTAAAGAAAGTATTAAAATAATCTAGGCACTTTGATTGTGTAATATGATTCAATAAAATGGTTAAATAACGGTTTCATAAATTATTATTCAAGTATTAGTTTTTTTAGATGAATAGTATTTTTTAATTAAAATTTTAACTAAAAATATTTATAAAATTATTTTTATAAAATGGACTTCATTTTTGAACTCAGAGCATCGATATTACGTTAAGGTAATTTTTGGGGTTTTTTCTGAAAAAAATAAATTTTCGATGAATAGTGTTTTTAATTAAAAATTTAATTAAAAATAATTAGAAAATTATTTTTATAAAATGGATTTCATTTTTGAAATCATAGCAGTGATATTTGGTTAAGGTGAAATTTTGGGCCTATTCTGAGAAAGTTGAATTTTCGATGAATAGTGAAAATACAGTTTTTAAGTTACGGGTGTTTAATGACATCATTAAATGATGTATTATGTATGTAATCAATATGGTCGACTTATGAATAGTAAGATAAGGTATGATGTGTCCCAAGTGGCCAATACCATGGGCAAATACCATGGGCATGCCCATGGTTTTTCCAAAACCACTAATGAGGTGTCCCTTGGCCATTAATGCCTTGTCCCTTCACTTTCCCTATAAATACCAAGCCATCCTCTCATCCATTCGACTCCCCACTCTCCCCCAACAAAGTTCTGGTCTCCTTACCTCCAAAGGAGTCCTCCCAAGGTTCCCCCAAGCCCTCAAGGTCCAAACCTTTGAGTTTTAAGAGTTACGTTTTAAGGTAAGGGATCCAACCTCTCTCTTTAATTTCAAGTAATATCTTTTATGTCATTCCTTTTATGCTCTATGTTCATATGTTGGAGGATGTTCTATTATACTTATCGTACTGCTCTTTTCATGTTCATATAATGAGAGATCCCCTCTTACTCTCACTATTTCGTTTTATGAATTTTTAAGTGGCGCCGTTAGGCTGCCGAAATTTTTGTAACAGATTTTTCTCCCTCCTCATTTTTCAAGATCTATTTTCATGTATAGTATTTCAAGTTCCTTTTTATTATGTTGGGGTATGATATCTAAATTTATCATACTGATCTTTTATGATCATATGATGAGAGACCCCATTTGATCTCTTCAATTCAGTATTTTGATGTTTTAAGTGGCGCCATTAGGCTGCCGAATTTTTAAGTGGTTCTTCACCCTTCTCGTTTTGAAGTTCTACTTTCATGTCAATTCTTTCAAGTTCCTTTTTGTTATGTTGGGGTATGATCTATATATCTGTCATACTGGACTCTTATGTTCATATGATGAGATACCCCATTTGATCTCTTCAAATCAGTATTTTGAGGTTTTAAGTGGTGCCGTTAGGCTGCCGAATTTTTAGGGGATTCTTTCACCCTTCTCTTTTTCAAAGTTCTACTTTCATGTCAAGTCTTTCAAGTTCCTTTTTAATTATGTTGGGGAATTATCTCTATATCTATCATACTTAACTATTATGTTCACATTATGAGAGACCCTATTTGATATTTTCAAATCATTTTGTTTGAAGTTTAAGTAACGCCGTTAGGCTCCCGAAGTTTCATAAGAGAAATCTAATTTTTGTCTTCCTTCCATGTTTTTCATTTAAAATGGTATGTCCTTAAAATTTCATTACCATGATCATGTATCCTTATTATTCTATACATCTACTGTTTTATGGGTCATTTATTAATGTTTGACCCATTTTCCCTCTCTTTATAATGTCTTCTAAAACCTCGTAACATAGCCGTTATGCTGCAGAATTTTCTTCTCAAAATGCCTCTCTCTTTTCTCAAAATTATTTTATGTTATAAAGTGAATACTAAAAGCTCTTATTTATACAACGGTATTCACATATATATCAAAATGTTCTATTTTAAATTCTGGGATTTACATACATGATACCCTCTTTCCCTTTCCGTGGGTTTAAAGTGACGTAAGGATCATGTCTTTAAAGCAGTTTTTAAAAACATTGTGATTATAAAATGAAACCCACTTATTTTATGCTATATGGGATATTTATGAAATGTTTGATGATGATATATGTGGCTCACATGATAATAAAGGCAAATTTAAGGGTGCGCCCTGATAGCGCTCCAATGCATTGGGTAATGATGTAACCACTAGAGATTACAATTTTCACGATACCTTGGTGAATAACCTTGGTAATTTTCAAATGACACCTTGGGGATAGACCCTGGTGATATGTTCATGATTGTCTATGTTAAATGATGTAGCCACATATTCATGTTATGAAAATGTTTTATTTTTATTATGATATGCCTCCTGATTTCATTTTCATTCCTTAAAGTTCTTTTCATGACTTTATTGGTGTATCTCAAGTTCATATGTAAAATGTTTCACTTGTTTCCCTTGCTGGGCCTTCTGCTCACCCTTTCTTTTGATATATGTCCCCAGGATATGAGATGCAGTAATTAGCCTAGGGTGAACATTAGGAAAAGCCTTTCAAGTGTTTAAGAAGAATGTTTTTTTTGTTTCATGTTTTATGTTCCTTGTTTCCAAGACACTAAACCTTAAAGATCCTCAGTTCTGTGTAATGGAATGAAAGTTGTGTTATAAAAAGACGGGTTTCTATAGTTGGTATCAAAGGATGGTTTAGTTATTTTTGGAAATTAGGATATGAAATTTCTAGGAAGAACCCTATAGAAAAGTTTAAATATAGGAAATCTTCCTGGTATTTTGGTGAGTATTGAGTAAGTGGTTGCCAAGAAAATACATCCCTGTCTGGATACGAGCAGGTAGAGGTGGCTCTGGCACAGATGTACAAAGGGGTAAAACCCGAAAACACCTCTTTGAGCTAGACTCGAACGGGAACTGGTACACGACAACGGGCCTTACTGCACTCTTGGTTACGACACTCCCGGGGGATATGCTTTGGTAAATTCATAATCTTGGTATGAACCATTGTTAAAGGAACAAAGATAAAATAAAATAAAGATTCACATAAGAATATATGATCATTGGTAACCTAGATGGGAACCTAGGGGATCACAAGTTAGTGTATACTTTTCTTCTACATGTTATCCTTATATTCTTTAAGTTCCTTTTCATGATTATTGGTTAAGTATTCAAGCCTCTAATTATACATTCTCTTCTTAGTTAATGGTGGGAAATGGAATAACGTGCCCCAACAACCAATGTGATAGGAAATGCGACAGTTTCCGTATTAATGTGAGAGAGATGATTAGGAGATTAAAAGATGATTATTATATTGGAAGACGTTCACTATTTTGGGGACCCTATATGATCGAGGTAAATAGATTACTATAGTATTTTCATTGAGGAGTAAGGTTGACTTATATTTTGAAGAATTGATGAAATTAAGGTGGAATTATAGTAATTTAGGTTACTTATGGGAATGATTAACCTATCTTGGGTAAAATATGTTTAGGTTAGCTACTTTTTTTATAAGATGTTAGGAGTGGTTGATGTTGTCTGGAGATTAACAATGAAGTTGTTTTGGAAGACTATGTTATCAAATCCTTCTTGTATTTGGGTTTCAATCTTAGTTTGGTTTATTTTGTGGAATTTTAAGGACTGTTATTTATGGAATGGTCTATGATGAACTTTGGGTAGTACCATGGAACTTTGGAGAATTAAAAGTAGTCTCCATTCCTATGGGATTATTTCTTTTTGAAGAGTTGTTTTACGTTAACCTTTCTGTTTTTGGGATAATGTTTAAAGATAGAAGAAATAGATAGTTAATCTTTTGTAGATTATGTAATTCTCTAGAAGATGATTCTTGTGCTTTTATGAGACCAAGTGTTTTTGAAGTCTCATCATTTGGAGAAAAGATTAGTGTTGGTAGGGACTTATTAAAGGATTAAACTCTACATGAAGGTAGGTATATTTTCTTATGTTTTTGTTCTATGTAGTAAATGAATTCCTCAAAATTATGAAAAGAAATGTAAAACAAAAATGTTGTTGGTTTACGTTTCCTACTAGGTAATCAAAGACCATTTACACACATCATAAGTTTGGGATTTTCTTATGGTTAACTTTCTCCTAATCATGTTCTCTATCAGTCTCCCTCAGAACATGACCCTTGGTTTTCTCCTCCATGTCAATGTTTTCCTACATGGAATCCTAGTGTGGGTTAACTCGGGTGACCTTTGTACTTCCCTTTCATTCTTTTAAAGTTATAGTTTTACTGACTCCTTTTCCGATGTGGGACTTTCAATGAAATTTCAAAACCCAATTTTAAAAAATTGCGAGGACGCAATTTCTTAAGGGGGGAATATTATAACGACCCGAAATTTTAAATAAATATTGTTTCCTAATTTTATGTGTTATTTTATTTTATTTTTATACTCAACAAAAATGTTTCATTTGATAACATGAGTATAATTAAAATGATACTGTTGGGTTTGGACTGTTATTTGTCCATTGGTCAATATGACCGCTAGAAAGTAAACGTTTTGTCTATTGTCTCTAAATACAAGCAATCTTGGTTAATTAATATAGAAAGAAGATTTGATGGCCTCACCCAGTTGTCTTGGACCGATCGAAGCCCATCTAACAGAACTTGGGAAGGAGGTAGCACCACTGGGCTTTGCTCTGGACCAAACCCAAGATGAACTTCATCGTATAAAGCTTGAACGAGATCGCCTTCGCGAGAAGTTCAAACTGATATAAATTACTACTCGTGCGATGTTGGCCGAGCCTCCCTCGGATTCACTCACCTTAGCACACCTTAAACTTAGGTCCTATGCTGGTGTGATAAGGGGCTATGTAAGGAGACCATAACTGTCTTGTGTAATACTTTGTTTTAAATAAAAATTTCGATTTCTTTTATGAATTTTTAAATGACTGGATAAATATAGTATGCATATTTTTGATGAATTTAAGAAAAAGGATATTCTAAATATGTTTATGTAAACCCTAAATAATTAAAAATGTGTAATGATTTTTAAAAAATGGTCTTCTACAATTATGTTCAGTATAAAATTTAGAGTCTAATAAGATCAACATGATTTTTGATGAATAGTAAATTATGAATAGTGATTTTATGATTAGGATTAATAATGTGTCCAAATGGATTACTAATCTCATTTAAAGAAAGAATTAAAATAATCTAGGCACTTTGATTAAGTAATGTGATTCAATAAAATGGTTAAATAACGGTATCATAAATTATTATTCAAGTATTTGTTTTTTCAGATGAATAGTGTTTATTAATTAAAATATCAATTAAAAATATTTAGAAAATTATTTTTATAAAATGGAATTCATTTTTGAACTCAGAGCATCGATATTATGTTAAGGTAATTTTTGGGGATTTTTCTGAAAAAATTAAATTTTCGATGAATAGTGTTTTTAAATAAAAATTTAATTAAAAATATTTAGAAAATAATTTTCATAAAATGGATTTCAATTTTGAAATCAGAGCATTGATATTTGGTTAAGGTGAAATTTTGGGACTATTCTGAGAAAGTGGAATTTTCAATGAATAGTGAAAATACAGTTTTTAAGTTACGGGTGTTTAATGACATCATTAAATGATGTATTAAGTATGTAATCAATATGGTCGTCTTATAAATAGTAAGATTAGGTATTAGGTGTCCCAAGTGTCCAATACCATGGGCAAATACCATGGGCAAACCCATGGTTTTTCCAAAACCACTAATGAGGTGTCCCTTGGCTATTAATGCCTTGTCCCCTCACATTCCCGATAAATACCAAGCCATCCTCTCATCCATTCGACTCCCCACTATCCCCCAATGAAGTTATGGTCTCCTTACCTCCCAAAGTGCCCCCAAGCCCTCAAGGTCCAAACCTTTGAGTTTTAAGAGTTACGTTATAAGGTAAGGGATCTAACCTCTCTCTTTAATTTCAAGTAATCTCTTTTATGTCATTCCTTTTATGCTCAATGTTCATATGTTGGAGGATGTTCTTTTATACTTATCTTACTGCCATTTTCATGTTCATATAATGAGAGATCCCCTCTAACTCTCACTATTTGGTTTTATGAAGTTTTAAGTGGCGTCGTTAGGCTGCCGAAATTTTTGTAACAGATTCTTTCTCCCTTCTCATTTTTCAAGATCTATTTTCATGTAAAGTATTTCATGTTGCTTTTTATTATGTTGGGGTATGATCTCTAAATTTATCATACTGATCTTTTATGATCATATGATGAGAGACCCAATTTGATCTCTTCAATTCAGTATTTTGATGTTTTAAGTGGCGCCGTTAGGCTGCCGAATTTTTAAGTGGTTCTTCACCCTTCTCGTTTTGAAGTTCTACTTTCATGTCAATTCTTTCAAGTTCCTTTTTGTTATGTTGGGGTATGATCTCTATATCTATCATACTGGAAACTTATTTTCATATGATGAGTGACCCCATTTGATCTCTTCAAATCAGTATTTTGATGTTTTAAGTGGCGCCGTTAGGCTGCCGAATTTTTAGGGGATTCTTTCACCCTTTTCTTTTCCAAAGTTCTACTTTCATGTCAAGTCTTTCAAATTTCTTTATAATTATGTTGGGGAATTATCTCTATATCTATCATACTTAACACTTATTTTCACATGATTAGAGACCCTATTTGATCTTTTCAAGTCATTTTGTTTGATATTTAAGTAACGTCGTTAGGCTGCCGAACTTTCAGAAGATAAATCTAATTTTTGTCTTCCTTCCATGTTTTTCATTTCAAATGGTATGTCCTTAAAATTTCATTACCATGATCATGTATCCTTCTTATTCTGTCCATATACTGTTTTATGGGTCATTTATGAATGTTTTAACCATTTTCCCTCTCTTTTCAATGTCTTCTAAAACCTCGTAACATAGCCGTTATGCTGCAGAATTTTCGTCTCAAAATGCCTCTCTCTTTTCTCAAAATTATTTTATGTTATAAAGTGAATACTCAAAGTTCATATTTCTACAAGGGTATTCACATATATATCAAAATGTTCTATTTTAAATTCTGGGATTTACATACATGAGACCCGCTTTCCCTTTCCATGGGTTTAAAGTGACGTAAGGATCATGTCTTTAAAGCAGTTTTTAAAAACGTTGTGATTATGAAATGAAACCCATTTATTTTATTCTATATGGGTTATTTATGAAATTTTTGATGATGATATATGTGGATCACATGATAATAAATGCAAATTTAAGGGTGTAACCTGATAGCGCTCCAATGCATTGGGTAATGATGTAACCACTAGATATTACAATTTTCATGATACCTTG
The DNA here is from genome assembly GCA_963277665.1 of Viscum album. NCBI lineage: Eukaryota > Viridiplantae > Streptophyta > Magnoliopsida > Santalales > Viscaceae > Viscum > Viscum album. The sequence continues at coordinate 1,054,917,406 of OY728152.1, forward strand.
GTGAATAACCTTGGTAATTTTCAAATGACACCTTGGGGATGGACCTTGGTGATATGTTCATGATTGTCTATGTTAAATGATGTAGCCACATCTTCATGTTATGAAAAAGTTTTATTTTTATTATGATATGCCTCATGATTTCATTTTCATGCTTTAATGTTCTTTTCATGACTTTATTGATGTATCTCAAGTTCATATGTAAAATGTTTCACTTGTTTCCCTTGCTGGGCCTTCTGCTCACCCTTTCTTTTGATGTATGTCCCCAGGTTATGAGATGCAGCAATGAGCCTAGGGTGAACATGAGGAAAAGCCTTTCAATTGTTTAAGAAAATGTTCTTTTTGTTTCATGTTTTATGTTCCTTGTTTCCAAGACACTAAACCTTAAAGATCCCCAGTTCCGTGTAATGGAATGAAAGTTATGTTATAAAAAGGCGGGGTGCTATAACTACCCAATTCCTTTTAGAGATACATAGCTAAAAATAAGGAATCATTCTCTAAATGAGTGTAAAATTAACACGGGTGTAGTAACAAATATCACCTTCACATCTTGGAAACATTCCTCACACTCCTTTTTATAGATGAACTTGACACCTATTCGAGTTATTACGGTTAACAGATTATAATTTCATGAATAGTTATTCAAAAAAACTCCTATAATATCCTGCTAATACAATGAAACTAAGAATATCAGTTATTATTGTTGGAGGATTCCAATCCTCTACAACTTTTGTCTTTGTAGGATCAACATTGATTCTTCCATTGGTAACAATGTTCCCTGAGAAAGAAACTTTTTGTAAATAGAATTCACATTTTCTGAACATTCCATAAATCCTCTCCTTCCATAGAGTTTTCAAAATTACCCATAGATGATCCTCATGCTCCTCATGACTTTTGTAATATATCAATATATTATCAATGAAAACTACCACAATGTTATCAAGGTAGTTCTTAAATAATCTATTCATCAAATCCATAAAAATATTAGGTTCATCAGTCATTCTGAAGTGCATAACCACAAAATCATAATGCCCATATATTGATAGGAAAGAAGATTTTCGAATATCTTCCTTCATCACCCTCAATTGATGACATCCAGAACAATGATCATTCTTTGATATGAATTGGGCCCCATGAAGTAGGTCAAATAAGTCATCAATTCTAGGAAGAGGGTATTTGATCTTCATTGTGATCTCATTCAGTTCTCTATAATCAATACATAACTGCATTGATCCTTCCTTCTCCTTCACAAAGAGAACAGGTGCTCCCTAAGGAGACACACTTGGTCAGATAAACCCCTTCCCAAAAAGATCTTGGTGTTGTTTCATTAATTCCTCCATCTCCACATTTACAATTTTATACAGTTTATTTTATATTTTATGATATCCAGGTACGAGTTTAGTGGATAAATTTACCTCTCTTTCTTTTGTAAGTCTGGGTAACTCCTCAGGAAATAAATCAACATATTCCTAGGTGATGGGAACATTTTCTATCATTATACACTCATTTCATTCTTCTTCTTCTTCACCAATCAACTCCATAACAATGAATATACAACTAGATGTAGATAAGGTTGAGATATCTCTCCTTGGATGATAACTATAGGTTTTCCATTCAAGACTAATGAGATTTCCTTCCTTTTATATTTGATCATATAAATATAATTTTAGAGATAGTCCATCCCTAGTATAATGTCGAATTCCTGCATGGGAATGACTACTAAATGTGCGGTAAGATTTTTCTCACAAAATTTAATACTAGAAATTCTAATAACTGATGATTCTTGGATAATCCCACCAGAGGTCTTGAATGAAAACTCTAATTTTAGCCAATTGTGGGTGGATTATAAATTCTTCTCAAACATGGAGGGAATAATAGAATCCGTAGAACTATAAAACAAAAAATTACTTGCTAGCTTTGAGAGTTCAAAAAGAGTACCTTCCACCACATCATTTGGTGATTCAACTTCATCCATAGTGATTGAAAAAGTACAACCATGTTCCCTTGGTCATTGCTGAGGCTGATGGTGATTCCCATGCACTGCCCTCAGATTTAGATAGTGATTGGAAAAGTGACCATGTTGTCAAAACATATAGCAATTGACATCATGTAGGGCATGCACCATCTTCCCCTTGTCTTCAGTGTTAGAAAGTTCCAGATTCATCTCACTATGACAAGTTTGCATAATATGGTCATCTCTTCCACACTTGTAGCACTTACTGCTCCCATGATGGAAACCCCCTGAATGCTTCTTCCAAAATTTATTACACGTGGGTATTTTCACATTCTTTACACCACTTCCCTGATCAAAATTCATCAATAATACTAGATCAATTGATCGTTTCTTGTCATTGTATTTCTAAGACCCTTGTGTCTCACCAAACTCCAGTACAACTTTCATCACACTTCCCACGATCTCCTCATAGCTATCATTGTCTCAATTGGCTAGATTATTTTGAAGATGTGGTCTAATTCCAATTATGAATATATCAAACTTAACATTTGGATCCCTGGAAAATCTATAGGTGTAATGTTAATTCCTTTTGAAGTTTATCTCAGAGCTTCCCATAGATTCATTCTCCTTCTACTTCATGTAGATAAAATCCTTCTCCATTCTTGTTCTCATGTAGTGAGGGAAATAATTATTGAATAATATCACTATGAGTTGTTCCCACTCCATAGCTTCAACCTCCACTATAGGCCTCATGTTTTTAATGAGTTCCTACCACTGATAAACTTCTCCCTCTATGTGATAGACAGCTAGGGTGAAATTATGTTTCTCTGAACATTATAGAAAAGAAAAAGATATTCCCTATAGAGATGATCCACTGTTCTGCAATAAATGGGTCGATAGATCCACTGATGGTTGGTGGTCATTGAAACATAAAGGATTCAACATAATGTTGTTCCCTTCGTGGTGAGATCAGTCTCTCAGTTTGATTTAGGTAATTTCCCAAAACATGAGTCAGTTGGTTCATCATTCATAAGAAATTTTCCATTCAATATTCCGTTGGAGGGTCGTCAACGCATGGTCCATTGTGTCCACTATTTGCACCGTTCCTCCTATTTCACACCATTTTATATAATAATAAAACATTTGTGATAAGCTAATTTCATTTGTCATTCTTTTAACTACAATGGAGATTATTTCATAAAATATCATGCTTAATAAATTACATTTCTCTATAAATCATTCAAAAATGATTCATAAAAATATTAATATTAACCAATCAAATACCCAAGGAGTTTCAAACCAGGAGTGTAGCAAGGCCTGTTTTCATGTACCAGGATACCTCAGTTCAAGCCTAAATATCCTTATCAGATTTTACAATCCTAGGTACATCTGGACCAGAGAGAAATCCACTTGTATGTATCCAAATAGGGATTTATTTGTTCTGAAAGCACTTAATTAATATTTTACCAAAATACAAGGAAGTTTTCCTATTTTTAAATTTTCTATAGGGTTCTTCATAAAGTTTAAATTTCTTAATTTCAATAAATAACAATACTATACTTTGATACCAACTATGGCATCCCACATTTTTATTACGTAACTTCCCATTACATTTTACAAAAGTGGACCTTTAAAGTCTAGTGTCTTGGAAATGAGGGAGAAAATACATGAAACCGTAAAACAAACTTTTAAATACCCTTGAAAAGTATCTTTAAAAGTTAATCCAATGGAAAAATACTACATCTCATATCCTGGAGACATACATCAAAGGAATGTGTGAATAGAAGGCCCAGTAAGGAAATCAAGGGAATCAGTTTACTTGTGATATCAATAAGAAAATGATGAAAAACATAATGGCATGGGTAATAGAAAAAGGGAAATATCCTAGATAAAATAACATGATTCAAAAAATTAATATAAGAAAACATAATTTAATTTATACATTCATGAAAATATCACCAAGGATCAACCTCATGGTGTCATAAAAAATTACCATCGTTATTCACCAAGGTATCGTGAAACTTGTCATCTCTAGAGATTAAATTCTTTAACCAATGCATTAGAGTGAAATTAGTGTGAACCCTTAATATGTATTCATTTTCTTGTTAGCCACACAAATCATAATCTTACATTTCATTAATAACCCTTAAAGAGTAAAATAAATAGTTTTCACTTAAAAATGATGACATTTTAAAAGTGCTTAAAAATATGATCATTATTTCATTTATAACCCAAGGAAATAGATTTATGGGTATATGTATGTTAATTAAATAATAAAATAGATCAATTTTATATGTTTATAAATACCCCTATAATTAAAAATATATTTAGTATTAATGTAAATAAAATAAGATAATTTCTTAATAAAGAGAGATATTTTCAGACGAAACTTCAACAGCATAAAGGCTGTACGAAATGGTTTTAGAAAATATTGAAAAGAGAAGGGGAAAGCAAACCCATTAAGAAATAACTCATAATACCATATAGGGACATAATAAACTAGATATAAGATCATGTTATGAATATTTTAATGGAATACCTCATGGAAAGGAAACATAAATGAAAAGAGAAGATGTGATTTCTTTTTATGAAGAATTTGGAATCCTAAGGGCCTCATTTAAAAATTCAAAAAATCAATTGATGAGAGTGGACAGGGTATATCATAATTTTGAAATTAAAAGGATTTTAATAAGGATATATAAGATCATAATCCTACATAATAATATTGAATTTATAAGACATAATATAAAGGAAGTCATGACATAAAATTAGTCGGTGAAAGGTTCTATTACCTTGAACAGTGATTTGGAAAGCTCAATGGTTGGGACCATGAGTGGCAATATAGAACCTTGGGGGACTCATTAGGAGGTATTATGTCTAGTGCATCATTGAGGATGATTTTGGAATGAATGTAATAAGGGAATGGCTTGGTATTTATATAAAAAGTGAGGGAATGTTTTACTAATTTATTAGGGAAACCTCATCGGTGGTATTTCAAAAACCATTGGCTTTCCCATGATATTTTCCCATGGTATTAGCCAGATGGGACACCTCATAAAATATCTTACTATAAAAAAGTTTAAAATAATTGTTACATCATTAATGATGTCATTAAACACACCAAAACTCAAAATTTTATTTTCACAATTCACTGAAAAACAATAAATTTTATAAAAATATCATTAATTCACACTAACCTAATATCTATGATATTAAATTAAAAATGAAATCCATTTTATGAATATAATTTTTTAGATATTTTTAATTTTATTTTTAAATAAAATCAATATTTATTAAAAAACAACTGTAACACTACAACTTGTATTGTAACACATTGAAAAAGTAACAAAGGTCCAATGAAATTATTGTATTACCACAGGAAAACAAATTAACAATTAATGATTACATTTTATGAAAATAAATTTCAATTTTATATTATTATATTAATTATTAAACTGTAAATAAAATATTTATGACATACAAAAATACAAAAACTTATACTATGGTCGTTTTTTCACTTGTAAGATGTCTAAATTGTATTAATATATTAATCAGTGATGTTTCTATTTTTTTGGCTAATTTAATATTCATTATGGTTAATAAGGATATTTTACTATTCACCAAAAAAATTATTTTGATCTTATTTAACCAATATTTTCACCCTGATTATAACTATTTATGACATATTTTTAAAAATCATTTCATAGAAAATGTTATCTAATAATAAAATATTTTTACTATTCATCAAAAAACACAATTCATCAAATACTATTAATTAAAAAACAATTCGCAAAACACTATTCATCATATTGAAACATAATAGAAAAATTTATAAAAAAATTAGCCTAGGTTAATTTTGGAATTTGAAATTCAAAAATTATGATTATTTTACAATAATAATTCCCTATATATGAGAAATCTTTGAAAAGTATAATTTTTTACCTCTAAACTAAATTTTTCAAATATATCTTATTAATCATATAATTTATTAAGAAAAGATATTCCAAAATAAGGAATGGTGAAATAAAAATATTATTTATACAAAATGACTACACAAAGTAACTAAGGTCTCATTACATATCCCCTTTTAACACCTACATAGGACCTAAGTGTAAGGTGTGTTGGGGTGATTGAATCATGGGGCAGCTCAGAAAACATTTCCTAAGTGGTGATTTCTATCATCTTGAACTTCTCTAATAGTAAATTTTGGTCAATCTTTAAATGTTGAAGATTTTATTGGGATTGGTACATAGTAGAGCCCAGTGATGCAACCTCCGTCCCATGCTCTGATAGATGGGCTTCGTACAACCCATGTCTATTAGATAATGCCATTGAGTCCAATTTCTGTATTAATTATCCAAGATCAATTGTATTTATAAAAAATAATAATAATGTAATAAATTTAGTTTCCAATGGTCATATTGATGAAGAGTCATATAACAGTCACAACCCAATGATATTATTTCAATTATACTCACATAATTAATTAAAGGATACAGTTTTTTCTGAGTACAAAATAAAATAACAAAAACTATTGAGAAACAAAATTTAATTAAAAAATTGGGTAATTATATTAAATTCTTCATTTAAGCTATCCATTATTGGAATCCATCATTACATATATGGTTATCCCCAGGAAGGAATTATACACAATCAATTGAATTCATTTTAAGAAAAAATACAATACCCTTATAATCATGAAATAGGTTTCTCTTCATGTTCGTTACTAGGAACATCATGGTTGAGATTATTTCCTTGACCATGTTATTACATTCTATGTAATCATCACACTAGTATATATAGATTTTAGTTTAGAATTACATCGAGGTAGCACAAAACATATAACTTCTTAAATTTACATATGTGTGTATTTTCTAATCCCAATAATTTTAAGTAACATTATGACCTATGAAACCATAATATTATTTAAAAACTCAACATATGTTGAAATTGTTATGGAATAATATATAATAGAGAGACCATACACGTCACAACACTCCCACAGAACTCATTCAACACATGTTTTGACATATGTTGAAAAAATATCATTACATTCGACTTTATCATGTTTGATTTCATCTTCTCCATTGCATATAATAAATTCTTTTTCTTTTTTCATATTTCATTCCTTCTCTATATCTATCATCCAAACAAAAAATTTATAATTTTGGTCATCAGAAAACATCTTTTAGTGTCCATGTCATATCTTGTGATCCGTTTTCCTTACATAAATCCTTTTATATGTGACACGCATCCTGGACATCTTGGACTTGTTTTGAATTTGACTTGAAATTATCTTGTTTTATATTAATGTATTACCAATCTAATTTTTTTATATTAATAAGGTTTTTCTAATTTTTAATTTTCTCTTTATTAAGTACAATTCATAAAAATGTTTCTTATTTCCTCAGCAAATTTTTGGAAACACTTTTATTACATTATATTAATACATGAATAAATTATCATGCATTATTATTATGATTATAACCACCACTAATATCAAAGAAATATTTATGGGCATAAAATACGTTTGATGTAGATAGGTTCTTGTAGTTTCATGAATGATTATACTTATTTTAAAATTCACTAACCTTTAACATGGGATTACATTATGATTTTATGATGATAAGAGTTTACTATAAATCATGTGCATAATTCTATAACCTGTAACAAAACCGATATTTACCAATGAACCTTGATCTTATCGAATCTACTACAAGCTGTGCACGATTTATAGAATAATGGGAATGATATTTTTGGGTCCTATTCACCACTTATTGGGTTCTTACTATGAAAAAAACTCTATCATAGGTTTTTATAACCACTATATATATGGTGGTATGATTATTATCTCATTTATTAATTAAAAACATTTTCACATATTGTTTTTAATCATGTAATTTTCATCAAACAATACTTAGATAAAACATTATATGTAGTTATGGATGGTATATCATTCATCAAAGATAATTATGATAGATAATAAAATGTTGTAATGATATTTCTATCACATGTTAGTGGTATTTTATCATTATAATCCTCTACGTATCATTTAGTGTTAGTTGAAAATTTATCCTTATTTTATGAAGAAACAATTTATGCCTTCTCAATATTTGTCATTTTAATTTCCAATTCTAGAAATTTCCTATTGAGGGTGTTCATTAAGAATTAATTACAAATTACCATCTCATCACAGTCCTTATTCATATTTTATACATAATTATCTTGCATATTGACTTCTTTTTTCTAACAATAATTTATTTTACATGATCTTTTGGGACTTCTCTTCAAGCTGTAAATCCTCGACATCAATTCAATTTTAAAATGTTATTCAAGAGTCTCCTAGACTTCATCATTCCCCTAAACTTATTTAATCCAATAGTATTTTAAATTTAATGAACTAATTTTTAGATCATATTCTTGGTCTCAAAGGATCCGACCATCTTAGAGAGATTTATACATTCTAGATTCATTTCATTCAAATACCCCTCCATGTTATTCATTTATTCTTAAAGATGGGTGATTTATTCTTATCTATAGTAAAAGAATCCACAAATAAGGGATATTATTTCTTAGGTAATTCAGTGGATAAAATATTTTAGTCCACTACTCATATATCTAGAGAAGTTATATGTAGATCCCCATCACCAATTAATCTAAGATATTGATATTTAGAAATATTTTCCGAACAACTTTTACATACATTGTGTTCACTTAAATTTGATACACTTGAGTTATGAATGTTTTTCCTCTCCTTGGTTGTTATTTGAACAAATATTTCTTCACATTACATGATATTTATTCATTATTTTTCATAAATTCATGGAGATACTAAACTTACTTCTTCCTCATGGTTTAATATGGAGGCTATATTCACCTTTCACCTTTATTTATTTATTTTCTTCAGGAAGAAATTAGTTTAAATTAAGTTCTTCTTAGAGATAAATAAATCATCAAAAAAATATGATTCATTTTTATTACTGGAAATAAACTCAAATAGTAAATATAGAATATCATCCACATATAGAATCTAATAGAATTGAACTATGAAACTTATATAACATGTTAAGAAAAATTCAAGAACTGATCCACACGTAGAGGAGGTGAATGTGTGATGAGGAATTTTTAAACAAATCTATTCATTTTATCCATATATATAATATAAATTCAAGGTTATTGGTTCCATTTTTCTCATAAATTTTATCATTTAAATGTATATGAATATAAGTAAAAATTGAAACATGGTATTTTTAAGAGGTTCAATACCAAAAATGGGTAGTTAGTCCTTTTTATGTATGGTGGTAACTAGTGTGTAGATTATCTACATGAGAACCAATTATAATGGTTTTGAATGAAAAAAATTGTGTAAAATGTATGTTTAAATTCTCTTTTACACGGTAATGGTTAAAAAACCATCATTCGTGGAATGGTGATAAATTCTTAAAACTTGTACTCCTTGTTGGTTATTTATATTGACTTTTATAATAGTATTCAACATCATCAGGTAAATTGAAACACCAAGAATGTTCTTCACTAATGTGACATATTATTGATGTCATTATGTTACTTTATTATTATTCCTCTTTATTCTATTTTCACTTAAAAATCATCTTGCATAAAACATCTATTTTTCTGCCTGTGTATGGACAACACTTCACACAACTTCATCTTATAAAAAAACAAGTAAGAATCTTAATTTTCATTCACATGTGAAATAATTATTCTTCACTTATTATTAATCTCATAAAATTATTGTAAATACATTAAATGTAATTCATATAACCTCTATCATATTGGGAACTTCACATCCAACTCGTCTTATTATTATTATTATTCATCTGTTTCTTCTTACACATGAATATATGTACTGTAAATTCTTCTATTTTATCTTCTTCTCTATATCATAATTAGTGCATAAAGAACTACACTGGATATACAATACCTTCATATACTATTTATTATGTATAGGAATTACTATTATCACGTCTGCAAATTAATGTTTTATGCTAATAAATATTTTATTCCATTACTATATCAGATCTCTAAAACATTTTTCTTCGTAAATTAGAAATATATATATATAAATAAATTATTAAATAGTTGGTTTCAACTTTTCTTGATATTCATAACTTATGTATGCACTATACATCATCAATAATTGATTTTAATTACCACAAATATTTTTAATTCAAATCTATTATATATCATCATTCATTATCTTCCACTAAATCCATAATCATCAGCCACACTTTTGTCTCGTAAAAACCACATCATCATAAAATATATAATAACTAAACCAAAATATTAATAATTATTGTGCTTTTCATCTAAATAATTTTTTACACATAATATGTAATTGATATGTTTTTTAATTAATTTGATGAAATAATTATTCCTTCTCTTCTATTCAATTCTTTCATTCTTCAATGCACGAAATACACATATTTATAACTATATACACATCTATACCATGAATGTGTTGTTTTTTTCCGGGATAATTCATAATGTTATAAGGTTTATAATTTCATATGTGTATTAACCATGTATTAAACTACTTTTTCACAGCATATTTGGAAACACACACAAAGAACCTCTATTATATATAAAATATAACGAATCACCAATGTTGTTGATATTGCCTGCATGAAACAGATGTCAATGTATATCACTGGCCTATATGAATCACCTAATTGAATCACTAAGCTACATAATTTACCTATTGGAACCATTTGGAAATGAATATTTGGATACATTGTCATTCAACAGTGTAGGACATTTGCCTATGTGAAACATTCACCTACATGGTTCTCTACTTTTTCATACAGTCTCCAATCTTCCTGAATTTCTTCTTATTCATGATTATTCCTACTGTGTCATAATAAATCATTCAAGAACATTATATAATGATATTTTATATTTAAAAGAACACTTCACCATATATTTATAGAGATAAATGGTATCTCCACATCATACCATGAAACCATTCATCCAAAAAATAGGATGGAAGTTCAAAATACCATGATCATAGAAATATAATAAATTTCCATCATTATAAATTAAATTTTATGTTATTAAATATGAAATATCCTTTTCTTCTTCATCAAATACTTATCTCCAGAACACCTAACATAAAAAAATTACTTTTCCCTTAAATAATAATTATATGCAATTAACTCTCTAATGTCATGTAAGATATGATAGATAACTCTAAAACAATATTTTGAGATGTGTTCAATATGATAACTGTAACACCCCGAGATTTTATGAGATATATTCTTTTTAATTTCGTTGATGTCTTCTATTGTACAACAAGATTAGTTTGTACTATACGCAATACCGTATTATCTTGCAGTATACAAAACACTATTCTTGGCAAGTGTTACACACAATTTCATGTTTGTCTTGTAGAATTTATTCTACGCAACATTAAGTATAAATTTTGTTTAATGCATAAATGAAATAAATTTTGATTATGTTATACGCAACACCAAACGAATCTTTCACTACACGCAGCACTGACATGGATTTCATTACACGCAATCAAGACCTTCTTCGATATCGTGTGCAGTACGCAATACCGAGTTTCACTAAACGAGATATTATTATAATGTTACTATGAACTAGCCGTTATGAATAGTAATACCCACTTTTTGAAATTTTATAATTTTTATCTTTCAAAATGGACTTAATTTTTTGATTTGGAATATTGAACTTAGCCTAGGGTGAATTTCTGGTATTTTTCATAAAACTTTCAATTTTTGATGAATAGAGAAAACACTGGGTTACTATTTAAAAACCAAATTTTTAATTAATTAATTATTATTTTTATTTAAATATATTTTAGGTTAAAATTGATACATAACACCTATATAGGTTCAATTTAATTCATTGGAGTCATTTTATAATAATTTTAGATATATAAAAGTTTTATTGAACTTTTCACCGTCTTTTACCCACCACCTAGGAGAATTTGAAAATTTACATAAAACCTAATTTTAACGCTTATGTGAGTGGAAGTTATAAAATCCAAGAGACACGGTTAATATCAAGTACTAAAATGTGGTTCAATAAGATGAAAATAATTTTTTGTGAATAGTAACTTTTTACTTTTTTTTCCACGGATAAAAGTAAAAAATGGTAAAAAATGGTAAAAATGATATTATTATTACCCTACCACATGTCCTCATTCTATTGGATAATTTTAATTTGACCAAAAACAAACTTATGAATAAAATATGACCATTTAGGCCCACTTGGATTAGATTAGGGCATTTAATATTATTTTGTTTAAAGAATAGTTAAAATAGTTAAAATCAATGTTTCATAACTAAACCATTTTTAATATAGGGTTATACATAAGATAAATTATACTATAAATATTATTTATTAAGATAAAAATATTTCCTACATAATGGTATTTTATTTATAATTATTAGACATTAAATAATTTAATTTATTTATGACACAATGATGATGTAGTAATTATCTTATTAATGAAATATTGAAATAATTGATGTTATAAATACCCAAATAAATGTAATTTGAGAATTTTAATGAATTACACTAATTTTATTGGTTAATATGACATATTTTTATTGATTTAAATAACATTTTTAGAACTAATCATGCAGTTATGATTTTCAAAAAAATAAATTACCAAATAGTGTCAAAATTGACATAAAATAGTTTTTAAAACAAATATTATATTATTAATTAATATTATATTCCTAAAAATCTAATCATCTGCCAAGATACTTATATCATGATAGTTTTATTATTAATGGACCACTTGGGGGGCCGTTTGGATGTATATGGAACGTTTATTAACTATATAATATAAAAACACAAAGTGACATCATAAATGTCAATCTAATTAAATAAGAGTTAAAACTGAAATATAAGGTTAATATAATGACATAAACTAGTCTAAAATATATTGGATTAGAGGATTTAGACACATCCCCACCTTATCTTTGAAATAAATAAATTTGTAACTATTAAAAACCGAATATGACTTTATAATAAAATAATATTTTTAGTTTTTCCAATGGTTCCCCTCTCCTCCCTTATAAAACGGAACCTCCTCCCTCTCTTCTTCACACCACATTGATCCTTCAAGCTTTGCCAACCCCTGCCAATTTCCCATCTCCACTTCCCTAGTAATATTCTAAAGGTTCTGGTATTCTTAAAAGACCAATTTTAGTGCCCTAAGAGGAGGTTAAGAAGAGGCGCTTCCTAGAAGAGGTAATGACCGTAACCGATTCTTTCAACTATTCTTCTTCTTATACTTCTTCTTCATTAGTTGTTTCATTATGAAGTAATAACATAAGTATCACTTATATACTTATATGTTATTAATAAGTATGAAAAAAAACCTATTTCACCATCTATCCACCCTACGGAAAATGAAATCACCGCGCGTGCGTACGTACGGAATACCGTCTCCACGCCGTGGTGTAATATGTTTTTCCACCACCACCTTACTTCGATGGGTATAATGGTGTAAATAATATCTACATATGATTATTATGACATCATACTAATTCTATGATATTATATCATTCACTTTAATTCCATTCAATAAATATGGGAACGATATCATCGATCGTGCGTACGTTCAGATTACCGTCTCCACGACGCGATGAGATTCATTTTCTATGATAAAAATTCAAGAATGATTATAAAGTATATATAATAAGTAATCATGAAATATAAGACATAATAATTCTACTGGATTTATGTATATATATATATGTATTTCATCTACTTAATTCCATTCAATTCAATAAGGTAACGAAAATAGCGTTCATGCGTACGTATGGCCTACCGTCTCCATGAATGGTGTATTTCTTTCCATTTATAGATATATTATATATATGTATATTCTGAGTATATATTATATATAAATCTTGTTTTATGTTCTGGAATGAAGAAATCATGATCTATGTAATCATATTAATAATTACAAGTCAAAACACGGATGATAAATGAAACGATTTTACCAAAAACGCTATTTTATCATAGATTTACAAAAGAACATGTAATATAATGTCATAAATGAACCATATATGATATCATAACAATGAAGATGATTCTTTAATAGTTCAATGAAATTATTTGAATCATTATACAAGAGTTTCAGATACTTACGATGCATATCGGACCTAAGGTAAGGGCTAACATTTCGAATCTAGTTTTTATCCGAGATTGTTTGTTTGAAAGTATTTACTGGGGTTATATTTATCATCGATGTCCAAGTTTTATAAAAACATTTTCATGTATGTTTAAATAACTTTTTACCCATTTTTAACTTTTACAACATGGTATGTAATGAGTCTTTTTTTTGTTTACCATATGAGGTACTTTTTGTCTTTTCCGGCAAAATTACAAGAATAATGTTTTTTAACTTATACGGCATGAATGGATTTTTACAGTTTCATAATGCCTTATTTTCAGGAAGCATACTCTACAAGATTTCATGACAATTTTCAACGAAATCATATTCTTTTGAAATTGAATGGAATTTTGGGAAAAGAAAATGATTTTTAAGAAGAAAGGATATTTTCCTCAAGAAATCATTTCAAGTGCTTTATCAAAACCATTTTCCATCTAAGATGACATTATTTCATATGTATATGTTTCAATTATAATGTCTCTATGATTTATATGGTTTCAATTTTCTTAAGATGAAATGATATCCATTTTTTATATGGATTATGTTATGATGGAATGATGTTTATGAAACCCATTTTATTCATTTGGTTATGATGAATGATTTATGTTCATGTTCTGGCATATGTAATAATGATTTCATTATGAGATTGGGGGGACCTATATCTCACTCCAATGCATTGGGTAAATATTTATATCTCATGAGATAGAAATGGCCGGAATGGTAAGTTAATCTGATTTAGTGTTACATGACTTAAACGAGGAGTGAACTCGATTCAGAATTGGACTTTGTCCAATATGATGGTCTCGGTAGCAAGGCCTTGGCTACTATGGAAATCATAACATGTTCTTAATGGTTTCCACAATTACATGTTTTATTACCATTATATTTTATCATGGTTGATGTTCCATTATGATATATTCCTTACGTACATCCACAATTTATGTCTTTGCACATGATTTTGATGTTTAAATTTCATGTTCATGTTTTTTCTTTTAAATGTTTATGGATTGTTTTATGTTCTATATGTTTGGCCTTACTGAGCATTTGAGAGCACCCTCTATATCTTTTCTTTTCCCCAGGATTTCGAAACAGGTTTTAGGTAAGAAAACCCAAAGGGAAGATCTTTATGGGGGATGTTGATGATCTTTCACCATGATTAGAAGATTATGTTCCGAGTTTCCAATGACACTAAACTATTATGGTCCTTTGGTGTCTGTTTATGTTATGCATTAATAAATATGCAAAGGTAATTTAATGTCTATGTATGTCAAGCTTTGTGTTTATATAGTTGGTATCAGAGGAAAGGTTTAGTTAACCATTGGAAACTAGGATGCGAAAAATTTAGTGAGATCCCTTGAGATATTTCTAAGGTATGTCTAGGGATGTCCCTAAGGTTTAGTATAACTATAGGTTACAGTCCTAGAGTTATGTTGAAGATCATGAATAACCTAGGGTGAACCTAAGGTGTAATGGATTAAAGAATGTGTGATAAGTTAGACATCCCATAAGTTAATTCTAAGGATTATGTGGTTCCACGTTATTTTAACTATTTCTTACAAAATGGTTTCTGGTTTTATTCAATGGAGGGAATGTGAAGGAATTCAGTTAACGTTGATTCCGATGAAAAAATTGGTTACTGTGATCAACAAAATCGTGTAATGCCTAGATAGAACGATATTGTGATTATGCCGAATCAGTCATCATGATATATTATTAACAAGGTGAACTTTGGTGGTATTCCTAAGTCATAAAATAAGAGGAAGATGGAATTTTATGCATGATTTCATGGTGAGGAGCATAGAGAAAGGAAGATTGAGATTTCTAAAAAAGGGAAGAAAAACCTTGAGGAATACCTAAAATGGAGGGGAAGATGTTATCTATGTTGAGAAAAGGGTCATATAGTGATATAATTTTATGGAGTTCAATGTATTATTTGTGGAGAACATGGGAATTACCCAACTCAATGCCCTGACCTAAGAGGTTACTTCTAAATCAAGGAAGGACTTACTCCATGAAAATAATTGAATAGGATGGATTGAAGTGTTGTTATTCAAGAATAATGTTATTAAGGTACTATTATGGTATATTATAATATTTTTGTATTAGTATATTGTGGTTTTCAATAATTTTATGGTACGAGTAACCAGGAAAAGTGATTCAAATATTCTGGAAAGTAGATGATATGCGCATAATGAAGGGATAAGGAGAAAATGAAATGTTTGACAGTATTCATGAGATCATGACTGATATAAGGAAAAAGTTATATCATGGTTTTAGTATATATAATTTTTGGATTTTTGTATGTGGAAAGAGTTACCTTTTGACAAAATTTATGGTTTCACTAAGATTCAATGGGTATTAATTTTTTTCAAGAGAATATATGATTAAGGCCTTCGAATGTTTGGATTGTGACCAAAAAGACATATCTTATGATATATGGGGATCAAAGATGGTATTAACATGCTTGTTATATGAACTCTCTGGTAATAATTTTCACTATAATATTAGATTGGACAGTAGTATTTTGGATAAGCCTAAAGATTGGAATGGATTATGTTGGACATAAGTTAATATTGTTTAAGGCTAGAATTTTTCGATATTATTGATGGAATGTTATAATAATGTTGTTTTAGAAATAGGAAAACCTGCAGAACGGGAGACAACCCGTCGCGTCGGACAAGGCTTTGGGAATAGAACCCACAACTGAAGAACGATAGGTCTTTATCGCCTACCACTGGCCTACAGGAAGCCCCTTATTAGTAGAATCTAGTTTAATTTTATAGATGAAGTATAAGTTCATTTTTGGAATCATATACGATTAACCTCACTATAAATGGACTTACGTATATTTGATAACTTTTTCTAACCTTTTGATTAAAATATATGGAAAGAGCCATCATTCTATCACATGATCTACTAACACTTCACGAATGACAAATTCAACTTCATTTCTTTAAGAGATGAAGTGGAAATTGTCCATGGAACGACCAACAGTGAGACTGTACCAAAATCAAGAAAGTATTTCTCATAATTCCAATTCCTTCAACTTTAGGGAAATGATCTTGAAAACTAAAAATGTTTTCCTAGTGCCCTTATATCTGATGAATCGGATGGTACCTTAGATCATCACAAATTTATGGATTTGTGATTGTTGGGTTTTTCAGAGTCATGTTCTCTACCACTATCCATCAGAACATGATGGTTAGATTTATCTTCCATTCTATATTTTCACCTATGTTCTCCTATGTAGAAACCCAGTGATTAGTTAATTTGGGAAACCGTTATGTTTCATACATTGGTTTTTCAAGACTGGTTTTAGTATCCCTTTTTATGATGTGGGTTTCTATGAAAGAAACTTTCAAGTAGTAAACCCTTTATAACCCGGACGAATTTCAAAGGTGAAATTCATTTTAAGGGGGGTATAATGTAACACCCTGAGCTTTTATGAGATATATTATTTTTAATTTCTTTGATTTAATCTATTGTAAAACAATATTAGTTTGTACTATATGCAATACCGTATTAGCTTGAAGTATACGAAACACTATTCTTGGCAAGTGTTTCGCAGAATTTCATATTTGTTTTGTAGAAATTATTCTATGCAACATTAAGTATAAATTTTGTTTAATGCATAAATGAAATAAGTTTTGATTATTATATACACAAAACCAACTGAGCTTTCACTACATGCAGCCCGGACTTGTCTTTCATTACATGTAATCAAGACCTTCTTCGATAGCGTGTGCAGTACGCAATACCGAGTTTCACTAAATGAGATATTATTATAATGTTACTATGAACTAGTCATTATGAATAGTAATACCCACTTTTTGGAATTTTATAAATTTTATATATCACAATGGAGTTCAATTTTGCATTCAAAATATTGAAATTTGCCTAGGGTATATTTTTGGTATTTTTCTGAAAACTATAAATTTTTGATGAATAGTGAAAACACTAGGTTACTATTTAAAAACCAAATTTTTATTTAAATAATTATTTATTTTATTTAAATTTATTTTAGTTCAAAATTTATACATAACACCTATATAAGTTCAATGTAATAATTGGAGTCATTTTATAATAATTTTAGATATATTAATGTTTCATTGTAATTTTCACCGCCTTTTACCCACATCCTAGGAATATTTGAAAATTCACATAAAACATAATTTTACGGCTTTTGGGGGTGGAATTTCGAAAATATGACATACACAGTTAATATCAAGGACTAAAATGTGGTTCAATTAGATGAAAATTATTTTTGGTGAATAGTAACTTTCTACTTTTTTTACAACGGTTAAAAGTAAATAGGGAAATTAACAGTAAAAATGAAATTATTATTACCCTAAAACATGTCCTAATTCTATTGGATAATTTTAATTCGACCAAAAACAACCTTAGGAATAAAATATGACCATTTAGGCCCACTTGGATTAGTTTAGGACATTTAATATTATTTTATTTTAAAGAATAGTTAAAATAGTTAGAATCAATGTTTAATAACTAAAACATTTTTAATATAGGGTTATACGTAAGATAAATTCTACTATAAATATTCCATAGAAAGATAAAAATATTTCCAACATAATGATATTTTATTTTTAATTTTTATACAATAAATACTTTAATTTATTTATGACACAATGATGATGCATTAATTATCTTATCAATGAAATATTGACATAATTGATGTTATAAAAACCCAAATAAATGTAATTTGAGAATTTTTATAAATTACACTAATTTTATAGGTTAATATGACATATTATTATTTATTTAATTAACTTTTTTAGAACTAATCATGCTTTTATGATTTTCACAAAAATCAATTACCAAATAGTGTCAAAATTGACATAAATTTTTTTTAAAACAAATAATATATTATTAGTTGTTATTATAATCCAAAAAATATAAGGATATTCCAAGTAACTTATATCCTGATATTTTTATCATTAATGGACCACTTGGGGGTCGTTTGGATGTATATGGAATGTTTATTAACTATATAATATAAAAATACAAAGTGACATGGTAAATGACAATCTAATTAACTAAGAGTTAAAACTAAAAGATATGGTTACTATAATGACCTAAACTTGTCTAAAATCTATTGGTTGAGAGGATTTAGACACATCCCTACATTATCATATAAATAAATCAATTTGGAGCAATTAAAAACAGAATATGACTTTATAATAAAATAATATTTTTAGTTTTTCCAATGGTTCCCCTCTCCTCCCTTATAAAAAGGCACATCCTCCCTCTCTTCATCACATCACATTGAGCCTTCAAGATCGGCCCACCCCTGAAAATTTCTCCTCTCCACTTCAGTAGTAATTTCCTAGCGGTTTTGGTATTCTTTAACGAACAATTTTAGTGCCCTAAGAGAAGGTTAAGAAGAGGCGCTTCAAAGAAGAGGTAATGTCTGTTACCGATTCACTCAACTTTATTTCTTATTCTACTTATTAATCATTAGTTTTTTCATTATAAATTAATAACATCAGTATCACTCATATAAGGATAAGTTATTATAAGTATTGAACAACCCTATTTCACCATATATCCATCCTACGGAAAAGGAAATCACCGTGCATGTGTACGTACGGAATACCGTCTCCATGTCGTGGTGTAATTTTTTTTTCCACCACCACCTTACTTGGATGGGTATAATGGTGTAAATAATAACTACATATGATTATTATAACATAATATTGATTCTATGATATTATATCATTAACTTCTATTCGATTCAATATATATGGGAATGATATCATCACTCGTGCGTACGTTCGGATTACCGTCCCCACAACGAGATTAGATTCATTTTCCATGTTAACAATTCAAGAATGATTATAAAGTATATATAATAAGTAATCATGAAATATAAGAAATAATAATTCTACTGGATTTATATATATATATATATATATATGTATGTCATCTACTTAATTCCGTTCAATTCAATAAGGAAACGAAAACAGCGTTCATGCGTACGTACGACCTACCGTCTCCATGAACGGTATATTTCTTTACATTTATCGATCTATTATATATATGTATATTATGAATATATATTATATATAAATCATTTTTTATGTTCTGGAATTATGTAATCATGATATTATAAATCATATTAATAATTACAAGTCAAAACACGGACGATAAATGAAACGATTTTACCCAAAACACTATTTTAACATGAATTTACAAAAGAACGGGAAATATAAAGTCATAAGTGAACCATATATGATATAATAACAATGAAGATGATTCCATAATCGTTCAATCACATTATTTAAATCATTATACAGGAGGTTCGGATATGTACGATGCATATCGGACCTAAGGTAAGGGATAACTTTTCCAATCTCATTTTTATCCGAGATTGTTTATTCGTAAGTATTTACTGAGGTAATATTTATCATCAATGTCCATGTTTTATAAAAATGTTTTCATGTATGTTTAAAGTCCTTTTTACCCATTTTTTACTTTTACTACATGGTATGTAAGTAATATTTTTTTGTTTACCATACGAGGTACTTTTTTACTTTTCTGGCAAAAGTACGAGAATAATGTTTTTTTAATTTATACGGCATGAATGGATTTTTACGGTTTCATAACACCTTATTTTCATGAAGAATACTCTACAATATTTCATGACTATTTTCAACAAAATCCTTATCTTTTTAAATTGAATGGAATTTTGTGAAAATAAAATGATTTTCATGAAGAAAGGATATTTTCCTCAAGAATTCATTTCAAGTGCTTTATCAAAACAATTTTCCATCTAAGATGACATTATTATATATATATATATATATATATATGTTTCAAGTATAATGTATCTATGATTTATATGGTTTCTTCTTTCTTAAGATGAAATGATATCCATTTTTATATGGATTATGTCATGATGGAATGATGTTTATGAAACCCATTTTATTCATTGGGTTATGATGAATGATTTATGTTCATGTTGTAGCACAAGTAAGAATGATTTAATTATGAGATGGGTGGGACCTATATCTCCCTACAATTAATTGGGTATAGATTTATATATCATGGGATAGACATGGCTGGAATGGTAAGTTAATCCTGTTCAGTCTTATAGGACTGAAACGAGGTGTGAACTCGATTCAGAAAGGGACTTTGTCCAGTAAGATGGTCTTGGCAGCAATACCTTCTACACTATGGAAATCATAACATGTGTTGAATGGTTTCCAAAATTACATGTTTTATTCCTATCATATTTTATCATGGTTGATGTTCCATTATGATATATTCCTTACGTACTTCCACGATTTATGTCTTTGCTCAAGATTTTTATGTTTAAATTTCATGTTCAAGTTTTTTCTTTAAAATGTTTATGGATTGTTTTATGTTCTCTATGTTTGCACTTACTGAGCATTTGAGCTCACCCTTTATATGTTTTCTTTTCCTCGGGATTTAAAGAAAGTTTTTAGGTAAGAAAACTAAAAGGGGATGATCTTTATTGGAGATGTTCAAGATCTTTCACCATGATTAGAAGATTATGTTCCGATTTTCCAAAGACACTAAACTATTACAGTCCTTTGGTGTTTGTTTTTGTTATGAATTATGTACTCCATAAAAGTAATGTAATGTCTATGTACGTCAATCATTGGGTTTCTACAATTGGTATCAGAGGAAATGTTTAGTTATCCTTTGGAAACTAGGATGCGAAAACTTTAGTGGGATCCCTAGAGATATTTCTAAGGTATGTCTAGGGATGTCCCTAAGGTTTAGTATAACTATAGGTTACAGTCCTAGAGTTATGTTGAAGATCATGAATAACCTAGGGTGAACCTAAGGTGTCATGGATTGAAGAATGTGTCATAAGTTAGACATCCCATAAGTTAATTTTAATGATTATGTGGTTCCTCATTATTTTAACTATTTCTTACACTATGGTTTCCGGTTTTAGTCAATGGAGGGAATGAGAAGGAATTCTGTTAACGTTGATTCCGAAGGAAAAATTGGTGACTATGATCAACAAAATTGTGTAATTCCTAGAGAGAATGATATAGTGATTATGCAGAATCTGTCATCAAGATATATGATTAACAAGGTGAAATTTGGTGGTATTCAAAACTCATCAAATAAGAGGAAGATGGAATTTTATGCATGTTTTCATGGTGAGGATCATAGAGAAAGGAAGATGGAGATTTTTAAATATGGGAAAAAGAACCTTTAGGAATACCTCAAATGGAGGGGAAGAAGTTATCTGTGTGGAGAAAAGGGTCATAGAGTGACAGACTATTATGGAGTTCAATGTCTTATTTGTGGAGAACATGGGAATTACCCAACTCAATGTCGTGACCTAAGAGGTTACTTCTAAATCAAGTAAGGACTTACTCAATGAAAATCATTGAAGAGGATGGATTGAAGTGTTGGTATTCAAGAATAATGTTGTTGAGGTAATTTTATGGTATATTAGAATATTTTTGCCTTAATCTATTGTGGTTTTCAATAATTTTATGGTACCAGTAACCATGAAAAGTGATTCAAATATTCTGGAAAGAAGATGATATGTGCCTAATGAAGAGATAAGGAGAAAATGAAATGTTTTACAGTATTCATGAGATCGTGACTGATGTAAGGAAAAAGTTATATCGTGGTTTGAGTATTTAGAATTTTTGGATTTTTTATGTGGAAAGAGTAAACTTTTTACAGCATTCGTGTTTTAACTAATATTCAATGGGTATTCATTTTTTCAAGATAATAAATAATTAAGGCCTTCGAATGTTTGGAATGTGACCAATAAGACATATCTTATGAAATATGGGGATCAACGATGGTATTAACACGCTTGTTATATGAACTCTCTGGTAATCGTTTTCACTATAATATGAGATTGGATAGTAGTATTTTCGATAAACCTAAAGATTGGAATGGATTATGTTGGACATAAGTTAGTATTTTTTAAGGCTACAAATTTTTCGATATTATTGATGGAATTTTATAATAATGTAGTTTTAGAAAAAGGAAAACCTACAGAATGGGAGACAACCCGTCACGTCGGACAAGGCTGTGGGAATCGAACCCACAACTGAAGTACGACAGGCCTTTATCGCCTACCACTGGCCTACAAGAAGTCCCTGGTTAGTAGAAAATAGTTTTATTTTATAGATGAAGTATAAGTTCATTTTTGGAATCATATACAATTAACCTCACCATAAATGGACATATGTATATTTGAGAACTTTTGCTAACCTTTGGATTGAAACAGATGGAAAGACCCATCATTCTATCACATTATCTGCTAACACTTCACGAATGAAAAATTTAACTTCATTTATTTAAGAGATGAAGTGGAAATTGTCCAAAGAACGACCAACGGTGATACTGTACCAAAATCAAGAAAGTATTTCTTCTAATTACAATTTCTTCAACTTTAGGGAATTGATCTTGAAAACTAAAAATGTTTTCCTAGTTCCCTTATATCTGATGAATCGGATGGTACCATAGATCATCACAAATTTAAGGCTTTGTGATTATTGGATTTTTCATAGCCATGTTCTCTACCACTCTCCATCAGAACATGATGGTTAGATTTCTCTTCCATATACATATTTTCACTTATATTCTCCTATGTGGAAACCCAG
Organism: Viscum album; assembly: GCA_963277665.1. Lineage (NCBI taxonomy): Eukaryota > Viridiplantae > Streptophyta > Magnoliopsida > Santalales > Viscaceae > Viscum > Viscum album. The sequence goes on from OY728152.1 coordinate 1,054,941,158, forward strand.
TGATTAGTTAATTTGGGTAACCGTTATGTTTCATACTTTAGTTTTTAAATATTGGTTTTAGTATCCCTTTTTATGATGTGGGTTTCTATGAAAGAAACATTCAAGTAGTAAACCCTTTATAACCCAGACGAATTTCGAGGATGAAATTCATTTTTAGGGTGGTATAATGTAACCCCCTGAGATTTTATGAGATATATTATTTTTGATTTCTTTTATGTCTTCTATTGTACACCAAGATTATTTTGTACTATATGCAATACCGTATTAGCTTGAAGTATATGAAACACTATTCTTGGCAAGTGTTACACACAATTTCATGTTTGTTTTGTAGAAATTATTCTACACAACATCAAGTATAAATTTGGGTTAATGCATAAATGAAATAAGTTTTGATTATGTTATACGCAACCCCAATCATAGCATTAACTACACACAGCCCTGACATGGCTTGCATTACACGCAATCAAGACCTTCTTCAATAGCGTGTGTAGTATGCAATACCAAGTTTCATTAAACAAGATTTTATTTATATGTTACTATGAATAAGCTGTTATGAATAGTAATACCCACTTTTTTGAATGTTATAAATTTTGTCTTTTAAAATGGACTTCATTTTTGGATTTTGAATATAGAAATTAGCCTAGGGAGATTTTTTTGTATTTTTCTGAATACTTTCAATTTTTGATGAATAGTGAAAACACTAGGTTACTATTTGAAAACCGACTTTTTATTTAAAAAATTATTTATTTTATTTAAATTTATTTTAGATCAAAATTGATACATAACACATATATATGTTCAATGTAATTCATTGGAGTCATTTTATAATAATTTTAGACATATAAAAATTTTATTGAACTTTTCACTGTCTTTTACCCACCTCCTAGGAGAATTTGAAATTTTAAATAAATCTTAATTTTACCGCTTCTGTGAGTGGAATTTAAAAAATCCATGAGACATGGTTAATATCAAGGACTAAAATGCAGTTCAATTAGATGAAATTTTTTTTGGTGACTTGTATGTTTTTACATTTTTTTACCACGATTAAAAGTAAATATGAAAATTAAGGGTAAAAATGATATTATTATTACCCTAAAACATGTCCTAATTCTATTGGATAATTTTAATTCGACCAAAAACAACCTTAGGAATAACATATGACCTTTTAGGCCCACTTGGATTAGATTCGGACATTTAATATTATTTTATTTAAATAATAGTTAAAATAGTTAAAATCAAAGTTTAATAACAAAAACATTTTTAATATAGAATTATAAATAAGATAAATTCGACTATAAATTTTCTTTAGAAAGATAAAAATATTTCCTACGTAATTATATTTTATTCATAATTTTTAGACATTAAATAATGTAATTTATTTATGACACAATGATGATGCTGTAATTATCTTATTAATGAAATATTGACATAATTGATGTTATAAATATCCAAATAAATGTAATTTTAGACTTTTTATGAATTACACAAATTTTATAGGTTCATATGACATATTAGTATTGATTTAATTAATTGTTTTTGAACTAATCATGTTGTTATGATTTTTACAAAAATCAATTACCAAATAGTGGCAAAATTGACATAAAATAGTTTTTAAAATAATTATTATATTATTATTTGTTATTATATTCCTAAAAATCTAAGGTTTGGGAAAGATACTTATATCATGATTGGTGTATCATTAATGGATTATTTGAGGGTCACTTGGATGTATATGGAAAGTTTATTAACTATATAATATTAAAATACAAAGTGACATGGTAAATGTCAATCTAATTAACTAAGAGATAAAACTAAAAGATAAGGTTAATATAATGAACTAAACTTGTCTAAAATCTATTGGTTGAGAGGATTTAGACCCATACCAACCTTATCTTATAAATAAATCAATTTGGAGGTATTAAAAATCTAATATGACTTTATAATAAAATAATATTTTTAGTTATTCCAAAGGTTCCCCTCTCCTCCCTTGTAAAAGGGAACCTCCTCCCTCTCTTCTTCACACCACTTAGAGCCTTAAAACTTGGAAAACCCCAGAAAATATCTCCTCTACACTTATATATTAATATCCTAGAGGTCCTGGTATTATTCAAAGACCAATTTTAGTGCCCTAATAGGAGGTTAAGAAGAGGTTCTTCAAAGAAGAGTAATGTCTGTTACCGATTCTTTCAACATTATTTCTTCTTCTACATATTCTTCTTTTGTTGTTTCATTATGAAGTAATAACATAAGTATTACTAATATACTGATACGTTATTATAATTATGAAACAACTCTATTTCACCATCTATCCATTTTAAGGAAAATGAAATCACTACGCGTGCGTACGTATGGAATACCGTCTCCACACCGTGGTGTAATGTTTTTTTCCACCACCACCTTACAAGGATGGGTATAATGGTGTAAATAATAACTACATATTATGATTATTACATCATACTGATTCTAATATATTATATCATTCAATTCAATTCCATTCAATAAATATGGGAATGATATCATCGCTCGTGCGTACGTTCGGATTACCGTCTCCACGACGCGATGAGATTCATTTTCCATGTTAACAATTCAAGAATGATTATAAAGTATATATAGTATGTAATCATGAAATATATGACAAAATAATGCTACTGTATTTATGTGTATATATATATGTATTTAATCTACTTAATTCCATTCAATTCTATAAGGAAATGAAAACATCGTTCATGCATACGTACGGCCTACCGTCTCCATTAACAGTGTATTTCTTTCCATTTATCGATCTATTATATATATATGTATATTATGAATATATATTACATATAAATAATGTTTTATATTCTGTAATTAAGTAATCATGATATAATTAATCATATTAATAATTACAAGTCAAAACACGGACGATAAATGAAAAGATTTTACCCAAAATGCTATTTTAACAGGAATTTACAAAAGAACAGGTAATATAAAGTCATACGTGAACCATATATGATATCATAACAATGAAGAAGACTATTTAATAGTTCAATGACATTATTTAAATCATTATACAGGAGGTTATATTCGTATGAAGCATATTAGACCTAAGGTAAGGGCTAACTTTTCCAATTTCATTTTTATCGGAGTTATTTATTCGTAAGTATTTACAGGGGTTATATTTATCATCCATGTCCACGTTTTATAATAATGTTTTCATGTATGTTTAATGTCCATTTCACCCATTTTTTACTTTTACTGCATCGTATGTAAGGAACATTTTTTTTATTACCATATGAGGTACTTTTTGACTTTTCTGGTAAAAGTACAAGAAGAATGTTTTTTAACATATACGGCATGAACGGATTTTTACGGTTTCATAACGCCGTATTTTCATGAAGTATTATCTAAAATATTTCATGGATATTTTCAACAAAATCCTTTTCTTTTAAAATTGAATGGAATTTTGTTAAAAGAAAATGATTTTCAAGAAGAAAGGATATTTTTCAAAAAGAATTCATTTCTAGTGCTTTATCAAAACCATTTTCCATCTAAGATGACATTATTTAATATGTTTATGTTTCAAGTATAATGTCTCTATGATTCATATGGTTTCACTTTTCTTAAGATGAAATGATACCCATTTTTTATATGGATTATTTTTTTATGGAATGATGTTTATGAAACCCATTTTAGTCATTGGGTTATGATGAATGTTTTATGTTCATGTTGTGGAACAAGTAAGAATGATTTAATTATGAGATGGGTGGGAGCTATATATCCCTCCAATGAATTGGGTAATGATTTATATCTCATGAGATAGACATGGCTAGAATGGTAAGTTAATTCGGTTCAGTGTTACAGGACTGAAATGAGGAGTGAACTCGATTCAGAAAGGGACTTTGTCCACAAAGATGGTCTTGGTGGCAATGCCTTGGATACTATGGAAATAATAACATGTGCTGAATGGTTGCCACAATTAAATTTTTTATTCCAATTATATTTTATCATGGTTGATGTTCCATTATGATATATGCCTTACGTACTTCCAGGATTTATGTCTTTGCTCAAGATTTTGATGTTTAAATTTCATGTTCACATTTTTTCTTTCAAATGTTTATGGATTGTTTTATATTCTATATGATTGCCCTTATTGAGCATTTGAGATCACCCTTTATATGTTTTATTTTCCCCAAGATTTCAAGAATGGTTTTAGGTAAGAAAACCAAAAGGGGAAGTTCTTTATGGAAGATGTTGAAGATCTTTCACCATAATTAGAAGATTACATTCTGAGTTTCCAAAGACACTAAACTATTACGGTTCTTTGGTGTCTTTTTTTGTTATATATTAAGTATTCCTATAAAGTAATGTAATTTCTATGTACGTCAATATTTGGGTCTCTACAATAATCACATAATAAAAATATACCCAAGTCTTGTGAACTTTTTCACAACTTCCATTATATTTTATACATTAATATATTGATATTCCTTCATTAAAATCTAGTACTGAAAATAAATAAAATTCACACAAAGCAAGATCAGTAGCACACATGATAAATAAACCATGGTGTGATTCCTTTCCAAACTATTAGTAGAAACATTTTTTTAGAAAATAATATATAAATCGTTATAATGAAACGAATACTATATTTTTTCCATGATCTTACTCCCTATGATATTGAAATTACCCTATAGATTTTACATTAACCCCACCAAACACCAAACCAATCAACAATGCAATTAATGGTAGAAATAAACCACCAATAGTTTTATGGAATTAAAAGATTCAATAATATATAGTTCATTGATGAGGGTCACATCCCAATATACACTCATTTAATATTTAACGTAAATTAACTCAAGACTAGCATAATACAACCAAGAAACCCAGGTTTCATACAAACCTCATATAAGATAATCCTAATTTGTTTCATGTCAAATTAAAACCAAGAGTACAATTAGATCATAACAAATCATATTCCTTCACATCATAACCAATGTTCACCGCACCATAAATAATATTATACAATATTGAAATTCAATAAAAAAAGTCACACATCACACACAACACCACAACATGATCCATCAAACGTCAATCCATAAATCAATGTCAAAAATACAAAGCAATAAAAAAATCTCTTTCCCCTTAAATATAAAGAAATTTCATCTCTATAGACAATGAAATGACACAAACCTCTCTACTGAATTATCTATTGTATCCCCAGCTTCCTTCCACCTACTATCTCCAAATGACTCTTACAAAAAAATAGATGAAGTGGTCTAAGAAAGACGAACCCATAACATTATATTACTCTAATTATATTATCATATAGTTGAATAAATATAAAAAAGAAAAAATGAAAACCATAGTAAAAACAAATAAAAATTCTTTGGACATACCACTTAAATTTGAAACCTCATCACTAATTCATTGCACATCATAATAACAATCTTCCCAATCTAATCAGAATAGATTCAAGAACCCAAACATTAAAAATACAGAAACAAATAATATTGGAATTCTATGTGTGAATTTGCGACTCACATTCCAATTAATACTCCTCTAATCAACCATGTACCAACAATAAATAAAACAATGGGATGAATCATTAACACAACACTTATAACATCATTTCTCCCTACAAAAACTCCTCTACCTACAACAAAAAGTGAACTTTTTCTATTATATGCTATATGAAACCGCTACCACCAACCCATTATTCCTCAATATGAATTATTAGAAGAATATATATTACTATTTATACATGTATAGACTCTTGAATACCTAACCCCATAGCTTCTTACTCATTTATTAAAAAACATATTCCTTTTCCATAAGGTGAAATATAGGTCAATCTAGTAGTTCTATAATATATCCATTGACTTCCAATAAAAATATTTAATATCCCACTAATAAAATATTTATCATAATATTCTAGGACCTTTAAAATGTAAGAAGTTTTCATCGATTCCACAATGCTACCAAATAGTTATAAAAAGACCACCACCACCATCACAAGATCATAGGTAAAATCATTATTATTTGGAGGATAAATTACCTACACTATTATTAGAAAAATTCCTTCTACCTCATAAAAAATACCCCAAAATGAGGTGATATGTGTAAAAAAACTAAAAATATTCTCTTTCAAATGTAAACTAATGGATAATATCAATGATCAAATTACCTTTTAGATAGTCAATATCTTCCTAAATCTAAACAGTTAATTTGATGCCTTAAACCTTTCTTATCACAACTATCCAAGGGGATGTAATCTGATATAAATCAAATGTGAACCTCTAATAATTTCATAATGGACTAAGGTAATAGTAATCCTCTATTACATTATTTGATTCTTTTTAATAAATGCAAACATTGATCTTTTTAGGATTGAATATCATTAACACATACTAATGAAAATCCACCTCACACATCTAAAAAGATACTTCTACATACTATTAATATTTTGATAGTGTCCATGTAATTATATAATTGCTCTTATATACTCATCATAATCCATGTCATACTTTCTATACTTGAGTATACCATCGATGAAAACTTCAACAAACTTGTCCCAAAACCCATTAATCATGGAGTTCATGAACACTATGAAATTAGCTGGGGAATTTTTTATACTAAATAACAAAATCTCATGATTGAGGGTCCCAGAATGACACAAAAAAATAGTCTTTAAGATATCCTCCTCCAGTACACTCATGTATTGATACCCAAAGCACTGAACGATCTTCAAGAACCCAGTAGATCACTTCAACGGGTCAAACATATCATATATCCTTATGATGGGATTAATTTTCATCAATTTAATATTGTTTAACATTTGATACAGTATTACCAACCTCATATTATCATACACATACATAGATAAAAACCTTATGGAACCACCAGTCATCACATTAGGACTAAAAAAAATCCATTTTCATAAAACCTATTATCTAAATTTTCAACACCGACATTTCAGAAGTCCGCTTATGATAGGGATCCATTGAAATCAGTGATACATAAATAATAAACATTATCCTAAAATTAATTTAAAATTATGTTGGTTCTAGAAAAAATATTCTTGTAGATATGTGTAAACTCCATAAAAACACTTTGAAAACCCTCATTTTGGACAACTATTATGAACAATAATATCTCTTCAATTTTATAAAATAATATCTACAAATAACAATGACCCATTTAATTGTATATCATACAATATAATATTATATATTGACTTATCTGATCCAATAATACCACTCTACTTTATTAAAAATTTAATATTTCCCATACAATTAAAACCCTATCCTTTATAAGGATAAATTAATATGAATGTATCTCCACCAAGAATAAATATCAAAATTTTTTATTTTTCTCCATCATAATATCATGACCCAGACACACATAATTCAATCAAGACTAACCTCAAACTGTATTTTTCAATTCAAGAATAATTAAAAGCCCCTCCACCTTGATTCAAATGTCATAGACTAAGGTGATTTTAATAAAATAGTATAATGCACAAAAATAAATCATAGTAAAATCAAATGAAGAAGATAAATAGTTTTACCATATATTTACTCTAGCCCACATAATATAAATAACATCATGGCCTCAAACTGACCATGTCTTAATCCTCTACTTATTCATTCCTATAAATTAACACCTCCATGAAAATTCTCAATCATTTGTTCAAATGATTTAGAGATAACATAGGGTTTTATTTTACCTTATTTATATCATCTATACTAACTAAAAATATTATATCCAATCGGACAATATAAAAAAAAGATAACGATTATTGAGGTTGAATTATTAGATTACTTCCATAGTTGAACTGAACACAGAGAATGATCAAGAACTAAAAATAACTATTTCCAAAATTCATATAAGAAAAATATATTGAAAATAATATCCCAATTTGGGTATGGGAACTAAAATATAAAAATATAAGGATTGAATGTTAAGGAAACATAATCTATAATATTTTAATGATTTAAGACCCTAATGTTCAAGAACATTTTTCTATAACAATACTATTTTGTATATTTGTAAAAATATGATCTCTAAAAATCCAAGACAATTCATGATTCTTCATATCCAACTCTACAACAGATAATACCTATTGATATATAGAAAACATAAATTGGTAATCTAGAAACTAAATTGAAGTATTTAGTATCTTTTTAGATTTATATTCTCTGGCCTATCTTTTAGGAAATGATTTATGGTAAAATATGTAACATCCTCATATATCATATACATCAATATAATAATCATGATATAGTGTTATAGAGAGTAAAAAATAGGAATATTAACTAACTTCATCACCATATAAAGGAAATAAACATTACAATGTTTTTATAAATAGTCTCATGATACTTTGAACTCTTTTCCCTCACCAGGAAAATGAATCCACCACAAACACATAGCTCATATCGACTAACTGATGGCCAATATGATCTAATGCTCACTCATAAATAGATCAGACTAAAATACATCCCTAAATACAAAATCCCATGATTCATATTATAAAAAGTGTTACCACATCAAACTATTACATTCTTTAAGGTTAAAACCCAAACATCATCTTTCTACTAAGACCCATCCTCCTCTATCAGGTCAACCCACCAATTGTAAAAAAAATCCATAGTGTTGTACCTATCCAACCTAAGCCACACATAGGATATGAACAATAAAATTTCTACATGTGAAAAAAGGAAATATCTATGTTTGGGAATAAGGAATTTATTTAATATCATTTAATTATTTTTATTTTATATTACATGGAATCACCACATTCATACATTGGGGGTTAAAACATGATTCATATACTATTCTGTGTTCTCTAGATCAAAATTATCATCAACCATATAAACATGTTCAGTAATCTCAATGTAATTGCATCAAATCATAAAAAAGCCTAATTTTTTTCTTTTTAGTATCTATTACAACATCACATACTATGTATGAAAAGTTTTTATTCCCTACTAATCCCATACAATCCTCACCATTTCTAAACTATGATCCCCACCCTAACCCTCAGTCATATCATTAATACCATTCTTTTATGACCTATCTATACTAGGAACCTCTTTTACACCTGTAATAATCTTGATCATGACCCCCAAAGCTCACAAATAAGAAGAAAAATGTTAGTTACCACCAAAAAGGGTATATGTACACATAAATGGCATCCATTAGGAACATAATCTATGGGGAAAAGGTATACCACCAATCCAGTCCCTCTAATATTTATAATTCATTTTAATTCCATGAATAATAATGGTATCCAAAATAACATACCAAAATTACATTCTTATTTTAGTGAATCTAATATAAACTCTAAGTGTCACTAAATAAAATATCTCTTAGTAAAAAACAACCTCCTATTAACTTATAACAATATATATATATATTGGTGAGTATGCAAGTATAATCCATAGGACCCTCATATAAAATCCTATTTGAAAAGTGAAGAAATTGTACAAATTCCATTTTTAACAAATAATAGAATTAATGTGCACCTATACTAGGTAATATATCACCCAAACTCACCATGTCTCACTCACCCAACACCATGTCCATATACAGTAACATAATATCAAATTAGTGCGTATGTATATTTATCCATTAGATAACCTCAGATTGCTTCCTTAATGATCTGGTCACACTCACTCCCAAACAATATAGGCCTTGTTCTTTGAAACCATCCATATAATACCCTCCACATAACAATATACCATATAAAAACCAAAACCACTTATCAAAAATTACATATTGCATCCTCATAGTAAAACTATAGAACACATCATAACATTTTTAGTCTATTAAGAATATAAAGGACATAAACCTTATGGCCGTCTATAACAAGGCATGATCTTTTCAATGAATCTACATCCCAACCATATAACCATTCCATATAGTATATATAAATTATAATCATAAGCAATTATAACAAGAATTTTGGGGAAAACATAGAAACCATTGCCGATATGGGCATTAGTAAGCTTATCTAATTATAGTGGGGGTGTGTAATAAATATAAAAATAATTTCCTCTATATGCGGTCACAGAAACCATAAATTATGTTATTTCAATATATAATCACTTTTATCATTTAAAACAACCACCACATAATTACCATGACATTCTAACAAACATTGACATCACTATACATTATTCCAAGCCTATAAATTGTATATAAATAGAAAAAATTCATTACTCTATTCTTATAACTACCATCATTAAAATTTATAGAATGTCTCTTTTGTTATATAATTATTTAAATATTCACGATTTACCATTCTATGCACATTACATTAATCTAACCATATTTAATGTTAAAAAATTCATTAAAATAATTTCCAATTTAAGATGTTCATTATTCATTATTTATATTTATTCATTCCTACACCATTTATTTTCCTTTATTATTATATCAATATTCATTAATCTTTTTATAGGAAATTGTTTTTTAATTCCTTCCCACATTTCATTACTAATTTTGTTAATTCCACCCATGTTCTTTACAATTGTAAACTATAACACATCCCCAATGAAACCAAACTCATAAATGTGAAAATACGCATATACACCATGATAATCACCATCATAGACCCATAATATCTACTAAAATAACATTACAACCACTTCAATATTGGATGAAATAGCCTTATAATTACAAATACCATAATTCATCCCATCTATCACCATAAAAAAATTTATATATCATCATTATAACCAGTCACTAAAATAAAAACTATAAATCTATGTATAAACATAAATATAAGCATATAATGAATATATAAAAAGGAAATTATATGAGAAAATAATAATAAATAACCAATTAATTACTACTCTTACAGATTCAAAAAAAATCTAGGTTCCATAAATAATACCTTAATACGATATTATGGAACTATTAATTTGATAGAAAAATTAATTTATTGTCTCATAATGAATTGTGAATGAATACACAATATTCATAGTTTAGAAGTTTTTATTAGGGGTGGTTTAATAAACAACTGCAAGATATTTTTATGAATTTAGCAGTGTTTTTTCAAAAAAAATTATCAATATAATAAAAAACACACTTTCTCCCAAGCCCCCTCCCACAAGCAAACCTAACTCAATTCCTCACCAAAAATACCCAAGGAACACCCTCACTATCGATGAATTTACACTATCATCAGCTCATTGGTTTCCCCTAATCCCCCAAATCTCGAACTCTCATCCAAACTTCAGTTTCCCTAATCTCCACCCTCTATTCTTACCCTTTACCTCACTAGAACTCGGGTTTCCTGTCATCCACATTCTCCATCACCGTGAGCGTGTTTCTAATTTTCCTCGAGCCCCCTAAGCCCTCACCCTCACACTATCCACCTACAGCCTCTTCTCCCATATCTTATTATAAAGCTATTTATTATGGATTCTCTCATCTAGAAACTTATGGTCCTATTTGTTATAAAATTCTTCATTTTTCCTTTTCCATTGATCATAGTGACTTTATTCATATACCATCATAATCAATGGATGATATAATATTCTAATCAGTTGGATTCCCTCTAAGATTGAAAATATAATTTATTTACCTAGGTGAGGTTATCTGTGGGTTTTCTTCCTGTATTTCTTCTTCTTATGGGGAAATAATGTTTACCTAATTCAAATCCCTTGATAGGTGGATGATTTTAGGTTTGGGGTGAAATCTCTCTTCTTCAATAGGACTCAAAAATATAGTCTATTTTTTAATTTTTTGGTGTCCACGTTCATGGTTAAATGGTTTTTTTTCATCTTACATGTGTTTTACATGTTTCTTATTCTATATTAATTAAATTTCATGTATTTATTTCTATTATATACTTTCATGGCTTGCTTACTACATTGTTATGAAAATTGAATATTTAAATGATAGATATTAATCATGATTGATATTTTTCATTATTTACTAAAGTGATATCAAAGATTTATTCCATTTTATAGTTATTATATTTTTCATGAAACAATACATTTGACTTGTTGGACATGTTCATATATTGGAAGACATATATGTTATTGTTTTTGAAACCAGGACATCTTGTATTCGTATTCTTTATACAATTTCTTAGAAAATGTTTTCCAATCTATTAGTATATATTTATAATGTCCTCTACCATATCTCACACATTTTTTTATTACCCACAAGTGTGTATTGGTTGGTTTCTAATAAATATATTATGATTCATTTGTAAATATACTAGTATAAATTAGAAATTTTATATAAGAAAAAGTATCCTTCATATAGTTTTCCACTGGTATGTTAATTTATCTCATTTTACATCCCATAAATAATTTTTTATAATACTTGTTGAATTTCATACATCGTATTCCATATATTATACTATGGTTAGTTCAATATTAATGTGAATCAGTTTATCCCTATTTCACCTATTTTACTTTTCTTGTATTTCTATTAGTATGAAATTGATTTTGGTTGTTCATTTACATATGCACAATTTATATTACAATTAATATGCCTAAGTGGTCAGTTATTTCTTTCCTTGGGAATTTATTATATATCTCATAGTATTCCATTATTTTTAGTTTTCCATACCTTATAAATAGCATGAACCTTAGTACAAAAATCAATTCCCATTGTGGTATTTAAATGGTTTTAGAGGGTTTAATTACTTGAAATTTTACTAGTTCACATTCCATGTGGTTTCTAAAATTCTTGGGGTGTTTTTCAAGGTAATTAACTATTTGAAGGGGTGTTCAATAGTAGTTCTGTCTTTAAAATGTTTGTGTGTTACTTTAGAGTCATATTTTAGGATTTGAATGTAGATGACCTGTAATATATTTTTATAATGGGTTTTAGATCATAAGTCTCATGGTAGATATAAATGATTTAAAAAGTTGAATGTTTGGCCTTAAAAAATGTGTTCTTGAAACCAGTTGACATCCATTAAAGATGTGTTTGTTTCCTTCAAAAGTTATTTAATGGAAATATAGTTCTTTCTAAATTCAAATTCAATGTGAGGTTTGATTAATTATTTTCAAATATAATTTCAAATATTGTTTTCGTAATGATTTTACGATTTTTACTCACTACTATTTTAAATAATACAATCCTTGATTGATTAACTTATTTTACTTTCACTTTTTTTAGTACATATACGACTCTTGGTATAAGTATACAGGTTGAGTATTCTTCACCTACATTTATATATTTTCATACTTTGTAATAATTTTGTGATTTAATTTTTTAATAATGATAAGGAACATTTTTATATTTATTGATAAAATATGGGTAGCATTACTAAGGAACACGTGTCATCAAACTAAGGGGTTGGAGGGGGTTTTATATTTTTCAATATTTATTCATTAGGTTTGTGGGACTATAATATGTCCAAATCCTAAATATTAATTTAGATCATTTTTTAAGAGACATGACATTTGTGAACATTTGAAATTAATAAAACTCCATGATCAATATTTTTGTTGGATTTGGCATAGAGAATTGAATGTTATAGAATGTTTGAGAACTAATTTAAATATATAACATGATCTATTAACATCATAGAAAAAGGAAGATTAAATGAAAACCCTTATAAAGGATTCATTCATAATTTCATGACTATGAAATCAACATCAAAACATATCAGAACAACTGGTTAATAGTGAAACAAATAATAACACGACTAGTGATATTTTTGGGACTATAAGACTGATAGATCTATATTTTAATCCATAATTAGATCCTCATATTGATTATTTTAAGAGTAATGTAATATAGATCATTACAAAGATGAAAAATACATTTTAGGATTTAGTTGTTGATAGAAATCAATAGATTTATTTTGGATGTTTGAAATATTCAAAACATTCATTTCTACTAATGTTTTACTATATAAAATGTGTTTGAAAAATTAAAAATAAAGTAAAGTCCATGTTCTAGGAATGTTTTTTCGATTCCTTTCATGAATATATGATCCCTATGTCTTTTTCTAAAATGAAAAAACTTGTTAACATGCTTGGTTAAAATTATAAAAAATACATGATTGTCCTGATGATTGTATGCTTTATTGGGTATAGTATTCAAGTAGAAAGGATTTGAATTTTTTTTTCTTATTATAGATGGTATTAAATTGGTGATCATTGCAGTATGAATAAACATTCTATTATCACTACAACATGAATATCCATTTGAGGTGGTTTTTTAGCGACAGTTTACTAAACCATCATACATTTTTTATAAATGACATCGAGGTGGTTTATTAAAAACGGCTGCTAAAGTGTTTTTTATACCGAATCATCTCCCCCATACCCCTACGAGACCCCAATTTTATACCAACCCCAGGATACCCCCCGGTTGACCCCTGAATCCCTACTCCTCCCTTCAGTGCACCTTGCCGCCCCTCAGTGCGGATCAAAACCGTCATAGTCGACCCCCTGAAGACCTATCTCAACTCCCTGCTATAGGTACTGACCTGTGGTGCTGCTCGATGCTTCTCTCCACACCAAATTATCAACCTTTTTCTTCTTATTCCACCCTATAGTTATAAAAATATCACCTAGTGGCCATACTCACACACATGAACATGATATTTTCATCAGTTGGAAGTATGTGATTATAAAACCTACATTCCATCAAATTTAACATTGATAAAATATCCTTGAACCATAGAATTTCACCCTAAACATCTAGTTCATTGGATACCATTATTTTAATTATGTTCTAGAATTATATTCCCTATTTTACGATAGTAATTATACATATTTTTTTGTTAGATCAATTAATAAATAGTTTTTCTTTTTAAATAACACTCATTTTTTGAAGAGCCCAAATAATATTATTATTTTCACAACATTGTAAACCCAATTTTTTAAATATTTTTTTAGATATTGGTGAATTTACAAATATATATTTTAATATAATCAATATTCCATTATAACATCATCACGTTTTATTGAACATTCTTATTGATAATTTTATTTTTCTGAAGGTGGGGTTTTACTTATCAGTAAGGGATTGGATATAATTATTTTTAAGATATTTATATATTAAATTCAGATAGAAAAACCTTCATCATGTTTTCAACAATCATATTTTATATCTTTATAGCATAGGTTATAAGATAAAGAAAAAGTGGGAGAGGAGTAATTTTTAGTGGAACGTGAAAAGGAGTTATATTTTACGTCAGGACTAAACTCTATTTTAGTGATGAGATACTGGGAACATTTTTCCATTGATGACCTTTATAGGAGCATTTAATTTCTCACATACTAAGTTGAAATATTGAAGGATTACATGATTTTTTTTATTCTCCCCCCTTGTTCCTTTTTTTAGTCATATATAAATACAACATTATGTGTTCCTCTTTTTAATTTTAATAACATCACGTGTTGTTATCTATCATTATCAACATTATTTTAACAATTTTATGATTTCTTTATTTTGTAGAATATGTCCATAGTTTTTATTTATTTTAAAGACCCAGAAATTTCATAAATTTTTTTTTCATAAATTATTTTGAATTTTATGAGTCTGCAGTTTCTAACGGCGCCTAATTCCGATGCCCGGTGTGCCCGGAATCAGTTTCTGATGTTCTGTTCTGGTACATTCTGTAAACGTACATCTAGGATTTTCTATCTTTTGAACTGGAGATCAGAATTGAAATCTAAGGACAATGATGAAATCACAACATCAGTATTATCCTAAGTGTACCTTTACCGTAGTTGCATTTGGTCAGGAGGAGAAGTTAATTTTTGGGATTTCATATTAAAATAAATTAAAATTATGTGTTACATAATTTTTGTTAAGGGGATGGTTATCTTCTCGAAAGAGGAATTGGAGGTGGGGCCCACACCCCACATAACCTCCCATGAGAGGACAATATGTGGTGGGGCCCACACGATCACCTAACCCCTCAACTCCCCCTTTAAGTCCCATGAACCCCCTTTAACTCTTAAACCTTTCACCTCCTTCCATTAAAGATGCCAACACTCACATAATTAATTAGAAATTAATTAATTGGATTTTTGGGTTGGCACTTTTTGTTTTGGTGGAGATTTGGAGAATAGGGAGAACATTCTCCCCGTGAAGAACGATGTACTCTCTCGACAAAGAACATAAGGCCCTCGAATGTCTTCTTCTTTCTTCTTCCTCCATGTCAAGGGTGAAGACACCACCCACGAAGAACGTCGCCAAAAACAATGACTCTCCCTCTGATGTTGATGGAATGACACAATATTTCGCAATGTTGTTTTCTACGACTACAACAACATACCTTGAATCGAGGTAGGAGGATTTTTTTTAATTTTAACTAAATAAAATTATATCCTCGATTCCTCGATGTTTACTTTTTTTGACAGTGGCCATTTTTTATCATATAACGTAGAAGGCGCGGGCTGAACAAACACTGCCCGACATCCCTTTGTTGGTATATGATTGTTTGACGATGGAGGCGAAGCCGAGAGGGCATGGTGTCATCGCACTGTGCCGGAGGAAGGAGGCCACAGTCTTGAGGTGGCGGTGACCGAAGGCGGCGGCGATTGAAGGCAACGTCGACCGAAGGCCAAGCCGGACCAACATCGTTGCGCCCGCCGCGTGGGGGACACCGTGGGCCGCAACCACGGGCTGCTCGGTCGAAGAGGAACTGGTCGGCCTCATGCCCTCTAGGCTGGATGAACCGGCCAGAAAAAGCCAGCTAGGATGGGGAACCATGGTGTCGTGCTACGGAGGAACCGCGACACGCTTCTGCGGGCCGCTCGGCGGACGAACTGGCCGACCTCCTTCCTGTCAGGCTGAAGGGAACCGCAGTGCTGCTTGGTGCTACGTGGGAAGAAGAGCGGCCCGCTGTGTGCGACGCAGACACATGACAAAACTGACCGGCTTCGGCCGACCGGGTAGCAAGGAGGGGCTGTGCCGCTCAGCGCCGCCAGGCGAGCTGAACCGGCCCGCGACCCAGGCCAGGTCCGCGGGTGGGCCGCGCCCCACCGGGCTGGGCCGACCCCCTAATTGGGTCAGACCCGTTGGGTTAGGTCCATGGGTGATCAGCGCTCCACCGGTCCAGGACAAACCCATGCTGGGTGGGACTCGCCAAATCAGGTCGGTCCGACCCGCCAGTCCACTGGGCGTGACGGGCCGGGCCAGTTTCGCTTAAACGAGAATATCTTCTAGACCACACGTCCGATCGACGTGTCGTCTACTTTACTGGGATCCTCGCGAAGATGCAGTCCTTTTTAGATACTCTAAATGAGTTTTGGATAACTTTGGAAAACTGTGGGGTTTGGAACAAGCGTAAATCCAACCAGGCCCCTATAACGAAAAATCCAATAACTCTCTGACGAGGTGTCTGATTGACGCCCCGTCAGTCGCATTGGGTTCCTTATGATGAGACATAACTATAGGATACATCAACTCAAAAACATCGTGATAGTTGATGTATCGACACTTGGCTCAAGGAGCGGACCCCCACCCCCCCCGGAATTGAGTGTGTTACGTGCGGGAACCCTAGAGCTGGCTGCGACTACGACGACTACTGTACCAGAATCCTACATGGGTTTGGCAACAACGACTACTATTCTGGGATCCTCTGTGGTTTCGACGATGATAGCTATTGTACATAAATCCTCTGTTGGTTTGACAGCGATGACTACTCTTCTTGTATCATTTGTGGGTCTGACAGTTTTGACATCTATTCTTGTATCTTTTGTGGGTCTGACAGAGTAACTGGTCTTGTATCCTATGTTGGTCCGATAGCTTAGCTGGTCTAGTATCATGTGTGGGTCCGATATTTTAGTTGAATTTGTGACTAAATCAGATCATCTATATTTTTATACAAGATATGAATACCTATGTGAGTTGAGTCTTTACTTTCAGTCATTATCATCGATGTGATTGACATTACTATCCTGTGTGGACTAGGTTGTGTATGAGCTCAAGAGTTGGAGCTGAACTGTGGTTGATAAATTAGGTATATATATTGGCATATACCTTAGTAGGGTTGGTTGATACTTCGTGATTGTATCTTACCTTTTGTGGTTTATCCTTCATGGATTCTAGGAGACCTTCGGGGGTCTCAGGGTCCCTACCGAGTATCGTTATACTCACCCCTACACGGTAAAGTCCCGTAGATCATTTTGTTGTTTGTAGAAAATGGACAACAATGATCGAGGTGGAGTGTTGGTGAGCTGGATGGTAACAGGAGGTGGACCACTTGGCGAGACATACACAGAGCGGATAGACATACCTGAGGTGCTGAGGAGGCCATTTGTTCCAACACATCTGGTGGGATTCCCAGAGGACGAATCAATAGTTTCTGTTTACTTTTCGGTAGTGGTACATTACTGTTGGGCTTGTATTTCCAGCCCCTTTTCTTTTAGAACTTACTTTTGTATTCAGAATTACATAGTGTTTTTTTTTCAGTTTTTTCCTCTACTACTTGTGTTGAGACTGTATGCGTGTTACAAGTAAAAAGGAAATTCCTTCCCATTTATCGAGATTATGCCTTTGGTGCTAGTAGCCATCCCCATGCTTATGGAAGGAGGGCTTAGGGTAGTCGTGGCACGGTCCCCAAGGATGGTTCGTGAAAAATTGGTATCAGAGGAGTCGGTTCTACCACAGAACTAAGGACTCTGATCATTATTTTCTATGAAGTAATATTGTTAAGATTATTGTGTGTGGTTTTCAGTCCAGGGGGTCCAGTGTTGGTATGGTGGCCGACGTATCCATACACCAGGACCCTGAACTCGGAATTCCAACTTAGTGCCTGAAAACATAGATTGTGTGTGTATTTCCTTCAAAAAAGTTTTTTTCCATGATTATATTGTGTCATCTCACCAGGTATTTATTTTTATCCATGGAACACATGTTTCTTTTCAGGATGGACCCACGAAGGCAGCCAGCTAGGGTTCCGAGTTACGTATGAGATGGTTGCCCACCGGGTGACGAGGCCTCAATGCAGGGCCCCATCAAAATGGAGGCACCAGTGGTACCACTACCTGCTGGGCCACCGATACCACCAGCCCCAGCATCAGAGAGTGCGCGCCTCCTGAGTGTGTTGCATGAGTTCCAGCACCAGAGGCCACCCAGGTTTCGAGGAGAGATGGACCCACATGCATCTGAGGATTGGATGGAGGCTGTCGGGAGAGTTTTCAGATTGGTAGGGACACCAACCGACCTCATGGTGATCCTTGTCGTGAGTCTCCTATATGAGGCAGCAGGTAGATGGTGGAGCCTGATGCTTCTAATTCCTGACGAGGCATCATTAATCTTGACATACTTTGAGAGTCTCTTCCGCTCGGAGTTTGTTCCAGCCACCCTTCGTGCTGTATAGATTCAGGAGTTACTTCATCTACAGTAGGGCCGCATGACAGTAGCTCAGTACTCAGCGAGGTTCACTGACCTCTCGTGCTACTCCACGGATATGGTACAGGGCTCGTTCTTCAGGACTTGGACATTCGAGTAGGGACTCAGGAACGAGATCAGGGCTTCGATGATTCCCCTCAACATCCCGACGCAGGCATGGGTGCCAGATTGAGCCCTTCTAGTGGAGAGTTTTCTCGCTAAACAGTCACCAGTGGTGAGACCAACCACAGGGTGACACGGAGTGATGTCTTCTACAGACGATAGTTGAAATATGACGTAGAGGTCTAAGAAGAACATTCCATCATCTGGGAGACCTCAAGATAAGGTTTTGGTTGTACGGGGAACACGATACAGGTTCAGATATATGAGGAGAAGGAAGTGCTATGCATGCGGCGGGTAGGGACACATGGCTCCTGACTACCCGACCCGCCATGCAGATGAGCAGTATACAGTAGAGGGACCTCCCAGGCAGTGGCATAGGTTTGACCGTGGCGGTCTATCGGGAGTAGGCGGACGTCGTAGAGGAGCTTCCAAGCAGCGGGTGGTGGATGACGTTTTGAGTCTCTACCACCACCACCACCAAGAGGTCCACCCTGACCACAGGGAGCTGGCAGATAGAGGTGAGCACAGCTCCAGGAAATCGAGGCCCACGACCATGGAACACCTGAGATGATTTGAGGTACTATCTGTGTCTACTAATCCCTTGATGCAATACTTATAGACATAGGTGTGAGTCGTTATTTTATTTATGATACCCTTGTTCGGAGCTCGGAGATTCTGACAGAGTCGTTGGCTCAATCCTTACGGCCAGAGACTCCTACAGGATCAGACTCAACGATTACGCATCTGTGGATGGGTATGAAGAAAGAAGTAGCATAGTTTGTCTCTCGATGCCTCACATGTCAGCAAATTAATGTGGAGCACTAGGATCCAACAGGCTTGGTTTAGCCCTTAGAGGTTCCAGAGTGGAAGTGGGACGAGATATCAATGGATTTTGTGAAGGGGATACCACATACATCCAGAGGGCATGAATCTATCATGGTGATTGTTGACCGAATCACCATGTCTGCCCACTTCCTACTGATCAGGGAGTCGGGCTTAGTAGAGTTCATGGGATGCCTCTACATATAGGAGATCGTATAGCTTCCCGGTGTGCCATTGACGATCGTCTCTGATCGATATGCTCATTTCACATCCCATCTATGGAAGGGGTTACAGGAGGATTTTGGCACACATATTTACTTGAGAACCGCCTTCCATCCCCAGACGGATGATCAGATTGAGAGGACCATTCAGACTCTTGAGGATAGGCTATGGGCATGTGTCCTCGACTTTGGTCATAGCTAGGAGGATCAGTTACCCTTGGTGGAGTTTGCGTACATAAACAGCTACCACTCCACCATCAGGATGGCACCATATGAGGCACTGACATCCATCCTTGTATATCACCACTATGCAACACTAACCTAGGAGACTCAGTACATGTCGGACCAGAGATGGTGCAGGCTATGATGAAGAATGTGCAGATCATCCAGGAGCGGATGAAGACTGCACAGAGTTGGCAGAAGTCTAATGATGATTAGAGACGGAGACCACTAGAGTTCGAGGATGGTGACTACGTCTTTCTATGGGTCTCACCTCGATGAGGTCTACAGAGATTTGACTGAGGCGACAAGTTGTATCTGTGATTCATCAGACCTTCTTAGGTCCTCAACAAGTTGGGAGAGGTGTCTTACTGCCTGGTCCTTCCTCCTCAGTTGCACCAGGAGCACGACGTCTTCCACGTATCTCATCTGAGGCGATACGTGCATGACCCATCCCACATCATCAACCACGGGGAGCTGGACATCGATGATTGGGAATCCTTAACAGAGGTCCTAGTAGAGATTGTGGATTGATAGGAGGGGGTCCAATGTGGACGGTCAATTCCTCTGGTACGCATTCGATGGCAGCACGAGAACCTCTAGGAGAGCACATGGAAGTGGTAGGCTCAGATGCGTGCTCAGTACCCTCATTTTATCCCTAGTCTGTGTTATATCATTATGGGGACGTAAATCCCCGAGGTGGGGGTAATGTAAAGACCCGGAAATTTCATGGAAATTTTTTTCTTTAATTCTTTGAAATTTTATGAGTCCACAATTTCTAACAGCACCTGATTCCATTTCCCAGTGTGCCCATAATCAATTTATGATGTTTTGTTGAGATACGTTCAGTAAACATACGTGCGGGTTTTTATATCATTTGAAAAGATGCGCCGAATTGAAATATAAGGACACCAATGATCTCAAAGTGTCAGTATTCACCTAAGGGGACCTTTATCGCAGTTGCGTTTGGTCGGGAGGAGAAGTTAATTTTTGTGATTTATTTAATAAAATAAATAATAATTATGTGTTAAAATATTTTTGTTAAGGGGTGGTTATCTTCTCCAAAGAGAAGTTTGAGGTGGGTCCCACACCCCACATAACCTCCCATGAGAGGATAATGTGTGGTTGGGCCCACACGAGCCCCTAACCCCTCAAATCACCCATTAACTCCCATGAACCCCCTTTAACTCTTAATCCTTTCACGTACTTCCATTAAAGATTCCAACACTCACTTAATTAATATTAATTAAGTAATTGGCTTTTTGGGTTGGCAATTTTTATTTTGCTGGAGCTTTGTAGAACAGAGAGAACATTCTCCCCATGAAGAAAAATGTACTCTCTCGACGAAGAACACAAGGCCCTTGATTGTCTTCTTTTTTCTTCTTCCTCCGCATCAAGGGAGAAGACACCGCCCACGATGAACAACACGAACAAAAATGACTCTCCCTCCGATGTTGACAGAATGACATCGTCTTCTGCAACAATGTTTTCAATGACAAAAACAACATACCTGGAACCGAGGTAAGGGGATTTCATAAATTTTAATTGAATAAAATTATATCCTCGATTCTTCTATTATTACTTTTTTTTGACGGTGGCCATTTGTTATCATATAACGCGGAGGGTGCAGGATGAACAAACACGGCCTGACGTCCATATATTGGATTACGATTGTTTGACGATGGAGGTGGAGCCGAGAGGGCGCAGTGCCATCACACTATGCCAGAGGAAGGAGGCTACAATCATGAGGCTGCGGCGACCGAAGGCGACGTCGATTGAAGGTGGCGATGACCGAAGGTCTGGCCGGACCAGCGTCATCACGTCGGTCGTGTGGGGGAAACCACGGCCCGCAACCACAGGCCACTCGGCCGATGAAGAACCAGTCGGCCACATGCCAGCTGTGCTGGAAGAACCATCCGGCTAAAAACAGCTGGGATGGAGAACTGAAGTGGCTCTAGGTGCTGAACTGCGGAGGAAATGAAACCCACTTCAGCGGGCTGCCTGGCGGATGAACCGACTGGCTTCCTACAATCCGAGATGAAGATAACTGTTGCACCACCTGGGAAGAACAGCACCCGTTTGTGAGGGATGATCACGCCAGAAAAAAAATGGCTGTCTTCGGCCGGCCGGGTAGCAAGGAGGGGTGGCGCCGCTCGGCGCTGCTGGGCGAGCCGAACAGGCCGGGTCCATGGGTGGGCAACGCCCCATCGGGCTAGGCCGACCCTCTAACCGGGTCGGACCCACCGGGTCGGGTCCCTGGGTGGGCCGTGCTCCACCGGGCTGGGCCGACCCCCAGCCAAGTCAGACCCGCAAAACCGGGTTGGGCCAACCAGCCAGCCCACTGGGCTTGACGAGCTAGTTCAGTTTCGCTTAAATTTGAATATATTCTTGAACGCACGTCTGATCGATGCGCCGTCTGCGGAAATGGGATCATCACTACAAGGCGATCCTTTTGTGACACTCTAAGTGAGTTTTGTACAACTTTGTAATACAGTCGGGTCTGGAACATGTATAAATCCATCCAGGACCCTGGAATGGAAAATACAATAACTCTCAGACCGGGCGTTTGATTGATGCATCGTCTGTCACGTTGGCTTCCTTATGATAAGACAGAACTACGAGATACATAAACTATGGAATTAATGATAGTTTATGTATCGACACTTGGCTCGAGGAGAGAAACCTCCTGCAATCGAGTGGGCTGTGTGCAGGAACCCTAGAGCTAGTTGCGACTGCGACGACTACAGTACTGGAAACCTATGTGGGTTCGGCAGAGACGACTACTATTCTGGGATCCTCTTTGTGTTCGACAACAATGGATATTGTACATGAATCCTCCATCGGTTAGATAGCGATGACTACTGTTTTTGTATCCTGTGTGGGTCCAACAATTTTGACTTCTGTTCTTGTATCCTATGTAGGTCTGACTGAGTTGTTAGTCTTGTATCATGTGTGGGTCCAACAGCTTAGCTGGTCTACTATCATGTGTGGTTCTGACAGCTTAGATGAATCAGTGACTACATCTTATCATCACTATCACTATACAAGAGATGTATACTATTGTGAGGTGAGTCTTTACTTTCCATCATAATCATCGATGTGAATGAAATTACGTTCCTATGTGGAATGGGTTGTGCTTGTGCTCGAGAGTTGGAGCTAAGATGTTGTTGATAACATAGTTATATATATGGGCATATACCTAAGTAGGGTTGGTTTATAATTTGTGATTGTATCTTGCCTTTTTTTTATCCTTCATGGATTCCGGGATACCTTCAGGGGTATCAGGGTCCCTACTGCATATCGTTATATTCACCTTTGCACGGGATATGCCTGATCATTTTTGTGTTGGTTGTAGATGATAGACATCACTGATCGAGGCAGAGTGTTGTGGAGCTAGACGGTACTTGGAGGCGGACCACATGGTGAGAGATACAAAGAGCGAACGGACGAACCTGAGGTGCTGAGGAGGCCATCAGTACCCACCCTTTAAGTGGGATTCCCAGAGGACGACTCAGTAGTTTCTGTTTACTTTTCTGCAGTTGTACTTTACTGTTGGGCTTGTATTTCTAACCCCTTTCCTTTCAGCACTTACTTTTGTATTCAGTTTAACTTAGTGTTTATTGCCAGTTGTTTTCTTTACTGCTTGTGTTCAAACCATGTTTGTGTTAATGTTTAAAAGGCAATAAATTCCCTTTTATCGGGATTACACCTTTGGTGCAAGTCACCAACCCCTGGCCTATGGAAGGCAGGCTTGGGGTAGTCACGAAACGGGCTCCAAGGATGGTTCATGCCATTGATGATCCATTTAATCATCATTATAAGATTCATCATTAATTTATTTAAAAGAAAACATTATTTTATTATTGGTTTATTTAGATTTTTTATTATCATGTAATGTCATAATGATCTCATAGGTCATGACATATCTTTATAGATCCTCAAATGACATGTTTTTATTTAATTTTTTTCAGGGACAATTATATATTAGGGTTTCATATTTATTTTTAAACCCCAAAATATTTGGATCATTAGATGTTATATAGTATGAGTATAATTAATAGACATTCAACTATTTCATATGTTAATAAGACATATAATTGGTTACTTTTAATGGAGGTTTAATGTGACTTAGAATTATGATTATTTTAATAAGTCCCATTTGTAACATTCATAATGAACTTCTCATGATATATGTAATACCCAAAATGATTCCCCCTTCTCTTTAGATGTATATTTATGACATCGATGAAATTTTTGTTGTTGTTTATTACAAGGGTGTTAGAGGTCAAGTTAGATTTATATTATTTTGTTTCATTAATCATGTAACTTGTTTGTTTACTTGCCTCCTATTATTTCTATCATGGGTACAGTAGGAACTGGGATAGTGGTATCTATTTATGGTACACTAGATAGTCACACACTATTGGTGTCCCCTAGTTGTGTTGTATACCATATCTAGTGAGGAGTTCACCCTATAATGCTAGGTGAAGGGCACTAAAGTAACTTGTCTTGTTTGGATGAAACACATATAAGTGTTATGATTCATGTATTAGTAACGTCTAGGACTATCATACTTAATGAACTTTTTTCCCATAATACTATATGGATTCCATTTGGGTAATCCCATTACATGTGTCACCTAGTTTGATTAATATGGTGGGAACCATGAATATTCTCCTTGTTTACTCATATCTCAATTGTGATTTGGTGACATGGTGTTATATTTTTACTATTTATGAGAATGTTTATGTTTCATTAAATTGATTTTGAAGTGTTTTCCAAAGAGTTTTTCTAAAGTATTATTGAAATTGAAACTGTAATAGGCAGTTTTAAATAATTTATGGGTTTTAATGTAATATTTTTATAATAATTATTTTCATTTAAAGAATAAAGAAATATAAGTTTATAAAATGGATGTTACGATGATATTTGGTTTTTCATGTGATTATCAATATTGATATATTTTCAAAAAATATTTAAAACAATCATAAACGAGATATGTTTTAAAAATACATTCAAAAAATCTTTGTTGAAATCCTACTAGGATTAGTTTTTCTCCCACGCTATATACATCATTCGATATATAAAAATACTATGTTTTTCTTTTTTAGGGTCACTATCCTTTTTATAGTTTTACATTACTTTTAAAAAACACTTTGATAAATTAAAAAATAAACCCAACATTGATATTTTGAAAATGATACTTTTCAATTTCCATCAAGAATATTAAGATGTGGAATAATAAATAACAAAAGAACATAAAACTATATATAAAAATTAAAATTCATTATTGAATGTTATGTTATCCAAAAATAAATGTATTGTGAAAAATAAATAGGCTCAAAAACATAAAACTACAGTAAAAACTAAATATATAAAAAAGATATCCTATTATAGAATATAAAGAAAATATTTATTTTTTATTAATAATCTTATATTACAAATGATTTGTGGAACACGGGTTTAATTGGTTATGGGGTAATATAAGAAGAAGTATTAGGTTCATTAAAAAAATGATTTTGTGGTTAGGGAATCGTTAATAGTATAATGCACTACCATTAACTCCCTCATCAATAGTTAAAAATTCTAGTTCATTATCCTATACTATTCTTTCATCAAAACCCATGAATCAAGGAACATCTCCAATCCCTCACCATATTTAATTTTATAAAATTATGAATATTCTTAGAATACTGAATATGTTTTCACATCATATCATTGATCTAGTCAAAACAATAATTAAACACCAAGCTATGAAATGTTAAGTTCTCAAACAACTTTTTCTGATTTTGAATCAAAGTTTCAAGGGTACATTATCACAATATATGCTCAAAACTTTTTTTCTCATTATAGCGTGATCTTTTAGAAATAACGGAATTCATCACAATATATCTAAAAAACCCATTACACTAAAATTAGAAACTCTAGCTTGATTGGTAATGGATTTTATAGACTCAAAATTATTAGACTATATATATTTAAAATTATAAAACTCTTATTTAGAAAACATTTCACTTCTGTTCTTTCTAGAACAAACTTATAACTCTCACTTAAAAGCATTAAAATGTTTGTTTTAAGGTAATAGTTTGTTTCCATTTCATATTCCTAACTACTCTTCACTTATTATGAGATTTATCAAGCCTATAACTTAGTGATATCAATGTTATGACATCATCTATTTTTCCATCTGTTTTGGTGTAGAACAACATACAAAATATTATAGGGACGAGATCCTTGTTCTCCTCTTATTTTATAGA
The DNA here is from genome assembly GCA_963277665.1 of Viscum album. Lineage (NCBI taxonomy): Eukaryota > Viridiplantae > Streptophyta > Magnoliopsida > Santalales > Viscaceae > Viscum > Viscum album. Next base: position 1,054,968,108 of record OY728152.1, read on the forward strand.
TCTTTTTAATTTTTATGCTTTGGTTTTCTAGTGGATGGTTTCATTATTCACTATATTTATTTATATAGTAAAACCATTCTTAACATATTTATATATTATTTCAAATTGAATATATGAATCTCTTCCCCTTTTTATTAATAGTTATGTGTTTTAATTTTTTAATATTGTGTATGGACATTATGACAGACATGGATAAAAGCTGGATCACATTACTGGGGACCAGACTTCAGTTTGTTAAGGGTTTGTTAGAGTTTATAGATTTTTCAATTTCTAATCGATCCATTGAATGGAGAATAAGGTGAAAATTTCCTAAATGGATATTCAGAATATGGTTGAAGAGAGAGAATTTTATGAACATTTAGTATTGAAGAATTTCCTTGGTCAATATTTGAGTTGGATTTGGAATAGTGAATCAAATGTTACCGAAAGGTTGAGCATGAATGTCAATCCACAGAATGAGCTCTGAACTTCTTCAACAAAAAAAATGAAATAAAAAACCATATAAATGATGTATTAGAAACTACAAGACTCCACCTTAAACACCAAAACATATCAAAAAACCCTGATGAGGGTGATACAAATATCAATGTGACAAGTGATTCTTTTGAGAATTTTGGACAACCAGATCGATATTGTAACATATCAATGGATCCTACTCTTCATTATGTGGAGAATAATGTAAGAGAAAACATCACCGAGTAAAATACATTTCATGATTTTGTTGACGATGGAAATAAAGAGTTTTATAGTTGGTATTTGAAATATTCAAAACATTCTTTTCTGTTGATGTTGTACCATATCAAATGACTTGGTGGAATTAAAAATAAGGCAATGTCCATGATATTGGAATTGTTGCATGAAGCATTTCCCAAAGAAAACATCCCTGAGTCTTTTTATGATATAAAAAATGTAATTAATATGCATAGTTTGATATATAAAAAATAAATGTGTGTCCTAATGATTGTATGATTTATTGGTGAGTGGATTCATGTAGACAAGATTAAAAAAAATTATTCTTCAAGATGGAAGTCAATGGGTGATTTTGGAAGTCATAATCAAGATACTACCATGGAGAAAAAAGAAAAAGAACACACCTGCAAAGGATTTGTGTTACTTTCCTTTAAATACTCTATTGCAAGGATTATTCGTGTCATCTAAAACATCTAAACACATGAAGTAGCATTCTATAGATAATAAAAATTATGGGATAATTCCACATCCACGAGTTTCAAAATCATGTAAGACATTTTATTCATTACATCCAAATTTCTCAGCTGATCCTAGGAATGTTTGATTGGTATTGGATTCCGATGGATTCAACCCATTTGGGAATCTGAGTACCAGTTATAGCATTTTGCCAGTTGTTTTGATCCCTTTCAATCTACCTCCATGGATGTGTATGAAACAAACTTTTTTTTATCATTTTGATTATTATTCATGGAAAACAAATTCCAGGAAATGATATTGATGTATACTTGCAGCCTTTAATTGAAGAATTGAATGAGTTATAGAGCAACAATATTGAGGCGTTTGATGGATTTTCTAAAATAATGTCCAAATCGCATATTGATTTAATGTGGACCATTAATGACTTCCCTGGGCTTAGGAATTTAATGGGTTGGAACACATACATAGGTTTGTATTGTCCAATTTTTATCTTTGATTTTGAGCCCAAACATCTACCTCGCTATAGAAAAAGGTGTTTCTTGTTCCATCAAATATTTCTTGATGCATCTCATAAATTTTGGCTGAACAGATCAAAATTTAACATCTTCATTGAACATAGACTACCTCTAATGTTGGTAACTAGTTCAAAAATATTAACAAAACATAGAAATGTTGAAAAATAATTTGGGGTGGATCATCATTTGAATGATAGGTGGAAATGGGTTCAAATTGCATCGTCAAATGAAACCAGAATGAAACAATGGAAGAAAAAAATATTTTCTTCAAACTTATATTTTGTGTAATTAATTTTTTGCGGAATAATCTTGATGTGATGAATATTGAGAAGAATTACTATGACAAATTGATCTTCACATTTCTTAACGAGAATTAAAATTCGAAGGATCATCTCAATTATCAAAAAGACATACATGTAATGAACATGAAACGTGAACTCTTGACAGATAAGAATGAAAAGTATGCTCTGGAAATTATTTACACTGAAAATAGGAAGATACTTTCTGTATAATTTTAATGAATGTGAACATAACTTATTGGTATTAAAGTAAAATTTCGATGTGTGTTGGATTTAATACTTGATTGTTACATGGATTGAAAATTCATGATTCACATATTTTGTTACAGATGTTACCACCATTATCATTTCATACATTATTACCTCAAAAGTGAAATGTAATGCTTTTGTTGATAGACATGATGATGTGTAAATGATGGTATTTAAATATATATTTCTATATTAATAAGGTTTTACATTTATACGTGTAAATAAAGAGGAAACGACATTTAACACAATACTATTAAATTTCATTTTATTTGTTTTAGTATCTTTCAAGAAAGATTGCATCAAGCTGGGCTAAGCAGGTCATCCCTCATACTTTAGGGTCAAAGAGTTTTTCTAGAAGTTGATCCTCTATGGTATCCTTTTCCTTAGTTTTAATATTTATAGGACAATATTATTTGTTTAATATATTTAATCGTTGATTTACATTTTTTTAAATATAGTCAGAGTGTTTAGGGAACACAAAATTCCAAAAGGAAGTGAGGTTGAATGCTCACCAAAAAACATGATGGAAGTTTTGTTAATGAGTCTCTTATTGAAGATGGGGTATGAATTAATTTTTCATTATAATAACTTATAATTGGTTGTTAATATGTTAATATATATTTATTCTAATATGACTTCTATAAGATTTAAAGGTAAAAATTAATGAACTGTGGGATGCCAATCCTGCGCAGTCCTACCCAGTATCCTAGGACGACAAGGTTGAAAATGTATTTGGGAAAGAGCATCCAAGTAATGTGCATAGGTAGGTTTGGGACTTGTACCATATGAGGTATTTGTTGGGCCTCTGGGGATTGTAGCAGCATATACTCCTTGTTATTGTACGTATATTCCATGATATACATAGTGTGAGATTTTTTCTCAAATAATCGCAGTTCCAGACTGGGGGGCTTAAATTCCACTTTGCAGAAAGCATTGATTGATTTATATCCATAGATGACTGGATCTTCCCGCAGTAGTATTTCATCGACTGGTAGAGATTAGGTAAATCAAAAAATTCAAAATCATATAGTTTTCAATCATTTATTTGTTTTATGTTTAAATATAAATATACAACATTATTTAATTTTCAATATATTGTTTTTATAGGTTGTAGCAGGTAGTTGAGATAGAGGTGGAGAGTTTGAGAAGCTATGTTCATCATCAGACCACGATTAGATGTGTTGTTGATATGTTGGAATAATATGTTAACAGTTAGTTTGTATGTGTATCGTGTGTGGAACATAGTTTCCACCAAACATTATCATGACCTAACATTTTCTTGATTTCTCATGTTTCAATTTATGTATTTTATTGATTTCTGATGTTTCCATTTATGTCTTGATTTCTAGTGGGTGGTATAAACCATATATAACAATTCTTTGTTGTCACAAATCATTTTTTATGATTCATTTTTCCTAAATTTATTATTTTTGTTATCCAAGGATGAACGATAAACCTTCTTATTGATTTTCTTGGAAATATCTGGTTTTGTTACTCCCTCCAACTTCCTTTTAGTGGATATACCCTCTTTCTTAAAATTTTATATTATTCTCTTCTCATGTTTTAGAGTTGGAATTTTATAACTCCCACTTATGAATTCATCTTATTTAAAGTAGTTTAGATAATAATATACAAATATAAGCTGAACACTTGAGTGTCTTGATCTTGTTAAGTCAGAGGGATTGTCCACTTTATTAATAGTGGAATTAACTAATATCTGTTGAACACTTGAGTGTCTTACACTGCCTGAATTTTTATCCCCCAGAAATATGAATATGGTGGTGAATATCTATAATACAGTCTTGAAGAATGTCATATATAGTTTGGATCATCCCTTTGGACTGCTCATTGATCTGAGGATAAAATGTTATACACGACTTCAACTATCAAATCATAGAATTATATTATAATTACCAAAACTAAGAGGTAAAACATGTCGTCCGTGGGTGAACATCCCACTTAAAATATCAACTCATACACTCAGTGATAATTTTTGGGCAATTAAATCAATGAGAAAAAAAACCTTCATTGTTTCTTACTATGAAGTACCACCTGAACATCCACATTTCATTATAATAAATCATGGTCAATCCTGGGAGAACATCCCGCTTCAAAGCATTATAGGATTTCATAAACTCATCTCTCATAGAATATGTGAACATAACCATGCTATGACCTATAAACACTCCATGTATATCAAAATTCAATCATGAAGTAGTTTCACATTCTACTAACCTATCACACATCATGATATATTCCAAGAATATATTTTAACTTGTCATTTGTTGCTTAACAATTGAAGACATTATCTATAAGGATTACCACATTTCTTCCCATAAACCCTCAACTACACCCACAAACTAGTATTACAGTTATGATATGATCTTTTATTCAGCTAATGTAATCAATTCTCCCATGTCATACATTTTACATCCCAATGCATTTACGACTACATTTACTTTTCTAGTTGAATTCTATTTATTGATGTCAAACATATACAAGAACTCTATGAATTTCATCTAATAATGATTATGTCCATTCAGTGAGAAAATATTATATACACTCTAGGTCCCAAAGTACCAAACAAATATCTCTCCCAAGAGGATTTGTCTTGATCATTTCAATGCATGGAGAAAAACTACAAACTAGAATATAGGATTTGAGTATTTCAATTTGTGGGTTAAAAGATGATGAAACCCAAAGTGACTAATTTATCACACTACATCATAACATATCCTAAACCAAAAAAAGATGCCTCACATTTCACTAAATTTCCAACGTTAGTATCAGGAATTATTAGAATTAGGGTTAACAAAATCAACTTATTAAACACTATGGAAACATCCTCACACCAGTATGTACACTCAAACGTGAATCCATTCTTAGTATCTGCAGCTACTGGAAATGCTAAGTGAGAGATCTCAAAAATGATTCTCCTTTAATTCCCATAAAATCCAATAAAACATCAACTATAAATTACATTCCTTAGTTATAATAGATACACAGAAACATCAAAATTCTCAAGATCAACTATTATACCTAATTAGTAAGCCACTATATCCAAAAGTGACAGTTCATGTATTTAAAATAAATTTTATGTACCCAAATCATACTAAACCAATTATTCATGTATCTATCATGTGATTCATATGTAAATTTTGATATTTTTGTATTATTTTTGTTGTGGGATGTGCAATAATGTGAAATTAGAATGTATTTTTAGGTCACTAGAACTGAGACTGTAGAATCCACTACTTTTTTTGTAAATCTAGCTTTAGAGGTGGTTTTAACTGCTATGAAATAAATATATTATAATTTGAGGCAGTTTTAACCACTTCCAAATTTTTATTTTTTTTTCAATCCTCAGCGGCTTAAACTGCCACTATGAACAATAATTTAGCAGTGGTTCAAACCATCACTAAAGAGTTTTCATGTTCCTTTTGTGGAGGTTATCTGGGTTTTAGGGGCGTTTTTCCAAGTGAAAATTATTTTTTAGCGTCGGGTTTAATCATTGATAAAACCATAAATAACCGCTACTAAATGCATCCACTATTACTACTTCCATTAATCACCACTAAATCGAGTAAACTGTCACGTATTGTATACTGACACAAAATTTATAGGTGATTTTTTGAAACATCTTCCATATCCAAAAAAACTGCCGTGAAATAGTCATTTTCTTGTAGTGTATGAATAAGAAGAAAAATAACACACCTAAAAATATTTTTCAGTACATCCATTTAAATCATTGATTACAATGATTATTAATGTCATCAAATATCATCGCGTTAAATAAGTGGAATTCTAAATAGAATAACAATGATGGGTTAATGGGACATCCATGAGAATCAAAATCATAGAATAAATTTGATTAATTGTATCCACATTTCTCAAATGATTTTGAGAATGTGTGATTGGGATTGGTTGTTGATAGATTCAACCCATTTGAGTCTTTTAGCACAAGATATATCATTTTGATAGATGTTTTGATCCATTATAATATAACTACATGGATGTGTATGAAACAAACATCTTTCCTCATTTTTTCGATTATTCATGGAGGATTTTTTTAAATAATATTGATGTATACTTATAGCCTCTAATTGGGGAATTATGGGAGTTATAGAGAAATGATGTAGAGACATATAATTCATCTTATAGAAGAATGTTCAAAATAAATGATGTTTTAGTGTGTACCATTAGTGACTTCCCTATACCTAGTAAATTATATAGTTGGAAGACATACACTGGTTTATATTTACCTATTTGTATCATTGAATTTGTGTGTGAATAATTACCTTACATGAAATTTTTTATTCTTATGTCATCTATGTTTTCTAGATGCATCACATGGATTTATTTTTAAAAAGATATCATTAAATTATTTTATTGATCATATACCACCTCCAAAGTAGTTGATAAATTCTTAAATATTAAAACAACCTGAAAATGAGGAAATAGAATTTGGGAAGGTGTATCATTTGAATTATACTGGTAAATGAGTCCGAAGTACATTTTCATGTGAAATTGGAATATAAAAATGGAATTTAAAATTTATATCCTTTAAAATTTAAAATTGGGAATTTAATATGCTCCGTCATAATATTCATGTTATATATATTGAGAATAATGATTTTGGGAATTTGATAATTATATGGATTAATGTGGATCTAAAATCGAAGGACTATTTCAATACTCAGAATAACTGAAATAAATGAACCTAAATAATGATCTCAAGCCATAAGAGAATAAAATTTGTTCTATATAAAAATTTTCATTGAAAAATGTGGATCATTGTACATTCCTTTTAATTTAAAAAAATTCATGGTATCTAAAGTGTATTCAGCAAACATCACATGATGTGTCGACTTAACGATCGTAGGTTACAAGGATTGAAAAGTCATGATTCACATATATTTTTACAATTTCTACTGCAAATGAAATTTTCTATATTATTAACTAAAAAGGATACTGTGGTGGTACTCCAATTTTTAACATTCTTCTGAAAATTTTGTGTGAAAAAACTACAACCATATGAGCTTGAAATCCATTAGGAGATATTTATATTCAAACTTTGTGAAATGTAGAAGATCATTCAAACATCATTTTTTACTTCCATGATGAATGGAACTATTAAATTGGTCGAGGAAACTAAATTAGGTGGCCTCATACATTATCAATATATATATCCAATTGAGTGGTACTTTATTTATATATTTTTTGTCTTAATTGAAAATTATTTTAACTTCATTAATTACATGATGTTGTTTTATTTATTTCATTTCAAAAGTAACTTTTCCATTTTAAATCATACATGAAAATAAATCTCAACCAAAAGTTAGTTATTTAGAAGAGAAGTTTCATACCTTTTATTATAGATACATGGATGATATTGAGAAATGATTCAATATAGTTGGATGTGTCGATGCCATATCCAATCAATCTCAACTACATTGTAAATAAAAAAATCATTCTTATTATTGGTCAATCAATTTTGAGGATCTCAAATTTTACATATAAAAAAATGTAATTATTACTAGCTCATAGATATGAGCTACTAAATAGTGAAATTACCGATCCATTTATTGAAGATAAAACAATTTTTCTTTATAAAGAGATTGTAGAATGGTTCTGTTGTCTTGTAAGATCATAAATATTTCAATAAATACTTATATAAACTTGACACATATTTTATAAATCTAATAATGTATATTACTATTTTTAGATCTTGGATAATAATAAATGGGGGTGAGTTTTCGTAGATTTTAATTTTCTAGCCAAAGGTCCTATAAAAATAGCCTATAAGATTATTTTAGTACAATGTTAATGGATTTACATTTCATACATTTTTTAGGAAGAGGGGTTGAAGAAAATTGATAGTGGTATACTTATATTTTTCAAATTGGAATACTAGGAAAAATTGATTGATATTATCAAATAAACTATGAGTACCATTTTTAGTTATTTTATTCAGATGCATTGGGGTCAATATTACTAGTGGTATTAAAAGAGATTCCTTGAAATTTACTTTTGTAAAATTCTCTCGAAAGATGTATTTCAACAAATGTGAATTAAATTATCTATATAACATCCTATCAAAAGAAAAAATAGTATATTATGAGAATGATTTCATGAATGAACAGTACAGTGTAGTAGTTTTCATAAAACCAAGAGACTTGTAAAATATGGTTTATGAAGTAGAAATTAAAAAATCAGATAATGAATCCCACCAATATTATGAAACCAACATAATTTTCTATCATGATATTTAATACTTTAGTCTTGAAAGTGGGGATGACTTATGTGATGTATTCATGGAGAAGGACAAAAACTTTATTTAAGGAAAAAAAAAATCATGTGTAGTCATCAATTAATTTATGAACAACATTTGTTAAATTTTTAGTCATTAATTATCATAGAAATGTAAATATTTTTTCTCAATATTGTTCATCTGTTATCATTTCTAAATTTTAATGCTTTCCTTGTTTAAAATATGTGTTTTAAAGATAATTTTATCTAACTAAATAATAGTAATTACAAGGATAAATTATTTCAATGATCCTAGTCAAATTCAATTTGATGTTTCCTCAGCCACACAGATATATGATGGTTTATCAGTATCCCTTTCAATAGTATAAATGAAACACTCCATCTTCCCCCCTTTAGCAACTCTCACACACTCCATTCTGTCGGCATCTGTAAGACCTTCCTTCTATGCCCCATCATCAAATGAGATAGTGAATCCCCATTCATTAGGTTCATTAGTGAGGTAAAATGTCATAACTCTTATTTCATGGGGAGGACATGGTAAGGTGTCAATTATAGGAAAAAACAATAATGTGAATAAAGATATTACACTCTTTTTACAGCTAATTATTTTTTAATAAAAGATACAAAAAAATTTAATGCATAAAGAAATATGAACTATAATAATTTCAATAATATGAATGGATTGAATATAGTTGACCCATTAAACTATTATAGGGTCCCAACATATAATGTTGTAGGATTATTTGGTTAGATTCTGGGCTAGCTGTTAGAGGATATGCTTACCCTTCCGATTACTTATGTTGATGGGTCGTACGTACCTCTATGCTGAAAAAAAGAGGACATTAATTTTGAGATAATTGTAATTTTAAAAAATTATGGTATAATTTAATGTAAATATGTTATTAAATTCTAAAATTTTAAAAAATAATTTCTATGTAAATATTTTATTACACATTACTATTATTGATCTTATCACACGAAATTATACATTGAATATTTTGGGTAAGAAATGGATGAATTGTAAAATGATATTATGAAATGAATTCATTGATAATTCACTGATAACATATCAAAAGTATGGTAAGGTACCTAAAGGGGTTCCTATATAGAAATGGAAGGTATTATATTATATCCATCTTCACAAGAAGCACATGGTATTGAAATATTTTTATTATATTAAAATAATTTTATATATACACATGCATATGACCTGGATATGAAATTTCATACCTTACTAATAAATTTCATGTTATTTTATAGGATGTTTCAAGGATAAATGCATCAGGTTGATAAAAATAAATCACCCCCACTGTAGAGACTTGTAGCTTGACATACATGGAAATTACATTACTTTTGCAGAATACTTATTACATAAAAAAACAGACACACAAGGACTGTAATAGTTTAGTGTCTTTGGAAAATTAGAACGTAATATTCTAATCATGGTGAAAGATCTTCAACATATCCCATAATGTTCTTCCTTTTTTTCTTACCTAAAACCTTTCATTATATCCTGGGGAAAATAAATCAAAAAAAGGTTGAGCTCAAATTCTCAGTAAGGGTAAGCATGGATAAAATAAACATTTCATATACATTTGAACTTAAAAACATGAACATAATGTTTAAACATCAAAATATTGAGCAATGACATAAAACATGAAAGTACGTAAGGCATAAATCATAAAGAAACTTTAATAATGATAAAATAGCATGGGAATAAAACATGTAATTGTGGAAACCATTAAGAACATTATATGATTTCCATATTAGCCAAGGAATTGCTGCCAAGACCATCATAGTGGACAATGTTACTTTCTGAATCGAGTTCAGTCCTTGTTCCAGTCATGTATTACTGAACCAGTTTAACTTTATATTACAGCCATGTCTATCTAATGAGATATAAATCTTTACCCAATGCATTGGAGGGAGATATAGGTCCCAACCATCTCATAATGAAATCATTCTTACTTGTGCCACAAAATAAACATACATCATTCATAATAACCCAACGAATAAAATGTGTTTCATAAATATCATCCCATCATCACATAATTCATATAAAAGAAATGGATATCTTCATAATAAGAAAAGTGAATCCATTTAAATCATAGAGACATAATACTTGAAACATACGGATATGAAAATAATTTCATCATAGATGGAAAATGGTTTTGATAAAATACATGAAATGAATTCTTGAGGAAAATATCCTTTCTTCTTGAAAATAATTTTCTTGCCATGCAATTAAAATAAAGATTTTGTTTAAAATATTCATGAAATCTCTCGGAGGATGCTTCATGAATATAAGGCTTTATAAAACCGTAAAAATCCTTTCATGTTGTATAAGTTAAAAAAACATTCTTCTCGTACTTTTGTCGGAAAAGTAAAAAAAGTACCTCGTAACGTAAAAAAAAGAAAGATTACTTAAATACCATGTAGTAAAAGTCAAAAATGGGTAAAAAAGACTTTAAACATAAATGAAAACACTTTTATAAAACATGTACACGGAAGATAACAATAACCACAGTAAATACTTATGTATAAGCAATCTTGGATACAAATGAGATTTTCAAAATTATCCCTTACCTTATGTCTGATATGCTTGGTATGTATCCGAAACTCATATATAATGATTTAAATAATGTCATTCACTTTTTTCAAAATCATATTCATTGTTATGATATCATATATGGTTCACTTATGACTTTATATTAACCGCTCTTTTGTAAATTACATGTTAAAGAGTGTTTTGGGTAAAATCGTTTCATTTTTCGTCCGTATTTTGACTTGTAATTATTCATATGATCACATAGATCATGATTACTTAATTAAAGAATATAAAACATTATTTATATATAATATATATTCAGAATATACATATATATAATAGATCGATAAAAGGAAAGAAATACACCGTTCATGGAGACGGTAGGACGTACGTACGCCTGAACGCTGTTTTCATTTCCTTATTGAGTTGAATGGAATTAAGTAGATGAAATAAATAAATATATATATATAAATAAATCCAGTAGATTTATAATGTCCTATATTTCATTATTATTGCTTATATATACTTTATTATCATTCTTAAATGGTTAAAATGTAGAATGAATCTCATCGCGTTGTGGAGACGGTAGTTCATACGTACGCACGAGCGATGATATCGTTTCCATAATTATTGAATTGAATTTGAGTGGATGATACAATATATAAGAATAAGTATGATGTTATAATAACTATGTATAGTTATTATTTAAACCATTATACCCATCCATGTAAGGTGTTGGTGGAAAAAAAGATTACACCACGGCGTGAAGACGGTATTCCGTACGTATGCACGCACAGTGATTTTGTTTTCCGTAGGATGGATAGAAATGGGGTTGTTTAATATTTATAATAACATATCAGTATATTAGTGATACTGATGTTATTACTTTATAATGAAACAACTAAAGAAGAAGAATTTGAAGAAGAAATAAGCTTGACAGAATTAGTAGAAGAAATTACCTCTTCTTCGATACGCCTCTTTGAAACCTACTCTTAGGGCACTAAGATTGGTCCTTTATGTAGAACAGGACCTCTAGGATGTTTCTAGGGAAGTGTAGAAGAGAATTTTGTAGGGTTTGTCGGAACATGATGGCTCAATGTGGTGTGAGGAAGAGAGGGAGGAGGTGCCCTTTTATAATGGAGGAGAGGGGCACCTTTGGAAATCTTAAAAATATTAATTTATAATAAATCTAACCCCACATAAAAACCTCCAAAAATGAATCATATTTGAATATTAGATAATATAGGGTTTTAATATCATCAACCAAAAAAATTTATACATGTTAGGATTTTATTTTAGAAATTATCAACTTGATTTATCCTTATTTAATCAATTTAATTTTATTTGTGGTAATAACATTCTAAATTTTAAATTATAACAAATAATTACTTATTTTTTTTGAATTGTCCATAATTGGATACTTTATAACATTTTAGAAAATATAAATTTAAATTTATAATTTGTAAATATTTTTGTTATTTTTAAACAATTTTATAATATGTTATTTTTTTAAAATAACAATAGTGTTAATTTTGACACTATTCATTTATTTGAATTTAAATAAAATATATACAAAAGATAAGTTTTAAAAAAAGCTTTAATAGATTCATAAAAGGTCATATTTTTCTAGAAAATGAGTGTAGAACATTAAAATGTTTATAGAATATTTATTTTAATATTTTTAAAACCATTTATTTGATATTTCTATTAATAAAATAATTTCAACATCACTATTATGTCACCATTAAAGATAATTATTTAATCTATAAAAATTATAAATAAATTCATATGATGTAGATAATTTTATTATCTTTTTGGAGACTACTTATATCCGAAGTTTCATGAATTTTATCACTAAACTAAAATTATTATACTCATATGTTTTAAGAAAGTGACATGTTGTCACTTTATTTGGTTTTAATAATAATAAAATTATTTCCATGGACAAAAGTCAATTAAATGAATATAATATGACCCTTAGGTGATATGAGTCTACTTTTAGTCATCAAATAGGATTTGGGCAGTTGGTTGGGTATTTTTATAATCTTATATTTACCCTTAATTACCTGATTTACCTTTAACTATGGTAAATAAATTATACCGTAGTTACTATTCATAATGCCCAAAAATAAAAAGTATCCAATTAACATAAATTGGACCCACTGATTCCAAATATGGAATCCATTTTTCAAAATTTAAAACACACAAGTTACAGTAATTAATTTAAAATTAATCCTGTTGTCGAATGAAAACGAGTTTTTGTTTAAAACATTGCAAAAGATTGAATTGATTTAACCTACAAATTCAAAGTAAAATCAATGCTAATGACATAAATTTTATTAAATGGTAAAAATATATTATATTTATACTTTGAAACCATTCAATCTTATAATCTAACCACATAAATTATTATGTTGAAAAAAGTTGTTTTTAATTAAAATTTAACCTGTTTTTACTATTCATTAAAATATGAATGTTATCAGAAAAATATCAAAACATTATCCACTGTAAATTTTTTTATCCAGATTCAAAATAAGAGGTTTATTTTGTAAAATTTAACTTATAAACATGTCAAAAATAGATTTAAAGTGGGTGCGCCATCAAAAGGGGGAAAAACTGAATTTTTTGAAAAATACTAATTTTACACGAAAAATTTATTTTGTTCACATAAAATGTTTTAGAAAATTTATAAGATGAATAATAATGTTAGAAAATTCTAAATTTTGTTAATACTATTAATAACGGCTATTTCGTGATAATATTATAGCCATAAGTCGTTGTTTAGTGAAACCCGGTATTGTGTACAATACACGCTATCGAGGAAGGTCGTGATTGGGTTTAATGAAAGCCAAGTCAGGGTTACATGTAGTGAAAGACTCCATTGTTGTTGCGTATAACAAAATCCAACCATATTTCATTTATACATTGAATATATATATATATACACTCAATGTTGCGTAGAATGACTATTATCAAACGAACTTGAAATTGTGTATAACACGATCCATGAAGTGTGTTGCGTATACTGCAAGCTAATATGTTGTTGCGTATAGAACAATATAATATTGGTGTAGAATAAAACACATGACATCAAATAAATTAAAAAGATTACTTATCATAAAATCTCGGGGTGTTACATTCTACCCCCCTTAAAATAAATTTCTCCCTCGAAATTATTTGGGGATATACATTGTTTTCTACTGGAAAGTTTTTTTAATTGAAACCCACATCATAAAATGAAATACCAAAACTTATCTTTAAAAACTAATGTATGAAACGTAACGGTTACCCAAATTAAATCATCACTGCGTTTACTCGTGGGAGAACATAGATGAAAATATGGATATGGAAGATAAATCTAAACATCATGTTCTGATGGAGAGTGGTAGAGAACAGGGCTATGAAAAAGTCAACAATCACAAAGCCATAGATTTGTGATGATATAAGGTACCATCAGATTCATCGGATATAAGGGCACTATGACAACATTTTTGGTTTTCAGGATCATTTCTCTAATGTTGTATAATTTTCAAATCAAAAGATATACTTACTTGATTTTGATACAATCTCACCATTGTTTGTGCCTTGAACAATTTCCACTTCATATCTTAATGAAATGAAGTAGAATTTGTTATTCATGAAGTGTTAGCAGATCATGTGATAGAATGATGGGTCCTTCCATCTATTTCAAACAAAAGGTTAGCAAAAGTTATCAAATATACATAAGTCCATATATGGTGAGGTTAATCATATACGATTCCAAAAATGAACTTATACTTCATATATCATACCTCTTAAAAAAATTAAAACAAATTTATACTAACTAGGGACATCATGTAGACTAGTGGTAGCCTATAATGTCTTGTCACACATCGGTTGTGGGTTCGATTCCCACAGCCTTGTCTGACACGACGGGTTTTCGCTCGTCCTGCAGGTTGTCCTTTTTATAAAACTACATTACTATAACATCCCATAAATAATATTGAAAATGGTTTTAAACATTACTAACTTATGACTAGCATAATCCATTCCAATCATTAAGCTTATCCATAAACAGACACACAAGGACCGTAATATTTTAGTGTCTTTGGAAACATGGAACGTAATCTTCTAATCATGGTGAAAGATCTTCAACATATCCCATAATGATATTCATTTTTTTCTTACCTAGAACCTTTCTTCATATCCTGGGGAAAAGAAAACAAAAAAAAAGGTGAGCTCAAATTCTCACTAAGGGTAAGCATGGATAAAATAAAACATACCATATACATTTGAACTTAAAAACATGAACATATTGTTTAAACATCAAAAGCATGATCAATGACCTAAAACATGGATGTACGTAAGGCATAGATCATAAAGAAACACTAATAATGATAAAATAGCATTGGAATAAAACATATAATTGTGGCAACAATTATGAACATGATATGATTTGAATATTAGCCAAGGCATTGCTGCCAAGACCATCTTAGTGGACAAAGTTTCTTTCTGAATTGAGTTCACTCCTCATTCAAGTCCTGTATTACTGAACCGGTTTAACATTCTGTTCCAGCCATGTCTATCTCATGAGAGATAAATCATTACCCATTGCATTCGAGGGAGATATAGGTACCACCCATCTCATAATGAAATGATTCTTACTTGTGCCACAAAATAAGCATACATCATTCATAATAACCCAATGAATAAAATGGGTTTCATAAATATCATACCATCATCACATAATCCATATAAAAGAAATGGATATCATTTCATAATAAGAAAAGTGAATCCATGTAAATCATAGCGACATTATACTAGAAACATACAGATATGAAAATAATTTCATCTTAGATGGAAAATGGTTTTGATAAAACACTTGAAATGAATTATTTAGGAAAATAGAATTTCTTCTTGAAAATCATTTTCATGCCATGCAATTTTAATAGAAAAAGATTTTTTTGAAAATACTCATTAAATCTCTTTGAGGAAGATTCATGAAAATAAGGCTTTATAAAACCGTAAAAATCCTTTCATGATGTAAAAGTTAAAAAACATTCTTCTCGTACTTTTGCCGGAAAAGTAAAAAAAGTACCTCGTAACGTAAACAAAAGAAAGATTCCTTACATACCATGTAGTAAAAGTAAAAAATGGGTAAAAGGACATTAAAAATACATTAATACACTTTTATCAAACATGTACATGGATGATAACAATAACCGTAGTAAATACTTATGTATAAGCAATCTCTGATAAAAATGAGATTTGTAAAATTATCCCTTACCTTATGTCTGATATGCTTCATATGTATCCGAACCTCCTGTATAATGATTTAAATAATACCATTGACATATTACAGAGTCATATTCATTGTTATGATATCATATATGGTTCACTTATGACTTTATATTACCCGTTCTTTTGTAAATTCCATGTTAAAGAGTGTTTTGGGTAAAATCGTTTCATTTGTCGTCCGTGTTTTGACTTGTAATTATTCATATGATTACTTAGATCATGATTACGTAATTCTAGAATATAAAACATGATTTATATATAATATATATTTAGAATATACATTTATGTAATAGATTTATAAATGGAAAGAAATACACCGTTCATGGAGACGGTATGCCGTATGTACGCATGAACACTGTTTTCATTTCCTTATTGAGTTGAATGGAATTAAGTAGATAACATAAATATATATATATATAAATTGAGTATCTTTATAATATCATATATTTCATTATTATTGCTTATATATACTTTATAATCATTCTTAAATGGTTAACATGGAGAATGAATCTCATCGCGTCATGGAGACGGTAGTCCGTACGTACGCACGAGCAATGATATCGTTTTCATAATTATTGAATTGAATTTGAGTGGATGATACAATATATAAGAATCATTATGATGTTATAATAACTATTTATAGTTATTATTTACACCATTATACCCATCCATGTAATGTGTTGGTGGGAAAACATATTACACCACGCCGTGAAACCGGTATTCCGTACGTACGCACGCGCGATGAATTTGTTTTCTGTGTGATGGATACAAGGTGAAATAGGGTTCTTTAATATTTATAATGACATATCAGTATATTATTGATACTGATGATATTACTTTATAATTAAACAACTAAAGAATAATAAGTTGAAGAAGAAATAAGCTTGAAATAATCAATAAAAGAAATTACCTCTTCTTCGATACGCCTCTTTGAAACCTCCTCTTAGGGCACTAAGATTGGTATTTGAAGTAGACCAGGACCTCTAGTATGTTTCTAGGTAAGAGGAGAAGATAATTTTTCAGGTTTTGGAAGAGCTTTATGGCTCAAAGTGGTGTGAGGAAGAGAGATAGGAGGTGCCCTTTTATAAGGGAGGAGAGGGGTACCTTTGGAATCTAAAAAATATTAATTTATAATAAATCTAACCCCACATAAAAACCTCCTAAAATACATTATATTATAATATTAGATGAGATCGTGTTGTAATATCATCAACCAATAAAATTTATACATGTTAGAAATTTATTTTAAACATTATCAACTTGATTTATCCTTATTTAATCAATTTAAATTTATTTGTGGTAATAACATTCTAAATTTTAAATTATAACAAAGAATTACTCATTTGTTCTTAATTGTCCATAATTGGATACCTTGTTACATGTTAGACCATATAAATTTAAATTTATAATTTGTAAATATTTTTTTTGATTTTTAAACAATTTTATAATATGTTATTTTTATAAAATAACAATAGTGTCAATTTTAACAATATTCATTTATTTGAATTTAAGTAAAATATATACAGAATATATGTTGGAAATAAAAGCTTTAATAGATTCAAAAAGGTCATATATTTCTATAAAAGTAGTGTAGGACATTAAAAAGTTCATATACTTTTTATTTTAATATTTTTAAAACCCTTTTTTTGATATTTCTCTTAATAAAATAATTTCAACATCACTATTATGTCACCTTTAATGATAATTATTTAATCCTTAAAAATTATAAATAAATTAATATGATGTATTTAATTTTATTAGATTTCTGGAGACTACTTATATCCAATGTTTCATCAAGTTTATCACTAAAAGAAAATTATTATACTTATAAGATTTAAGAAAATGACATGTTGTCACTTTCTTTGGTTTTAATAATAATTAAATTATTTCCATGGACAAAAGTCCATTAAATGAATATAATCAGACCTTTAGGTGATATGGGTAGACTTTTAGTCATCCAATAATATTTTTTCAGTTTATAGGGTAATTTTATAATCTTATATTTACCCTCAATTACCCGATTTACCTTTAACTATGGTAAATAAATTTTACCGTATTTACTATTCGTAATGCCCAAAAATAAAAAGTAGCCTATTAACATAATTTGGACCCACTGATTCCAAATATGGAATCAATTTTACAAAATTCAAAACACATAAGTTGCAGTAATTAATTTAAAATTAATCCCATTGTCGAAAGAAAACGGGTTTTTGATTAAAACATTGCAAAAGATTGAATTGATTTAACCTACAAATTCAAGGTAAAATAAATTCTAAGGACATACATTGTATTAAATGGTAAAAATATATTCTATTTATACTTTAAAACCATTCAATATTATAATTTAACAAAATAAAATATTATGATGAAAAAAGTTGTTTTTAATTAAAATATAGCTAGTTTTTACTATTCATTAAAATATGAAAGTTATTAGAAAAATATCAAAACATTATCCAATGTAAATTTTTATATCCTGATTCAAAAGAAGAAGTTTATTTTGTAAAATTGAAATTATAAACATGTCAAAAAATATATTTAATGTGGTTGTGCCATCAAAAAGCGGCAAAACTGCATTTTTTTAAAATACTTATTTTACCCCAATTTTTTTTTTCACATAAAATGTTTTAGAAATTTTTAAGATGAATAGTAATGTTATAAAATTAAAAATTTGGTTAATACTATTCATAACGACTATTTCCTTGTAATATTATAACCATATATTGTCATTTAGTGAAACTCGGTATTGCGTACAATGCATGCTATCAAGGAAGGTTGCGATTGCGTGTAATGAAATCCAAGTCAGGGTTGCGTGTAGTGAAAGACTCCTTTGTTGATGCGTATAACAAAATCCAACCATATTACATTTATACATTGAATATATATATATATACACACAATGTTGCGTAGAATGTCTATTATCAAACAAGCTTGAAATTTTGTATCACACGATCCAAGAATTGTGTTGCATATACTGCAAGCTAATACGGTGTTGCGTATAGCACAAGATAATATTGGTGTAGCATAAAACACATGACATCAAATAAATTAAAAAGAATACTTATCATAAAATCTCGGGGTGTTACACCCACACTATCGGGTCAATAAATTTTTCCAGAGATAGATCAACTCTAGTAATATTTTCATTATATTAAATATTTATAAGAAAAAATTATTTCTTTGATATATTAATTTTTTAATTTATCTTTGTTTAGTGAAATAAAATTATTATTGGCCCTATGTCTCCAAAAAAAAATTGGTTGGATGGAGATAGAAATTATGACATGAGTTATGTTAATGAGCCCTCAAAGAAGTGGGGGTATGAATCCCTTTTCCATTCTAATAACATATTTTCAGTTTTCACTGTGTTAATTTGTATTGTTTCAAATAAGACTGATATTTAAATTATAGGTAAAAATAATAATAACTATGGGATTCCAATCCTACACTGTCTTTCAAAATCTCCATGGATGACCTTGTTGGTCAATTCCTTGGGAAAGACCATCTTGGTCCCGTGTGGGGGGTGGGTTAGGGGCCATTACCATCTGAGTTCTTCTGTGGACCACCAGGGATTACATTATCATATACTCCTAGTTATAGTATCCCCTACTAGGTGATTCTCATAGGGACTGTGTTGTAATGTAAATCACAATTTAGGAATAGGGGAATATATAAATATGCATGTTGAAAGGGTTATTTCTCTATAATAACTATTGGTTGAATTATATTAGAATACAATTATATTTATCCCCAATTATATTACCTCGATGGATGGTAGTGAGAAGATAAATCACACATCTTCAAAATCATTGAGTATACAAAATTTTACTTTTTTATGTTTAAATTTAAATAGAAAACAAAATTTTATTTTCAACATGATTTTCATGAAGGTGCTGGTAGAAGGGAGTGGAGATGGATATTGAGAGGGTGTCGGTCAAAGTTCATCAGGTGGTGATTACTGTTCACATTTGATTCATATAAAATGTGTATCTAAAAATATGATAGGATAACACTAATATAGAGATTCAAAATCCATGTTGTAGTTTTTGATAGGGATAACTAATTTCTTTTACATTTCTTGAAAATATATATTATTTGTTCATTTTGTATATATTACTCTAAAGATTGTATAATAATAATAATTTTTTTGGATCATATTGTTCTATTTCATTTTATACTCTATGCAATTCATCCTTTTTATTTTTATTTTCAAAATCTATAGTAACTTTAAACCATTTATGAACATTATTTAGTTATTACTTCCATTTATTAATATACCATGTACTATCTAGGTAACTAAAAATGTTTGTCAGATTGCATCTGGACATCCCGCAAATATTTTTCTTCTATGTGAAACAAATTGATTGTTAGTTTCACTCTATTCTCAAATAGCGGACCGTAAAAAAGTTTACTCACATGAAATAAATTTACATTAGTTTATACACTCCAAAAACTCTTTTCTAGTTGTAATTTTACCTTAAAACTCATTCAGTGAAACAATATATCAAAATAACTATGCATTAAAACACCCCACTTGGTGGGTGATTATGGTCACACACTTGACCTCTTTTAAATTCCAACTAATTCATAATGAAACAACCAATTTTTTCATTACATTAAAATGGTATAGTTTATCAATAGAGGGTTCCAAATATTATAACCTAGTTCACTAGTTCATGAATTTCATTAAAACACCCCACTTGGTTTAAATTATATCATTTATAATAATTGAGTGTAAAATGAATGGTAATCTGTGACCTAGAACTAAAAATAAACTCCATAAGAACAAAAAATAACAATAATCATGTTAATCGATTTCTATTTGTTATCATTTTTATATTAAGAAATTATTGTATTATGACTCTTTATAAATTGAACATGATATGTTTTTATTGTGTTTTTCTTTATGTATTAATTTTTTTACTATTATTATATTTTCATATCTATTTTTTTTAGTTGTTACAGTGTGTAGATTCTGTAGTTGTATTTTTTTCTAAAAAAAGATTTATTTCTATGGTTTAACCTGCTGCAATATATGCCAACATAATTTTTTGTGGTGGTATAAAACGTATATATAAGGTCAATTTTTTTATATGTTATCTCCATTATCCCCTTGGTATTATTTGGGAGGGGAAAGTACTGCTAAACAAATATTCTAAGATGGTTCCCATAAACCACTATAAAATGCCTTGAACTGACTTGAGTTCGATGTCGATGCTAACATTAGTAGTGGCTTCTGAAAACCATTATAGAACAATAAATTGGTAGTTTAAATCACCACCAAATAAAAAAACTACTTCTATCATTTGATTTTGATGTAGTGCTCCTATCACCTTGGGTGGTATTCTCATATAAATTCTTCCTACTCTGAGAAGATGTACATGTTAATCTTCCAGAAAGACTCACATATCACCCACCATAGCCTTCTTCAGGTTCCCAATATAAATGAGTCAGATTCACAACTTTTATAATAATTTTCATCTAAATGATAATTATATGAGACATAATTTCTAATTTAGTCCCATCCTAAAACTGCTTTACCATTATACCCTCACCCCCACCAATGTCGAGAAAAAGCGCTAAAAGATAGTAGAGCATCCATAATAGTCGACCATGGATATGATCCCCTGATTGATCCTTATAAACTCATCCACTATCTCCTACCTGAGTGTTTCAATGTAAAGCTACACCAAGAACTTATCCCAAAAGTTCTACAACTCCAAATTGTACAACTATCCATCTTATGTTGGTACTTTCCACAAAAGCTTCTCCTGGCCATGTAACTTATAAGCTACCATCATAGCTATTTTCTCAGTAGGAATAATAAAGTGGTCAAGTATAGTATGCATCGAATAAATATAGAACCCAACTACAATATGTCCACCCTCTCTGGTAAACATTGAATGTTTATGCAACTGGAACTCTCATCTTAGATCTGACAAACTCTTGAGAGCTCACCCTACATCCAGAGGGGACACCTGGCCCCTCAATATATAAGAAACCCATTGTGATTATATAAAAAAATAAAAAGAGACCTATTTACATCTGTTTATTTTAGTTTTATTCCTTATCATCTTATGTTAATAAATTCCATTCACTGAATTAATGAAAAGAATGATAATTCTACTATTTACATATAAATAATCCATGATATGTTATAATTCCATTATGTAAATTGGTTTTCGATAATTCCCCTATTAAAAAGAATGATTATGATGACCCACATGAGAGCTCTTAAAGAAAAATCTTCACGTTATATTACAAAAATTCCTATATCAAATCCATAACCAAACATTGATAATTCCAATGTCAAATATCCATTAGATCTTCTACTATATCAAGGACTAAGAATCAAATGACAATAATGAAGTAAAATCACCTTGGATAAATATGAGATTGATCTCTTTAATCCAAATGATAAAACATACCATATGTAGATAATGATCTACAAAAACACACCTCTAATTTCATAAGGGTTTATAAAATTCTGTGAAAAAAGATAAAATTTGAGGAAAGACCAATATTATTACTTACAGTTGTAAAATTGTGAATATTGGTTTAATTGGATTAATCAGTCCACAATTCACTCAAAAAAAATATTTCATTGTGAAAAACCTCTCAAAATTTGGTGGTTAATCATCATTAAAACATATAATATAAAAAAGGTAAAAGTGCCCCCATGACATCCACATCACTAAATATAAATATTTTATAGATCATCCTTCTTTAAACCTTTACATAACCCATATAAAACTAAAAATTGAATTTTAACACTATGATATGGAATAATCAATTACATTATATTCATCTAAACTAATTCTCATCCTTCTAATTAAAAAATCTGAAAAATTAAGATATAGTACATAAAACAAAAACAGTCTTGGTATATACCTATCAAACAAGAGAAAAATCTTATCCATGGAATAGAAAACAAAATAATAAATATATAAATATAATCATCACATAGTCAAGAATCTAAACATTAAAAATGTTAAAAATATCATAGGATACTAAGCATGTATCTTTAATGAATATTCCCTTGTGTACTCCTCCAAGAAACCAGGCATCCACACGACACAAAATAAGGGAATGACATGCGCACACAACACTGCAACATATAATTCTCCATGATAAGACTTGTCTATATGTTATAATAAGGATTATTGTACTTTGAAATTGAAAATGTAATCAAATATAATTATCTCCCCAAATCATGATTCATATCCAAAATACCTATGTCACTATATATTTATCTCCAAACTCTCGAAAAACAATTCCATACAAATTCCTACTTAGCGAATCAAAATGTATATTCTCTTTCCTTATGGTTTAAATGATCTCAAACTAAAATACATATAATAATTTAATCTCCATCATTATAATAAATTAAAATCATATAATGATAATTTATACCCCAACATCTTTTGATCATTTATGTTTAATAATCTTTTACTAGTGATGTGTTATTTCCAATGTTTAATAGAAACTCCAACATCTAGAAACATGACAGCATTAGTGGTATAGTTTCTATAGTATGTCTTGAAAGAGTCCCATATGGGATAATTTTCCTCTTCCAAATAAAAAAATACCACATTTCAATATGAAATGTTTTACATAAATTCTCAGGCTTGAATCTTTCCTAAAGAAATGTATGTATAAGAGAATTTATTACCTTCATCTTCAAATAATCACAAACTACTAGACACTGATCATAACTACCATTAAAATTGAAAAAAAAATTAGTAAATCATAAATATTTAAAAATAATTCCATGTCTAATGAACTATTGATCTGAACTCCTTTGAATGGTTCTAAAAACACAATCTTTAGATACTATACTTGATTCAAACTAATGATGACCCAATAAAAAACATATATTCGACATCCTTATCATAACATAAAAATTACATATCATAATAATAAAAAAACTACAAAAAAACTATGTTTTTAAATCATCAAAATAAATTAGAAAAGAAACACATTTTATAATAATTTTCAATATCTATTCATATTTGAGTCACAATATAATTTTTTTATAGAATTATAATAAGTTATACTCATCTTTATAAAATGGGAATAAAAAAATAACAAAGTGGTGCGTCAAAATTCATAGTAATTTGAATACTCATAAAAATTTAATCATGTTTAATATTATAAAAATATGGAAAAACATGATCCAGAATGAAATATGACACTATAATTAACAAGATACAACAAGAGTTTTCCATAAGTCATGATAGGAAAACATGTAATCTCAAATGAACAAATATGTACCATGAAAAAAGAGTGTGAGAATAAAATGGAATAACTTAATAAGGGATGATATCATATGTTTATGGAATCATAAATATGTGTGAAAAACATTATTAATAACATCAAAATCATAATTTAATGCTCAATACCAAGACAACATAACACGATGTGACAGGTTTAATTCCTATAAACCATACATTGTATGTCATTAGATTAAAACACAATTAAATTCATTATAGGGATTTATAATTATGGTATCAACCATTACATAATTAAAATGATATATATGTCTACTCAAAATATCAATGATCATATAATAAAAACCAATTGAAATAAAAGGTGTTTTATATCCTTTTCAAATGGTATCCTATAAAAAATATTAATAAATTCACTGGTAATAATAACATGGAATCATTTGGAAAAAAATGTGTATACAATAATATATGATAAATTTATATGTAAATACCCTTAAATTAGTTTTATTATATATAGGGTAGTTACATCATATAGATTATGTGTATACATTTCATAAAATAATTTCTCGAACCAAAAAAAGTATGGAATATAGGTGAACACCCTTCAATGAAAGAAATAAAACATTTTACCCTCATATAGGAATGAAATTTGAAGAATAATTAATTTTATAAATATTGTATGATTTTCTATAAAAAATTATGTATAGAAATATTATCTTATAGAGTGGAAAAAATAAGTGAAACCAGAAAATAATTTTTCAGAAAACATTTCCTTATATCATTTAAATAAGGCATGATTTTCGAGCCACAATTAAAAATATGTTTTTTATGAAAATGAAGAGAATAATAATTAATATATTATATTTACATTAATCCCTATAATATAATCATTAAACATAACTAATCTATTGTCCTCAAATTTGGAATAGAACAGAAAAATATGAGAAAATTGAAATTCGCAATTTATATTTTAAAATACATTTGTTGCAACACTCATGAAAAAAAGTTATAATAAAACATTAATTTGAAAAGGTGTATGGAGAAATAAGAGGATCAAAATAGATAAATTATAGTTGGGTTTTGAAATAGGAAATGAGAACATCGGTAGTAAGAAAAAATAAGGGCATGTAGGAGAAAATACCATTAGAAAGGATGAGTAATAATTAAGAAAATATCATAATTTTTTGGAAAAAAATAAACCAACAAAGTAGAATTGGGATTAAATATGTAATTTCACCAATTGAAAAAAATTATTCACAATTAATAATTAAAAAATTCAAGAATAAGGTAACATAGAAAATAAAAGTCATGAAAGATATCTCAAGACCCAAATAGAAATAAATTAATGCCAAAAAACCACATAATATATCGTAATTATTTGAATTGAAAAATAATAATGGTAGAATATAAAAGGGATTTTTAAATATATTATATTTCAAGAAATGTGTGATAAAAATTTATTTAAATGAAATATCTACATTAGAATAAGGAATAAGTGGTGTGTAAAAATTTTATCTTAATGCAGAATAATTGTGATACAAATAATATACCTTAAATCTCTCTTATCAATCATACTAATACCTATTGTAAAACGAAAATAAATATCATAATGAAAACATTCAAAAACCTATTTATACAAAAAACCATTTATAAAATTATTTTATAATAATTTATTACAAATAAATTATTTATTAATATTTTTTTGATCAACTAATGTTTTTATCTTAAATTTTTTGTTTAGTACTCTATTCATATCTATTGTGACATACCTAATGGGTGAAAGGCTTTGAGAACACACATAACCACTTCTCATTTTAATTCCTTTTTCTTCCTCCTTTTATATTCTTCACTTTGATCTTGTTTTGGGAGACATTACATAATACATATAAGTGTATGGGTATCACATATTCTCTTCATCAAACCTGAAAGTTGAAACCACTTAAGGTCTTGGGATTTCATCAAGCCAAAAAAATAGGTGCATACAACATGTGATGGCTTTATCTTTCCTGGACTCTCCATCTTCACCAATACTCTAACCCTTAAAAGTATATGATAAGAATTATAACCAAAAGTTGATCACCTTACATTGTGAAACTAGGATGGCACATGTGTCTCTTTCTTATGAAACGAGTGTGAAAGAATCTCCTCCACATAATTGAGAGGGTAGTTCATGGAACTTTCTTCTTAAAGCACAACATAGGTGTGATTTCACCTGTTGTGTAGCTATAGGATTTCCTTCACAAAAACACAAAGAGGGATTGGGTAAACTTGTCGCGTGTTTTTTAGTTTATTCTTCACATAAGGGAGTATGGATATTCATATTATTTGTGAGGTTCTTCCAGAGTGCATGGCACATGTTGAAGGTCCACGAGACCCAGAATACTTCTTCAAATAGTGTGATCTGTTTTTGGAATAGAAGCACTTTGGGTATTCATGAACAAATCTCTTATTTAGCTCAAGGAACTCCTTTCATACATGAGGTAGAGTCTATTTTTTGTGTGTTCAAATATCATGAACATATCCTTTGATGAATTCCCCTTGAATAGACAAGATCCTTGGCACATTAAGATATTCAACCCCAAGTTTTTTGATTCACTAGATATCTCAATTGTTTCCTTTTTCAAATAAAGGTCCTTATTTGATCTTGTTTAGGCATTTGAGATTTGAATTTATCTTAATTTAAAATTAATGATGATTCATCCATGAATCTGGGATGATTGTTAAGGCTTCGCAACATAGTTTCATTCGTCCTCCTTCGACATATTCACATTCATTCCAAACATCGATTTCATGCATGGTACCAGTTCAATCATGAGACACTTCTTCCCAGGATTGGGATCTGGAATGGGGGTTGGTTTTCATCTCATGTGAGATCAGTGTTTCCAGTGGGTGGAAATAGTGTCGAGATGTTGAAGACGATGTCATGGTATGGATAAAATGTCACTGGAGGATTGGACATTCATTGTTCAGATTTATGTGACCTGAGATCAGATGAGTAGATAAGATTTCGATAATAAAATGTTGTGGCCGATCAGACGATCGACTGAGATGCAGGATGATATGAGTTGCTGAGATTACTTCCCCATTTTTTATTTTTTTTCCCCACATCGAAATGGAGATGCATGAGAGGCACAATTTATCAATAAAGGTGTCTCAGAATCATTTCATAATTCTCGTCTTCACCCTTCAGTGTCTCCCCGCACTAGTTCTCTATAGGCACACTCTTAGTGCCCACTCATCCCCCTCTGTGTGCACTCCTAGCACCCACTATGCACTCACCGCATGGGTACACCACTGTGCATGCACATGTGGGCTTATACAGGGACCAAACACCCTATGACTCTTACAGGGATAATCATGAGGCATCCCTTGGGCGTGATTGACCATCGAGACCTGCATGTGCCTATGTTGGAGGAACTCAGCTAGCCTTGTATGGTTGGACTATTGTTTAAGTATCCACCTAAAAAATACTTTTGTAAACTTCCATGGCCACATTAGAACATAACACACATGTAGGGATACCATAACAAAATTCCAATCTCATACCACTACCTTCTTTTCTTCTTATTCATTTCCTTTTTGGATTATCAAATCCAAAGTACATCAATAATCCTTAAAAGGATGCTATATCATGGTTGTAAACGTTGTATCACACATGATACTAGTTCTTTGATCTTTTCATGATAAATGCATCAATATCTTGATTTCTATTATCCATTTCACATAGAAGAGTTTCTGTATCCATCATTGACATTCATTGACCTAATTGACAACAAATAAAACTCAATTAATATAGTGGTCCCAATAATCTCCCCCTTTTATTTGTTCAAAATACCTGATTTTTTTTCAACTAAATTAATCTGTCAATGAGATTCTCTACTTCTTTCTCCTTCTAAACCATTCATTTCACTTCTACCCACCATATTGATATGAATTACAAATATAATGGGAGAGAGAATGTGATTTCATACATAAGAAATGTGCCTCAATCATTTCACTCAATGTCTACATGAGCAATTCTTAGTGTAGAAAACAATAGGATATGATTCAGAAAACGGAGTTGTCAGTTATCCACTGAATCATGATACCTCATGATATGAAAACTCATACACTCTTCTTATGTCACTGAGTAATTTAGTTACTCACCATTTTTTGAATGATATTTATTTCGGGTAAACGATGATGATAGATTATGAAATAACATACCTTTTCCAATGACATGATCTTCCAACAATATTTAGAGTATTGAAATTTTATTCTAATTAATGTTTATACTGATTGAGATAATGTTTCTGTCAGCTTCATCATGCATCCCCACTTTAAGGGAACACGTATCATCACTAATTATCATGTTTTCCCACTAAGAACATTCATCACCTTCAATTCCCTATATGTTAAGAATAAATAATATAAATAAATATTTCTGGGAATTTGGTGGATCTTCCTTGCTTTATCAATATGAACAACAAGATTGAGAGGATCTTCTCAACCTAGATTATCCATTAATCGCACATTCATAACTGATATACAATTCTGACTATGATTGTGTGGATCTCAGTACATATTCCATTTCATTGGGTCTCAGTCTTCTCCCTTTAGGATCTTTCAAAGAACTAGAATCTCTTAGTGCAACATTAATCTTATAGATGAATTCTTTTTGGGCTGAATTAAATTCAAAGCATCATCTAATAGTGTGACCATCCTTTTTGTACATTATACATAATACTTATTAGTCTTCATGTAGAATATTGTTTTTTGTTTTTAGAATTATCCTAATCATGTGCATCTTCAATTTTCCTCATTCTTTCCTAATATTTTGGCCAAACAACTAATATATAATTAGTGACTGTGGCATCAATACTGGATCTTCTACATGAATTGTCTTGAGTGGTATCCTTATTAGTAGTTCTTTTGTATGGACCATACTTCTCCTTCTTGGATTTAGAATCCAAGGGCTTATGAGCTTTGGGTTCCTTTATAAATGAACTTAAACCATTCATGTGACCATTCCTATTGCATACATGACAAATGTTATCAAAAATTCTAAATCCATTTCTACTATATAGATGCTTCTAGATCTATGGATGATGACCATAATTCTCTAGATTTCTCCCCCTTGTGAATGGAATTATCTATGGGTTTACATTTAATTGATTGTACAAACAATATAGTGCACAATGCCCAAATCTATTATAATACCACTATTGACCAACAAAATTTGTCTTTCTGAAAACATCCTTATAAGGTTATTGATTATTTTTCTTGAATTATTGTGATTTATGTGGGGATCTATCTTCCAAACTCTTTCCCCTTTCCATGCTATCCATGGTGGTAGTTTTATTCTCATTGTTCTTCATCCACACTTGTTTTGTAGAAGCAATTTTAGATACATTATTTCATGTTGTTTGGAATGGTACCATTGCTTTCTCACCTTCTTTTGACAAGTCAATGAGTGAATCCGTGATATTATTACCACATGTTGAAGGTATTTTGATAGTAGAATCATATAGTGAGCATTGATTACATGAAGTAACTTTTTCCTTTTTTTGTGGAGACTCAATATGTGTCCTCTCAAGATTGGTAAACTCAGTTTCTAATTTTAAACATCTCATATTGAGTATGGATTCCTAGTATTAAATCATAGTAATCATGTCTTGACAAGCCCCCTTTGATATTTCAAATTCATCTTCATTTATCATAATTTTTTTTGTAGCAATGTGTCACGGTCATTGATCTTCTTGGAGTCTTCATCCAAATATAACTCATTTACATCATTTCTTTTCTTTAACTCATCTTCAAGTGCATGTATCTTCTCTTCTGGAGTCTTTTTTACTCCCTATTTAATTTCAACATCTTTGAGAAAATTTTAAGAACTTAATTCAAGCCCCCTCTTTGTTTATTCAACGGCTCCAACCTATCTGGAGATCATTTAATATTAAATAATTTTTTATTGTAATACTTTCTCTAAAATATCATTTTATTCTTCCACCTGAGTGATGTTTTCCTACATGAATTGAAATAATCCACAAACCAGTTATGTATTTTATTCAGGAATACCATGAAGAATAATTTTAAATATATCAATTAATATTTCTTGATATGTTGTAGTTTCATCATCACCCCTTGTGCTATCATTTTTATCCTGAGAATAATTTACAAATTTACTAACACATACCTTTTTTCTGTTGAGGTATGAAAGTTTTCCATCTCCTTGGTGGTGACTTGAGCCACCTTCTCATTACATTCCTATGTTGGTGTGTCTTAAATTTCAGCCAAATATAGAGAACCAGATGCATCCTCTTCTTTAGATAAGAGGGACTTCGTCTTCAACTTTCTATTCTTCTTATTTTTCCTATTAATCATGGTCTTGGAAGATATATCATTCTTCTATGAGATTACTAAATAGTCAATGAATGTGTACTTTATTGATAACATTATAAAGAACAAAAATCATCAAAAGATAATGACTTCACATTAGAGAATCTAACTAAGGTTAACTTTTCCCTATGATACCAATTAAGTAGAACAATTTGGGATATTCCTAACACTAAGAGGGGGGTGAATTATTGTTGGGGATATCTGAAACCAATTATAGATTTTATTCATGTTCCTCTAGACATGTTAGGATCTTGAATCTTGTATTCTATTTTCCCTACCGCATAAAATAATAGAAATCAGTAAAAATTTTCACACGATATTTTTACAAGGTTCACCACCCAATAATAGTATCTATGTCCTTTCTATTCATGGGAATGACTTGTGAATGGATTCTATACTATAATGTAATATGTTGTTACAATGGATCAACTAGGAAAACAATCCCTTAGTTGGTGTGGATACCAACACATCATACGGTGTTTGAAGAAATATTCTTCCCTAGACTAGTGAAATCCTTGTCCAACTTGCAGCCGCTAGCATGTTCTTTATAATGCATGTGTACAACAAATTCTTACTTCTTCAAAATGTAAGATTTTATATTGATCTTCTTATATTCTATTCACTTGGTTACCTCCAATGTAGTATTAAAGAAACTCTGTTTGATAGAAATATTATTGTAGATGCTCAATTACAAGAGAGGTGAATTTTATGTTTAAAAACTATCATTTTTATCCATAAGGAGAACTATGTTTCACAAGGATAGACAAGGTAATTTCATTGGAACTATTTTAGTTCTATAAACTTTTATGGTTCTAGAAATGTTGTTCTAGAAAAGAAACATATGGAAATTTAAATAGAAAATATTATAACTTAAACCATATATAATCTTACTTAATTAGAGTACATAAAAGAAAAATAATCTATAAGAAATTTATACTTTCTTACTTTATCAAATTATAGAGGAATATTAACATTAAAGAAAACATGTACAAGTATGAAGCCTTTTATCCCAAAGAGTGGGGTATCCAACAACTTTGGACAAAGGTACATTGATTTATACTTTCAATAATGTCCGTCTTACCCACACCAGGGTAAGACCTCTATAAGAATATTGTAATTTTTCTTGCTATCCCCGCTATCCCTCTAACTTCAAGGTAGTCAGCACATATGTCTTCCTCATTGAGGAAGTCCTTGAAATTTAAGTTATTCAACATGTCTATATTCTTATCCCTAAAAATCCTTGATTTTACATAGCAACAATCGGAGTCACATTAAGAAAGATGAACTAGATGTTCAGTACACACAAGGCATGCCAATTTCTCTCTCTAGAAATCACTTCACTAGAATTCAATCTATAGTGTTATGGATCAGTAATGAACTCATTCACATGAGATCCTATTTATAGGCATTTCTCCAATGGTCACCTCCCACCTCTAATGGTCATATTTTTCTTTGAATCTCGGAGGGACCTGTCCACATGTCACTCAAACAACGATTAGTTAGAAACATAATGTATGGCATTATTTCCTAAATATAACAAATGTAAGAAAAATAAGGCTGCATAAACAAAACAATTTTTCGGAGTCTACAAAAAAATAAAAGTTCAAATTCTATGAAAATAATAATATGTAGACTATAAATCATTGATATTTAGATTCTATTTTCCAAATAATTCAGAACATAAATTCAATAAACTTTAGAATCTGAATTCTAATGAATATAGAATCTGAATTATAAAGAATTTGGAGTCTAAATTCAGAGGAATTTGGAGACGGAATTCTAAAGAATTGGTAGTCCTAATTCTGAGGAATTCGGAGTCTGAATTCGGAGGAATTCGGAGTCAATATTCTAGAGAATTATGATTCTGAATCATGAGAAATTTGGCGTCCAAATTTTAGTAAATTCGAAGTCTGAATTTAAGAGAATTCAGAGTCTGAATTATCATATAATTTAGAGTCTGAATTTCAGAGAATTCAGAGTTTGAATTTCGGAGTATTCAGAGATTGAATTCGAATCCTAAAATCAGATCCTGAAAATAGTATTCTCTAAAACTAAAGATTTATTGGATTCCATGTTTTTTTATATAAAACTAAATTTTACACTTTAGAAATAAAAGAGTAAGATTTATAGAAACTATAAAAATGGCAATGAAAAAATATGTAAGGATAAAATTTCCTTGAGGAATGATAACTATCCTTATTAAGATAAATCTTAGGAAAAACATTTTTTCCTTAATATAGAGTGTCTGTGATTTTCAAAACATAGAGGAATGAAAAAGTCATAGGGAAACCTTATTGACTCAAAAATCACCATGTTTTGGAAAGCACAAACATACTTATAAAAAAGAATATATTTTCTTAGACTTTTCCCTTATGAACATAAAATAAAACGTATACCCCTTCATATATGAATCATAGTGAATATGAATAATTCACCCTTAGGATTTGAAGTCTCTAAGGATCATATTCTCAATTTTCGGAATGGTATTTTTACGTTATCTTGCATATAAAAATCATCATTGATATGAAATTCCCCTTACATTAACTCCCCCTTACATAGGGAAATATAATCTTACATAGTATTTTTTTATCATTTCTTTATAACCCTTTTTGATTTTTAAAAAAGGAATAAAGGGAATGGAAAAAAATCATACCTGAAAAGTTATTACCAAATAAATGAATATATAAAGATCAATAAAAATATCATTAATATTTAATGTTTTTATACAAGGAGGTAAAATACAACAAAATATTGGAATGGGTAAAAATTATCCTTCTTTGTCCTTGGGCATCAGCTTCTTCACAACGGTTGTCATATTCTTTATTTCATTGTGATATTCTTCCACACGCTTAAGCAGCTGATACTGATCTTCACTTTTATTCTTTGAGGTTCTATTTTTTTCTTTCGGAGCCTTAAGAAATTATGATTGAACATTCCACACTTATTCTTTCTTAAAAATATTTTCATCAAATTCAATTCGGTGATCCCTTTCCCTCTTTCATTTCATGGCAACAGAATTTAGCTTCACATTCAGATCCTTAACATCTAGCTTTCGTGTATTCTCTTCCAGACATAGATTTTCCTCAAAACTATTAGAAATTTCCTTGATATTCCCATCTTCATTGTCAAAATAAACCTTGACATTATCATGAAATTCATCAATGACTTTGAGATCTTCTACTATCTTTCTCAACATGATTGTATTATTCTTTCAAAATCTTTTATGAGCCTCATAACCAATGAGAAAAGATTTGATTTATACCTCAAGTCTGACAAATTCAACTATAACAATGGAAAATAAATCTTATTTATGATTTATCAAATGATAAAGCATCTGGCATCTTGAATCTATTTTTGGAAATAAGGGAATAGTTCCAACCAACTTTTTCAAAGACTGAACAATAAAGTCATGTCCAAGATAAGATGATTTTAAATCCAACTATTTAGTTTAGGAGGAATATTTTTCTAGCTCACCAGCTTTATTCTTCAATGAAGCACCAACTTCATTCACCACATATTTATAAGGTGTATCGACTACCACCTATTTTCCCTTATCATCTCTTGGAATAATGTCTTGAGTTTTGGGTCATTTGTGCTCGCTTAATGATAACTGGACTATCTTATCTTTATCAAATTCATCTTTCTGAGCATTAGACACTTGATTTACGCATGATAATAAACATGACGGTTTATTTCATCTTCAGATGGTCTATTTACTTCTTCCTCTCTCTTCTCATATTTTCATAGAGTAGCAAGTTTTAAAGACTCATCTTCAGAAGTTCTGATTGAATGTTTCTCATAAGGACTCCTATTTTCATGATAGTACTCCAATTTCCTTATCATGTCTTCTGTATCACCACTTCATTTTTATTCTTCTTCTTCTTATACATATTCCTCCTCTTGAACTGCTTCTTCTTGTTGTTCAGGTTCCAGAAATACAAACTTATTTCTCGGAGTCACATGGAGTGATTCTTTAAAAAATAATTTTGGTACCTGGTATTGTTCACAGTCTTTTTCAGCATCTTTGAGACGGGATTGGACTATCTCTGCTTCAGAAATTTTCTTTATTTTCTTATTTCTTTTTATTAATTCTCATGATTCTCAGAATCCAACAACTTCAAGGCTTTTACCTTAGCAGGATATATGTCAAAAATAGGCTTCCCTTATTTAATGTTATTCTTGTTTTCTCTCCATTTAGCCTCTACATCATCAGGGTAAGTCTTTTTCTTCTTGGTATTTGGAGGTGCAGATTGGGTTTCCTTAGCCATAAGAGTTTCTCCTTTTTCTTCTGGATTCATTGTATTCCTCTTCCTTCCACCCTTCATGGATGTTTCAGCCACTTCCAGTTTCATAGAAGGATCTTCGATTTCATCCTCTGATAAGTCATAGAAATCTCCGAATTGACTATTAAACCCAACCAACATCGTCATTAGAGTATCATCACTCAATAATATTACTTTGAAATTCCTTAGCTTATAACTACAAGGAATTTTGAAAGACTCAAGGAAAAGAACAATAATTTTTGAGAGTATATCCGGATACATGAAAATTTGAGACTTCAGATTTCCATTCTTGATATTCTCAATTGTAACCAAGTTTTTATTTACCAGTTTTATCTTCCTAAGGTTCACCAAGAAGTCCAGAACTTATATATCACTTTTCCTTAGTGTGTCCATATCCCCTTTTCTCGGAATGATAAAACCTTGGACCCATAACTCAAGAATCAAAAGGTATGTATATAGATGAAAAATCTTGGGAGTCTTCACTCCTCTCAAACCAATACTGGCTAGATCCATCTCTTTATCAAAATATCCAAACACATCCATTAATTTGAGAACAGAGAATTATTCTTATCCTTCATAAGGAATTACAATCAAACATGATTCCTTGGTGTAAGAAAGAGAATAAGCCTTCCCATAGCTCTTGAAGTAAAACATAACTCTCCCTCCTTCATTGAAAAAACATGTGGATGTGTAAGATTCAATCAAAAACTCTAGATAGATTGGATATTGTGCCAATGGTTTTGATATACATAGTCTCTCCCTCCCATTTAGCTGACTATTCATTGAAATGATAGAGTCATACTTAGCATATAATTTCAGATCGTCCGACCATTCTTGATAAATCTTCCATTCACAAATTTCTTTTATAGTTTATGTTTCTTTATAAGGAGAGGCTTCAGCAGACATTCGGAAGTATAAAAAATCTGAAGATTCGAGATAGACTTAAGTAGGGGGCAGAACATCAGCACATGAAGGCTTTGAAGGTCGATGTGGAAAAAACATTAGGTGGTCCTTATATAGGCGTTTGAAGTTACATTTCAACTTCCTTGATTAATCCAACAGTTTAAATACTCTTGATCAGATTTGATGATTGAGATGATAACCGAAGAAGGATTTGGTAGGTATTGATCTTTTGAGTTTTTTACGGTATACATTTAAATTTAATAAAAAGTGTGTCCAAAAAAATCCTTAAAAAAGATAGAAATTATAACATGTAAAAACATGATTACAAAAATTTAAGAAGGAAGACATTCCTTATGGATTTCTAGAATGATTATTCATAATATTGAAGATTATTCATAAAAAAGGCTATATTCTAAAAAACATTAAAGAAAAAATTTTATTACAAAAAAAATTGATTAAGAAATTTTTGACTAAGAAAAATTTGGACAAATAAAAATTTTAACAATCATAAATTTTTTAATACGAAACAATTTATCTATAAAAAATATGTACCCCCACTATGAAAAGTATTTACTTTCTGTAATGAGATTGGTTTCAAAAAGAAGTTAATATTTAAGATTATCTTATGGTTATCATTACTAGCTTCTGTTTAATATATTCAAATCTATCGGAGGGTCATAATTTTGTGAAAATATCATCATGTTGATCTTTCTTTCCGATAAATTGAAGAATGAAATCTCCTTTCTATGTGTGATCCCTAATAAAGTGACTCCTAATATCTATTTTTTCATGATAGTGATGTGAATGGTTTTTACATAAGGTAATGGAACTAGTGTTATAAAAAATTATTTGTGTTTTGGTAAAACTCATACCGCAGTCTATGAGTGTGTGCTGCATCTACAACACTTGGGCACAAAAATTTCCACCTACTACATATTTAGCTTTAGCAGTGGAAAGGACTACCGAGTGATTCTTTTTACATGACCAAGAAACTAATGAATCTCCTAAGTAATGACACAATCCAGGTGTACTTTTCCTATCCATTCTACATCCACCAATGTCAGCATCTGAAATGTTTTTCAAAACAAAATCATTTACAGAAGTTTAACAGAGTTCTAAATCTATGGTTCCCTTTAAGTATCAAAAAATTAATTTTACTATTTTTAAATGAGATTCATTAAAATTAGATTGATACCATACACATAACCACACTAAAAACAAATTGTCTAGATCACTAGCTGTCATGTATAGTAAAATTTCTATCATACCTCTTATTGATTTTTAATCTACTGGTTTCCCACCATTCTCAAGATCAAGTGAATTTGACGTACTAATGGGAGTAGTATTACATTTAATGTTTTCATATTGATAATTTATATGATGATCATAAATATACTTATGTTGAGATATATAAATTCGTTTGGGTTTTTGAGAAATTTTAAAACAAAGGAAAATTGTTAACTCACCCACCATACTCATTTAGAAATCATATTTCATTATATTTGTAATGGAATTGGTTAAATATTACTGAGTTGAACCATATATAATGTCATCAACATATATTTGAACAGTCAAAACATATTTTTTATCATTCTCTATATGGAAGGTTGGATCATCATTTCCCTAATGGTAATTGTTTTTTAACAAAAATCATTTAAGACTATCATACCAGGGTCTAGGAGCTTATTTAAATTCATATAATGCATTGGTACGTTTGAAAACATGTCCAGGATTTTTTGTATCTTCAAAACTAGAAGGTTGTTCTAAAAAACAACCTCTTGAACAAACCTTTAGGAAAAAGGAATTTAACATCCATTTGAAAAATATTGAAATTAATGAAGGATGTAAATTCAATTAGGATACGAATCGATTCCATTCCTGCTACTAGAGCATAAGTTTCTTCATAGTATATTCTTTCCTGTTACTTATAGACTTTATCAACTAATCTTGCTTTATTTATTACTATGCTTCCATTTTCATCACACTTATTTATATAAAAACCATTTCATTATAATAATAGAAGTTTCTAAAGGACTTTCAATCAATGTCCATAAATTATTCCTTTCGAATTAATTTAGCTCATCTTGCATGACATTAATACAATCATCATCACCTAAAGTATAATCAATGATTTTTTGTTCTAATTAGGAATGGAATGCTAAATGTTCTACATAGTTTCTTAAGTAACATCTAGTCCATACTGATTTATTTACATCACCAATGATACTATCACTAGGATGATTCTTGGGTAAAAACTAATTTAGGTTCAATAAAAACGGTTCATTAACATATGGAAGGAAATATTATGGGGTAAATGATTTAGAAACAATTTCTTGAAAATTTTCCTTATCATAAGGGCCTTCTAACAAGGGTTGATAATCTTTTTTTTAAAACACATCCATAGTTATAGGTTGAAGGTGTTTAAAAACAAAAGGATTAGTTTTATAAAATTTAACATGTACTGTTTTTCAATAGTACAAGTATTTTTATTAAAAACACTATAGGTCATAGATGTTGTGGAGTAGCCTAAGAAAATTTGTTCATTAGAATTAGGTGTGAATTATTGTAAATTATCCAATGTATTAAGAAGGAATAATTTGCAACCAAATACCTTGAAGTAGGAAAGTATAGGTTTTCAACAATTCCATAATTCATAAGGGGTTTTATTAAGATAATGTTTAATTAAAACTCCATTTATAGTATAACATGCAGTACTTACAGATTCTACCCAAAATTGTTTAGATACCAAATATTCAATCAACATGGTTCTTGCTATCACTTGAAGAATTCAGTTTCTTCTTTCAACAACACCATTTTTTTGAGGGGATCTTGGTGTTGAGAAGTTATGAGTAATTACTTTTGACCTATAAAAAGTTTCGAAATCAGAATGTTGAAATTATCCTCCACAATCACTATAAATAGTTATCAATGAAAGGTATTTCCAATTTTTATCTTGGGATCTAAAATTCAACAAATAAGATAATGCTACATATTTCTTTGTTGGAAAATAGACCCACTTAAATCATGTGTATTAATCAACTAGGAAAAACACATAGTATTAACTTATAATACATCTAATTTGTGTTTGACCAAAAATATCCATATGCACCAACTGTAATTCATTAGCTGTTGAGGATTAACCAATTGATATAAAATATGATTTATGTTTCATTCCATATTTACAAGGATAATAGACTATTGAAGAATAAAATCTATGCTCTAGTAGATCCTTAACGAGTCTTTTCTTAGAGAGTTTACATAGGTTCCTAAGGTTACAATGTCCTGAAATTATACTGCATAACTATGAATGGTCTTCCATTTCATTATGATAATGAATATATTTGTAACGACTCGTGTTTTGGCCCTGTCATACATTGTAATATTTCTATAAATAATTCCAGAGCTAGGCCAAAAGACAGCGTGCGATTCTGAGGCCCGATGTGCCTGGAATTTATTTTATAAAAATATTAAGTATTTTTATACTGTGAATATGTATGGGGTGTGATATCTCCTAAACAGTAGCTTAGAATGTTAATTTTAGGGTACGGTTCTTTCTGGAACGTGCCTTTTACCCTAGGTGGGGTGTAAACATTATGGGCATAGACCTGCTGTGACAAATGTCACCAGAGGAATTTTCGTTAATAAGTGGAAAAGTTAATTTACAAGCGTCTATTTTAATAAATCCTGAACGAAGTCTCTGATTGGAAATCTGAGTCCGCTATTTCATTTAGAACGGTGCTTTAACCCTAGGGGCGACCTAATTTCCTCCTTTCTTGGAGGTCTGGTCAGGGGTGTTATTTTAAATGAAGTATTTTAAATAACAAAAAAAGAAAAATCCATGACTCACCTCACCTCCCTCCTCCCGAAGCTAGACAAACCCCTCCCCCTCCCTTCTCTAATTCATCTCCAAATAGAGCTGGAAATGTTGGTTTTTAGCGTCGATCATCAGCAGATCGAGCATCAGGGCGACATCAGTGTCATTCTGCACCCGAATCTTCGGCTTTTCGCCCGTGAGGTAGGGCGTCTGAGTTTTAATTACCTAATCCCGTTTTTGCGACAAATTGCTTCTTTTTTTTGTCATAGTATGGAAGAACGCATCCCAAGGGTCGCACTGGTATCTTCTGATTGCAAAACGGACCCCCGGGGTGCCCCCGGCGGTCCCCGGACGGCCCGCCGGTGCCGACGGACTCGATGTGGCCCGCGGTAGCTTGAGGCGAAGCACGGCTTCCAGTCACTAGGGGCGGCGGCACACTGGTCAGGCCCGCTGCACCTGCCGGTGGGAGGCGTCGTGCGGCGGAGGGCCGCTGGCCCGGGCCGGCCGGCAGCAGCGACGGCTTAGTCGGCCGGTTCAGGCCGGTATGCCACCTATTTATTACAGGGGGATTTCAAAACCCATGTTTCCTGCAATCCATAAGTCATATTCATGCGCTGTCTGTGGTGACACGACCCTGGCGATGAGAATAAATCTTTGGTGTGGGTTTCAGAGTTCTATGTTTCTGGATCGTGGTCCGGGAGCTTGAAATGTCGAAAAAATAATAATATTTTATTATTATTCGACTTCGGGCCATTGGATCATATACTTGGGGCATCTGATAGACGTGTTGTCCGAGGTGCTGAGGCCCTGATGGTACGGTGGAATTTTATAGATTGTTTCCAGGTGTTGGGACCGAGTTTGGGGTACGGGCCCCACGAGGCCGAGCTTTGGCGTGTTTGGATGTAACACCCCAAGCTTCTACGGTACGTTTCCCTTCGAATAATGCGATAGCGTGTGTTGTACGCAACCTCGAGTTCTAACACACACCACAACTAATTAAACTAGCCGTTGTGAATAGTAATACCTACTTTTTGAAATCATATATATTTTATATATCAAAATGGACTTCATTTTTGGATTCGGAATATGGAAATTAGCCTAGGGTGAAATTTTGGTACTTTTCGGATAACTTTTATATTTTGATGAATAGTGAAAATTACTAAATTTTAATTAAAAACAACTTTTTTAATCAAAATAATTAATAGTGATAAATTGTGAATTTGAGTGGTTTTAAAGTATATTTAGAATATATTTTTACCATTTAATATAATGTTGGTCATTGGACATAATTTTACAATTAAACCGAACATAAACAAGTGTCAATCTTTTTATAGTTATTATCTCTTAAAAACACGCTTTTTGTTTTGACAGCGGGAATTAATTTTAAATTAATTTCTTCCACTTCTGTGTTTTGAATTTAGGAAAATGGATTCCATATTTGGAATCAGGATGTTCAAATTGTGTAAATAGGTAACTTTTATTTTTAGACATTTTGAATAGTTACTGTGGTAAATATTTTATTTACCATGGTTAAAAGGTAAATCCGGTAAATAAGGGTTAAAAAATAATATTATAATAATACCAAATTACCCTAAAACGTGTCCTAACCTTATTGGTGGACACATACCCGACCATTAGCATCCTTGGGTCAATTTGGGGACCCCTTGGAGCCACTTGTATGTTGTAGGGACACATTATATTAATAAAGTTAAAATAAAAATAAAAATGGCATAAGCTTACATCTTTTAGAAGAACAATTTTTACATAGGGTTATACATGTTGGATTTTCGATTATAAATATTCAATAGAAAGATAAAACTATTTCCTACATGATGATATTTTATTTATAATTTTTATACATCAAATAAGTTAAATTATTAATGACACAATAATGATGCAATGTTTACCTCATTAATAAATCATTGAAATAAATAATATTATAATGATTAAAATATTATCTAAAACCTGTCCAATTCTTATTGGTTGATGTTATGTAGACTATTAGTCATCTTATCTTCGACCTCAATGATTTTTGGACCATTATAAACCGAATATAATTATATTATAAAGTAATACTTTCACTCTTTCCTAAAGAGCCCCTCTTCTCCCTTATAAAAGGAGACCACTTATACTCATTCCTCACACCTCTCAAGCCACTTGGATCGTCCAAACTCTGCCCAACTAAGCTCCCCACATCCCTCTCCTCCTCCGTGAAGCTTCCCCTTAGGAAGAAATTATTTCAAGAAGTCCTTTGGTTCCAACCAAAGTGAGTTACCTAAATTAAAGGTAACGATTTCTCTTAAATTATTTTCGTTTATTTTGCTTCGCCAACCCCCAAACTCTTTTTATTTACTTTCTTTTGTAACAACACCAGTATCCTCAATATACTAGGATGTTTTTATAAGAAGTATTCAAACTACACATACACACAACTCCATCTAATGGATGATGAACATAATGTTTCTATGGATGGCAAAATAACGCCTCACGAAACGATGATTGTTCAAATACATCTTACCGCCTCTCATGGTGGCCATTATGATGGAACTGTAATTAAATATGATATTAATGATATATATTTTATATATAAGCTTCTGTAATTCCATTTTATTTCATACCATTATTCGTTTCATGTTGTATATACATACGATAATTTCATTTGAGGAAGTGCGGACTACCGCCCCCTTAAAATGATATGACTCGTTCATACCACACATGGAACGTATAAAGGATGGTGTTAATGAACTTAAGTAACATATATAAAATATTAAATTATACTGGAATAGTAATATACCTATGTATCATTTGGATTCGATTCTTTTAAAATAAAAATTAAATGGAAATAGCGTTCGTGCGTACGTACGGACTACCGTCTCCACGAACGCGATGAGATTCATTCTCCATCGTATCCATTCAAGTATAATTATTATTTAATGATTTAAAAATGATGTTTAAGGACTTGATATCA
Organism: Viscum album; assembly: GCA_963277665.1. Lineage (NCBI taxonomy): Eukaryota > Viridiplantae > Streptophyta > Magnoliopsida > Santalales > Viscaceae > Viscum > Viscum album. The sequence continues at coordinate 1,055,011,004 of OY728152.1, forward strand.
TTCTGGATATGAATAATATACAACAAACATGACTTATGTAACAAAACATATAAAGAAAATGAGTAAGTTAACACCCGAAACGGCGATAATACTAAGATATTATTATCAAATCAATATTAAAAGATCATATATGATATAATATTAATGTATATGATTCTTGTATAATTTAGTAACAATTATTTCACTATTATACAGGAGGTTAACCTACCCCAACCAAGGAAAAGTACAAGGTAAGGGTTTACTTTACAACCTCTTCATTATCCAAGGTTGTTTATACGTAATAATCTACTGGGATCTCTTTATCATCCACATCCATGTTTCATCGAAATGTATTTCAAAAATTTTTTACTATTTACAAGAATATGGGTTAAAGTCATTTATACCCTTGTTTGACTTTTATAAGAGGTTTATAAAGGAATCTTTCCGTCGTTTTCAAAACAAGGTCCTTTTTAACCTTTTCGACAGAATTGAGGTAAGAATGTTTTTTTTAACTTATACGGCGGGTGCGGTTATTTTCCGTCGTTATAAAATCATCGAAGCTTTCCATACAAGCTTATAAGAATATTTTCAAAGAAAATGTTTTATTTTATATGGACCTTAAATGATTTCAAAATAAAAGGAGATATTTCTTTAAAAAGAATTTTGATTTCATCTATGTCAACATCCTTTGATGGATTTTAAGATTATTTGAAGTTGATTTATTATGATACAAAACTTATATATTGTATTGAAGGTTTTGTGATATGTTTGACTATGGATGTGCTATTTTTATACCATTCATAGTTTATGGTGAAATTATTGACATTTCGTATGCTAGTTTTAATACGAATGTTTATGTTATGTTTAAACCTTTTCATATGGGAATGCATTGGACTTAATAAGTGACGGGTGGAGCCCGCTATAGCTCCTCGATGCATCGGTAGGTCTCATGAGACAAACTAGTGTCTTGGCACAAGGCCTTGACAAAATCTTATTTGTAGTCTTGGCACAAGGCCTTGGCTATGTGGTTATGATAGTCTGACATTATGCATTCCAACATTATGAAAGTGGTTATTGATATTGCATCCATGTGAATAAGTAAATGGCATTATTTCATTTTACTTTTTCCATACTATGTTGAAGTTCAATTTTAAAAGGCTTTTGTTTTGGTAATTCATTGCCTTAAATGTTTATGATTATTTTGAATGTTCCGCTATATTGTTATCCTTACTGGGCATTTGAGCTCACCCCTTTTCTATGTTTTATTTTTCCCAGGTAGTGAAGAAGTAAATTATGAATGACATGCAGGGATATTATGAGGGGTTAATAGTGTGGATATGAAGACTTTGTTGTTGTAGTAGTTTTTCACTTTGAAATGTAATGTAAAACTTTATGATTATATCTAGTGTTTCCAAGGCTACTAAACCAATCGGTCTTTCGAGATTTGATCTTTCTTGTGATCATGCCAATGTTATGTAATAATTCACCGACTCTGGGTAGCTGGGGTCGGGGCGTTACAGTTGGTATCAGAGGAAGTTTAGTACAAACCTTGGAAGCTAGATTTAGATAAACTCTGATTAGAGCACGTAGACCTAAGATGAACTTTGAGGATTAGTATAGAAGAACTTCGTAGAATTTTGGTATTGTAGAGATTTTGTGAGTTTTCCGAGCAATACATCCCTGTCTGGATACGAGCAGGTAGAGGCGGCTCTGGCACAGATGTACCTAGGGGTAAAACCCGAAAACACCGCTTTGAGCTAGACTCGAACGGGAACTGGTGCACGACAACGGGCCTTGCTGCACTCTTGGTTACGACACTCCCGGGGGATATGCTTAGGATAACTCTCACTATCTTTACAAATCATTATGAAGGGTTTATGAGTATATACTTCCTCAAAGAAAACATTTTTATGATTATGGATTATATGCATAAATAGTTCAATTTATGTTAAGTGTTTTATAAGTATGGGATTATGTATTTTGATTCATAAACTGATCTAGTTTATGCCATTGTTTAGAAATGGCGCCTAGTGGAAGAAATGGAAACCGTATCAATGCACGCACTCCATGTAGGGATTGCCCTCCTGCTCAAGATTATTATAGTGGGGCTGGTGATGCAACTGGTGCTGATCATCTAATCACCATACTGGGACAACTTACTCAGGTTATGAATAATAACCTTACCCGTATGGAGCACCCTGATCCGCAGCGTGGAGGATCAATGTTAGATCGATTCATGAGGCAAAAACCACCAACGTTCAATGGGAATACAAATCCCTTAGTAGCTGAGCAATGGATATTTTCCCTAGAGAAAATATTTCAGGCTTTGGGGAGCAGTGAAAGGGAAAAAGTTATCATGGCAGTTTACCGCCTCACTGGAGATGCTGATCAATGGTGGTCATTGATTCAGAACATGAAGGAAGATGATGAAGTATCAAATATGGAATGGAGGGAGTTCAAAGATCTGTTTTTAGAAAAATACTTCCCTCGCGACCATCGAGCAGATATGGAAAGGCAATTTCTGAGTCTGAGGCAAAAGGAGGATGAGAATGTCACAAAGTATGAGGCTAACTTTACAAGGTTAGCGAGGTACGCTGGTGATTATATTCGTAACCCAAGAAGTAAGATTGATCATTTCTTTGATGGGTTAAAACCATTTCTCCGTCGAGCATTAGTCTCACAATCCTTTTCATCGTACGAAGACATTGTCTCATGTGCTATCAAGACCGAAAATAAATTCTCTAAGTCTTATGACTTTAAAGCAAAGCAAGAGAAGAAGAGACCTGCTGAACAATCTGGGAATGGAAATAAGGGGAAGAAGGGAAAGGTTGAATATCCATCCTGTGGTAAATGTAGGAAGAAACACCCTGGTACTTGCTTGAAGGGAATGGGAGTCTGTTACAAGTGTGGTGAAAAAGGCCACCAAGCTCATAATTGCAAGGGGAAGAAGGAAGCTACCAACGTTCAGTGCTACAATTGTAGGGAGATGGGGCATTATGCAAATTCATGTCCTAAGCGTCAGGAGAACTTACCTCAGAAAAGGCCAAGGGATCAAGGCCAGGCATATTCTATCACTACTGCTGAGGTAGAAGCTCCGAAAGACGTGGTGGCAGGTAATTTAATGGTTTCCTCAAGTTTAGAAAATGCATTATTTGATTCTGGATCATCGCATTGTTTCATATCTTCCCAGTTTGCTAAGAAAATTAGATATTTCCAATTTTATTTAATAAGGGAGTTGTCAGTTAAAACTCCTAAGGGAAGTATCATTGCAACAAAGTTTTGTGAATCAGTCCCCATTAGAGCACATAAATTTTCTTTATCTGCTGATTTCATCGTCATACCTATGATTGAGTTTGATATAATCCTCAGTATGGACTGGCTTTCGGACTATGATGCAATGATTTATTGTAAGAAGAAAGAGGTTACGATTATTGATGATAATGATAAGGAGCACCTTATTTTTAGAGCAGAATCGTCACCACCTAATTCTTATTTAGATCCACCCCCAGTAGCTCAACTTAATTCAATTATTGGGGAGGAAGAGAATGAAATAACTGTCGGTGAGGAAAGGAACGTTCAAATAGAGGATGTACCTGTTGTAAAAGAATTTGTAGATGTATTTCCGGAAGATTTACCTGGACATCCTCCAGAACGAGAAGTTGAGTTCTCTATTGATTTGATTCCTGGATCAAGGCCTATATCGAAGACCCATTATAGAATGGCCACTGTAGAATTAGTCGAACTAAAGAAACAACTAGAGGAACTGAGTAATAAGGGATTTATTCGCCCTAGTGTTTCTCCATGGGGATCCCCTGTTCTTTTTGTTAAAAAGAAATATGGATCTATGAGGTTATGTATCGACTATAGGGAGATCAATGCTATAACGATAAAGAACAAGTATCCCCTACCTCGTATTGATGATTTATTTGACCAACTGCATGGAGCTCAATACTTTTAAAAGATTGACCTTCGATCTGGATACCATCAGTTGTGTGTGAAGAAGGAAGACATTCCGAAAACAGCATTTCAAACCAGGTACGGGCATTACGAGTTTACTGTAATGCCGTTTGGATTGACTAATGCACCCTCTGTATTCATGGATCTAATGAATAGAGTTTTCAAGGAGTATCTCGATGAATTTGTGGTGGTATTTATTGATGATATCTTGGTATACTCCAAAACCTACTAAGATCATGAAAATCACTTGCGCATTATCTTGAAGACTCTGAGGAGGCATGAATTATATGGGAAGTTTAGCAAGTGTGAATTCTGGCTTCAGGAGATTTCTTTTCTTGGCCATATTGTCTCTAAAGATGGAATCTCTGTTGATCCTTCTAAGACCAAGGCAATCCAAGAATGGCCAGCACCTACGAGTATAACTGAGGTACGTAGTTTTATTGGTTTGGCAGGTTATTATCGACGTTTTGTCCAGAATTTTGCCCGATTGGCTAACCCATTAACGAAGCTCACACGTAAAGGGGTTAAATTTGTTTGGACAAAAGAGTGTGAAGAATGTTTCGAAGAACTGAAGAGAAGATTAGTCAATGCTCCTATATTGACTCTACCATCGGGGAATGATGGGTTCGTTATTTATAGTGATGCATCAAAGAAGGGACTTGGCTGTGTCCTTATGCAGAATGATAGAGTTGTTGCCTATGCATCACGACAGTTGAAAATTAATGAACAAAACTATCCTACTCATGATCTTGAGTTAGCAGCTGTGATCTTTGCTTTGAAGATATGGAGGTACTACCTCTATGGTGAAAAATGTGAGATTTATACTGATCACAGGAGATTGAAGTATATTTTCTCACAAAAAGAACTCAACATTAGGCAAAGGAGATGGCTTGAATTACTCAAGGATTATGATTGTACGATACACTACCACCCAGGGAAGGCAAACAAGGTGGCAGATGCTTTGAGTAGAAAAGACCACGGAGTTTTGAACAATATGAGAATTGAAAGGGATCCAATTTTTATGGATCTAGTAAAGATGGACATGGTAATAACCAGGGAAGGTGAAACATCAATGCTTTTTCAAATGGTTGCCAAACCATCTTTACTAGAAAGGATTAAGAGTTCTCAGACCGATGATGAAGAATTCCAAAAGAAGATTAAAGCTGTGAATGATGGGAGATTGAGAGACATTGTGTATGAAGATGGAATTTTGAAATTCGGGAAGAGACTTTTTGTTCCCAATATACCTGATCTAAAAAGGGAATTGCTGGATGATGCTCATAGTTCCAATTTCTCTATACACCCTGGGAGCACCAAAATGTATAAAGATTTGAAGGAACATTTTTGGTGGGACAACATGAAGAGGGAGATTGCTGATTTTGTGTCAAGATGTATGGTTTGTCAACAAGTGAAAGCTGGAAGGCAACAGCCTGGAGGAGTCATGCAACCTCTTCCCATACCGGAGTGGAAATGGGACAATGTTACGATGGACTTTGTCATGGGGCTACCAAAGACTCCTAGAAGGAACGATGCAATATGGGTTATTGTTGATCGTCTTACCAAGACAACACATTTTCTTGCTATAAGAGAAGATCTACCCCTGGAACGTCTAGCAAGACTATATATTAATGAAGTTGTGAGACTTCATGGAGTACCCCTATCGATTGTTTCTGATCGTGATCCCCGTTTTACTTCAAGATTCTGGAAAAGTCTTCAGAAATCCCTGGATACTGAACTTCATTTGAGCACTGCTTACCACCCTCAGACAGATGGACAATCAAAACGGACTATTCAAACCTTAGAAGACATGTTGAGATCTTGCTCACTTGACTTTCAGGGTATGTGGGATCAATATTTACCTCTGGTAGAATTTTCCTATAATAATAGCTTCCATTCAAGTATTCAGATGGCACCATATGAAGCGTTATACGGAAAGAGATGTCGTACACCAACCTGTTGGGATGACGTTGGTGAAAGAAAACTTGTAGGCCCAGAACTGGTGGAGGAAACAGTGGAAAAGGTGACGGTAATCCAAAATCACATCAAAGCAGCTCAAAGTAGGCAGAAGAGCTATGCCGATAATCGAAGGAAGGATTTGGAATTTCAGGTCGGTGATCATGTTTTCCTAAAGGTATCTCCATGGAAGGGAGTCATACGTTTTGGTAAGAAAGGTAAATTGAGTCCCAGGTACATCGGACCTTTCGAAATTCTAGAACGAATTGGGGCTGTAGCTTACCGATTGGCAATGCCGCCAAGTCTCTCCAAAGTTCACGATGTGTTCCACGTATCTCTATTGAGGAAATACATGCCCGATCCGACGCATGTACTCACCTATGAGGAATTAGAACTGGAACCCGATCTGTCTTATTGCGAAGAGCCCGTCAAGATTCTTGATACGAGAGAACAAGTGCTGAGAAACCGGACGACGCGTCTGGTAAAAGTTTTGTGGAGAAACCATAAGATGGAAGAGGCAACATGGGAACCCGAGGAACTTATGATGAAGAACCACCCGAGTCTTTTTATGCAGTAATACCCTAGAAATTGCGAGGACGCAATTATTTGAAGGAGGGGAGAATGTAACACCCCAAGCTTCTACGGTACGTTTCCCTTCGAATAATGCGATAGCGTGTGTTGTACGCAACCTCGAGTTCTAACACACACCACAACTAATTAAACTAGCCGTTGTGAATAGTAATACCTACTTTTTGAAATCATATATATTTTATATTTCAAAATGGAATTCATTTTTGGATTCGGAATATCGAAATTAGCCTAGGGTGAAATTTTGGTACTTTTCGGATAACTTTTATATTTTGATGAATAGTGAAAATTACTAAATTTTAATTAAAAACAACTTTTTTAATAAAAATAATTAATAGTGATAAACTGTGAATTTGAGTGGTTTTAAAGTATATTTATAATATATTTTTACCATTTAATATAATGCTGGTCATTGGACATAATTTTACAATTAAACCGAACATAAACAAGTGTCAATCTTTTTATAGTTATTATCTCTTAAAAACACGCTTTTTGTTTTGACAGCGGGAATTAATTTTAAATTAATTTCTGCCACTTCTGTGTTTTGAATTTTTATGAAAATGGATTCCATATTTGGAATCAGGATGTTCAAATTGTGTAAATAGGTAACTTTTATTTTTAGACATTTTGAATAGTTACTGTGGTAAATATTTTATTTACCATGGTTAAAAGGTAAATCCGGTAAATAAGGGTTAAAAAATAATATTATAATAATACAAAATTACCCTAAAACGTGTCCTAACCTTATTGTTGGACACATACCCGACCATGAGCATCCTTGGGTCAATTTGGGGACCCCTTGGAGCCACTTGTATGTGGTAGGGACACATTATATTAATAAAGTTAAAATAAAAATAAAAATGGCATAAGCTTACATCTTTTAGAAGAACAATTTTTACATAGGGTTATACATGTTGGATTTTCGATTATAAATATTCATTAGAAAGATAAAAAGATTTCGTACATGATGATATTTTATTTATAATTTTTATACATCAAATAAGTTAAATTATTAATGACACAATAATGATGCAATGTTTACCTCATTAATAAATCATTGAAATAAATAATATTATAATGATTAAAATATTATCTAAAACCTGTCCAATTCTTATTGGTTGATGTTATTTATAATATTAGTCATCTTATCTTCGACCTCAATTATTTTTGGACCATTATAAACCGAATATAATTATATTATAAAGTAATACTTTCACTATTTCCTAAAGAGCCCCTCTTCTCCCTTATAAAAGGAGACCACTTCTACTCATTCCTCACACCTCTCAAGCCACTTGGCTCGTCCAAACTCTGCCCAACTAAGCTCCCAACATCCCTCTCCTCCTCCGTGAAGCTTCCCCTTAGGCAGAAATCATTTCAAGAAGTCCTTTGGTTCCAACCAAAGTGAGTTACCTAAATTAATGGTAACGATTTCTCTTAAATTATTTTCCTTTATTTTGCTTCTCCAACCCCCAAACTCTTTTTATTTACTTTCTTTTGTGACAACACCAGTATCCTCAATATACTAGGATGTTGTTATAAGAAGGATTCAAACTACACATACACACAACTCCATCTAATGGATGTTGAACATAATGTTTCTGTGGATGGCAAACAAACGCCTCACGAAACGATGATTGTTCAAATACATCTTATCGCCTCTCATGGTGGCCATTATGATGGAACTGTAATTAAATATGATATTAATGATATATATTTTATATATAAGCTTCTGTAATTCCATTTTATTTCATACCATTATTCGTTTCATGTTGTATATACATACGATAATTTCATTTGAGGAAGTGCGGACAACCGCCCCCTTAAAATGATATGACTCGTTCATACCACACATGGAACGTATAAAGGATGGTGTTAATGAACTTAAGTAACATATATAAAATATTATATTATACTGGAATAGTAATATACCTATGTATAATTTGTATTCGATTCTTTTAAAATAAAAATTAAATGGAAATAGCGTTCGTGCGTACGTACGGACTACCGTCTCCACGAACGCGATGAGAATCATTCTCCATCGTATCCATTCAAGTATAATTATCATTTAATGATTTAAAAATTATGTTTAAGGACTTGATATCATTCTGGATATGAATAAGATACAACAAACATGACTTATGTAACAAAACATATAAAGAAAATGAGTAAGTTAACACCCGAAACGGCGATAATACTAAGATATTATTATCAAATCAATATTAAAAGATCATATATGATATAATATTAATGTATATGATTCTTGTATAATTTAGTAACAATTATTTCACTATTATACAGGAGGTTAACCACCCCAACCAAGGAAAAGTACAAGGTAAGGGTTTACTTTACAACCTCTTCATTATCCAAGGTTGTTTATACGTAATAATCTACTGGGATCTCTTTATCATCCACATCAATGTTTCTTCGAAATGTATTTCAAAACATTTTTACTATTTACAAGAATATGGGTTAAAGTCATTTATACCCTTGTTTGACTTTTATAAGAGGTTTATAAAGGAATCATTCCGTCGTTTTCAAAACAAGGTCCTTTTTAACCTTTTCGACAGAATTGAGGTAAGAATGTTTTTTTTAACTTATACAGCGGGTGCGGCTATTTTCCGCCGTTATAAAATCGTCGAAGCTTTCCATACAAGCTTATAAGTATATTTTCAAAGAAAATGTTTTATTTTATATGAACCTTAAATGATTTCAAAATAAAAGGAGATATTTCTTTAAAAAGAATTTTGATTTCATCTATGTCAACATCCTTTGATGGATTTTAAGATTATTTGAAGTTGATTTATTATGATACAAAACATATATATTGTATTGAAGGTTTTGTGATATGTTTGACTATGGATGTGCTATTTTTATACCATTCATAATTTATGGTGAAATTATTGACATTTCGTATGCTAGTTTTAATACGAATGTTTATGTTATGTTTAAACCTTTTCATATGGGAATGCATTGGACTTAATAAGTGACGGGTGGAGCCCGCTATAGCTCCTCGATGCATCGGTAGGTCTCATGAGACAAACTAGTGTCTTGGCACAAGGCCATGACAAAATCTTATTTGTAGTCTTGGCACGAGGCCTTGGCTTTATGGTTATGATAGTCTGGCATTATGCATTCCAACATTATGAAAGTGGTTATTGATATTGCATCCATGTGAATAAGTAAATGGCATTATTTCATTTTACTTTTGCCATACTATGTTTAAGTTCAATTTTAAAAGGCTTTTGTTTTGGTAATTCATTTCCTTAAATGTTTATGATTATTTTGAATGTTCCGCTATATTGTTATCCTTACTGGGCATTTGAGCTCACCCCTTTTCTATGATTTATTTTTCCCAGGTAGTGAAGAAGTAAATTATGAATGACTTGCAGGGATATTATGAGGGGTTAATATTGTGGATATGAAGACTTTGTTGTTGTAGTAGTTTTTCACTTTGAAATGTAATGTAAAACTTTATGATTATATCTAGTGTTTCCATGGCTACTAAACCAATCGGTCTTTCGAGATTTGATCTTTCTTGTGATCATGCCAATGTTATGTAATAATGCACCGACTCTGGGTACCTGGGGTCGGGGCGTTACATTGGAGAAACACATCTTTTCCGCTTGGTGTCAATTTTGGACGAACAAGTAGTCGATCCGGTGTGTTTTTCCAAAAGTATCACAATGGTGTGATCCATTCAATGTGTTTCTGGATCGAGGCATGGGCCCCACCCGAGCTGGATTTGGAGAGTCGTTCCTTTTTCACCGGGTGTCCGTTTGGGATGAATGAGTAGTGGATTCCATGTGTTTTTCTGAGGTTATCATCGTGGTATGATCCACTCGACGAGTTTAAGGATTGTAGTGTGGGCCCCACATGGATTGAGAACGTTGAATAGTGCATTTTTTACTGGTCATCAGTTTCAGGTGAGTAAATAGCCAATCCTATTTTTTTTTCCGCGCAGATCAAGATGGTGGCCTCAGTATCATCCTTGGGGGTGTGAGGTGTGGCGTTGTTGTGGGTCCCTCAGGTTAGCGACGTTTGGACCAGCAGTGGTAGAGGGTACTCCCTTGGTTCATTCCCACGAGGTTTCGCACAACATTACAACCTTTTTATAGGTTTGTGATCCTCTCGATGAGATGTTTAATCTGTTTGAGTTGTAGAATCCCTCCAGTGGGCCTCGGAGCAGGATCCTCTGGCATCATTTTTCCTATATCGGGTTCTTGGTATTGTTGTGACCGCTTATCCACGGGCGACGATCCCCTGTCTAGGAGGTTGGCCCGATAGGGTTTGTGGAATCATCAGAATATGATCCCCCTACATGGTGGGTTGTGCTCAGTATGGTTTTGGCATCATCAGGTATATGATACCCTTCTAAGAATGTGGTTTATTGTAGGGTTGCAGTATCGTTGGTTATACAATCCCCATCTCAAAACATGGTTTCTGTAGTGTTGCGAAATCATTAGTTCGATCCCCAATTGTGCAAGATGTATTAGATGGGGTTTCAGTATCGTCGTGACCACCGTGACATGGGTGACGATACTCTATCTAAGTGGCATGTTTCTGTCATGCGCCAGATTGGGCGGTGGTATCCCCCAATGGATCTTGGGGGTGATACCCTATCTGTGAGATCTATAAATTCCATATCAGGTTGTGGTATCCCCCAGCTAACCCTGGGAGTGATCCCCTATCTTTGAGATCTTCTTATACCAGTGTGGGTTTTGGTATCCCCTAACAGACCCTAGGAGTGATCCCCTATCCGAGGAGTTTGGTTTTTATGTTGTTACGACGAGGTTTCCTATGTGACGGTATCTGATGACTGTGATCTCCCGAGTGAGCGTCTATGATGTTTGTGTGAGACCCGATGGAGTGTATCTCTAAGAACCTGTGTGAGGTTTGTTCTGCGTGCATCGAATACATGATGAAGAGGGGTCCTTCCACCACCAAGTTGTGTTTTTGTGACGTGATTAAAACCGTGCGAGAGAGACAATTCCACCCAAAACGGACAGTGTTGAGGTGTTGTGGATGAGTCCCTCTAACACATGCATTCAGATATGGGTGTTTGTTGGCTAAATCACTGGTGTGAGAGACCTAGTTGAGAGTCCAGTCTCTTTCCTCGTGCTTATGGATTTTCTAGGACAAAAAGTTCTAAGGGGGTGAGGGTGTAGTGACATGGGTTTTTTCCCTGTCAGACTTTGGAATATTTCTATGAATAATTTTAGAGCTAGGCGGGAAGACGACATGTGATTCTGAGGCCCGGTGTGCCCAGAATTAATTTTACAAAAATATTAAGAATTTTTATACTATGCACGTGGCAGGGGTTTGATATCTTCTAAACGGTAGCTCAGAATGTGAATCTATGGCCACAACTGCGTCCGGAACATGTCTTTTACCCTAGGCGGGGTGTAAACATTGTGGGTGAAGGCCTTCTATGAGAAAAGAAACTAGGAGCATTTTCCTAAATAAGCGGATAAGTTAATTTATGAGCACCGGCTCGAATAACTGCTGAACGGAGTCTTGAATCGAAAATCTGAGTCTACCGTTGCCTTCAGAACGACACATTTACCCTTGGGGCAACCTAATTTCCTCCGCGCTGCGAGGTCTTTTCAGGGTTGTTATTTTAAATGATGTATTTCAAATAACAAAAAATAAATAAATCCATCACTCACCTCACCTACCTCCTCCCAATGCCAGAAGAACCCCTCCCCCTCCCATCTCCATTTCATTGGAAAATCATGTCGGAATCGTCCATTTTCAGCACCGAACGTCAGCAGATCAAGCTTCGGGGCGTCACTAGCGTCGTTCATCACCCAAAGATTTTTCGTTTCACCTGCGAGGTAGGAGGTTTGAGTTTTAATCCCCTTATCCTGTTATTTCTGTGAATTGCTTCATTTATTTGTCATAGCAAGGAAGATTATGTCACGGGGTCGTGCAGGTACCATCGGATCGCAAAACGGACCGCCAGGGTTCCCCTGCCGGTTCGCGGAAGGTCCGTCGGCGAACCTGCTACGGCTCGAGGTTACCAGCATCCAGGGATGGTGGCATGACATTCCATGCATCAGAGGGCCGCTGGCTAGGGCGGTCTAGCGGCAGTGGCGGCCGGGTCGGCTGGACCGGCCAGTTCAGGCCCGTTCGGCCCCTTTTTATTACAATGGGGATTTTAAACCCCCCGTTTCTTTCAGTCTAGAGGTAGGATTCCCATGCCGTTTACTGCAACATGTCCCTGGCGACGAGGAAAACCCTTTGGTGTTGGTTCGAGAAATTTAAGTTTCAGGATCATGGCCCAGGAGCAAGAACCATTGAATAAAATTATTATATTTTAATATTATTTGACTTCGGACCGTTTTATCTTATACTCGGAGCGTTCGATTGATGTACCGTAAAAGGCATTGAGGCCCTGAATGTACGGTGGAAATTTCTTGATGGTTTCTAGGTTTTGGGACAGAGTTTGGGGTGCGGGCCCCACGAGGCTGGATTTTGGCGTTTTCAGAGACACCCACCCCATCCATTAGGTGTCTGTCTGGGACGTGTGAGTAGTCAATCCGGTGAGTTTTTGCGATAGGATCACAATGGTGTGATTCGTTCGATGTGTTTCGGGATCGAGGCATGGGCCCCACTCGGGCTGGCTTTGGTGAATAGTGCCTATTTCCCCGGGTGTCCGTTTGGGACGAACGAGTAGTGTATTCCATGTATTTTGTGAGGGGATCATCGTGGTATGATCCGCTCGATGTTTTTTCAGATCGTAGTGTGGGCCCCAACCGGACTGGCTACGGTGAATAGTGCCTTTATCACCGGTCGCCCGTTTCAGGAAAGTAAACAGCCTATCCTACATTTTTTCCACATGGATCATGATGGTGGCCTCGGTATCGGCCTTAGGGGTGCGCGGTGTGGCATTGTGGTTGGTCACTCGGGTTAGCGACGTTTGGAACTGCAGTTGTTGAGGGTACTACCTTAGTTCATTCCTATGAGAGTTTGGGTAGCATCACATCATTTGTATAGGTTAGTGATCCTCTCGATGGGATGTTTAATCTGTTAGAGTTGTGTCATCCCTCTGGTGGGCCTGGAGCGGGATCCTCTAGCATCATTTTCCCAAGATCGTGTACTTGGTATCATTTTGACCTCTTATCCATGGGCGAAAATCCCCTTATCCAGTAGGTTGACGACGTAGGGTATGTGGAATCATCCAAATATGATCCCCTACGTGGTGGGACATTCTTATTAGGGTTGTGGCATCACCGGGTATACGATCCCCAACTCAGCATGGGGTTTATAGTAGGGTTGCAGTGTCATTGGTTACATGATCCCCTACTCAAGGCATGGTTTCTGTAGGGTTTTGTCACCGTCAGTTCGGTCCCCTACAATGAGAGATGTATCAGATGGGGTTTTGGTATCATCATGACACGTTTGACGATCCTCTATCTAGGTGACGTGTTTCTGTTGAGCACCAAATCAGGTTAATCTCTCCCCCATCGGTTTTGGGGAGTGATCCCCAATCTGTGAGATCTATGAACACGAGATCGGGTTTTGGTATCCCCCAGCGGACCATGGGAGTGATCTCATATCTATGAGGTCTTTTTATACCGATGTGGGTTTGGGTATCCCCTAGAGGACCCTATTAGTGATCCCCTATCTGAGGAGTTTAGTGTTTATGTGGTTTCAACAATGTTTCCTCAGTGATGGTATCTGACAACTGTGATCTGTCGGGTGAGCATCTGATATGTTTGTGTGATACCTGATGGAGTGTGTCTCTCAGATGAGTGTTGTCTGGGATTACCGTGATCTTGGGTTGTGATGTCTTGGTTGTAAGCTATCGTTGGTGATTATGTTGGTACCTCATATGGCTTAGTGCGTGAGCTGCATATATCTGGATATTCAAGGTGTATGTATGGGAATACACCTAGTTTGAGATGAATAATTTTTTTCGCTGAGGATGGTCACAAGATGGAGTTTCTCTCTCATATGGGTTCCCTCTGGCTAGGATGAGTGGACTATTTCCTTTTAGTTGCTCTCTTTTTTTGGGGTTTTGGGGTTCCAACTGAGTATTATTATACCCACCCCAACACAGGCTTTGCCCGCACATGTTTGTGGCTTGTGCAGACCACATGAATTTTGACGGAGTCCTAGGAGGACCCATAGCAGGCGGAGCATACTGAGCGGGTTTGACCGGGGTGTTTACTGGAGCCGTGTTGAGGAGCTTACAAGCATGTAATTTGGCAGTGTTTTCCCTCCTTCTGAGCAGGTTGGACACTTTTGTAGTTCTCTTTTTGTGGGCCTTGTTTTTCCATTTTGTACATTTGTCATACTCTGGTGGTGGGATAGTTGTATTCATGCATTTTCTTTTCAGTTTTATATATCTCTGCACTATTTCATGGAGGTGTATGTGGGTGCATGTGTATAGGTACCTTAAGCTACTGCCTCCCTTGGGTGTGATATCCTACTCGGTTCTAGATGTCTACCTCTGGCCAATGGGAGGCGGGCTTGGGGAGTCAAGGCTTGAGCCCTGTTAGGTCAGGTCGTGATAATCATGGCTACTAAGGTCTTTTATGTTTAGTGTCTATACATTGTGTTGCCTATGGGAAAAAAGAATAAAATATTCCTTGGAATTGTGTACTAATCACTTATCATTCCTAAAATTCACAAGGTAACCGTAATCACATAATCAACTTATATTAATGAGGTTGTTCTTAAGGCCTTTAACAAATGATAATTTGAAATCAATAATTTTCCAAGAATTACAATGTTACCTATAACAATAATTTCTCCCATAGCATTATCTCTGAAAGTTACTTTTCCTCCTTTTGTCTTGATAATATTTTCAAAGAATGCTTTTACCAGTCATGTTCTTTTAACATCCACTATCTATTTACCTTGTACCAATGTTGATAATATCTATATCTTCCTTAAATAAGAGTATTAGACTTTAATAACACAAACATTCTTCAATTCGGAAACATCATAAAAAAAAATTTGGTATCCACATTTTCGTAGATGAATAAGCTTTATGAAAACCTAAAAAATATTTTTTCTTTAATGAAATTTTTTCCCAATGTCCACCACACTGACATTTAGTGTAGAACGGATCATTTTTTGGAACAAAAAAAATTATTACTAAAAACTGGTTTAGGCTGAGTATAACCAAATCCATAATTATTCATTATAGGTTGAATTCGAGAATACATCTTATAAAATTTTTCCTTACCTAAGGTAATGTTTGAAAAACATTTCCTGAAGGAAATAATTTCTCACTATAGTCCAATAACTATTTTTTTATCCTCAAAAACGTTATTTTTTAGCACTAGAGTTAGTCTCTAAAATAGTTTTCGTAGAAATTTCGTTTTCAGGATCCTTGGAATGATTATCCTTCTCAAAATTAACTTCCTCGATGTTTTTTGAAATACTTAAAGAATCATGAATTTTTTCATCATGATCATTAGAAATATGTAATAATTATTTACTAAGAATATAAATTCTAGAATTTTCCTTATCAAGCATTTTCTTGATTTTTGAATTTACATTATCAAAAAATTTAAAAACCTAGATACTTATTCATAAGTAGGTGATATGTTATCTTCATTAGACGAAGATTGTTCATTTAATGATTCTTAATATTAATTATCACTATAATTTTCATTCAAAGATATATTAGTTATAGATTCAAAAAACTTTACATTGGCCAGTAGATAATTATTTTCAAAAGGTATCTTGGAAATTAGGCCAAGATTCTTCTGAATAGATGATTCATACTCCGAGGATTCATCCGAAGAATATCCACCACTATCACTCCAGTTTTCATTGGATTTCAAAACCTTTTTTGCATTAAATATGTAGTACTTATTTCTATTCCCCTTAGAATGATTTACCTTTCGGTCCTTTTTCATAAGCAGAGGATAATCTGGCCTTATATGCCCTGCTATTTTGCATTCATAACATGTTCCTTCTGAGTCTTTATCATCATATATTCTTTCAAATTTAACCTACACTAAAAGTAATTATTCCCAACTATAGTTTTCATCCATTGAGAAATATTAGCAAGATCATTCTTAGAATGGTCACATTCACTTGATTCAAATAATACAATGACATTATTTTACTTGGATCGTGTAATCCTTTCAAGAGTTAGTACTTTTGTAGTAGTAAGGTCTACTCATCCATTTAAATTCTTGTTTTTATTCATATCAGCAACTCTTTTCATTTTTGTCACATGTTGAAGAAATGTTCCAAAAATCTCATCAAGAGTAATTTGAGATTCTTTCCTATTCTCATCAATAACTGTTCTCCTAGATTCCCAATCATTATGAATGATATCTATAATCCTGTCCACAAGTGTCTCATCATCTAAACCATTTTCACCCATTGATTGTTAACGATTAAAAATAGTACTAAACCTTTGTTTTACCTTTAATTTTGGTTATTCATAAGGAAATATATATCCATAATACTCTGCTCTAAGCATAGCTCTTTTATTTTCTATAACCTTGGATATACCAAAATGAGTAACTTCAAATGTATTCCAAATTAAATTTTTAGCTTCACAAGAATAAATTTGACCATATATATACTTAGTCATGGAACACAACAATGTATTGTGTACCTTGTAGTTTATTCTATATTCTGACTTTTCTTGATAAGTAAATTTTCAGACATCCTTATTAGGAATCATGTAATCTCTAGTAAGAATAAAAAATTTGTCCACTCTAGTATTAATAAAAAATTTCTTCATATGATCTCCCAAATATTTATAATCATTTCCATCAAATATAAGTGGTCTGTTAGGATTTAGATTGTTAATCGAACTGACATTCATTACTACCATCAAAAAGAAAATATATATCCACAAAAATGTGTTAATAGTAAAATTTTATAAATGAGGATAAAAATCATAAGAACGGAAAATATATATATCAATGAAAAAATAGAAGGAAAACATATGTGTGAATATATGTATTACAGAGTCCTCCTTTGAAACCAACAGTAGGATCAAAAATTGAATGTAGATGCTCAATTAAAATAGGGGGTTAATTGTATGTTTAAAAACGTTTTTTTAACATTAAGGAAAAATATGTTTAACAATGATAAATAAGGTAAATTCACAATACCTATTTTAGTTATACATACTTGCTAGGTTCTGGAAATGTTGTTCTAGGATTGAAACTTATTGAATATATTCAAGGAAATGATTTTACCTTAAAGCATATAGAATCTTACATAATCAGAGTATAAAAAAGTACATGAAAGTATAAGAAAGTTATACTTTCTAAATTTATAATAATATAGTGGAATATAAACATGAAACAAAACAAGTAATAAGTAGGAATTATTTTAACCGAAAGAGTAGGGTATCCAACAACGTTGGATAAAGGTCACTTGATTGATGAATTCAATTAAGTCTGTCATTCCAATTCCAGGGTAATCCCTCGATAGGAATATTGGAATCAATCATACTATCCCTACAGCCCTCGAACTTCAAGGTAGTCGGTACCTCTGTCTTCCAAATCAAGGGAGTCATAGAACCTTAGGGTATTCAACACCTCTTTCATCATATAACCAAAAGTCCTCGATTTTACATAATAACAATCAGAGTCGCATGAATCAAGCTGAACATGATGTTCAGTATGCACACAGAATGAGAGTCTCTCTCTCTCTCTCTCTCTAGATATCACTTCAGCCGCATGCATTCTCTAGAGCGATGGATCAGTAATGAGATCATTCAAATGAGCTCTTATTTATGGGAATTTCTGCAATGGTCATATCCATCCTCCAATGGTCATATTTTTTCTTCAATATTGGAGGGACCTATACAAATCTCACTCAATCAATGGATAGTTATAAATAGAATGTATTACATAGTTTCATAACTAAAACAAGTGTAAGAAAAACAAGGTTTCTTAAACAAAACTATTTTTTAGAGTCTAAGAAAAAACAAACGTTCAAAGTCTAAGAAAATAATAATTTGGAGACTATAAATCTGGGATACTTGGATTATATTTTCCAAAGAATCCAGATCCTGAATTCTATAGTCTTCAGAATCAGAAATCTAATGAATTCGGAATCTAAATTCATCGTAATTTCGAGTCAAAATTTTGAGGAATTCAGTATCTGAATTTTGAGAAATTCAGAGTCCGAATTATGAGGAATTATGTGTCTGAATTCTGAGAAATTAAGAATCAAAATTTCAGAGAATTCTAAGTCCGAATTTCAGAGATTTCATAGTTGGAATTTTTACAGAATTTTGAGTCTGAATTTGGAGTGTGAATCCAGAACTTGAAAACATATCATTAAAACAGAATTCTTTACAACTAAGCATTTAAAGGATACTTTAAGATTTCGATATGAATCCGAATTTTTCCATTTATAAATAAAATATTTAAATTTATAGAAACTATAAAAAGAACAATGAAAAAATACGTATGTATAAAATTTCCTTGAGGATGAAAAATTTACATTATTATGATAAAGAATAGGAAAAAATATTTTTCCTTAATATATAGTGTTTGTGATTCTCAAAACATAGAGGAACGAAAAATTCCTAGGGAAACATTATTGACTCAACAAACGCTCCTATTCTTCTCTGTTATTCTTTAGTGAAAAACCAACCGCACTAAACTACTACTTATTCTTTAGTGCAACAACTATTTTCACTACCTCTTCTTTTCTATAATAACTGAATGCACTATTCTTCTTCTTTCATGGAATTAATCACATATAACAATGTGAACGTGATGCAATAAGGATTAGCAAACTTGGAATCATTAGAGTCAATTATTTTTTTATTTTTCATGTATGCATGTGATCACACATATTACATTAAGGTTGAACTCGTTTTCTTCTTCAATTATTTATTCATTAGGATTGCCCCATTTCTACGTATGCATGTAATCAAGCATATTCTCTTCACTCCTTATTTTTTTATCACATGCACACATAATTTTGGTTCTTTCTTTATATATCTTCACATGTGAATGTGCATGTGCATGTAAGAGTGCATTCTGAATTTACATATTCTTATATTGTGTGATAGCCCTAATGCGTGTAGGTCATTAAGAACACACATAGATTCTTCTCATCTTCTTTCCTATTTCTTCCCCCTTTTCTCTTATTAAATTTTATCCAGGTTTGGGTACCTTACATCATACACATAAGTGTATGGGTTTTATATATTATCTAATTAAAACCTAAATGGGGAAACCAATTAACGTCTCGGGAGTTTGTCAGGACTTTCACATGGGTGCATACAAAATGTACTTCCCTTATATTTTATTGATTATCCTCCTTCACCAATACACGAACCCCTATGAACAATTAGATAGTCATGAAAACATGAGGTTACTCACATTACTTAGTAAAACAATTATGGCCAATGGGTATCTTTCTTATACAATGAGTGCACACAAATCTCATTCAAAGAATTGAGATGTTAGTGTGTGGCCCTGTCTTCTCAATGCACAACAATGGTGTGATTGCACCAATTTCATAGCCATGAAATTTCCTTCATAAAAACAACGCAAGGGTTTGGTAAACATATCATGTTTTTTTTTGTTTCTTCTTCTCACAGGTGACTATGGATCATCTTCCTGTTCACGAGGCTATTCAAGAGTGAATGGTACTTTTTGAATATCCATAGAACATGAAATAATTATTCAAATATTGTGCTCGGTTTTTGGAACAAAATCACTTCTCGTAATCATGAGAAGATCCCTTTATTAGCTCAATATTCTCCTTTTATAGGCCATGGAGAGTATCTATTTTCATCTTCAAATCCTACAGGTATATTCTTTCTAATGCATGCATGCCATATAATGTAAGCATGGTCTATGTTTAATCACGAGACACTTATTTGATGGACATGGATCATCCATGTTTTTAAGTCTTCATATCTAGTGAGAGTAGTGTCACTGGTGGTTGGAAGAGGTATCAAGAAGTAAATGATAATGGCGCAGAATTGATTAAATTATGTGGGGGGATCAGACGGCTGGGGATCAAAAACAAACACACAAGATCCGATTAGCCGTGAATATTTGGATGATCGAATGTCACAGTTGATCGGATGTTCGATCGTGATGCGGGATGAGATGAACATCTGATTTTACATCCTTGTTTTTAAAACTTTGTCCCACATCGAAACAGAGATGCGGGAGAAGAACAGTATATTAATAAATTTGTCTTAGCATCGATTTAGATTTCTCCTCTCCCCCCTCCAGTGCCACCCCTCACCGGTTCATTGAGGGAATGCTTTTAGCACCCATTATTCCTTCTTGAGGTATTCTCCTAGTGCCAACTATGCTCTCTTAGTTGGGGTTCACCACTTTGCGCACACCTACAGGCTTATACACATCTTGCACGCCCTGTGGCTCTTACGAGGCTATACTTTGGGATTCCGTTGTATGTAGTTTACCCTCAGGTCCCACGTGTGCTTGAGGTTTAATACCTCAGATGGCCTTGAATGTTTGGCCTATTTTTTATGTATCCATGAAAATACTAGTGTGAACATGCTTGGCCACCTAATATCATAACACACATTCATGGCTACAACATTCAAATGCCACGATCTTGTCACTCCCTTGTTTTCTTATTCTTCCTTTTAATTTGTTATTATCAAATCCAATGTACTTAAATCATCTTTAAAAGGATTTTACTGTAATTTTGTAAACATTGTATCACACATGACACATGTTCATTGAAATTTTGAAGATCATTACATCAACCATCTAATTTCCATTATACATTTCAAATAGGATAGTGTATGTAACAATCAATGACATTCATTGACCTCATTGACATCAAATACAACTCAATCACTAAAGTGGTCCCAACATAAGTTCATAAACATGTACCTTTAGATACTCTATTGGAATCATAATTTCATCTTTGGTATATCCTTATTCCATACTTGAACTAGAAAAATATTAATCTGTGTTCAACCTTCAAGAACTGTATCAGCCATTTATACTAGCCAAAGAGGTCATTTATTCTCATGAAGAGGTACTTATTATTTACATTCACTTGGTTAATGTTATGGTAATCCACGGACAACCTCAATCTCTCATCCACCTTCTTGGTTAAAAATTAGGGCTTCCCAGGGTGACACACTGGGTCCGACGAAACCAGTTCTCTAAAAATCATCCAACTACACTTTCAACTCATGATGATATTTAGGATCTATTTGATACATTGGAAAATATATGAAGTATTTAACTGGGTGAAAGTAAATATGTAATTCTATCTTTTTGTTGAGATGTAATCTTGGAACATCCTCGAGAAAGACATTATCACACATCACCACCGTTACAGGAAGTCAAAATCTCACAGAATCTACTAATACAAGGGTAATACTATCCAAAAAAATGAGTAATCGGTTATATCCTATTTTGTATGATCTCATTCACAACTACCTAATCTTACTTATCATCTACGAAGGAAACCCTCATCCTATTTATGAAAATTCACTACATCATCCGCCTAAAATTGTAATGGAGGATGTGAATTGGGGAGAGATAGTCCATACCTAGGATGATTTCATAAGGCCTCATCACTACTAAAATAGATACAAAAATAATATAATTATTCTATGATTCAGTTCACAATATCAATATATGTGTGTGATCAATAAATTCCCTCTGATTGGAGTCTTCACGCACAAAGGTCGAGCTAAGGACTTAACTGCAATCTCTTGAGATCATACAAGAAATGTCGTGAGAAAAGAAAGGATTGTGTTTTTGTCTCTAAAAACTATATGTAATGTATAATATGAAACAATAATACCTATAATAATCCCAATAGTCTCCATCTCATTTTCATCCACTACAAGAAGTTATCCACATCCTAGACAACCAACTCCATGGGCCTAGCATGGACCACCTGGGGGATGTGGTGTTAATGGATCAAATCAGATACCACTTCATGTTTCTCTTGAATATATTATACCATGATTAATTACATAAGTAACTCCATAATATAGAAGGTTCATATTCCTATTAATCCCATTAGTGTTCTCCCTCTCATCAACCTAGCGAGTTTGACAATCTTATAGGAGATGTCACTATCCATCGTAAGACTAACATCACTTACCTCAAGATTTTCTATAGACATCATGTGAAACCAAAACTATAGAACCCCTATCATGGAGATTCCTTTGGAAATTCCTAGAACACTAGGATTATTTATTCAAATATAGGCTACCTAAAACAAAATTCACACCTTCAAGGTTCCTGTTGACTACAACAACTACTGGAAACTACTCAGCCAAGAAGCTCTCTAGCATAAAAACTCAATCGACCACTCCAGCATAACTAGGAATTCAAAGAGATAAAAAATAATATCTAATATCCCTATGGATTATTTTATATAATTTATATTCTTTAATAGATTCATATCAAACCATATCCATAAAGTATTGTGATATGTTAATGATCCTCGATGAATACTCTACCACAATTTTGTTGTCCTACTAAAGTTGCAGAAGCTCCAAGATACACATTACTTATAGCATAGAAAGCTAAAAATCCTCTAGAAAGATATTCTCACACTATATCAATGAATTATTCACCTCATCGTATATCTATGTCACCAGAATCCACCAAAAACCTATAGATCCTTAAATGAAGATCACTCCTTGGACCCTCATCTAACCTTAAGGTGTCTGAATAAAGAATAAAACTGCTGTAACTACCTAAATACGGTTTTAAAATATATGGGAGTACAAATCACATCATAAACATAGAGGTTAAAATCCTTGAAACTCATGAACATACCTTATCTTATGCACAACTTCTTTCACTAATGCTAGTGAAACCAAATTATCTGAAAGTGGTGGAAAGACAAGAATACCTACCAGAGGTACCATAAAATAAATAAATCACTATATTGAAGCCTCATAACTGGATGGGTCATCCTATTCCTAAATGATC
Source organism: Viscum album (assembly GCA_963277665.1). NCBI lineage: Eukaryota > Viridiplantae > Streptophyta > Magnoliopsida > Santalales > Viscaceae > Viscum > Viscum album. The sequence continues at coordinate 1,055,034,382 of OY728152.1, forward strand.
TTGTTTTATTAAAAAAATAAATGGGGTAACATATATAAAAAGGAAAAAACAAAGATAAACTGAATACAGAACCTGCAACATGGGATTTATGAGGGTCTAAATTAGTGAAGACCTAGAAAATCTCCTCTAACAAGATTCACACATTAAGAAGGAATATAACTAAGGATGGAGATGAAAATTAATGATTCAACAAGATAATTTCAATAAAAAGGAATTATAACACCTTATTCCCCTCAAACCACATGTGTTGTAGTCCCACTCAATTGTTGATGAGATTACTATATCTTCTGATATGGTAACATATGGACCATCACATTTTTATTTTATTGTTGAGTGAACTAAATATTGAAAATGAATTGGATTCAACCACCTCCATGGAAATCTTATTTGGTTCAAATACCTCCATATTCATATGGAAGTCACATGCCTATGCCAGAATCAAATCTCCTTTCATATAAGTTGTACTAAAGGCAGCGACCACATTACCATTAGGATCCTAAATGATACTCATCCCTTCATGTCTCCTTAAGAGTACAAGACATCAATGTTATGTTTTAACCCAGTCTCATTTGGGTTATAGCTATTCCTCCATCCCATGAGGGGTCTTATTGTAACAGAGGGTGGAATGATGAATATTCTTCAAAAAGATAATGGTTAGAGGTGGAATCCTCCCAATGTTTCAATAGAGTAACAAGGTTAGAAACCACACATTGGGTTCTAGAAGTGAGTTCCATTGTAGATATCGAAGCAGTTTCATTCTATGATTTATTTCTAGACTCCCAGATAAGCCAATATCCATAAGATAATATTATTGAATAGGCCTTATTGACTGAGTTATTCCTTCCCACTCCTAGAAACCTTCTCAAAATGATGTTGACACCGTAGATAACCAGAGACAATAGCCAAGTGAAATTGAACATAGAATTGAATATTGTTCTAACCTAGTCTCCTTCAAAGAATGAATCATAAATAGGCTTAGTAATCCATTGATTTAAATAAACACATTTTGAAGCTATATTAATACATTTTCATTACACCTCCTCATCAATCTGAATTGCATCATTACTTTAGCACCATATGAATAAATTTTACATTTTTGGGAGTTCTTTTTGCCATAAAATATTATTCAAATAGAGTATATTTGAAGATTATAATAATAATGATATGTAAACCTTTACCATGATGGATCCTTAAGAATAAATTGTGATGATACACATGTTCAGCTCATCATTTAAATTAATGAGGGAGAAATCCTTCTGATCATTGTATAAACCACAGAGATGGAGGCATGACGCATGCATGCCTATCTGAACAATAGTTCCGGGGATGGGCATCTAGGAAAACTGATTAAGATACCTGCCTAGTTGCCATACCATAGATAGATGATACCATTTTCAACTGTATAGGCAATGTGATTCTGAATCCCAGGTATTTTTATTTGAGGCATCCTTCAAAAATTTGATGTTGATCAAATAGGCACCCCCAGATAATTACCATACATTCCTGTAATTAATTTATCCCATAGAGTGCATCCTTCATGAAACTCACTAAAAAGCCTTTCATGAAGGATGAGTGTTATGTCTATTGTGCTACATAGAACAACAAAAGTCACTTCCATATGTGAACCCATCCTATCCCATGAAGCCCATTGGTTCCTCCCCTCTATGTGGGATTCCAAAATGAAAGGGCTTAAAATTTTTCTCAATTCTACTAATGATAGACTTTGGGACCTAAAGCACTGCAAGGGAATTCTTGGGGATATATTTGAGCACACTATTGAAAATAATTATCCTACCACAAAAGGATAGAAATATGTTCTTCTATTTATTGATGCGATATGTGATCTTTCCAATAAAATAACGAGATGCTAGTTTCAAAGAATTCCAGATGAAATAGGATGTTCTGAGTTGTCTATAAGAATGATACATACCTAAACTGTAGTTCCTAATTCAAGGCTAATCACTTGGATCTCTGATAATTTTATTGAAATATAGGCACTACTCTTATTGTGGTTGATCATTTGACCACTCATATTGCAATTCTTACTAATATCTATCTTTATACCTCAATTGTAATTGGATATTCTATTAATAAAAATACAATATCATCTGAAATCATTAGATGAGACAACCCTATATGTTGGAACATCAATGGAAAGGACAAATATTCCCTACTCCCATATTTTTCTTTAAGAACGTACTAAAAGAATCTTGTTCCTGGATAAAAAGGCTAGGTGATATGGGTTTACCTTTTCTCAAAACACACACCGATTTAATTAAATCACATTGCTTACCCATGAAAATAATTGACAACCAGGGGGAGATAAAACACCTAAACAATATATCAATACTCTAAGAAGAGAATCTCATTAAGATTAGAACCTTTGAGATGTAACCCCATTCAATAATATCATGTGCTTTCTCCATGTCCGCCATAATTGAGATATTGGAACCTTGAGTATTCTTGTTGATACCAGCTATCATTTATTGTGCTAGACCAATCACCCCTAGAATAGATCTGCCCTTAAAAACCCCGTTGATAATTATAAATCCAATCTTGGAGGTTTGATGATAGTCCCTTATTGAGAACATTGGAATGAAACTTATAAGTATGGTTACACATGCTAATTGGGTGATATTTCTTAAAGGGGGTGGGTTCCTTTGGTTTGGGGATATAATCCAAGGTGGTTGAAAATCAATCCTTGGGAGATTTCCAAATTGAAAAAAATCTTGTATTGCTTCAATGAGATCAATTTTAATGATATCCTAGTAAGACACAATGAAAAACCATGGATCATACTCGCGATGCTTCTATGGTCCATAAATGAATGTTATCATGATGGTCAAATAGTATATATAGGGAGCTAAGTCATGAAGGATATAGAAACTACAATGCATTCCTATATGATGCATATTCTAAATATTTCCTAGAAACTAGTTCTTATATGTACCGAGTCAACAATTAGGTTACCAGCATCATGTTCAATTGATATGATGGTCACCACAAAAACAATGGAGTCCTAGTCCTGAGATATGAACTCAACAAACTATATCACTATTTCCATACTTCTCAAATCCAACATCTCAGCTTTAAAATATCCAAAATATGGTCCTAAGATATCCTACTATAGTAGCACTTTTTCATGACATGGCCCACCAGGTCTCACCTAGGGAACAATCTACATAGTGGGACACAACAAACCCACCTTCAGTAGGTTAGGGGATGGGGACCAATATAAGGCCCCCACCTTAAGCATTACCTAATATTTATTTAATTCAAGAATTAAACATTTAGGATCATTTTAGGTTAATATTTTTAGATAATTAGGCCATAAATATTACATTACATCTCAATAATTACAAGGTATACACTTCTACACTATACAATTTTTCTCTCCATAATAAAAATGCTTAAATAATGCAAGAATTATATTCTTGATATAAATATTCCTAAATTCATCATTTACCTTATAATATTTATACCATGTGAAAAACATTTCAAAAACAATGGATGAGTATAAAAAGATCAATAAGGTGTAAAAAATAAGTAAATAAAACATTATTCCATCAATACATATAAATAAATGAAACCATACTTTTCACTCATAAAACACAAGTCATTTAAAATACCTCATAAATTCATAATATTTATGAATAACACAAATAAATAATAAATAATAAATGTAACTTTTGGAATCCTTAACATACTTACGTTGTAGTTTTCATAGCTACATAGGGAGTAACATTCAGAATACGAATCACTATATATTCCTTAAATATATTAGGAGAAAAATTTACATTTCCCTCTATCCCATTATGAAATAAATTGGAGATATATCATGTTATAACCCAACCATGTTATATCCTGAAACCACCCATATACATAAACAATTATCAACAATCATAACATAATCATAACACCGAAAATAATCATAAAGGAAAGATAACATTTCCACATTGCTATAAAAATATATCATTTCAAAATATTGACATAATAAATGATTTCTCAAACCATTTTCATTACCAAAATATTTTAAAATGGTATATTGTGGTGACATTTCTTTTAAAAATATTACGGCTTGTTATGGAAGAAAAATATCGAAGAATGATCACGACGGTAGAAAGGTCGTTGTCACTGCATACGTTTAAAAGAAGCATTATTTTTTGTCTCATAGTAAAACACTTCTTAAAAAATATTCACATTGAATGAAACTAATTGTAAACGGTTTTTATTCACTCTATAAAATAATGTCATATATAAACCAAAATATTCCTCAATAAAGGAGATTGAGATGAAGTCTCATACCTTGAGTCAGACTCGTCACATATGTTCCTTATTATTCTTGAATAATATACTTTTTTTAATTTATTATTTATTCCGAACCCTTTTCATGTTTATTATTACATTTATATCACATATTACCTCATTATAAACATTAAATAGTTATTTAAGTTAATATCGGTCTTTTTGTCGATATTTGGCACTTGAGTCAAAAATGAACATGTTATAATTACAAATTATCCAAGTGGTAAAAAATAAATTATCTTCATAATGATATTCATGATTTAAATATTATTATTATTCATTATATATATATATATATATGTATTTATAATATTACATATCTTTTTGAGATAATAAATGAAATGCACCATTCTTGGAGACTGTAAGTCAAATGTATGCATGAATGATTTTATAATTTCATTTTCTCATTTAATGGAATGAAAACTAAATGTTAAATAGGTATATCATAATTCCTTTATAATATAATATTTTATATATATTACATAATTTCATTAACTCCATCATTTATACATTCCATGTTAGGCATGAATGAGTCATGTCACTTTATGTGGGAGGTAATATGCACTTCCTCAAATGAAATTACAATATTTAAACATTATAGAAAGAATAAAGGTATGATTTAAATAAAAAAATAATCATAGAGACAATATAAATATATTATATATCTTATATAATTACATTTCCATCATAATTTCCACCATGAGAGGTGGTAAGGGAAAATCAAACAATCATCGTTTCCTGAGATAGTAGTTCGCCATATACAATAATAGTATGTTCATATCCATTATATAGAGGTGTGTGTATGTTTTGTTACAATAATTCTCATAAAAGTAATATAATATTTAGTATAATGGTGTTGTTAATTAATCAATGAATAATAATAGAATATAGAATGAAAGAGTAAATTAATGGAAAAGACCATTAGAGAAGACGTTGCCTCTAAAACATGTAACTCCCATTGACTTGAGCCAAAGGGCTTTCTTGAATTGCGTTATGATTAATTTAAGGATTCTAGGAGGAATATTGGGATGTTATAAGATTTTTTGGTCAATGATTGGATGATCCAAGGGTATTGAGAGGTGTGATTAAATAGATAGAGGTGATGCCCTTTTATAACAGGAAGGGTCACTTTAGGAATGTTTGAAAGTATTATTTTGTTACACAATGTTTTTTGGATTCAAATGGACCAAAAGTACTAATGTGAAATTTAAGATTTTTTGGGTAGAAAAACTCTCAACCAATTGGTTTTAGATATTTATAGGTCACAAATTCAACCTTATCTTTTAGCATTAACCCTTAGTTAACTAATTTAACTCTTATCATGTCTGCTTGTATATTCATACTATATGGTTAATATAGTTACTATAAAATACCAATTGATCCTATGTGTTTCATTAATGACATGAAATATATTATCTATTTCACTTGCCCAAATCATAGATTTTTTGGATGGTTATACCATTTAATAAAATGTATATTTAAAAAAATCAAATTTATGTCTATTTTTATAATATTCATATCATGACTTTTTAAAAATCTGTAACAATGGGATTATTTCGAAAAAAACTTCATTAATTCAATTATTACAAGTCGAAATCATCAATAAAATAAGTTTATGGCCTAAAAATATTTAAAATAAATTTATTTTAATATTTATAATATCATTTATTTAAATCAATCATTAATAAGGTAATCCCTACATCATCATTGTGACATAAACATATTTATTTATCTGAAGACTAATTTATTTTTTATAAAATTACATTATCTTGGAAAAAAATTTATCTTCATAATTACTACATATATTCTATGATATTACTTATATAACCCTATATAAAATATTGTTTTAGTAAAACATACATTTTTAGGTTATATTTTCCTTAACTTTAAATTTAATGTCATTAAATGTCATTTTTCCACACAGGTGGATCCATGGGGTCCTAAAATAGACCCAAGGATTCCCATGGTTAGAAATTTCTAAAATAATAGGATTAGGACACGTTTTAGGGAAGTTCAACATTACTATAATGTTATTTTTTACATTTATTTACCAGATTTACCCTTTAACCGTGGTAAATAAAATAACTACTGATGTTACTATTCATAATGTATAAAAATAAAAGGTACATATTAACGCAATTTGGACCACCATATTCCAAATAAGGAATCCATTTTTCCAAATTCCAAAAAAAAAAATTGCAGAAATTTAATTAAAATGTATTCCTATCATCAAAACCAAAAAGCGTGTCCATAAGAAGTAAAAACTACCAAAATATTGACATGTTTTTTATGTCTAATTTCAAAATTAAATTACATCCAATGACCAAAAATGAATTAAATTATAAATATTGAATACAATTAGGCTTTAAAACTAATTAAAAGAACAATATATCTATATAAATAAATTAGATTAAAAGACAGTTTTCACATAAAATGTGGAACATTTAACTATTCATTAAAACCCAACATTATCAGAAAAATATCAAAAATTTACCCAATGAAAATATAGATGTCCTTCTTCTAAAAAAGAATATTATCTTGTCAAATAAAACATATAAATGTGACAAAAACTATATTTAAAAATTATTCTACATCAAAAGGTGTTAAAGCGATCTTTTAATTAATATTAGAGTATTTCAAGATTAAAATTAGATTTGTTCTTATTTTAAGTCTCTATATTTTATTGGATATATTTAAAGACATTTAACAATCATTTATAATCAAATTTTAGTTTGTTTGATTCATTCACAACAATAAAACTACTAGGTATTAACATCCATCTAATATAATAATATTATATTATTATTTTTTCTATATGACTCGGTATTGTGGGAAACATAAGATTTCAAATAAACCCATTGTTGAATATTGGGTAAGCCATCAAACATAAAATCCCTTTTAAAGTAAAATTAATATTTAATTCACAAAAATTAATAAATATGAAAATTTTATATTCTTTATTTACCATGGATTTTATATCCTTCCCCCATTATGTAAATTGTGTCCTCACAATTTTATTAACTTATCAAATAAGTGGGGTATTTTTTACTTATATAATTTTCTCATTCCCATGTTACCTCTTCAACCATATGGTTTTTCCAAAAAACCATTACCTGATGAATTACCTTATTCTAGAACACTCTCTCTCCTCGATCAAGACTCTAGACCGGTTGTTCATCTTATGAAATATTCTCTTCCAACTGAACTACTTCTAAACTCAAAACATGATATAGATATAGAATATACTTTTTCAACATTGAAACATGAAAAACATTGTGTACTTGGGATAATTAGGGTGGTAAAGCAACTCTATAATAAATTGATCCAACTTTCTCTAGGATTTCATTGGGTTCAATGATCCTCGGATACATGTTTTCATTATTACCAAAACAATTCACACTTTTCCATGGAGGAACATTGAAAAAGAAATTATCCCCACACTCGAAAGAAAGCTCCTTCCTCCAGTTATCCGCATAAATTTTCTTCCGACTTTGAGATATTCTCATGTGGTTCTGAATCAACTGAACTTTTTTTGCAATCTCATATACTAATTCTTCTCCCATAAACTACATTTCACCACCTTCATCCAAAAAATATGGAGTTTGACACCACTTTCCATACAATGCATCAAATGGTTCCTTCTTAAAACATGAATGAAAACTGTTATTATAAGAAAATTCAACCAAAGAATGGCGTTGGTTTGAACATCCCTGATAAAATATTGAACAAGAACATAACATGTCATCCATGGTTTGAATTGTTCGTTATGATTGTCCATCTGATTGAGGATGAAAATATTTACTAAAATTTAATTCAATTAACAATGAATTCTTAAGGCCATCCATAGAAGATAGAAGTGATCATGGGATCACGATCAAATAAAATGGAAAGGGAAACTCCATTTAACCTAGCTATCTCTTTGATATACAATCGGGAAAGTTAATCTAGATACAGAGTGTCTCAAATATGATGAAAATGACCAGATTCTGTCAATCGATCAACAAAAACCCATATTTCATTATTACCTCGAGAAGTATTTGGAAACCCCACTAAAAAATCCATTAACACATTTTCCTATCTCCACTATAGATTGAAAAAAGGAAAAAGAATGCCTTTCGGTAACTATCATTCTTCTTTAACCTATTGATAATTTAAACTCTTAATAGTAAAGTCAGTAATATCTCTTATCATTCCATCCCACCAGTAATACTCATAAAGATCTCTGTATATTTTATTACTTCTATGATGAACTAAAAATGGAAAACAATAAGCTTCACATAACAACTCCTTCTTCAACTGTGAGACACAAGGAACACACAACCTCCTTCCAAACCTCAAAAAAATGTTTATCAATGTTAAATTTAGGTTAATTACCCTTCTGATCCAATTCTAATTTTCTCTTCAACTCATTACGTTTGTTCTCCACTTTCTTAATTCTATTTTATTTAGATTATTTCATTGAAACTTGAAACAAAATACATAAATTTCATGCACCAATAACATCCAATACAAAATTAATCAAATTAAAAACCAAAGGATATTGTTCCAAAAGTATGATGGTTAATGCAGCATTCCTCTATCGACTAAAATCATTAGTCACATTATTTTCCTTTCTCAGATGGTAATGTATCTTGCAATCATAATCGCTAATTAATTCTAGGCATCTATTATGTCTCATGTTTAATTATTTCATATTTAATATATAATTAAAACCTTTGTGATTAGTATATCTTTTACACATTACTACATATAAATGATGCCTCCAGATTTTTAAAGAAATATATAACAGCTACAAATTCCAAATCATGTGTAGGGTAATTTATCTCAGGAGGTTTCAATTGACGTGAATCATAAGCAATTAACGGGTCATTGTGCCTAAGGACATAACCAAGACTTTTCGACAAGGAATCACATTAGATAAGAAATTCACAATTTCTAGATGGTAGTTCCAAAATTGGAAAAATTACCAATATTATTTTCAATCCATAAAAATATTCATCACATTATTTTTTCCAGATGAACATAACACCATTTCAAGTTAACATAGTCATTGGGCTGGATAATCATGAAACATTTTCTACAAAATTCCTATAATAACATGATAACCCCCAAAAAAATATGAATCTAAATTATAATTGTGGGTCTTTGAAATTCTTTAAAAACATTTGTTTTAGAAGGATAAATAGGTATACCATCTATAGAATCATTGTGACCAAGGAATGATTTTTTTTGTAATAAAAAGTCACACTTGCTGAATTCCCCAAAGAGTTTATTTTCTTTTATGGTTTGAAAGACAACCCTTAAATGAATTTCATGATCGTCTTTATATATAGAATATTCCAAAATATCTTCTATAAACCCAACCACAATCTTATCCAAGAATTCATGGAAAATTATATTCATAAGAACCATGAGTACAATAGGTTCATTGGTTAACCCCAAAGACATAACTCCAATTTTAAAATAGCCATATCTAGTACAAAACATTGTCTTTGGAATGTCTACATACATTAATTTTAACTGATGGTTCCCCGACCACATGTCAATCTTAAAAAAATAATGATCACCCTAGAGCTAATCAAACAAACCATCAATATGAGGTAGAGGATACATGTTCTTAACTGTTATGTTCTTCAAGGCACTATAATCCCTGAAAAGCCTCTTTGAATAATATTTATTTTTAATATACATTACAGGATAACCACATGGTGCTGCGTTATGTCAAATGAATCCTTTATCTAATAACTCCTGCAATTGGTTACTTAACTCAAATTGTTAAATTTGAGCCATTCGATTGGAAGTTTTGATATTAGATTAGCATCATGATCTAATTTCGTTGTAAATTCAACTCCCCAATCAGGTATTATACTAGGAAACTCATCAATAAAAATTCAAGATACTCATTGACCATTGGTACATCATTAATTTGAACAGTTCCTTTGTTTTCAACAATATATGAAAAGTAACATTCATTTCCATATCTTACTAGTTTCTCATCTTCCTGATATGCCATCACATTTTAGGGTTCATTCTTGTAAACAAAGTAAAATTAGTTCTAAAAAGAATACAATTTATCTCTGAAGTAAATCTTAACCTGATAAATATAAATCCAATCCAAACCCAAAATAACATCAAACTATACTAAAGGAAAAATAATAAGTTGTGCAGGTGGATCCTTTCCAAACACAAGTATAGGAAGGTTCTTATAATTTATTTATTTTTTCTCATCATTTCCTCCATGTTTTTTAAAAAAATTTCATGATTCATATCATGAGATGGAATTCGCAATTTTCTAGAAATTTTAACAGAATTGAATGAATGTGTAGACCCTGAATCAAACAACACATTGTGATTATCTGAATAATAAAATAGTGTACCTGATACTACATCCTATGATGTCCCATCATCTACTGAAGTAGATTCAATGGATTTCACACCCCTTTTTTCTATTAGTCTGTTAGCATTACTTCATTTTAGTTCTTAGTTGAGAACTCATTTTAAAAATGACCCATTTTATTACTCTTAAAATATTTTGCTGACTATAAGTCTGATTTTTTCTTACCATTACCCTAATCTTTTTCACTGCAATTATGAGCCTTATGTCCCATTTTACCACATCAATAGCACTCAACATAATTCAAAAGGCATTCCTTAGTGTTCTTTTTCACTATTGTAAAATAATATTATACCAACAGTTACAAACCGTCGGTAATATCTGGGAAACCATTGGTATACTCTATCCCAACGGTTCACTGAACTGTCATGCTGGGAAGCACATGGATAGCCATATACCAACGGTTCCAACATGAACTATTGGGATACGTGCTTGGATTTTCGAAATACAAACGGTTCAATGCAGTCGTTGGTAAATTTTTCACTAATGGTTAATAATCATGGGTTTATATGGTTTTTACCACTAGACCAATGATTTAGTGAATCATTGGTATACACCTATTTCAAGTGTTTAGTGAACCATTTCCATAGGTCGGGCGATATGGGTATACACCAACGATTTAAGAAACATTTGTATACCACCTACAACACACTTTATTCCAATGGTTCCTAAATTGTTGGTATACACTACTAAATATATATACAACTGTTTCATAGAACCGTTGGTATTTTCCTCTTCTCAGCAAAAAATAGTATCCACCTCTCTTCCAGCCAGCCACATCCATCCATCCAGAACCTATAAAAATATGGATTAAACCAACAATCAAAAGAAGGGATTCAACCTTCAACATGAAATTAGAAAACATAGAAACATATAGGCAACCTGCAACCAGCAATCACAGAAAAACATATTGGTATTCTGAAAACATTCTTGAAACATGAAACCTACAACCACAATAAAAACAGACAGAAAAATCCCTAAAAACTCACAAAAAAACTCACAAAAACTCACTACAGACAGGCAGAAAACGCACAAAAACCACAACCTGAAATCACACAGAAACTACAACCTGCAATCACCCAGAAAACACACTATAAACAAAAAACACACAAGCAACCTGCAACCTATAATCACACAAAAACACAATGGAAACATAAAAAACACACACCATACCTACAATCCCAAATAAACCACACACAAATTCACTGAAAACACAATTAAAATTCATAAAAACACAAAAAAGAACTCACGAAAACACATTGAAATCACCTTCAATCACACAAATAACACACAAAAACTCCATATAATCAAACACAAAAACTCAATGCAATCAAACACAGAAACTCTTAGGATATAGGGATTCAACCTTGATCATGATGATTATAGAATTATTATGATTCATATATTCAACCTTGATATGTATGAGTGTGTAATTATTAAGATACTGGGATTCAAACTTCATGTCTATTGAATTTTTAATGTAATTTCCTTGAATTTGATGATGTGACTACAGATGTGGGGATTCCCAAGATGTCTTGGAATTGACTCTAGGGAAATTGAATCTCTATTTCCTTAGGATCATGGTACTGGGATGATACTAGATGATGTTTCACTTCCTATGAGGTTAAGGAATATACCATTGTGCCTAATAGTATTTTATTTCATAGGGGGAATTGGTTGTGGGCTTGCTGCAATTATATTTCATAGGACCATTCACCTAGGAAATAGTGCTTGAATATACTATTTGATATAGGATTTCCCCAAAAAGATGAGAATTGGTTATATATGATATAATAGTTTGAAAAGTTTCATGACATGCTCAGAGACACTTCAAAACAAGACAAGGTAGGTGTGGTCAATGACAAGTGTGACATTAGATCAAGAGGATCAATAGTGATTTATATATTTATATTAAATAGTTTATAAATTTATTTATCTAAGAACATCACATGCATAGACACACATTTACTACTTATGTATCAATTTATATTAGTGTATTCCAGATATGTTGAACTCTCACCATGCTCGGGAGGCCATGACACATTGGTCCACAAGAAGAATTATTACTTGCATATAGTATCAAATTTGGTAAAGGATCATTGTTACATGATAATGAGGGAGCAGGTCAGATGGTTTGGTGATTCAGATGATGTGTGACTCATGTATGGATTTGAGTCTCTTTTTTATTTTATATTCATTTTTTTATATAAGGACAATCTGGTGGGACACCAATGTGTGTTAGGTTTTATGTATATAATTTTAATTCATTTAATTTTTATCATTTGTGTTGTATTGTTTAAATCATAGATGTTGATTTTTTTTTATTTTAATCTATTGTTGTTCACAATGGTATGGGGTATAGTCTTCTAATGGTGAGACCATAGAACAACGTTATTAATCGATATCCTCTACTGTATTGGAAGGCATTCCAAAGGTCCAGTGGTTACACCTTGATTCAGGAACAACCTAATGGATATAGACCAGAGGAAGGATGATACATGGAATTATATGCTTAAGAACAATTCATGTACTCTTTGGTATACACCTTCATGCTTGTGGATAGGGTATAAAAAAATTGGATCTACGTATGATTTAGTGGTAAGATGAAGGGTGATCCAAAACAATTTAGTTTATGGTCTCATAACTTTAACCAATGTGTATAACCCTTATGGTCATATATACTATAGTGTAGGGGTTTAATTTATAATCTCCTAGAGCAAGGAACAAGTGGATATATTGAAAATAAATAAATAGGGGGAAAATGAACTTATCATGTTTTCATAGCCTTGGGAATATTAGGAACACCTATGGTATGTGTGCATAGCATTTAAGGTGATGGTGTTTGGACTACTGTATTTCTATAAAGATTGTGATCATGTACATAAGGATGGGAGATGATGAATTCTGAAATAATTGCATATAGGAATTTAGTATATCCTTATCACCCATGAAAATCCAAGTTAAGCTCTCACAGAGATATAGCTCATACTCGGAGGAAGGGGCATCATCTAAGTATTAGGCTAGGTAGGGGATCGACATGTGTCTGTCACTATCCCTTTAATCTAGGATTGAATGAAAATTGTGGTTGTATCTAGGTCCAGGACATGATTCCTAGACATCACTATGTATCATTTATAGTCTGAATCAAGAAAAAAAATTCCTTTAGGGTAGTGTGAGGTAGTTAGCTAAGAAACCAAACCCAAAGTCATCAATTAAGTAGTGCATTCTTTGACTTTAATAATCAAATTATTATCAGTCATTTCCTTACATGATTCACTCCATCGGTTGTCTTTATTTTATTTAAGATGGAAAAATTTATATATCCAAGAATGATACAACTTCCATCCCTTCAACATGCCCCCAGTATTGGACAGGGTACAAGAGAGTATAAAACGACTTAGGTATAAGAAGGGTTGAACGTGATGTTTGATGTGGGTGCAATATTCCTCATACCCTTTGATCTGACATGACAATGAACACTCATATATTCTCCTGATATGGGTAACTATTCTTCAACAGACTTAGCTAGGATTGATACGTCACTATGAGATGGAAATCATTTATCCTGAAATTGAATATACAGTCGAGTCTGTATCAAATTTTCTGATAATTGTTAATGCTTCCACCCCTTTATAGTGTTGGTGTCCCTATATTTCGCCTTGAACATATTGTGTTAGTGGAAGGGGCATCATTTGTTCCTCAATGATGAATAGCATAGGAACACATTGCATTCATCCCTTGACTCATGGTTGAGGTGAAAGAACTAGATTCTACATTAACTAAAAAAGGAAAATCCTCAGCGGTTAACATAATTGTTATTCATATGTAAACATTATTTATTTACATTTACTAACATGCCTTATGAGATTAATTATGGAATTTTCACCTAAGGATCAGGGATCCCAGATCCCTTGTCTTCAATATCTTTTTCCATATAGGCCATCTATAAACCATTCTTACCAAGGGATGCATGTATGTGTCCCTCACTCAACACCTTGTTCTAGGATACATATATGTTCCTTTACATGGCCTAGGATAAGGTTCAGAGTACTCTATATTTCAATAAAAAAATTACCCAAAAAGTGTGGGGGAGATATATAACGAATGATCATAGAGGGGCCTTTTAAAGGGATCAAGGACCATTTGGTGAACTTTAGGTGCATGTTCAAAACCATCATCTCCAGAGGGATTGAATATCAAGAACTAAATGCATGGGTGAAGGAGGTGGTCACCATTAGGGAGGAGAATACAGACTTTGAATTTAATATATTAGTTGTGGATTTTTCATGTTTGGTTGTACATCATCAAAATAATTCCTTATAAATGTTCTCTCAACATTAAATAGAATTAGAGACTCACCAAAATTCATTCAATATTGGGAGTGTTTAAATTGATAGGATTCAATTGATGTTTTCCCACCTATGCTACATGTTGACTATTGAAAATAAGACATTAAGAGAACAATATAGGATCCATGATGTGGTAGATCAGGCCAGTCATGATGTTTCTAACAACGATGAGGAACTATAATATTCTATAGAGGTAGGGACTGCATCAATTGATTATTTATGATAATATGTAACTTCTCTAGGGTAAAAGATAACCGATCTCAAGAAGTCTTATGAGATCATACTATCATTATTTTTATTCATAAGAAACCAATTTTATCTAGGTAATCATGGAAACTATTCTATGCTATGAAGATTCCCCCCCCCCTAATTTTGAATTATCCACATAGATAAACATTTTAATTCCATGTATATAAAAAAAGTATTAAGAGCCTCTATAGACCCTTAAACTCTAACAAAATTATTCAGTCATAGATTTCTAAGGGATTGTTATTAAGTATGTTCCCTGGGAGTCATGGACTCTAATTACGGTAAATGAAATGAAATAGATTAAGATAGTAGAAATATAGATATGGTGTTCACAAGACACCTAGTTTAGAGATGTTTCTTTAGGGGTTTTATGGAAATTAAATCACCCTATCACTAGGTCTCCATGTGGATAATATATTGATTGTGATAAGAGTGGTATGACATATGTTATAAAATTCTGATGATATGTTTATGGAGTATATGAGAATATAGGTCATGTAATATATTCCTAAGACGATTTGGACTTATAGTTATAGCTGTGGCAATTGTATGTATAACTTTTGATGAGGAAATACTTATGAAGATGGACAAGATTCTTGGTAGGTTCTAAAAGTGGGATGGTCCCTCTAAGTCTATACAATTTATTATGATTGGTTTTACTCTATTTAATGATACAAGAGTTCAACTATGGAGATAAAGGATGAGATTCTACTGTGGGTATTTGGTATTGTCAGATAGATTGGCATTATAATTCCAAGGGTCTTGGTGTGATTTCACTGAGGTTGGAACCTATTTATTGGGTTGGTGTTATAATACATAATTTTAATGATGTTATTTAATGGATTATTGAGAATATAATTAAATAATTGTGAACATGCCGAGGGAAGACTAAATCGTGTTAGATGAGAAATATGGTTAGTGAGTAGCGAATATGATGGGTCAAAGGGACAGTAGAGATTTACCATACAGATAAGATAAGAATGATGATGGGTTCTACATGGTGTGATTTTGAGACTGGGACAATCACAAGACGAAGAATCCTCTTTGTCTATTTGGATGATGAGATGTGCATCGAGGCCTAGGATAATCCCTGAGAGATGAGTCTAGACTATGTGACTGAGAAGATAGACTAATGTGCTGGTGAGGACTTCTAGTTGTTTTTTTGGATATGAGACAGATTTGAGTCTCAAGGACTCTTGTGGATTCCCTGGTGTCTGAAATATGAGTACCAAGTGGGCTGATGTTTTTCAGTTGGATGGTGATACATTATTGAGATGGGTATAAGTCCCATGTGACTAGACCCTTGTACTAATCTGGTGAGTTCTGATATAGACCAAATACACTTAATTTTATTTCTTACACATGTTTGGGGGAAAATTCTAACAAGTATAGTTATATATCTTAAGGATCCACAACACCATGAGTGATATGGTCTTCGAAGGACCCTTACTTGGGTGATAATGAAGTTATCATATTAAAACATGAAATCTACATGTACCATGATTGATAAGGTAGTGGTCAAGATAATGGGATCACCTATAATGATAATGTTCTATATGAATCCAATTATGAGTGGTAATGGGGCATTTGGAATCTAATATTAGACCTATCATTGATAATATTGTATTATTTTAGTAAAAGGGTTTACATTGTTCATAATGTATTAACATGGATGTTTGTTGAATGAGATGGATGGTATGTGATATATAGTGGTATGAGACACTGCCTTTAGTAGCCTAGTAGATTGTGGGAGTATAGTGATGACCAATATTGAGTGACAAGTATTAGTCTAGGGCTTGGATACAAGACTATATCCTACACATTAAGAAAATATTATGTACAAGATTGGGATGGAGAAGCTCAACAGGGATTGAAGGTGATATTAGGTGCGGATCAAACAAGGATTCTATATCAATATTATGGATCTATATGTTGTAATGTTGTGTAGGTATCTCCCCTAAACAGGGTACAAATAACCATCACTATTCTTTGGTTTAGAAGACAGTGAACCTCTGTTGGTGGGGATTTATTTTAAAATCATGGAATTTCTTTATCACACTATTAATTTAAGTATATTTAATATTTATTCTAAAAATCATTCAACACAAATCAAATGAATGAAATTAAGCAACTAGAATAACATAAATATTACTTTGTGTTTCTGCAGATAGCACACCTCCATTGGAGGTGTTTTATTATAAAAACATGAAATTATTTATCAAATAAAAGTGTTATATTAATGAACAGTTATTAAAGATAATAAATTCAATATAATTAAGGTGAATTAAGAAATGAGCTAAATTTAATTTAAATACTTATGGAATTAAATGGGCTAGGAGAGGGACCCAACTTTAAGGTGGAACCAAGCCGTCCACTTCGGCTCTGGGAGATTTACAACTAAAAGTTGTTGCTCCCCTAATAGGTATGCACACCTTCACACACATTCAATGAAAACTAGCCCCTATGAACATTCTTTCATGGACATGAGCATGTTCAAGGGGATCCTTTCGCATGTGCTTATATGCATATACATATCTCCACACAAATGCATATGCATATATATATATATATACATGGGAACACCTATCCCTATACATGAATAATCACTGCAATGAGTGACTATACACCTAATGGGGAAACCACATACATATACTTACATACCTATGCACACACAGGCAAGTCGCCCTTGACTAGGTGACTCAAAACCAATGAGCAGGGATCAATTCACTACAAAAAGGATAATAAGAACCTTTAAACACATAATGTTTGCTACATAACCAGTTAGAAACCAACCAAAAACACTAAATCCTTACCTAGACTGGAAACAAAGAAAAAAATCCGCCTGAAACAACAAAAAATGATCCAACACCCTACTAAAAACATAATATGGTTTCAAAAACATTGAAAGCCCGAAATACATGAGGTGAAAGACATGTACTAGCCAAAGAATCATACCTCGGATCAATGCCGGTAGACTGAATCAATCTGAACCACTTCTGACCCCCTTAGTAGAATATTACTACCCTATATCCATTGATAGTAGTAAAAGACCTAAGTGGCCAATGATATAAAGAAAATAAAATAAAAACTAAACTAAAACATACCCGTCTCCTGTGACTATACACATCACCACCCAACATTTAAGAACCAAAATGTCCCAAGGCTCAAATCATGTTCCGACAAGTAAGGGGGAAACATATCCATGTTTTAAAATTATATTATCAAATATTATATTCTAATTAATAAATAGTTACACTTCCTACTAATGGTATACAATTAATTAGGCTCGAGTTTCTTCTTAGTTTGGTTTTTTTTGATACAAGGGATGAGGTATTATTATTCTAGGTTTTTATATTTATAGTTGAGATATTTATATAATAACTATGCTTGTATTTTCAATTATTATTTATGGTTTTTGTTCTTAACATATTGGCATGGGGCCTGTCCATATGAATAATTCTTGTAATGTAGAGTTTATTTGAAATTTTTGTGCTTTAATGTGATTGATGTCACTAATGATGAGGGATCAAAAGTTTAAATTATAAAAACCATATATGTTGTTTTCTTATATAACATATTGGATGTATTATTCACAGTTAGACCACAATATTACTTATAATTAATGGTATTATGGATCATATGATGAGATTTTACTTGATGAAGACTATATAGACTATCAATGAAAGGGGTGTATATTAACCCTTGGTGGGCCAGTACATGAACTAGTTATGATGGTAATTAATCCCTTTTTGTTGGTTTTGATAGAGTCTAATAACTAATTTTGTCACAAATAACCTATTTTGGGTTTTCCTATATCCCTTCTTGGTATAATTGCACATAACCAAAACATTTATCTATTTTTTACAAGATATTAATAATCATATAATTATGTTATTATATTTTCCAAGATGTGACCTAATATTTGAGTGGGGTAGTCTAGTATACCGATTCTCAATAAGTATCAGTTCTTGAAAGTGGGTTATCAACCAATTGAATTAGACTAATTGTAAGTGTGGAAATTTATATGATCTAGTGATTCCTTCTAGTAATTAAACATCATGATCAGGAGATGTGATATCACGTTGGTGGGTGGGACTGAGGATTTATGGGATAATTCAACTAGAAGTCGATAGACTGGAGTTTTTATATAATACTAGTTGTGTTGAGGTGGGAACTGTATTGAGATAGTCAAAAAATCATTGGGGATACATTATAGAAAAGTGATTCCAATGATGAAGACAACCATTTGTTGGAATTGATTTGTGTGATCCATGTATTATGGTGGGGAGCACCATATGTTTGGGGATGACTGGTTTATGATACAATGTTGTATTAGGATATATGGGTGTAGTTTCATGCTGTCTCAATTTTAACTATGGAGACGAGTAGATATTTTTAAATTTGGTGAATAATGGGCTTTGGTGTATGTAGTTATAGAGACAATAATCATTTCATATTACAAGATAAGATTTAGGGAGTTATCTATAAATTAATGATCTAAGTATGTCAAGATTTATGGCTAGATTATCTCTATATAATATAGGAAATCCTGGAACATCTCTCTATGGTTTATGCATGTTGTTCATATGAATATGATATGTGGTCTCACTATTCATGGGATGCATACCTCCACTGGTTACACCTCCAACACATCAAATTCCATCCCCTTATGAAGTAACTCCCCAAAAAAATACATATAATAAGAAATTTGTGAGGTATTTTGCTATGAAACCTCACCCAAAGTCATCAAGTAAGATTTGTGTTTTCCGACATTAATCATCAAATATCTTAAGTATCTCTTTGTGTATAAAGATTGTATTAAGAGCCTTTATAGACCCTTAAACACTAACATTATTATTCGATCATATATTTAGAAGGGATTGATTATAACTATGTTCTATGGGAGTCATGAACTCTACGGATGGTAAAATAAAGAAAATATATTAAAATAGTAGAGCTATAGATATGGTGTTCATAAGACGCTTAGGTTTAGAGAAGGTTCTTCAATGATTTTATGGAAATTAAATCACCTTGTCAACAGGTCTACAAGTGGGTAAGATATCTATTTGCATATGAGTGGTCTATCATATGTCTAAATATTGGAAGGATATGTGTATGAAATAGATGATGATTTTGATCAAATATAATATTCCTAATAGGATTGGGCCTTGTAGTGACAGTTTTCGAAATTGTACATCTATAGTTAGATAAGGAAATACATAAGAAGATGTATTGGAATCTTGGTGGTTTCTTAGAGTGTGATATTCCCTCAATGTCTATAAAATGTATTATGAAAGTTTTTACTCCATATAATGATTCTAGAGTTACTAATGAGATGAAGTATGAGATTCTAATGTGGGTATTGGGTATCTACAGACAAATTGGCCTTATAATTCCAAGAGGATTGGTGTGATTTATCTTAGAATTGACCCTAGTTAGTGGGGATGGGTTATAATAAATGATTTTTTTGAGGTTCTTGACCGGATTATTGAGAATATAATTAAGGAATGGTCGACATGTCGAGGGAATACTATAGTGTGTGGCATGAGGATATGCACATTGAGTGGTGACTAGGATGGGTTCGAGGGACCCTAGAGGATTCCCATGAAGACAAGATAAGAATGTATATGAGTTTGAAATGGTGTGCTTTTGTGACTAGAACAATAATGAGGTGAATAATCCTTTTTGTCTAGTTAGATGATGAGATGTGTATTGATTCGTGTGGTAATCCTTAGGAGATGAGTCTAGACTATGTGACTAGGAGGATAGACTAGGATATTAGTGATAGGATTGGGCGAGTGGACAACACATGAGAGGATGATACAATGTATAGAGAAACTTGAAGACACATGGGGTTATTTATGCTATCTCATGGAGACACTGGGCATTATTTTGTGACTCCAATATACTCAATAAATGTTACCATACAGTTTTTATGACAAAACAATTCCATACCATGGAAGACCCCAAGGATACTCTAGCATCTAATTTTTCATAAAACCCACACCTCAGGGTATTACATTATACAAGTAATCTATGTCCACTATTGGGGTTAACATCACTACCCTCTATAATTAGAAAGTAGTAAAAAACCGAAGTGGCCAATGAGATAAATACAATAAATTAAAAACAAAACAAAAAAAACGTGTATCCTGTGACTATATATTTCACCACCCAATATATAAGATCCATAACACCCCATGGTTCAAATCAAATTCTTGAAATTAAGGGGGAAAAGTTCCATTTAATAATCCCATCATTTTTCTATTATGTTCTTTATATAGCATGTTTTTTAAAATAGCACACTAGTACACTATGATGATGAATATTAACATATGTTACATTAGTTTAGTTGAGATTGTTTACATAACCCACATCACTATGGAAATAACCTCACAAGGACCAAAATCAATGTTTAGTAATTGTTCCTGCTCTTGAACCAGTTTTGGCACCAATCCCTGAACCAGATTCTCTACTTGGTCAAGAGGGTGAAACCATTTCATTATATTATTCTACGTATAAAGGTGTTTGTATCTTTTCTACCAGAAATGGGAATTTCTCAAGGATTAATTGAAAATTGACTTTAGTTCCGAAGTTAATGGCCCCATAACTATCATTAGATGTCAATGGGTGTCTCACATAAGTGTATTGTGGTGTTTAGTGTCAATCAACGATTTCTATGGTGATTCTGTATTCTAGAAAATGTGTATTGCATGGTAAGTTTAATAAACACATTGGTTAGTTGAAAAATACACCCATAGTCAACAGATACATACCCACTGTTGATAGATAATACAATACAAATAAACAACTCAGAAATATGAGACTAACATTTTACTTTAGCGATTCCTGTTACATAATATTTTCTACACCAACATTGGTTTTATGAACCAATCAATTAAAGGGAATGAAACTCCTCACAATATCCCATAAAATCTAATATATCAATACTCACCTCCAATTTACCCACATCATTTCATATATTAATGATGATACAACCTCATCAAATACATTTCATGATTAATAAAAAAAATCCAACACAATATCAGGTCAAATAGGGGTCTATAGTGAAAATAATGAGGTTTATAAAAAATTATGATCTTTTTATTGAATGAATTTTTAGAATTAATGGTTTACATCATGTGAATCCAACCCTACAATTCTGGAAGACACTATTTTGAAACAATTCACAATTTACACAATAATTCACAACCCCTTGAGTTGTTTACTACCCAAAATACTAAAAAGGCACGATTTGTATGAATAGTTATCTTAAAATGAAGCTATCAGTGCATTCCTTATTTCCACATTTATAAAAAATTAAGACAAATTAATACCATGAAGTACCGATCAAGAACATTAAATAAATTTGGGAGATAAGGTGGGGGAGAGGGATCTGAGAGAGGGGGATGTTGCATGGGGTGTTCCGCAATGGGGGGTCTCTCGTGCGACTAGAGAGGGGGCCGGGGGGACCTCATCAGAGGAGAGATAGTAAAGAGGGGTGGGGAGATGTTGCCAGTAGAGGGAGCTAAGAGGGGAGGGGGAACATCACTGAGAGTCGAGAGGGGAGTGGGATATCCTGGTCGGAGAGGTAGCTGAGAGGGGAAGGTGGAACATCACTTGAGTAGAGGGATCACAGAGGTGCTAGGGACTGGGAGGCAGAGGTAGGGGCTGGTACGTTGAGGAGTTAGAGGTTGGGGAGCGGAGGAGGAGGTCAGGAGGAAGAGGTCGGGGAGGGTTCGTGTGGGGGATGAAAAATGAGGTGGCTTTTTCTGAATGGTTATTAAATACTGTAGGTAATATTTCACTTTCCCAACAGTTTTGTTAAACCATTGGAAAAAACCAACATATTATTTTCTATGCCAATGATTTACTTGAACCATTTTTATAGGTTGTTTATCCCAATGGTTTTTCAAACTATTGGGAAATAGGTGTTGGTATATTCCAGCCTTCAACTAGTGTTTACCTCAATTTTCAAAAACACTAATCAAATGTTTCATACAATAATTTTTTTGAAGAGTTATTCCCTTTTTTCTGCCCCTCGATATATATTTTTTTTCAACGAACATATGGCCATTATAAAACCCCATTTTTACCTTCTTTCGCACATCGAACAAGTTTTTCATAACTTTTTGAACTCACTATAAGCTAAATCCCTTTGATTCATTGGATTTTATTAGGAGTAAAAAACAATTGATTTTATTTCAATGAAACCAAATGAAATTTTGAGCCTACCTTTCTGGTCGAGTTAACTTTTCTTCATAAGCAGACATTGGGTCATCCTCCTTCTTCAATTCCAGGAATTTTTTTCTATATTAAGTCGAACTAAATTAGGAAAATATTTATAAAGAAACATTCCTTTGAATTCATAATAATAAAGAGAATCAATATCCTCATTACCCCTGATATTTCTATCCATCAATGGTGATGGATTGACATCACCTTCAAAATGGTAAACAACAAGACAGACCTTTTGATATTCTGAACACCCAAGACATCGAAAAATGTTTCCAGTGCCTCAAACCACCCATTAGCTATCATAATGTAAGATGATATTCTAAATGATAGGGGATGATGCTTCATGAAATTAACAATTATTGATATTCTCCTTTGTGGTTGATCTGGCCTATCTCGTTCATGGATACCACCACCATTTATATCTTAAGTCAAATGTTCCATCTCTACAACAAACTGTTTAGTTTCGATTATGACCATCTCATGTTGATGATTTGGAATGTTGTTTTCCTCTTGATTTCATCCTAAAATAGAATCACTAATTCCTCTATGGAATACCATTCTGAACATAGAAATATCTTAGGTTAAGCAACATGATAATCTTCAAATTCTATATTCTTTCAAACATAACATAAATTAATTAATTTAAAAATATCCTAACTCTAAAAGTTGTCTAAACCAACATTTGATACCAACTATAAGGCCCCAGCCTTAAAAATTACATATTCTTGAGTCAATTAAATAATTTGGCATAGAGGATCTTTTTAGGTTTAATTTTTAGAGAATTAGTCCAAAACTAGTACATTATAGCTCAAAAATTACAAGGTAGATAGCTCTACACTATCCATTTTTCAGAACAAAAAAACTCCTTAAATAAAATATACATTCATTTCATGATATAAATATTCTTGAATTCATCCTTTCTCTTAACCTTTTTTATACCCAGTGAAAAACATTTCAAAAACTGGAGAAGAGCATAAAAAATATCCATAAGGGATATAATATAAGGAAAAGGAATAATAGTCCATATATAAATTTAAATCATTAAAACCATTAATTTCACTCATAAAATATAATCTCTTTAACATAACTCAAGAAATCATATGATTTTGAATAAAACCAAAAAATAATAAAAAATGACGGTCACTTGTGGAATCCATAACATACTTACATTGTATCTTACATAGCTACATAGGGAGCTACGTTCAGAATACCCATCACAATATATTCTAAAAATATCTTATGAGAAACATTAAAATTTACCATTTTCACATTACCCAATTCATTGGAGACCTATCTCGGGCTCACCCACCCTTGGTTTATCATAGAACCACCAATATATGTATACAATTTCCAAGAACAATAACATAATCATAACACATAAAACAAGAATAAAAGAAAGATAAAATTTCCACATTGTAATAAAAATATATCATTTAAATATATTGACATAATAAAAAATTTCTCAAACCATTTTCAATACCAAAATACATAAATAGGGTATATGGTATTTATTTTCCATTTAAAAACATTACAACTCATTAAGGATGACAAATATCAAATAACGCTCGCTTCAATGGAAAGATCATTGTCACTACGTACGTTAAAATGGAATATTTTTTTTCATTTAGTAAAATGATTCATAAAAAAGATATTCCCTTTAAATGAAATTAAAAATAAATGGGGATTATACACCATATAGAATAATGTCATGTATATATCAAAATATGCCCTAATGAAAGGAGATTGAGACGATGTCCCGTACCTTGAGTCTAACTCGTCAAATATGATCCTTGTTATTCCATAAAAACAAACATAAGTTAACTTATACATGATTAAGAAACTTTTTCATGTTTATCATTCCTTTTATATCACTTATTACCTCATTATAAACATTATATTATTATTAAATTTAATATCTGTTTTTTTTCAATATTTGGTACTTGAGTCAAAAATGATCTTGTTATAATTACTAATTATCCAAGTGGATAAAAATCCGTTATCTCCAAAATGATATTCATTATTTAAATATAAAATATATTCAGTATATATATTTATATAATTACATAAAATTTGGAGATATGAAATGAAATGCACTGTTTATGGAGACGGTATGCCGTACGTATACATTAACACAAAATTCATCTCTTTTCATATTTAATGGAATGAAAACTAAATGATACATAGGTATATCATAATTACAGTATAATATTATATTTTATATAAGTTACATAACTTCATTAACTCCATACTTTATATGTTCCATGCATGGAATGAAAGAGTCATACCACTTTCAGGGGGCGGTAGTCCACACTTCCTCAAATGAAATTAACATATTTACATGTTTTGGAAAGAATAATAATATTCATTAAATAAAAAAATAGAATCATAGTGACAATATAAATATAATATATATCATATATAAATACAGTTCTGTCGTAATGGCCACCATGAGAGGTGGTAAGGGAAAATTGAACAATCATTGTTTCAGGAGGCAGTAGTTCTCCGCACCAAAAAAAATTATATTCATATCCATTAGATGGAAGTGTTTTTATGTGTAAATAGAATACTTCTCATAACAACATCCTATTATATTAGGGATTCTGGTTTTTTTATTTAATCAAATGATAATAATATAATATAGGGTGAATATGAAAAATAATGGAAAGAAACATTAGAGAAGATGCTACTTATAAATGTGTATCTCCCTTTTATTTGAGGAAATGGGCTTTCATGAATTGCCTTTTTTCTGAAGGTATGGATTCTAGGATATAGAGAGTGATGTTGGGAGCTTTTTTAGGTAGAGTATTGAAAATCCAATGGGATTTAAAGGTGTGATTAAATTGTTAGAGTTGATTCCATTTTATAAGAGGGAGGAGGGGTAATTTAGGAAAGTTTAAATGTATTATTTTATTATAAAATTAATTTCAGCTTAAAATTGTCTCAACATCATTTATTTTAATTATAATATTCTTTATAATTGAAAACTACTCATCCAATAGGTTTATAAAAGTCTAGGACACAAATTTAACTTTATCTTCTAGCTTTAAACCTTAGTTAACTAATATAACTCTTAGAATGTATTCTTGTTTATTCATATTATATGGTTAATATAGTCACTAAAAATTACAACAGATCCAAAAGTGGTTAATTAATGAAATTTTCAACATTATATATGTCATTTGGCATTAACTTAAATTTTTAAGACTATTATATCATTCAATAAAACTGTTTTTTAACTCATTTATGTTAATTTTTATATATTTCATGTCATGAATTTTTAAAAATTTATAACAACTTGATTATTTCGAAAATTACATCAGTAATTAAAATATAGAAATTCATACTCATCAATAATATTCATGGATGGAAAAAAATGTTTAAAAAAAATTATTTTATTACTTATAATTATATATATATATTAATAATTCATTAAAAAGGAATTCAATACATCATCATTGTGACATAAATTTATTTATTTATTTGAAGTCTAAAAATTATAAATATAATAGCATGATGTAGAAAATATGTTTATCTTTTTAATGAATATTTATTATCTAAGAGATCACTTAAAGAACCATATATAAAATATTTTTCATAAATTATACATGTCTATGTTTTATTTTCCTTAACATTAAATTAAAATTAATTAAATTTCATTTTCACACACAAGTGGATCCATGGGCTCATAAAATCGGCCCATGGATACCCATGGTCGGAAATATCTCATCCAATAGGGTTAATCATGTTTTAGGGTCTTTTAATAATATTATAATATTATTTTTTACCCTTATTTTCTATATTTACCATTTAACCATGGTAAATAAAATAATTACTGAAGTTATTATTCCTTATTTCTATAAATAAAAGGTACCTATTTACACAATTTGGACAAATTTATTCTATATATGGAATCAATTTTTCCAAAATCGAAACAAATAAATTTCAAAAATTATTTTAAATTAATTCCATTTGTCAAACCAAAAAGCATGTTTTTAAGAATTAAAACTACCAAAAGATTGACTTGTTTTTATATCGAATTTCAAAGTGAAATTAATTAAAATGACCAAAAATAGATTAAATGATAAAAATATAATCCAATAACACTTTAAAAAAATTAAATGTACAATCTAAAAATATAAATAAATTATATGAAAAGTCAATTTTGACTTAAAATGTTTTATTTTTTAAAATTATTTAAAAAATTAACTTTATCAGAAAAATACCAAAAATTAACCCAAAGTAAATTTTTATGTTCAAATTTAAAATAAGAAGTTTATTTTTCAAATAAAACTTATATGAGTGACAAAATCTAGATTTCGAAAGGGTTCTCCATCGAAAGGAAGTAAAACTACCTTTTAAAATATGTTAGATTATTTCATGCTTAAAATTGAATTCTTTTATATTATAAGCCACTAAAATTTATTGGATAATTGTAAAGACATTTAACAACATGTTTACTAATATTTTAGGTTGTTATTTTCATTCCTTCCAATACAACGGTAAGGAGTTAACTACCATTTAAAAAAATATTATATTATTTTTTTAGTGTGACTCAACATTTTGTAAAACATATGATTTCGAAGAAACCCATTGTTGCGTATTTGGTAATCCATTAAACATAGCATCCCATTAAAAGTAAAATTAAAATTTAATTCAAAAATATTAATAAATATGAAGTTTTCTTATTCTTTAATTACCTAGGTTGTTACTACCATTGCTAAGGAATTTGAACACATGGGAGGCCTTAGTCCAAGAAACCTATACACATCCTCACATCATCAAATACATATATAATGAGGAAGATACAATAAATCTGATACCAAGAATTCATGTATACATCTATATCCCACGTCTAATTATAACACAAGTATTAGAAATCATAAAGTGCCAAATAAATTCTCACCAATGATGTAAAAAGTGTCAAACCTAGTAGTAATGAAGGGAATCTTCCAAATTAAACATCGGGTATGAACAGTTGTATCATTGTATCAACTATGCTCCACATGCTTCTGATCCACCAATGGATTCATCAAAAGTATTTTCGTCGATATATGACACGATGTGTGTCTACAGACCCTATGTAGGGGTGAGTGTCTAAATACCTTGTAGGATACACAAAAATCACCAAATATAATAAATCAATAGAGTATTCAATATATCATTACAAATTAATGTCAATAAAAATATGATACGTAACAACAATAACCCAGATATATTGAAGATAGACACTATGTTTCAAGGTAATGTCACAACCTTAATTTCATACTTGGATTCCATCTCAAGGTTTTATAGGTAAAAATCATCTTGAAGAACTCACTCCATGGGTATGATAATATTGATGGTGTTCATCTAAGAACATGTGCTTTTCGAGCCTCACCGAGAAGATGTACATTTTGGAACTCTAACTATCTTGAAACAAATGTGAGGGATCAACCCTAGGGACTCTAGGGGATTCTAGAAACCCTAAATATATTAACCCACTATATAGGAGATCATATTACCATGAATATTGTTTATGATGACTCCTAAATCCCCACCTAGGGAAGATGAGGGTGGTTTATAGAGGATCACACCCTAGGCCACACTGATGGATTCTATAACTCTATCTGCAACTTATTTCATAGACTAGATCACATCATATTCTTAGTATATAATGCCTCACTAAATCCTCAGACATATATAACCTGGTGACACGTCCCACTGATACTTATCTAGAATAAATAGTACAGGGTCCTAAAAAATACATAGGAAAAGTACCCGACATATCTTGGCTACCATTGGTATTCCCAATTAAATTGGCCAGTTTCCATTAACATTGGGAAATGTCCTTGTAAATTTTTCATTCCCATTTACCAATTATGTTTTGGTTCTTTTCCATGTCTAAGTACTGGTTCATGCCCATTTAATCTAGTGGTGACCTTGTACTTGGTCATGTCTATATACTTTGGTCTTGTTTGAGTATCAAGTCATTCTTATGTACTCTGACCATACCTATGTACATGGCCGTATCTGGGTACTCTATACATTTCTATGTACTGGGCAGTGCCAAAATACTCTAGCTCTTCATGTGTGCTCAGACATCTTCAGGTACTCTAGCCTTGTCCGATTGTTGATTTGTGCCTATATACTTCAGTTATGCCCATGTTTTTGGTTGTGTCTGTGCCCAAGAAACCCAAGGAAATATAAAGAGTCTCCATGCATGGGACTCAAAATTTATGGTTGTTCCCGCATATTGTTTGACATATTGTTTAATTGAATCCCCAGTGGTTTTATCAAGGATATTACACGACATGTGTTCTTTAGAATACAAGGCATGAATGTCCAGATTCTTCCAAAAATCCATAAACATTAGGTGTCATCTGCCCACACCTCCAATCTGGATTTGATTCTCATTTTAAACCCTAGATCTAGAGTTTATCAAACCTTACTATCACCAGTGGGGAGATTCTTTCCATCCAGTCTTCTCAGGATTCGATTTCCATCACACCTCATGGCCAAAACACCAAAAAGTAAATGATGAACACCAGATAAAACATGTGATCGATCCTCTGTAATTTTAATCAGGCTCAATCATGCTATCATTAATGAACCCAAACCCATGGTAATAATCCATTATGCAAAATAATGATTGTTTAATGATCTTACTCCATGTATTTTTTAAATCACTGGCCAAAGGGAGTGATAGTGATGGGCGTGTGAAGAAATTCGTAAGAAATGCACAAACTATAAATTTAAGGAATGATCCGCAAAGACTATTTCGTATTTCATTTATATATTTTCATTATAATAATTTATGACCAATAATAATAACATTACATCAATTCCTATTTCGAGGAATATGAACCCATTCACACTAACCATGATAGACTAGTGAGTCAATCTGTTAGTGGAATTGATATGAATTCATCATTGGATAAAATATGGGGAATTAATCTCATATAACCAAATAGTCTACCACAAGTTTAGCTAAATGTGATTATGAATAATACATACATATCTTATTCACTGCTGAGATCCATGAACTATATCTATGTAAATGATCCCTAGAAAAATCAATTATATATCCTAGATCTTCTTTTCACTCGCCAAACTCTCTTTCATGAACCCATCAAGAATGAATGGGTTATGATTTTAATTATATAGTTTGGATATAACATGGAATTTATACTATCAGGATTATTTCTAGGAAAATGAGATAAAAATAAATTTATTTATTTGCTTAATTCATTATTTTTCTCAACACTAAACATTAACAAAACCCCAAATGCTGACAAAGGCTATTTTTCCCAAAAGGTAAAAAATATTGTGTATTTAATTGGGGTATCATATTTTACGTCTAACAATTTGTTATATAGTTATATCATTATTTCAAAAAAATAATCTACTTTGATATAATATATTTAATATTATTATAAAATTAATATTAAGCCTGCCTCAGGCCCAGAATCATGTTCTTACTCAATAACTAGCCTCGAGAACATTCCTTTTAATATTACATATATTTAAACTGATGAAAATTTATTTATTAAACTCAATAAAAATTTGTTGATTAAAATTTTGAAAAAAACCATTAAATTTTTAGTGAATTCATATTATTCATTACAATTATTCCTCCATCAAATATGATTTTTATTTCTTTTTGTGATAAAATATTATATTTATTGTTTTGAAGTTTGAAAATATTTATTTTATTAAATGAAAATAATTTTTGAAAAAAAAATTCATTATTATCTTATAGTTTATTTTTTTATACTTTTCTAAAATGACTTATTTTTCAATGAATAGTGAAAAAGAATGATTTTTTATTGAATACTATATTTTTGTTTCAAGAATTTAAAAACATATTTTTTGTTTTAAAATGATTTTAATGTAAAATAATTTTTATTACAATATTAATAATCTAATTAAGTTCTTTATGAATATATTTTATTGTGTAATTTGGTATAAAAGTTATATATACATAAAATGGTATTTTTCTTAAAATATATTTATTGCATTTTTCATTTTTATGTCAAGTTGATTTATAAAACATATAAAAAATTTCAAAAAAAAATTATTCCATATTTAGAATAAGGAGATCCAATTTTCATAAACAGTCCCCTTTTATTTTGGCAAATATTTATAGTAACTACTGTAAATTTTGGTTACCACGATAAATGTAAAATGGTTTAATTTGGGTAAAAATTATGAGATAATGTCTACAAATAAAACCAACAATTATATTTATTTATTTTTATTGGATAAATAAGACCACATTCTTAGCAAGTTGAAAATATATTTATTTTTAGGCCATTTTCACATGATAATTAAATTTAAATTATTTTAATTAATTATAATTCTCAAATGTCACACTCTTGATTTTAATATCTATAAAATTTTTATATAAGGGTAAAAAAATAATTTCACTTAAAATTATTTGTTTTAAATATAATTTTTTTATCATGTTAATTTGTTTATAATTTTTAGTGATGAAATAATTATATTATATTTTTACATAATGTTTCCATAATACTTTTAAAAGGAGTATAAATATCAAGTAAATTGTTTTAAAACCTATAAAACTAATATTATTTGCGTTTATTTTACTATCCCCTTAATATTATAAATAAATATAACATTAATATTTTTTATCATATTTGATTTTAATTTCATTGTATTCATGTTCTTTCCAAAGTCAAAATATTTGAATAGTGCCAAAAATAATAATAATGATATATTTTGAGAAATAATATTTTATTAAATTTCTTTAAAATCATTAAAATTCTGAAAGAGTAAATATATGATGATAGATTATCAAAAATAAAATCCTCTATCAATTTATGTTCCAATTTTCACCATATAGATAACATTATAACCCCTTAAGAGATAAAAAGATGTTATCTTGATTAATGATAGAATTAGTTAACTAAGGGGTTATCCCAAATGATAATTTTTAAAACACTACATAAACCTATAAAAAATAAAATATTTATTTTTATTTAACCACATACATTATTATGTTCAAGTATCTCTACATTATGAATATATTTTCTTGAGACTGAATTTACAATATTTTAATCATTCAATAAATTCCAAGAGATCACCTTTTTTCACATATAAAGGGGATCCCCTGCATTATATTTTTTACACCCATTTGAGCCTTATATAAAATTAAAACATATTCAAATATCTTATAAACATACATATAATTTTGGTAGCTGTTCTAGTCTTCTTAAAATAAATTTCCAAAGGTCTTTAAAAATTGAGCTAAAGGAGGCCTTCCAATTATTGGGTAATTTTATTTCTCGACCTCTTTGAATTTATTTCTTCATCTAATTCATCAAAATTTGTGATAATCTCCATAAAATAATAATTTTTGTATCCTAAATATATTAAAATATTATTATTATTATAAAAAAACCTTTATTCTCCCTCTTTCCCATCAAATTGGAAGAGAAATGTTTGACTGTGTGTACATATGGATTTTCATCTCTATATAGCAATATAATTCATTTTGCGTCATGATAAATCATGGATTATTATAATGAATGGTTTGTTATATATATATATATATATTATTCTTGAATTACAGTATCATATCAACCTTTTTACCTTATAATCCATTGAAAAATGATCATGTTTCTCATGGGAACATGTGGACTTCCACTTCCATTAAACAATGTGATCTATTTTTCACTTCCAATTTACTAGGATGGTAATATATATTGACTAAGTAAATATATTATTTAAATATTATGTGATAATGGTTCTATAATTTTGAATTATTTTTTTACCCTTCTTTCATTACACCCATCAAAAATAGAAAACAGTGTTCGTATGTACGTATGACCTACAGTCTGCATTAATTGTGTGATTCATTTTTATATCTCAATATCTTATGGATGAATATAAATATAAATATATAATAGATATTTATTATATTATTATTATAATTAAAATTATTGATATTATTGATCAATGATCAAACTACAACTATCGATACTAACAAACCATATGTCTCTTGAAATATGAAACAATTAACACTTGGAAACAATGATTTTAATAAAGAATTATTATTATATTTTTATTTAAATGTTATAAGTTGATAATATTTTGGTATTATAAGTATTCAGATGATTCTACTATAAGATTATAATAAATTTAAATTGTTTATACTGGAGGTCAGAGTGTCATCAAAATAATTAAAACACGAGTTAAGGGTATATCATCTCAAATTTTCTTCATTGAGACATATGTTTTCTTATGAAACTATATCAATTCAATATAGACCATTTGAAATGTAATATAATAAATATAGTTATTTTATAAACGTTTCTTGTTTCATTTTATGTTATTTTTCATGGGTATCATTATTTAAAAGTTACCAAAGTGTTAGTGGATTTATGTTTCAATATCATTATTTATAAAGATTGTTTGTGATTGTGTTTTTGATAAGGAAATTTCATGATATAACTATAAATAATATCATTATTTTTTATCCTCTATTTATTTCTCTATATTATATGTTCTCATTTCATTTTTGTCTATTTAAATACTCATGATACCAAAAAAAAATATTGTTTTGGAAAAAATGATTATGTCTTACTATTCGGTTGGGAATATTTTTCTTCCACATCAATTTTTTCCAAAAATGTTTTTAATAATGTTTTCACTACTCTAAAATTATGGTTTAAAACCATTTTTATCCATTTTTTGTTTTTTTACAAAATAATTTTTAAATTTAATTTCTTTTCATTTTCCGAATGGGGTAATTTTGACATTTTAAAAAAATTAGAAATAATTTTTATTTTAACCTGGACAATATGAACAAAATTTCCCAAAATCATGACCATATAATAATTTAAATATTACAATAATTGTTTTAATTCTTATTTTAAAAGAAAATATTTTCTTATATCTTGGGAAATTTTTTTATTTTACGTAAGTAGTTCTAAATAGATAGTGGTATTTTCCTCAACAAATATTTGAATTTATATATTATCTAATTTTATTTTATGTTAACATACGTTTATGTTAAATATGATTTACTAGGGATATGATCTGACGATATCATCCCTATTCATTCTTTGGATGATTTATGAATATGATGATCAGATTTTTATGAAACTCAATTATTTTCCACAGGTTACTCTATGATGAAATGTTGAAATGTTAATCAAACTCATTTCTTCTCCACATGTTATGATATATGATTAATGATTTATGATCTTGTGCAAAACATATGAATATATTATGATTATATGAAGGGTTGGATGAGAATTATATTTCCATCTAATGAATTGGGTAAAGATGGATATCTCATAAGGTAATAAGCATTTTAATGGGGAGTAAACCAAGTTTATCAATGGAATTTTTCCACTATATGAATCTTGGGAGTGAACCTCCACTAAAGATATGATGACTTGTTAGTTGAAAACAATATTCTATGATTTCCTTTAAATTGAAACTAGACTTCTATGGAATTTATATTCTATACTTATGTTTATTCCACAAACATATGTCTTATGAAAATTTTATATTATCATTGCTCATGTTCTTTGACTCCATTATGATTCATGTCTAATGAACTAACACGATTTATATAATGATTCATAATTATGATCTATGAAATGTTAGGTATGGTTTTTATATGTTATGTTCAAGTTATCATTCCCTTATGCTAATGTTATGCTTATGTGATCATTCATATTTCTCTTATTTACCATTACTGAAAATATGGTAATTCCCTTCGCCAATATATGAAGAATGATTTTAAATATTATATTTCTAAGAATAGTGATATATTTTAAAAACGTAGTGAGAGATGTTGTAGATCTCTTATGAACATGTTTTTTTATGTATCCATGTTTCCAAAATCATTTTCCATATACGATTCTGGCATAGATCATGACGTTATGTATTAAATATTAATATAATATAATATTATATTAATGTATGATAATTATGGTTCATTATAATATACACACATGAGAACATGAAAAACCTCTCAATAATCTAAAAACTTTCAAATAAAATAGAAATCCCAAAATGTGTAAGTCTTTCAAACCGATATTAAACTGTAACTATTGAAGATAAGCTATAAACCTCATGGAATATGAGTAGTCCAAGCCAATGTCCCTCAACATTGGGAAACAATAATCATGAATGATTTATGATCCTTGATAATCCTAGAACAAAATATTTAAAAATTATAATTAACCATTAAATTCATGCTAAAAATCTAGAACAAGGAATTGTAAAGTTAGAATAATCCTCAATCAATTGTCATACATATCATGTAGCTCTTAATATTCATGTATAATAATTTAGAATAAGTAAGAATATTTAATATATGAAATAAAACATAATTCATAACATAATATATATATGAATAACAAATAAATAAATAAAATAATAAATTGAAAAATTCTTAAATTTGAACCTGACATACACAATTTATGAAGAATTCATAAATCGACTATTATAAATAGATTATAAAAATATTTTATAAAAATATATTTTTAAAGTAAATATAAATATTGTATATTCACTTCTAATATTAACTCGTTCATACTATCCTTTATATGAAATTTTATTTTAAATATTTGATATTTCACAAAATATAATATTTTTTGTATTTAAATAATGTAAACAATATACATAATATATAAAACACATATTTAATATTATTTAAAAAATGATAACATCAATTATCAAAATATCATTTGATATGGTTTGATTAATTTCTCGAATAATTATTTTAATTTCAGTAATTCATCGTACATAATTATGAACAAATATAAATTATATATAGAATTTTATCTCTATTTTTCCAATTTAATTTAATTTATGAAAAATTAATAAATTACTCATATAATTTCTTAAATTTATATCTAAATTAAAAAGAATTCCATATAATGAGGAAAGGTTTTTTAAATATAAAAATTAATATTATTGACATTTAATTATTAAATATTTCATAAACATTTAAATAATTAATTAATAATAATTTATAATTCATTAAATTATATAATTTTAATAAATTAAAAAATATCCCCAATAACTTTTATAATTATCTATAAATATTTTATAAATCATGTAAATTTATACTGAGTTGAAATATATCAAAAAAAATATTTACACTTTCTATTTCAATGATATGTGGGGAATCGTAGAATATGACTGAAAAAATAAGACAATAAAACCTATTTTATCACTATAAATTGTAAATTGGGACTCATAATATGCTCTAGAAATAATCAACGAACTAAATAATATAAACTCAGTGCGCAAGGCAATAATAGCATATGATATGGAATATACATTAGAATAACAAATGGATCAAGAAGTATTTCATATAACATTTAGAACAATTGATGGTGGTTTATGTTAGATTAACTAATGGATCCCATATATAATGTGTTATAATATACAACCTATGTAAGATTAACTCAGTTCATGGATATCGCAGCACATAATAATCCTTTTGTGAGTGAAATCAAGAAACAAATGTCATATTTTATGATGGGTTGCGATATAGATAATATGATGTGATACCATATTTTTATACCTGGAATGGAATGATCATATACCATCAAACATAAGATTATTCGTAGACATCATTATATCATATAGTGTGATTAGTCTAGGCATGATGTTATTTGTATGTTGACCCTTGTATGTTGAGTTCCTCATACGTTGTTTAATCATAAGCCACTGCCAAATTAATCTTATATTGAGTTGGTTTGATGATATGTGATCTAGGATTATACATCATAGGATATTCTTGATATTGAAAAATAGTATTACATACTTTTAATGGACTATCCAATATAACCTATGATATAAGAAGATTTTTTATTTTGATATATATATATATATGAAAATTATATTTCATTAAAATTAAATCAATAATTGATATAAATGTTTCATTAAATGTATATAAATCAATTTAAAGAGTATTCTTATATATTTATTTAATTTATAGATGTATTTGAAAATTTATCAATATTAAATTGTTTATAATAAGTTAATTATATTTTTATGAAAAATTTGATAAATAAATATCTCGAAATGTTAGTTATTCATATAAAAATTAAAAAATTTAAATTCTATGCTATGATATATAATTTATATAAAAATAATTTATATGGAAATTATAAGTAAATTTATAGAGTGTTCATATAAAAAATTGAAAAGTATAAAATAAAATTATTTATATTTCGGATTTTTTTAAATTTATTTTATTTAAAGTGCTCAAATTAAAGTCATTATTATTGAAATTATTTAAGCTATATCAAATGGTTCATTGATAATTGATATGATCAACATTTATATAATGTTATTTATGAGATATTTAGATTATGTAACTTGATTACATAATATAACTACAATATAATATATTTATATTTAATTAAATATCATTATTTTATTATAATTCTATATAATGGATAATATAATGGTATTAAAAATATATGTAAGTATTAAATTTTTTATATTTAATTAAATTATGAGTGTCCATCATATTTTATTATAATTTAATTAAAATTATATTTATTTATTAATTTCTCATTGATGATTATCTCAGGTATAAAATTTATAAAATGCTCTTTTATTTTTTTATTCCATTAATTATTCACAAATATAATTCTTATGTTATGAATTGGGATATGTGTTTTAGTTTAAATTTGTTAAATTAATTTTTAAAATTTTAACAGTTTCACTTATTTAGTAGCATTCTATCTATGATCATCGTTTAATCTTCCTCCATCTCACAATTAACATTTTCTTATATATGATATACAATTATTAAGTTAATTATATATTATATATTATATATATTACAAATACGATGTAATTGAGTCCCCTATTTGGTAATTTATCTTTGAATATATGGACTTTGGTCAGACTGCTCAATGTAATTGTGGATTATTCCTTGAGTAGAAATACAAGGGCTCGATATCTATTGGTACATGTTTACTTTTATGGGAATATTTATTTTATATGATTCTAATCATTTAGATGAATGTTTTGCATGTTCCTTATGCATTGTATAAATAAGGATATGTATGAATATGGTTTGATTTTATTATTGGTTTTTAATAAAATCTTTGAGTTGTGTTATAGTTTACACATCAATATAGTTTGATAATAATGATTTGGTGGAACTAATATGATTTAATCTAATATATTAAAATCATAAATATAGAAATGGGATGGAGTTAGAAAATATGGTGAAACTAAATCACCTTTAAAATACATAGTGCTGTATTAATTCTAAACGTTCATTTGTCTAGATGTTGATTATCCAATTAGTTAATCCATCCCAATACTGAATTCCCATGGATTATCTCGTATATGTAAATAATTTATTTAGGAGAATATAAAAATTATGCTCCTAGTCATTGTTGTTTTATTTGGGTTTTACATAGTTGTGTAACCCAAACTCTTTGGATAGTATAGGAAACAAGTTAACATAATCTATATGTCGGATTATAACAAGAGTTGTCTACTAAATTATATACATATCACATATGAAATATTTGGAATGTTTGTCTTCTAGATATATTCATGGATTATTTACTGGATAAAAAATTACTTCAATGATAATCAACAGATATATTCAAATAAATTGACCTGATGGATTTCAAAAGGGGCCATTATTTGAGTAATAAAATATTTTACAAAATGACTTATTAAATTAATGAGAAACATGATAATAATCTACTAAAATCATATGTTTTGAACCAATTAAATAATAATAAATCATTTTTTTACATTTAGATCAACATTTTTAAAATAAGGGATTAATTTAAGAATCTTCCTTAACTGGTAATATAATAAATAATTGTAAGAAAAAGAAATTATTTTTTTTAATAAAATCACTTTCTATATTGTAAGGGACCATAACCTTTTATCCTTTTCTATTGAATCTTTTTGATATCTGTGGTTATTTTAGGATTTTTGATGTATTTTTTTTTGTATAGTTTTGGAGAAGTGATCTTGTTATGGGAATAATTAATTGTGTGACATGGTATTCACAATGTCAGAGTATAGTTTATAGTCTGAATGATAATTCACGGGTTGAGAAAGGGAACTTCAATGGGTGAAATTAAAAATGTGTATAAGTTGATTCCCAATGTGAATGGATGAGAAATATATTTATTAAATCAATTATTGGGAACCCAGGATGTGATAAAAAATTTCATGATGTAAATTACTCGGAGTTTATTAGATCAAAAAAACACATCCTTTAGTGAGCCTTAATACTTGACCCATTCTAGATGTGAAATACCCATTCGGTCCATAAAATTATACCTGTTAGTGGACCTATAAATACAGTTGAACAAATATATTTTTATAAAAACCAATCATTATCCCCAACTCTAGGTAGATATATTTAATTCTTTAGGGTGTCTCTAATCCCTTTTGAAATGGATTCATCGTTGGACTCTCATTCTCAATTTATGATGATCCAAGGTTATTTTTCCCTATTTTTCTGGTACTATGTTCCTTATTTTAATTTTTCATCACATATTACCTTTCAATTATATGTAGGTTGATCATTTTAATTATTATATATTTACTTCGATGTTTTTTGACACAGTTCTTTCATAGTGTCTATGTAGGGATATAGATTCTTTACGGGAGAGATGATTAGAGTTCTGTATTTTTTTATTCCTATTCAAATAATATTTATATTCTTGATGTATGGGGTTGATTTTTTATTCTATTTTTTATCGGAATCATAATGTTATAATTATTTATCTTTTTGGTTAAATTATTAATTAACCTTAATAATGTTTAAAGTGGATTAAATAATTGATTTTAGTTTTGGTTATCAAGATATCATGTGTTTCAATCATGATAACAGTTTACCCCATAATTTTCAAGATGGTTCTCTATCACTATTTATTATTTTGGTTAGAATTTTTTTATACAATGGTTTTTCATGTTTAATATGATAAACATAGAAAAATAACATAAATCCAATAGTGATTGATGTCTAAATAAATAGAGTCATACTAATTTATTTAATGCTGGTAATTCTTATTGGTAAAATTAACAAATATGAATATTTAAATAAAATGGTATTATTTATAGTTTAATAAAATTGGAATTTATGTTTGAAAACCATTTTAAATAATTCAATGTTGTTTAGTCCTGATTCAAATGGTTTCTGGTGGTTACAACCTATAAATAAATGAATCTGTTATTCAAGTCTATAAAAAATTATTTGTTTGAAAAAATAATTAGGGGACAGTGAGAATATTTTTTATCTGAGATAGATTCGATTGTTTTCAAACCTATATTCCCAGTTGATTTTTTTTCTTAATTACTTGTGTGGTTTTCTGATTTCGATCTTTTCAATTTTATGGGATGTGAGCATAGGATGGTTAATCATTCATAATTATATCGACCTGGATGTATGAGTTTTTGGTAGAATTTGACACCTAATATGGCTAGATGCATAGGCATATTCATTTTGGTGTATGGGATGGAACTGGGATAGATGTAATGGGAGTAGTCTAGTTTTTCCAATTATTTTTCTAAATATTGGATTCTTTATTCTTAATAAATCTATTTAAAAGGTTATATGGTCAATTTTTATTATTTCTTCATTCCATTAACCACTACATGATGTAACTGGTTGTGCATGAATTTTTCATATCTTTTATAGTAGATTAGAATGATTAATAGAGTACCTAGAATTATTGAATGATATTTAATGATAAAATTTTTTCCCTTGGGGTTTAAATCTTGTTCGAATAAAAATGTTGATAAACCTTGACATGTCGTGGGATCGATCAGATTATGCGTAGGGGCATGTGCATTATTATATGATCATTTTAATTTGATTTTTGATTTTTATCATAAATATTCAACATAATGTTAATATTTAACAAAAATATAACTAATATAATTTATTCATTAATACTTGTGTGCTTATATGTTATATAGTTCTTAGTAGTGGCAGATGGGTGCCTTATAGATGATAGATACAGTTGATGTTAAAGATAGGTGTTTTCCATAGATAGGTTGTGATTTATATTCATATCGATATTTTATGGGATTTCATATTCTTCCCTACCCTTGTCAATAGAGACACTAACACCTAGTAGACTTTGGGATGGTGCTTTTCCCAATGTCATGGACAACGATGAATGGTGGGAAGACTACCCACTCACCCCCAATATCTTCTCTTAGTAGTTATATATACTGTTTTTCATAATGGTTATATTTCCAATATATATGTCTGTAGAGTGATGTAGTAGTTTTTGGTTAGTTCACACTAATTTAGGTATAATACACAATGTACGGTCGGTAATGGCTATCGAAAACAACTTTTTACTATCTAGATAATTATCTTATTATATGCATGGGGTTTATGACATGTGGTGGTTATGATATGTTTTCATGCCTTATTTTCATGATACATTATATTTTTCTTGGTGTCTTTGGCATGAATTACTTTTTTAGGGAGATGGGTGAGGATGTTTGACATATGGGAAGAGTGGAAAACTAGTTATGAAGTGGTTTTGGTGTATCCTTTTCGGAATATGTTGGAGATTATATTATTCTTGTATATGATACTAATTAAGAGTGACTTGGTGAGTTTAGGGACGTAACATACCTGATTCGGTGATGATTTATTTTCAATTTTTGTTTACTGACCTTTAATATGATTCATATATATTTTTCATTTGAGGTTCCAAGGAGGATCCTGGTGAGTACATCTTTTATACTCATTCTATGTTTATATGACTATTTTTCAGGTCTATATGAGCTATTTGGTGGTCAGACCAGACATTACATACTTGTGGGTATATTCAAGATCAATTTGGTATTTATGGTAGTTTCGTAGGATTTTATTTTGGTACTTGAATTTTCTTTTATTAGTTGTTCAGGTGTTTGAAATTTCATTCATGTATAGAGATATCTTTTATTTTTTTTATAGGAATAAGTTATATGGTGGTTTTTTCTTATATCTATTTCCTCATGATATTCTAAGAGGGTAATTTATCCCCTTTTTCTAAATGATATGACCTATGTGTTTTCTGCATCCTATGGACTATTGGAGTTGTGATTTATGCATCATTATCTCCCTTCTATCACTAAAGATCAATTAGGGGATATTTTGGGGGATTGGGTCATTAAAAAGATGAATTAAAGGTTTGGGAGGTTGTGTTTAAATACAGATCAATGGTTGGAACAAGTGAGGACCATATGGGTTAGTTGGGAAATAGTGTTAGTTATGTTTAGAATGTGATCTTAACAATGGATTCCATATATGACTTAAGTATTTAAAGTCCCATATGATCTTATGCATGAACCATAAAATTTATTGAGATTACTAAGTGATGTTATACTGGTTGTAAGATAGAGACCTAGGAAGGGATCATACATCATTCCTTATTTCCCATGTGTTTGAAATCATATGACCTTGGGATTGGGTTGAACCTTAACAAATTAGTTAATGATAAATATTCCTTATTTTGTTTACACGAGTCCCTAAATACGTATTCTATTAAAATTATGGCTCAAATTCAACGTTCTCTTCAGTTTCAAACTAAATATGTTCAGTAGGATGTACCCAATGATTG
Source organism: Viscum album (assembly GCA_963277665.1). Classification (NCBI taxonomy): domain Eukaryota; kingdom Viridiplantae; phylum Streptophyta; class Magnoliopsida; order Santalales; family Viscaceae; genus Viscum; species Viscum album. Next base: position 1,055,077,500 of record OY728152.1, read on the forward strand.
CTGCAGGGTTTAAGTTGATGATGATGAATCCTGGGAGTGGATTCTTTTAGTGTTTCAGTTCTATAGTCTATATAAGTATAATGGATATTTTGTACATAGTAGTAGAGGAATAGTTGGAGGAGGTGGAGATATCCTTAAGTTACATCCATGATCATAAAAAGCATTGGGTTTCAATAGTAGTGAACTTTTTCATGGAGAATCTAGATAATGTTCTTTTTAATTCCCCAAGGATCATGAATAGTCGATTATCTCATGGGGTAAATTTCAGAAAAAAGGATTTTACCCATGTTTCTTTCATCAACTGTAAAATAATCTAGTCACTATGAATTGATTACCCTTCAATAGGGGAGCTCTATTGTGTATAATTTGGGGATCCAATTTAGGGCCCTTCTTCAATATTATTTAGACTTATTTATAGATGTGGAACCTAGGGTGGGGCATTTCATGGATTATTTTCATCCAAATATATAGGATTTTGTTACCCCATTTATGTTGCCGATATATCATGAAGTGTTGGAAGGAGAAGAGGTTCTTGAGAAGACACTAACTATGACTAGAGCGTCATGATAGAGGAGTCAATACGATTTCTTATGTTAATGATCCATGGCTAGTGGTTCCATGATTCTTTCACATAAGTGTTTTAAGATAGACAAGGGGTAGGTCCCCACCCTTTTCATCTCATTTCTATAGAATTTTCATCACATAGGCCGCTTCTAAGGGATAATATATATTTATTCTTGTAGATTCCACAGTCATCAAGGGAGAGAGTGACCAACCTTTCTAAGCAGGTAGTGTGTGACTAGTTTCAAACATTTGTTTCAACCATTGTAGATGTTCCAGCCAAGGTAGTAGCAATAGGGTGCTCCAACCCTTGATCAATAGTGGTGATGTAGGGTAGGAAAATGACATCCCAATGATTCCCACTTTCCTTAGTGATAAATTTACGGTCATGGAGTTGTTCATCCATTTTGTTACAGGGGAAATGGAGTATATTGAGGATAGATTCTTACATTATAGTTTCCAAAACAATAATATATGAACATTTTTTAGGTATCAATTTCTTATTTTATACTTTATTTCAGTATTTTTTTTAATTTATTGTTTAAAACACATTAATATCAGCTACTTTGGACCATGATTTTACACCTAATGTTGATATGCATCATATGATCTTATCTTTTACTATAATTATTGGAGGTCGAGCTTAGTTGTATGAGGTATATAAATTATATTAGTGGGGATTAGAGAAGCACAAAACATGGGGTGACATTATATGATTAGGGATACCTATATATGGAATCATTCTTGGTATATAATGGCTATATTTAGTATAGTTTATCCTGAACTGGTTTTTTAGGAAGATTGTTTTCTATGATACTAATGGAAATTCTACCATGTCCTTTAGTGATGAAAAACATTGGAAATGTCATAGGACTGATCTATTCTTGTCATATTCATTGAATTAGTTGATTTTTACTACATTGGAGGTTCAACCAACAGTGTATCCCATCATTTTGAAAGTGTAACCATATATCGTTCTTAAGGATGAAGGGGCATTACTCACTCAATGGGAGATCAATTTTGGTATAGATATACAACAATACACTTCATTGATCTCACTAACTCTATATAAGATGAAACCTTATGATTTTTTGGAAATGCATATACAAATCCATAATCTCATTTAGAGAGGTTTTTTTGTTGTTGAGTGTGTCACCTTAGGGTGCATTGGTTCTTTTAGAAAAGAAGGATAATGGAAATTTTCATCTCTTTATTGATTGTCTTCACTTGAATCGGGTGACAATGGAGAACCACTATCATCATACATGGATTAATGAATTATTAAATTATCTAAATGGATATACTTGGTTATTAATAATCTATCTATAATAATGATATCATCATATGTGGTTTAAGGATGATGATATTTGGAAGACTACTTTTTGATGTCATTATGGTTATTATAATTTTTATATAATGATGTTCTATATGAATAACAATGTAATATTATTCATATGATTAATGAATTATCTTTCTAGGAGTTCTTAGTTTATTTTTTGATGATTTTAATAGACAAAAACCTTGTTTAATTTGTGTCTATATAGATAAAGAAGAGCATCTATTTGTTGTTTTTGGAGTTATTCATCATCCACAACAATTGGGGATAATGTCGAAGTGTGAGTCAGGGTCCTGTGAAGTTTTTTTCTTAGGTCATGTTGTTTCATTTTGTTTTTTAGTCATGGATCCATTTAAAATCAAGCTTATCATATATTAGGCAGCCCCCAACACTATTTTGGATGTGTGAAGCTTAATTTGTCTTACAATCTACTATTGGATGTTTTCACCCTACATATCATAGATTTAAACACCTTTTAAATACATTAAAATACGGTATCATGAATTATTGGAGATATAATACTATTAAGTATAATTCAACTATATAATGGATAAGTGTTTCAATGCTGCTATTAATTATTATGAATGAGAAAGAGTATAGTTTGAGGTATTATATGACACTTGGTATAGTAACCCACACTTCGCATACATAGATATTATATCCTTACGTAAGAATATTCATTACAAAAAATAAGATCTCATACAATAATTATTTAGGTGTAGTACCTTTGAAAACATGAAAAGGTAAACTTCTAGATCATAAGTGAACTAAATATTCTCCCACTAAGATATTCATAACTATAAATTTTCATAGACTTATCATACAAAAAACATTTCTTCTAAACCCGGGGATGAATGAATAATAAATGTTAATATCAGGAGATCTAAAATGGTAAAAAATGGAGATATACATGATCACATAAGACTAACATATGTATAAATATTTAATAACCTGAGATTGAATTTTGAAAACCATACCCAGTATATCATAGATCATAAACTTGAGTCATGTCATAAATAATGGTAGTTCATAAAACAAAAGTTATAAAGGAATCACAATACATAAGACATGAGATTGTAACATTGGAATAAGACATTGATTTTTTGGCACACACATAATATTAATACATTGTAATTGTGTATAAATAGAAACAGGTTCAATAATTAAGTTAATGACATGAAATCAACCCCACACATAATCTTATGGACATGAAATCAGGATTGTTCATAAAATGTTTGACAAGAATTCAGCTTCAAACATATCATTATAAACATGAAAAATGGTCCATGCATAAAATTCTTGAAATGAAAGATGGTCCACACATAATTTTATAGATATTAATATAGTTCCTTGTAGAAACTTTTAAACAAGATATAAAGTTCACATATAACATAATTAACTCTCGATTCATCCACCATTACCCAATAAATTCGATGGAGATACAGGTCACATGCATCACATAATGAAAATCATAGATATTTTTTCCTTAAACTCATAAAATATTCATCATATCAAAATGAATTAAAATAAAAGGGTTTTATAAACTTTTCATTTTAGCATGAAATGTGGAAAATAAATGAGTTTTATAAACATTTCATCATTTCATCATAGCATACATCATGGACAACGAACAGGTTTTATAGACATCATGTAATCATAAAAATAAAGATTCTATTGAATGAATAAGGATGGTATAATTGGATTTTATCCCCAATAAATCTTTTGTAACATCAATGGATGTCATCTTATATGGAAAATTATTTTCAAAGATCACATGGAACATTTCTTGAGTAAAATATAATTTTTACATAGAAACCACTTTTTAAATGCTCAAAATTTTAAAAAATTTAAAGAAATATTCTTATTTGAAAATATTCTTGGAATGTTTTAAATTAATCATTAAATAATTTAGTGGTTGTGGTAGTGGAGAACATTTTTGATTCCATACATGTTAATAAATGATTCATTACAAATTTTCAGAAAAAAGAAAAAAATATAATAATTAAAAAAATTACATTAAATTCTTTTAAATACATTTTCTTAAAATTCAAACATGTGTAAAAATTAATTTAAATGATTATTTATATTATAGTAAAAACATTTAATAAATTGGTTTTGTAAAACATTTACATGGAATAAAAAAGTTTTTTGATGGAAAATAGAAAATGTTTATTTTTCCTAAAACCATCCTGTTGGAATATTTAGTATGTATTGAGAGAAAATAGAAAAGAAATAATTTATTATAAAAAATAAATATAATATGTTAAAATTCATGTCTTTATTGAGATGTATACCAAAATATCTCCTCTTTGGAAGCATAATAAAAAATAATCCCAATAAACAATGAGATTATAACATAATACTTTTCCCACTTTAATATCATTTGAATCATAAGTCCCAAAAAAGTAATTATTTTAAATGAAATATTAAAAACAATGATAAGAAATAAATCCATGACGTAACGTGTAATAAATTATACATATACCCCTTATGAAATAATATAGTTTATTAACTTATTTCCCAATGAAGATAATTTGAGTCAAAATTCCCTTACCTTAAGTCACAAATTACATCATACACATTTCAATATCCTATATAATAAATGTTGGATTATTATAAATCTATTACAGAACGATAATTCTGTATATTATACATGATATGATTTAATTACAAACATTAATTAACTGTTTAATAATTCCTTGTTAAAATCACTTTTCAGGTAAAAACTACTTTGGTTTCATGTTTATATTTGGTATTTTATATCCTTTTACATTGATCATGTTTAAATAATCTTAATAATTTTTACCATGATATATATAAAATATATATTCATTACATATTTATTTATAGTCACCCATAAAATTTATATATTGAAAATGAAATTTATAGTTCATGAAGACGGTAGGTCATACGTACGTGTAATCTTTGATTCGATTTTTAGATAGAAGGAATGAAATAAATATAAATAATATATATCTTATATAGAGTCATTATTATTTCATATATATTCAATAAATTTGTCATTATTACCTTCCATGTAAAGCATTAGTGAAAATGAATTGCATCGATTCACGAGGATGTAGTTCGTCGTATACAATAACGTCATTGTTATATTCCAACAGAATGGAAAGTAAGAATTTATATGTGATATTATCATTTTAAAAGTATAATTATTTCATAAATTTCATATAAATATTTTAAATATATGATTATTTACACCAACATTAGGTGGTAATGGAAAACGAATTACATCAGTTCGCGATGAGGTAGTTCAGTGTACACCCAATCGATAGATTCGTTTCACAATTTATGGAAGAGGTTATAGATATAGGTTATTTCATAAATATAATAACATCTAATTTTATGTTAGGTACATTTTTTATTACAATATAATTATTATTATTACAAAAATTAAGGTGTTAATAGAATAAGTAAAAAGAAATAGTATGGGGAAATCAATTACCATCTCTTAGTGAAACCTCCTTTGTATCTCTTATTAAGGACCCTTGGGCTGACCTTTTGGGATGATCATAAGATATATAAAATATATAAATTTTTTGGGGATGTATTTTCAATGTTATTGGTCATGATTTTTTTTTGGGACTTGTGAATTAGTTATGGGAGGACATGGCCTTTTAAATGGAGGAGGAGTGGAACTTTCATAAATACCCAAAACTATTCAATAATGGGAAGTTCCTCTCACCCCAATATCCTAAAAATTCAAAAATATATTATAGTAGTGACTATATTTTAAATAAAAACCTCCAAAAAACTAAATTTATAAAACATGTTATTCTATAGCATTTATGTTTACTTAATGTTTCCATTTAAGTTTTCCTCCTAGTAACTTGTATCTTTTTATTTACCTGTGTAATTTCTCCCATAAAGAAAAAATTATAATGAGTCTTATTATAAAATATGTAACCATTTATTATAAAAATTAAATACAATTTATTTAATAAAAATAATATTTAGGTGGAAATTTAATTTTACCATAACTGCATGTAATGCCTAAAACCTCCTTATAACCTTAATCACAGTAATAATTTTTTTATACATTAATATATATTACCATAAATTAATTTGAATCAGTATTATAATAAAAATTATTCTTAATCCAAATATTTAATCCATTTTATCAAATTCATAACACATATGTGTTTGAATTTAATTTAAGATTAATCCAAATGATGCAATGAAAATACTGTTTTTCAAAAATAAAATTCTCAAATTTATAGAAAATTATAATAGAAAAATTTGATATGAAATTTATAATAATTAATAAAATTGGATTAATAAATATTTTTTTAATAAATATTAGTTTTAAAACCATCTGAAAATAAAATAAGGCCTATTTATTTTCAAATAAAAAGGTAGATTTAAAAAAAATCAATATTTTTTTACTATTCATAAAAAATATTAGTCTTTACAAAAAATTATCGAAAATTAAACAAAATATAATTTTTAAATTTTTTTCACAAAAAAAAAGATAACTTTTACAAAAAAAATTCTTAAAGTACCAAAAATTAATTTCAATATTTCATCATTGAATGAAATAAAAATAAATTTTTTAGAAAATAATTTTTTCAAAACATATAAATATATTACTAAAAAATTAAGTAGTTTTCCAGAATATGTTTTCATTATATAAAACCAATATAAATAATTTTAAATTGGGTTTATTTTTATTCATACCAAAAATTTTATCATCTAGATTATAACATTCTTGGTTAAACAATAATATTAATAGTATATCATAGTTCATTAAAACATACTGTTCCGTGTAAGGAATGATATTGAAGAAATAAAACTAATTTGGAAAAATATATTTATTACAAAATAACGGTGTTACACTTGTTATACTGGTTAAGGAATTTTCCTGATATAGTATAGGGTACTTTTTTTATGGGTATCAAAATTTATATCCCCATGAACATAACTATGCCACCCATGATCTTGAGTTGGAAATAGTTGTGTTTTCAATGATGTTATGGGACATTAAACCATCAATGAATGATTTGTGGTTTTGACAAATCACAAAATATTGAGGTATTTATTCTCCCTAGATGATTTTAATTTTTGATAGTGATGGATGATGGAATTCTTGTAGGACTATAACATTAATATTTTATATAATTTGGGAAAGGGTAATGTGGCAGCTAATGGACTAAAATGGAAGTCAGAAATTGATGTTTTGTGCATGTTTGGATATTTTTAGTGACTAATAGAAGATATATCAATGATTCATATTGATATTTAAATTATTAATGGAAGTGGTTTTGTTTTATAGATCACAGTGTAGTCATTTTTGGAGAAGAAGTGAAGGAGTCCAATTTGATGTACTGTGAGTTGGAAGTTAAGAGGGACTGAGTTGTATATGGTGATTCCCCTAATGGGTGGTCAAAGGATGATTATAACTCTGTGTACCTTCACAGGAGTATTTTCATTCCTTTATTGATTCATGGGGTAATTATCTATGATTTCAACAGCTTACACTTTTCATTACATCCTGGTTTTAAAAATATGTATCATCAATCTATTAGACCATTTTGGTGTCCTGGTTAATGAATTTTGTTATGGTGTTCATGTCCATAGAATTAGTTTAAAGGAATTTGTAGTCTATACACCATTTTCTTGATATTTTACTCTATCTATTAGAATCTCCTCAGTGAATGCGGGTGGAAATTTCCCAGGACTTCATCGATGGTTTACCTCAATCTCAGCAAGGATTTGATTTTATATGGGTGATAGTGGAAAATTAAACAAAATATTTCATCTTCATGGAAATAATGGAGTTAATCTAAGTGTAGGTTTTGTTAAGGTAGTATCTATATGAGGTGGGGAGTCACTACAGAGTCATGGGAATTATAATGATTGATTATGATCATATTTAATGTCAAGGGTGTTGAGTGGACATCAATATTTTAATGGATCTCAGTTGTACATTGACACTAATTTTCATATATAGATGGATGGTCAGACATATTGTAACGTAAAAACAAATTAATATTCATCCACACTTTTTTAAAGAGTTTTATAGGTTCATATATAAAAAACATTACATTGTTCACGTTTTATTATAATAATAATACTATATTTCACTATACCATTAGTATGGAACCATTTGAATCTATGCACGAATGACCTTTCTGTTCTCTACTATACTTTACTAGGGTCAGAGAGTCAACAAATATATGGATATATATAGTTATTAACAGGATAGATATGGTTCAAGTGATTTTTTTAGAGTAAGAAAGAAGTTAATGGTCATCATAATAGATATGTCATCCATAGGAAGAGACAACAAGAGTTTGATGTTTGAGGTCCATTTTTCTAGAAAGTGACCCACTTTATGGGGAAAATTGGTTTGGTCATGAGGTAAATATTTCTCCTATATTTTTTGGTCATTTAATGGTGTTAGTTCATGTTGGATTTTCTATATTTTAAATATAACATCCACCACATATGATCCAAATTTGTGACATCTTTTAGGTGTCGTAGTGTCTCTAGTATCTTCATGTTGACACTTACAACATCTATTGGGGTGATATTGATGTTGATGATGATGATATATTTGATGAGAGGCCTATGGATATCCATAACCACTAGGTAAAGGTGTTTAATATGTGTTTCATTTCCATTTTTAGTGTATTGTGGGGACACGGTATGTAAAAACCCTTGCTTTTAAATGAAAATTGTTTCCTCAAAATGCATGTTATATTATTTTTCACTCAACAAAACAATATCACTTTTGTAATTAAGTGACTATATTTGAAATGCGACTTATCAGTTTCATCATCAATATACATGGTTGTCAATTATGAAAATTGGTAAAAATTACCAATGAAAACCATACTCATAATAATAATGTTATCATTATAATTGGTATAATATATACAAATGATAATGTTTAATTATAGTAGAATAATGTTTAGATGTCCTCATCCAGTAGAATCATGCCATACAACACCCATTTTTCAGAACATGGGAGAGAGGTAGTGTATTTCAGGGTCACACTTCACCAATACCTAGATGAGATTCAACATGATATGCTTGAACGAAATCACATATAGGAGAAGTTCTGGTTAGTGGAGATTAACACTTGGGTGTTGTTAATCGAGCTGCCCCACGAGTCAGTCATTATAGCACACCTCACCCTAAGGTTATATGTGAGTTTTATAATGGTTTTTTTTCAAGGGAAAAGGTTCATAAAATGAAATCCATTTGTTCAATAAATTTTTTTATTTCATCATTTTCATTTTAAGAATAGTTTTGTTTAAAAATTTCTATAGAATTTGATAAATAAATTTTTCATGTAAAAATTGTACTTTTTAGAGAGATATAAATTAATATATTAAAATAAGGTCATATTAATGTAAATTTTAATTAATTATTACTATAAAAATCCTATTATTAAATTACAAATGATTAAACATTTTTATATTTTTCAAGTGTCTACAATTTTACTATGCATTTTACTATGCATTTTCAATCTGCTATTATTTTTAATAAATATGAATTTTGACAGTTAAAAGTTAAATTTCTTATATTTAGAGTATTATTATGTCAAAATAAATGACATTTTTGAAATTAGAACTTTGATAATAGTTTAGGGTGAAGTTATGAGAATTTAAAAAATTATTTATATTTTTTAATAAAAAAATGTTTTAGTATTTTAGTATGTTTAATGGCATCATATATACAGAACCTGACCCCATTTAAACAAATTTGGTTCCATATAATCATAAAATTTTATGTTTAAAAGGATGTCACAACCCAAAGGACCGATTATTTTCATGTTTGGAATACATGATAAAACATATGATTTATATTACAACATGAAAGAAAAAACATTTCAACTCCATAAGAAACACCCAGAAACTCCAAGATTATTCTTACAAGTAATTCATAACAATATCCATATTCACATAATAAGAAAAAATATACCATAATAAATTGGTGAGCTTTGATTCTATACTAGGGAATGTAATACAATATATGTAATCATAAACATAAACATTAGGCCTGGTGAGAAACTAAAAACACATGCCTTTTAAAATATACTTGAGCATAATGTATAAGTAATAAAATATGAATAAATAATTCCTGAATAGAACATAAACATGGATATTTTACTATTAGAATAATTACATGGACTATCGAATAAAAACATCATAATTTGGGAATGCATATGCTAGATATTATGAATCATATCGTTAGGGCTTCAACTAAGACATATGAAAATTATTAAGGCCTCAGCCAAAACCATATATAGAAATGGGAAAGGAATCAGCCAAGTCTATATATTTTTGTCTCATGAGGCCCACTAATGCATCGAGGGTCTATAGAGGGACCCACATATCACTTACTATGTCCAAATGATTCTTCATATGAATGGGGTTAAACATAAAGCTCATATACAAATTAAATGTAAATAGCATTCCCCAATCTAAAATCATAATCACTAACCATTCTGAGTTGTATAGTGAATAGTTCCAAGATAGAACATACATAGTAAATCTGATCATAATCAATTTAATAAAATATGTTATATGATAATCATTAGATATCATTCAAAATAAAGAATAAAATCCAACAGATCTGTTGAAATAGAGAATTTTTTTTAATAAAATCATTAAGGAATTCTTGGGATAAATACTCCTTTACATTTCAAATAAGATTTATTTTGGAAAAATATTTCTATAAAACCATATGTGAAATAAGATATTTTTTTCATAATAATATTATTGATTTTATAAATAAAATTTCATTAAATATATTATGGAGTGCACTTTAAAGTAGGTAATAATTCTGGAATCTCCCTTGATTCGGGATTGTTTATCGGGAAGAATTTGAGAAACATCCTTTCAAAATATGTATCACCCCATAAAATTAAGAAGGATTATGATGGATAAATATATATGTAAAATTAAAAAATAATTTATGAGTACTAAATAAGAATAAATAAGATTTTAATTTTGGTAAAGTGATAAAAAGAGTAACTTGAAATAAAATGCATGTTTGGGTAGAAACTTGTACCTTCTGTCCAAATGAGTTCTGCACTTGACCATATCATCCTTGATAATAAAATAAAATACCTTAATTAATTTAGTAATAAAATATTAAATTTTTATTTTATTCATTATAATACTATTATCTTCATTTATGTAATTTTTCATTAGTTATAAGATACATATTTATCGGTTGAGAGCATTCGTTACTGTGGTTTACAAGATCGTTGTACTTATTTAAGAGAAATGAAGTTCTTGCTGAATGGATATAATAAAAAAGAATTGAATTAATATTATTATAATAAAATTAAATAATATTAAATGGTTATGTTATTTATTTTGGATAAATGGTATGATTATGAGTTATTAGGTAACATGTTAAGGATAATCATTTATCTTAATTTTAGAGGTTTTTAGATCACAGTGAACTGGTTTTGTTATATTATATAATATCATTTATAAACAATTGTTACAAAACATTAAATAAGATATAATAAATATTTTATAATTTCTTTCAACATTAACAATTTTTTCATGAGTAACCATGATGGGTAATTTGAAAAATGAAAGCTCGTCATCCACTAAGGTTTGTTAATCAACACCTCTTAGATGCAGATTTATTTTTTAAAATAAATGATAGATATTAGGGAGATTGAAAAGGGATATTCAATGAAAATTATATAATTATGTTATATAAATGATTATGTAGTTATAATGATAATTTAGACAGAAGATTTTTTGGGAGGATAATAAAATAAAATGAAATGAAATGAAATTAAAACCAAAAGGATGGGGATTTACCTCTAGAATTATTTTCCATGAGAACCTCCTTATGGAAAGTTGTTTTGGAATTTTGGTAAGACCAAGAGTGCAGCGTAGTTGGTATAAATAAGGGAAGGGGATTCGGGAAGAAAATAAAAAAGACTCAAGTCTTGGAAGAGTGAGAAGAAGAGGGGTTGAGGGTGGTTTTTATAGTGGATGATAAGGTAACTTTTAAATATCTTTTTCATGCGTTCAATATTTTGTATCAAAACTACAAATAGTTTGAAAATTATAATAAATTATATTAAAATAATGAATTAAATTTCTAGAGTATGTTCCATAAATTATAGAAGGCTCAATGAATATTGTATTTAGCTTTAAATGTTTTTATACCGTAAATTACAATTTTTTACAATACCCCAAAAAATCAATTATTCTGGAAAAAACAAAAAAATTGACCATAACCATTTTTTTACATGTAGAAAAATATGGACATCATTTTATAAAAATACTTTTTTATATATAAGAAATTGATTTTTTAAATAAAATCATTATTCACTCGAAATAAATAGATTATAAATTTAAAACTGATTTTATAATAGTTTTAAAAATTATCTAAGTTCTCATAAAATTATACTAAAATAAATAGACACCAAAATATTGATTTTTTAATCAATTTATGAAAATTAAATTACTATTAAAGACATTTATTAAATATAAAAATGTGATTAAATATTTAGGGATCTCAAAACTACCAAAACATAAATTATAATTTTAAATATATAAAATTACTTATATTATGATATAATTATATCATACATTAACTTATGAGATTCGTAAAATTTAATTATAAATACATGGGTGTGGTTACTATAAATCTGGGTGGTTTACAATTCATAAGGGTTATATCACAATTCATATGCTTGAGTTACTATTTCATTAGTATAGGTTCTTTAACTCCTCGAAATACATATTTTGGAATTCATTATTCATTTATAAAGATTTTTTGTGTTCTCTATCTGGTTTTATGTGATTTATAATATATAAAATAAAAATAATAAGGGAAATATCCCTGATATAATTCTGAGTTGTTTCATTCGCCACCCCTGCAAAAAACAAATTTCTTTGAATTTCTAGAATTTCACTTCACAAAAATATTTGGGTAGTTATTCATCATAAGTTCCTCAACATCCCATGTAAACTCTTCAATTTTATGATTCTTCCAATGAACCATTACCAGCCGAGTAATCGTATTCTTGAACACTTGTTATTTAGTATCTAAAATTTGGATTTGCTCTTCAAAAAAATATAAGTCAGGTTCCAATTCTATTCCTTCCAAAGTGAGGACATGTGTTGGTTCTGGAATGTATATTCTTAACATTGAGACATGGAGAAAATTTTCTACTATATAAAGGTTATGGGGCATTTCCAACTGATATGCTATAGCACCAACACTCTCCAAAATTTCCGAATGACCATTTTACGAGGGGATCAGTTTTACTTTTTCCCAAATCTTATAAGAACCTTCCCTAGAGATATATTTAATAATAAATTATCCCCCACATGAAATTACAAATCATTCCTTTCATTATCATCATATATCATTTTCCTACTTTTTTATCATTAATATGGGTTTGAATTGTCATTACCTTCACTATTGTTTCCTCCAAAATATATGGGCCTACAAGTTTCCTTTCACCAACATATTCCGAACATGTTGGTGTGTGACATACCTTTCTGTAAATTAGATCATATAGTGCCATTTGAATATTATAATGAAAATTATTAATGTAGGAAAACTCTACCAAGGGTAAATATTGATCCCTCATTACTTGAAAATCATTTGAGAATGATCTCATCATGACATCTAAAGTTTGGATCGTCCATTCTGTTTTCCCATTAGATTGAGGACGATAAGCATTACTTAAATAAAGCTCCATATCCATATATTTATGGATAATTTTCTACAATATTGATCTAAATAGTGGATCATGATCAGATATAATTGAGAGATGAGCTCCATTAAGTTATACATCTTCACTAATATATATTCGTTCAAGGTACGCCAGTGGAAAATCCTCCCATATATGAGGAAATATAAATATTCGGTAATTCAATCAACAATTAACCATATTTCATCACTCTATATTGGATTTTTTTTAATCTAGTGAAAAAATCCATAATGATGTCATCCCCTTTTCATGTAGGAATAAGAAGAGGTTGAAATAATCCTCTAAGATGTTGTCTTTTTTTCTTTTATCTAATGGAAGACTAAACATCCTGATAAATAATCAGAAATTTCAATCTTCTTATTATCCCATCAGAAATGTTCCTCTATATATCTATATGTCTTAGTTCAACCTAGGGGAATATTGAAACTTAAAATATGGTAATTATCCATCAAACCACTTTATATCATGATTATAGAGGGAAAAAAATTTCATAACAAATTTCAGAATTCCATCCTCACACATGAACTCTTCCAACATCCCAACATTCACAGCTTGAATATTATTTTGAATATTCTCATCATCAGAGTGAGAAAATTTAATCCATTACAATAATAATGGTTGGGAAACCAACTGAAAAATTAATGATGTCTCACATTCCTTAACAATTCCCATATCCATCTTTGTTTGTTCCATGAAAACTAGGTCCTTGTAAATCCACATTTTGTTTATAACTCCATGATCTTTCATGCCTAAATAATCATCTACCTTATTTTAATTTACTAGGTGATATTTTATTAAATAATAATAATCCTTGAGTAGCTCATTTCATCTTCTTTTCCTCATTTTGAGTTATTTTTTTGTGAGAAGATATATTTTCAGCTCTTATTATCTGTATATATCTTATATCATTATCCATTGATATCTTTTCTCAATATCTTCAGAGAAAATATTATAACTTCTAACTAAGGATCATAAGTTGGATAGTTCAATACAAGAATTTATAAATGGCTTGATGTATATGCAACAATTCTATCATTATGTATAATTAAACAACCAACTCCTTTCATTGATACATCACTATAAATCACAAATCCACAATTTCCTAGTAGTAGAGTCCGGATTTAAGAATTCAATAATCTTCTATTAAAATATACAAAAAATTATTCATATTCTTTTTTCCATACAAGCATAACCCCTTTCTGAGTATGCTTGGGGAATAGGTTAACTAATAGGTCAATGTTATGAATGAAACGTAGATAACAACCTGCTAAAATAATAAAAATACATACCTTAGTTATGTTCATTGGTGTAGGGAATTTCTAATCTACCAATTTTTTCAAAGAATCAACTATGATTTCATCCTTAGAGACAATATGGCCATGAAAAGAAACTATTTGAATCCATAATTCACACTTTCTAATTCCCATATAACTCGTTTCTTTTAAAAGTCATCAAAATAACGTGCATGTGATTCTCATTAGTGGATCTTAGATTATACCAAGAAAATGTAAATAAATACCACAACATAGACATAAATATATTCCTTGAAATCTATATTCATTAGATAAATGAAAATAGAGGGGGCATTAGTCGGTCAAAAAATAATTACTATAAACTCATAATTCCCATACGTGGTTCGAAATGTTGTCTTGGGAATACCTTCCATCCTCAGATGAAACTGATGATATCCATATTGAAGGTCATTCTTAAAAATGTATTTTTCATTGTCAAGTTGATCAAATAAATCATTAAAAAGTTGAAGAGAATATTTTTTCATTATTGTAATAGAATTGATCTCTTTGTAGTCCATTAACATCCTCATAGATCCATCTTTCATATTGACAAAGCGAACTGTGGATCCCGATAGAGACTCCCTAGAGAGGATATATCCATTATCACTCAATTCCACTAGTAGCTTCCTCTGTTAGATGAATTATATGGTTTCCATTATGTAATTATTGTTTTTTATAGGTCTTCAAATAGGAATTAAATCAATAAATAATTCAACATCCTGCTTTAGAGATTGTCCTGGTAAATCCAGTAGAAATACATTAATATATTCTTTCACAATTGGTACATAATTAATTTAAATATTTCATTCCTCTCCCATAGATATTTAATTTTCATTCTCCCAAAAAACTACATATTATTGATAGAATCTATTTAGTGCTTGATATGAATCATATTATGATGTTTCTTCTCTTAAGATATGGGATTCTACAACATTATCAAAAATTGTAGCTCCCTTCTTCTTATAATATATTTTTGAATCATAATTTTAACCCTAATCCATACTAAGAATTATATCAAAGATAATCATGGGTATAATGATAATGTCAACAACTAAATCAGGTATATGTGTCATAAGGGGGATTCATCAGTAAATATTTATTGAAGTAATACTTCCCTTAAGAATTTTGACTGAAAACATATTTATTAAATCAAATTTTAAATATAAAATTTCTTTGTAATCTAGGATGTTATAAAAGGAAACAATTTTCCAAAATCAAAAAAAGCATTGGATAAGTTTGAAGAAATGATTAATTTACTTATAACCACATCATTAGGAATTTAAACCATAGTATTTGTGATAAAATAATATTAAACATTCTCTAGTGGACTTTTTAAAGGGGTGTTTCATCGATTATTTAGAGAATCATTTTCATAGTACCCCATCTCCCTATAGTTATACCATTTAACATTGATAGCTTATTTTTTCCATTAAATTACTTGAATTATGGACTTTCTCTGCAGACTTTTAACAAACACATTTTCCTTTTAAGGAAACACCAAGGATTTTCCTTCCACAAGTATCGTATTTTGGAAAATTCCCCTTTTTATTCTTCCCATTATCCATAGTTTTCACTACAACTATCTTTTTATTTTGTTTTCATATAAACTCAAAACGTGTTGAGAATTTTTTATCTATATTAATATCACATTAATATATATCATCATATGATAATAAATATTTGGAGACGGGTTTCCTTTGGAAGAACGGTTTCACACCATCAACGCATCGATCAATATTTCTCCCTGGATTACATTTGTAGTTTGTAGAATGCCTTAATATCCTTGTAATGTTTCCTTGTTAATTTGAAATGTTTTCATTATATTTTTTTCATAGAATCATGAATTTTATTTCCATATCTTAACATTTCTCCTTTGTTATTTAAATAAATAAAAACCATCGATCTGCATCTTTTAATAGATGATAAACTTCCATGACAACCTTCTCAATTTCATTACTTCCCAAAGAGAGAAATATCTTCTCAATGAAACATATCAACTCCTCTTATATGAATAGGTTTGTAATCCGATTAAATGATTGAGGTTATTGTCTAATAATGAAATATAACACTTCTCCACCCTGTTTTAGATTAGGATAATCTATATGGGTAATTTTATTGCTCATAACTTGAGTTAGTTTCCCCATTATACTTATATGTTTATCAGCACCAATTTCATATCCATTACTACATCTATTATCATATATAGGATGGAAATCCCTATATCAGATACAGAAATTGATAGGGTTTCCATTCCTTAAACTAGTTTCCATTTCTAAATAACTGACTAAAATAAATTAAGTTATGAATCATAAAGAATACTCTCGAGCTAGCGAAAACACATAACATAACTTAAACTCTTATGCATTTTTAATCTGAAAATCAAAAAACATGGTTTAATTGAGGTATATTTACTTTTAAATATTTCATAATTGTTTATATATAAAATGTTACTATCCTAAGAATATCCCAAAGGAGTGTGAAACTGAGTGTGTTGTAAGGCATGTTATCATATACCAGGTTATCACGAGTTAGGCTTAGAACACCTTGTCAGAGTTGTTACTCTTATGTTCATATGTTCAAGAACCATGTCCACTTTTAGTGTCTATACAAAGGTTTATTTTATAGGAAGATCCAAATAACATAAACCTTACCAAAATTCTAGGATGTTCGTGTATACTAATCCTCTATGTCTACATTAGGGTCTTATTCCCTATTTTATGTTTTCTAAATCTAGTTTCCAAGGATTATACTAAACATCCTTTGATACCAATAGTAACAACCCATCTTCAGTTTCCCTGCGTCGGTGAATTATTTAATTACATTGTAATTAATAAAAGAACAGCTCATTATTTAGGACCGAATAGTTTATAAGTTTTGGAAATGTATATACATACATAATATTTATAATATACCTTGAAAAAGAAAAATAACATTGAAACTCCACAGGAAACACACATAAAATTGTAGATTATTCCTAAAAGTAATTCATAAAAATATTCATCTTCATATCTTGGGGAAAAATAAAACATTAGAAAGGTATGATCATAGATGTTCAGTAAGGGTACATAATACAGTAAACAATGGTCATGGTGAGAAATTAAAAACACATTCCTTTAAAAATATACTTGAGCATAATAAGGCCGGAATCAAAACTCAATAAATAATGTCATAATAAAACATTACCATAAAAATAATACTATTTTAACAGTCACAAGAACTATCAATTAATAACATTATAATGAGGGAATGAATATTCCATAAATTCTGATACATACAATCAAATCCTTATCCAAGACATCTGAAAATGTCTCAGGCCTCAACCAAAACCATCTACGAAAATGGGAAAGGCTTCATGAAATTCCATATTTGTTTGTGTCATAGTACCTTCCGATGCATAATTGGGATATAGTGGATTCCAAAAACACTTATTAGGTTTAATTAATATCTAAAATTAGTGGTTTTAAACATAAAAAACATATACATATTAAATGTAATTAACATTCCCCAATCTAAAAACATAATCACTAACCATTATGTGTAGTATATTGAATGGTCTCAAGATTACACATCCATAATTAAAATGATCACAAACCATTTAATAAAATATTTTTTAAGATAATAATATTATATGAATATCAAAAAATATTAGAATCTAACGTAGGTGTTTAAATAGCTAAAATTATTGTAATAAAATTATCGTGGAATTCATTAGAGAAATACTCATTTACTTTGAAAAGAAGAGTTCTTTTGAAAAAAAAATATTTTTATAAAAATAAATTATAAATGTCATAGTTTTTTCATAATAAAATTTGTAATTTTAGAAAAATAATTGTTTATTTAAACAGATAATTGATTTCACTTGAAAATATTAATGATTTTAGGAATTTCTATTGAATAAGCCTTGTTTATCCAGAAGAATTTGAGAAAGATCCTCTAAAAACATATAACTCTGCATAAAAGAAAGAATTATTATGATTTATAAATATATATATAGAATATTAAAATATAGTTTACGAGGTGTTAATAAGAATAATAAATAATTTAATTGGGGTATTGAGAGACACAAATTAACCCGATTGAAAATGGAGGTTCAAGTAGAAACACTTACCTTATGTCCAAATGAGTTCAACACTTGACCTTATAGTTTGAGATTTTCAAATTAAATCCATTAATTAATTAATTTAGAATCTTTAATATTTTTATTTTATTCATTATAATCTAATTAACTTCATTTGTAACCATTTTCATATGTTATAAGATACAAATTTATCACTCAAGAGCATTTGTTTCCTTGGATTTCACAATCGGTGTACTTATATATGAGTATTGAAGTTCACATAGAATGATTATTATTATCTAGAATTGAATTAATATTGTTATAATGAGTATAAAAAAGATTAAATGTTATTATTATTCATTTTTTTATGTTATGAATATTAGTTATTAGATAACATGTTATTGATAAACATTTAGCTTAATTTTAGTAGTTTTTCGATCATAGTGAACTAGTTATGTTCTATTATTTAATATAATGTATATAAAATGGTTATAAAACCCTAATAAATATTTTATAATATGTTTAGTCAATAAAAATGGTTTCATGACCATCTGTTAAGTGTAATTTGATGAATTAAAAATCATCATCCATGAAGGTTTGTAAACCAGCACCTCCTAGACGATGATTTCATTTTTAAAATAATAGAGAGAGAGAGTAAAGAGATTGATAAGGGATATTCCATTAACATGATATAATTATATTACATATATGATAGTTGAGTTATTGTGTTCATTTAGATATACTATTTTATGAGATGGTACCAATATAAAATGAATTGAAATGAAATTAAAAGAAAGAAGATGAGGATTTTCCTCTTGAATTATCCTCCTTGACAACCTCCTTAAGGAATGAGGGATTGGTCTTCTGACAAGATAAATAGGTAATGTACATTGGGATAATATTTGGAGGGGTATTTTGTAAGAACATTGACATTATTCAAGGCATAGTGGAGTTTGGTTTATAGGGGGTTGAAGGTGGTTTTTTATAGTAGAGGAGAGAGTTGATTTTTGAATATCGTATTCATTTGTCTATTATTTTGGATCAAGACTATGAATAGTTTGTGAAATATCATTGAATACAATAAAATAATGAGGTAATGTTAAATATTATGGTTCTTACATCAGCGATGACTCTTGTAATAGTGTATTTATCTTCTAATGTATTTATACAAAAAATTACCGTATTTTACAATTCAAAAAAAATTCATGTATTTTAGAAAAATACAAAAAACATCACAATAACAATTTTTCAAAGTGAATAATTCAAAAATGGACTCCATTTTTTCCAAATAATTTTCTATATATGTGAAATTTATTTTCTGAATAAAAAAATTTCAAAAAAATGAGGATTTTAAATTTAAAACTGATTTTAAAACACTATAAAAAATTCACAAAGGTCTCCAAAAATTGTCATAAAATAATAAGAAAAAAAAATTTGAATTTCTGAAACCATTTTATTAATATTAATTTTCTTTTAAATAATATTATTGACTACAAAATGTAATTAAATATTTATGACTCACTAATATAACAACACTTAATTAATAATTTTTAAAATATGCAATTAAGTATACTATAAAATATTAATATTATGCATTCAATTGTGATATGTCTAAATTTTATTTATAGTAATATGAGTGAAGTTACTATTAATTTTTTTGGTTTAATATTCATAAGGGTCATATCACTATTCCTATGTTCAAGTTACAATTTCATCGGTATGGGTTCCTTAACATCTTGAAATGCCTCTTATTTCATTAATTATTCATTTATAAATATTTTATTGTGTTATATTTGTGGTTTTATGTGATATATAATATATAAAATAAAAATAAGAAGGGAAGTATCATTGCTAGAATTCTGGGTCATTACTTCATATCTATGTTATAATAATTGAATTGGTATTATAATATTTTGGTCAAATCTTGTGGATTAAAATTATGTAATAGGTCTCCCATGTAGCAATTACAATGGAAAAATACCATGGGAAAGCAAATGTTTTTTCAATCACCACTATTGTGGTATCCAAGGAAATAATAAAAAACTCCATCAATGTTTCTATAAATACATACCCATTTCATCATTTCCTTTCAGTCAGAATTAATCATCCACGAATTTATGAAAGTATTACCTCCTAAAGGGTCCTACCAAGGTGTCCTCAAGCCCCAATATACTAATCTTTTAGTTTTAGGAGTCACTCATCATGGTAAAGGAAATCTTAACTTCTCTTTTCCTATCATGTTATCTTTTTTATAAGGAATTTAATTAAAAATTACATAATTTGTTCTCATATAAATTGTATTATATACATTTTCTAAATTAATATTCATTTATGAGTGGTATACCCTTGTACCCTCTATTTTTTACTGTTTTATAAAACCATGTCTTATAGCCATTATGTTATCAATTTTGTGTCTATAAAGTTCCCTTTTCTCAAGATAATATTCTATATTATTTTTGCAATACCCAAAACACATTTCTATCTTGGTCTATTCACATAGTTTTCAAAATAATCTATTTAATATTTGGATAATGATACATGAAACCTTCCATAATTTTCAATGGGTTTATAATTTCAAAAGGACCCTATTTTTAGGCACTTTCGAAAACACCATGTTTTTTAGGAAACCAATTTATTTTATTATCCATAGTTTATTTGTATACTATTTAATGATGATATTTGTGGATCAAATTATTTAAGGCATGTCATGGGTTCACCCTGATAGTGATATAACTCATTTGGTAAATAATTTATGCTTTATATATGATATGTTTTATAATATCTTGGTGAATAACCTTGACAATGTTTATGAATCATCAGTGATAAACCTTGGTGACATGCTTATGAATGACTCAAATAAATGTTGTACCTGCATTAACATGTTATAAATCATATTAATTTTATTATTATATTCATATTTTTTCATTTCTCATGCATTTATGTAATTTATAAAGTTCTAATTGATATTCCTTAAGATCCAAGTGAAGTGTCTACCTTCTTTTCCCTTAGAATGCATTATGGTCATCCTTTCCCTTTATGTATGTCCACAGGTTTTGAAATGAAATAAATATACTTAGTATGAAACATGAAGTATCCTTTCATGTTGAATAATATAATGTTTTAATTTTTCTACTATTCTAATCCATTTTTTCATGACAATAAACATTAAAATATCATTATTTTGTAAAATTTAATGAAACGTTATGTAATAAAAATGTGGGATTCCATAGATGGTATCAGCAGATGGTTTACTCATTTATGGAAACGAATATTTGATAAATTTTGGAATAATCCAAGAGAAAAGTTAAAATTTAGGAATTCTACTTAGTATTTTGGAAAAATATTAATTAAGTGGTTTCTCAAAAAATAAATCCATATGGGGATAGGAACAAGTTGATGTGACTCTAGCCGAGATGTACCTAGGGTTATAACCCGAAAACAGGACATTGAGTGAGACTCAAACAGTAACTGGTTCACAAAAAAGAGCCCTAATTCAATCCTATTTTGACATTCCCAGTGGATATGTTTATTTAATCACATGATTTTTAATAACAATTATGAAGGATTTATAGAAAATGTAATAATTGTTATAGAATAAAATATTTATGAGTTTTGTTTTAAGACATGAAATTGCATTTGAATTGTAATTTCAATACATGAATTAAATTTCAAAATAAGGTTATATTATTTTAGAATGTTGTGTGTAATATGAGAAACTGAGTAAATAGTGCGTGTAATAGACCAGGTGTAAAAAACCATCTAATTGAAGACGGAGTGGAAACCTTCCTGAGAATGATTAACGAACTAACACGAGTTATGGGAAATAAATTCTATCAATATCCGAAACCAAATTTATCTTAAAGGGAAACTTTTTTGGTTGAGTTCTTTATTCATTAGTGACCACCTTTTTCAATCGATATACTGGCCCATTGAATAAGGAATTTTGGATAAGATCAATAGAAAAGATATTTTTTGTACATCATTGTTCATAACAATATATAGTCACCCAAGATGTGTACCTCTTAAAAGGAGAAGTAGATCAGTGGGGGGAATGAGTTAAAATATGATTCCAAAAGGGGGTATTGAAGCTATGGAGTAGAAGAGTTCAAGAGAACCTGTTTCAACAAATATATTCCTCATTCATTGTGAAACAAATAGAGAAGGAATCCCAAGACCTGAAGTCGAATGAGAACGAATCTATGGGATACTACAAGATGAACATCACAATAATTTTTCACTACACCTTGAGCTTTTTCATTTATCCTAATAGAATTGTTAACAGGTTATTCGGTGGACTACGATCCCATCTATAGATAGATCTTGGTAATCGAGACTATGAACACTACGAGGAGATAGTATGCAGTGCTATAAATGTTGAAATGGATTTCAGTGAGATTCCATTAACTCACAAATCGAATGAAAATAAGTGGTGTTTAGATACAAAGGAGGGGAGGAGCTTTGATCATTTTAGAGGCGCAACGAAATTTCAAGTTCACATATAAAATAAATATGGGAAGAAGCATTCAGGGAATTTAATGAGAAGGAGTTGGAAATGAAAAAGTGTTGAAGAGATGGAAATATTAATTGAAACTATCTTTGTGAGGTGATGCCTCATCTTGTCAACAGTAATGAAAAAAGGAAGATGGTGTTGGACCTACCTAAAGTCCATTCTTCAAGTGTGGACATTTTGGCAACTTTTCCAGTCTCTTTCAAAATACAAGGGTAGTAGAGGGGAATCACCATCACCCTCAGTATAGAAAAAGGGAGAAAGTCTATTATTTTTCTTTCATGGTGGCTTATGTTGGATATCCAAATGATGTGGCGGAATGTAATCTCATTATTCTATCAAAGTGAGCAAGAACATTGTTTGACTTTCTTTATATGCATTCCATTATTTCCTCCATGTTTCCATAGAATATAGAATTATTCCCTGAACATATAAAAGTAAATTTATCAATCAAGACTCCTGGAATGATTATCTAAGAATCAACAATGAATATAAACTTGTGTATACAATTTGGAGAGCACAATCTCATCTCAAATCTCTTAGTACATCCCATGTCGTACTTTGACATTATACTAGGGATGGATTGTCTCTCAATGTATAATAATATGATAAACTGTATAAGAAATGAAATCAAAATTCCCTCGAAGGGAAAAAATATAGTTATTTTCAATAGAGATATATCGTGACCTTAGATTTTCCTAGAAGCACCACATGTAGCCTTATTTATAGAGATGATTGGTGAAGATGAAGAAGTAAATGAATGTGTAAAAATAGATAATGCCCCCATCGTTCAACAACATATATATTAAGGAGTTACCTAGGATTACCCTTGAAATATAGGTAGAGTTATCCATTGAACATATTCTTGGATCCAAGCTGATATAAAAGACCCCATATAGAATGGCTAATGTGGAGATAGAAGAATTAAAGAAGTCCCTCCAATATCTTTTGGAAAGGGGGTTTATCTTTCAATGGGTGTCTCCTTGGGGAGAATTTTTTCTCTTTATGATGAAAATTGATAGATCAATTCTATTATGCCTTGATTACAATGAACATAATGGGATCACAGAGGATAACAAATACCCTCTTACAAGGACTGATGTTTTTTTTGACCACATTTGAGGGCTCAATTCTTCTCCAAGATTGATCTTCTATTTGGTTATAATAAATTGAGGGTGAGAAAACAATATATTCAAAAGTCTACCTTCAGATAAATATATAGGAATTATTAGTTTGTTCTTTTGATATTTGACTTGACTAATGCTCCAACTATTTTTTGGGATTTTATGAATAGAGACTTTATGGACTACCTTGATAACTTTTTGGTAGTTCTTTTAATGATATTATGATATATTCCACAATTCTTGAGGATCGTGACGAATATTTAAGGGTTATATTGAAAAATATGATTAAGGATGTGACATTTGGAATGTTCAGAAAATGTGGATTTTGGTCACAATAAGTATCATTCTTAGGGAAAATTGTATCCAATAATGGAATCTCAGTTTACCCTTACCAGAAAAGTTTTGGGGAGGAGTGGACTCAACCTACAACACTAATTTAGATTCATAGTTTCATTTGTTAGTAGGATATTATAGGAGGCTTGTGAAAAAAATCAAGACATTATAATAAACAAACCAATTTAACTCAAAAGGATTCAAACTCATCTAGACAAAGGAGTGTGATGAATTTTTCCAAGAGCTGAAGAAGATATTGGTAATTTCATCCACGATTACTCTACCGTATATTTCAAAAGTATTATCTATTTTTATAGGTGAATCTATTAAATGGATTGTGTTCATACTCATTCAAAATGACAAGGTTATTGCTTATTAATCTCAATAGTTGAAACCTCATTATTAGAACTATACTATGCATGACCTAGAGCCAACTATGGTTTCTTTTTCTCTGTTAATATGTAGTCACTATATTTATGGAGAGAAATGTGATATTTAAATATTCCATCAATGTTTGAAGTATATTTTCATGCCAAAGTAATTGAACATGAGACAGAGGAGTTGGTTAGAACTTCTTAATGACTATGATTATTCAATTCCTTATCATTATATAATATAAAACTAAGTAATTAATTCATTAAGTAGGAAATAACCTATTTTTTTGAAATGATTAGGAATCAAATATATCCTTTGATCATAGAAATAGTAAAACTGGAAATGTGAATCTTAAGGGAAGGGGAATCATCATCCCTATCCCAAATGATTTCTAAACCTTCATTGCTAGAGAAGATAAATAAATATGAAAGGGGGTATCTTTTTTTATATAGGAAGATAGAGTATATGATGAATGGGAAGTTTTTGGATATCAATATTGATCAATAAGGTGTACTAAAATTTTATACATTTTTATGTGTTCTATCTATTCTGGAAATAAAGAATGGTCTCATAGATGAATATCATAGCTTTATATTCTCTATAAATCCTAGATGCACTAAAATGTATATGGACCATTGTGATAATTATTGGAGGGATAACATAAAATGGGGGATTGATGACTTTACTACAAGGTTCCTTGTGTTTAAAAAATTTAATATAGAGAGACAACTTCATAAAGGGGTGTTACAACCACTTCCTATACCTGCATGAAATGGAATAATATCTCTTT
This sequence comes from Viscum album, assembly GCA_963277665.1. Taxonomy (NCBI): domain Eukaryota; kingdom Viridiplantae; phylum Streptophyta; class Magnoliopsida; order Santalales; family Viscaceae; genus Viscum; species Viscum album. The sequence continues at coordinate 1,055,103,600 of OY728152.1, forward strand.
GTACTTTGTACCTAGTCTCCCAAAAAAATAAAAAGGAAACAATGAGATATGGTTTATAGTGGACCATATCTCCAATACATCCCATTTTTTCTCGATTAAGAAGATTTCACTCTAGACCAACTCACCATGATATACGTGAACGAATTGGAAAGGTGGTATAGAGTTCTACTTTCAATCATATTTGATCGTGAACCAAGGTTCACATCAAAATTCTGAATAAGTATTCAATAAGATGTGATTACCAAATTGAATTTTTATATGGAATATCATCTTCAAATTGATGGTCAATCTGAAAGGACTATTCAAACACTCGGGGACATTATGAGAACATGCTCAATGGAATTTAATGGATTATGGGATCAACATCTCTTATTAGTTTAGCTATCGTATAACAACGGCTTCCATTAGAGTATTCAAATGGAACCCTATAAATCATTATATTGAAAGAAATATAACACTCTAACTTGTTGATATAAAGCTAGTGAGAGAATACTTCTTGGGATTGATCTTGAGAAAGAGATGACTAAAAAGGATCATGTCATCCAACAAAACATAAAGGATCCTCAGTGTTCTTAGAAGAGATATGTTGACAACCATATAAGAGACATGGATTTTGATGTTGGATACAAAGTCTTCCTTAAAATTTCACAATGGAAATAGTCATGTAGTGTGGAAAGAATGGTAAGCTCAACCCTAGGTATATTGGGCCATATGAAACCCTTGATCTCATAGTAGGAGTGGCATATCATTATTCACTTCCTCCAAATCTATCTCATGTTTGTAGTGTTTTCTATATACCATCTTGAGGAATTACATACATTTCTCTTCACATGAACTATATAAGAAGGTGGAAGAACTAGAACACGACCTCCCTTATGGGGAGGATCCAGTGGTGATCTTGGACTGCAGAGAAAAGTTTCTATGTTGGAATAATACACACCTCTTTAATGTGTTATAAAGTAACCAGAAATATGAAGAAGCCACATGGGAATTGGAGAAAAAAATATGGAAGAAATACCGACACATATTCTCAATGATTTGAAATTTTGTGGTTGAAAATTATTAAGGGGGAAGAAAGTAAAGACCTGTACTTTTTAATGATAAGTATTTCTTTAAAATGTGTTTAATATTATATTACACACAAAAAAACTATATCCCTTTAAAACTAAAGTTATTATAATAGAAATTTGACTTTTGGGCTTGGATTGTTATATTATAATTAGAAAATTATATCCATTGTTCAATGTGAACATTGGAAACAATACTCTTAATAATAATTCTAATGTTATAAATTTTATAATATATATAAATGAAAATGGATAATTAGTACAGAACGAAGGATCGATGCCCAAATCTAGTAGAGTCGTACCTTACTAACACCATTTGTCAGAACTCTAGAGGGAGGTTGCTTCTTTTGGTTTTTCTTTTGAATATGCCTATGTTGAGATTCAGCCTGTTAATCTTGCATGAAATCACATATGGTAGAAGTCCATGTTAGTAGAGATTACCGCTCTTGCGATGTTAGCTAACCTGCCCCATGACTCTATCACTATAGAACGCATCATCCTTAGGTCATATGCGGTCATTATAAGGGTTTATGTTTAAAGTACCTATTTACACAAAATTATATACATTTTTTTAAAAATGAAATTTTATTTCATCATTTTCATTTTAAGAATAGTTTTTCCTAAAAATTGTTATAGAATTTGATAAATTAATTTTTTAAGTAAAAAGTGTACATTTCAAAGAGATAAATTATTATATTAAGTTATGGTTTTAATAAATGTTATTTTAATGAAATTGTATTATCAAAAACAATTATCCATTTACAAATTCTATAATAATGTTATTTTTTTCAAGTGTTCGAAATTTTACTATGAATTTTACTATGCATTTTCACTCAGCTATAATTTTTAGTAAATATGTATTTTTATAATAAACCTATTAATTTTTTTTATTAGAAAAATTTTATGATTAAATAAATTTCATGTTTTAAATTGGAACCTATTTATTAGGTAAGGGTTAATTTATGAGAATTTTATAAAATACTTTATTTTTTCATAAATAGTGAAAATACAGTTTGAGTTTTTTAGTATGTTTAATGAAATCATAACTATGTCATAATGATATAATGAGTATTATAAAATTCTCTTATATTGCAATGGATTAAAATAATTTAATAGGTGTACCATGTGTCCTTTACCATGGGAAAATAACTAGGTCAATTCAATAGTTTTGCAAATACCATTACTCTGGTGTCCATGGAAACTAATAAAAAAAATCCCCCAATATTGCTATAAATAACCTCCAATTAATTCATTTACAATAATTCCATATTAATACACCTTGAATCTATAAATATATTACCTCCCAAAGGTGTCCTCAATTCCCAAGGTCATGATATTTTACTTTTAGAAGTCTCTCATTAAGGTAAGAGAAATTTCAAAATCATTTTTCCGTTAAAGTTATATTTTTTTATGTGGAATGTCTTTAAAATTTTTGTAATGTGTTATTATATACAATTTATTAGATAAATTTACATTATTATAATTATATTATGTGTTAGATACCCTTTTCTTTCTCTTTTTAATGTTTTATAAAACTATATTGTATAGTTGTTATGCTGCCGATTTTACTTCACAAAATTTCTCTCTTTTCACAAGAAATTATTTTATTTTCGTTTATGAATACCAGAAAAACATTCTTATATAGGGGTAATAACATAGATTCCAAAATTATATATTTAATTCTTCTATTTACGTACAATAAATCCACCTTCCTTTTCTGTGGATTTAAAATAACAAAAGGCCTTGTTTTTAAGAACTTTCATAAATAGCCTGAATTTATATGAAACCCCTCTCTTTTTTCACCCTATTTATGAAATATTTTATTATTATTTATGTATCTTATATTAATTAAGACATATCATGTTTTCTCCTTAACATATCTCTAATTCATTGGTAAAAAAATTTAATCTCTAGTGATGAAATGTTTTACGATACAATGGTGAATAACCTTGTTAATTTTTATGACACCTCGATGATAAACCGTGGTGATATTATTATAAATGACTCAACTAAATTTTGAATCCAAATTTACATGTAATGAATCATGCACTTTTTATTATTATATTAATAATTTTCTATTTTTCATTCCATTTTGTAATTCCTCATGTTCATATTGATATTCCTCATGATCACAAGTAAATTGTTTCCCCTGTTTTTTCTTTACTGGGCCTTATGATCACCCTTTCCATTAATGTATGTCCCTAAGTTATTTGATGTAATAAATGTACACAGAATGAAACATTAATAATATTTTCAACTATAATAGAATAATTTTTCTATGGTTTCATGTATTATGTACCTTTTTTCAGTATACTAAACATTAAAAGATCCTCTTTTTGTAAAATGTAAGACAAATTTATGTAATAAAATGGTGGGATGGAATAAGATGGGATCGAATATAGAACTAGATAATGTGAGTCATATATACACACTCAATATAACATTTTTTTATTATTAGTCCCTTTTTTATGAAGATTCATGGTTTTCATTGTTGAATTTACTTTTATTTGAATGTGGTTTTCTCTTATTTTATTCATTCCTTTCGGAAATTTCTCTTGATTGGGAGGTATCTTATTACAACCATGTTCATTATCACACATTAATTAATGATTTATTACCTAAAATAACACATAATAAAAACCAAATGATCAATAAGTATAGTGTCATTTGGAATGAGGTACATAGCATTACTTCTTTAACATTGGATACAACAACATTATTGAAAAATTACATAACATGATTCTAAAATTCCATGGAATTTAAAACTACATGGGATAATCTTGGAATAAAAAAAGAAGGGGGTAAGCTATAAATATAATTTAGGTAATAAACAAGGATTAAGGTGATACATGTTAGACAATAGGAATATCAATGGTGCAAAACAAGTGTAGTAATCATTAACATGAACAATGAGACATGATATAACATGATAGTCATAACATTGTAAATGCGGAAACAACATAAAACACTACATCATAAACATAGGTCAAGTCTAAACAACAAAGAAATAATTGTGGAAAATATATCATATAGAAATAAGGTTCACTCCCTACGCCAACATGAAATCTCATTAGAACAAACATTTCCCAATGCATTGGATCACAATATAATTTTGTTCACACCTTTCACCTTCTTTTCATTCTCATGATTAAGTACGCCACATATATCATACAACATGAATTAATTTATCTTCATAATTTATTCCATGATTAAGGTGTGTGGAATAAATACATTTAATTCCCAATTCACTTAGTTAAAATGTATAAAGGGGAATTATCTTGATATTAAATGGGTATGTTATTCACTACACAATTGTTTTTGCATAGAAAAATCCTGGAGAATTATTTTTAGCATAACATTATAGCTTAATAATTTATAAAAATGGGTTGATAAAAGAGGAAGGGGTACATAAAAATTTGGAAATAAATTTTATAGTACTGGTGTTATGGAATAAAATATCCCATCATGAGGAAATGATGATAGTGGACTTCAGGTAATGAATATACAAGAATAAACAAGGGAATGGAAAACATACCTTACATGAGTGTGTGATTAAAAATTCATGGGAGGCATTATTGAGATATCGGATAAAAATTATGAGGAATTTAAATATTTTGGGAAGATTATTTATGTTCTTTAATGATTTTTAGGGAATATAAAAGGGATCATGGGTGGTTTTATATAGTAAAAGATGGTGATTTATTTATTATTTTGGTTTTTACATTACATAACAAAATAAAAAAACAATCACTTTGTATTCCCATTTTTTCAGAAAAAGGGATTGCATATCATTATTGTATAATGACAAGTTATGAACATAATTAAATAATACCATTTATTATGTGGAGTTGATCCATACTCTTAATGAAATATTTTTGAAACATTAAAATATATTAATAGTTTGGAGGATTCATAATGGATTTTTTAAATTAGTCAAATAAACATAAAATTTCATTATTATTTTAAAAAATATATTTGATATTGGATATGATTTATAGTATTTATTACATCACTTTTGAGTCATTATAATGTCATAATACACGAAGTATATTAATACAATATTTAATTTTTACTCAAAAATTTGAATGCCTCAGAAAATTATGAAAAATTCACTATTGCATAATTTTGACATTCTAATTCCAAAAGCATTACTCACATTATCCAAATAATTTTATAAATATGTTTATTTTAAATTTTAATATAAGAATTTTCATTTATTTAGAAATTATGTGTTCTCTAACAATAAATGTTTTTGAAACCCAAGAAAAATTAAATTTGACGTCATAAAAATTACATGATCATATATATTTAATAAATATTGCTTTAAAATATTATTTTATTTTAATATTCTTTATTTCAAAATTACAATAATTCAACAAAATTAATTCCTTATTTATATTTGAATATTACCCAAAAAAATACTTTTTGTGCATTACTATATCAAAATAAAAAAAATTTATAATGTAAAAATAATAAGATGAAAATAAATTTCTTATTCTATATAATTATTTTACACACTCATAATGATAGGGTCATGATACATATCCCTTTAATACACTTTAAAATTCCTAAAGAGTATGGTGTATGATGGTAAGAATTTCATGGGGTAGTTCGTTGTACATGGTTTGGGTTTTGATCTCGATGAGATTGGAATTCTATTATAAATAGTTTCTATTATTCTTAAGATGTTAAATATTTTATTTTTTTTGGTCAAGAAAATATATCAGAGATTCTATCACCCTTTGATGCTCTAATAAATGGTCTTTAAATAGTATGATCCTACTGGTTGAGGCCATCACTTCATTTTCCATTGCCAATTGGATTTGTTAAAACCATATATCTATACTAATCATGTGACAACTATTCAATGAATATATAATAAATTTTAATGAAACTTTAATATATTTTAAATACAATTAGATATAATAAAAAAATCATGTTTTTTCAAACTTCATCTTAACATGCATGTGTTCTCCACCTCTTCCCATAAAGGTCCTCATATGAATATGTTGGTCCCGTCCTCCATTCAATTCCATAGAACATGCTCTCTATTTTTATTCTAGTGTCTGTATAGTCCACTCAGACTAGCCATCAGTTTATGGATGATATGCCATATTGAAGTTTAGTATATTTTTTATATGATGTTGGGTACTTTTCCAAAACATGGAGGTGAATCTCATATGTCTATCAGATATAATCGATAGTGGTGCTCAGTGAATCCCTACCACATCTCAGATGTATATCCATGAAATTAGATTTAGTGATAAATCCTCATCAAATGAAATGAAGTGTGTAGTCATTGTAAGATGATCCATCATAGCTTTGTTATAATTGTATCCACATTAAGTCTTTAGAAGTCTAGTGAAAATGTACATGGTGATGTTTCCCCATTTCCATGTTGGTGTGGGTAATGGTTTCATCAACCCCATAGATTTTTTCATTCCCCCTTCACAAGCTACCATACAAGACATCCTGATGTATGTTATGTGATCTTATTTTTCATATTGTCACACCAATAGTGTTCTATTATATCATGATAAATCTGTGTCCTTTTACGATGGATAGAGAATGTGGAGATTTTTAATCATACAATAGCTCCTTTAACACATAATTTGATGGAACACATTGTCTTGACCAAAATCATGGAACAAATTGTTCATTAACATTGAACTCCAAGGATTCCTATTTTCTTATAGTTTCCAGTTTCTTAGGAATTCCCACATCATCTCTTTGATCATAATTCACGAAGTATATTTATATAGTATTTAATTTTACTTGAAAATGTGAATGTCTCAAAAAATTATGAAAAATTCACTATTGGATAATTTTGACATTATGATTCAAAAAATATTATTCACATTATCAAAATAATTTTAAAAATATGTTTATTTTCACTTTTAAATTATGAATTGACATTTATTGAGAAATGATGAGTTCTTTGACATAAATAGTTATTGAATCCTAATTAAAATTACACTTTACTTCAAAAAAATTATATGATCATTTATATTTAATAAAAATTGTTTAATAATAATATATTATTTAAATGTTATTTATTTCAAAACTATAATAAATCATCAAAATTAAATCTTTAATTAAAAATGGATGTTACCTAAAAATACTTTTTATGCTTCATTATTTCAAATTAATAAAATATAAACAAATAATAACAGTATTAAAAATATATTGCATATTATGTAAGAATTAATTTACATACTCATAATGATAGGGTCATGATACACATCCTCTTAATACCCGTGAAAATTCCAAAAGTGTATTGTCTGCGGTGGTAATAATTTCATGGGGTGGTCCAGTGTGCGTGGTTTGGGTCATGATCTCGATGAGATTAAACTTCTAATATAAATAATTTCTCTCATTCTTAAGTTGTTCGATATTTTCTTGGGTTTGTTCATGGGAAAATTTCAAAGATTCTATCACCCTTTGATGCTCTAGAAAATGTTGTTCAAATGGTATGATCCTACATGGTTGAGGCCATCACTTCTTTTTTCTTTGTCAATTGGATTTTTTAAAACCTTATATCTATAGTAATCATGTGATCTCTATTAAATGGATATATAATAAATGTTAATGAAACGTCACTATATTTTAAATCCAATTATATATAATAAAAATATTGGTTCATTTTTTAATGTAACCATATTAAAAAATAGAACATTTAATTAAATCAAATAGGGAATTTTATTTATAATTGTTCAGGTCATTACAATCTCACCCCTAAAGAAACTTTTCCCCCAAAAAGTTTTATTTCCCTCACTAAAACAGATGAGGGTAACTATGATTTATCACATCCACTAGTTCTCATTTGGATTCTTTGAACTTATGGTTTTTTCAATGCACCCTGACCCTGTGTATTGTCTTATTTTGTCGAACATTGTCTCTATAATCTAAGTTCTTGATCAACTACTTATTGTATAAGAGATGATTCTCCAATGGTACCACCTCTGTATTGAGAAAATGTGAGGGATTTTCTAAGTAATTTGTTAATAAATATACAAGAAATACCAAATGTAATTGATTTTTTTTGTGGGAGTGAAAGTTAGTAGGCCACCGCTCTGATGTGGACAAGGATTGCAATGGGTCTGATGTTTCTTGGACTAAGCATTCCATTATTACCAATTCTTATCACACTATAACAAGGAGACATGCAGAGGAATACCAAGTTTCAAATATCCAATTCCATGTCTCTTTAATGATTTTCATCTTATATCCTAGGTCAACATTGAGAATCCTTTTGTGATTCTGAAGGATCTTAAAATTTTCCATCATTTCCTCAACCATTTCAGGACCTAGCTATTTTTTTCAATGTCATCCCTATATATAGGTGTTCTTTACCTCTTCACATAAAGGTCTTCATACGAATATATTGTTCCCATCCTCCATTAAATTACATAGAACATTCTCTATATATGTATTCTAGTGTATGTATAGTCTACTCAGACTAGGCATCAGTTTAAGAATGATATACAATATAGAAGTTCAGATTAGTGTTTATATGACGTTGGATACTTTTCCAAAACATGGATGTGAATCTCATATCTCGATTAGATATAATCGATAATGGTATTCAATGAATCCCTACCACATATCTAATTTATATCCATGAAAGTAGATTCAGTGAGAAATCCATGTCAATTGAAATGAAGTGTGTAGTCATTGTAAGACAATCCATCATAGTCCATATAGAATTGTTTCCACAGGAAGTGTTTAAAAGTCTAGGTAAAATGTCTGTGGTGATGTTTTCCCATTTCCATGTAGGTGTGTGTAATTGTTTCATCAACCCCTTATATTTTTTTCATTTCCACATTTAGAAGATGACATACTAGACATCTTGATGTATATTATGTGGTCTTATTTTTTTATATAATCCCACTAATAGTGTTCTTGTAGATCGCGATAAATATTGTTCTTATATGATAGATAGATAATGTTGAGATATTTCATCATCCAACAACTCCTTACAACATTATTTGATGGTACACATTTTCTTGACCAAAATCATGGAACACCTTCTTCATTAACATTGAACTCCAATGATTCCTATTTTCTTATAGTTTCTAATTTATTCTTCATTCCCACATTATCTCATTTATCATACTTTAACCTCTCTATAAGAGAAGGTTAAGCAATTATTTATGAAATGATTTATGATGTACCTTTCTTTATAGTCCCCATGTATATCCTTTAAGAATATTAGAAGTTCAGATCCCTCTCAATTCTCATCAATGATTGAATTATTAGGTCCTTTATAATTAACGAATTTGCCTCTTTATTTTATTTACCTACATGCTAGTTGTCTGAGAAGTTATAGTCCTTGATCATCTATAACTATCTTCATTAGCACATATTTAGCATTTTATATGGGAATTTATAATTGAGGATTTTTTTATCCATCTATATTTCATACATTTGTCCATAGAGATAATTTTGACATATTTTAAAATCCATGATCACTACATCTAAGTCAATCAAATTCATTGGGTACTTCTCTTCTGGAAATTTCAACTGTCTTGAATCACAGTCTATTACATTGTCATTCTGCATTAACTCATAGCCAAATCCCATATTAAAAACATCATTGAATACTATGAAAACTTTTCCACTTGTGGGTAGTGAGAGAAGATGGGTAGTGTAAGCCCCCTTTTTCATAACCTTAAAGATCTATTAACATTTAGAATTATAATAAAACATGAATCCCTTCCATGTTAACTGGGTTATAGGGTTTGGAAATCACAATAATTTTCTCACCAATCGATGATAATATAGAGATAATCAAAGAAAAATATGGATATCTGTCACAGATTATTGGTCATCCATCCGTCAATTGGTTCTTTTTTTGAAGGGTCTATAGATATGAAATTTCATATCATGATATGTCCAAATATTGAGACTTCATTTTTCCAGGACTCACACTTTTTTACTCTGCATAATGTATCTCTCTTTTCAAGGTCCTTATCATAGTGCTCATATGAAAATCATGCTCCTTTTTGGTTTTTTAGTTTTTTAGAATATCATCATTAAATAAAACAAAAATTTCTTGAGGTAATCTATAAAGACCATATTCATCAAATAAATGAATATTTATAAAGTATTAGTGAGTCTATGTGGAATTAATATGAACACATAGTTCTTGTACCATATACAAAAAGCAATCTTAGTGATATCCACCTTTTCACTCAAACATGGTAATATATATCCACCTTAGAGATGGATTGGATCAACATACTTCATCTAATATGTCTTTAACCTGTGTCATAAAATACATGTTACTTATCATGGTCTTTTATTCTCATGATAATCAATGCAATGGAACATTTACCCAACCTTATTCTTGATGAAGGGGACTGGTGTACCACTTGGTCAAGAAGTTGGTCATATCCACCCTTTATCCGTATTCTCAGGTAGTTGATTCTTAGGTTCCTCAAGTTTCACAACCACCAATCTATATATAGTTTTTATAATGGTAGATCCCAAGGAAAAATATTGATTGAAAATCAAACCTCTCAACTTGGAGGAATACCAGTGAATTCCTTAAGAAATGCATCAGCGTATTCCCACATAATAAGTATTTCTTAATGGATTTTTCTTTCCTTAGTCCCAGTCATTCGAATAAGATATTATTTCTTATAGGGAAATAATATCTAGTATTATGATGTTGGTGATAAATAAGATTCATCCTCATTCTAACACTTGTATAGAATCATGGTTTGATTCACAATATTGATATTGATTTCCTTCTCATGGAAATTTTTGTTGGATCAATATATGAAAATCCAATCAGTGCCCCAAATTGTGTCAAATTCCACCAAGGGAGTATGAAAAGTTTTGATGGGATCTTAAACATAAGAATTTTGATATCAGAGGAGTTATATACATGGGGTGAAATAATATCCCCATTTTACATTTTCACTTATAACTATACATCCATGATTTTGATTGTCTTTTAATAGTTATACCAAACATTTGTTATATGAAGAAATGTGTAGAAACAAAATTAAAATTTATATTTCATATCCTGGAATTAATAACTAGTGTACCTATCAACACATCAATATTAGGATCCACCACATTGGTTTTGATGGAAAAACCTCACCCCCGCTTCCATGGAGTTTGTTGGTTTCCTCTAAAAACCATTTTCTGAGTGTATTTGTTTGAAAATAACAATGTATCCTTGAATTTAAATAAAAGAAAAAAAATTGAGGGTTGACCGAAGAATTCCTTTATTCTATCACATTAGTGTGATTTTCCTATCGGAAATAACTAACTATGTGCCCTGCTTTTCTGTACCTAAATAATTTCCCCATCCCCCTTATCCAATTTCTAAGGTGCTTCTCTCATCACCTTCGAAAAGTTGGATGTTGAAATTTCTTGGCACCATTATATTTCACCATTGGGTCAAATAAAACTATACATTCCACTTATTATCATTTTGATACACATGTGATTCACTGATCTCCATTTCAACATTAAGGGAAAATCAATCAATTTCCTCATAGCTATAAAAGTCAATGATCGGTAGGAATTTTCATAGATTCTGTTTTGGACCACCAAAGAAGTATTCATCCTTTCATTTGGGGGTAACGACAATTACATAGGTTTATCATGCAAGTATTGTGATTTTTTCCTCATATGACATTATAAATTGGTCATTTTTATTCATTTCAAGAAAATACAATTCCGTTTTAGGTCTGAGAGTGTGAGGATAATATTTATCAAAATATATTTTTTGAAATTCCTTCCACCCAATTTCTTTGATATCTTACTCAGGATTCAAAATCCTTATCAATTTCCAAGATTTATTAGCTTCGCCTTTCATATGATAAATATCCAGAAGAACCTTCCATTTTTTGGAACATTAGAGTATAGAGAAGATATTATCAATGGAGTTGATCCTTTGTTATGCAAATACAGCATTCGATGATATATCAAAATTTAGTGGTCTTTTTCACTTAAAGGACTCAATAACAGCTTGTTCACATGTAGAGGGATTTGGAGAATACTCTTGATCTAGGTTTCTATTTGAAACCTGAGTCAACTGAGAGTGTATCACAATAAAAATTTTTATTCCATCTCCCATTGGAATAGTTATCTCATTGGGGAAGTCATCACATAGCCCGTATCATTAATTATTTACCTGATTCGTCCTATTTTAACCATTTTCTTAAATAAAATTAAAATTAGGGATTATTATTTTTAAAATACAAAATAAATAAACTTGAATTTAATGAAATTAGAGGTATAACTTATAACTTATATTTATTTCCTGAACTTATGAATTTCGTGGAATGAATCTATGTTTTCCATGATGTATTTCCTAAGATATATTTTTATAGGATTTTTTTGGATTCCTTAATAATGGTTCATAATGAGATTAGTAATTTACCAAAAAAATATCCCCTAGTAATTTCAAACTAGGTTTGCAGTAACACATGTTTTTGTGTACCAGGTTTCAAGAATTTAGGCCTGACACACATTTTCATATATGTTAAAACTAGGAAAATCTATTTTAGAACCACATCATCTTATAGTATCCATATAATAATTAATTTTTTTGATAACACACTTTTTATATAAATTTAAAAAGTTTGGGGTTTTTTCTTACACTTAGACATATACAGAAGTATTTATCTAGTTTTTTTTAATCCAAATCCAAAGAATAACCAATCTTTTCCGCGGATACAAACTATAACAAATATGTTCTTTAAAACACATTAATTAATTATTTATTAAATAAAATTACAAATAATAAATCCCAAAATATATGTAAGTATAGTTTCATTGGTAATTAGATATATAGAATAACATCTTGAATATGCGTACCACAACATTATTGAAAACATCCTTAATATTCTTATAAAATTCTATATCCTTTAAATCACCATGTGATGACCTGAGGACAAAAATAAAAAATGGGCGATCTATAAATCTAGTAAGGGAATAAATTTCCCTATAAGGGGGATATGGAATAACTTATACCAACATGATGAAATGAATATAATGTACATAATGTAATGAAGATACTTGATTAAAGAGAAGAAATGAAAAGATCCCTTGCATGACTGTGTGACACCAAATGATGGGAAGGAGTTTCCTGTGAACTTTAGGACACCTTGTGAGAACTCTAGAAAGTATAGGGATGAGTATGGACATTGTACATGAATTTTTAGTGATGGTTAATGGGAGCATGGTGGGTTTATGTAGTAGAAGTGGGGAATTTCATTATTATTTATGTTTTTCACTCTATATAATAAAATAATCAAATCCACAAACCATCCCATGGTTTTTCCAATGGATTTTCCAAAATTGGAGCAGTTTTCATAATTTTATAATTACAAGGCCCTATATTAATAAAATAATTCACTTGATTTTGTGGAGGACAGTCATAATCTTAAAAAATGTTTTTAAATCATTAAAATATATTAATGGTTTTGGATGATTCATTAGGGTTCAATAAAATTATTCAAATAAAAAAGAATCAAATTATTATATATTTAAAACATGTATTAGTTTTTTATACCCATTATTTTATATATTACATCTCTTTTGATTCATTATGATGTCATTTTACCTGAAGTATATTTATATGGTATTTAATTTTTACTTGAAAATTTGACTCTCACATAAAAGTATGAAAAATTCATTGTAAGTTATTTTGGACGTTAGGATTCCAAAAACAATATTTATTTTCTCTAAATAATTTTCTAAATATTCTAATTTTCAATTTTAAAATTGTAAACTATATTTACTAATAAATTATAGGTTTTTTTATAAAAAAATATTTTTGAACCCTTATAAAAATTACATTTGACTTCATAAAAATTATTTGCTCATTTATATTTAATAAAATTTATTTATTAATAATCTTTTATTAAAATATTACTTAGAAAAAAATCCATTAAATCATCTATATAAATTACTTATTTTACTATGAATATTACCCACAAGTATTGTTCGTGTTTTATTATATCAAAATATAAATCATTTATAAAGTTACCATAATATGATTAAAATATAATCATTATTCTAAAAAAAATCTATATACACATTATTATAGGGTCCTAAAGCATATCCCATTAATATAACAGCAAACTCCCTAAGATTAATGTGTTTTTGGGTGATACTATCATGGGGTGGTTCGACATACATTGTTTCGTCCATGATCTCAATGAGCATGAAATTATCCTGTAAATAGTTTCAATCAGGCTTATGTTGTTGGATAAAATATTGGCCACTATCATTGGAAAATTCTAGTGATTATATCTCTCATGGAATCTCATTTAAATGGGATTCATAGGATATTACCCTAATAGTTGAGGCCATCACATCCATTTTCTATTTCAATTGGATTTGTTAAAACCCTATGTTTATACTAATCATTTAATCACTGTTCAATGTCTATAAATTTAATTTTAATGACACTAAATTTTATTTTAATAGTAATTAAATATAATAAATAAATTATAGTACATATTTTCTATAACCATATTTCATAATAAAACAATTTATTAAATCAAAAGTGTAATATTATTTCTAAAAATTTGGTCATTTGAATATCTACCTAGAGTGTGTTTGGAGATAGTTTTTATGGATTGAAAATTGTTGTGTTGTGTTCCTATAAGTGAGTTTTTTTTGCTCTTGTGATGGAGAGATTCATGGGAGTTATCTCAAAATGTGTTTTTTATAATGAGCCTTCTTAATTATTCTCTCATGTTTTGGTTTTAAATTATTTCGGGTGAGAAATGTTCGAGATGTTTAAGATTTGAGATTCCCCAGAACTACACTCCTATATATATTGTTAAACATTAATAATTTTTATTACAGCATATGAATTACAAGAGACACCCAAGATCTAAAGTTTGATATCTTTGGGATATATGTACATTTAAAACTAAAAACATTTTGCAATATTCATTTCATCCTCAATGATTCTCCACACATTTAACTTCCTTATATGATTCCATTTCATTTTGATTCTTTGGGAAATGGGGAAAATAATAAATGCGTGAGTCAAAAATTCAATTAAGGGATAAATAATGATAATAGATCATAAACAAACATCATGGGTAAGACATGTGTCAATATAAATGAACATTAAGATGAGTAAAATAGGAAAAACATGATCATAAGTACGCGATTCCTAACATGGTCATAATTACATGAGGAATAAAAATATCATAAGTACATGAGGCATAACATAATCATAAGTACATAATGGAATAACCTGGAAATTTGGTTGTAACATAATTTTGAGATATTCCTAACTATATCATCAAGGTTCATCACCAAGGATTCATAAAACATATTACCATTGAATAATTTTAAGATATATTTAGCTAATTAACTAGAGATCTATCAGGTCCCACCCATCATATTACCATGGTTTTCCTCAAAGTTATCATAATATATATTACCAAGAAATACTTCCCTAATATCTTTAACTACTATACTGGATCAATATCTAGGAACACCCTTTATATTCCATAATTACAATGTTCCATATAAGTAAAATACACATAATTCCATCAATAATCTTATTGAGATAAACCTGTTGGAAATTAAATGGGTATATAATGAAATTAGATAACAGTCTAGGTAACCACCAATAAATTTACAAAATTATTTCCATGATATTTAATTCATATATATTAAGGAAATACATTTCTTCTATATTTTCACCAGTAAATATTTATATGATTTTCAGGGTGAATAACATTCAATATGAAGAATCGTGCAAGGGTATTCATAGGGGAAGGAATGATTACACATAGTTGTTGATAAGGTAAGAAAGAGGAAGTGAGGTATCATTCTCCAGATAGATCATATTTCCATTAAACAACATGTACATAAGAATATGTATATATAGAAGAAATTTAAAATCCATGAGAAATAAAGAGAGTGAAAGAGAACATGAACATTGGTTAAAAAATTTGTGGATGGGAAAACTTTTAATGGATTAATGAGGATATCTTTGTTAGTATCCAACAATCATATTTAGAAACTATATGATGTTATCAATGTAATGTGTAGTGACCCAAAAGATGGAATGATACAATTTAGCAGTGAATGGTACATTCATGTAATAGGGATATCAATTTAAATATAAAAACACATTTTCTAATCATTTATTATTGCTTATAAAGTGTGTGGGAATTATCCAAAGTAAATATTCCAAGAGTGTAGGTCCAGCTAATCTTGCACCAGAATGGTGGTTTCGATATTACCTACTAACTCTTTTTTGGATATTAATCTATAGATGAATTTGTTCAAAAACCATGACAACATTCAATATCATGAAAGTTATGTAATTTCTAGGAAAACCCGCACATACTTTTTCAACAAATTTTGGATGGTTTTATGGCTATAAGAATCCATGAGCATTACAACAGCTTATCAAGGTAGTATAATGATAGGGAATAGTGATATATCATTGATAAAATAGTATTAAAATTATATTCATGAAGATAATATTATTTTATATATAAATAATAATGAATTTAAATGACTTGTAAAGGTAGTTGTAAAAGATGGGTGAGGGGTCCTTATTTTGGACGAGTACTAACTTAGGAATATACTTTAAGGAGAGGGAAATAAATCATAACATAAAAAATAATCATATTAATAGTAATATAGGTATTTTATATTACTATAAATCATATTAAATTGACAATCAAAGGCTCATAAAAAAGAAAAACTTGATTAGAAAGAAGTGGAGGAAAGATTCCATCAACTCAGAAGGATGCTTCTCAAATATAGAAATAGACTCATTAAAACATTGAAAGTACATTGGGGAGACTCTGTAGAGGGTAATTGTTAGATAAATCATTCTTAATGGCATTGGTGTGGAATGTGAGTAGATAATAGGGATTATTTATTCTTGATCATAGGTGGGATTACAGGTTAAAATATCGGTAATTTTATTATATAAGCCAACCACTATTGGTTGAAATAAATTACAAAAAATTTTATAGATTATAACTGAGTGGTATATTGTTTTTGTATTTTAAAAGGCTCACTAATTCAAAATATACCAACTATCCAACCAAATTAATGAGGAAAATCCAAAAATAATTTTTATCTTATGATTTTGATTTTTTTAGTTCCAACAAAGAAGGTATAAATTTATAAATTAAAATTTATGGTTTTACATATATTATTATATATATTAAATTCTATTATTAATAAATAAAATTATTCTTAAATTATTATTCATTCTAACACAATTACTAGGTCATAACATCATGGTGCTTTCTAAAGTAGCAATTTATACTTTTTCAATAAAAAATTTAAATTTGACAGAAATTTACTTAAAAATAACCACAATATAATTTTAATTTATTGATTAAAAAAATTAATCTTATGATTTAAAAAATATTTCTCTAAATATCCTAATTTCAACTTTTAAATAAATATCATTATCTATTGAAACTTTTCAATTTTAAATAAAAATAATCATTCTGACAATTATAAAAATTACATCAAACACCATTAAAATATTTTATCATTTAAAAAGTTTTTTTAAGATTATTTCATGAAATTAAAATTTCTCCAAAACTAATAAATTTAACATAGAAAACATTTTTACGGAATATGTTTATTGCCTCTAAAAAAATATAATTTTGATTATATCATTAAATAATCCCATTAATGTTACTCATGTAGTTTTCTAGGATTTGTAATGTTATTATGAAATATAAAATTATTTCTAGGTGATCATAATAAAAAAATATTTAAAAAACATATCTTTACTTAGAACATAATTTAAATTTTGTGGTGTTACATTATGTAACAGACCACATACTTCTAGTCCATTAATTTTCATGTTTCGAAATTTTATGGGTTTTCGAGGAATCATGAATTATTTTTAGAGTATTTCCATAGATATAAATATGTTATAGGTTGAATTTATGTTGTGGAGTTGAATTCATGAAATTAGGGAGAAATTCTTGGCTTGAATAATAATTTGTGTCCTCGGTAAGGGTAGTTCACTGGGTGAAATTCATAATGTGCACAGATAGATTCACTATGTGAAAGAATGAGGATTTGATTTCACGAACCTATCACAAAAAATCACGATTTGATCATTATGTTCATGATGTAAATTAATAAAGTCTTATTTTATCTTGGTGATGTATTTTTTCAGTTATAAAACTTGGTCTATTGATAATGTGAATAACCCATTCAAACCATTAAATTTCATCTAGAAGTTTTCGTATAAATCTGATTACACCATCAAATTTCCCAAAATATTCCAATTTTTCCTAAAAATTAGCTGGAGATAGGTTCTTTTTTTGGTTGTTTGAAAACCCTTTTGAAAGGGACACATCCCAAGCTTCCTATCTTCAAACAATGGTGATTCAAGGTGAGTTTTACCTCTTTATTTTATATTTTTTCCCATTTGTATTTGTTTCCTCTTGTTTTACATTTTCAAGCTATGGAGGTTGATAATTTAAATTATTATGGATTTATTTAAATTTCCATCTTTTGTTCATGGTGTGTTATTCTTGGAGGAATGTATATTCCTTACCGTAGAAGTTACTAAAGATCATCATTATTGTCCATTCTCATTTCGATAATTTTGAAACCCTTATGGTAGGGGATTCACTACTCATCCTATTTTTTATGTGAAGAAGTAAATTTATCATTATTTATGAACTTTTTTAATGTTTTAACTAACCATACTAAATATTAAATAGGATTAAATAATTTTTTTGGGATTCCACTATGGATATCGTATGCATTTACACCAAGTTAATGGTTTTCCTCTTGTTTTGTAGATATTAAACAATATATGTTTATTATTTTGATCATAATCATTGTTTTTATTTTGGTTTATCATGTTTTATATGATGAAATTAAAAAAATAACGCAAATATAGTAATTTTTTTATGTCAATATAAATAAATTGGCATGTCAAAATATTTAAAGATGGTAATTATTATTGGACAAATTTAAAAATTAGAATGCCTAATTGATATTAGCTCCCTAATAGTTTAATGAATCTATAATTTATACAAAATATTATTAAATACATCATAGATATTTTAAAATGGTTACTTATTTTTCATATGGTATTAACCTATTAATAAATTAAATGGATAATTTAAGATGGTAATGAATTGTTATTTTTACAAAAACAATTTTTTTGGGGCCATGTGATCATGTTTTCTTATGATGGATGGATGAATTAGTTTTAACACCAAGATAACGTGTTGAATTTATTTTTTTTCTCTACCTTGTGTTATTGATTTTAATGTGATCCTTGAAATTCAAAATGATGTGAGCTTTGGATAGATGATTGTTTGGATAGATATGGGAATTGAGGTCTGGGTTTGTAATAGTAGTTGATGCCTAAGACAGAGGGACTCATATACATGGTGTTGTTATAAATGGAATTGTGGAATATTAAACATTTTGAAACTAGGATTTTCCATTTTTCTATAAAATTATGAGATTTTAACTTATAAATAAATCTTTTTAAAAATACATTTGGTGAGGTTGCTTATTTTTGTATTTATTTCCCAACTCCTTCTGGTAGCTTGTTGAAAAAGATTTATGTATCCATTTTATGGTTTCTTATGATGACTGCATATATAATGGGAATTATCAAATGATAATAATAATAAATTTTTTTCCCATGGGGTTGGTAGATTTTTGGAATTCAAATGTTGATAAACCTTTAGTTACAGTGGGATTGGATGGATTATTCTTATTGGTCTTATGAAGTAGTTTATAATCATGTTAAAAAGATATTTAATTGGTTAAATTAATATTATGGGTAATGTGAATGTTTAATGCGAAGAATTTAATACATTATAGTATCTTGTAATGCTTTTATGATTTTAGGATATCTATCTCTTATTAGTGGCATCTGAGTGTAAGAAATAGAATAATTGATATTGTGTTTAAGGTTATGTGGTTTCCCATACTGTGATTTTGAGTTATATGTAGATTCCTATTTTATATGATTTACTAATCTACCCCCATCCATTTAGGTAGAGAAACTTATAGCCAGTGGTGTCTAGGACGTTTTTTCTTCAGTATCTCGGATATCATGAAATAGATGGCTAAAAAAACACTCTTACCCAATCTCTTATGCTAGTAGTTTTATATGATACTACATAGGGTGGTTGTATTTTCCCCATATATGTGTATATAGGTTTTTAATGTCTTGTGGTTATTTCACATACATTTATATATAGATATAGTATCTTAAGTATTACTATTGGTATGGTTTGTTTGGGTTGTGATGGATTGAGGTATAATACACAATGAACGAGTTATAATTTCATCCAAAAAACTAGTCACTTACTATCAGGATATTTGGAAGATGTGATTCATGAGGTGAATGATATGTGATTATGATCAGATTTTTTCATATCAGATTAGGTGATGAGTTGGTTTCTCATGTTGTTCATTATGCTTTAGTATGCCATCACTATCTTTTGGATGGTAGGATCTATGTAGGATCCTAATGATTATACCTATTATACTCAACCTCTATTTTTATAACTATTTATCAAGTCCAAAAGAGCTATTTGTTGATTTTGGTGGATTTTACAACTAGAAGAGTTGTTTTATATGTGTTTGAGTTTTGTGGTTACTGATCAGAATATTCATTCAGTACTTACAATTTCTTTTAAAGCATTTCTATTGTATAATATTGCATGAATATATCCGCATATCATTTATATTTTTTATGAACATGAGTTTTATTGTGCTTTTACCTTAACTGAATTTCATCATGCTCTTCATAGAGGGTAATGCCTCCAATATGGGTGTATGATATACCCTCATTGATTATTTCTAATGCATTGTCTGCAAGATGCTTGTTTTACATGACATTATATCCCTTCTCTCACTAATTTACTATGAAGGGTACCTTTGGGAATAGCATGTCATTAAATTGTGTTATTAAATATCTAGATTAATGGATAAGAGGTATTCTTGAGGTTGAAACATGTGAAGACCTATTGGGTTGATAGAGAAATGGTTTTAGGTTAGTTTAGTATCAAATGTAAATAAGGGACACTAGCTTGTATATAAGTATTTTTGGTCTCTATTGATTGTATGAACTGACTATTATTTTTACAATGCCTATTAACAGAACGGATTTTAGTTACATGGTAATGAACTCTAAAGTAATGATGCATCATTCATCTTTTCACTTGTATTTTAAATGGGTAGACCATAAGATTTCTTTGATACAAAATTAATTATTTAGTCATAAATATTAATTATTTTTGGTTTATCAGTCCCTAAAAAAATTTCCTCTGCAGGTATGGATCCATGTCGACATTAACATATGTTGAACAAAGAATAAGTTGTGCAAGATATTTCGTAAAATAACTAAAGGGGTGAGGCTGATGCTGATAGCCCTTAGAGAAGGATAGTCTAGTATTTTTAGCTTCAGATTCTATGGAATTATGATGACTCATTTTTAGAATTAGTGATAGAGGAATGCTTGGAGGAGGTGGAGATAGAATTTAGTTTAGTCCATGCTCAGAAGGATCACTGGGATTTATTGGTGGTGATGAAATTTTATAGATGACCAAGGAAGTGATGGTTCTTATTTCCTGATGATCACAAGGAATCAGTTATCTCAAGGGAGAATTCTCAATAATTGTTCGGAGTTGAGTTTATTAATTCTAGCATAATGGAGGATAGTATCCATGAGCTACTTACCCATAAACACGGGTGCTCCAACATGTGGGATTTTGGGATCAATTTTAGCAACCATATCTAATATGCTTCAGACCTATTTCAAGATGAGGAGGCCATGAAGATTCATTTAAATTAGGCTGGGAATCCAAATATCTTTCTCTAGACACCTTGTTTATGTTATCTATATATCTTGAGGTTTTGGAGAAAGAAGTGATTGATGGAAGGATGCCAGTTGGCACTAGATCATCATGAGAGGCGAGTCATTAGGATTACACATGTAGTAGATATTTGGACCAATGTTCCCAATTTCATAGAAAATATAGTTTTCATACATTCGGAGGTAGGTACCATCCTTCTTCATCTCATTTTTAAGAGGTGGTGTCTCATAGGCCCTTTCCAAGGCATTAGACATATATTATTTTTTAAAAAGGTAATGGTTATGAATAGGGAGAGTTTTCTAACATTATAATATGGAAATATGTGGAAATTATTCCACATCCAGTTCCAAAATTTGGGAAGTTCCAGCGGAAGAACCATTTCCATGTTGATCAAGACCATAATCAGTATAGGGGATATGGGAAATGTATATACCAACCCTATGATGGTCCTTATTCTCAGTGATAATAGATCGACCATGGAACAGATCATTAACAGAGCTAGAATGGTCAAAAATCAGGTCAAGGGTAGCTTCATGTTTTAGAGTTTCTCGATAAAAGAAATTCAAATAATGTTTTATGTACACATTTATTTCTTTCAACTTGTGTTCATACTTTTTTTTTGATTTAAGAGATATGAACTCCATCATATCACATATCCTAGTCTACGATTTTGTAGTTAAGGTGGGGAGACATACAATACCCTTTGATTTGATTATGATAGTTGGAGGACGATCTTATCATTATGAAGTATGTAGAGACTGTGAGAAAGTGTGGGGGTAGAAGAACTCTTGTGGTGACTTCCTATATTTAAATATATGTCCATATGACATTATCCTTAGAATGGAATGGTATTATTTCGTGTATAGAATCATAAATTTCATTAGGATGTAGATTTTTTCTATGATAGTGATAGAGATTCTACCATGTTCATTAGAAATCAAGACAAATAGATGTGTTATAGGCATGTTATATCCTTATCATACTTGATGACTAAATTGATGTAGATTTCGTCAGAGGTTCATCCAATTTTGTTTCCTAGTATTATGAAAGTGTACCATAATGAATTTCATAAAGAGGATTTGGAATTATCCCCCCAATGAGAAATCAATTTTTGGATGGACATATAGTTGGGTGCTTTTAAAATCTTGGTGTCTCTGTATAAGATGGATCCCTTTCCATTTTTGATGAAACATCTAAATAATGATGATCTTATACTGTGAGTTTATATTCATCCATCTATTTCACTTTGGGGTGATCCGAATATATTCATATGGAAGGTTTATCAAAGTTACCATATCTATATTAATTATTATTCCTTGAATTAGGTGGTAGTAATGAATAACATTCCGCTTCTATGGATTGATTAATTACTAGATCGGTCGAAAAGACCTATTTGGTTCATGAAGATTTATATGTGATTTGGATATCATTATATTGAGGTAAAAGATGATGATATTCCAAATTTTGATTAATGGAGTCCATATATTAATAATTTATTTATTTTAATGTTGTTTGGTGTTATGGATTCTATAGTAGTGTTCATGGGGTTGAATAACATAGTGTTGTGAGTGTTCCTGATTCAGTTGTTAGTGATTTTTATAGATGGAATCCTTGCCTAATTTTCATATGTAGAGGAGTACACAGAGCATATATGGGATATTTTAATAGTTATTCTTCATTAGTGACTATTCATAAAGAATTAAAACTGTGATATCAAGGAACATGAAGATCATTTTTTGGGGCATATCATCCCCAACATTTTGTAGTAATGGATCCATTAAAAATTGATGGGGAAATTTCATGGGTATCCCCCAAGAATGATGAAAAGGTGTAGATTTTTCATGGTATTGCAGACTATTATAGAAGGTTCATACCTAAATTATCTTGGATTTCAACACCTTTATCAACCCTGAATAAAATGTATGAGGCATTATTTTAGACTGACCAACATTAAGTATCATTGGATTGTCTAGTGTAGAATTTTTTCAGTTCCCTCATTTCTTCATTTTCTGGGAGATGGAGTTCATTCTGAGGTTTTCTATTATTATTCATGTCATGATTTGTGTATATTATTTATGAAATAGAGAGTATATATTTCTTATGGGAATCAAAATTTATTCCCCCCAAAACATAATTATACTCCCAAGATCTCGATTTGGTAGTAGATGTTCTTAACATGATGTTTTGGTGACATTACCTCATCAATCAATGATTTTTGGTTTTCACTAATCATAATAGCATGAGTTATGAATTCTCCTACCATGACATGAATTTTCATTAGTGATGGTGGATGAAATTCATAGAGAACTATGACTCTAAAATTTCATATACACTGAGAATGTCTAATTTTGTAGATGATGATTTGAGCATGAAGTCATGTAGCAATATTGTCTGTGAATTTTGAGATTCATGGAGAGTTATGGATGATATACGAGAAATGAATCTCAATATGGGAGAGGTATGTGTCTGTGGATTTATTTTTTATATGATATTGATATCAACTTTCATGATTTGAGTGTATAAGTCCCAACTAGGGGATTCTGAGGTGGAATTTTAGAAATAATGATTATGTTGCCTCACTTGATGGATGGTCTAAGGATAATTTGTCCCATGAATTGTATTGGGTAGTATTTTTATTCCATTACTGATACACTAAGAGGTTATCAGTGCTTTCAACAGATCATCCATTGTAGTATATACTAGTGTGATAATGAGGTACTATTATTTGAGAGGCTATTAATGGTGTCTTGGATTAAAATATTGAGCTTTTTAGTTCATGTAAAAAAAATTTATTCGCCTATAAGTTTAAATCTAAACATTGTGTTCATCATGTTTTTCTCGAACAATTCATTTTCCCTCAGTGGAAGTGTGATTACATTTCAATGGACTTCATCATATATTTACCTTTATCACATAGAAACTTTAATTCTATATGGGTGATAGTGGACTATTTCATGAAATCCAACCACTTCATAGAGATGCTAGAGTTGAGATCTATGGAGGTTTTTTCATTGAAATATCTTGAGGAGGTGGTGAGGCTCTCTTGAGTCCATAATAAAATAATAATTGATCATGATCCTTGTTTCACCTCCATGTTTTAGATACATGTAAAAAATTCTTGTTTATCCTAGTTGAACCTTGGCATTTCTCCAAATCCATAGACATTCATTCATAAAGAGTGGACCATCCATAATCATAATGATATGTTGTGTAATTATCCTATATATTTTGGAGGACCATGCATATGTCATCTTCTGATGGTCATGTTTTCTCAAAAATAATTTCTAATCCATCATTATTATGGAACTTTTTAAATATCTATATCACGTAAAATTCCATTCACATTAGTAAGTTTATAAGGTCACAGAGGCATGAATAATTTTTTTACAACTACTATAGAGAAAAATAGAGAACTTTTAGATGATTTGTGAGAGGATAAATGTAGCAAAAAATAATCAGAAGTCTTATAATAACAATAGGAGGAGACCTTAAGAGATTGAAATTATAGATCATGTTTTCTTTATGGTGAATCGTCATCAGGGGAAGTGAAGGATTTGTTGTGAGAGAAATATTTCTCCCAATTTTTTAGGCCATAAGATTTTTTTTTCTAATTTTAGA
Source organism: Viscum album (assembly GCA_963277665.1). Classification (NCBI taxonomy): domain Eukaryota; kingdom Viridiplantae; phylum Streptophyta; class Magnoliopsida; order Santalales; family Viscaceae; genus Viscum; species Viscum album. The sequence continues at coordinate 1,055,129,122 of OY728152.1, forward strand.
ACCATTGTATATCAGATAGCACTTAAACCATATGTGAGATATATTGATGATATCTTTCATGTATCATAGCTTCACCACTATCTTCATGAATTCACTCGCATCATTCATTAGGGATAGGTCAATATTAATGATGATATAACAATTTCATAGAAACCTTTAGAGATCTATGACCACTAAGAGAATTTGTTTGGTGAAATTATGGCATGGGGGATATAATATGATAACATGATATATAGATAAGTTCTCATTATCCTGATGTGTTTGATTCCTAGTTTCTATTTTTTAATGAATCATCGGCAATGTTGTTGAAGATTATCTAGATCTTGAGATGGTTTCTGTAGAGTCCCAAATCTTGACGTTCATGGACGTTACATTACTTTTGCGGAATACATAATACATAACAAAAAAACAACACTCAAGGACCTTAATAGTTTAGTGTCTTCCGAAACACAGAATTTTATCTTCTAATCATGGTGAATGATCTTCAACTTCTCCCATAAAGATCTTTCCCGTTTTTTTTCTTACCTAAAACCATTATTTATATCCTGGGGAAACGAAAACATAAAAAGGGTGAGATCAAGTGCACAGTAAGCATAAGTATAGAAAACATAAAACAATTCATAAAAATTTGAATGCAAAAGATTGAACATAAAATCAAAACATGAAAATCTTGAGCAAAGACATAAATCTTAGAAGTACGTAAGGAATATATCATAAAGGAACATCAATCTCGATAAAATACCATGGGAATAAATCATGTAATTGTGGAAACCATTTAGAACTTGTTATGATTTCCATAGAATCCAAGGCATTGCTGCCAAGACCATCTTAGTGGACAAAGTCCCATTCTGAATTGAGTTCACTCCTCATTCCAGTCCTGTAACACTGAACCAGATCAACATACCATTCCAGCCAAGTCTATCTCATGAGATATAAATCTTGACCCAATGCATTGTAGGGAGATATAGGTCCCACTCATCTCATAATGAAATCATTCTTACTTGTTCCACAAATTAAACATAAATCATTCATCATAACCCAAAGAATAAAATGGGTTTCATAAACATCATCCCATCATAACATAATCTATATAAAAAAATGGATATCATTTCATCATAAGAAAATTGAAACAATGTAAATCAAAGAGAAATTATACTTGAAACATACACATATGAAATAATTTCATTTTAGATGTAAAATAGTATTTACAAAACATTTGAAATGAATTCTTGAGGAAAATATCCTTTCTTCTTCAAAATTATTTCCTTTTCACAAAATGACATGAAATTTTAAAGGATAAGGATTTTATGGAAAATAGTAATAAAATATTGTAGATTATGCTTAATAAAAATTAGGTGTTATAAAGCCTTAAAAATCCGTTCGTGCCGTATAAGTTAAAAAAACATTATCCTCGTACTTTTGCCCGAAAAGTCAAAAACTACCTCGTAAAAGAATGATTCCTTACATACCATGTAATAAAAGTCAAAAATGGGTAAAAAGGACTTAATAAGACATTAAATTATTATTATAATGTATGTACATGAATGATAAATATAACCCCAGTAAATACTATGAATAAACAATCTCAGATAAAAACGAGATTGGAAATGTTATCCCTTAACTTAGGTCTGATATGCTTTGTACGTTTCTAAACCCACTTTATAATGATTTAAATAATTTCATTGACTTATTTTAGAATCATATTAATTGTTATGATACCATATATGGTTCAATTATGACTTTATATTACCTATTCTTTTGTAAGTTCTATGTTAAAACAGCATTTTGGGTAAACTCATTTTATTTATCATACATGTTTGGACTTGTTCATCTTAATATTTTTACTTAAATTTTAATTTACTTAATTACATAATGTAAAACATGATTTATATGTAATATATATTCATCATATAAAAATATATAAGATATATCTATAAATGGAATGAAATACACCGTTCATGCAGATGGTAGGTCGTACATATGCATGAACATGGTTTTCGTTTCCTTATTGAACTGAATGGAATTAAGTATATGACATAAATATATATATACATAAATCCAGTATCATTATTATATCATATATTTAATGATTAATTATTATATATACTTTATAATCATTCATGAATGGTTAACATGGAGACCGGATCTCATCGCGTCATGGAGACGGTAGTCCGTACGTACGCACGAGTGATGATATCATTACCATGATCATGGAATTGTATTGAAGTGTATGTATAAAATTTAAGAATCAATATAACATTACAATAATCATATATAGTTATTTATTTACACCATTTTACCCATCCAAGTAATGTGGTGGTCAAAGATAGTTTACACAACGGCGTGGAGACGGTATTCCACACGTACGCACGTGCGGTGATTTTGTTATCCGTAGGATGGATAGAAGGTGAAATAAGGTTGTTTAATATTTATAATAACATATCAGTATATATTTAATACTGATGTTATTACTTTATAATGATACAATTAAAGAAGAAGTAGTAGAAGAAGAATTTAACTTAAGAGAATCGGAAGAAGAGACTACCTCTTCTTCGACGCATCTCCTTTAAGCCTTCTCTTAGGGAAGAAGAGTTGGTCTTTTGAGGAGATAAGAACCTCCATAATTTTTATAGGGAAGTGGGGAAGTGAAATGGGAAGAGGTGGGCCGAGCTTCAAGGCTCAAAATGGTGTGAGGAGGAGAGGGAAGGGGTACCCTTTTTATAAGGGAGGAGAGGGGCACCTTTGGAAACCACAAAAATATTAATTTATAATAAAAAAACCCACATAAAAACCACAAAAAATGACTCATATTCGAATATTAGGTCATATATGGTTTTAATATCATCAACCAATAAAATTTAGACATTAATGGAATTTATTTGAAACATTATCAACTTGATTTATCCTTATTTAATCTATTTAATTTTATTTGTAGTAATAAGATTCTAAATCATAAATTGTTATAAATAAATACTTAGGTATTTTTAATTCTTCATAATTGGATAATTTATGACCTTATAGACCATATAATGTTTAATTTATAATTTTTGAATATTTTTGTTATTTTTAAGCATTTTTATATTATGTTATTTTTATAAAATAACAATAGTGTCAATTTTGACACTATTGATTTATTTGATTTTAAATAAAATCCACAAAGAAGATATGTTTGAAATAAAATATTTAATTGATTCATAACATGTAATATTTATCTAAAAAATTAGTGGAGCACATTTAATAGTTCAAATAATATTTCTTTTAATATTTCAAATACCATTTATGTGATATTTCTCTTAATAATGTAATTACTGCAACATTTGAGTATATTTATTTAATATACTAATTTGTTACATAAAAATTAATCTTAAAATACTAGGATGAAGATATATCTTATATATTTCATAAGAATACTTTTATTTAGATTTAAATTCTAAATCACCAAACTTTTAAAATGTTATATTTATTAAATTATGATGGTGACAACTCTGAAATCATTTAAAATAAAATAATATAAGTGTCATAATCACTTTTATAAGACTTAAAACGGTCATAAATTTGGTCATTGGATTCTTATGGTGTATATATACACTTTCAATATGTTTTGGTCCAGTTTGTGAGCCCTTTAATATGTATTAAAATTTCAATACAAACAATATTATTGATTTTTTTACTAAATAAATAATTTATGCATCATTAATGTATAAGCTAATAAGGTGGTTAAATAGCTCTTAAAATTTTCAAATAAATTACCATTAGGTAGGAAATATTTTTAGCTTTATAATGAATATTTATAGTCGAATTTATATTATTTATAACCCTATATTAAAAATATTTTAATTATTAAACAATGATTTTAACTATTTTAACTCTTCTTTAAATAAAATAATATTAAATGTCCTAATCTAATCCAATTGGACCTAAATGATCATATTTTATTTATAAGGTTGTTTTTGGACGAATTAAACTTATCCAACATAATTATGACATGTGTTAGGATAATATAACATCATTTTTACCCTTAGTTACCCTATTCACTTTTAACCGTGGTAAATAAAAGTAAAACATTAATATTCACCAACAATTATTTTCATCTTATTGAACCACATTTTACTTCTTGATAACAACAATGTATGTCGTATTTTTTAAATTCAATTAAAATAAGTTGTAAAATTTTATTTAAATGAAAGATTCAGTTTTTTTAACTACCACTAAGTGGTTTCACTATTCATCAAAGATCGACGTATTTTTGAAAACTACCAAAAATTCATCCTAATCTATATTTGATATTACAAATTCAAAAATGATGTCTATTTTTTGAAATTCAAAACATAGAAGTGGAATTAATAAATTTTAAAATTAATTCCCGTTATCAAAATAAATAGCGTGTTTTTAAAAAACAATAACTATCCAAAGATTGACACTTGTTTTTATCCAAATTCAAAGTGAAATTAATTCCAATGACCAAAATTGGATTAAATGGTTAAAATATATTCTAATTACACTTTAAAACCAGTAAAAAAGATAATCTATCCATATAAATTATTGCGATGAAAAAAGTTGTTTTTAATTAAAATATAGTGTGTTTTTACTATTAATCAAAATATGCACTTTATAAGAATAATATGAAAAATTTATCCAAATTAAAATTTCATATCCTGATTCCAAGGAAGAATTTTATTTTGTAAAATTGAACTTATAAACATGTAAAAAACTATATTTAAAGTGAATGCTGCATCAAAAGGTGACAAAACAGTATTTTTTGAAAAATACTTATTTTACGCAAAAAAATTTATTTTGTTCGCATACAATGTTCTAGAAAATATTTAAAATGAAAAATAATGTTATAAAATTCAAAATGTAGTTAATAATATTCATAAATTCTAGTCCATAATAATATTATAACAATATATCGTTGTTTAGTGAAACCCGGTATTGCGTACTACACACGCTATCGAGAAAGGTCGTGATTGCGTGTAATGCATGCCAGTCAGGGTTGCGTGTAGTGAAAGCTCTATTTGGTGTTGTGTATTACATAATTAAAACATATTTCATTTATACATTAAACAAAATCAATACTTATTGTTGCATAGAATAATTTCCACAATAAAAACTTGAATTTGTGTGTAACACAAGCTAAGAATAGTGTTGTGTATACTGCAAGCTAATTCGGTGTTGTGTATAGTAAAAACTAATTATGGTGTACTGTATAATAGAATAAATCAAAGAAATTAAAAATAATATATCTCCTAAAATCTCGGGGTGTTACATTCTACCCCCCTTAAAATCAATTTCGCCCTCGAAATTCAGTAGGGTTATAAATGGTTTACTAATTGAAAGTTTCTTTCATAGAAACCCACATCGTAAAAAGGAATAGTAAAACTTCATTTTAAAAAGGAATGTTAAAAATGTAACGGTTACCCAGATTAACTCATCACTGGGTTTCCACGTAGGAGAACATAGGTGGAAATATGAATGTTGAATAAAAATCTAACCATCGTGTTCTGAAGGAGAGTGGTAGAGGACATGGCTATGAAAAATCAAACAATCTCAAAGCCACAAATTTGTGATGATCTAAGATACCATCTAATTCATCAGATATGAGGGCACTAGGACAACATTTTTGATTTTCATGATCATTTCCCTAAATTTGATGAATTAAAAGAAATACATACGTTATTTTGGTACTGTCTCACTGTTGTTCGTGCCTTGAACAATTTCCACTTAATCTCTTAAAGAAATGAAGTTGAATATGTTATTCCTGAAGTGTTAGTAGATAATTTGATAGAATGATGGGTCATTCCAACTGTTTCAAAGAAAAGGTTAGCAAAAGTTATCAAATATAGATAAGCCTATCTATGGTGAGGTTAATCATATACGATTCCAAAAATGAACTTATAATTCATCTATCATACCGCTTAATAAAATAAAACCAGTTTCTACTAACCAGGGACATCCTGTAGGCCAGTGGTAGGCAATAAAGGACCGTCGCACTTCAGTTGTGGGTTTGATTCCCACATCCTTGTCCGACGCGATGGGCTGTTACCTGTCCTGCAGGTTTTCCTCTTTCTAAAATTACATCATTATGACATTCCTTCAATAATATCAAAAAAGGTTCTAGCCTTAAACAATACTAATATGTGTCTAACATAATCCATTCCAATATTTAGGCTTATCCAAAATACATATGTCCAATCTCATAGTATAAAGACAATTATTACTTGAAAGGTCACATAACAAGCATGTGAATACCATCATTTATCCCCCATATATCATACGATATATCTTGTTGGTTACATTCCAAGAATTTCAATACCTTAATCATGTATTCTCTTGAAAAATGAATACCCATTGAACCTTAGTGAAAACATGAATACAGTAAAAAGTTAACTCTTTCAACATACCAAAATCCCGAAATTTCTATATACTCAATCCATGATAACACATAGACCTTATATCAATCATGAGCTCATGAATACTATCAAACATATTATTTTCTCCTTATCCATTAATTATGAACATATCATTTTCCTTCCAAAAATATCTGAATATCCTTTCATGGTTACCAGTACCATTCAATATATACTTTAAAAAACATATTAAAAAACAATAGTGTAACATTACATTGATGTCTCTTTATTCTACAGTACCATGAGATTACTTATACAACATTACTCTTGATAAACATTTAATCATTCCACTACCTTCTTAAACCATTGATCGAGCTTGAACAATTATTTAATCTCATATATCATTTGTAGTCTCTTCATCATCATCAACATAAATACTACCCATATGACCATGATGATTCTCTTCATGAGATTTTTCATTAGGGCATTGGTTTGCATAATGCCCATACATTCCACATATAAAACATCTAATCATTGTTGATGTCGTAGCAATACCATTATCCTTCTCCTTGGTGTTAACTGGACCATTTCCTTTTCACTTAATGGATTTTTGTCCTTCTTTTCCACACCCAAAGCATCTTCTAGTTCCTTTGAAACGTTCTCTTTGATGCCTCTTCCCACATGATTTACATGAGGGTAATTGAACTTTCTTTCCTATATGAGAATCATGAAACTCCATCATTCTCTTATTAGCTGAGTTGGGATACTTACCAAAGATGAGATTATTGATCATATTTTGAGATTACTGATTAGGAATAATAACAATATTTGGACTTCCGGATCGAATTTTATTTGGTTGCTCATGAAGAATATCATTCCATTGTCCATCATATCCTCCATTATCGTGAATCTTCCTGTTGCCAGCCATTTTCTAAAACCCAAAAAGAATATTTTGAGATACCAAAATCATGATCAAGGGGGATTAACTCTAACATCTAACATCGTAGGTTAAATTATAAGATTGTTATCATAATTCTAGGACTATAACCTATACATATACTTAACCTTAGGGACATCCCTTGACATACCTTAGAAATATCTCTAGGGATATCAATAAAGTTTTCACATCCTAGTTTCCAATGTTTAACTACACCTTTCCTCTGATACCAACTGTAGAGGTCCAAAGCGTGATGTTCATGGAAATTACATTACTTTTTCGAAATACTTAATACATAACAAAAAAAGAACACTCAAGGACCATAATAGTATAGTGTCTATGGAAACTCGGAATTTAATCTTCTAATTGTGGTGAAAGATCATCAACCTCTCCCATAAAGATCTTCCCCTTTTGTTTTATTACCTAAATCCTTTGTTTATATCCTGGGGAAAAGAAAACATAAAAAGGGTGAGCTGAAATGCTCAGTAATGGTATGTATAGAGATCATAAAACAATCGATAAACATTTGAATGCAAAATCTTGAACATAAAATCTAAACATCAAAATCTTGGGCAAATACATAAATCATGGAAGTACGTCAGGCATATATTATAAAGGAACATCAATCTTGATAAAATAGCATGAGAATAAATCAGGTAATTTTGGAAACCATTTAGCACTTGGTATGATTTACATAGTATCCAAGGCATTACTTCCAAGACCATCTTAGTGGACAAAGTCCCATTCTGAATCGAGTTCACTACTCGTTCCAATCTGTTAACACTGAACCAGATTAACTTACCATTCCATCCATGTCTATCTCATTAGATATAAATCTTTACCCAATGCATTGGAGGGAGATATAGGTCCTACCCATCTCTTAATTAAATCATTCTTACTTGTGCCACAAAATAAACATAAATCATTCATCATAACCCAAAGAATAAAATGGGTTTCATAAATGTCATCCCATCATAACATAATCCATATAAAACAAATGGATATCATTTCATCATAAGAAAAGTGAAACCATATAAATCATAGAGATATTATACTTGAAACATACACATATGAAATAACTTCATCTTAGATGTAAAATAGTTTTTACAAAACACTTGAAATGAATTATTGAGGAAAACATCCTTTCTTCTTCAAAATCATTTCCTTTTCACCAAATGACATGAAATTTTAAAACAAAAGGTTTTTAAGGAAAATAGGCATGAAATATTGTAGATTAATATTAATGAAAATGAGGCATTATAATGCCGTAAAAATCCGTTCATGCCGTATAAGTAAAAAAACATTCTCCTCGTACTTTTGCCGGAAAAGTAAAAAAGTACCTCGAAAAAGAAATATTCCTTACAGACCATGTATTAAAAGTCAAAAATGGGTAAAAAGGACATTAAACATACATGAAATAATTTTTTAAAAAAGGGAGATGGATGAAAAATATAACACCAGTAAATACTTACGAATAAACAATCTCAGATAAAAATGAGATTGGAAAAGTTATCCCTTACCTTAGGTATGATATGCTTCGTACATATCCAAACCTCCTATATAATGATTTAAATAATGTAATTTACTTAATAACAGAATCATATTCATTGTTATGATTTCATATATGGTTCACTTATGACATTATATTACCCGTTCTTTTGTAAGATCCAGGTTAAAGCAGCGTTTTGTGTAAAATCGTTTTATTTATCGTACATGTTTGGACTTGTTGTTCTTGATATTATTAAATATATCCTGATTTACTTAATTTCATAATGTAAAACATGATTCATATCTAATATATATTCAGCATATACATATATATATATGATAGATCGATAAATGGAATGAAATACACCATTAATGGAGACGGTTGGCCATACGTACGCATGAACGCTATTTTCGTTTCCTTATTTAATTGAATGGAATTAAGTATAATGCATACATATATATATATATATATAAATACAGTATCATTATTATGTCATATATTTCAAGATTACTTATTATATATACTTTATTATCACTCATGATTGGTTAACATGGAGAATGAATCTCATCGCGTCGTGGAGACGGTAGTCCGTACCTACGCACGAGCGATGATATCATTCCCATGATCGTGGAATTGTATTGAAGTGTATGTATAACATTTCAGAATCAATATCACTTTACAATAGTCATATATAGTTATTTATTTACACCATTATACCCATCCATGTAATGTGCTGGTCGAAGACATATTACACCATGGCGTGGAGACTGTATTCCGTACGTATGCACGCACGGTGATTTCATTTTCCATAAGATGGATAGACGGTGAAATAAGGTTGTTTAATATTTAAAATAACATATCAGTATATAATTAATACTTATGTAATTACTTTATAATGATACAAATAAAGAATAATATGTAGAAGAATAATGAAACTTCAGCGAATCGGAAGAGATTACCTCTTCTTCAACACACCTCCTTTAAGACTTCTCTTAGTGAAGTAGAGTTTGTCTGTTGAGGAGATCATAACCTCTAGAATATTTTTTGGGAAGTGAGAAAGTGAAATGGGCAGAGTTTGGCTGAGCTTCAAGGCTCAATATTTTTTTAGGAGGAGAGGTAAGGGGTTCCCTTTTTATAAGTCAGGAGAGGGGCACCATTGGAAACTTCAAATATATTAATTTATAATAAATCAAACCCCACTTAAAAACATTAAAAAATGACTCATATTAAAATATTAGATGGGATAGGGTTGTAATCTGATCAGAAAATAAAATGTAGACATGTATGGAATATATTTTAAACATTATCAACTTGATTTATCCTTATTTAATTTATTTAATTTTATTTGTGGTAATAAGATTCTATGTTTTAAATGTTATAAATAAATACTTACGTATTGTTAATTTTTCATAATTGGATAATTTATGCCCTTTCCAACCATATAAATTTTAATTTATAATTTTTGAATATTTTTGTGATTTTTAAACATTTTTATATTTTGTTATTTTTATAAAATAACAATAGTGTCAATTTTGACACTATTCATTTATTTGATTTTAAGTAAAATCCACAAAGAATATATGTTCAAACTAAAATATTTAATAGATTAATAACATGTAATATTTATCTATAATATTTGTTGAGAACATTAAATAGTTCAAATAATATTTATTTTAAAATTTATAAAACCATTTATGTGATATTTCTCTTAATAAAATAATTACTACAACATTTGTGTATAATTATTTAATATACATATTTGTTACAAAATTTTTTATTAAAATACTAAGATGAATATATATCATATAGATTTCATAATAATATGTTTATTCAGATTTATCTTCTAAAACAACCAACTTTTAAAATGTTATATTTATTAAATTATGAAGGTGACAACTTTGACATCATTTAAAATAAAATAATATAAGTGTCATTATCACTTTTATAAGACTCCAAACGGTCATCTATTTAGTCATTTGATACTTATGGTGTATATATACACTACCAATATGTTTTGGTCAGGTTTTTGAGCACTTTAATATGTATTGATGTTTCAATAAAATCAATATTAATGATTCTTTTACTAAATAAATAATTTCGGCATCATTAATGTATAAGATAATAAGGTAATTAAATAACTCTTAAAAATTACAAATAAATTAACATTAGGTAGGAAATACTTTTAGCTTTTATGAAATATTTAGAGTAGAATTTATCTTATTTATAATTCTATATTAAAAATGTTTTAGTTATTAATCTTTGATTTTAACTATTTTAAATCTTCTTTAAATAAAATAATATTAAATGTCCTATTCTAATCCAAGTGGACCAAAATGGTCATATTTTATTACTAAGGTTTTTTTGGTTAAATTAAAATTATCCAATAGAATTAGGACATGTGTTAGTGTAATAAAAATATCATTTTTACCCTTAATTAACCTATTTACTTTTAACCGTGGTAAATAAAAGTAAAAAATTACTATTCACCAAAAATTATTTTCATCTTATTGAACCACATTTTACTTCTTGATAACAACCATGTATGTCGGATTTTTGAAATTCAATTCACAAAAGTGGTAAAATTTCATTTAAATTAATGATTCAGTTATATTGACTACCACTAAGTGGTTTCACGATTCATCAAAAATCTAAGTTTTTCAGAAAAATACCAAAAATTCATCCTAATCTATATTTGATATTCCAAATACAAAAATGATGTCTATTTTTCCAAATTAAAAGAATATAAGTGGCATTAATTAATTTTAAAATTAATTCCCGTTATCAAAACAAATAGCGTGTTTTTAAGAAACAATATCTATCAAAATATTGACACTTGTTTATATCCAAATTCAAATTGAAATTAATTTTGATGAACAACATTGGATTAAATAGTAAAAATATATTCTAATTACACATTGAAACCAATTAAATATATAATCTAACCATATAAATTATTGCGATGAAAACAGTTGTTTTTAATTAAAATATAGCGTGTTTTTACTATTCATCAAAATAAGAAAGTTATCGGAATAATATGAAAATTTTATCAAAATTTAAATTTTATATCATGATTCCAAGGAAGAATTTTAATTTTTCAAATTGAACTAATAAACATTTCAAAAACTAGATTTAATGTGGGTGCGCCATCAAAAGGCGACAAAACTGCATTTTTTGAAATATACTTATTTTACCAGAAACATTTATTTTGTTCTCATAACATGTTCTAGAAAATATGTAAGCTGAATAATAATGTTATAAAATTCAAAATGTAGTTAATACTATTCATAACGGCTAGTCCATAAAAATATTATAACAATATATCATTTCTTAGTGAAACCCGGTATTGCGTACTACACACGCTATCGAGAAAGGTCGTGATTGCGTGTAATGCAAGTCAGTCAGGGTTGCGTGTAGTGAATGCTCTATTTGGTGTTGCGTATTACCTAATAAAAATATATTTCATTTATACATTAAATACAATCTATACTTAATTTTGCATAGAATAATTTCCACAAAACAAACTTGAATTTGTGTGTAACACAAGCCAAGAATATTGTTGTGTATACAGCAAGCTAATATGGTGTTGTGTATAGTACACGCTAATCTTGGTGTAGTGTATAATAGTATACATCAAAGAAATTAAAAATAATATATCTCATAAAATCTCGTGGTGTTTCAGTTTCTCTTCGTTGATTCCATGTTTTGTGTGAATGATCATGATTTAGAGGTATCTCCCCTAGGAGAGTGTTTTAGATATGGTTTTTAGTGTTTTTTATCGTGGAGAATTATTACTCAATGTTAGACGGTTTTTCTCATATGAATGCGAGATACTTGGGAGGTATCTCATGTGGTGGATGTTCGGACGACCCCCTCCCTTTTCATCTCTCTAGGTATGTTTTTATGTTCTTGAGAGTGAGAATTTTTTGAGAGGTATCTGATGTACGGTACAAAATACTTCTAGCCCATTTAATTATGTGTTTCCAGTGTCTCTGGTTCTTATATTAATATCAGAGTAATTTTGGGTTTGTTTTTGAGATGAAATATTATTACATTAAGACTTCACAGTGTGAAGGGGTATTCACGAAGTGGAGCTATTCTCAGCTCGAATATTAATTCATGAGCTGATTAAGGTCAGTTATCAAGGTGAAATTCATGAAATGTACAAGTAGATTTATGATTGGAAAACATCAGGACTATATTTGTTGAATATGTCACTATAACATCATTATGTGAACATTGAGTTCATAATAGGAATTAATTGAGGTTTATTAGATCTAGAAGATTAATTTTTTGAGGTTTCTTGAAAATTTGGCCATTCTTATCATGAATAATGCATTCACACCATGTAATTACATCTAGAATTATGCCTATAAATCCAATTACACTCTTATATTTTCCCAAAACGCACAGATTCTCTTTTAACTCTAGGTATCTATGGATGCTTCTTCAGGGTGTCTCAAATCTATTTAAATAGGGATTGATCCTTGTCTTCTCATGTTCAGTTTATGGTGACAATTTGAGTTTTCTCTCATTCTCTAATGGAGTTTTCTCGTTTGAATTTTTTCTTCCCATTTATATTTCCATGTTATGGTTGTTGATCTCCTTAATTATTACAAATTTATTTTTATTTTTTTAGTGTGGCTATTGCACAACATCATTGAAGGGATATAGATTCACTATATGAGAGTTCATTGGTTATTTTCATTATTATGTATTTTTTTTGAAAAAGGTTAGAAACCTTGATGTAGAGGATTTTTTATCCTATAATTTTATGTACAATTATAATGTTATAATAAATTATCGGTTTACATAGTAGTGGAATTAACATTGATAAATATTAAACATGATTAAATATTGTTTTTTTGTTATTGAGGTCACCTGATTTTCAAACATGTAACTGCCCTGCCTCTTATTTTTCTAGATGGTGTGCTATATATGTTTATGATTTTTATTTCCATGTTGGTTTATGTTACAGTGTAACATGTTTTATATGGTGAAAATTGATAAAGAATGTAAATATGGATACTCGTTATGTCTAAATAAAAAAAAGGAATGTTAAAATTCCTAAATCATTTAATCTGTGTTATCTAGATTATGAAAGTGGAATTTTTAAATTAAATGTTCTTCCATATAGTTTATAAAAACAATAAGTTATACTTGAAATAAGATTAAACAATTCATATTTTTTGATATTTAGTGCATTAGGTTTCCTTTCTTTATAAATTATGAATTAAATAATTGGTTAATTCAATATGGAAAAAAATTCTTGATATAAACTATTATTTTGCCTCAAGAAAGCCTCTTTTCCTATTAAATATAGATTCTTTGGTTTTAGGGCATTGATACCATCTTTATTTTTTTATTCATTTCATGTATTATTTCTCTAAATTTGATCCATTCATTGAAATGAAATGTGTGTACAAGATGGACGACTGTTTAGTGAGATATATACAGGAAGGCCTAGGTTTGTGGTAATGTTTTACACCTAAGATGACAGGATGTATGATCATATGCATGGTGGCATCATGGATAAAATAAAAACTAATGGAAAATGTTCAGGTTGTGATTTCTTATTTTATTATTTAATTTAATAATTTTGTAGTCTTAATAAATCTTATTAAAAGGTTTTATATCTTCGTTGATTGGTTATGTATTCCATTCCTCACTACATGAGGTAGCAGGTTGCACATGATTTATGAATATATTTTATGTTATTATAGGTTTATTTATAAAGTATATTGAATTATGGTATGATAATGAATAATAAATGTTTTATCCCCTGGGGTTTGTGAACTTTTGGAATAAATTTTTTGATAAACCATATAAAATTGTCCGATTTTTTGGATTATTCTTGGAGGGAATTTTAATTGGTTTATGATCAAGAAAACTGGTTTTTAAGAGTTAATGGAATTATTAAATATAATGAGAACTTTTAATAGAAAACAAATAATTAAATCAATGTATTTTTTAATTTTCTGTGCTTATAATATATCTTGTCCTTAGAAAGGTAATCCATGTGTCTTAGAGAAAATAGATACCATTTATATTATGTTTAGGTAGTTTCCTATAGTATGGTTTTGAGTTATATGTATATTCTAATTATATAATATTTCATATGCTACCCCTCCCATACTAGTAGGACAACTAAAAAATAGTGGACATTATGAGGGTATTTTCCCAACATCTATATTGGTGAGGAATGCATGGATGAATACCCTCTCTTTCCCTATTCTATTATCTTGGTAGTTTTATGAGCCAATAAGTAGGGTTGTTATTTTTACCATATATATATGTGTGTATAGGTTTGTAATGTATAGTCGTTATTTCACTCACACATATCTCTAGGCATAGAATCCTAAGGATTACTATATTTTTGTTTTTTATTGGTTATGATGGCTTGATGTATAATATATGATGTTTAGGTTGTAATGGTTCTCAAAAACTACTTGGATTCTCTCTAGAGATGTAAATGACAAGATTTATTGGGTGCATGATATGTGGGGATGATGATATTTTGTGGTTTATGAGTTGCATGGTTTGTTACAGCTTCCAAGGTGTCTTCAGGAAGGATTTCTTTTGGAGAGAGATGGCTCAGTTTGTATGTAGTTGGGGGAAGAGTGTAAAACTACTAGGGAAGTAGTAATGTGGTACATTATTAGATATATTTTTTCTATAATATTTTTCACATATAAAATATTTTGTGAGAGAGACTTTGTGAAGGTAGAGACTCACGATACCTGATTAAGTAAAGTGTTGGTTTAACTTGTAATGCACTGAGCATTAATAAGATTTCATTATATTTTGAATGATGTTAATTTGGGAGGATCCCACTAATAGTACATGTTATGATCACCCTAAATATATATAATTATTTATAAGGTGTATAGGACCCCGTTAGTTATTTGAGTGGACATTACTAGCTCACAGAGTTGTTCAAGAGTAGTTTGGGCATCATGGTAACTGTCATGTATTTTCTTCAATACTTGTAGTTTTTTTTGAATATTTTTTGTGAAAAAAGTTTCAAGCATGTATTGGGATCTATTTTTACTTTTTTTATGAGAATGATTTTTATGATGGTTTTATCTTATCTATATTTATTCATATTCTTCATAGAGGTTAATTCCCTCCATCTATGTTGTTGACATACCCTTTTTTCTTTTCGCTAACTCGTGGCCTATTAGTGACAGGATTTGGGCATCACTCTTGTCCTTCTATCACTAACATCCTAGAAGGGGTAAAATTAGGGGGAAGGTTTCATGAAATAATTAAACATTTTTTTAATTTTCTTAAATTAATATAGTTTCTTATGATATGTATATTGTAATTCACTCCTGGTTTCATAAAGAATTATTATGGTTTTAAAATTAATATTGTTTCCACTGATGAAAATTTTATGAATATATGATTGAGGTCGAAAATTTTTTAATCCATTTTCTCCAAGATGTTATAATTTTTGAACAAGGGAATTTGATTACCTGATTGCAGTTTTGCATTGAATGTACACATAGATAAAATTTCAAAATAGAAGAACAAATGTTTGGAAGAATGTCTAAAACTTTTACATCAATATAGCTTGTCACATTGAAATATTTAACAAAACAATTCTCTTATACAGGATAGATTTATCTAGAATAACTAAAGAAGTATATAATCCTTATGGAAAGTCTATGTCTAGTACTAATGTTATAGAAATAAATTCATCATTTTTAAGTGTATATGATATGAAATGTACAATTTAAATCTATTATAAATAAACTGACTGAATGGCCTGATGGATGAAATTTTTATTAATTTTAGATAAGCCCCCTTTTATGTGTAAAGAGAGGGAAAACAAGGACTTTAAGGACATCAAGACTTTAACAAAAATCGATTAATAAGGGGTTGCAACCTAGAACAAAACATGAGGGAGTGCTTCAACCAAGTATCAACATCATTAAAGAGCTTATCTATATGTATTTTTAAAATATATGGTTTTTAATTCCACCATCATTAGTGGAATATTTTAAATAATGAAGTATTTTTTTGATAATATTCATCTAAAATGTAATATATATATATATATGATATGTGTAACTTCCTAGTTCTGAGTGCTGCCCAAAGATGCCCCGTACCCGGTTGGTCACATGGCCTCAAGCACATTTCCCTAAACGCCAGAGGATACCAACTAGTAGTGTGGGCCATGGGTGTAATATTGTGTAAAATATGCTCTCATTGGCTGAGTAACATAGAAAAAAAAATAGATAACTGTAGAGGACGTTGTAATATCGTACAATAAGTAAACAGTGGAATACTGAAATTAAATAAAAAAATAGAGCACATATATAAATAATGCATGCAACATATGTCTGAGAAATCATCCAAACATATCTCAATGATGAAATACAATATTAAACCAAAATACATAGAAAACGAGTAAACTCCAGCAGCATCACAAGCCTTAGCCATGACCCATTTTCACTTGTACCACATCAATCAAGTACCTCAAGTAGAAGGGATCCTAACCATATCTATAACTGCAATAATATAATCTATTAAGCCCCAAATCATGACCCAAATAGGCGTGAGAATAATCCCTGTAGGAAACTACCAAAAACATGTGCCTAACTATCAGTGAATATATATAGCAGGAAAATATGAAAAATAAAGTAATAAACCAGAATGTACTCAATGTAAAAAATCCAAAAGATTAATCTAAATTCATTTACATTTACCTTTTATTCAAAAAAACAAGAGAAAACTTATGGAAAGCTATCATAGTCTAAAACCTCTAGTCCAGCTTAGACAAAAGACTCACTGAGGATTCACTCACCATCAATTCCCCCTCTGGTCTTGTAACGGTAAACTATAGACTCTTTGAGGAAGAACTCAACATCTAACATTCGATGTGGTCTCGTGATGTGTAACTACAGACACTCTAATAGAGAACTCACATCCATCACCCTTATTTTCTCACAATGTGAAAAGTATAACAACCACTCTAGGGAAGCCCTCAGTGTCCATTCCCTATATGGTCTCACTACACCATGTTCCCCCAGACATGTTTAATATAATTGTGCACAAACAATATCCAACATCCAATGTGAATCTCAAAATACTACTTCTCTAAACAACTACAATTCATATAACATGAATTTCCAATAATTATTACTCCATCCCAACAGCCCTAGGCATGGAAATAAAAAAAACATCCAAACAGGAAATTCTAGACCCAACGACCAATATCAAACAAATATGGGAAAACACATCCATGGAAAGTTAATAATACCTATTCATAATCAAACACCCCTACATAAGAAATTAATGAAAATCAGGCATTAATAATGAAAAATTACCAAAACACGCAATACCCCTGACAAGGGTATTGATCACATTTTTCACATATAACTCAGAGAAATCTACGGAAAAAAACAAACCAGTAACCTTGATGTTGTACGATCGATATAGTTGAACCCCATCATTTTAATGGACCTAGAATGTGGTATATCTATAAAAACATCATGAATGAACTACTTAGGATATCTCCTGAAATAGGATAAATCATTATAAGAGGCTCTATAAGGAGGAATAAATCACTGAGGTGATTCCTACACAATAAATGGAGTTCGATTTGGAGCATGGACAATCGATCAGTGGCTCGGAGAAGAATCATTGCTCCATATCGCTCATGGAAAAGATAGATTCAAAACAATATGTTTCTGTAGATGATATGCAACCCCAGTCGGATATAGAAATTACAAAAATACATAGTTTGTTCCCTATCAATACATAATGTGTATAGGCCTTTAATGGGCCCACCATAAGCGGCCCATCCACGTCATCACACATCCAAGACATTGTTTTAGGGTACATGGGGTGTACAATGAAGTACAAGGTGTGTTCTCCTAATTTTACATCTTCCCTTTTTCCTAAAAAGCAATATGAAAAAAAGATCTACACCTAAAAAGAAGATCTGCGTTCTTACAAACACCCCCCATTAAAGAATTTTTCCCCGAATTTCCCTAGCATGGTGGAGATGAAGAAGAATCCTCAAGAAAATATTCCCACTAAGATCATACATCGGCCTCCCTCTCCCATGTTTCATCTTGTACTCGCCCATGCTGCCATAGCACCTCTACCAAAGAAACAGACGAGCCACAAAAATCCTTCGTGATAAGATCAACAATCCGAAGAGGATGCTCCCCGAATGATGTGTCTACCTAAAAATAATCATCCCCGGGTCGAAAAACGTTAGATGGGTCTAACATGTAACATCATACATGGGACATGTGGATGACATCATGCATAGCCCATTACCTCTGAGGTAACTGCAATCCATAAGAAACAAGCTTGACTCTCTCCAAAACCTCAAACATCCCAACGTATCTCTATGAAATCTTATCATATCTCCTAATCCTCATGTCTCCCAACCACAGTGTGACAAGTATGAAAACCTGATCTCCGGCCTTGAACTACAGAGTTCACCTCTGATGATCAGAAAAAAATTCTTTCATGATTGTACAATACCCATTATCTTTCTAACCAACTGTATCTACTTCATGGTCTCCAGGAAAAGACAAGGTCCCATCATAACTACCTCTCCTCCCTCTAGCCAAAATAGGGGTGATCAGAATGGCCTAGCATACAAATCCTTATAATGTTCCATCTGATTTTGTTGAAAACTATTATTGTAGGAAAAATCCAACATTGGTATGTGCTTCTCTCAAAAACCTCTAAAATATAGGATGCATGCTCGAAGCATGTCCTCCAACACCAGAATTGTGTGCTCATACTGGCCAACTATTTCGGGATGGTAATTTGTACTCAGAAGTACCTATGTAGAAAAATCTCTATGTAATCCCTACCAGACCTGATAAGTAAAACAGACATACCTATCTAAAATAATGGATTGCAGAACCCCATGCGAATGTATAATATCTTGGATGTACAACAATCCCAGTTCATCAACACTAAAGGTCTCTGTTACCAGAAAGAAGTGTGAATCCTTCGTGAATTTTTCTACGACAACCAACTGTATCACTACTTTGAGGCAATCTTGGAAAACCTATCACAAAGTCCCTTGCGACATCATTCCCCTTCCACTATGGAATAAGAAACTGCTACAAAATCCATGTTGTCAGCTGATGCTTCGCCTTCAACTTCTGATAGGTGGAATATCTCATGATAAAACCAGTGACATCTCTCTCCATGTCTAGACACCAATAATGATGGTGTAGAATTCTATACATCATGGAGATACCATGATGAACTGCCAAAACTGTAGAATGAAAACCCTGAAAAATCTCCTCATGTATGACTATTGACACCCATACATGTCTCTAGAAGTGCAAGATCTCATCCATGCCTATTTTCCATCCTAGAGAAGGGTTTTCTCCTAAAATACTATCTCCTAGAATTAGACCTTCATAATCTGATAGCTACCTCATTTTAATTCGGTAATTTAGATTAGAGGTAACATCTACATATGAAAGAAACGTCTGACCTTGTCTTTCATGAACATCCAAATGAATCTCAGATAACAAGGCCATAAGATTCCAATCACTACTAGCCTCTTGAACTTACAATACCAAAGTCCTCATTCTCAATGCATCAGCCACTACATTGACTTTACAAGGAATCTAGGAAAGTTCTAAATTGAATGAATGAAGGTACTCAACCCACCTTCACTGTCTCAAATTCAGATTGCACTGAGTGAAGATATACTTGAGACTTTTGTGGGAGGTGAAAAACACAAAATGTTCTCCCAAAAGATAATGTCTCCAACAGCACAAGGCATGAACAACTAAATCCATCTTGATATCTTGTGTCGGGTAATTCCCCTCATGTGGACACAAATGACGAGACTCGTACCCAACGAATACTTCCAACTTCATTAGCACTTATCCCCTCCGGATACCAAATGCATCATAGTTAATAGTGTAACTCTTTCCCAGCTACATTAAAACTATAATAGTTGTGGATTTCAACCTCACTTTCAGCTTCTGAAAGGATGAATCTTAGAAATATTTTCATAGGTACATCACACCCTTCTTAGTCAGGCCCATAAATGGAACTACTAAGTGTGAAAATTCCTATATAAATCACTTTTATTAACCATACAGATTTTGAAAACATTGTACCTTAAAAACATTATTTAGATGCTCCAATGAATCCACTACCCTCACTTTCAATGGGTCTACTAATACACTTATCTCTGAGATAACATGACCCATGAAGTGAAACCGGTCCATTCAAAAGTGTAATTTTGAGATCATAACTTATTACAGATGCACTCTCAGTGTACTCAAAATGATCTCAAGATGGGTTACATGGTTGTGTATAGTGTAGGAGTATACAAAGATATCATCTACAAAGACCACCACGAAATAATCCAATTATGGATTAAACACCAGGTTAATCAGTGCAATAAAAACCACAGGCATGTTTGTGAGACTAAACGACATAACCACATACTCATATAGACCATACCTGCTTGGAAAGGATATAAGAGGTATATCTGATGGTCTATCATGCAGCTAATGATAACCAGAAATCATTTCCATCGTCGAGATCACCTGGGATCCTCGATGTTGATCGAAGAGATCATAAATCCTCTATAAGGGATATTGGTTCATTACTATCAACTGGTTCAGCTTCTGATACTCCACACAAAGTTTGAGGGTACTATCCACCGTCTTTTCAAAAAGCAGCAGTGAAACCCAAAGAGAAGTACTGGGTCGAATGAATCCATTTTCATGTAACTCCTCTAAAATCTTCTTTTGATCTTGTTTCAAGGGTGTACCCATCCTATAAGGAGGTATGGACCTCTGGGATACTCCTAGAACAAGATCAATAGAGAAATCCACCTCTCACTCTGGAGGCATTCCTAAAAAGTCCTATGGAAATATCTATCTGAAATAATCTACCACTGGAGTAAATTCCATCTGTGATGTACCATGATCATCTTGATATAGACTATTAATCTTGGTTGTAACACCTCTGAACTCATGATTCTGAGGTCCATCTCTACTCACTTGGACATCTCATTCTCCCTTATGTAGAAACAAACCACCCTTTGGTGACGTCAAACTCACCCTACGATGATATAAATCAAATACATCATATAAGGGAACCAACGATTCCATTATAAAAATGACATAATAGCTCGTCATCTCCTAAAAATAAATTTCTCATAAGAAGGGACACCCACCATCCTCAAGAGGGAACTCCTTTAACTAAGGCGCACTAGCCATTATAGTCCCCAATGCAGTGTCGAGCATCAAGATATCAGCAGAAGTAATGATACATATCCCAATGTACTCCACAATAGCAACAGATATGAAACTATGGGAATACCCTGTATCAGAAAGTGTAGATACTAAAACCAAGGAACATGAATCGCACCTATAACTTTAGAGGGACAAAGATCCTTCTCCTCATGTGTTTTCTCTATAGCAAAAGCCTGACCTACACCATGTCCATGTTAATGTGTCTTTGATCCCTAAGCTGATCCACCTAGTAGTTGACGAATGTCGTATCTCTGACAAGTACAACCATGACCTCCACCTCAGCCTAAATATCCTAAAGAATTCCAGTTCCCTAACTGATGTGGGATTGGTGGTCCTAATTTGGTATGAGGTGTCGAAACTGAACCCCTATCACTAGATGCTGGTGATAAAATCTAACAAAAACATTGAAGATGACCCATCTTATTGCATGATTGGCAGTCAAATTGTTCTACTGTGAAATGTGGCCTCATATTCCCTCTCTTCTCGCAATGGTATCCTACCACCATGCTACCTGAAGAACTATTCTGCCTATTCGGAACACTATGTGTAGACTCCCTCTAGCTCTTCCTACTATCAGTCGGAGGGGTACCAATTCCGGATGTCTCACTACCCTGGCTCACAACTTTAGAATCCCTCAAGGTAAGCTCTATGATCATCATATAAATGACTATTAATGTGATGTATGTCAACCTAATGATGTTCACCTAAGATCAGATGTCATGCTTGAGACAATTCTCAATCTTCCTAGATAGAATCAAATCATCACCCCCTTGAATGGGTGTGAAGATCTATTGCTCTATGAAGCGAGAAGAGTAATCCATGATTGAGAGAGTACCCTTCTCCAACTCATGAACTCTCATGCTTGATCATCCCACAAAGTCAATGGGTTGATTTAGTAATAGAAGGTCCACTAGAACTCATCCCAAGCCATAACCTGCTGGAGTCCCTTCTGTGATATCACATCCCACCATCTCTTGATGAAATCCTGAATCATGGGCATAGAGAGTTTCACCCTCCTCTCTATAGGAATATATTGATTCATGAGGATAGATAGAATGGCTTCTAATAATTACTTTGTATCCTGAGTTCCTCCAACCCTTGAGAAGGTTTGAGGTTGTTGCTACTGAAAGACCCATGACAACTCTGCCATAGAAGGGGAAGGATGCAGTGCTCCCCATAAGGACTACATAAACCTCATAAATACTTCTTAGAATCATGAATCAGAACCTACATTAATATTGATAGCTTGTTCGATGACATGCATGATGATAGGATCTTCTAGTAGTATTTGATCTACTATATCTGGTGTCTAATTGTTTCCCTTTATCTGGCATAAAAACGAAGGATGTCTCGGTGGCATGACTATGCAAGGTCAAGTGCTAACCTCAGTTTAATATTATCAAGGACTTAAACATAGAAGTGAAAGAATGGAACATGGGAAAGAATACATTCCATATTTCTAAAACATGGATACACGGCATGTATAACCACTTATACGACATGTTCCCTTAAGACATTACATGGGTGTGTACTTCTGCCAAACCTGATCGTGTAAAATCCTTACACACGGTGAGTTATCCTTGAGACACATTATGTACTTTAATCATTTTCCCCCATCTCAAGCTCCTCTACACAACTATACACACGGTTCCTACCTGGGTGACTCTGCATGGAGTGTGCACCCTGGACAGAGTGTGTATCACTTAATTCATAACCATCTCTGTCGTTAGTGACACGGTTAGTGACACAGTTGACTCTACACAGCATGAAATAACAGAACATGACATGTACATCTTGAGTTTCATTCACCCATGACATTGGTCACATGACTGGACACATGGCTCTTTTAACATAGCATGTACACCAAGTACACGACGTGTGTCACCAGCAATTTCTAATCCTTGTGTCTCTTCCCACAAAGCTAGTCACATGGTTTTGGAATACACGTCGTGTACATATAGTACACGACATGTTCTCAAGAAAAGTGTTTCCCTATCATACATAAGGATACATGGCATGTATTCATCAATACACACCAATTATTCTAGGTTTCCCTAGATAATAAGACTTAGAAATAACTTTGGAATCCATAAAACTCTGAAACAAATATTAATGTACCAAATTATGATCCGTAGTGGCCCATACTCCCCATGAATCAAATATTGACATCGTAATCATGTATATCACATGTATAACAGTGCTATAAAACACATGATCCATAAAATTATGATTTATAAGGGCCTATAACTCCTTTGGGACCAATGTTTGTCCCCCATTCAAATGAATCTTTAAAAGTTAGCAATACCCGATCAAAAAGATGGTATTTTATCAAGGAAAATATCACAACTACATGCATATATTGCACAACATCTATCAAAACACAATGAAATAGGTGGTCTATTTCCCTTAACCATACATGAATCAATATAATTTTTTTGGGCCGAATAGCATGACCCAAACATGTGTGATACGAATCCTAGTAGGAAACCAAGAAAAGATCTGTGCCTAACTATCAATGAATATATATATATATAGTATAAAACTATGTAAAATGATGTAATAAACAAGGGTGTACTTAAAGTAAAAAATTCTATAGTTTCAACTACATTCATTTACATTTACCAATTATTCCACAAAACAAACACCAGAAACCCTCAGGGATGTTCTAACAGTATAACCCCTCTGGTTCATCTTAGACAAAGACTTCCTGGGGAATCTCTCATGTCAATTCCCTATATGGTCTTGAAATAGTAAACTACAGATGCTCTGAGATGGCACTCAGCACCCAATTCCCCATGTGGTCTGACAATGTGGAACTACAGACACTCTGAGGGTGCACTCACGTCAAGAACCTGGATTTTCTTTTAATGTATGAATACTATTTTCATGGTTCTTTTTATGAAAAAGGGGTGGTGGAATGATTTAGGAGTACACACCATGTACTTCCTTGTATACTCGATGTAACCTGGCACTATGTCAAAGAAGTGATTGGTTGTGTTACGATGACATACATGGCCGTGTGATGATGTTTCAGGGTAGCTTATGGTGGTTCTGTTAAAGGCCTATACACGCCGTGTATCCTTAGGTAACACACCGTGTATTTTTTATTTGTTATATCAGACTGGGATCACATCTTGTTTATCGAAAAATATTATTTTGGATCCTTCTCATCAAGGAGTGACTAGGAGTGGTGATTCTTCTCTGAGCCACCGATGTATTTTCTGTTCTCCAAATATAACTCTATCAATTTCATTCAAATCACATGGTTGTGTTATTCCTTCATCTAGATACACTTCTCTTCATTTTTCTTCTTTCGTGAGATATCATTGGTTGATCGTTCTTGATGTTTTCAAAGATCTATCGCGTTCTAGGTCAATTCAAAGGATGATATTCAACTATATCGATCGTACAATGTCAATGTAAGTGGTTTGTTCCTTTCTATAGATTTCTATGAGTTATATGTAAAAATATTTTTCAATACCCTACTTTGGGGCATTGTGTGTTTAGGTAATTTGACCCTATTAATGATTTATATTCTTTTTTTCTTGATTAGGGTGTTTGATTATGAATAGGTATTATTAACTTGTTATGTATGTGTTTTCACTTTATGTTTGATATTGGTCCTTGGGTCTAGAATTTCCTCTTAGTATTGTTTTTCTTTCCATTCATAGTTCAGTTAGGATGGAGAAATTATTATATGAAATGCTTGGTATATACACTATTTGTTTAGCAAAGTAGTATTTTGATATTCACTTTGGCTATTATATATAGTTTGTCAACAATTGTATTACACAGGGATGTATGAACCTGGTGTAGCGAGAGTATAGGGAGAATAAATGTTGAGGGCCTCCCCAGAGTGTCTGTTATACATTTCACATTGAGAGACCCTAAGGGGGATGTACATGAGTACTCCCTCAGAGTGTCTGTCATATATTTCATATTTCAAGACCATAGGGGGGATGGATGTGAGTGCTCCCTTATTGTGTAAGTAGTTCCATGTTGAGAAACCACAGGTGGAATTGGATGTTTAGTGCTTCCTCTGAGAGTCTATAATTTAATTTTACGAGACCACGGTGGGGAATTGAAGTGGATTGCTTACTTGAAGAGTCTTTCTCTAAGATAAACCATAGGTGTTAGACTGTGAGGACTCCCAAGAGGGTTTCTTTTGTTTGTTTTCTTGAATAATTGGTAATTGTTAATGAATTCAGTTGAATCTATTTGATTGTTTACATTGAGTACTTCCATGTTTATTACATCATTTTTTATATTTTCCTGCTATATATATTCACTGATAGTTAAGACTGGGTCTTTTGGTGGTTTCTTACTAGGATTTGTCTCAGACCTATTTGGGTCATGCTTTTGGGACCAAACAGATAATATTGTTGCAGGTATAGATAATGGCAAGAGCCCTTCTACTTAAGGTACATGATTTCTATGGTGCAGAAGAGAATGGGACTAGGCTGATGCTTGCAATTCTATTGGAGTTTATACGTTTTCTTTTTTACTTTGGTTTAGTTTTTTATTTCAGTATAGTTACATGTATGGGTTTTTTCATAGACATATGTGACATGAATCATTTATATATATTCTCTAGTGGTTTATATACTTTCAATTTTTCACTTTTTACTTATTATATCGTATTACTTCATCTTCTAATATTATCTATTATTTCCACTTTGTTACTCTTACAATGAGGGAATTGTTTCCCCACTACCAAACCCAAGGCCCCCTTTGCTAGTCGACAGTCTCTGGTAATCGGGAAAATACACTTGAGGCTATGTGACTAACCGGGTACGAGGCACCTTTGGGCAGTGCTAGAAAATAGAAAATAACACATTAGTATCAATGTAAATCTTTTCTTCTTGACTTACTATTTGTGTCTTAGAGATAGGGATAATAAAGAATAAGTAGTTGGTAATAAGATGTGCCCAAAAGTAGCTAACCCATGTATAGGGAAAAGCTGATTAAACTTGATTATTGCAATTTTACTAGTTTTCCAATTATTACAGTTGATTTTATTTCACCATTTGATGGTTAAAATGTGGTGTGTTGTTATCATGAATATTATTAAGGTTCTATTTCTATTGTGAACAGATGCGATTAGGGTGTTCCATCTCATACATCATATAGGCACCTGCTTGAGATCACATGTCATGTATTCTTGTCATTCCATTTAGGGTGCATTAATGATTTTGTGTTGATGTGATATATGTTGTTCTAGATACGAATTTTAGAGTGATAGATTCCTTGATAAAATACTTGTTAATTGATTGGGTATTTTTAATTGTGTAAGGTTTTGTTTCAATGAATTCTATAAATTTGTCCCTAAGGTGTTATGGTCCCCCATGGATCAGAATTTGGTGGATCATGTGTTTTCTTGCACTGTTATAATTTTTTGCGACATGTATATGATTCCAAGATTTTTTACATGGGCTGAATGGACCCCTACAGACTGGATGTTGGCACTTTAATATTCGTTTCAGGGTTTTTATGGGGTTCTAGAGTAGTTTTTGAGGATTACTATCAAGAAAAAACCCAAAATACATGGTTTGTGTTGATGAACACATACCATTTGTCCTTTTGTTTGGGTAGGAAAAGTTTCTATTAAGTACATGTCATGTATTATATGTTCATTCCATGTAGTCATTAACTGTGGGACTGAATGTGTCAGAAAAGACACGGGGTTGAGTTTTGTTTTGTGGGACATGCTATGAACCAAACATACACCCAATGTTGTAGAGACCATGTGTCTAGCCGTGTGACTAACAACCCTGATGGATGAATCTCAGGTTATAGTTGTGGTTTTGTGTTATTCCACACCGTGTAGAGTCAACCATGTGGCCAAAAACATGGATGGTTGTGCCTAAAGGGATTCACGCCGTGTCTAGTGAACACATGTCATGTAGAGTTATCCAGGTATGAGCTATGTGTACATTTGTGTAGAGGAACTTGAGCTGGTGGAAATGATTCAAGTACATGTCGTGTCTCAAGGAGAACACTTCGTGTGTAAGGTTTCTACATGACCAGGTTTTGTAGAATTACACACCCATGTGAATGATTTAGGGGAACACGCCATGTAGGGGTCACAAACGCCATGTATCCATGTTTTGAAAAACCTAGATTATTTCCTTCTCATTTTACTTTCATGAACTTATAATTTTCCGTCTATAATAATCTTGAACTAAGGTGTGAGAAATGACCATGCAGTGTCATGCCACCATGATGTCCACCGATTGTATGTCAGATATAGCGAGGTGATCAGACACTAGACAATATAGATCAGGGAATACCAATGGACCCTCATGTTATGACCGTATTGGTGCAGATGTTATCCCAGATACATGTGCTTATTCACAGTTCCAAAAGGGCTTCATGAGGTTTATGCAAAAATTCCAGGGACCACCGCCTCTAGCCCTATCTATGGAAAAATTGACATAGTTTTTAAGCTATAGTATAATCCCACTTTCTTAGGGGATGGAGGACCTCAGGCTGTAGATTCATGGATAGAATCCATGCTATATATCTTCGAATGTATGGAGACGCCTTTAGAAATACGGTGAACCTCAAAACATAAATGCTTTCAGATTATTCCAAGAGATGGTGGGATGTAGTATCATAGTCAGGATGCCACCAGGTTATGGATTAAGATGAGTTCCATCATATTAATCATGCATAACAGACCTATGGTGTTTCAATCCCATTCTAGGGGTAATCAGTTGTTCCTGGAGATTAAATTTTAGGATGGTCTTTGGCATGAAATCTGATCTCAGGTGAGTATCATCAGGTTGATGACCATATCTTCCATAGTCAACCAAGAGTTGATCGCAAATTGAAACCAGTGTGATTTTGGAGCATTGGGACAGGGTAGTTCTGTATCCAATGTAGGTGCTTCTTTGACTGATAGTACGAAGCATCACAGGGAGTCTACACGTGGAGATCTGAGTACGCGGGATACACTATTAGGTATCCAGGTGGTATTATACCAATATGGTAAGGTCATTCATACGAGGCCACATTGCTCAAGAGATATTTTTGAGTCATGATCTTGTAGCAAAATTGGCCAGCTTTAGAATTTCTGTCAGATTTTCTCATCAACAAGTGGTGATAGGGGTTCTGTTTCGACTCCTCATACCTGATCAGCACCACTAGTCCCGCATCAGTCAGGGAACTAGAGTTCTTTTGGCTATTCAGGCCGAGGTGGAGGTCATGGACATAGTGGTCAGACATAGGTTTTTCAACAGTCGCAGGGTGGATCAACTCAAGGATCACATTCCACTTCACATGGCTGCAGTGCAGGTCATGATTTTTCTACAGAGAACATGCATTAGTAGTAGGATCTCAAACCCTCTATTGTTAGAGGTAAGATTCTAATATCTTCAGTTTTAGCTTCTACACATTTCAAAATATGGGCTTCTCATAGATTCATATTTGTTGGTATTATAGATAACCTAGAGATCAGTATCATTACTTATACTGATATCATTACTCTATAAACTCTATTGGGTACTAGAACAGATAGTGTACGTCAGTGCAGGGACTGCCCTCTTGAGGATGGCAGGTGTCACTTATTATGTGACCTATATGTCTCAGAGATGATAGCCTTTAATGTGATTCTCAGAATGGACTGGTTGGTTCCCTACCAGGCTGTTGTTGATGGGTATTATCGTACAGTGAGTTTTACATCACCAAAAGGAGGTTTGATTCTACATAAGGGTGAGTGAGATATACAGGAAAGTAGAGTGGGACTTGAGCATCATGGGTTGGTAGAAGTTACAGACCAGATTGTTAGTCTCTAACTAGATGACCAGGAGACTTCATAGATGGACATTCCTCGAGTGGTAGATCGTTTTATGGATGTCTTTACTATGGACTTATCAGTTTTTTCTCTAGAGGGAGAGGTAGTCATTTCTATTGTTCTTGTACCAGGAGCAAGAACATTTTCCATTCCTTTTAATAGGATAGATAAACCAAAATTATAGGAGCTCAAGAACCAGATATAAGAGTTTATGTTAAAGGGTTTTATCTGATCCAATGCTTCTTGTTGGGATTTTTCTGTCCTATTTGTGAAGAATGCGGATGGTACCCTCCGAATATGTGTGGATTAGCGAAAGTTGAACCAATTGAAGGTCAAGAACTGATATCCATTTCTGAGTATTGATGATCTCTTTGATTAGCTTCGTGGATACGAGGTGTTCTCGAAGATTGACTTGAGATCCAGTTATCATCAGTTGCATGTTAGACCATCAGATATACCTCTTTAGGCCATTTAAAGTAGGTATGGTCCATAATATTATGTTGTTATGCCATTAGGTCTCACGAACACGCTTGTAGTTTTTATCAAACTAATGAACAAAGTGTTTTATCCATACTTTTATTCTTTTGTAGTGGTCTTCATGGACAATATCTTGGTGTAATCTGACACTCGACACAACCATGATACCCATCTTCAGATCATTTCGAGTACACTGAGACAACATTAGTTATATAATAAGCTCTCAAAATTCCACTTTTGGATGGACTAGATTCACGTTTTAGGTCTTCTCATCTCAGAGACAATAGTATCAGTAGACCTAAATATAGTGAAGGCAGTAGTTTCATGGGAGTTGTCAAGGAACATATTTGAGGTACAGAATTTTCTAGGACCAACAGGTTACTAAAAATTCTTTATACATGACTTTTCACACTTAGAAGCACAATTCAAGGGCCTGACTAAGATGGTTCTGAATTAACTATAGACAGATTCCTATGATTAATCCTTTCAAGAGATGAAATATAGTTTTACTTCAGCACCAATTCTAGTTTTTTCATAGTCAAGAAAGAGTTACAGTGTTTATTGTGAGACCTCATGTATCGGGAAAAGAACAGTGCTTATGTAGGGGAAAGGAGGCCATATGTATGAGTCTCGATAGATGAGGCCACATGAGAGGAATTACCCAATGCAAGATCTTGAGTTAGCTGTAGTAGTTCATGCCTTGCGTTGTTGTATAAATTATCTTTTGGTAGAGAATTTTGTGGTTTTCACCAATTTAAATAGTCCCATGTATATATTCACTCAGCACGATCTGATTTTGAGAATGTGAATGTTGTCTAAGTCCCATCAGTCCTTTGATATCGAACATTCCTACATTCCTAGGAAAGGTAATTTAGTGGCTAATGTAGTGAGAAGAAGGAATCTAATACAGGCAGTTCATGAGGCTAGTAGTGAGTGGCAGCTGATAGACCTATTCTCTAAGATGCATTGGGAAGTGGATGACACAATGGGGATGACATTTCTTTTATCTGCAAATATTACCTCTACTATACTTGACTGAGTGAAAATGATGAAACTATCAGATTCATAAGGCCTAGTTCTATGAGAGACTGTGTTAGGAGAGGACCCTATTCCGGGATGGACCGTGGGAGAGGATGAGATCATTCGCTTCCATGGACATGTATGGGTGTCACCAGACATATGAAAGGAGAATTTGTGGGTTTTTCATTCTTCAATTATGGTAGTACATCTTGGTGTCACCAAGATGTATCGAGATATAAACTTTCAGTATTGGTGGCAAAGTATGAAGAGATATGTAGCTAGTTTTGTGATATGGTGTTCCACCTATTAAAAGGTAAAGGCAGAGCAATAACAACCAATAGGGAATTTGATGAAGTTACTCATTCTCGAGTGTAAGTGGAATGTTGTCTCAATGGACTTCATGAAATGTCATTAAAGTTCTCCTTGTGTTTATAAAGGATTTACACTTCTTACCCATCAAAGAGACCTTCAGTGTTGATGATCTGGGAAGGTTGTACATCCCAGAGAATGTAAGTTTTCATGGGGGTTTTCACTCCTTCATTTGCAATGGGGATTCCTGTTTTACTTCTCAGTTATGGTAGGGACTACATAGGGATTTGGGTACACAGGTACTTCTATGTATATCTTACCATCCCGAGACAAATGGGCAGTCCAAGCACACGATTTAGGTGTCGGATGACATTCATTGAGCATGGTGTCCTTGATTTTGGAGGTTATTAGGAGAAGCGAATAACTTTGGTGGAGTATTCTTAAAAAAATACTTTTCAAGAAACTATTCATATGGAACCTTATGATGGTTTTTATGGTATACCATTCTCTTCACCCCAATGTTGGCTGGAGGGAAAAGAGGCAGCTATGTTTTGACATTGTCTTTTCAAGGTGACCATAGAGTAGAAATAGTCGATTTGGATGAGGATGACTACTTCACAGTCACAACAGATAATCGTCGTAGATGACCTCTAAAGATCAAGGTTGGAGATCAAGTTTTATTACGTGTCACGCTGAGGTTGGGACATAAGACGATTAAGAGATAGGGTAAGCTTTCCCCATGATATATTGGGACAATTTAGGTTTTGGAGGGTGTCGGGTTGGTTTCCTATCTATTGTTGTTACCTCAGTGGTATCAGACAATGCATAACGTCTCCCACATCTCCCAGCTATGGTGTTTACTCTCAAAACCATCATACATTTTTTAAAATGAGGGGGTTGAGTTACATGTGGACACATCATTTGAGGATCATCCTATACAGATTGTTTATTGTAGCGCAAAGGTTATCTATGGTTGGTTTGTTCCTCTGGTAAGGGTGGTATGGCTACTTTGGAAAGTACAGGATGAGACTTGCGAGAGGGATTCTAATGTATGATCATAGTGGCCAGATCTGTTCGAGGATTCTTCCTCATCTCCGCCTTGATTGGGGAATGCAGAGACAAATTTTTTAAGTGGGGAACATTGTAAGAACCCTGATCTTCTTTTTAGGTATGGGTCTAGTTTTAATGGTTCTTTTGAGGAAAAATGGAACAAGGAAAATTCATGGAGTACACGCCGTGTACATCCTTGTACATGCCATGTACCGTAGCACTAAGTCCAAGAAATGTTTGGTTCTGTTATGGCCATATACATGATAGTGTGACAACATGATAGGGCCGCTTAAGGTGGTCTTGGTAAATGGCTATACAAACCTAGTATCGTTATGGAACAAAGTGTGTATTTTTATTTCTAATTGTTATATCAGACCGAGGTCGTGTCTAGTTTACTAAAAAAAAATTTTGCTTCATCTCATCGAGGAGCGACTAGAGCAACAATTCTTCTCCAAGACCATGATCGACCATCCGTGCTCCAAATCAACTCCATCGACTGTGTTGGAATCGTATCGATGAGTTATCCCATATTCTAAATCCTATTCTCTTTGTTTATCCTCTTTCATGAGATATCCTCAGTTGATCATTCTTGAGGTTTTTGTTGATGTACCACATTATATGTCAATTAAAAGGCTGAGGTTCAACTATATTTATCTTATAATGTCGATGTAGGTTGTTTGCGCCTTTCCATAGATGTATTTTAGTTGTATGTGAAAAAAGTACTATATACCCTAGTTTAGGGTATTGTGTCTTTAGGGAATTTTACACAATTAATGCATACTATGATTTTTTTCTTGATTATGGGTGTTTGATTTTGAATATTGAATATTACCTTCTTATGGATGGGTTTTCCTGGGTTGGTTTGGTATTGGTCATTGGGTCTAGAATTACTTGTTTGAATGTTTTTTCTTTCCATGCCTAGTGCTGTTAGGATGGAGTAATTATTATATGACATGCTTGTTATATGCATTATAGTGGTTTAGAAAAGTTATATTTTTATCTTCACATTGGATGATAGATATTGTTCATGTAAAAGTGTATTACATAGGGCTATGGGAACCTGGTGTAGTGAGACCATTAGGGTAATAGATGTTGAGGGCTTCCCCAAAGTGCCTGTTATACTTCTAATGTTACAAGTAAATAGAGGTGATATACATGAGTGCTCCCTTAGAGTGTATTTTATACTTTTCACATTGCGAGACCA
This sequence comes from Viscum album, assembly GCA_963277665.1. NCBI lineage: Eukaryota > Viridiplantae > Streptophyta > Magnoliopsida > Santalales > Viscaceae > Viscum > Viscum album. The sequence continues at coordinate 1,055,163,015 of OY728152.1, forward strand.
TAGGGAGGGTGGGACATGAGTTCTCCCTCAGAGTTTCTGTAGTTCCACGTTGCAAGACCATATGGGGAATTATATGTTGATTGCTTCTTTATAGAGTCTTTAGTTTAGCATTAACAAACCAAAAGGATAATTGTCGCTGAGTTCTTCCTCAAAGAATCTTTGTCTAAAATGAACCAGAGGGTATAGTCTATGAGGACAACCTATAGGGTTTTTGGTTTTGTTTTTTTGAATAATTGTTAAATGTAAATTAATGTAGTTGAAACTGTAGGATTTTTTACATTGAGTAATTCCTTTTTTATTACTTCATTTTGAAAATTTCCCTGCTATATATATTCACAGATAGTTAGGCACATGTATTTTGGTGGTATCCTAATGGGATTAATCACACACCTCTGTGGGTCATTCTTTTGGGCCCAAACAGAATAGATTGTTGCAGGTATAGAAAAGGGAAAGAGCCCTTCTGCTTTAGGTACATGAATGTTGTGGTGCATGAGAGAATGAGACTAGGTTGTGGATATCAATGATGATGGAGTTTACTCATTTTCTTTGTACTTTGGTTTAGTATTGTATTTCATCATTGTGACATCTCTGGAACCATTCCAAGTCATATGATTCATGAATAATTTATATACGTTCTCAAGTTGTTTATATAATTTCATCTGTCCACTGTTAACTTATTATATGGTATTACTACATCCTCTACTATTATCTATTTGTTTCTGATGTGCTACTTTTCCCATGAGGAAATAATTTCCCAACTATCACACCCATGTCCTTCATGGGCTTAAGGGCATTTCCCAGAATTCCATAGGTTACCGACTAGTAGGGAGGGCCATGGGTGTTATAGTGGGGAAACAATGTCCTCATTTCTTGAGAAACAATATAAGAAATAATAGAAAAAAAATAAGTAAATAGTGGTATACTAAAAGTATATAAATAGTTGGAGTATATATAAAAATGTTTCTTGTAACATATGTATAGGAATGTATCCATACATTTCACAATGAAAAAATAAAATACTAAACCAAAATAGAATGAAAATGAGTAAATTCAAGCAGCCTCACAAGCCTCATCCTGGTCCCATGCTCTCCTGCACCACAAAAATCAAGTACCTAAAGTATATGGACTCTTTCCATTATCTATACCAACAACAATATAATTTTGTTGGACCCAAAGCAAGACCCAAATAGGTGTGAGATGAATCACAGTAAGCAACCACCAAAAGGCCTATTCGTAACTATTAGTTAATATATATGGCAGTCAAAAATGAAAAAATGAATTCATAAACAAGTAAATACTCAATGTAATCAATCATATAGTTTCAAATAGATTTATTTAAATTTAACAATTATTAAACAAAGCAAACACAAGAAACCCCCTAGGATGTTCTCAATGTCTTAACCCACTAGTTTAGCATAGAAAAAGACTCTCTGAGGAAGTAATCAATATCAATACCCCATGTGGTCTTGTAATGGTAAACTACAGACTCTATGATGAAGCACTCAATGTCTAATTCCCTTGTGGCCTCGCAACATGGAACAATAGAAACTCTAAGGGAGCACTCATGTTCATCCCCCCTACGGTCACGCAACATGAAATGTATAACAAACACTCTAGGGAAGCTCTCAGCGTCCATTCCCACAACGGTCTCACTACACCAGGTTCCCACATCCCTGTTTAATACAATTGTGCACAAATGATATCTAGCAGCCAAAGTGATTCTCAAAATAATTATTTTCTAAGAAACTAAAATGAATATATTAATCATGTCATATAATAATTAATCCATCCTAATTGCACAAGGCATGGATTGAAAAAAAATCATAACAGTTATTTCTAGACCCAACGTCCAATATTAAACAAGCATGGGAAAAAACATACATAACAAGGTAATAATCCCTATTCTTAATCAAACACCCCTAATCAAGAAAACAATGAATAGAAAGCACTAATAGGGCTAAATTCCCAAATCATGTAATAACCCAAACAAGGGTATTGAGCACTTTTTGCACATATAATTCCAAGACATCTATAGAAAGGCACAAATCACCTACCTCAATGTTGTAAGATTGATATAGTTGAACCTTATCCTTTAAATCGGCCTAGAACTTAGTATATCTATAAAAATGACAAGAATGATCCACCAGGAATATCTCACAAAATATTTAAAATCAATAGAAGAGTCTTTAAAAGAATTAAGAACTCACTGACGTGATTCCCACACAATCAGTGGATCTTGATTCAGAGAATAGATGGTTGATCGAGGGCTCAGAGAAGAATAATTTTTCTTGGTCAGTTTGGGATGATATAGAGCCAAAAGAATATATTTTGGTAAATGAGACGTGACTCCAGTCCGATATAACAATTAAGAAAATACACGGTGTGTTCCCTAAGGATACATGAAGTGTATAGTCTATTACCAGGTCTACCTTAAGATACCCTATCACGTTTTCACACAGTCATGTATGCAGCTGTGACATAGACAAACATAGCCTAGACTCAGTGCTAGGGTACACTATGTGTACAAGGTAGTACACAATGTGTGCTCCAAAATTTATCCTTCTTCCATTTTCCTCAAAAGCAACATGAAATCAATATCCATAAATAAAAAATGATATGTGATCTTATAGTTTGGATACAATGGTTTATTTGATAAATATTCATATTAAAGTAAATAAATTATATCTCATCACAAAAAATGAATTTTTATCTTATCATTTCATTTTGGAAAAAAAATAAGTGTCTAAAAAGCTAGTGGATGTATTATTGGACAAAAGGATGGTAAAAATAAACAAATAAATGATTTTTTTTTCTGAATGTACAGGGTGGATATCATATTAATTTGGAAATCATGATAAAAAGGGTTCTAATAATGATAATGATTTTGAAAATATAATTTTTTTAGAATGAAAATATTATTTATTAACATCATAAAATTGGATGTTGTGGACTAATGAAGTTTCAATTTTATCAAGGAGTTGAACATGGGAAATATGATTCCTAAATACCTATATTACTAAAGTATTAGTTTACCATAGGTGTTACATTATAGAGACTTTTTTGGAATAGTCTTATTAAGTGATAACATATATATCTTGATGTAATTATATAGATATTTAATAAGTTTAGGAAAACCCCTAAAAGTGAAACAAAAATAAGGCTTGTTTGGTAGTCTTTCATATGTAATATGTTTGACATGATCATATATCTGGTATTTTTATGTATTATAAAAATATATATAAATTAAAAAATATATCATATAATATAGTATTTAAATATCCACTTTATTTTCCTATTCCCTTGAACTCATATATATATATAGATATATATATATATATAATTAATAAAGCCAAATGATAATTGATCTCTCAATGGATAACATAAAGTAATCCCTAATCGATGTTCATCATAGAGTATTATTGGTTGTGATTAAATTTTGTGGATATCATGACTAATATTATTGAATCAATAATTAATAATATAATGATTAGGCACATAATTTGTTTTCATTACTTTTTTGGCAGTCTAAGTATATACCACATATATTATCATACACTTTTTCATTGGTATACACAAAGTGAATTTTTCTAATTTGGTTTCCCCACTACATATGGTTTTTCTGAAAACTAGAATTAGAAGCATCATAATTAGATATATTTATTATGAAAGCCTTGATTTTAAGCTAATCATGTGGTGGTTGTGTATGATAATTATCATTTCATTTTTTGGAGCTTAACAAAGATGGGATTTTTCATGTTGTATAGTTAGTATGACATATGAGACATTGAATGAGATAGATATATAATGTTTTTGACAATTAATAGATAATAAATATGATGTGGTTATCTATTAGTTTAGGGAAATCTAATGTTGTCGCTTATAATGGTCAATTACATGTGATGTATTCATTGGTCTAATTTGTTTGTACTCAATTAATAGAGAATAGATGGGTTGATATATGGTATTTACATAATCTACGTATCATGGTTACTCATTATCTAGAAAAAATGGGATATATGGAAATGCATTCTTGTATACGATATAGGAGTTGGATAGAGTTATTGGGTTATCTCTATTTGATGGTGATCATGACAGATCCATTTGTAATATGAGCAACATCAATGGTTTTTTATAGGCTACTATTTTCCAACATTTAGGGTTTCAAAAATTAATATTTAGTATTAATGATTCAAATTGTTTTGGTGACATATATCATGTTTGATTAATGGGGATATGGTTTAAATCAGAGGGATTCTCTAAAAAAATTAGTATATGTCCAACATGTTTTTTGGATGGGTATTCACAAGGTATTTCACAAGATGCGACACAAGTTGAAGTTAATGAAATATTTTTAAAAGTTTTTTATAAGATATCAAAAATGTTTTTTGGATATAAAGTATAAATGATATATTTTTTATTTAATTAAAAAGACAATAGAAACCATAAGAACTATAATTAAAATATTTGGGTGTGTGAAGACATGTAAATCGAAAGCATCGACCCTCACATAGTCTTCAAATTCGTGGGGAAAAGATCCCAGACTAGAAAATAAGATAATTTTCCCAATATTATTATACCTAGAATAATTGGAATCTTCTTATTTGTTCCCTTCATGAGGAGTGTGACATATCTTCACATTTTTATTGAAAAGGATCTCTATTGTTTAGATTATATACCTTATGTTCCATGGGGTAGAGATAGGTTTTTTGAAGCAGTTGAAATGATCCCGGAGTCTTTACCCAACTTCTCCAGATTTAGATTTTGATCCTTCTCAATATTGATTATACTGGGGAGAGAATTTTTCTCTACTAATAGGGTGACCCCAAACATATAGTTAGCAGAGAAAGAAATGAAATTAGACCCCTTTCTACCATGAACCATACCCTCACCATGCATCAAACCAATTTTACATGAACCATTAGTGTTCAATTTCATACCATGATAAGGAGAAATCCATTTAATATATATACCATAGATCATAATCCTATATTGATGTGAGATAGAATATATACCAAATAATAGAGTCTTTGCGAAGTAGAAATCTCTTAGGGACAAATAATAGGGCTCAGATAGGCTACTAGACAACATGATTTTACTCTGAGAGAAATATATGAACAACGAAGATTCTCATGTATGGACTTTTTCATAGCACACCAGGGGCTCCAGTGACCCAATGTTAGGTGGAAGACACTCACCTTTTGTTAATTCTAGATATTCCACAATCCGTTGAACCATATTTGAAGAGAAACATATGAGATATCACCTTGAAATTTGAAACCAAAATACTCTCTGAGACTCCCCCATGTTGCAAGCGCCTATTCACTGTGGATGAAGAGTGGGTTTGTGGATTCTTATATAGGATCCATGTAGCAGTGGAATTTAGAAACAACTTGGATACCTTTCCATTGAATCACTTTTTCAGTTGGAATATACAGGGATTTTAAGCACCAAATCTGGAAACTGAATTTAGCAGGTATTTCAAGACACCCCAATGTATCTCCCCACTCATCCCTAATGAAGGAAACATGTTGTTATGAGTGATAGGATTTGATTTTGAATTCCCAAGAAGTGGAGAAGTATTACACATTTTTATGAGACACTGTTCAAAATGATGTCGTCATAGATGACTAGCTTATGTGAATTTAGTACATCCTTCAGAAACACCAGATATCTACAGGCTTCATGGAAGGCCATGTTCAGTTCAGATATCCTGAGAAGCCCAATGTCATCCCTAACCAATTATGGTTCCAAAAACTTATTTCCCCTGGACCAATATTCTAGTATCCATGGGGTGAAGGGCCTAGCAATGATTTTGAATGTAATTTCACACCCCTATAGCCTGGTTGTTTGGTACGTCTAGAATAGAACCATACTTATGATCAATTAATTTACCCCACAAATATCTACCCTCCAAGTCATTCCTTGCTAATTTTTCATGCTTGACAATCATATATTCATTCAAATTTCTCACATTGATTCCCCCACCTGTACTTCCTTACCCATTCTTCCCCATGATGTCTAGTGGTAGCGTCCCTCGTCATTCACATCCCATATAAACTTCACAAACCTCTTATTCATTCTTCTAATTACAATTTTGGGCATGCATAAAGAGTATAAAATATGCATTAGAATGGATGAAAAGTCGTAATTCACCATGTTAATTTGATCCCCAGAAGAAATAAAATAGTTTTTCCAGTTGATGATCATACTCAAAATCATGGGAGAGGTGATTCATTTATCAGATTAAATAATGGATTTAAGTAGTAATTACACCTATTTTATAAAAAAATGAGCTTACGTGTGGTGGTATCAAAATTTATTTATAAGTAATTATTACCCATCAACGTGGTCTGGATTATTAGTTATTAATTTTTTTGGATCTCTCTCTCCTATATCTCTCTTATTGTTCATTTATTTCTATAAGAGGTTATAACATGTCACGGAGTGAAGAATATTCCTACCCATGTGATGGTTCATTAACATCCTCCCATGCATATTGATTGAAGTTGGGAGTTCTGGAAGAGAGCCATGGATTTCGTACATAGATATTACATCATAAGAGAAAAATATTCATTTCCAAAAATTTGATCTATTCTAGAACCATGATGGTTTAGGGTCTTTGTAGACTATATAATATTCTCCAATTTCATGAAAAATATACAATATTTCCCACATAGAGAACTTCTTTGGTATACCCTACTTAAAACCATTCTTCTTAATTTATGGAAGGAGTATATATAAAAGGATAATCTCATATACATAGTATGAGTAAAAATATGAGATATCAATCAACGAACATATGTGTGCATAAGATACAAATATATGTATGAGATCATGGTCATAAAATAAAAATATCATACCCAAAATTTTATATATCATAATAATGATTCATGGAATTAAACATTACCAAAATAATATACAATCTTCATAATATTACAGAATCATCAATAAATATTCCTCATCCTTGCGATCATAAAATAAAAATATGAATTTGGAAGAAGAAAACTCGTGAAATTTTGAACCTATATAAATAGAAATAGGTTCCTGCATTATGTTAAAAATATGAAATAAGGCCCTCATATAAACATATTGACATGAAAAATGACCGACCCATATTATTTTGGACAAAAAAACTATGTCCATGAAAAATATTATAGACATGAAAACAATGTCCTAACTTAAAATTGTGAACATGAAATCAGATTCACTAAAAATATATTTTTCTCATGAGTTATCCATGTTAACCCAATTCATTAAAAAGCTATTTAATTTAAATCCCACCTATCACAAAATCATAAATCCATTCATATGTATTCTATAAGATTATAAAATACATTCATCATATCCTAACTCATGGAAAGGAAAATTAGTTTCATTAACAGTCATCATCATAGTCAATAACCATCCAGAGAAGAAATAAATAATGAATTATTGGATTATATCCCTAGTAAATCATAAATAACATCAAATAGAGTTATCATAGATGAAAACATTCCTTTAAATACCACTATAATATTTAATAAATTAAATATATTTTTATTTTAAAATTATAAATTAAAATATAAAAATTTCCAAATTTTTAATTAAAAACAATTATTTGAAAATAAAAATGTTATGTTTTAAAATAATCTTCAAATAATTTAGTATTAATTATGGGAGTAAATTATATGAATGTTTCATATGGTAAAATAAAGATTCAATTCACATTTTTTGGAAAAAGTAAAAACACATCATTCAAAAAATTATTAGAGGATTCATTTAAACCGTTTTTGTTAAAAATTAAAAAAAATAAGAAGAATAAAATTAAATAATCATTGTATAATAGTAAAAATATCTTTAAAACATTTTTTTAAAACGTTGATATGGAATAAAAATAATTTCGACTGAAAAGAGAAATAATGTCAGATTTATTTAAAAAAATTTGTTCACTCTCTAACGTACTTAAATTGAGAAAAATTAATGGAAAAAATATTATTATAAAGATTCAACCTCATTGGATTAAAATTAATGATATTATGGAGATATATACATCATGAAATTTCATTATCATAAACATAATCATAAACAATCCTAATAAATAATGATATGGTAACATAAATATATTATTTTAAGTTACACTTGTTAAAAAGATCTCTAACCTCTTTTATAATAAATTAATATTTTTTATAATTCTATATCTTAATGAATTACACACTTATAAGTAATATATGATATACTTATAAAATTTTAACACTCATTTATTTGTAATTATTTATTAAAATATTCATTTTTATTTATTAACATTTTCATTTTTATGGATGTTTCGATTCTATAGTTTTGATCCTTATACTTTGATTATGGTTCCATAATCCGATGAATGATAAAAATTCTATAATTATAATATATATTCATTATATATATATATATTCATAATATTTATTTATATAAAAATGAATTGCATCGTTCCTAGTGACTATAGGTCAAACATACGTATAAACATCAATTTCACTTTTATATAGATCAAAAAAAGCTACATAAGTAGATATTAATGTTTTCATTATCATTATTCTATAATATATTTCATATATATTCATTAAATCTACACTTTTTACCATCCACGTAAAGTGGAAATGAAAAACAGATCACATCGCTTAGTAGAGGTGGTAGTCCACACATATGCACGACCAACAGTATTGTATTACAAAAAATTGGAAGGCATGAATGTAGATTTGATATTATAATTATAAAAGAATAATTATGTCATATATATTATAAATATTAATTATTTCAATATCTATAACCATCTACCTAGTGTGGTAATGAAAAATAAATTTCACCTCTATGTGGAGACAGTAAGTCCTACATACAAATGAGTAATGTTTTCACTTTCTATATAATGTAAAAGTGATAGAAAACAGTTTTCTTATAATATTAATAATATATCAGTGTATTTATGATACTAAAATTGTTGTTCGAGGATTATTATAATATATTTATAGGATATATAATTATAAATAAACATGAAGTAGCCAGTAAAGATGATTTCCTCTTCTTCAGTAAAAATAATTTAGATCCCTTCTTAAGGACCCTTAGAATGATATTTTAAGAAGGAAAAAACCAATAATTTCTTGTTAGGTATCTTTATAAGCGTTCTATTCAGGTTTTTAGATATATATGGTTCAATGATGTATATATAAAATAGAGAAGGGGTGTCCTTTTATATATGAGGGGCATACGTGAAATTACAAAAATGATTAAAATATAATTAAGTCATTCTAAAGAAAAATGATTCCAAATGGAAATAGAATTGAATAAATATTGTACACTCTAAATATCTTCATATAGTGAAATTTATACTAATTTCGTGTAATTTTAGTCCCTATCATTTGGTTTAACCCCTTCATTAACCAATCTTATCATAAACTAGGGTAATGAATTTTTCAATCTTAAAGAGTCATAATTAGACTTATAATTTAAAAATTAGTAGAAAATTTAAAAGGGATTAAATATTTTAAAATTAGTTTCCTTATTTTCCAATTTCATAAATTTTATTATTTTTAAATAATTTAACAAAATATTATTTTTCATAAACTATCATTACTATCATTTTTACCACTATTCATTGACTTTTTCTTTAAAGGAATCAAGATAGATATGTAATTTAAATATAAACCATTAAAACATCTCTAAAATGTAATATTTATCTGAAAAATTCATATAACACATTAATTTTCCCAAATTTTATATAATTTATTATTTTTAAAATTAGTTATTTTATTTTTCTATTAATTTAATAAATTTTATTTTAGTGTTGCTTATGAATTTATTGTAATTGTTAAATAAATAAAAATTATTATTAAGTTAATGTGATAAAAATATTTTTTTGGGAAATATTTAGAGCAGAACATTTCCACTTTTAATCTTAGGAAAAAATTTTAGTGATATTAAAGTAGAGTGATATTTTTGACTTTTATTTGTGTAAAAATATTTAAATTTAATTATCTAGGGAAAATGGAATAAAATGACATACATTATAATTTTAGATGTATGTGGACAAATTTATTATATCCAATGAAATAAGGTCATGTTATGGTTTGATTCTGAGACCTTAATTCACGATCCTAACACAGTTTTACCCATTTTAGATTTATTTTAGTAATAAATATTTCTCATTGATTACAAAAATAAATCATACCAATTTAACAAATTTGAACAAAAAGATTCTTAACAAGGTGTCCATTTTTCAATACTCAAACTCCAAAAGTGGAATAGAACATATTTAATATAAATGTTTAAAATATAATGTAAAACTATTTTTAGAAAAAATGTGTTTCAAAGAATTAAAATTAACATATAAAAAAACATGAATATTATATATTAAACTATAATTAATTATATTATTTTTGAATCAAAAGGATCAAATATAATTTTAATATAAGATAAAAATATAATAGTGTTTCCAATACTTTCGGTTGAGGTCACGTGCCATGGATGCTTCGGCCCCATATTCTTGCATTCCAAAGGAAGGGGATTCCATCACTTTAATCAACAATGTAAGATCCTAGATAAAACAATTAGGATGGTATGCTGGTTCCTCCAACCATGGATTCACCATTGGATCCCACCAACTAGTTTGGGTATCCTATATATTTTTAATCATGTTCATGAACTTGTTCCTCATTGCATCATGAGGTGGATGGTGGTTAATTAAACTACGCATGTCTCGATTGGGAAGAAAAATTCTATTAGAGAAGGTATGAATGATGGGAATATATCAAAATTTATGGATGTTGGTTATGTTTTTAAACTATTATGTTTTATTCCTTTTGAAGTAATAGGCATATCATGTGTGATGCATCTTACGTGTAGAACCCAAGGCATCTTATGTGGTCCGTGAGGTAGTTGACTCCACTTGAATAAGTCTTCCAAGGATTCTAAACTATGAATCCAATATTTACTTCATGGATTAGGGAATCTAGATCAATACACAAGTGTAAGAACATTTGGAGATGGATTGTTAATACATTTTATTTATTGTGGGGAAAGATTGTGATATGTGTTCCCATGGGGGAAAATTTCACCCTTGGTATTTGGGTGAGTGTGTCCCCAAGGGGGATGATTTCAAACATGGGGGTTTAGTTCAATGTGTCCCTAAGGGGAATATTTCAAACAAGGGATATTGTTTAGTTTTTCCCCAAGTAGTAATATTTCATACTCTAGATTTGGTAACGTGTTTCTTTAGGGGGAATATTTCACACTCAGGGTTTGATTGAGTGTGTCTACATGAAAAATATTTCACATTTTGGATTTGTATTAGAGTGTCCTCAATGGGGAATATTTCACACTTGGAGGTTTGTTAATGTTTTTTCCTAGGTGGGAAGATTTAACACATATGGTTTTTAGGATTAAACCACCTGGATGCATTTTAGGTATGTTGTCTCTAAAAAGGTATCAAAAAACATGTAGTTCAATGCTACAGTTTACGTTCATGTAAAAAAATTGGTCGATGAAGTATAACATCATGTCGTAAAAATTCTAATGTTGTGGATGTAGAATCGAATAGGGATGTTGTGGAGATTATTCATAGAAGCTACCCAATGTATCAGTTTCATCCCATGGTATAGTAGGAGGTGTAATCCAATGATGATCATATATTGGAGTCATATGTTAGTCACATAGGGTAAGGATATAGTTTAACATCATGTTATGAGGAATTTTTCCTACAGTATAATATCATATGAGTAGGATGTACAACCATGTAGTTTTAAATATTTTACCGGAGATGTGTACTGGGGTTACACCCTAATGGGGACTATGAAATGTGAGAGTAAGATATATAACTCTCTACCTAGACTAGTATGTCATTTACGTCAGTTATTCCACCCTTAGGGATTACATGTCCACTACTTATGTGCCTTAGGTCAGGGCATGGCATATAAACTTCCATGGTGGAGTTGATATCAGGGGTCCCAAAATTAGGGTTCATATGATTAGGAGAACAAGGAATTATGGTTCCAAATCATAGGAGAAACATTTAGGGTATAGCCTTGGTTTTTTTATTTAATGTGAGAATACATAAGGTCAGGTGGTATTGGTGGCAGGGGGACATGGGGTGCAGTTGAACCAGTCCTAGATTGGTATAAAAGCCTCACAATATCAATTTCCATGAAATGGTGTTGGCTGAATGTAGATACCATAAGGAGTCTGGGAGGATGGGTTTCATGAATTTTTTAAGATTCATAATTTATATGGGTCTCCTGGAGGTAATGGGTCTCATGAGGTTCATGTGTCTCAGGAAAGAACATATTTTTCAAAATAGGATGACCCTACCTTATAGTGAATTCTTGGTTCCCATGGGGTTGATTTGGTTTGTGATAATTATCTTGCAAAACCAAAAGATCCACAAAAGGACTTATTCATAAAAAAGGCTATAAACCATCACAAAATCCATCTCCACTATCACGACCTGTCCCCTAGGGCCCTTATTGTGAATACCCCAAGCCCGAATTCCATAGGCTAGGGGCTGGCGACTAGCACCAAAGGCATAACTCCCTAAAAACTGGGAAGGCATTGCCTTTATAAAACGTAAACACACAAAACCAGAGAAAAAGCGGAAGCAAACACTATGTAATGAAATATAACAAGTGTGCTTAAAGTAAAAAGGGTTCGAAAATACAACTCCAATAGAAAGGTACAAGTACAACTGAATGTGAAGTACAACTGAAAGACAACAGCTGAATGGGAAGCAGCTCCTGGATCGTCCTTTGTGTTCTCGCTTGTTGGGTAGGTACAGATGGCCACCTAAGCTCTCCACGTCCGTCTGTCACCTCCGGGTACCGTCTCTTCATGAATTCCACCTCTGGGTACCGTCCAGCTCTACAAGCCTCAACCATGACTAGTGTTGTCCATCATCTGCAACCAACACAACGAGGTACCGGCGTAGCCCATGTAGGGGTGAGTATAACAATACTCAGTAGGGACCCCGAGACCCTCAAGGTATCACTAAATACAATAAGGATAAAACACAAAGAAATATCTCAACAGATAAACATTACATAGGTATATGCCCATACATATACAGAAGTTATCAAGTAACTCATCTCAATCATGAGGAAAACACAAAGGTCACTGACTCATCTCAAACCCGGATTTTCATTATCAAAACCACAACTGTTGGAGAACTCCTCCTCTGTCGAGTACAGTGCACCTGGCAGGTCTCCGAGGCACTACTCACTAGCCTAAGACTACTGAGGTACTCCTCCTGTCGATTACTATGGGTGTGCTGCCAAATGTCGGGCTCTTTGTCCATTGTGTGTCTGCTGCTAAATACCGGGCGCTCCCCCTAGTTGTCTACAGAGGTACTCCTCCTATCGAGTACCGCGTGTCTGCTTCCAACTACCAAGCGCTCCGTCCGCCATGGTTCTACTTCCAAATACTGGGTGCTCTGTCCACTAGGCTAATTGAATCACTCCAAGTCGAATCGGTCAAGTAGTCGTCAAGTCTATAGCTACTAGGTCACTGCACTCTATATGCTCGTCTCCCGGAGGGTCCGCTCATTGAGCTGCCGGAGTTACTACCATGTGTGACTAAGTCTCATGTAGAAGTAACACAAATGACCACCTCGTCTTAGGGGTCTCAACACAGCAGACGACACGTCAATCGGACGCCAAATCTGTGAGTTATTAGCTTTTTAGTCTCGGGGGCCTGATTGGTTTCATGTACTTACCAACCCGACTGTATCTCAACTATACCTCAAACTCCCATGGGGTATACCCAAATGGACGTCTATACTCCAAGAGTACCGGCACCGCTGAAGATTCGTCAAACGAACGTCTGGTGCTAAAGATATGGCCCAAGAATGTAATGGGTCAGTAATGGACCCAGGCCCGGTCCGGCCCGGTCAGACCAACTCGGCCTAACCCAAACTGGGCTGTCCAGGTCTTGGTCGACCCGTTAAGACTCACTTGGTCTGACTAGGCCCATTGGGTGAGTCAGCCGCTTTGTTTTGACCCGGTCCGCTGGGCCCGACCCAGCGGACCGTGAGGGCGGTTAGGTGTGAAAGCCGCCACGTAGGCAGCTCAGTAACTCGGCCAGGGAGACCGGGCCGGTTCGACCAGGGACATCGCAGGGGCGTCGCGGGACGGTTCAGTAGGCTGGTGACCAAAAGGCCAGAGAGCAGACCACGCGGGGCGCGGGCGGGCCGGCTGGGCTCCGGGCTAGCCGCAGGGGCATCGGCCAGGGCGCGGGTGCACCATGTAGGGTGCCGAACATCGTGCAGTGCATGGGGGCTCGCCAAGTAGCGCGAGAGGGCATAGCGGGGGTGTCGAGGGCACCAGGATGGCTGGGAAACACACCGGGGGGTGTCGGGGTGCGCCGGCTGGGAGCCGGGGTGCACCGGAAGGGCGCCGGGGGCGCCGGGTGGCGCCGGCAGGGCGCCACGGGCGCGGCGGCTGGGCACCGCTGGTGCGCTGGCTGGGCCCCACGGGTGTGCTGGCAGGGCCCCGCGGAGGTGCCCGCAGCCCGCCGGTTGGGGCGTGGGGCTCCGGTTGCGTGCGAGGGAGCCGCGGGGGTAGCGCAATTCACAAAGGCCGCGAGTGGCATGGCCTTTGTTCGCTGCCTTCGTCGCCATCCCCTCATTACCATTCCATCGTGGAGTCATCACAAAAAGAACAACGGAGGGGTCGGGCCATGTTTGCTTGGCCCCGACCCTCCGCGTTTAGGGTGGTAGCGATAAGTTCTCGCAAGTATGAAGCACAACAACCACCGTTCTTCATTTTGAGAGAACGGAAGAAAAAGGAAAATGTTCATACTTTAATTAAAATAAAACCCCTACCTCTTGCTCGTCGCTCGTTGGTGGAGTCGCGGAAGGAAGACGATGAAGACCGTCATTCGTCGCATCCTCCACACGTCCCCAATTCTGAGTTGCGTCAGTTCGTTGACGATGTTGTGGAGGATAGGTGTCTGGGGAAGGAAGGCCGAAGAAGAATCATGTGGAAGATCGTCGTCGGCGTTCTTTGTGTTCTTCATTGGAGAGGATAGGTTTCCCCAAGTGTTGGGTGTCGCGATACTTTACCAGCGCTTCGTCGCTCGGTGAAGCCATCACAAAACCTTCTCCCAAGATCCCTATAAATAAGAGAAGGGGAGAGGTATGTAACCAAAAAAGAATTTATGAAGGTTCATTTATTTGGAACCTTCCTAAATTCCAATGATGCGTTTACTTAATTTAAAAAGGGGGTCAGGAAAATTAAATTGCGCTGGTGCAATTTAAGAGGTGCGTTGGCACAACTTAAGAGGGGAGGATGCCAAGAAGTTTACCCCACATAGCCTACATCAAAACATAAGACACAAATTAATTTTATGTTGACACATAAAATTAAGTGACAATAATTAATTTCACGTTGACACATAAAATTAACTGACAAAAATTAATTTTACATCGACACATAAAATTAACTGACAAAAATTAATTTTACGTCGACCCAAAAAATTAATTGAGAGCAATTAATTTTACGTCGACACATAAAATTAATTGATGGGGGGTTGAGAGGTTTCCTCTCCCTCCCTATTAAATGGTTGGTTAGGGTGTGGTGGTTCCACCTCCAACTCCCAAGGGGAGGTTTTAACTAAGTCACTCAACACATAGAAACATAAAAAAATAAAATAAAGTGTTGTACTTTATTTTATTATTATTTTTATAAAAATCCAGAAACAAACTTTTATTCCTACTCATCTGCCTTTCAAGTGAAAGTCATCATAAGTGAATATAGGCGCTGCGAGTTCAACAGTGCCCGCAGAATTTGATTATGAGCACCGGTTCAAAAGATATAAAACGCCGCTCGTATGTTTACTAAACGTACACAAAAAAAGTTCTTAAAAATTATTATCAGTCACCCTCAAACCATTGAGGTCAATGCTAGGCTCTTCCTAGGAGAAACACGCCCCTACGAACTCAACGGTACTCTAGGATTTCTAATTCGAGTTCCCATTTAGAAGTTATGAATTTTACAATAAAATAATTATCACTTAATTATTTTATTTGTGGCCAAAAACTAATATTCTCAGGTGGTCTATGTCGGCCAACATTTGTATCTTCATAAAGAAAAAACCCCTCACACGTCCAGCGGTGGTCTCAGATTTTTAATCTGATTTACGGTTTTTGAGTTATCAGCATTTGAAAAATAAAATAACTTTATTTAATTATTTTATTTACGGTTATGCCATTTTCGGGTTTTCTTAGAGAAGGACTATGCTGACTAAACATAAGTCGCACCTAGGGTAAACCTGCTATCCTGAGCATAATGGTGCCCTCAGATTTCTGATCCGAGTAACCGTTTAATATTTATTCAACTTTTTCAGGAAAACTTCTTACGCATGTTAATTTAAGCTTAACAGAACTTCATAAAATTATTCCGGGCACACCGGGCCTCGGAATCAGGTGTCGTCATAAACATCAAACTCATAAAATTCAAAGAATTTAAGAAAACAAATTCCATGAAATTTACGGGTCTTTACATTACTCCAACCTAATGGCTTTACATCCCCGTAAAGCTACTACACAATTAAGGGAAACTAAAGGAGGTACCGATCATGCATCTGAGCCTCCCACTCCCATGTGCACTCCTAGAGGTTTCCCTCGCTGCCAGTGACAGCGGACAAGGGGAATCAACCATCCCTATAGGACCTGCTCCTGTTAATCCTCAACCTCTGCTGGAACACCATGAAAGTTGCCCCGTCATTGATATCCAGCTCTCAGTGGTCAACGATGGCGGAATGATTCATGCACGTATCTTCTCAACTGAGATACGTGGAAAAAGTCATGCACCTGGTGCAATAGTGGTGGAAAGTCCAAGCGGCAAGACACCTTGCCTACCCTTCTGAGGACTTAGATGGGTCCGATGAACCTCGGAGATAACTTGTCGCTTCGGCCACATCTCTGTAGACCACGTCGAGGTGAGACCCGTATACAGACATGGTCACCATCCTCTAACTCTTGAGGCCTCTGTTCTCTATTTGGAACTGAAAACTCAAAACTCCTACTTCCACGAGGGTAAGTTGTGATGACTAAAGTGTGATTAGCCACACCCTCATATGCATGAGTTTATCTTGTGCTTCCTTTGTTTCCCTTTTCACCGACCAAGGGAAAAAAACCACATCCCAATGTTGTAGATAAACCACAACCTTTTTTCCAAATATAGTCAATATGTGTATGAATTGTGGTTTCCCATTCCATTCCCAAAATAACATCATAATTCCTTGACGCTGCCACCAAGAGGTTCCAATCGAAACTCTCACATCAAGGGTATGATCACATCGTCGGCGTATGCGTGATTCTAGAGTCTTCATTAAATGGTATCTTTAGACGTGAGGGTCAAGTCAACGACTTAACCAGAAACTGTAGGTATGGGACAAGATTTATGGAAGGAAGGAATGATCCGTATTAATTTATATTGTTACGATAGCTAGTAGTAGTCATAGAACATACCTCGAATCATTCCTAGAGCCCTTGGTTCACACTCTTTGACCGCATGCAGCTACTCACTTCTCTTTCCCTTCTGCTCCCTGAGCCTGGTGGGGACTACAAGGTGGGTGGTTGTAACACGTCAAATTTTACACCACCTCTTGCTTATCTCCCAGCTCTATTTCTACGTCTACTACTCTGTAGATTCATCTATCCTTAACACTTACTTTTCATGAAACATTTTACACAACCAAGTATCTGAGACTGGGGACAGTTTCTTGTTTTCCCACAGCTAACATTCGTTGGATATATCTGTTCAGCCAAAGAACATTCAACCAAAAAGGTTCTCTCTAAAACCCTAGCATAAGTAGGAATGCATAGAGGAAAAGTTCTGGCTCTGATATCTTTAAACACACCTCAATCTGAGGTCCGAGCTGGAAATCACTGACCTTATCGTAGTCATCAAGTACCAAGAACAATCGATACACTTTGAGGACTACTCATCTACCGACATGTCGTCCTATCGAAGCTATAAAAGATCTATAAAACTCTCAACTAACTCCTCAAGATAGTCCTTAGCCACCTATGAGTCGGGCTCGCTAGAGAACCTGAGGGGTATCTGATGCTGAAAAACATGTAAGGAACTATGTATACATGTGTCATCTACAGGTACTGCCGGTTGAAATTGATGACCAACAGGTATTGATATAGATGGCACAATACACGAATGTACTATCTCAGGAATCAGTCCACGTACCAAAGCCTCATCACTATGCGGACCAACCTCATGGTCACTCACTAGAAACACCAGTATCTAATATCACCATCTGGTCTACTGTGGTCTAAACTAGGTGTAGAACTCAAGCAATCACCTCCAGCCAGTCCACTACTACTTGAGAATCTGTCTCGCCTCGTATCCTCGGAGGCCTCTGCTGCTAGAACTCATGCAACGCGCTCTGTCAGCATGCACCATCCGCTAGTACAGCTGGTGGCATCTACTACATACTGAGTGGTGGTGCTGCAGGTACACCAACCTAAGGATCCAACATAGAAAGAGGGCCCCGCACCAGAACCTCATCGCTCGGGGGGCCGTCATCGAGTACTCTCTCGGAACTCCAAATGACTGTCTATATAGAGAAATCCTGATTGGATGTGACATGGTCAAACAATTTAATCCTGGTGAGCTGACCAGGTTGAAATTACTTTATGAAAATGTTTGAAAACACACACAAAATTAGTGTTTTCATGCACTGAGTTGAAAATCAGTAGTCAGGGTCATGGTTTATTGATACTTCGACCACTGCACCAACACTGGACTCCCTGAACTGAAGACCATATTCTGTACCCTTAACGCTATTGCTTCACAAAAAAGAATTATCAGAGTCCTGAGTTCTACGGTAGAACCGACGTCCTTTGATACCAATTGTCACGACCCGTCCCCCGGGGCCCGTATCGTGACTACCCCATGCCCACCTTCCATAGGACAGAGGCTGGCGACTAGCACCAGAGGCGTAACTCCCTAAAAACTGGGAAGGCATTGCCTTTATAAAATGTAAACACACAAAACCAGAGAATAAGAGGAAGCAAACACTAAGTAAACCAATATATCAAGTGTTATGAATGTAAAAAGGGGCCGGAAATACAAGCCCAACAGAAAGGTACAACTACAATTGAAAGTGAAGTACAACTGAAAGACAACAGGTGAATGGGAAGCAGCTCCTGGATCGTCCTCCAGGTTCCTGCCTATGGAGTAGGTACAGAGGGCCACCTCATCTCTCCATGTCCGTCTGTCACCTCCGGGTACCGTCTCGTCATGAAGTCCACCTCCGGGTACCGTCCAGCTCTATAAGCCTCAACCACGACCCGTGTTATCCATCGTCTGCAACCAACACAACGAGGTGCGGGCGTAGCCCATGCAGGGTTGAGTATAACAACACTCAGTAGGGACCCCGAGACACTCAAGGTCTAACTAAATCCAATAAGGATAAACCATAAAGAAAGATCTCAATAGATAACCTTTACTTAGGTACATTCCCATACATATACATAATTTATCAGGTAACCCATCTCAATCATGAGGAAAATAGAAAGGTCACTGTCTCCGCTCAAACTAGGATTTTTATTATCGAAACCACAACTGCTGGAGAACTCCTCCTCTGTCGAGTACAGTGGCCCTGTCATGACTACGAGGAACTACTCACTAATATTATAGTGCTGAGGTACTTCTCCTGTCTAGTACCGTAGGTCTGCTGCCAAATACTGGGTGCTCCGTCCACTGTGGGTCTGCCGCAAAATCCCAGGCGCTCCCCCCTAATAACCTACAGAGGTACTCCTCTTATCTAGTACCGAGGGTCTGCTTCCAACTACCAGGTGCTCCGTCCACCGTGGGTCTGCTGCCAAATACCGGGTGCTCCGTCCACTGGGCTAATCGAATCACTCCGAGTCGAATCGGTCAAGCAGTCGTCAGGTCTACAACTACTAGTTCTCTCCACTCCGTATGCTCATCTCCCGGAGGGTCCGCTCCACAAGTTACTGGTCGTTACTTCCAAGTGTCACAAATTCTAAAATAGAAGCATCACAAAGGACCACCTCATCATAGGGGTCTCAACACAACACACGGCGCGTCAATCAGACGCCCGGTCTGTGAGTAATTAGATTTTTAGTCCCGGGGGCCCGGTTGGTTTCGTGTACCATCCAACCCGACCGTATCTCAACAATACCCTGAACTCCCATGGGGTATACCCAAAGGGACGGCTATGCTCCAAGTGTACTGGATCCGCTGACGGTTCGTCAAACAGACATCTGGTGCCAAGGATATGGCCCAAGAAGTTAATTGGTCAGTAATTAGCCCAGGTCTGTTCCGACCCAGTCAGACCACCTCAGCCTAACCCAAACTGGGCTGACCTAGTCTTGGTCGACCTGGTCAGAATTGCTGGGTCTGACCCGACACATTGGGTGAGTCAGCCCTCTATTTTTTGACCTGGTCCACTCGGCTCACCCCAGCGGAGCTCGAGGGCGGTCGGCTCGAAAGTAACCAGGTCGGCGGCTCAGTAACTCCTCCCGGGAGACTGGGCCGGTTTGACTAGAAACACCGTGGGGGTGTCATGGGCTGGTTCAGCAGACCAGTGACAGGGAGGCCAGCAGGCAGACTGTGCGGGGCATGGGTGGGCCGGCTGGGCTCTGAGCTAGCCCATGGTGCACCGGCCAGGGTGCGGGTGTGCCAGTTAGGGTGCCGAACGTCGTGCAACGCACAGGGGCTCGCCAGGTAGCACGGCAGGGTGCCATGAGGTCACCGACCTAGCTTGGAAGCCCGCTGGGGGGGGCACCGGGGTGCGCCAGCTGGGCGCGGTAGGGGCTCGAGCAGCGCACCGTAGGGGCAACGACAAGTGCTGGCTGGGGCGCAGGGGTGCCACGGGTGCGCCGGCAGCACGCTGGCTGGGGCGACGGGTGCCGGTTGCGCGCTAGGGAGCCGCGGGGGAGACGCAGTTCACAGACGATGCATGTAGTGTGGCCTTTGATCATGTCCTTCGTCGCCTCGCCTCATTGCCATGTCTTCATGGAGTCATCACAAAAAGAACAACGGAGGGGTCGAGCCATGTTGGTTTGGCCCGGACCCTCCGCGTTTAGGGTGGGTGCAATAGGTTCTCGTAAGTATGAAGCACAAAAACCACCGTTTATCATTTTGAGAGAAAGGAAGAACATGGGAAATGTTAATACTTTAAATAAAATAAAACCCCTACCTCTTGCTCGTCGCTCTTTGGAGGAGTCGTAGAAGGAAGGCGATGAAGACTGTCATTCGTCGCGTCCGCCACACTTCACCAATTCCAAGCTGCGTCGGTTCATTAAAGATGTTGTTGAGGATAGGTGTCTGGGGAAGGAAGGTCAAAGAAGAATTATTTGGAAGATCTTCGTCAGCATTTTTCTCGTTCTTCGTTGGAGAGGATATGTTTCCCCAATTGTTTGTCATCATGACACATTACCAGCGCTTTGTCGATTGGTGAAGTCATCCCAAAACATTCTCCCAAGCTCCCTATATATAAGTGAAGGGGAGAGGTATGTAACCATCGTGGAATTTATAACGGTTCATTTATTTGGAACCTTCCTAAATTCCAATGATGTTGTTACATAATTTAAAATGGGGGTCAGGCGAATTAAATAGCATTGGCGCAATATAAGAGGTGTGATGGCACAACTTAAGAGGGGAGGATGTCAGGAAGATTCCCCCACATATCCTGCGTCAAAACATAAGACACGAATTAATTTTATGTTGACACATAAACTTAATTAACAGCAATTAATTTCATGTCAACACATGAAATAAACTGTCATCAATTAATTTTACGTCAACCTATAAAATTAACTGAAAATAATTAATTTTACATCCACCCATAAAATTAATTGAGAGAAAATAATTTTACGTCGACACATAAAATTAATTGAGATCAATTAATTTTACGTCGACACATAAAATTCATTTATGGGGGGTTGAGAGGTTTCTTATCCCTCCCCATTAAATGGGAGGTTAGGGAGTGGCGGTCCCACCTCCAACTCCCAAGGGGGGGGGGGGGTTTAACTAACTCACTCAACACATGGAAACTAAAAAAAATAAAATAAAGTGTTGTACTTTATTTTATTATTATTTTTATAAAAATCCAAAAACTAACTTTTATTCCCGCTTATCTTCTTTTGAGGTGAAAGTATTCATAAGCTAATATCGACGTTGCGAGTTCAACGGTGCCTTGGGAATTTGATTTCGAGCACCGGCTCAAAATTTATAAAATGTCGCTTGTACATTTACTAAAAGTACTCAAAAAAAAAGTTCAGAAAAATTATTATCAGTCACCCTCAAACCATTGTGGTCAAGCTTAGGATCTACCTAGGAGAAACAAGACCCAATGGACTCAACGGTACTATTATATTTTCAATTTGAGTTACCATTTTGAAGATATGAATTTTATAATAAAATAATTGTCACTTAATTATTTTATTTATGGCCAAAAACTGAATTTCTCAGGTGGCCCACGCTGGCCAAAGTTAGTATCTTCATAAAGAGAGCATACCCTCACAAGTTCAGTGGTGGTCTCTGATATTTAATCTGAGTTACTGTTTGTGAGTTATAAGCATTTGAAAAATAAAATAACTTTATTTAATTATTTTATTTACGGTTATGCCATTATCGGGTTTTCTCATAGGAGGCATATGCCGACTAAACATAAGTCATACCTAGGGTAAACCAGCCATCATGAGAACAATGGTGCCCTCAAATTTATGATACGAGTAACTGTTTAAGAGTTATTCCACTTTTTCAGGAAAACTGCTTACGCGTGTTAATTTATGCTTAACCAAACTTCATAAATTTATTCCTGGCACACCAGGCCTCGGAATCAGGTACCGTCATAAACTGCGTACTCGTAAAATTCCAAAGAATTTAAGATAAAAATTTTCCATGAAATTTACTGGTCTTTACATCCACCATGGGTTTAGGTTCTGAAAACACATGGGAGGAGGTTTTGTGAAATATGGTTACCTTTTGAAATCTATCTCTTATATTCCTTGTGAAGAATTTGAGTATCAAGAATTCAAAACATTTTTTTGAAGCTGAAAGGTCGTGTACCCTAAAATGATGGACATAGGGTGTATTTATAGGCCTATTAGAGAAAATTTCATTGGATTCATGAATGATGGTGGCTTTTCAAGAATATTATGATCTTCATGAACTAATAGGATTATGCGAACCAATGCTACAATGCATAATGGTTAATGCATGATGCTTCACACGACCAAGGACTTTATCAAAATTGAGTTATGCTAGGTTAATCTTACCACATCAAGATTCATGTGACCAATGAATTTTATGAAATGCAGTCAATTTTAAATCGTATGTCTTTCATGAACCAACCCCTTTGTTGATATGTTTTTGGATTTTTTGGCCAGAATTTATTTCAAATCGATTGTTCTTTAGCCAACCTCTCCCTTGACACGTGTATTTTGGAATCCAAACCCCCCCCCCGCCCAAATTGTATCTAAAAAGGTATAGGAGGGTAGGATTCTAAGGTAACCCCATTGAAAAATTGTAATTGGAACGATCTATTTGTGAAACTTGATCTGTCTATATTCTTATAAAGAAGGGTGGGTTCCCTTTATGGGAAAAATAAATTTTCATGAAATATTTTTCCAATGCTCTTTGTTTGTAAAAATCAAGATTTCTATGAGTGTTTTATGATTTTTATCCTAAAGATAATGAAACAACTATCTTTTGTGAACCTAGGTATAATTAATAGACTTCAATAAATAAAATTGAGAAAAGGCGACCATAATGAGTAAACCTTTGTTAAATAGCCTTTGTGAACTATATTATAAAACAATTTATATTACTGAATAATCGCCAGTTGGGGTTCTGTCGATTCTGCTAAATTATGGAGGGATATGTCTAGAATCCTCATGATTGTGGACAACATCTAGGCTGAGTAAAAGCATGACACACTCACTGCACTACTAAGTGAGGATTTGCAGGAATACCCTATTTGCAAGAAGATACTACTGTATGGTTTTTGGATGATGGATGATGTGCTCATACCTATTACTTATTGGGATGAATATTCCTTCTAGTGTAGGAGTATTCACTAATTGCACTAGTGTAAAATGGATGTTCGGGTCCACATCTTGAAGGACCTTTCATATTTTACTATGCACTGCTTGTGGAACCACATGAACAATGTCAACATGGTGTCATTGGAGGTGGAGGAGTCTCCCCCTTGGTATGAGATTATCATCATGGTGGGTATGATAAACCAATCAATGTCTTGACCAAGGAATGTAACCTGGGCTAGGGTGGAAACATCATGAACGAATGGTCCGAGGAAAACTGGGTATGATAGTCTAATCATGAATTTGATGTTAAGATATTGGGATCCATAAGGTGGAATATCCCTCACAGTTCCATACCTACTATCACCTACACATCAAATAATATATATCTAATAGGTGGTTATTAGTGACCAATATATTCCATTTCCATCATGGGGAGGTTGGTATCAGCTTGTGGCCTCTCTACTGTATTTTTGAAATCCATATACGAGGTTGAATTTAGGATGAATTCCTCCCCAAAGAGAATGTCTTGGAGGACTAGGAGTTGCTACCAGGAATATCAACGGTGTTGTTTCACTTAGTGAAAGGGCTGAGTGACCAGAAAGATGGGATGAAGGTCATCCCTTTTATGTAATGGTTGGAGTACATCTTGAACAAAGAAATGTATAGGATACCTGGGTGGCCACATCAATTTCCAAAGGCACACCAGTGAGGAAAGTAACCCTCATTTTGGAGGATCATAGGGGAAAGAGAATAGTAGTTGTAGGGATATGGTAGAAATCTTTAGACTCCTATGGTCAGGATATGAGGGTTTATCTTCCAAATGATCAATGGATGGATGCACCTAGTGTGTGATACACACATGTGAGTATCTTTGAGAACATTCACCAAGGAGTTGATTCTGGTGATGGGTCAATGCATCAACCTAGCAGTCTTGGTATTGTAAAATCTATAAAATGTTATCTACCTTATCTTCCAGTGGAAGACCCCCCTCTATGATTGCGTAAATTTCCAATTTTTGTTTGGTTAGGTCATTTCACACATGGGGGGAAAATGAGAATCTCAAAAATATTCCTCCAGCCATCACCGAAATCTTGTCATCGATCCTAGACTTCATCGATAGTCATACAATTTAATTAGGCTCAGTTAATGTGATAACATGTTTTTGGCTAGCAGACTAATTTATTTTTTAAATATTTCCCATCTCATGAGAATGGTGACTAGAAACAACATGGGGACCATTGAAAAACAGTCGTATCTACTATTCTTTTAAGGTAGGGTACTAATAGTGAGGGAAAACAGCAAGGTGATCTGGGAGTGGTACACCATACATCACTTAATGAAGAAGTTTTTATGTCTCCGATGGTTGAACCCAATGGTGTAATTCTATGTATGTAGTGAACTCCAACCCTTGGTCCTTAGATCGATATGGCTAATGATGGCCTATGCATATGGTAATGGTCGGAATGAGTTTCAACCACCCAATCCTTATAGGATCACCAATGATTATACACCGAGTTGGGAGAGAACATATCCAATGTAAATTATATGGGGGAAATTTTCTTCATTTGATGTGGAATATGGGGTCCCACGACGATGTGGTCTAGGGAGTGTAGTGGTCAAGGTATGTTGTGGATGAAAAATGGAGCAGTGGTTGGAGCAGTGTCTATGGAATAGGATATTCATTGTCCAATATTAGTGTCAACCATAGGGAGGGGAGTAGAAATAGGCTTTACAATCTAGGGTATGTTTCCATGGGTGGAAGTAAAAACCTATATGGAAATCTCGAGGGTGCACGCCCAAGTTCTAGGGTACATACTATGTCAGGTGAATGTCCCCAATAATACAGTCTCTCCTAACACCTAGGATAGATGGGGGATCCAAATATAGCCATAAATCCTCTAGGAGATCTGGTAGAATTTTCAAAATGGGGGTGTGAGATTTCAATGTTTGGGTCATGAAAGTGAAAACATCATCACTTCTCAAGATGAGGAAATACAATATCAAAAAGATATGGAGGAACATATCCAATATTATCATGTTTCGTGATCTCTGACCAGCTGGTTCAAGGTGATTTTCGAAATAAATTCTCCTCCAGATCTTATTGTCGGCCAAAAGACTGTTCATGATACTAAGGGTGAAGGATTTTAGCTATCTTATAGAACCGATGCCTATCACATCTCCCCTCTGGTTGAATATCCTATTATTGATTAGGTAAATTTTCCGATATTGTGTTCCTTTGAAATTTCAAACCTTTAAGTCTTATTTATAAATATTTTTTTACATGTGAATGAATTTGTAGCATGAAGGAGGGGGAAGTTCATAACGAACCACTAAGAAAGGATGATGGAGCTTAAAAACATAATGGTGTGATTGTAGAGAAACTCCCTAATATTATGGTCACATGTGGCCAACTGTAATCGTAGTGGTGCCTACAACCAAGGAGATGACTACTAGGGAAGATCGTTTCCATGGGTATTTCCCATGCATATTTCTAAGCTACACATCTAGTTATATGACCATTTTAATTACTTTCTCCTTTCCATCTTTTTCTTCATGTTTTTTCATTTCATAATACATACTCTGCTAACCATGTTCATAAAAAAAATATTCAAACCATTTTTGGGACATATCCAGCAATGGGGATGCTTTAGAATGGGGTAGTAGTGGAGGGCGAGGCTATGAGTTCTATGAAAGTGGTTTAAGAGGATATAGTGGTTGATACTTCCATAGAATCAACACAAGAGGTGGAATCTAGAAATTAATCCTCAATAGAGGATGCATAAACAGTGCCAATAACAGAGATGTTCAGGCAGGCTATGATGTGCCTAACTATCTCATAAATTCTATCAGCGGTTGCCACTAGACCTAAGGCCACAATGAATATGGTTGATAATTTTCCACCAATTAATGTGTTCAAGGAATCTGTGGTTATTTACACTACCTCATAGGTTACCCAAGAGGTCATTGAGGCTCTTTCATTGGGTGTTGGTTCTAGAAAGGATGAATTTTCCTTGGACTTAGGGCTTATCCCACCAAAGGATCATCCAATCTATGAAAAAGGTACTGATGTTTTGGTGGTTTTCCAAATGTATGATCTATTTCCACCTAATCACTTGATGGATTTCATATCAAATTTTTTTAGGAGAACTAATTTATCTAACAAGAGGCATAGAGGAGAGTGTGACATTTCATCACCCACACTTTACTAGTTGAGTTGTCAAACTAAGTGGGATATCTCTTACATAGCATAGAAGCTTTAGAGACTTGAGAGGGGAAATATTGTGGAATCCATTAACTATCATAGTAATTCCCAATTAAATGGGAATGTGCGGAGTGGAATGAGTTTGACGTATCCTAGAATAAGAAGAATGCATATGGTACCTAGGAACATTAGGCAGCTGGGGAAGAGATTTCTCATTAGGAGGAGGAGGAGCTTGTGAACACACTAATTGTCACTACTGGGGTAGATATAATCCACAAAATGGGGTCTCATTTGGTTTTTTCTGAGGATAAAAGAGTGGTTGTGGAATATTTGGTGGAATATTACCAAACCAATTAGTATCTTCTGTGAATTAAGCCCAAATAACATCGCCTTATTTCTAAGGTAGAGGTGATGGATCTGGATGAGAGGTAACAGAAAAAGGAGGGTACTCATAAAAGGCTAGTGGATATTGAGTACTCAGTCACTGGGGTTGATCCCTAAATAAATTTATCTTATCCAAAAATAAATAAGAGGCTCCAATATGTGGATGACCCTACCAATCCATGGATGTATTGTTTTAAATTCAATTTCTTTTTTGAAAAAAATTCTCTTTTCTACATCTCTGATCTTATTAAGAAGTCAAAAAGTAATGAACCCTTAATCCCTTATGATTTGTTCTCACTAAGGGTTAAAAAGAAAAAATTGAATAGTTAACACTTATATGAGATTACCATAAAAGGGTTGAACACTTGAGGTCTGGAAACACATATTAACCACATAGGCTTGTTCTCTCTGAGAGAGTTTTGATTGGATCATGAGACTCTCTAAATAGTTTACTTGATTTCTGTAACACCCCAATCTTCCACGGTACGTTTCCCTTCGAATAATGCAATAGCGTGTGTTGTACGCAACCTCGAGCTCTAACACACACCCCAACTAATTAAAGTAGCCGTTGTGAATAGTAATACCTACTTTTGGAAATTTTATAAATTTTATTTTTCAAAATGGACTTCATTTTTGTATTCGGAATATCGAAATTAGCCTATGTTGAATTTTTGGTATTTTTCTAAGAACTTCTAATTTTTTATGAATAGTGAAAAATACTTAAAAACAAATTTTTTAATCAAAATAATTTATAGTGATAAATTATACTATTTAGTGGTTTTAAATTATAATTAGAATATATTTTTACAATTTTATCCAATGGTGGTCATTAGAATTAATTTAACATCGAAATTGGACATAAACAATTGTCAATCTTTTGATATAAACTGTTTCTTAAAAACACGCTAGTTGTTGTGGCAGAAGGAATTAATTATAAAATTAATTAATGCAACTTATATGTTTGGAATTTTGTAAAATAGACATCATTTTTGAAATCATAATATCAAATATAGCTTAGGGTGAAATTTTGGCATTGTTCTGAAAAACTTCAATTTTTGATGAATAGTGAAATAACTAAGTGGTAGTTAAATAACTGATTTTTCGTTTAATTGAAATATTACCACTTCTGTGATTTGATTTTCAAAAATCCGACATACATGGTTGTCATTAATAAGTAAAATTTGGTTCAATGAGATTAAATTAATTTTTGGTGAATAGTAACTTTTAAGTTCTTCATCGCGATTAGAGGTAGTTAGTGTAGTTTAAGGTAAAAATAATGTTTTAATAATATGAGATGAGCTTGACACATGTCCTACCATCATTGGATGTGTAATGGACGACGATGAAAATTAATGGGTCAACTTGGGGACCCCATGGAGGCACTTTAGATGGAAAATGACATAAATATCTTTTATTTAATGTTAAAGTAAAAAATGACACAAACATGAAATGTTTTACTAAAACAATTTTTACATGGGGTTATACAAGTCATATTTTTTACTATAAATAGTAATTGGAAATATAAAAATATTTCCTACATCATAGTATTTTTTTATAATTTTTAGAAATTAAATAAATTAAATTATTTATGACATCATTATGATGCACCGATGACCTCATTATTTAACGATTTAAATAAAATGATAAGATAATGCAAAATCCAAAGCTTACACTTATCCAAAGCCTATTGGATGAGGATATTTCGAACCCTTATCACCTTATCCACGAATTATATAAGTGTGGGACCTTTATAATCCGAAAATCATTGTATAATAATGTAACATTTCAATCTTTCCAAAAGAGCCCCTCATCTCCTCTTATAAAAGGCCCCCACCTCTACCACCTTATTCACACTTTCAAGCCTTTTGGTTCGGCCAAACTCTGCCCAAATACTCTCCCAACATCTCTCCCTTCATCCTAGAAGCTTTACTTTAGTCATCAAGCCATCCTAAGGAGTCCTATTTATCAAATCAAAAGGAAGAACCCGAAGAAGAGGTAACGTTTTCATCACCCTCTTTCAAGTTTCTTTCTTCTTACACCCCCTCTTTGTTTATTATTTCAATTCTAAAATTATAACTCCAGTATCTTCTATATACTGTGATGTTGTTATAAATATTGAACAACCATATTCAGTATTCTACCCATCATTTGAATGACATGTCACCATACGTGCGTACGTACGGCTTACCATCTACACGTCGTGGTGTAATTGTTATTCAATATATTATTATTTAGATGGGTATAATAATGATATGTAATTCATGTAAATAATAAATATAACATGATAATGATTCTGTATATATGATATACTATCCAATTATATATTATTTTAATATCAAAATAATGATATTGTCGCTCGTGCGTACGTACGGACTACCGTCTCCACAAACGCGATAAGATTCATTATCTGTCGTATCCATTCAAGTATAATTATCATTTGATGATTTAAAAATAATTTTTAAGGACATGATATAATTCTGGATATGAATAAGATACAACCAATCCATGAAAAACACGTCTTACGTAACAAAACATATAAAATAAAACGGGTAAGTTAACATCCGAAACAACGATAAATCTAAGATATTGTTAACAAAGCAATGTTAAAAGATCATATATGATATCATATGGATGTATATGATTCATGTATAATTTAATAACAATTATTTCACCATTATACAGGAGGTTAACGTACCCCAACCAAGTAAAAGTACAAGGTAAGGGTTTACTTCACAACCTCTTCATTATCCAAGGTTGTTTATGCATAATTATCTACTGGGACCTCGTTATCATCCACATCCATGTTTCATAAAAATGTATTTCAAAACATTTTTACTATTAAATGGAAAATGAGTTAAAGTCATTTATACCCTTATATGTTTTTGAAAGGAATCTTACCGTCGTTTTCCAAACAATGTACTTTTTGACCTTTTTGACAAATTTAAGGTAAGAATGTTTTTTTAACTTATACGGCGGGTACGGCTATTTTCCGCCATTATAACTTCGTCGAAGCTTCCCTTACAAGATTATAAAAATATTTTCAATGTAAATGTATTATTTTATAAATATGGGAATTTAAATGATTTCAAAAAAATTGAGATATTTCTCTCAAATATCTTTGATTTCATCCATGTGAACATCCTTGGATGGGTTTTATGTTTAATTGAAATTGATTTATGATACAAAACTTCCATTGAACATTCTGTGAAATATTTGACTGTGGATGTGTTATTTTTATACCATCCATAGTTTATGGAGAAATTGTTGACATTTCGTATGCTAGTTTTAATACGAATATTTATGTTATGTTTAAACCTATTCATATGAGGAATGTATTGGACTTAATAAGTGACGGGTGGAGCCCGCTATAGCTCCTCGATGCATCGGTAGGTCTCATGAGACAACTAGACGTGGAATTGGCCGAGGCCCTTTCCCAATTTGATTTATGGTTTTGTCTGAGGCCTTAATCATTTTAGACATCTTGGCCGAGGCCTTGACAAAATGTTTCAGAATGTCTGGCATTATACATTCCCTCATTATGAAAGTGGTTATTGATATTGCATGTGATTATTCGACCAGTAGAATATCCATGTGACGAAGTGAATGGGATTATCTCATTTTACTTTTGCCATATTATGTTGAAGTTCAAGTTTAAAAGGCCTTTGTTTTAGTTATACCATGCCTTAAATGTTAATGTTTATTTATGAAAGCTTCCGCTATATTGTTAACCTTACTGAGCATCTGAGCTCACCCCTTTCAATGTTTTAATATTTTTCCAGGATGTGAAGAAGTATTTTATGAATGACCTGCAGGGGTAGTCAGAAAGGGAAATGAGTGTGGTCTATGAAGACCATGTTATTGTAGTTTGTTTACTTTTTGATGTAATGAAAGACTTAGGAATGTATCTAGTGTTTCCAAGGCTACTAAACTAATCGGTCTTTCGAGGCTTGATCTTTTGTGATCATGAAAATGTTACAAAGTAATGCACCGACTCTGGGTAGCTGGGGTCGGGGCTTTACAGTTGGTATCAGAGGCAGTTTAGTACTAACCTTGGAAGCTAGACTTAGATAAACTCTGATTAGAGCACATAGCCCGAAGATAGACTTTGAGGATTAGTATAGAAAAACTTCCTATAATTTTGGTGTTATAGAGATTTTGTGAGTTTTCCGAGCAATACATACCTGTCTGGATACGAGAAGGTAGAGGCGGCTCTGGCACAGATGTACCTAGGGGTAAAACCCAAAAACACCGCTTTGAGCGAGACTCGAATGGGAACTGGTGCACGACAATGGGCCTTGCTGCACTCTTGGTTACGACACTCCCGGGGGATATGCTTAGGATAATTCTCATTTTCTTTACAAACCACTATGAAGGGTTATGAGTATATACTTCCTCAAAGGAAACATTTCTTTTTATGATTATGGATTATATCCATAAATAGTTCAATTTATGTAAAGTATTTTACAAATATGGAATTATGTATTTTATTTCATAAACTAATCTAGTTTATTCCATTGTTTAGAAATGGCGCCTAGTGGAAGGAATGGAAACTGTATCAATGCATGCACTCTATGTAGGGATTTCCCTCCTGCTCAAGATAATTATTGTGGAGCTAGTGATACAACTGGTGCTGATCAACTTCTCACCGTACTGGGACAACTCACGCAGGTTATGAATAATAACCTTACTCGTATGGAGCACCCTGATCCGCAACGTGGAGGATCAATGCTAGACCGTTTCATGAGGCAACAACCACCAACCTTCAATGGGAGTACAAATCCTATAGTAGCTGAGCAATGGATAAACTCCTTAGAGAAAATATTCCATGCCTTGGGGGTAGTGAAAGGGAGAAAGTTGTCATGGCAGTTTACCGCCTCACTGGAGATGCCGATCAATGGTGTTCACTAATTCAAAACACAAAGGAAGATGATGAATTAACAAACATTGAATGGCAGGAGTTCAAAGAGTTGTTCTTAGAAAAATAATTTCCTCGAGACCATCGAGCGGATATGGAAAGGAAATTTCTGAGTCTGAGGAAGAAGGAGGATGAGAATGTCGCAAAGTATGAGGCTAACTTTACAAGTTTAGCGAGGTATGATGCGGATTACATATGTAACCCAAGAAGTAAGACTGATCCTTTCTTTGATGGGTTAAAACCATTTCTCCGTCGAGCTTTAGTATCACAAACCTTCTCTTCATACGAAGGTATTGTCTCGTGCGCTATCAAGACGGAAAATGAATTCTCTAAGTCTTATGACTTTAAATCAAAGAAAGATAAGAAGAGATCCGCTGAAAACTCTGGGAATGGAAATAAGGAAACATGGAAGAAGGGTAGAAATGAATTTCCACCCTGTGATAATTGTGGTAGGAAGAACCCTGGTGCCTGTCTAAAAGAAAAATGAGTATGTTACAAGTGTGGTTAAAAAGGCCACCAAGATCATGAATGCAAGGGAAGGAAAGCGGATGTCAACGTGGAATGCTATAATTGTAGAGAGAAGGGACATTATGCAAATGAATGTCCTAAGCGTCAGGGGAACATTCCTCAGAAGAGGCCAAGGTATCAGGGTCAGGCTTATGCTATCACTAATACTAAGGTGGAAGCTCCGAAAGACGTGGTGGCAGGTAATTTAATGGTTTCCTCAAGTTTAGAAAATGCATTATTTGATTCTGGATCATCGCATTGTTTCATATCTTCCCAGTTTGCTAAGAAAATTAGATATTTCCAATTTGATTTAACAAGGGAGTTGTTGGTCAAAACCCCTAAGGGAAGTATTGTTGCAACAATGTTTTGTTGATTAGTTCCCATTAGAGCACCTAAATGTTCTTTACCTGCTGATCTCATCGTCATACCCATGATTGAATTTGATATAATCCTCGGTATGGATTGGCTTTGGGACCATGATGCAAGAATTTATTGTAAGAGGAAAGTGGTTATGATTCTTGATGATGATGATAAGGAACACCTTATCTTTAGAGCAGAATCGTCGCCACATAATTCTTATCTAGATCCACCCCCAGCAGCTCAACTAAATTCAATTATTGGGGAGGAAAAGAAGGAAATTACTGAGGGTGAGGAAAAGAATATTCAAATAGAGGATGTACCTATTGTGAGAGAATGTGTTGTTGTGTTTCCGAAAGATTTACCTGGACATCCTCCAGAATGAGAAGTTGAGTTTTCCATTGATTTAATTCCTGGATCAAGACACATATCGAAGACCCCTTATAGAATGGCCACTGTGGAATTATTTGAACTAAAGAAACAACTAGAGGAATAGAGTAATAAGGGATTTATTCGGCCTAGTGTTTCTCCTTGGGGAGCCCCTTTTCTTTTTGTTAAGAAGAAAGATGGATCTATGAGGTTTTGTATCGACTATAGGGAGATCAATGCTATAACAATAAAGAACAAGTATCCCCTACCCCGCATTGATGATTTGTTTGACCAACTGCATGGAGCTCAATACTTTTCAAAGATTGACCTTCAGTCTGGATACCATCAGTTGTGTGTGAAAAAGGAAGATGTTCCAAAGACAGCATTTCGAACAAGGTACGAGCATTATGAGTTTACAGTAATGCCTTTTGGATTGACTAATGCACCCTCTGTTTTCATGGATCTAATGAATAGAGTTTTCAAGGAATATCTTGATGACTTTGTAGTGGTATTTATTGATGATATCTTGGTACACTCCAAAAGCCACGAAGATCATGAAAATCACTTACGCATTATCCTGAAGACTCTTAGAAGACATGAATTATATGGGAAATTTAGCAAGTGTGAATTCAGGCTTCAGGAGATTTCTTTTCTTGGCCATATTGTCTCTAAGGATGGAATTTCTGTTGATCCTTCTAAAATCAAGGCAATCCAAGAATGGCCAGCACCGACAAGTATAACTGAGGTATGCAGTTTTATTGGTTTAGCAGGATATTATCGACGTTTTGTCCAGAATTTTGCCAGATTGGCTAACCCATTGACAAAGATCACACGTAAAGGGATTAAATTTTTCTAGACAATATAGTGTGAAGAATATTTTGAAGAACTGAAGAGAATATTAGTCAACGCCCCTGTATTGACTCTACCATCGGGGAATGATGGGTTTGTTATTTATAGTGATGCATCGAAGAAAGGACTTGGTTGTGTCCTTATACAGAATGATAAGGTTATTGCCTATGCATCATGGCAGCTAAAAATTCATGAGAAAAACTATCCTACTCATGATCTTGAGTTAGCAGCTGTGATCTTTGCTTTAAAGATATGGACACATTACCTATATGGTGAAAAATGTGATATTTATACTGATCACAAGAGTTTGACGTATATTTTATCACAAAAAGAACTCAACATGAGGCAAAGGAGATGGCTTGAACTACTCAAGGATTATGATTGCATGATACATTACCACTCGGGGAAGGAAAACAAGGTGGCAGCTGCTTTGAGCAGAAAATACCATGGAGTTTTGAATGTGATGATAATTGAAAGGGATCCAATTTTCATGGATGTAGTGAATATTGACATGGGAATAACTAGGGAAGGTGAAACATCAATGATTTTTCAAATGGTTGCCAAACCATCATTACTAGAAAGGATTAAGAGTTCTCAGACCGATGATGAAGAATTTCAGAAGAAGATTAAAGATGCGAATGATGGAAGATTGAGGGACTTTGTGTATAAGGATGGAATTTTGAAATTCAGGAAGAGACATTGTGTTCCCGATATACCTGATCTAAAAAGGGAATTGTTGGATGATGCTCATAGTTCCAATTTCTCTATACACCCTGGGAGTACCAAAATGTATAGAGATTTGAAGGAACATTTTTGGTGGGACAATATGAAGAGGGAGATTGCTGATTTTGTGTCGAGGTGTATGGTTTGTCAACAAGTGAAAGCTGGAAGGAAACATCCTGGTGGAGTATTGCAACCTCTTCCCATACCTGAGTGGAAATGGGATAATATTACGATAGACTTTGTCATGGACTACCAAAGACTCCTACAAGGAATGATGCAATATGGGTCATTGTTGATCGTCTTACTAAGTCAGCACATTTTCTGGCTATATGGCAGGATCTACCACTTGAACGTCTAGCAAGACTATATATTAATGAAGTTTTAGGACTTCATAGAGTACCCCTATCGATTGTTTCTGATCGTGATCCTCGTTTTACTTCATGATTCTGGAAAAGTCTTCAAAAGGCCTTGGATACAGAACTTCGTTTGAGCACTGCCTGTCACCCTCAAACAGATGGACAATCAGAACGGACTATTCAAACCTTAGAAGGCATGTTGAGATCATGCTCTCTTGACTTTCAGGGTATGTGGGATCAATATTTACCACTGGTAGAATTTTCCTATAACAATAGCTTCCATTCAAGCATTCAGATGGCACCTTATGAAGCGTTATATGGAAAGAGAGGTCGTCCACCAACCTGTTGGGATGACGTTGGTGAAAGAATGATTGTGGGACCATAACTGGTGGAAGAAACAATGGAAAAGGTGAAGGTAATCCAAAACCACATCAAAGCAGCTCAAAGTAGGCAGAAGAGCTATGCCGATAACAGAAGAAAGGTTTTGGAATTTCAGGTGGGAGATAATGTTTTCCTAAAGGTATCTCCATGGAAGGGAGTTATACGTTTTGGTAAGAAGGGTATGTTGAGTCCCAGGTACATCGGACCTTTCGAAATTCTAGATCGTATTGGGGATGTAGCTTATTATTTGGCGATGTCGCCAAATCTCTCCAAAGTTCACGATGTTTTCCACATATCGCTATTGGGAAAATACATGCCCGACCCAACACATGTACTTACTTATGAGGAATTAGAACTGGAACCCGATCTATCTTATTGCGAAGAGCCCATCAGAATTCTTGATGTGAGGGAGCAGGTGCTGAGAAACCGGACGACTCGTCTGGTAAAGGTTTTGTGGAGAAATCATAAAATGGAAGAGGAAATGTGGGAACTTGAGGAACTTATGATGAAGAACCACCCGAGTTTTTTTATGTAGTAATAACCTAGAAATTGTGAGGACGCAATTATTTGAAGGAGGGGAGAATGTAACACCCCACGCTTCCACGGTACGTTTCCCTTCGAATAATGCAATAGCGTGCGTTGTACGCAACCTCGAGCTCTAACACACACCACAACTAATTAAACTAGCCGTTGTGACTAGTAATACCTACTTTTTGAGATTTGATAAATTTTATTTATCAAAATGGACTTCATTTTTGGATTCGGAATATCAAAATTAGCCTATGTTGAATTTTTTGTATTTTTCTATGAACTTCTAATTTTTTATGAATAGTGAAAAATACTTAAAAACAACTTTTTTAATCAAAATAAATTATAGTGATAAATTATACTATTTAGTGGTTTTAAAGTATAATTGGAATATATTTTTACAATTTTATCCAATGGTGGTCATTAGAATTAATTTAACATTGAAATCGGACATAAACAATTGTCAATCTTTTGATATAAATTGTTTCTTAAAAACACGCTATTTGTTGTGGCCGTGGAAATTAATTATAAAATTAATTAATGCAACTTATATGTTTGGAATTTTTTAAAATAGACATCATTTTTGAAATCTGAATATCAAATATACCTTAGGGTGAAATTTTGGCATTGTTCTGAAAAACTTCTATTTTTGATGAATAGTGAAACAACTAAGTTGTAGTTAAATAACTGTTTTTTCGTTTAATTGAAATATTAACACTTCTGTGATTTTATTTTCAAAAATCTGACATACATGGTTGTCATTAAGAAGTAAAATGTGGTTCAATGAGATTAAAATAATTTTTGGTGAATAGTAACTTTTAAGTTCTTAATCGCGATTAGAGGTAATCAGTGTAGTTTAAGGTAAAAATAATGTTTTAATAATATGAGATGAGCTTGACACATGTCCTACCATCATTGGATGAGTAATGGCCGACCAAGAAATTCCATGGGTCAACTTGGAAACACCATGGAGCCACTTTAGTCGGAAAATGACATAAATACCTTTTATTTAATGTTAATGTAAAAAATGACACAAACATGAAATGTTTTACTAAAACAATTTTTACATGGGGTTATACAAGTAATATTTTTGACTATAAATAGTAATGGGAAAGCTAAAATGATTTCCTACATCATAGTATTTTTTTATTATTTTTAGAAAATAAATAAATTAAATTATTTATGACATCATGATGATGCAGCGATGACCTCATTATTTAACGATTTAAATAAAATGAGAAGATAATGCAAAATACAAGGCTTACACTTGTCCAAAGCCTATTGTATGAGGATATTTCGAACCATTATCACCTTATCTACGAATTATATAAGTGTGGGACCTTTATAATCCGAAATGAATTGTATAATAATGTAACATTTCAATCTTTCCAAAAGAGCCCCTCCTCTCCTCTTATAAAAGGCCCCCAACTCTACCACCTTATTCACAATTTCAAGCCTTTTGGTTCGTCCAACATCTGCCCAAATACTCTCCCAACTTCTCTCCCTTCATCCTAGAAGATTTATTTTAGTCAGAAAGCCATCCTAAGGAGTCCTTTTGATCAAATCAAAAGGAAGAACCCGAAGAATAGGTAACGTTTTCATCACCCTCTTTCAAGTTTCTTTCTTTTTCCACTCCCTCTTTGTTTTTTATTTCAATTATAAAATTATATATCCAGTATCTTCTATATACTGTGATGTTATTATAAATATGGAACAACCATATTCAGTATTCTACCCATCATTTGAATGACATGTCACCATACGTGCGTACGTACGGCTTACCGTCTCCACGTCGTGGTGTAATTGTTATTCAATATATTATTATTTATATGGGTATAATAATGATATGTAATTCATGAATATAATAAATATAACATTATAATGATTCTGTATATATGATATAATATCCAATTATATATTATTTTAATATCAAAATAATGATATTGTCGCTCGTGCGTACGTACGGACTACCGTCTCCACGAACGCGATAAGATTCATTCTCCGTCATATCCATTCAAGTATAATTATCATTTGATGATTTAAAAATAATGTTTAATGACATGATATAATTCTGGATATGAATAATATACAACCAATCCATGAAAAACACAACTTACGTAACAAAACATATAAAAGAAAACGAGTAAGTTAACACCCGAAACAACGATAAATATAAGATATTGTTAACAAAGCAATGTTAAAAGATCATATATGATATCATATGAATGTATATGATTCTTGTATAATTTAATAACAATTATTTCACCATTATACAGGATTTTAACCTACCCCAACCAAGGAAAAGTACAAGGTAAGGGTTTACTTCACAACCTCTTCATTATCCAAGGTTGTTTATACATAATTATCTACTGGGACCTCGTTATCATCCACATCCATGTTTCTTAAAAATGTTTTTCGAAACATTTTTACTATTAAATGGAAAATGAGTTAATTTCATTGATACCCATATACGTTTTTGAAAGGAATCTTACCGTCGTTTTCCAAACAATTTACTTTTTTACATTTTTGACAAATTTAAGGTAAGAATGTTTTTTTAACTTATACGGCGGGTACAACTATTTTCTGCCATTTTAACTTCGTCGAAGCTTCCCTTACATGCTTATAATAATATTTTCAAAGTAAATGTATTATTTTATAATTATGGTAATTTTAAATGATTTCAAAAAAAGAGAGATATTTCTCTCAAATAGCTTTGATTTCATCCATGTCAACATCCATTGATGGGTTTTATGTTTAATTGAAATTGATTTATGATAAAAAACTTCCATTGAACATTTTGTGAAATATTTGACTGTCGATGTGTTATTTTTATACCATCCATAGTTTATAGAGAAATTATTGACATTTCATATGCTAGTTTTAATACGAATATTTATGTTATGTTTAAACCTATTCATATGAGGAATGTATTGGACTTAATAAATGACGGGTGGAGCCCGCTATAGCTCCTCGATGCATCAGTAGGTCTCATGAGACAACTAGAAGTGGAATTGGCCGAGGCCCTTTCCCAATTTGATTTATGGTTTTGGTCGAGGCCTTAATCATTTTAGACATCTTGGTCGAGGCCTTGACAAAATGTTTCAGAATGTCTGGAATTATTCATTCCCTCATTATGAAAGTGGTTATTGATATTTCATGTGATTATTCGACTGGTAGAATATCCATGTGAAGAAGTAAATGGAATTATCTCATTTTATTTTTGCCATATTATTTTGAAGTTCAAGTTTAAAAGGCTTTTTTTAGTTATACATTGCCTTAAATGTTAATGTTTATTTATGAAAGCTTCCGCTATATTGTTAACCTTACTGAGCATCTGAGCTCACCCCTTTCAATGTTTTAATATTTTTCCAGGATGTGAAGAAGTATTTTATGAATGACCTGCAGGGGTAGTCAGAAAGGGATATGAGTGGGGACTATGAAGACCATGTTATTTAGTTTGTTTACTTTTTTTATGTAATGAAAGACTTATGAATGTATCTAGTGTTTCCAAGGATACTAAACTAATAGGTCTTTCGAGACTTGATCTTTTGTGATCATGCCAATGTTACGAAGTAATGCACCGACTCTGGGTATCTGGGGTCGGGGCGTTACAATTTTTCAATGTGTTTTGTTGCATGAATGGGGTAACTCCAAGTTCATTTAATTGTACTGTAACGAATGGATGATTTAGAGTGTGATCAAGATTCTAAATATCTCGAACACAATGTGTGTCTAATGGGGATGGATGATAACTATTGGTTATGTCTAAAACCCATAATATGTTATCAATTTATTGAGGATAGGGAGGAACAAATGAGGATCAACCACCGACCATTTTTTTAATAGGGTACTTATTTCAAAATTTAATCATAAATCTTCAATTCATGTACTTAGGATGATAGGTGGGATATTTTTTCCATGCCCAATCTCTATTAAGGTGGTCCAATTCAGGAATAATTGATGATGGGGATCCAAATAAAGGGATATATGATGTGTTGGGGTAAACTAATGGAGTGTTTGAATGAAATAAAACACTCTTATAAATAAAGCATTTTAGATTTATTCACATTGGATGGCTGTATCAATATACATAAATATGAGACTCATCTTCCTTGGGGACCAACACTTGGTTGTTGAGTGGTGATCTAGGAACATGAATCGTGTGGTAGGTAACTGATACTTAGGGGGGGTTGGGCTTCTCAGGGGACGGCCTAATATTCTTCACAGTTTTATTTCATGATATTAGGATGATGGGCACAAAATTTGACATCATATAGTTATTAATATTTACATGTTGTTTATAATCATATGGTGTTTATCATGTATTGAAAATTTTAATGCCATGTGATAGGGATATTTGTAACACAATTTAGCTGCTAATGATAAGGACATGTTAACTGATGTGATGAACTCATACCTATTAAAGGTGATGGGGTAGTAAGAGGGTAACATAATAGGGTAAATCTTAGAGGAAATAGTGAGTCAAAGGTAGATTAATATTTAGCTCTAGATTGTTTATGAACATATGGGTTCAGTGAGGAGATATTGGTTTTTATCAGGTCTATAGTGGGACAATACTATATTTGTACCCCTTTATATTTGCCCAAATATTTTCCCTAATTAATTGTAGAAACTTGATGGGGGGATTCTAACTCTTTCTTTGGTTACACTTAAAATTTCTCAATCTAACATATGTTTTTTCCACTTTCCATTGGTATTAAAGGTCATACCAGTCAGACCAGGAAGCTGAAAATAGTTTCGGGTCATAATGATCATACCATGGGTCTAAAAGTTGTTTTATATTATAATCCCCAATCCTTGAATCCTAGATTATGGTTTTAGAGCATGGGCCATAGCGCAGAAAATTATTTAAGGTCTTAAATCTTGAACCTAAGGAGATCCACCCATAAATGTTCTTATTATGTTGTAGGGATAAAATCTGATGGAAATGAGGTTACTAGGAGTTCCAAACCTAATAAAAAAAATATAGGGAGAGTCATACATTGTTTATGGCCATGAAGCGTAGAGAACAGGTTTTTTTGTCTTGATGTGATGTGTGTATAAAATGGGAGAGGTAACGTGATGTGATTTACGATCCTAAGAGGCCCTTCCACACAAAATATATTAGGGGAAACTTTCACAATGATTAATGGTTGTGATTTATGGACCAATTGAATATAGTTTAAGGTCATAATGAATGGCCCTTGTGTTGGGAATCTCAAAGGAGTGTTCGTGGAATGTGAGGAAGATGATCCAATGTTAATTTAAGTCTAAGAAGGCTCAGTTCCACAAGAAATGTTCTGAGGACAAATTTCACACAGTTTGATTTCATGATGCATGGGCATCTTTTAAGGTTGTAGAGTTCAATACAAGGGTGAATATGTGTGTATCCAACATTTTTTAGTGAAAATACCTTCCAAACTCCAAAATCCATACGATCCATGCTCAATGTGGGATACAAGTATTAGATATAAGTGGATCACAACAATAGAAAAAAGTAAACATTATATTTTTTGACTTTAGAACCAGAATTTCAAGATATTAATAGAAAAAAAGGAATGAATAATTGGTGGGAAAAAACCCTATACCATGTTAAAGACTTAGTTTTTACACCAACACAATTCAAGGATGGGGGAAACAAATGCCGGATTAACTATTGAAAATATTTGAAACATGAGAACTGTTATCTGTTACTACGTATCCTTTAAGTCATAATCCCATAATGGTATGTGATTCGTTGTGTCTAGGAAAAATAGTCCTTATATAACCTTTTATGATATAGAGGATGATGGTTATCAAAATCTAATAAAGAATGAAGTGTGAAAGGGGAGGTGGGTAATGTCATGTATATACCGTCAAGTGCCCTATGTTTTATTCCATTGTGTGCTCAAATGCGTTGGATGACCACTGGTAGGAAAGGATCAATCATGGATTGAAAAGGCAAAAAACTGAAATTAAATGATGGTGGATATTGACCTAGGATATGAGATCCTAGGGACACTACATATCCCGTTAAAATTGGAATTAATTCATACATAGTTTGTAATGCAGCATGGTAGGAGACTGACAATGAAGGGGGGATGTCCCCTCTGGAGAGGATACCAAATCACCTCATACGGGTCATATAATGTATAATATATTCATTAAAAATGATAATACTGAATTTTAACATCGTGCACTGAGGAAATTGGTTCTGTTCATCATATATTTTTCATATTTGACATCCCAGTTTTATATGGTGTATGTCTACAGTTTAACATAATGTGATGAGGATGTTGGGATTTTTTTGATTAAATTCATACCACTCATTCTATAGATTTTATTTTAAGGTCATATATCCCATATAAAACTATAAAGTTCTTGTTTATGGTCATAGAGCTTGGAATATAGGTTTTGGATCGTAAAGAGGCTTGTGTGGAATGAAAGATTTATAGCCTCGCGTGAATGGAGGGCCAAAGAGACCATTCGCCACACAAAAGTATAAAAATCCTACAACAGTTTATGTCATGATTTTTTATGTGTAAAGATCCAATAATTATTCTATATAGGGGGGATATTCTAGTTACATGTGATCTAAACATCACTACGTGTCCAATGGGATTGGGAATCAAGCCACATGTAGTTGTGGAATGCAGCATGGTAGAAGACTGATGTTAAAGGGTAAATCCTCTCAAGCAAGGATGTGATGAAAAAATATAAGGTTGAATTGGATTACAAAAACACCATTGATAATGAAAACAATAAGAATAATGGAAAAAGGAGGATGGATTCACATAGTTTAAGTCCATATTTCTTTGCTCATATATAGGAACTTTGAGGATGTTTGGGTGGTTTCAAGGAGTTAAAACCTAACCGGAAAGATCTAAGGAGGAGCTACACCTCACAAAACAATCATGAAACTGATTTAACAAATTTTGAGGTCTTTAGATTTAGACTAGGGGAATCCTCAAAATAGGTTAGTGTCATGGATGGTCATGGGATTTTGGATCCATAAATACCTATGGATCCCACAATGTGTAGGAATCATGCCATACATGGTTCTAGGACATGGAATGGTAAGAGACCAATGTTAGTACGGTGATTTACTATATAGTGAAGATATTTAATCATCTAATATTT
Source organism: Viscum album (assembly GCA_963277665.1). Lineage (NCBI taxonomy): Eukaryota > Viridiplantae > Streptophyta > Magnoliopsida > Santalales > Viscaceae > Viscum > Viscum album. Next base: position 1,055,206,733 of record OY728152.1, read on the forward strand.
TTTATATGATGAGTATTAAATTTATATATGGTATGTCTATAGTTTAATGTTTTGTGCTGAGGAATTTTGAGGGTCTTACACATTGAGTTCCTCATTCCTTTCATAACCATGTCGTGTCATGATAGAATCGTCATTCGTTGGAGAGATATGGAATGTGTTTGGGGTTTATACCTAAATATGTGTCCTATAAGGCCATTTGGAGGTGATAACACCATGGGTAATTGGTGGGTTTGTTATGAATTTATGTTTTTACCTGAATACCGGTGGTCTAGGAATTAGTACGTATCCAATGGAAATTAAAATAAATCCACAATTATTTATAAAGATATAGTATGGTAGAAGACCAAAAAAATAGGAATTTACCCTCTCCAATAATGATGATACATATAATATATAGTTTAACCATTCTACAAAAGTAGTTTGGCTATGTAGTTTTTGTTCATGCAGGTAGGACAAAAGTGAATTTGGAAAATAGTTTAAAACCATGATGATTGGACTATGGGAGTTTTTGTTTCAAGGATATTTTTGGGGAATGAAGGAGGTAAAACCCAACATGAAATGAGGGTGATAGAACCCCATGTTCCACAAAAATATTTGTAAAAAAACTAAAGTGTTTATGATGATTTTTTGGATGATCCCAATGATAGATGGTCTAACCAGCAGTTTGTGTCCCATGGATATAGGAATAAATAAACACATAGATCTAATACACCGAGTGGAAGGAGATAAATATAAAAAGAATGTGTTTATCAATAATAAAAAAGGTGTTGAGTCATCCCATAGTTTCCATGGGGAATACCATGTTTATGAAATCGGTTAAGGTAATAGTTTATCATTATTTAATGAGTAGATCCACTTTTTTGGTCATCCAACAATTTGTCTGTGATTAATTTTGTGTTTATAGCATAGGGTAAGGTTTCAGTTTAACATCATGAACTAATTATGTTTAGGATGTGTAGTGTAAATATATGCTACTAGAATTATTTCTGCTAATATTTTGAAGGTCACAGAGATCATACAGAAGGTGATGAAAATAGTTTAATTTCATAGTTCATGGATATTCATTGCAACTTTTTATTGTAAAATAAATATTACTAGGGATCCTAGTTTTAGGCCATATAGTTTTGACCATGGATCGTGGATTTTTGTTGTAGAGCTTTGAACATGGCTCTTAGTTTTAGGTTGTAGAGTGTGGACCATAGGGATTAATGAAAAGTACTTCTCGAGAAACATGGCATTGGTTGGAGGTGTGATAGGATCTATATCAACAATGATTAGAGTATTCACTATTATAGAATACATTATGATTAATGTAATTTTAACCCCATTATTTTTCAAGCTTCATCATATTTTTTCCATGTATCATCAATATTATAAGATCAAGTACCATGTCACCCTATTTGAAGCAGTGTAGGTGTACCTTCTTATTGAATTCTCTTGATATCTTGTTTCGTTACCTCTCAATGTCATGAAAGGCCTAAAGCCTATTTTCCTCGAGGTATTTGAAATCACCTTGACAAACTTATTCCATAAATATTAGCATTTTCTATGAATACATATTCATTCATAGCAACGATAACTGAACCTTAATGGGTAAGAATATATATTTTCCAAAAAATATAGAATTTGGATCAACGGGGAGGAATTTTGAGTATTCATTTGATAGGACCAATAGGAGTTGGGGAGCTTCTCGAGCCACCACTATTTGTTTTGTCCTTCCATTTTTTTCAAGATGTTAGATATGGTCATTTTAAATTCCAAAACCTATAATTTTCTATTTCATGGTAGTGGGAAGTATGATTTTATCATATGATGTACTTTTCATTCAATTTATTTATCTCAGCTGCATGGAAGTTAATGTCATTGTCTATGAGAATAGTGTTAGGAACCCCAAACCTCTGGATGATGTCGTATGTAGAGAACTCTATAATGTAGTAGGTTTTGACTTCATTGATGTGAACTACTTCATCTCATTTGGAATATTAGTCTGTTGTAGTAAAAATGAACCAGCGCTATCAAGTTGACACTGGTGGGTGTTGGCCCAAAACATCATGTCAACATATATCAAAGGGAAAATAATATTTCACTGTGTGGAGATTGTCTACTGTTCTATGCACAATGTTTTTTAGGATTTTACATGCAAGAAACCTCTTAGAGAACTCAATGTATTCATGAACCATGGTGGGCCAAATGTATCCCAACCTCAAAATTTAGTCGGGGAACTTCAATATTATTTAATGGGAGTAATAGGATTAGTCATGGATATATTTCATAACCTTGGTATATAATCTCCATGGATGTAATGGAAGATAATTACATCAATCCTGTTCTTATAAGGGTTTTTTTCAAGGTTAGTCTAACTCTAGAGGCTGAATTTTTCTACATGCCGATGAATTAACTCACACTCAACTCAGTATGATGGGATAGTTCCATGTTGGGGATACTCGCCAAAGTGAGTCGTCAAATTGGGATGTTCTTCACTTGTGGGGGAATTATATGGTCCCAAAAAAAATGTACCGACATCCAAATTATATACCCATTGGTTGTTATAATCTGATGTGGTGGGGGTGATGACCCTATGTTCTTACCACAAAAATGACCAATTCATCCTTGTCAGGTTCCTTAATCGATGTAGCCAAACCTTATAATGCAACAACATGATGGTTTGGTGACTAAAGAATATGGTTCACCTTCAGATGGTTGTAGATATGGTCCATCAGTTGATGGGTATATTTTAGTAGTTCCACAAGACCTATCTTTTTGATGATTTAGTCACCCTTGATTTTTATAATGACTAGATCAGAGCCTCCCTTAAAATTTAAATTGGAGAATAAATATAGAGGTACAACTCGATACAAGTAATGGGAGCTTATTACTCTCTCTCATTTTTGTTTCACCCTTCTAAAAATATGAATCAACGTGGAAATAGGGCATGATCCAAAGTGATGAAGTCGATCCCTAGGCCTACCATGTTATGATTGGGGTCACCAAGCCTTCTACCACTCGGCCACTAGGAGGCCCCATATAAATGTATCTGCCAACATGGTACAACCCAGTCTACAAAGAGAATATATTTACTTGGAAAATTAGAATACAAGGGTAGTTATTTATGTGTAGGATGTGTGTCCAGAAACCCTTCCAATGTTTTTCAATGAATAGCCTTTTATGGGACAAACCTAATGTCATAATACTTGTGGATTATATCCCAATGTTCTAATCATCCTATCATAATATGGTGATGAGGATATACTTTAGCTGGTCTACTTAGAACCTTAGTTGTATCTCATGGTGCTTTAAATAATATCCAACTTATGCACTACAATGACCGACATGATGTAACTCTTCTCGATGGGGTTGTATTGGGTCTCTATGTTGGGGAGCATATGTATTAGATGGTATAGTTTATTTTCTCAACTCTTATTATATTTCTGGTAAAAAGGGAAACAAAAGGCCATTCTAGAGTAGTCGCATAAATGACCAAAGGCTTTGAAAGATTTGTGGTATTGGATCCGAAGGCTGTAGCATGTACTAATTGATTTCCTCAAATATATTTGATCATTCCTCATCCCATTTTTAAATGATGAATTTGTCAAGATCCTCAAGAAGGTATTACACTTACTTGCTAGATTTTTAAAAAATCATCATATGTATTCTAATTGTTCTTGGTGGCCTCTAAACTCGGGATTATATATCAGGGAATGAGTTTAACTGATTACCTTGATTGTATATGGGTCAACCTCAAATCATATATATATTATTAAAAAGAAGAGAAAATTCCTAAAGATTGTCCCAAATTAACTCTTTGGGGAGTTTATCTACAAGTTTTAATAGTGGAGGAAGATGAAAAAATTCAAATCATCCTTGAGATAGTCCTAACACAAGAGGGATTTGACAACTAGATCATCCATGTAACATTCCACCAGTGTCCTGAGAATTGACATAATGGTATAATGTATGGCCCACTGGTTTGTGTATCTCCCATTCTTCAAACTGAAATGAATCATCAAATAGAAGAAAGTCCCTTGGGGAACCTTGAACTAAGTGGAAAACTCATCCATCCGGGGAATCCATATATGATTGTAACTAGAGTTTCATAACAGGAAAAATAATTCATAGAACCTAGTAATACCATGAATAAATATATTTATCACCAGAAGGGATAAATAATCCTTTATAAAATGGTGGTTGTGGTCTCAAAACTGATGCTGAATCTGATCTTCATATTCTTCTTCCTGACTATGATAATGTTGGCTAAACACCTAGGATACATGACCAACCTAAAAAATATGGCTTTAATAATATTGTAAACATTAGCATTAGTAGTTATACCCTGAGTGAGGTTCATATTTATAAAATACATTTTGAACCATTGATGACTCACAGGGAGGCCAATGCGATGAATGGAAACATGAGTTTATACCCCAAGCATCACATCATATCTCTATGAGAATACATTGTAGTTCTATTTCAAAATGACTACATAATATTTATACTTCACTGGGGACATGGAGGAATTTATCAATGTTTACCTTGGATCTTACTTTTTACTAAGTATCACCTAGGATAACTCATTAATAGTGATGGAACCACCCTCTTCCATAGAAATACGAGTGACTTTAAAATACTCTTTGTCATATAATATTGGGTATCTAATGGAGGAGGCGACTCTTCTGGGATGGATGGAACTAGGGGAGAACAAGATTCTACTTTGGGAGATAAGAAATACTCTTCAAGGGGTTCCTGTTCTTCTAATAACATCGAGATATAATAATTTGAGACAATACACTTTGGTTTCTTAATGTGAGGTCCACTCTTGACATAAAATAAATGAAAATGAGTCAACCATCATTGAGTCATATTTTCTTTGGGGAACATGTGGGAACTCCATGGATTAGTGGACTTGGAGAAAACCTCTCAGTACTTCATAGGGGTAGGATTTATTAGTATTAGTTAGGCCGATACTCTATATGTGCTTGAGGTAATATATGAGTGCTCATTTTTTTTCATGAAAATGAATAAACCCCCCATGTATGTTCTTGTAGGATCTAACTAATGAATTGGGAAGAAATTTTGTCTTTCAAGTCTATCGATGGACCATTTTTTGTGGTTGTTAGATCATTATCCGAATTGATGCACTCAACCTTGATGGTATAATCCTTCTTTACATCAATTTTCTAGAAAATAACATGTAGGTAGTGGGCCTCATAGAAAACAATGGGGGATGGATCACCCTGGAGTACTCCAATTCAACCCTGAAGGAAGTTTTTGATGCACTAGTTGTACGATGAGGGGAATTTTTCATGCAAATTAAGACTTGGTATTTACAATAGTGTGGTGTAGGTTGTATCTTGTGTGACTACTGTTAATTAATTTCATGATAGCAGGACACCAAATTGAGTCTTCAACTGAATTTTCCCATGTTGATTCTTATCACGCATATCATACCACATATTAGACATGTTGGAGGGAGTAATATAAGATTTTGTAAGTTCCAACTTATGGATTTTATAATTCGGAATTATTTCACATTGGAGTTAGTATCCACAAGGCATTGGATAATTTACATGAAATTGAATGTCCCTACGATATACAATGGGAATATGTTCCCTTGAATGGGGACACACATTCCTTACATAAAAATGGTATAATGAGGGAAATTACACTTTCTCAGCTGCCTCTGTGTTGTAGGACATAGAATAAGAAAACTCATCCTCTAATTAATGTGGGATTTTAAAGGATTTAAAAATTCCCTCATGATTTCATTTGATATGAATAGTTTCATTAGAATTTAAATCCTTGCATGTATGATGGTGAAGTGATTTGGCAAATCATACTCTATGATACGGTCATATTTTTCCCATAGATGGTCTCTCCATAGAATAAGGTGTCATGTATATCATTTTATGAGGTGGTAGATACTTGATTGTGATAGTGATATTATACTAAAATAAAGTTTGTATACTCTGAATAAATGACATTTAGGTTTTTATCAGCTACGATTCGGCCTTGGTTGAACATTTATGGTCACGATACAATCACTGATGAGTTTTATGGTCAACTAATATAGTTGGATATCAAAGAAAAATTGAAATCATTGATCAAGAAGGTTTCTCATATAGAGACTTATGAAATGATTATTTACTAGTTTCATTATAATGAACTTCCTGGTTTGAAGAGATAACATGATCATTCTATCTATTGTCATGTCCTATAACATTTCCTCAACAGTGTCAGCTGGAGGCACCTTAAGTTTTCAGATATCATTCCTCATTGTGGGTAATTTTGATGTAGTCCACTAGATCAAAATAATTCAGAGATTTTTTCTCTTCCTCCCCATCAATGAAATATTTTAAGGTGGGTAGGACCCCCGATATATCTCCTTACTCGAGAGGCAAGAAGTCTCCATGGGTGCGAGGTGAATTTGGAACAGTAAAAGGACTCTAATTTCCCTTACTTTATAAATGCCTATTATTCCTTGATTTGGGTGGTTGTTATGTAGATATGGTAGAAATGGTTGGAGGAGGTGAAGAAACCACAAAAGGTTCTATATTCTTCAAGAAGACATGAATAATACCCTGGTGATAGTGGTTATTTATGAGATAGAGACACATTTTAATTCTCTATCCCATGTTTAGGAAGAAGTTAACACTCATTACTGTATTCATTTTCACTATCAGGAATAATGGAAACTTGTTCCATCAATACTGGATAGTCACCCAATATGATTAAATCATGTTATAATGAGTCCTCAATACATTCTGTGAATATAATGAATTCATTGATGGTTTCACTAAGGGTCATGTGATATGGGAAGTGATCGGTGTGGCCAATGAGTTAGGCCTCCTGGGGTCTCTTTCATTTGATTAAGAATAGGATTCCATTTTATAGGGAATGGATGTAATATCCTAGGACCAGTTCATCCAAGATGGAATAATCATTGTTCTTCCTTTTGATGAACGGTATCCTAGGGACTTTTTCTTTATAGGGGGTCAGTTCCACATTATACCATTGAGGTGCCTAAGCATAGTGTTGTTCATTTTGGTACGGATGTGTTACGAAAGGATACACTTGTTGTGGAACATCTGGAAAAGGGGATAGTAGGTGTACCAACTAGAGGACCTCTTCATGCACAGAAGTACTTGTCTCTATTCTTATGGGCCTTCTCCTATGATTAAGAAAGGGAAAATTGGAATTAATTTTGTTTAATCAACTACAAGTATTCTTCCAAAAACTAATCCTTTCTAGAAAACTCCATAAACCACATAAATAGTTCATGGAGATAAGGATAAGGACTAGTTCAATATTATCTTTTTCCATGAACATCACATGTAGTTTTTCTTAGGAAAGTAGTATTTCAACTGATTATGTGAGTTCCTTACATTGTACGACAATGTTGATGACAATATCTTCAAACCTATACTTGAATATAGAGAGGACTTTGATGCTCATATTACAAGATATGGAGACAAAATGGAATAGTAACTATCTATGGAGGTCCTCCCAACCAAAAATGGACACTATGTGCAGCTGACTATACCAGATGAACTCAAGCCCTTCCAAAATCAAGAAAAATCATCAGATCTTGGTAGCTTCCATCTATTTCATATTCCCAAACATTATACAACACAATATTCTAATGTTGTATATAATTTTTAGTGGGTCACAAATCCCATTAATCGGGGTGAAGATAGGATTACTAATGTTTAGGGGTACTCGAACATGGTGCACCCATTTTGGGTATGGCTTTCATTGAGGAATAATTTCCACAATTAATTTTTCTAGTGCCTCGAGATGGTAAATGGGAGAATATATAAAATTATATTAGAGAGGATTTGTCATTATTAATGTGTTAATGGTCTCATTGACTCAGTGAGAATCATCACATTTATCCTGAGGTGGATAATAACACATCTCTGTTGATGTAAGCAACCCATACCATTGTTGTTTATCATAGCCCCTAGCTTCTTCCTAGACTGGGTGCAAGGTTCCATGAAGTTCAAATTAGGTCATATAACCATGGAGGGCTGGTTCCCCATTTTATGTGATATGGGGTCCCCTATGGAATTTTCAAGGTCTGGGAATGGTTCAGCAATAAGCACAAAATTTTACCTTTTGTATTACTCAATCTCTTGAAACAAGGATGCTATATTGGGGTCTAACTCAACTTTTGGAACAACTAAGGATGGTTCGGCATGCATTGAATATCCCTTGAGTTTGTTAATATACCAATGGTCTAGAGATAATGTCCCATTAGGGAAAATTTTGACACCTAGCACCAAACTCTGCTGATGAGTACAGGTGCCTACCAGGGGGTCCTCATGGTTTTGTGTAATCCCTTAAGGCAGGTTTTCCCTATATTTATTTACATCAATGACCATGATTCTCTAATACTATGGTGGGTTGTAAGAGACTAAACTCACCATGGATGTAGTCATAGTGGAACAATCAGTATTAGTGGAGGGTTTGGATTGATGGTCTGGTCACTGACATTGGATAGGGATGAAATAGAGGGAAAGAGACTACCCTAGCCTTTGATCTTCCCATTTAGAGATTCCTTTTTCATGACCTATTGGAGAATAGTGAGTCTCTCGAATAATGTTTTATAGAGTGTCTTACTGTGTCCATATGAACATGGACGATGAATTTTTGGGAGTGTTGTGATCTAAACATTCTGGCAATGTTGGTTGATGACATCAAGGACATTGTGGATCCCTAGGTAGGTCAGTTTATGGTATTAAAGGTGGTGGAATTTCACCCATATAATCTAAAAATATATATTTCCCAATCCTTAGTGAGGGACTACGAGATGAATAACTCATGATATGGAGGTATTGAAAATATAATTGAAAGCTACTCAGTTCCCAAAAGTTCCCACATGTCCTCTTTCTGGCTACTAGGGGGAGATTCCTATACTTGGTCAAGCCAAGAACTGATTGGAACAAGCTTATTTAAGGGAGAAACACCAATTTAGACCTTCTTAGATTCTATTGTAATATATGATGTGACATTTTACGAGTCAAATATCTGCTACATGCTGGTATATCTCCAAGAGGTGGATACAACATCAATATCATGTCCATATATGATGGGTCATTTACCACCTTCTCATATCTGATGACAAAAACATCCCTTTGAGGCTCAATGGAGTGCTCACTGTTATCTGAGGGCATTAACCCAGGCCTTGACATCTCTCCAACTTACTTAATGGAGGTAGTGAGGTAAGAAAATATCATTAAAAGAGATGGTTGCACTGTCAGTCCTTTGAAGAAAACCAAAATGTCCTCCACCTATATATATCTATAGAGGGATCTGGGGATCATTTAGACCATATCTTAGGGGAACACAAGCCTCAATTAACAATATTACTCCCCAAAAGTTGGAAGTAAGGGTGAAGTTTCCCTCACAGATTATTCATTAAAATTGTTATTTTAGAGGTTGATTATGACATGACACTTCCTTGGGCCCCACCATTGATAGTATCAGACCACTCTAAGTAGGAGTTGTTGATAGTCACTAGTGTTTCCCAAATTTTTTTTTTCAGATTTCTCTATCGGTAGGGCCCCCATGACAGGTTCATTCCCTCCTACCTTGGTATGGTTCCTTATATTTGGGTATATCATGGGAATAGGGAGGAACATTGTGGTTGTTAGTGGTGGTGTTTGGAGTTTCTATACATTGTTTAGTGGTAGTGTATGGAGGACTAATGAATTAGTCAGTTGTAGTTTGAGGAGGAACTCTACAGTAGTTGGTGGTGGTTTGGGGAGGACCTGCACATTGGTTGGTGAGAGTGTGTGGAGGACCTATGAATTTTTTTTGGTGGTGTGGGGAGGACCAGTAAATTGGTTGGTGGTGGTGCAGGGAGGACATTAATTATATTTTGTTATGGTGTGGGGAATACCTCCGCATTGGTTAGTGTTGGTAGGGGAAGGACCTTTTTACTAGTTTGTTATAGTGTAGAGAGGACCTAGGCATTGTTTCTTATTGTGCAGGACATACCTCTATTTTTTGGTGATAGTGTAGGAAGAACCTCCTCATTGGTTTGTGATGGTGTGGGCCAGACCTCTGTATTCGTTGGTGACGGTTTCGGGTGGACTTCTATATTGGATGTTAATGGTGTAGGGAGGACCTCTTCAAAGGTTGAATTCGGTTTAGGGAGGACCTATTCCTGTGTAGATGTTGGTGTGGGGAGGACCTCAGCATTGGTTGATGGATTTGTGAGGAGGACCATATAATTTGTTGATAATGGTGCGGGGAGGACCCCATGTTAGTTTTCCTCATCACGAGATGTCTCATAATGGATTTCAGTGGCACTAGTGACTAAGAGAGTCAACATATCCTACCTACGAGGTGAGTGTGGACTCAATCCCATGTTCTTAATGATGGATCCCTATTGAGCAGTTGTGGGGATCTGATGGGAAACAGCAATGGTGGTTGGGGCTACAAGAGATATAGAAGCTTCATCTTATCAAGAAATGTTATGGGTATTCCCCCGACACTAGTGCATGGTGTTCTGGATTTGGGAAAGTGGATAAATTATTGTTTCATGCCACAAATCGACATGTGGTACTGATCAGTGTTGATGTTGATGCGGCATGGTGGGTGACCTTCTATGAAACATCAAAGTAGTGGACACAATAAAGACTACTCTAGCCTCCATACCTCCTTAGTATATGGGTGTGAGATGTTAGAGTTCCCTTAGGAGATTCTCATGATGTGCGTTTTCATTGAAATGGGAGTGTTTTCCCCTACATGTCCCTTGAGGGTGGCGCTGTGGTGAGGTATCAATGCCTCATGATCTTGGATGGCTATATCCCTAGTGGTAATGACCCATTCCTTATCATTTTGGGGAATAAAGGAATTGATCAGCCTACATTGAATGATCAAAAAGGGTGAAATGGTATTTGGGAACCATGAAAATGAAGGAAAAATGGCTATTGTGGTAAGACAATAGTCATGTGGGATTTTTTTACCGACATATTCCATACCCCTAGGCCTATTGGTGTTAGGTCACCGATTTTCTGTACCATTATTCCTATATAGTATGTGGAATTATACATCAGTGTGGGTATAGTGAACATGATCCAAAATTCCCCAATATCATCTATCCTTCATGAAGAAGATAGGTATTCCACAATGGCGATGTCGCCGATAAAGGATCCCTGATGTTATCTACCACAAGTCACAAACGAATTTCATTATGGGCCCAATGCTAACTTGGTGGGACCTGGTGCCAAATATCTAGATCATGTGACATTAAAATATGATGGCGAATCAAAGGTAAAAATTCCCATAGTAGAAGGATAAGAGTTTCATGTTGGGGTCACCATTTGTTTCTGACACTATCCATGGAGTTCATGCACCACATACACCTCTACTTTTCATTCACTCATTTCAACTACGAGTTGATTCAATAAATTTAATTATAGATTATTCTACATGATTGAAATTGGATGATGGGATGTTGGTTCCTCAATCCAAGGATTCCTCCAATGATATAATCTCCCAGTCTAGGTCTCCCTCATAGATTTATGTTATGTTCATGAAACACACTCTTAGTTCCATCTTGAGGTGGACGTCGGTTAATGATGATAATTCTCTCACGATAGGGAAAAAACCTTTAGTTAGAAGATGTAGTAACGTTGGGAATTTCTATAAATTTATATACATTAGATAGATTAGGTACCTATTGTAAGAACCCAACTTTTGGCTATAAAAGGCTTTGGAATATTTTTGATATTATTCCAGAGTAGCGCCTTCAGACGACGTGCGATTCCGAGCCTCAGAGTGGCCAGAATTAAATTTTCAGGGTATTCACACTAAAACACCAAAAAAATGGGATAAATCATAAATGGTGCTTCAAATAAGAGATCCGAGTGTATGGATGGGTCCGGAATGGGGTTTTTACCCTAGGAACGACATAAAACATGTTGGCGCTGGATGTTTGGACCCTTCGCTCACTTTCGGAATGTTAAACGGATAAATTAATTAATATTTTTATTCGTTTAACGGTTCAAATCAATTATCACTTAAAAGGTGGCTTGGATGGGAAAACTGAGGGCATATTTGAGTTCGGAGCATTCCCTTTACCCTATGTGGGGTGTCATTTTCGCGGGTGCGGGCCGTTTGTGAAAAATGACCCCATGGGTGTTTTCATAATTTGTCGGGTCTGGGTGTTCAGCTTTATAACATTCAAACGGATTCTCATAATCGAATTCAGAGACACCATTGTGCTTGGGAGGTGGTTTTTACCCAAGGGGAGGTATAATTTTGACCTCGCCAAAGGTTTCAGATGAGAGGAAAATTTTGGGTTTAAATTAATTAAAATTATTATTATTATTTAAACCCTACTTCTCCCCCTCCCCTCCCTTGTTCACCCCTGGAAGAACCTGCCTCAAACCCCCCCTCTCCTCCTCCAATCCGGCGAGATAGCTCCGGTGAGGTGCGGTGCGGTGGCAGACTCTTCATGACGCTTCGGGCAACGCCCAAAAGGTAGGAGGTTTTTGTTGCGTTTTAATTTCCGAATATTATTTCAACCTAAATTATATGTGTCGATTGTTGTTTGATCATCGAATAAATTCCCATGAATGCGAAGTAGTTTATATGATCTCTCCGATGATTGTTTTGGATTTGAATTCCATGTTCCTAGTATCTTGCAAATGATCTACGAAGTTTGCGGGTTTTGAAGTTTCCGGCAGGTTTCTGGCGGTCCGGGGAGGCAGCAGACCAATGTGGCGGCGTGCGGGTGGCGCCGGCAGTGGCTGGCGTCGGGGTGAGGCAGAGCTGCCGGGAAATATGGGGGCACAACTGCCTTTAGTGGAGGAGGCGGTCGGGGGGCTTCGGTGTCGTCTAGGGCTTGCGGACGGCGAGCGGCGCCAGGCGGAGGCGCTCCGTGGCGGAGCGAAGACCGGGGTCGCGCAGTGCGACCTCGCGGCTGGACAGAGACCTGCCACATGCAGGTCTCCACATGGAAAAGACCGGCCTTTTCAGCCGATCGGTGGTAGTAGGCTGCGGCAACGGCCCACAGAGGAGTGGACCGGACCCGCGGCTGGGATGCGGGCCGGCTAGGCGGACCGGCTGGACCGGGCCGGTCCGGCCCAAGGGTTTTTTCCCTCCAACTTCGGATGCCCGTATCATGAGATATGGGCATCTGTTTTGCATGCCGTCAGCGGCATCATAGACCTCGTGTCAGGGGGAACGCCTTGAGATGGTTTCTGGAATCTTTAATTCCCAAAACGAGGGGACGCAGAGGCGCGGCGTGTCTTTAAGTGAATTGACATTTTTCTCATGGGATCTTGTTTTGGACAATGCAGACACGTCTGTTGTCTGTTTTGAGCGTCATTAGAGGCGTTGGGACCCTGATTCCAAGGCCGAAATTTCCAATGAGGTTTCGGGCATCGAAATCGGAGTTGAGGCATGGGCCCCACAACCCGTCTCTTGAGCTGCGTGCAACGTTTTGTAACTTTTTCATCAGGCTTCCTTTCACGGCATGCGAGCAACCGATTATGGGTGTTTTTCTGAGGGAATTTCATTGGCACAGTCTGCCCGCTCTAATTCCGTATGCTGGTGTGGGCCCCATGAGGTCCATTTAGGCGTTGACGGTGATTTTCTATCTTTATCACCGGGTGTTCGTTTTGGACATGTAATTAGTCGAACATGTGTACTTTTTCCATAGGATCGCAACAGTGTGATCCATTCATTGTTTTTTCGGGACCGGGATGTAGGTCCCATGAAGCACCGCGCGTGTGTGGTGCGCCAGAATGCATCCATTTTCCCGGATATCTGTTTCTCTCAAGTGATCAGTCTTTTTGATGTGTTTTCCCAAGGGGATTGCAATGGTGCAATGCACATGACTGTTTTTTGGGTCGAGGCTCGGGATCACGAGACATCGTTCGAGCGTGAGGTGGTGTTGGTGACTTTTTCGTCAGATATCCATTTGAGGTGAGTATGTTGTCTATCTTGCATGTCTTTCTGCGAGGTTTTCAACGGTGTACTCTATTCAAGTGAGTGGAGCCTCTTACGTGATCTTATTAAATGTGGAAATATGAAAGGTGCCACGGTGGTGGTTCTTCTACAGTGTTTGTTGCGGACCTTTTCCATGTAATCGCGTGCACTCCAGGGAGAGTGAGGTTGGTGTCTAAAGAGATGTGGTTGGTTGTGCCTCGGTTGTTGAGGTGATAGGTTGGAGTTGTTACATTTTGACTTCTCATTGATATTGGGTGTCGGGTGCACGTTATTCATTGGGCTGGAGACGTTGTATACTATGGAAGTATACAGAAGCACTGGGAGGTACATGTGGATGTTGGTAGCTAAGAATTTTTGTGTGCTTGGTTGGGGTTAACTTGGGGACATGCGTCGTGTGGGCCCCAGGTGAGTGACGTGTTCTGTTTTGTGTAATTTTGACCTCTCGCGATGTAGAGGGTCTCTCAATTCCCGATTGTTGACCAGCGGGGTTTAGTTTTTCCCCTGACTCTGTGCTCGATGGTTTAGATCAGTAGGGTTGAGTGGTTTCCCTTGGTTTTTTTCTGGAGTTACGTGGTTGCACGATACCCACTCCGTGTATGGTTGGCAATTGTTGTACTATCCAATAGAGATGGCCAGAGCAGTTCCAGGTTTACCCTCCAGTAGAGACTGGGCAGTGGGTTACTCACTGACTTCTAGGGTTTACCCTCCAGGTGAGACTGGACAGTGGGTCACCCGACACTTAGGGTCTACCCTCCATTATAGACTGGGCAGTGGGTCACCCGACAAACTCTTATGGTCTACCCTCCAGTAGGGCTGGGCAGTGGGTCACTCGTCATCTTGATTCAGGTTTACCCTCCAGTAGAGATGGGAAGTGGGTCACCCGTCGACTTCTTCCAGGTCTGCCCTCCAGTAGGGTTGGGCTGGGCAGTGGGTCACCTGATATCTTATAATGAATAACCCTCCAGCAGGGCTGGGCAGTGGGACACTCGTTGAAATTCTAGACTCAGTCCTTTCTAATAGGCTAGTCTGAGGCTTTCCTCCATGATTACCGGAGCAAGACCCTAGGTTGTACTGGTTAGTGATGGAACGACCTTGGATTTGAGGTGTTCTATCGACTGGGTGATAGAGTTGAGGTGTGTTTTGTCATTCCCCAGAACTCTGAAGTATTAGGGCCGCATTCCCCCACCGAGACGCGTCCTTTTGACGCGACATAAAACTATGCGGGTGAGTCAGTGCTGCCTAAAGAGGATAGTATCTAGGTGCAGTGGTTTGAGCCCGTTGACATATAGTTTGGAGCAGACATGCGGGATGCTGGGCATCGATAGTGGTTACTTCTGGGACTGTTGGCGACTCATTTTATTGGGCTGAGCTATGGGATGGAGATCCTCTAACGATCTTGTTCAGGCTTCTTGATTGAGCATATGTATTTTTATATACCTTGTTCTAGTACCCACTTCTTGGGTTTGGTTACTCTACTTCTAGGAGAGGCGAAGACATGTAGGGTATGCCACGTGATTTCTGTGTCTACCTTCTCATGGTTGGATGAGTCTACTCTCCTACTATAGGTAGAGAAGACTCGACGGGAAGTTCATCTTCTCACCGTTTCTAGCTCCTTATTTCAGGATGAGTCTACCTTCTTTCCCCTTGTTGGGTTGAGCTGGACTCTTTGTTGGACTCTTTACTGCACTCCTTGTTGTATTCCATTACTATTACCCATTCAATCAACTTCTCACACTTCAATACATCCCTTGTTGCTCCCTCGAGCCTTCAGGGTATCCTACTATGTATTTTTATACTCACCCCTGCTAGGGATTTTCCCGCACATGGAGTGCCCTTGCAGACGACAGACAGGTTGGTCATGACTTCAGTGGATATTAGGAGTTCAGGAGCGTGGACCACATGCGGTGGTCAGAGTCGGGTTCCAGGTGTGGGACCCTTCCAGTTGTTTTCCTTGTTGTTTACCTGTTGCCGGGTTGTGGCACTTTTCTGGTTGGGTGCGTGTTTTTCCCTTTTCTTTTTTAGTTACATTCATCACTTGTTTTGTACTGTTAGAGGTCGATGCACTTGTGGTTTATTTATATCAATTTCCCTTTTATGTACTTTTATTTTATTTTACTCTACACTTTTTCATTGAGTGTGTTGTTTGTGTGTGTACATGTACTTAGGAAAAGGCCTCCCCGAGTTATTGTGCCTTCGGTGGTGGTCGCCAGCCCCTGGCCTATGGAGGCAGGCTTGAGGTAGTTGCGACTCGAGCTAGTGTAGGCTCGGGTCATGAAAAAGTGGTATTAGAGGTGGTTCATTCCTTGGGATGTTGTGCGGATGTCCCTAAAAAGGAATTGGTTGGGATTTTGGGAAACAGTGTTAACGTGTCTCGAGAGCGGCTCTCATTCCAGGGAGTCCAGTAATGGTGCGGCAGCTGACATATCCATTCACCAGGACCTTCATAACCCACTTGTCGACTCGGAAGGCTGGGACCCTCGTTGTAGGTAAATTGGTTTGTGCATCACATAGGATTGAGTCTTTGACTTTCCTTCTTGAGTCAGCTCCCCATCATTGTTATTGGTATATACATATATGCTAATATGACCGCGACACTCCTTGATAATATTCTGGATGTCTCTGCTAAGACAGCCAGCCAAGATTCTAGCTTTGGTGCATGATGATGACCCTGTGAGTTATGAGGCCATAGTCCAGGACCCATAATGTGAGCCCCTTTCTCCAGGTGGGCTGGTAGCAGCACCCCCACCTGTTGAGCAGCAGACAGCTTCAGTAGAGAATGCTGAGCTTGAGCGCAGGTTGAGTGCGCTCCACGAGTTCTAGCGGTAGTGACCGATGAGGTTCTATGGTGAGCCAGTCCCTCAGGTAGTAGAGGGTTGGATAGAGATAGTGGGTCGCCTTTTTAGGCTTGTGCAGACACCGACAAATCAGAGAGTGGATTTGGCAGCCAAATTTTTTCGTGGAGCAGCTTGGCATTGGTGGAGTCTTGTGGCTCAGTTTCTTGATGAGTCGTTGCTTTCATGGGGTAACTTCTAGTTGTTGTTCCGTGAGGAGTTTTTCCCCTCCGGTTTGCGCTCCATTCGGATTTAGGATCTCCTACAGTTTTAGCATTGAGGGATGATAGTGGCCGAGTACGCAGCTAGTTTCGCAGACCGTGCACGCTTTTACCCGGACATGGTCCATGACGACAACATCCGAGCGTGGATGATTGAGTAGGGTATCCGCCAAGATATTCATGCTGTCATAGTACCCTCGGGCATTTCCACATATGAC
Source organism: Viscum album (assembly GCA_963277665.1). Taxonomy (NCBI): domain Eukaryota; kingdom Viridiplantae; phylum Streptophyta; class Magnoliopsida; order Santalales; family Viscaceae; genus Viscum; species Viscum album. The sequence goes on from OY728152.1 coordinate 1,055,223,965, forward strand.
AGGGTTCTAGAGAGGGCACTGGTGACAGAGATCTTCTTGTAATGTTCTAGAGTTGGTGGTGGCAGCAGGCACGTTGGAGCCAAGACGTCTACCGCAGCTAGCGGGCATTGACAAGAAGAACCCAGACGCAGGAGGATTTCTGAAAACCACGCTCAAGGGCATGGTCGTACACCACAGTGGCGCCGGAGGGCACCAGTGCGGCACAAAGAGAGTCGATGTTATGCTTGTTATGGGAGAGGTCACCTAGCACGAGACTGTCCGACCAGGCATGCAGAGAGCTTCGGGTAGGCAGTAGGTGCACCACCACAACAGAGGCAGCACCATGATATGATTAGTACCCAGAGGGGTGGTGCTAGTAGAGGAGCGGGAGGAGCTGGTAGTGGGGGATGCTTTAAGAGGTCTTTTAATCACCATGAGGAGGTTCAAGTCAGGCTCCGGGAGCTGACAGTAGGGACCGCGGACAGCCGTGAGCTTGGGATATCTACAATCCTACAAAGCATGTGGAGGTAAGAGGTACACTCTATAGCTCTTCTACTTTTTGTAGTAGAATTGATAGAATCTATGTGTGAAATTATTTTCTGCCATCTCCTTGGTTGAGTGGTTACCTGGGTGGTGTGGGGCATCGGTGTAACCATGTGTCGGTAAGGTAAAAGGTGTAGGACCTTTTTCTCTAGTCGATGGTGTCGACACCTTCGCCATTCGAGCGTATAAGAGATCCTTGTTTGTGGGACATCGATTATGAAATATTGTGCAACCAGATACCCTTGGGTGTTTCACCATATGGATATTATGAAGTATGGAATCACCGGGCCTTGTTCCACGTGCGGGCAATGATTCCAGTCGCGGCATGTGATGTAGGGATTCAGTCGAGGAGGTGAGGTACCCCCGAGAACCTTAGGGCTGTTTGAGACTGTGCAAAGGGATGTTGAGGTTCCCTACCGCCTTGCCCTAACCCCAGAGGCTGGTTTGGGTGCATGACGTCTCCCACGCGACTCACCCAAGAAGAGGTATGCGCGCTCCTACGCATGACATCGGCGAGGGAAGACCTCGTGTGAACAGATCAAATCCTTTGGTCTATGTGCGGTGGCGTAGAGCTGTGCAAGAGTTCTTCTGGGTACGGGAGAGCCAGTTGTGGGCTTAGTACCCTGAGTTGTTCCCTAGTTTTTATTTTCGGGGAAGAAAACAATGAAGGATGGAATGATTTACGAACCCAGTTTTTGGCTATAAAAGACTTTGAAATATTCCTGATATTATTCCAGAGCAGCGCCTTCAGATTACGTGCGATTCCGAGCCTCGGAGTGGCATGAATTAAATTTTCAGTGCGTTCACACTGGAAACACCTAATAAATGGGATAAATCTTAAAAAGTGCTTCATATCAGAGATCTGAGTGTACGGATGGGTCCATAATGGGGTGTTTACCCTAGGAAAGACATAAAATATGTCGGCACAAGATGTTTGGACCCCTCGCTCGCTTTCGGAATGTTAAAAAGATAAATTAATAAATTAATTAAATCTTTTAATGGTTCAACTGAAGTATCTCTTAAAAGGTGGATTGGATGGGAAAACTAAGGGCATCGTTGAGTTCGGAGCATGCCGTTTACCCTAGGAGGGGTGTAATCTTCGCGGGCGTGTGCCGTTTGTGAAAAAATGGCCCCAAGGGTGTTTTCGTAATTTGTTAGCTTTGGGATTTCAGCTTTATAACATTCAAACGGACACTCAGAATCGAATTAAGAGACCACCATTGTGCTCAGGAGGTGGTGTTTACCCTAGGAGAGGTTTAACTTTGACCTTGCCAAAGGTTTCAGATGTGAGGAAAATTTTGGGTTTAAATTAATTAAAACTCTTTTTTTATTTTAACCATTCTTCTTCCCATCCCCTCCCATGTTCACCCCTGAAGGAACCTCCCTCAAACCCCCCTCTCCTCCTCCACTCCGGCGAGGTAGCTTCGGTGAGGCGCGACATGGCGGCAGACTCTCCGTGAAGCTCCGGGGAACGCCCAAGAAGTAGGGGGTTTTGGTTGCGTTTTAATTTCTGAACCTTATTTCAGCCTCAATTATATGCATCGATTGTTGTTTGATCATCGAATCAAAGCCCATGAATGTGAAGTAGTTTTTATTCTCTCTCTAATTCTTGTTTCGGATTTGAATTCCATGTTAAGAGCAGCTCGCCAATGCTCTCCGAATATTGTGGGATTTGAAGTTTCTGGCGGGTTTCTGGCGGTCCGGGGAGGCGGCAGGCCAAGGCGGCGGCGTGTGGGTGGCTCCTGTAGCAGCTGGCTTCGGGGTGAGGTGGAGTAGCCAAGTGAGCTGGGGGAGCAGCGGCCTTCAGAGGAGGAGGCGGCTAGGGGGCTCAGGTGTCCGCTGGGGATCATGGACGGCGAGCGACGCCAGGCGGAGGCCCCAGGCGGAGGCGCTACACGGCGGAGAGGAGACTGGGTCGCGCTGTGCGACCCCGCGGCTGGACAGAGACCCGCCACATGCTGGTCTCCATGTGGAAATGACCGGCCCTGTCGACTAGTCAGTAGCAGTAGGCCGTGGCCAGCGGGCCGCGGCGGAGTGGATCGGACCCGCGGCTGGGCCGCGAGCCTGGTGGGCGGACTGGCCGGGCCGGGCCGGTCCGTCCCAAGGGGTTTTCCCCTCCAACTTCGGACGCCCGTATCTGGAGCTACGGGCGTACGTTTTGTGTGCCGTCAGCGGAAGCGTGGACCTCGCGTCGAGGGGAACCTTTTGAGATGGATTCAGGAATTTTTAATTACCGAAACCGGGAGTCGTGGAGGCATGACGCGTCTTTAAGCGAAATGACATTTTTCCTGGGGGATATTGTTTTGGACAGCGCGGGTGCGTCTGATGTCCGTTTTGAGTGATGTCAGTGGCGTTGGGACCCCGGGGCCGAGGCGGAGGATTATAGTGTGGTTTAGGGCATCGAAACCGGAGTTGGGGCATGGGCCCCACGACCAGTCTCTTGAGCCGTGTGCAGCGTTTTGTATCATTTTCATCAGGTATCTGTTCGGGGCGTGCCAGCAGCTGATGTTTGGTGTTTTTCCAAGGGAATCACTTTGGCGTAGTCAGCCCAATCTAATTCTGCACGCTGGTGCAGGTCCCGCAAGGGCCGTTTCGGCGTTGATGGTGATTTTCCATCTTTATCACTGGGTGTCCATTTTTGGAAATGCAATTAGTCAAACATGTGTACTTTTTCAAGATGACCGCAACGGTGCGATCCATTCTTTGTGTTTTAGGACCGGGATGCGGGTCCCATAAAGCACCTCTCGTGTGCAGTGCAGCGGAATGGATCTTTTTCCCCGGATATCCATTGAGCTCAAGTGAGCAGTCATTTTGACTTTTTTCCTGAGGGGATCGCAATGGTGCGATGCGTTCGACTATTTTCGGTGCCGAGGTTGGGGATCACAGGATTTCGTTAAGGCGTGAGGTGGTGTTGGTGACTTTTCCATCGTATATCCATTTTAGGCGAGTAAGTAGTCTATCTCGCATGTCTTTTCGCGAGGATTACAACGGTGTACTCTATTCAGGCGAGGAGAGCCTCTTACGTGATCTTATTAATTGTGGAAATATGAAAGGTTCCCCAGTGGAGGTTCTTTTACCGTGTTCATAGCGGACCATTGGCGTGTAATCATGTGAACTCCTGGGAGATTGAAGTTGGTGTCTAAAGAGATGTGGTTGGCTGTGCCTCAGCTATTGAAATGGTAGGATGGAGTTGTTATGTTACGCATTTTTGTTGCCGTTGGGTGCCGGGTTCACGTTTGCCTTCGGGCTGGAGACGTGTTATACTCTGGGATTATACGGGAGCGCTCGGAGGTAGATGTTGATATTTGTACCTGAGAATGTTTGTGCACTTGTTCGGGGTTAACTTGGGGACACATGTTGTGTGGGACCCATGTTCATGACGTGTTCTGCTTTGCGTACTTTTGACCTCTCGTGACGTAGGGGGTCCCTCACTTCCCGATTGTTGACCAGTAGGTTTGAGTTATTCCCCTGACTATGTGATGAATGGTTTATATAAACAGGGTTGAGTGGTATCCCCTGGTTTTGTTCCGGAGTCTGGTGGTTGCATGATACCCACTCCGTGTTTGGTTGGATAGTGTTGTACCATCCAGTAGAGATGGCCAGAGCAGTTCCAGGTTTACCCTATAGTAGAGACTGAACAGTGGGTAACACAATCACTTCTAGGTTTTACCCTCCAGCCGAGACTGGGTAGTGGGTCTTCCGACACTTAGGGTCTACCCTCCAGCAGAGACTGGGAAATGGGTCACCCGACGACCTCTTAGGGTCTACCCTCCAGCAGGGCTGGACAATGGGTTTCTCATCGTCTTAATTCAAGTTTACCCTCCAGCAGGGCTGGGCAATGGGTCACCCGTCGACTTCTTCTAGGTCTACCCTCTAGTAGGGCAGGGCAGTGGGTCACCTATCGGATTATTCCAGGTCTACCCGCTAGCAGGGCTGGGCAGTGGGTCACCTGATCATTTATTAAGGATTACCCTCCAGCAGGGCTAGGCAGTGGGTCACCTGATGATGTATTAAGGTTTACCCTCCTGCAGAGCTGGGCAGTGGGTCACCCGATATCTTATTATGAATTACCCTCTAGTAGGGCTGGGAATTGGGACAATCATTGACATTGAAGATTCAGCCCATTCTACTAGGCTAGTTTGAGGCTTTCCTCCGTGATTACTGGATTAGGACCCTTGGTTGTACGGGTCAGTGATGGAATAACCTTGGCTTTGAGGTGTTCACTCGACTAGGTGACATAGTCAAGGTGTGGTTTGACTTTACCCAGAACTCTCAAGTTTGAGGGGTGCTTTCCCCCACCAAGACATGTCCTTATGACACGACTTAAAACCGTGTGGGAGAGTCAGTGCCTCTTAAAGCGGATAATGTCGAGGTACGGTGGTTTGATCCCCTTGACATATAGTTCGGGGCAGACATGTGGGATGTTGGGCATCGATGGTAGTTACTTCAGGGACGTTTGGTGACTCATTTTATTGGGCTGAGCTATGGGATGGAGATCCCCTTACGATCTTGTTCAGGCTTCTTGATTGAGCATATGTATTTGTATATACCTTGTTCTCGTACCCACTTCTTGGTTTTGGTTACTCTCTTTCCAGGAGAGGTGAAGACGCATGGGGTATGCCACCTTCTTTCCGTGTCTAGCTTCGCATGGTTGGATGATACTACTCTCCTACTATAGGTAGAAAAGACTCGACGAGATGTTCATCTTCTCACCGTTTCCAGCTCCTTGTGTCCGGATGAGTCAACCTTCTTTCCTCTTGTTGGGTCGAGCTGGACTCTTTTCTGGACTCTTTACTGCACCCCTTATTGTATTCCTTTACTATTCCACATTCTCTCTACTGCTCACCCTGCGGTACCTCCCTTGTTGCTCCCTCTAGCCTTTAGGGTATCCTACATAGTATTTTTATACTCACCCCTGATTGGGCTTTGCCCGCACTTGGTGTCCCTTGCAGACGATGGACATGTTTTTCATCACATCAGTGGAGCTTAGGAGTTTAGGATTGTGGACCGCGTGTGGTGGTGGGTGTCGGGTTCCAGGTGGGGGACTGTTCCAGCTGTTTTCCTTGTTGTTTACCTGTTGCCGGGTTGTGACACATTTCTGGTTGGGTGCATGTTTTTCCCTTTTATTTTTCAGTTACATTCATCACTTGTTTTGTACTGTTAGTGGTCGATGAACTTGTGGTTTATTTATAGCAGTTTCCCTTTTCTGTACTTGTATTTTCTTTTACTCTGCACTTTTTCATTGAGTGTGCTGCGTGTGTGTGTGTACAGGTACTTAGGCAAAGGCCTCCCCGAGTTATTGTGCCTTGGGTGTTAGTCACCAGCCGCTGGCCTATGGTGGCGGACTTGGGGTAGTTGTGGCTCGAGCCCGGGTAAGGTCGGGTCGTGACACCTATAAATTCGTCTCCTTTTAAATTCATAGGGATCTCATGTGTGAGGAATATCAATTGTGAGGCATCTTATGAACAGAACCCAAGGAATCAGGTGTCATCTAATAGGTAGTTGACACCTCGGGGTAATCTTACCCAGTACATTACCTTAAGAATATCATGTTTATTTCATTGGGTAGGTATTCTATATTAGGAAACAATTATAGATTCTTTTGAAGTAGTATTGGTCATGGATTTAATGCCTTAGTGAGAAAATGGTGGTGTGTATCCCTATGCGGAGATTTCACACTTGGGATTTGGTTGAGTGTGTCCCCAGTGTGAAATACATCACACTAAAGGGATTTGAAGACTTTTTCCCCAGGGGGATATAATTCAAACATTGTTTTAGGTTTTGTGTTTCCCTGAGGGGGAGGATCTCTCACATAGGATTTGATAGAGTGTGTTCCTAAGGGGTGATATTCTACAAACAGTGATTGAAGAAGTATATCCCTAGGGGGAATATTTCAAACTATAGATTTGTTTGATTGTGTCCCCACAGTGGAAGATTTCAAACTCAATGTTTTGGTGGAGTGTGTCCCTAGGGGTGAAGATTTCACACATGTGATTTTTAGGATTGGACCTCATACAAAAATCTTACATAACCAATCAGTTAATAGTATCAAAACCCACATATATTTATTCCTTAGTTTAAGGTATTTTGATATGACCAGCCTCTGAATTATAAAGTCATGTGGTAAGGACACTCCATTTGTATAAGGAGTTTCAAAAAGGTATGGTGTGGGGCTTATTCTTTGATGTTTCATGGTGTAGGACTTTTATCCCATGGTATGGGAGGAGGAGGCAAGCCATGATGATTGTACATAGTTAATCTTATGTTCATCGCATCAGGTAAGGCTTTAGTTTAACAACAGGTGTCGAGGATGTTTTCATACAACATAATGATTTATGAATTGGACGAGGTAATTAGTTTTATGACTTGGAAATCTTATAAGGATGGAGGCAAGAGGAATATCTTTAAAAATTAATCTCTTCATAGATTGGTAAGTCATTTCCCACAGTAATGACACCCTTAGGGAATACAAGTTCATTTGTCATGAACCTTTAGGTGGGGCAGAGTATTGAAACTGCCATGGATGATTTGAAATCATGGGTCCCAAAAATAAGGGGCATGTTCATATGCTCAAAAAAAATTTGGGTATATATTCCTAGGTGAAACATTTAAGGTAAATTCTTAGACCACACTTGTTGTAATTTGGGAAGACAAAAGGGATGGTTGTACATGTTTCATGAGGACATGAGGTGTTGTTGAACCGGTCCTAGAATTTTATGGAGGACCAGAGTTCTAAACATTATCAAAAGAATATTGAATTAATGGAGTGGCCATAATGAGGCTGGTAGGATGGGTTTCATGAAATATTGGGTTTTGTGAATGTTTGGGGCCTCACAATGGTCATGGGTCTCGGGAGGTCATGGTTATCATTGCGGTTTGGGGTCTCAAAAAATAATAAATTTCGTGAAACAAGTTAAAAATTTCATGATGTTAATTATTGGATATCATGGGGTTGGTTTTGAAAAGCATTATTTAATCATGAAAACCTAGGAGACATAAAGGTATTTATTCTTACACGAAGGCCTTAAACACTTGAGAAAGGAATCTCTGCCATGGGTTGTGGTTCTGAAAATCCCATGGGATATGGTTTCACAACAGATGGTAACCTTTGGAAATCCATCTCCTCTCTCACTCATGAATCTTCTGAGTATCATAAACTCATTGATGTTTTAGGAATATGAAAGGTTTGATCACCATAAATTTCAAACATTGGTGGTATTTATAGGCCTAGTGAAGGCAAAGGAACTTGTTACACAAAATAGGGGGGATTTTGTTCATGATTATGAGCATCATAAATTGAAGGGATCCCACAAAATAGTGTTACACAGCCTGGCGGTTATAGCCTCAAGCTTCATGTGGCAAGGAAATTATGTGAACCAGTGTTATGCTACAAGAGTTTTACTTTCTCAGGCTTCACATTGATCACTAATGGAAATGGAGACATTTGCGACCGGGCCACATCACAAAAGTGCATCACAAATATATTTTCATTCCAAGGTCAGTTGTAAAAAGAAACTATTTTAGATGGTATATAGATCTTCTGAAAATATATTTCTCATGGTTTTTAAATACCTTATTGCGAGGAACCTTCGTAAAAAACCTTGTTGGGTTTATGAATACATTTTTTGAGGTAGGTTGTCACAAAAAAGTGGAAAAAATAAAATTAAAAATAAAAATAAAAATATTAATATTAATGAAATAATAATATTAATATTAGTATAATAAAATAAAATAACAAATAAGAAATATTATTCATATAATAATAATTAAAAAAATAATGACATTATAATAATATTATTATCACCAATATTAGTGAAAAAATAATATTAATATTAATGATACAATAGAATATTATAAAATAATGAAAACCATAAAATTCTCGAAAAATAATAAAATGAAAAAAATTAAAAATTAAAAAATTAAAAAATTAATAAAAAAAAATAAAATAATAAAAATGTAATATTCACAAAAATGTAAAAAAACACTATATTTAAATTTAGATAGTTATTGTTACAAAAAACTACATTCAAAAGTTTTATCATAAATAATAAAGAGATCACTGACTTGGAGGATCGTCTGGTGGAGCTAGAGGAGATGGTGGAGGGAACTCCATCCCTAAACTAATAGTCAAATGTCACATGTATTCCAACTGCTCATACTCAGGATCTTTTCGCCATCGATGAGTATCCTCTTACATATCTTGTTACTACTGCTACTGTCATAGGATCTCTTCCAACTAATGCTACTACCAATGAAACTTCTTCTTCTTCTCCCTATGCATGCTCTCTATAATCTCACTCTGAACTCACAGTTTCTCCAGATACTGTGTTGTAGATTATGATGACTGCTTGCGAGTTCCTATCGATATGGATGTTGACATCGTAGTGGTTTCATAATAATCCAAGTGAATCTATTGAGAGTTGATACCAACAACTCGGTCTTTATCTAATGCATACTGGGTCACATGTGTCCATAATGTCTATTCAATTTTGTGGGCACTTGTCTGAGTATCAGTCTCAAACTAATTATTAGTCTTTTTCTAATATGTCATGTCTTCATCTGACTCCTTCAATTGAAATTTAAAATTAAAATAATTAATATATTTTTTTTAGTATAATTTTAATCTCAAAAAGAAAATATACTAACGAAAATCTGACACTGGCGAGAACCTCTAATATCTATAGTGGTCAAATCATTATACATCCTTCTATTAACATTGAAATATGAAATATCTAGTTATTAGACTACCTATATGAATATAAAATAATCCTTTTAAATTTAAAGTTATATGAAATAGTTTAAAAAAATTACTTACCATATGCTCACTATGTGTACTAAATTTATTACTAATGACTTGATGTGTCACCTCCTATCTCCCATGATTTTGTCGACCTACCAATGATCTCCCTTGAAAATGACCAGCCAACAAATGTGTAAATAATTCATCACAAACCTATGATGAAATGTTATGAGTTTAGAGGGTGCGATAAGAATCATCAAAAAAATTAACTCTTACAATCTCCATTTCATTCCTTCCCAAATTGTAAAAAAACAAATTGCAATGCTGATGCATAGTCCATAGCCATGCCTTCTAGATAGAATCATGCATTATCTAATCGATGGGATACCAAAAACCATATAAAGAATATATAATATCTTATTATTAATTAAATAAATTTCAAAAGTAAACATGATTTATAAATGTACTAGCCAATGATCGAATATGCGGTGGTGGACATCAACGGGAATCTGATCGCATAGGACCCATGAATCAGAAAAATAATTGTGTAATAGGGTACTCCCATGTCCAGTAGTTATATTTTTAACGCTGTGAAAAAATGAATAAAAAATCAAACAATTATTTTATAAATAAATTATTTTAAACTAACTAAAATAAATAGTTAAACATACCTCTGAATGCATGGATCGATGCCAAGACGTGGACATTCCTTAGGTATAGGTTCATGAATCATCAATCACACAAGATGAAATCCCCTCTGAGTCCCCCTAAACTTCTAGTAGTATGAGGGTTAGATGACCCAACATACTACTCATCTAAAGGTTGATCAGCTTCAAACAATAGATGATAAAGATGCCCGTCCATCAGAAAAGCAAAATTATTTTTCTTATAAAATAGTAGAAAAAAATATTTTATATAGATATATATTATATATGATTACAACAAGAATTTATCTATTTCAATTTTCATCTAGTTATCAAAGGAGATGACTTTATGAAAGCTATAACAAGTTGAAAAGATTATGATATATACAGAGAGATAACTATTGCTGATACTCAAGAAGAAATGTCAATAGTTTGTTCTCCATATTTTAATGGTGAAAAATATGGATGCTGGAAGTCAAGAATGATAATCTTCTTGAAGAATATTGTGTTTAGATTCTACCAAATATCACTTCTTCCTACTAGACTGAAAAAACCAGAAACATGGGATGCTGTAATAGAATATGAATAATCATGAATTCTAAAGTAATGAATGATTTTATGTATGGTATTGGACCAGATGAATTCAACCGAGTATCGCAAAGTCCTACTGCCTCTGAGATGTGGATGACTATAGCAGCTGCCTGTGATGGAACTAGAAATGTAAGACAGATGAGTTATGCAACAAAAAAAATTAAAATTTGATACTCTTATATTGTTTGATGGATAAAGCATTACCCAATTTAATTGAACACTAAAATAAGTTTTCAACAATATAACAGCCTTAGGAGATCCTATCAAACCAGTATATGAAGCCTTGAATGTATTAAGAGTACTCCTTACAAAATGTAATGGAATATCAACTGTCATTAGTAAATCGTCACCAATAATGGATTTAACAATGAGAGAACTGATTGGGACTCTGATGATCTATGAAGCTGAAATGAAATAGGAAGTTGAGGATCATAAATTATTCGTGAAACAGATTAACACTGCCTTAAAGGTAACCTCTTAGAATAAAATCAGAATGATAAAAAAAGAAATAAATAAAAAGGAAATTATGATTCATCTAATTCTGAAATATAATCGGCATAGTTATTTATAAAATTTATCATGTTATATAAGAAAAATAATGGATTCAGAAATCCCTTCAAGAAGTATGAGAAAGACTCAAGGGAAGTGAGATTCTATGATTTCAAAAAAATGGGTCATATAAGACCTGACCATCCTTTGTGGAAAGGTGAAAAGAAAAAGATATTTCAAAAAAATATTGAATAAGAGAAGATGGATAAAAGATAAATTAAATATAAATGGATTGTTTTTAAAGACTCAAACATCTCATCTAAATCTGACTCAAAAGAATAAGATTCTATCCTAAAACAAAACATATTCTTCATGGCTAAAAATGATCAGGCACAATTCTATTACTCCTCTAATTATGATTCTAATTCTATCTACTCAAATGAAAAACATGTAGCCTTTTACCAAATGCTAGAGAAAATAAAGTATTCTCTAATAAAGAATTATAAATCTCTATATAATATTCACAATGTGGTTTTAGGAGAAAGAAACACATTATTAAAACATCACTAAGAGTTAATTTTGAAATTTAACTCATTAATAAAAAATAGTGCAGAACATGAAAACAAGATTAAGATACTACAAGCTAATGTGGAAACCTATAAGAGTGTTGAAATATTCTTTTCAAAAGGAGAAAAAACATTGAATGATATTCTTATAAATATGTAATTAAAAGGAAAAATATTGTACATGTAGTAAAAATGAAAAACCTAAACTATATAAAAACAATTTTGTTACCAATTATAAACGTGTAAGTTGTCATTATAGTGGAAAAAGAGTACATATAACTAGAAATTGCTATATTATAAATCCCAACATATGTATAATTAGAAGGATTTCTTTTCAAATGGTTTATTTGATTCAAATGATTTGAGTTACAGAAAAACAAAGAAAATCTGGGTTCCCAGATCTCTGTAAGCTAACAGTACTGGACCCAATAAAATATGGGTACCAAAAAAAAATCTTGTTTAATATTTATTTTTAGGAAATGGTTTATAGAAGATGAAAAGAAATATGTTACATGGTTAGTGGCTACTATAGAAACATGAGTGGAAACTCATCCCCTTTAAAACATTTTCACAAAAGGATGGTAGATTAGTCACCTTTTGTGACAATGCTAAAGGAACAAAATTATTGATATTGCAACAATTAGAGATCGGAAATAGTCTTAATCAACACAGTACTATATGTACAATGACTAAAAAATAACATTACATGTATCTCTCAACTCTTTGATGATATATATTTTGTCGATTTTTCGTACAATTCCTATTCTCTACTTAAAGATCAACTACATAAATTTGGATCACCAATAGCTGACAATGCTTATACATTGGACCTAAATTCCTTGTCTAAATAGAGATTGAATTGTTTAAATGATATGATAAATGAATCCTGGATCTATCATATAACACTTGAACATTGTATTACTTATTCTTTATATAAATTATCTATGAAAAAGTTAGTTTTTGATTTTCGTAGTCTTATGTTTGAATGTGACAGATTTTGTGGTGCATGTCAAATAGGAAAACAATACAAATATTCCTTTAAATCTATTAACAAAATTTCTACATCAAAACCTTTAGAACTTATCCACTCGGATTGGTTTGGACCATCTAGAGTAGTATGTTTGGGTGGTAAATTATATGTATATGTTTTTGTTAATCACTATTCTACAGTTACTTGGATATATTTTATAAAATATAAAAATGAAGCTTTTACTGTATTTTAATGTTTTTTAAGAATTGTTCAAAATGAAAAAGTTTTTAAAATAACTTTAATAAGAAGTGATCATGGTATAAAATTTGAGAATTGGGAATTTAATTCCATTTTCTCAAATATGGGTATTAAACACACCTTCTCTGCACCATGAACCTAAAAAATGGAATTGTTGAATGAAGAAAGAAAACTATTATGGAAATGGCTATGATTATGAAAAATGAATATGGTCTTCCTAACTATTTTTGTAAAGAATATGTAATCATAGCCTATTATATAATGAAAAGAGTTTTAATTTGATTTTTTTTCAAAAGACACGATATCAACTTTGGAATAATAAAAAACCTAAAGTAATATACTTTAATGTTTTTGGATGCAGGGTATATATCTTAAACAACAAGGATAATATTGGTATGTTTGATCAAAAATCCTATGAAGGAATATTCTTAGTATGTTTTCCAAATTCCAAAGCCTATAGATTTCTGAATACAAATTCAAGGATTGTTGAACACACATTTCATGTGAAATTTGATGAATCTGACCCTTTTTTTCAAAATGAAATATCAAATAGATGAAGCGGACTCTAATGATAACATGAGACTTGGGAACATGAATGATGATTTTGAAAATTATATAAATAAAATTCAGACCACTTCAGAAGAACATGACCCTGAAGATTCTAACAGTTTTTTTCCTAGAAAATCTAGAACCCTTAAAAATCATCCTTTAAAAACTATTATAGGAGACCAAGACACAAGAATAAAAACAAGATGAAATGTAAGAAATATTGCTGAGTTATTTTCCTTTATATCCCAATTAGAACCTAAGTCGATAGAAGAATCCTAAAATGAAGAGAGATGGATGATAACAATGCAAGCATAACTAAATCATTTCAAAAGAAATGATGTTTGGTAATTTTATCAAATACTAAAAACTATCATATTATAGGAACTAAATGGTTCTTTATAAATAAAAAATATTATCATGGAATTATTACTTAATAAAAATAAAGAATAGTAGCTAAGGGATATAATCAGGAAGAAGGTATAGATTATGATGAATCTTTTTCCCCTATAGCTAGACTAGAATCCAATAGAATCCTTTTATCCTATTCATCTTATATGAATTTAAATTTTTTCCGATGGATTTTAATTCTTCCTTTTTAAAAGGTTATTTAATATAGGATGTATATATTGAACAACCTCATGGTTTTGAAAATTCTCAAAAACCATGATTCTTTTTAAAACTTACTAAAGCTGTTTATGTCCTTAAACAAGCACCTAGAGCATGGTATGAATGATTATGATATTTTATTTTGCAAAATGATTTTACTGTTGGTATTGTGGATCCAACACTTTTTAAGAATACTATAAATTCTAATATTTTATTAGTTCAAATTTAGGTTGATGATGTAATTTTTGGGACAACTATTAAAAATATTTCTCATGAGTTTTCAAATCTAATGAAAAAAGAATTTGAAATGAGTATGATGGGAGAGATATATTTATATTTCGGACTTTATATATATCAAATTGTTTTTGGGAATGTTTTGAATCAATGAAAATACATTATAAATTTTACTGAATATGTTTGGAATGGAAAATATTTACACACAAGCAACTCATATGTGTAATAATATAAAACAAGATTTGGATGAAACTAGAAAACAAGTATACAACATGATATATAGAGGTATGATTGGTAGTTTATTATATCTTTCTACTAGTAGCCTAGAAATTATGTATTCAATATGACTTTGTAAAAGATTTCAACCACATCCTAAAGAATCTCATCTTACTACGGTCAATATTTTTTTTCTATATTTAAAAGGAAATATATTTCAATCTCTTCTTTATCCAAAACAACTGATTTTTTTTTAATTTCATACTCAGATGCCGATTTTTGATGTTTTAGATTAGATAAAAAAGTACCGAATAAACCTATCAATTTTTAGGAAAATACATTGTGTTATGGTCTCTTAATAAACTACACTTAGTTTCCCTATTAATATCCATGGTAGAATATGTGTTTGTAGGAAGTTTCTGTGAAAAAGTCTTGGCGATGAAAAACACACTTACAGGCTTTGGACAAAATTTTAATAGTTCTCCTATTTTATGAGATAATACTAGTGCTATAAATATTTCCAAAAATCTAATAATTCATTCTAAAACTATGAATATTGATATAAAGCATCATTTTCTTAGATTCCATGTTTTTAAAAATGAAATATTTTTAAAAAATTTAAATAATGAATTACAATTAGATGGTATGTTTGTTAAACCACTTCCCACTACAAGATTTGAGATTATTATTGAGGATCTAGGTTTTTATAATTTTAAATAAGTTTTATTTCATTTTAGATTTAAATTGATTGAATATATATTTACATTCATGATTTTACATTAATAATTAAACTAATTTCTCTACTTATTTTACATAAATTAGTTTTATTGTTAGTATTATTCTATATTAATTTTAAAATAATGTATATGGTTTGTTTATTTTATTTTGTTAATGATTATCATATGTAATGACAAAAGAATCTAGGTTCTGACAGAAAATGATTCAAATTCCAAATCCTCTCTTTTCTCAAACCCTTTCTAATACCTAATCCTTTATCTCCTATATCTACCGATGTTTTCTCGTCAAAAAACATAGAAAAAGTTCTACCTCAAATCCGCAAAAAATTCAATCCTAGATAGATAAAATTGAAAAATATTAAGAGGTATTTAGAGGGGGTGGTAAGTAACACCATGTTCCAGCACTCAATGGGCAGAAAATTCCTTCAAGGAAAAGTGGCCGATCTGGAGAGGCTTTACTAAATGAACTTGTTATTGACTTAAGTAATTTCATTTCAATGACTCAAGACAACATTTAATGAGTACTGAACTGAGTATTTATATGAGGTATAAATTTTTTTGCATTTATAAATATGATCTGTTTAGATTGAGAGACACTGAAGATTCATTAATACCAAAAATATTGTATTGGGATTTCACTATTTCATTAGTTGTGATTGTAATGATTATGAACTTCTCTCACGAAGGAATTTTTCATTTCAACATGAAATCAACAGGGGATCAGAATCAAAAATCATAAAATATTATTTCCTTTCTATTTGGATCAACAAACATCCGGAAAATTTTTCTGAATGTTCTGGAAGCTTAGTAGAAAATTTTATTTAAGTTCACTCAAATTGGTATAGAACCCCGGATGGCAGAAATGGAGAAAATTCAATTCCCTGACATCTATTCCATGTTTCTATTTCTGAGTGAAATTATTTTTAATTTCCAATGGTATTCGGTAGAAATATTTGAACTATTGTCTTCTGGATGAAGGAAGGATTAATTTTAATCTATATAGATGGATAATTTCAAATTTTTATTTAAAAGGTACATGATAGTATTGACTAATTCATGGTTAAGATTTCATCAAAACAATGTATTAAATTTTGGAACCCTTAGAAATTTAGGATTATTCTATAGCCCAATTAAAGGAAAGATTATGCATGTTGGAGTAGATGAGTACCAAATCTATGCACAGAGGGAGAAAGTTGATAAATCTAAAGAATGATTTTCAGAATATTGAACTGTAGAGATTTTAAAAACCTCAATTAGATTATGTTTTGTATCTAAAGATTAATGAAGTCAATAATGACTCCTATTATAATGGAATTTAGAGGTTCCATAGGAACCTCTTCACGAAAATATTCTAGGATCAAAAGAACCTATCATTTATGAAATTTTGAATGCGCCTATTCTAGAGTCTAGAGAAGAGATAAAAGATTATATGCAAGAAGAAGTATTACCTCAAGAATAAATAACACCCCATGAATAAGTGATCTCTCAAACAGAAGTGGTGCCTATAATATAATATGTAGCTCTAGAAAAAACACAATTAACAGAAACTATGGATCAATTTGTAGATCAAATTGGCCATGATCAGTAAGAAGAGACGATTCAAGAATATAATTATCATGAGGAGAAACAAGCTATAGGAAATGTGAATCAAGAAGCATAAAATTTGTTTGGAGTTAAAACAGAAGTTTTAAATGAATCTTTTTCTATTGAAAATTCAAAACATAAAACTGTTGAAAAATCAGTTGAGAAGGATGATGAAGAGAAATTTTATGCTCAGTGTTACCCCATGGAACTAGTAGATTCTCCCATAAATCAAGGACATGATTCCTATGATCCAATATTAGAATAAGTGGAAGAGTTTGTTATGATGTTCAATAGATCATTTGAATAAAATTATTTTCTAAAAAATGATCTGGAAAATTAAAAATAGAAATCAGAAACTCTAAAATAATGTACAATTTCCAAAAGGCAATTTGATGCATTCAAGAGGGAAATGTTGAATGAAATTAGAAATATAAAATTAGAAAGTATTTCAAAATAAGAATTTGTAGATTTGAAATTTTAGTTTAGAAAAATACTTGAGTCATTGAAAGGAAATCATGCATGTACATCTAGTACTTCTTCTGATCTGTTAAATAGATTTCATTCCATTACATATATAACGAGAAATATTAATGAAAAACTGTAAGATTTAAAGTGTGATATTTATCCTCTATCAGTTTTGTTGGACAATCAGAAATACATTATTGTGCAACTCACTTCTAGAGAACCAGGTATGAGAGACTTTTTCAAAAAAAAAATTGTTAAGTTGAATGTTTTTATGGAAAAATAAAAAAGTTTAGAATAATTGTTCAAGGTAAATATTATTGAAGATCATCATGTGAGTCTGGAAGCAAGATATTGTGTTATTAATCTGGGAGATGTAGTAAAGAAAAAGTTAAGGTTTCAGCTAGAAAAATTGAAGGAAGGGTTTCCGAATCACTAAAATCAATTATCAAGCCTTTAAGCCACAAACCTTGATTCAAAATCATTATGTATCTATACACTATGTGAAGAATTAAAAATGATAGAATATTTTTTGATGTGTTTTATTTGTTATAATATTTATTTCTATTTTAAACTACTAGAAATCTAGATTTGATTATTAATAAATAGTTTAACATAACCTTTATATACAGTTTAGTACTACATTAAAAGTGATTTGTTCATTATTTTATACTAAATTTTTTAAAATAATAAAATGGGGAGAAAATTGGATAAACACCACATCTATTTTCTTGTACATTGTAAAAATTATTAGATATTTTTTTTGGGGAAAATTACTATTAAAAAGGGGTGAAAAATGGAGAAATAAATAAACATATAATTTTATAATTTTTAGATATGTTATGGAGATATATATATAAAAATATTATTTCTAAATAAAGCAATTCAATTTGAAATAATTTATTCAAAAGTAAAATTTGTTTTATAAATTTGAAAAAATATAAACTTATGATAATAATTTTTGGGGTTTTGTAATCGTGAAAAAGAGGGAGATTGTTGGGAATGTCTTGCCTCATCCATACACTATATTTTATGATGATTGTTATGATCCAAAATACCAATTTTTGATTTACTAATGATTTAACATTATGTGTATTTCTTGAAATTAATGTTCTTTATATTCCTAATTTTGAAATTATTTTTAAGCATGTTATTTTCAGGGAATATTTTTCAATGTGTTTGAAATATATTTAGAGTGTTCTGGAAACTCTGTTTATACTGTATGTTGAAGAATATAAAATATGGAATAAACACTAGGTTATTTTTTTATGATGTCATAGGACCAGCACGTATGGTTAATCAACCATAAATTGACACAAAATTAAAGTAAAAGAACTTTAAATTTGAATGAAACCTTAGATTTTGCATATGAGAAAAGTATGCCTAAAGAACCCTATATTAGTATGGAACCTTACGTTTTACAAGAAAGTATATGGATTACCAACCGTAATTTGGTAATGAACTTCATGTTATGAACACCAAAGTATGGATCACATACATTACGTTCTTAAGTAAAAAAATACGGATCATCAACCTTAAATTTGTGACCAACTGGTACGTTATGATGTTTTATTAGATTATGAAAAGAATCCTATGTTTGACTTCATCAAGCATTGGATATTTGAATTTGTATCATTATCAAATATTTTGTGAAATTTTCTTTTACGGAATATCAGGCTGATTTCAAGCTCAATTAAGATCCAGATTTTAAAATATCATATTTGACTAATTAAAATCCAATTTTAATTGATTCAAAGGTTATATTTAAGAGGAGGAATTCATAGATACTGTTAAGGGATGTTACGATTACCCTATTTTCACATTTGAATTATCACGGTCTTTCAGGTGATCACTTTGGATTTAGATTTATGAAGCATAAGATCTTCATTATTCTATATATATGTGAATATGATTTATAATATTGAAATACACGCATCCGAATATATACAGAAGAACATACAGTGATATAATAAATAAAAATTTCTTGAGAAGATCTTTTTCAGATCTATTGTGATGAAAACATTTAGTATATGTTTTCTATAGAAGAATAGAAATGATGAACATTTACTTATTCTACCTCAATAATCTATTGTAATTAAACATCTGATATATTACTGAGCTTATATCAAAATCTATTGCAACTATATTGTTTCAAAACTATACCTTATTGATGAAATAATTCTCTGAAGATGATGATACCTCTATTGTTAGTTGTGTGCTGCTATAACTAGGGAGAACAATTAAAATCATTTTAATACAATAATCTTTTCTTTTAAAGAGTAGCAGATTCTTGATCGGATCTGTGATTGTATGGTTCTTGGTTTCAGAACTATAAGGCTCTATATTTTATGTCTTACTTTTTAAAGTTGTCAACTTCCAGCACCTAGTTGTGGATAGTCTGGTGATAAGAGGACCGATTATTAAAAATCACTTTTCTCATAGAGAAGAGTGTTGGTGGAATAGACTAGTGGATTATTGTTCCTCAAACCACTATATATCCTCATGTAGTATGCTCAACTTATTTCCATATCTTCAATATATTTAATATATTTAGAAAAATAATATAATTTGTTTAAGATTTTCATGATGTTTTTAAAGTCCCAATACCCCCCCTCTTGTGGTTATCTCATCTATTCTTACCTAACACATCTTCATACTCATATTCCTATCTGACAATGTAAATGACTTCATATTCTTCCTCAACATCATCAATTTCCATATGAGTTTTAGTTTCATCATCTCTTCTCATTTAAAATTCATTTGTAACATCATTAAAATCTTCACACCATCGACCATTAATAGTGGGTTTTCATCATCGATATTCAGGTCCCATCATGGAAAAGATTGATTTTGAGTAGTCTCTTGAAAATTTTCAATTCCTTCCACTTTAGTGCATCTACATTCACATTGAGTAAAATGATTTTATTGATATTTATTTTTTATTATGATCCACCAATAAATCAACTCTCTTGAAGTTAAACAGTAATTTAAATATTAAATTTTATGTGCCTAATGAGCCAATAAAAATGGTTCATTTACTGTAAGAATACTTTTATATTTAATATCAACTATTCCATGGTTTGGATAAATATGCATGACTCTCTCAGTATCCAACCACTAACATTTAAACATCTTTATGTAATGTTATCATAGATAACATAGTTCAATAACTTCTTCCAGAATTATATAAATTTCAACTTCAATTTCTCTATGATGAGATCCTCTCAAGAACACACCACTGTTAATTTTTTTTAATCCCCATATGCACATGTTTCAAATCAAAAACCATTCACCACATTTTAATTATATGATTTAACCAATTTGTATGGTGGGTTACTCAATACCCACAATGGATTATTAGTTTTCTCAGTATATTGATTTATATAATTTTTTGAAAACAATTATCAATATACTAAATATTAAATTGATTTTATATGTTAGACCAAAAATAATTTATGTTTCCTATTTTTGAAAAAATGAGGAAATGTTTTTTCCCACATTCTTCAAGACCAGCTGCTATAATTTTTGGAATTTGTTTCATTATATGATTATCATGTAACCTTAAAAAAATTTAAATAAATTTAATGTAAAAAATTATGTGATAAATGGTAGGATCACTGACTATACAAATGGTTTAATTAATTTATATTTGAGAAGAACATATGTATGTTCTCTATGATGTTTATCATCTAAAAGTCATTATTCATGAACTCCACCGAAACCATTTTTAGGATGATTAAAAATGGATAATTGATTTCCCATATCATCATAAACATTTCTCTTGTTATGGTCCATACATTTTTTTGAGGGATATTAATATTGAAAATTATGAGAGTATAGAAAACAAATTTCCTCTTGCAAATAAGCATTTGAAATTGGAACTCCAAGAGATGCATTGTTTTGTAAATTTTATATCAATATCTGAATGCATATCTCGAATGGGTATATCTATCATAACTGTACCAGACCTCCCCATTTTACTTCATGTAGAAAATGTAATATCAAATGTTTCATTCAGTCAAAAAAATCCGGTGGGATATTTCTTACATTTTACATGAAATTAAAACTACATTTTCTTAAAATCTTATTAATGCATCGTATTCTCTTTCCATCACAAAAAATTCATGAAAAAATATGATATTTCTATTATAACATACCAAATAATGAAATTTAACAATCCACTTAATCCAATCAGCAGAATTATTTCTATTATAACATGAGAGTCATGACCTTTTAATATGATAATATTACCATTTATGACACATCTATCCAAATTTAAATCATAACCATATGGAATTATAAAATATTCAATCCAAAAAAAAATCTATTCTCTTTTTTGATTTTATAATATACTTTTTATTCATTAACTTCTATGATCATTCATTTTCAAATAGTTCATGTTCTCATCACCTGCAAATTTTGTCAAGATCTAATCATGACTTTAAGTTATCTTTGTTCTAGCCTAGATTATTCAAAATGGTATGAAATAAATTATTAAAATATTTCTTTTCAATATTTATGACATCAAACATGAGAAAGACCTACAAATCAGTCCAATGTGGAAGATCCGAAAAAATGATTTGTTTTATCCAATTTTTTTCATTCCCAAATCCATCAATTTTATGTTGGTTTATTATTGGTATTATTTTTATGGGAGGTAATGAATATAAAATTTATTTTATATATGTTCCTAATATCATTGTTGGAGGTTCAAATATTATATTTTTTTCTTTTCTGAAATGAAATTATTTTCTTCAAAAACGGATGATCAGTTGGGGGAAATATGTGATGATAGTCGAAAAAATGTTTTTTCACGTTGAGGAGCATAAAAGATTTTTTGTCTCTCATACAGTACAGAAATGATTTTGACCATTTTTACTCCAACTAGATAACATTCCATATGCTGGGATGTCACCAATTGTCCACATCAATGCAGCATTCACTAAGAAATTGTTCTCACAACAACGTCAAATAAACTGACACCATTAATCTAAAATGAATTTAACTCAAAAATAAATGGTTTAAAATATACATCAATATTCCATTTTGAATTTCCTATAATTAATAAGGTTAAAAAAATATAATGTTCCTTCATCATCGTCTATTGACGTAAATTGTACGGAGTTATATAGTTAGCAAACATGAATTCTAATTACCTTTAGAAGAAAATGGACAGAAACCATTAGTAGAAAGTCTCAATCTCACATTATGGGATTATAAATAAAAAAATGTTCATGGTCAAAATGATTCCAAGAATCACCATCGGTGGGATGATTTAAGGTTTTACTTATTGTAATATTGGTTATGTTCCATGAAATCAGTGTCGTTGTGTTCTGACACATAAATAAATGATGCAATCAAGATGTAAACAGGTAATATCTCAATTTTTTAGCTAGAATCAATCTATAATTTCCATGTTGAACCACTAAATTCCTCGATTTTTCACATGTGGGAATATTATCCAATGATTCATTTTAACCTTAATATAAGATGGAGTCATTTGAAATATTATGAATATTTATATAAGTAAGACCCATATTATGAACCAGCCTATTGCTCTCATAAATTATTTTTGGAAACACATTTCCTTCATGTTTTAGTGCTTTCACCAATGATAATATTAATCAAAACATCTATTCAACATTCCATTAACTGATTAAAAATCCATATATTTATCAACAGCTTGAAATTTTTTTATCTTGTAACCAGGATGTAAGGCATCCTTAGTGGGCCTCAATAACTCATAAAAATTAGAAGGTTCTAACATACGAGTAAAAATAATTTCATCATGAGTTTAATCTTGTTGAAAATATAGAACTACCCCATCATGTACTATATTTTTAAACTATGTTGTATCTGGAACCAAATTATTAGTATCTTCTCAGGACAATGTTCACCTTTTTGATACAATAAAAACATAATCTCGTTGAAAACCTAAAGACAATAATTGACCCCCAACATTGTCAAATGTGTCAAACATCCTCAAATCACATTTTTAACAAGGAAACCTAATTTTACCTTCATAGACTAATGTTGGTTTTTATGAGGGAAATGATAAAATAGCTTCAACACCCTTAATATCTACATTATTTATACCATATCCATTTGGATTTTGGCACTAATTTATCCATGTTTGATCATATAATAATGATTATTTTCGACTTCCTTATTCAATATTTCTCAAAAAATATATATAATATAATTAGTTTTTTTAATTTTATACAATAAAAACACTATCAAAAAATATAAGACAATTAAATTCCGTTTTCTTTCAAATTATAATAAATTTATTATTTAATAATTATTTATAGTAATTTTTAAACTTTTATACTAATATATATTAACTTATAATAATATATACTTTTTACCGCTAATTATTATTAATTTCAACTGATTTTAACTAATAATTACTAATTAATGGCAACAAAATTTCTAACATATTGGTGTCATATCTTTTCCCGACGACTCATCTCCACTATCTACTACTAAAACAACTATGAAAAATCTTCTCTAATGTATAGATATCCATTTTTCAAACATGAGGATGGAGAGAAAGGAGGCCTCATCACATGGTTCTCTATTCTCTTACATAAGAAAATGGACAATCACACATCGAAAGAGATTTTTCATAGTGATTTCAATATATGAAAGTTCAAATGAGATGAGTCAATGGAAAAAAGATCATATTTTCTCCGAAGGCTTGTCTCCTTGATTCTTTCTCCGACTGAAATAAGTTTTCAAAAACTTTCTCAAACGTATGCATATACACTTTTGTGTGCATGAGAATAGAGAGTACAAAGTCCTTGTCGCGTAGCTCTCTATTCTCATGCATAAAAAAATGTATATTAGTACGTGAGGAAAAAATATTCATAGTGATTTCAGTGGGAGAAAATTGTAGGGAAATAAGGTGTCAGGAAAAAGGGAGACACCAATCCTCTAGAAATTGTGTTAACTTTGTACAATTTTTTATAATTTATTACAATTTATTCCTAATTATTACAAAATTTTTTTAATTAATTCTAATTATTGATAATTATTGCTAATTGCTTCTAATTATTTGTAATTATTCATAATTATTAATAATTATTTCTAATTATGGGAAATTATTGTTTTTTATTGGTAATTATTGCATACTATTGGAAATTATTAAAAATTTATTACTAATTATTCGAATTTATTACTAATTATAGATATTTATTCGAATATAATACTAATTATTAGAATTTATAACTAATTATTAGAATTTATTACTAATTTTTATAATTTTTTACAAATGAAAAAAATTATCAGAATTTCTTACTAATTATTAGAATTTATTAATAATTTTTAGAATGTATTTCTCATTTTAAAAAATTATTAAAACTTATTACTAACTATAATTAATTATTAGAACTCATTATTAATTATTTGAAATTATTATTAATTATTATTTTTTATTCTTAATTAATGTAAATTATTAGAATTTATTAATTATTATTACTAATATATAGAATTTATTAATAATTATTACAATTCCCTAATATTTATTACAATTTATTACAAACTAATAATCTTTATTACTGATAATTACAATTTATTACTAATATTTACAATTTATTACTAATTAGTACTATCTATAACTAATTAGTATAATTTATTACTAATTATTAAAATTTATTATTAATTATTATAATTTATAGAATTTAAAACTAATTATCATAATTTGTTTCTAATTATTAGATTTTATTACTAATTATAACAAATTATTAGAATTTATTACTAATTATTACTAATTATTACTATTTATTAATAATTATTATATTTTTTCTAATTATTTGAAATTATTAGTAATTATTAGAATTTATTATTGCTTATTACTAATTATTGATATTTATTACTAATTATTATAATTTCATACTAATAGTTACAATTTATTACTAATTATTACTATTTATTACTAATGATTACATTTTATTACTAATTTATCAATTAATTACATATTATTACTAATTATTAGATTTTTTTTTCTATTTATTACTAATTATTATAATTTATTATTAATTATTTTAATTTATTACTAATTATTTTAATTTATTACAATTTGTTACAATTTATTGTAATTTGTTACCAATTAATAAAATTATTTGCAAATTTTTATTATTTAATACTAATTATTATACTTTAATATTAATTATTAGAATTTAATACTAATTATTAGAAATTGAAACTAATTATTGGAATTTATTACTAATTATTAGAAATTATTACTATTTATTACTAATTATTAGAATTTGTTATTGATTATTAGAATTTATTACTAATTATTCCAATTTATTACTAATTATTACAATTTGTTACTAATTATTACAGTTGGGTACTAATTATTAGAATTTATTTTCTAATATTAAAGTTTATTACTACTAAAAACTAATTAATATAATTTATTTACATTTATTACTAATTATATCAATATATTACTATTTATTTATATTTAATATAATTTTTACTATTTATTTTAAATTATTAATAATTATTATAATTTAATACATATTATTACTAATTATTACTAATTATTAGATTTTAATAATAATTATTATCATTTAATTAATATCAATAGAATTTAATACTGATTATTACTAATTAATAATAGTTAATATAGTAAATGTTAGTTAATACTAATTCATACTTATCACATGTAATTATTTGTAAAAATACACATTAAACAATAATCAATAAAACTATCTAATTCTAATTAAATTTAACTAAAACTAATTAATAAAAATTATAACTAAAATAAAATGAAACGAATTAAGTTAAAAAAATAAAAAGTTAAATTCCTTAAAACTAAAGGTTTCGAAGGATATACGTTTTGAATAATGCCTCGAATTAAAAATTTAAACAATGAAAAATTTTGATAAAAAAATTTCTACTATAGATAAAGAGGTGTAGAAAATTGAGTGAATTGAAAAAAACAGGTCGGGTATATATATGTTAGATTAGTTGTGACGAGCTTATTTACGATGGGATTTCCTTTGTAAATACTAACACCAATATTAATTAGCACCGTCAGTTA
The DNA here is from genome assembly GCA_963277665.1 of Viscum album. Classification (NCBI taxonomy): domain Eukaryota; kingdom Viridiplantae; phylum Streptophyta; class Magnoliopsida; order Santalales; family Viscaceae; genus Viscum; species Viscum album. Next base: position 1,055,250,185 of record OY728152.1, read on the forward strand.
AATATTAATTTGTGACGGGTCTCATCGCAAATACCAACATGCCGATATAATATTTGTGATGGTGGATAAATCCCATCGCCAATACTAATAAACACTGCTGGGTATTTTTGTTGGTCGTAAAATCTCATCACAAATACCCGTCCCAGAGTTTGGCGCTCAACTCATGCCAAACCTTTTACGATGGGAACCATCAACCCATGAGAAAAACCTTATTATTTGTAATGGGTTGGTTCTCTTATCGCAAAAGCCCACGTTTCCAGTAGTGGATGGGGAATTCTGCAAACCGGTGTTGTTCTTGAATTTCGTGACCTTTGTTAACCAGTCCCTCAAGTGGATGTTTTTAGGTCATTTGGGACTGAATTTTTTTTGAACTAGTTGTTACTTCCTTTACCACTACCGCGACATGCATATTTTAGCATAAAAAAGTGAAATTTTATATTATATGATTTAATTGAAAGAAATGATAGTATTTTAAAAATCGATATTTTTCTCGAATTCACTAAAAAATAAATCATTTAAAAAATATGAAATTTTGACCCTACTTGAAATATTATATGAAGATTTCATGAATGTGGTTTATTTTTTTAAATAAAATTTCTAAAAGTTAAAGAAGTTAATTACAACTTTATACAAAGAATGCAATAAAAAATCATTTTTAAATAAAATTTCGTTTCGAATCATAATATGAGTTTACTAAAAATAGGTGGCTTACTACCTAAGTATTAATCAAAACAATTTTATTGAGTATGAACACTTCATAATATGTTAACACATATACAAACCATCCAATTCCACAGCTAAGTTCTAACCTTCAGGTTAAAAGAATAATATTTTAACATATATCTCAATTTTCCTAAAACGTGGTGATGTGTTTTTTGAAATCTATCGAGAATATTATTCTTTTAAAGTAATTCTTTCTGGTATAACAACCCCCCCGACACACATAAATTACACCCTCTCATAATTTTATCTCAGTTATCAAAGGATCAATTATTGAAAATAAATTTCATGGATACCCACATCACTCATAGTGATAATAAATATTTTTAAAAAAGGGAATGTGGAAAACATAAATGTTACTTGAAATATATCGAAATCATGTTCTGATATAAGGGGAGTATTGTTGGGAAGTTAAATTATAAACATAGAAGAGAGAACTGGCATATAAGGACAAATAAATAGTGATAGAGAACATGGTGAGGAGAATTTTATTGACCAGAAACCATAAATTTGCTATGGGTGAAATGGCCATTGAGTCATTTTAAATGACGTTAAAGTATAACATTTTTATTTTATGACCCTTTTCCAAAAGTTTAGGGATTATTTTGCTGTCAAAATAGAGAACATGAGAAAATATATTTACTTGATTTATTTCCATTTCAAAAGAATAATTTCATCCTTTGGTAGTGTTTTGATGAATTTATACTTCATCACTTACTCCATGAATGAATATTAATGATGAATTTTCCATTCTTGAAGTTACAAAATTAAGTTTTAATGGAAGATAAGATCTTTAAAGGAATGATATGTCATTCATTTTATCTATTGTTATCATCAAATCCAAAATGGTTATCTCAAGTTATCGAAAATGGATAAATACAATATATTAATCATTAAAACCCCATAAATAACACCTAAATTACAACATAATCCCTTCAAAAAAATAGTCAAACTTAAGGATCCCCCAAAATATTTCTAACCAATATTGAAACCCAACATTTAGAATGATTTGATCTTTTATGATCCATGTTTTTTAAGTTATGTACCTTTTATTTTCTATTAAACCATTAATTTTTATTTTTTGAGATGTTCCAGAGGGATTGGTAGAGGTTTCGAGAGTTTTCATAAGGTATCAGGTGCCCGAAGGTAAGTATATTGAGATGATAGGACGAGTCACATCAATAGTGCATGGTTTGGATAACTGTGCACCTCAATCATGTGAGCCGTAATGGGTGGACCATAGTTTCTTTAATAGTGTGAAGGGGGGAAGTAAACTATTAAAGTCTAAAAATTATTTTAGTTTTATATCACATGATTTTTATATGGTTTTTCTAACCATGAACATAAACCATGAAAGGTGTGGTGATTTTGGAAGTAGTTATTCATGGTTTTCACATGAATTTTCTTACTGTGCACCTAAACCATCTGAGGTACAGTGCACCTTGATAGTAGATGTGCATGGTTAGTACCCTGTTTGGAAGACCATGTTACCAGACAATGTACCCCTTTAGAAATCCTATAAATTACCATTTTTTCTATTCTTTCCATTAAATATATAACATTATATTCATCATCCCTCATTTTCACAAATGCAGTTATGTGGCTCTCCCTATCCCTCTTTGAGCACATTGATAATAATCCCTAGTGTGGACTCCATTTATATCATTTTTCATCACATTGGATAACCCTTGGTATGTCTTCCAAAACATCATCTTTCTTTCTATGTTTTCATTGTCTCCCTTGGTATTAACTTTGTGAGACCTAATATAACCTATTTTGGAAAGTTGTTGTCTAGATTTCTAATTTCTCTTATTCTAGCCAAAATCTGAGGATAATACTCTATGTGGAGTCTTATACCGGGATAATTTAGGTGGCCTATTTATTTTCCCTAAAATTCTAGATATTTATAACATGTGTCTATGTTCCCATGCCATATTTTATTCATGTTTCCCTGAAATGTGAAACTTTTTTAATTAATATCCTAAATCGTTGCCTTTATGATCCATGAGACCTTTGACACTATCAGAGGTTGGTGACCTCAACTTGAATAACCTCTCATGGTGTCTCTGATTGGATGGTTTAAAGATTCTTCCATTTTGGTAACCAAAACATCCTTGAGGGTTTTTCTTATCACTTATAAATAAGACAAATAAAATTAATTAATTCAATTATTAATGGAATAGATAATCTATGGACCATATTATATGTTATCACTTATAATTAAGTACCGTTATGGACTTGATCATACGGTTATAAGTGTGGACTTCCACGACAAAGAATTGTGTGTATGACCTAGATAACCTTGAATGAACTCATAGGACACTACCAAATTCTTTTAATTGACAACCAAGTAGTACACTAGGATTAGAATTTTTCAATGAATTGGATTCATCAATGCCTTATCCTTATATTGATGATTCACTTGTAAAATATAGAAAATTTTAATGTGTTGGATAATCTCCTAGAATTCATCTTCATGTACTCAAACATGGACATCCATGATATATCTCTTTGTATTCCAATAAAATCTATCATGAGGTTACAATATATTTCACCATATACATGGTGTGGATGACTTATCTAGGGGAATTTGGTTCCTAGATGACTGCAAGTATTATGTTTTGAGATATCAAGAATAGATTGTTGGGGTTGGTGTTTACTGGCTCACCCCCTCTATACAATTTTCCTCTTTTATATTCAATACGCTATTAAATATTTTATTCCCAGACTAATTTTTTATTATTTACCATTGGTAGTGCCTTACTGAGTATCATTCAACCCTATTCAGGTCACTATTTGGTAACTAGATTGAATTAGTGGATTTTGGTTGGGATAAAAAGATGCTTCCAACTATAGATGCTTGATTTATTTTATGATGGGAGCTTGGGAGTAGACGACAGAGTTAGTGATTGAGATTCCTATAATTATAATAATTTTTTGGGCTTTTGTTGTGACAACTGGGTCCCAGTGACAGCACAACCACACCACCATAACATGGTCGTTGGGTCCTGGCCCACCAGGTACCACCGGTTGCCCCGCAGACACATGGGGCCCACGCCATGGTCCACCCACATACCTGAACGGGTCATATGACTAATATGATAGTCCCCACAGGCCAACACATGTCCTTTCGAGTGTGATTTGTCCTCACTCACACACACCCCGAAAAACTTCCCAAAAGGTCACCCATCCTGATCACTACTCCATGCCAAGCACAATGAACTGTAGAGTTCTAATTAGATAGGCTCCCGAAAATGATGGTGCACCTTGTTGACATGAGTCATATCATTTAGTAATTTAACCCTTTATCATTTGGGGATTTTACAATCACCCCCCCTTTAGAGCACAACGCCCTCGTTGTGGGCCTTACATATCAACCCAGGCAGTGCACCACACTTAAGGCTGGGTTCCACCTTTGATACCAAATGTGACAAATGGGTCCCAGTGACAGCGCAACCACCCCACCTTAACATGGTCATCGGGTCCTGGACCACCAGGTACCACCAGTTGCCCTGAAGACACATGTGGCCCACCTCAGGGTCCACCCACATGCCTGAACGGGTCATCTGACTAATATGATAGTCCCCACAGGCCAACACATGTCCTTTCCAGTGTGCTTTGTCCTCACTCACACACACCCCGGGAAACTTCCCAAAAGGTCAAAAATCTTGATCACTACTCTAGGCCAAGCACGCTTAACTATGGATTTCTAATCAGATAGGCTCCTGAAAAGGAAGGTGCACCTTGTTGACATGAGTCATATCATTTAGTCATTAAACCCTTTATCATTTGGGGATGTTACATTTGTTATATTTTGTATATGATATTAATTTTTTATTCCTACTACCATGTATTTCTATCTCACATTTTGTATAGCCATGACATCATCTTTATATTTTATTGGTCATTTTTTCATTTTTATTATCTATGATCTATATGGTTTTGCATCAAGATCTTACTATTTACATTGTGTTCATATATTATCTTTCTACTACTACACCTTATATTTATCATTTTGTTTTACTCTAGTGAAGAGGGTATATTCTCTTCGTCATACACCATCACTATTAGTCAAAATCCTATATCATATGGGGAGGTGTGCTTAATGCTATTTGTCTGATGGGTCTGGTGAATTATTAGTGAGTTGTGCATTGTACTTTATAAATCTTATATATTTCCACGATCAAAATAAAAATGTTAGAAATAATTTTAATCACTCATAAATTATCATACAAAAATATATATATCATGACCTTATATACTCAAACAAATACTAATCATTCCCCCAAATAAAGTCATAATGAAATCATACAAGCTTCTAAAATAAAATTCACCATTTATTCCATAAATAAGTGTTTATCATAGCTAAAAAAAATTCCATTAGGTCCATCCATTCACTAGTATATGATCATAGGTTGATTCAGAATATAAAATTTTATTTACATATTCTAGATATTTATATATGGAATCTATGTAGAGAGAGTTAATCCCTGATTATAATTAAATAAAAATTTGAAAAATTATATTTCCATAGTGATCATTCATACAAATTTCATCATGGAGTCCACAACATTGGAGTAGAGGTGTAACACCCTATGTTTTCATAATTTAACCCTTTTATATGCCTTTTTATTTGATTAAAGTGGTTGGGTAATGTTTTGGAGTGTTTTGGAAGGTTTAGGAAATGGTTGGAATCTTTATAAATGGTGCACCTCTTGAGAACAATTTGGGGAAAACATGCAGATTCCCCAGCTAAAAGTGCAGTATTAGGTATTGGGACTACACAAGGATTGAGCATAGTTTCTCTAACTACAGTGGGAGGCCATGAATGGCTCCTTTCACTATAGTAGCATGCACATGGTTAGCACATGGTTTTCCTAACCGTATGATTTAACCATACAGAACAATAAAAATAGGTTTTTTAAATCTAGTCTTGGCCTTTATTCTCCCTAAACCCTCCATTATTCCTCTAACTTGATCCGAACTCAGGATTCTTGGTTATCAAGTGTTATAGGGGCTATCCCACTCATTATGGAATATATTTTAATTGTTTTCAATATGTGGTGAGGGTATTTCCCTTCCATTAAGCCTTTTCTCTTGGTTTTGTCTTGGTTTTTCATAGATTTGCGTTTATCCCTCTCTTAGTTTTCTAGATATACATCTGTCACATGTAGATCTAGGTGTTGTACCACCTAAATGAAAAGGGAATGCCTTGTCGATGATAAGAAAAGGGATATGAGGAATTTTTTGGATTTTTTTCCTGGATTCAGTTTGCAGTTGTGTGGTGGGAAGATTTCATCGAAACCCTAAGGTAGATTGATTCTCTTCTGAGATCGCATTACTAGAACTAGAATAATAGTTTTCAATTAATTGGTTTTTTTCAAGATTTTTTTTTTATGATTTTCAATTCCTGTGGAAAATACATTTTCGTGATGATATATATATTTTAGGTAAAATGGGTTATTGCGATGATATGTTCTTCTTATTGGATTTTAAAATGGAGTTGTTAAAAGTGATTACTTTGGATAAATTATGAAAAGTTTTTGAAAAAATGGATTTCAGTAAGGTGGGATTGTTTTATTGAAGGTAATGTGGAATGGATAATGTCCAAAGGTATTTTTTAGGTTGGAATTGGTTGTTTCATAATGTGTTGGCCTTGTTGTGTCATATACTTCTTGTCAGTTAAGTATTGTTGAATGAAATTGTAATGGATGTGGCATGGGTGGGTAGTACCACTATAAAAAGATTATGGACAGTGTAAGGAAGGGCCTCCATCAAAGATAAGTGGACTTTATGTACAACTATATTGGAACATAATACACAGGATCAGACCAAAGGTTCCATCATGAGTGTGTTTACTAGGTTTGGTATGTGAAACATTATAACTATTGTTTTTTTGTGTGTTGTAATGAAAGAAGGAAATTATTGTGCTAATAGTTTATGGAAAATGGTTTATGTCATGGATGTTTGGATTTCCATTATTGTTTTTTGATTTGGATGGAAAATGGCTCGTTAAGGGTGTGTTTGGGATGTTAGAAACTGTTTAACTCTTTATGGTTTTATATAAACTATTTTAGATAAATGTGATAATGTTATCACAGGGTTTTGTATAGGGGATTCATTTGTGGAAAACCTACTATGTATTTTTACTCACCCCCTTCTTTGGAACTTTTGTGCTATTGTATTTTTTGTTTTCCAGGACCTAGGTAATGGTAAAACATTTTATTTTTCTAGATTTTCATCATGATTATTGGATGGTGTTGTAGCCCGTAGAGCGTGGATGATGGATTGGAACTATGAAGTTGTTTCATAGGTTTTTGGATATGAGTTTTGTGGTCGTCCTCTTGATATTAAAATTATTTATTCTTGTGTGTTTTTTTGTGTTGGTCTTCGGTTTTTTTAGTTGAAAACCTTGTTGACACGAATCCTGTAGTTTGATTGGTTATGACTCATTTGGTTTTTCTTGTTTATTCTATAGGAAAATCATTCCCCATTTGTTCTTAATGAAATGTACATTACTTTCCAACCATTTGTGCATTGGGAACATCACCTAAGTCCACGTATCATCTCAACTCCTTCCGAAAAAAATGAGGAATGGGAAGGATGTTACAAGTGGTATAATATTTTTTGGTCCTTGAAGTTCATGTAAATTCAGTTTTGTTCGGTCATGACATCAATTATCGGTATTAGTATTGGCATTGTTTTTGATATATTCTTCAATTTAGACAGTATCAAGGTGTTGTAATGTGAGAACATGAAATATATATCATAAAAGGACGTAGCTAACCCTTTTATTCTAAAATTCTTGTTACCTAGGTGTAGTGTACATAAGTCTTTTAGAGACACTTACATGAATTTTATATCCCATTATCTTGGGTGTAGCCTATGAGGTGAGCATGGTAAGCATGGTATAAATGACTTCCTGCTAGGATGCATATTTCATTGGGTTATAATGATTTATTGTGTGATTTGAATATGTGAATTTTGAAAACTATAATTGGATTTTTAAACGGATGGATTTGGAACATGTATAGTAGTGGAATTTTGAAAATGGGATAATTTAAAAATTGGGTGGATTTCTGAAAAATGGTGCAACATAGGAATTGTGAAAATGTGGAAAAGGCTAGTCATGATGGTTGTAATGTAAATGAATTTGAATTGTAAACCTCTTCTTGTAGATGGAGTGAGACTTATGGTTGTTTTTTCTTCAAAGAAATGTAAAAGTGTAGACGCCATAGAAACCAACTAGAGGAGGTTACTGAAAATGTGGTTGTACATGATCCCTAGGAGAACAAGCAGATAGTGCAGAGTATAGTGCAATATTTCCATGCTGCAGAAGGTGGGAATAAAGAAGATGATTGAAAGGATGTGGATAATGTGGTTCATATCCAAAAGAAGAATCCACCGATCATTAAGTGTGTTTTGGATTTAGAAAGGGAATAATCCTTGTTGAATATAATGAATAGAATATTTTAATTCTTGGGATCACCAGCAGTGTTAAGAGTGAAGTTAGTAACATTCATGTTTGATGATCTTTCTCTTATGTGGTGAGAGTTGGCAGTCCATCATTGAATGGATTAAGGGATGACATGGGATAGTTTTGAGGAATTTTTTTAAAACCAATTTTATCCTCATACTTTCATAATTTAGAAGTCAACTAATTTCATTAGGCTGAAGCATGAAACCCTCTCAGTGATGGAGTATGTTGCTCTATTTATGAACTTAGTGTGGTTTTTACCCTAGTTAGTGGGTTGTACATCTCTGAAAGAATATATTTTTGAAGCTGGTTTGAGGTTAGAAATTTATTATAAAATACAGGTGCTCTATACAAGTGGTTACACAGATATGGTGAATAGAGAAAAAATAGCTGAATATGATATCATTAGGGATATAGGATGGGAATGTTTGTTGGTACCCATAAGAAATATTGGGATCTCTAAAGATTCGATTCAAGAGGAAGTGGGACACTTATTTAGAGGGTGGTAGTATGGCATAGAATCCCAATGAAGGATTAGTTAATCTTCCTCAAAAGCCACAAAAAATATGAGATGTTTTCATTGTGTCTCTATAGTTCACATCAAGTGGGATTGTATGAAATAACATCAAGTATGTCATAACCGGTAGGTATATAGGACATCATCAACATTATTGTCAGAATTCTTTTAGGTAAGTAGTTCGTGACACTTTTCAAGGGTAATAAGTATCCTATTCCTCAATTGAATGGGGGAAGAAGTATACCCCTCATCAGCAGAGCAATGTTATTCATAGTGATTCCAGGAACACCACGACTACTCAACATAGAAATATTGACCACAATGTGGAAGGAAACAAGTTGTTTGAGCACACAATGTTGTGGGGAATGATCAGTCCGGACCATCCAGAGTGAGAGGAACAATTCATTTAAATTATAAATTGATGCCAGTTTTGTTTGGTACGAGTATATCGCATTCATTCATTGTTTTTTATTGTTTTTTATGGGTTTACTGATGGAAATGATGCTTTTAGATTTAATACATCAAACTCTTCTAGGTCAATGTGAGTGTTGAGTCTTCCTGTGTATAACATGTTGTATAGTTATAGATGGAGTTACGTTGATGTGGGATTTATCAGTTCTTGATATTGTATCTTTTTATATAATCATGAGAATGTATTGGTTTAAAATGTTTAATGCCCACAATAACTATTATGCAAGAATGGTTAGATTCACGATATATAATGGAATCGAACATCTCTTTAGAGGATATCAGAATGAAATGTTGGCTGCAGCAGTCCATATATTAGCACGATATCTTATCAAATAGAGACATTGTAATTGGTGTCAATTGAAGAAGTTTAGAATATCATTTTTCAAAAAGTTGTTTATATGTTTCTAGATGTCATTCATTATGAATTTTTAGGGTTTCCACCTGTGAGAGAAGTGCAATTTATGATTGATCCCCTTCCAAGGACTAGTACTATCTCACTTCTGTCTTACCAAATGGAACAAATAGAATATTGTTAATTGAATGTGTGGTTGGAGGAGTTAGAAAACAAATGGTTCATCTAGCCTAGCATGTCTATATAGGTATCACTGGGTTTGTTTCATAAAAAGGTGGATGGAAATCATTAGCTATGTGTTGATTATCATAGGTTAAATCAAGTTCAAATAATGAATCAATATCCTCTTCCATGTATTATTGATTTGTTCGATCAATTAAGTTGATATTATTGGTTTTCTAAATTTGACATAGGGTCAGGATATCATCAATTGTGAGTGCGGATGGAGGATATTCCAAAAACATCCTTCCGGGGTAGATATAGACATAATGAGTGTGTGGTGATTCCCTTTGGTCTAAAAAATTTTCTGGTGGTGTTTAGGGAATTGATGAACTAGATATTTCAGAGATATCTTGATTATTTCATTGTTTTATTCATTGATGAAATAATAGTATATTGGAAGACAGGGGTGGAGCATGAGAAATATATTGGTGATGGTGTTGGGGATCTTGAGGGATCATTTATTGTAATCCAAATTCATGAAGTGTGATTTTTGGATACATGATGTTAATTTTCATGGATATGTGTCTTATTAGATGGGTGTTTTAGTTTATCGGGAAAATATAGAGGTTGTTATATAATGGAAACCTACAAAATAAAATTTCTAGATAATGATTTTCCTTGGCCTAGTGGGCTATTATCAAGGTTTTGTTCACGACTTCTAAAAATTGGCCTCACCAATGATAGGTTTGACAAGGAATATTGTTCCATTTCTATGGAATGGGTAGTTTCCAAATTTTTTTTAATATCTTATCAGTCTCCATACATCTGAACCAATCATGGTTTTTTATGAACCTGTAGATGTGTATGTGGTGCATTAAGTCACATCAGGATCATGGTTGGGGTGTGTTCTCATTCATGGGAATCATATTGTTATGTATGGATTATGTTAGTTGATATTTCATGAGAAGAACTACCAAACACATGATTTGGAGTTGGCAGTAGTTGTTCCTGCTTTGAAAATGTGGTTTCATTATCCCTTTGGTGAGAAAGTCTTGGTGTTTACCAATCATAATAGTTTAAAGAATATTTTCTCACAGAGGTTTGAACATGAGTATTTGGATATGAAGTGAGTATATCTATATGTTTGAACATGTATTTATGTACACACTAAGTAAGGGAATTTCAGTACAAAATGTTGAGAAAGTGTTATTTTCAACAATACATAATGTTTTAATTAAAGGGGGAGTATATTGAGAACAATACTAAATCTCTTTATGATAATTTTGATGCCTTACAAATACCCTTAATTATTTTCTAATAATTTTATTTGTTAATTATTTTTCAGGAATTTATTATTCGTTATATTTTTATTTTTGGATGAAATATTTATGTTCTTGAACAACGAGGTTTTATTTCTAAATTATTTGAATTTAGCGTGTTTTGGAAACACTGTTCACACCCTACATGGAGGAATGTAGCGTAAGGATTAAATGCAGCGTATGCTTTATGATATATGAGAAAATTATAGATGAGGAACCATACGTTATTGGAAAAGTATGAAAAAGAACCCTACGTTAGGAAGTAACCATACATTTTGAATATTAGAAAAGTATGGAAGGAGAACCGTACATAAGTGTTAAACATTACATTTGTTTCTCAAAAGTATGGATCATTAACATTACTTTTGTAAACAACAATATGTTCTTGGAAAAGTATGGATCAAGGGAAAGAATGTATCGTTTACCATACATTTGAAAGATTGAAGAGAAAAGTATGGATGACCAACCCTATATTTATGATCAACCTTATGTTTGAATAAAGTGACTTGCACCTTATGTTTGCAACCAACCCTACATTTTCATCCATACATTTGAAGACTATGTCATCAACATTATGTTTAGAGGATGCATGTAGTACAACTCAACCATACGTTCGGCGTTGGAGAATTTAATGTCCATATTTTTATGCAACGGTCAGCAAGCTGATTATTATAAGGATTTCAAGATGGATTTAAAGAAGATATTAAAAAGAAACTTTAACTAATTCAAAGACGTTTGATCAATGGTATAATGATCGAATTAAAAGGTGATTTTTATGCTGAGTTTTCAGGGAAGTTACGACTACACTGTAAATTAAAATGTTTGAATATCGCGAGTTAAAAGGCGACTCTTGTGGATCTAAATTTTCAGGAGATGTACTTGTTGTTAATTTATATATGAGATTTTTTTGAACATCATCTAATTATTTTTGTGTGATCGGTCAATCATTCTGAAAATGTGAAGAAAAATGGAGACAATAAAGATTTCAGATCTGCTGATTCAAGAGAACGAAAAGGCTCTGTTTCTGTATAAGAGAAAAAAATAATGATAGAAGATTCATTTGTTCTACATCGAAGATCATTTGTGAATCTGCTACTGCTGGAGTTCTGAGTTATATTTATAAATTTACTACATCATGATTCACTCAGAAACGAATCTTTTTTAAAGATAATTATTACTGACGGTGTCTATTCATCTACTGTCAATTTCTTACTGTTGAAATTGTGAAGAACATCTAGAAAATATTTTCAGAATACAAAAATTATTCTTTTCTATTATTGAGTGACCGGATTATCATAATAAATAGTGTAGGTTCTATGAGTGAACCAAAAGTCTTTGTTTTCCCTTAGATGGTAATGGTGTCAACTGCCTGTACTCAGTTGTTGTAAGGTATATTGAAACGAGGACCAGATAGTTAAAATCAACAATATCATGGTGTAGAGCGTTGGTGGAGTGGAATGGGAGCCCTCTGTTCCCCGAACCACTATATATCTTGTGTCTCTGCTATTTAAATTTACACTACATCAATTCATCTGATTAATGTTCAGAGGAAGAACATAATATCGCAAAGAATTTTGACAATACACATTTCACCCCCTCTTGTGTATATTTGATATAATCTCACCCAAAAATTGGTATTAGAGGTTGAGCTTACTAATAAATCCTTAACAAGATGAAAGTGATTATACAAAAAGAAAGATGACTGATACAAGAGAGGGAATGTCTATGGTTAGAGCACCGTACATCAATATAGAAAATTATAGATGCTGGAAGTCATGAATGATTTTATATATCTAAAAAATATTGGATATAGAGTATATTCTACGATTCTGACTCCAAATGAAATACTAGAAAATCCTAAAACATGGTGTGCAGGTACTGAAGCAGGTTATGACATGAACTCGAAGGCAATGAATGAAATTATATGTGTTCTAGGACATATTGAATTCAACAGAGTCTCACAATGCCCGACATCATATTAAATGTGGAAAATTATTGCTATTGCTTATGATGTAACTAAAACTATCAGGGAAATGAGATATGTATTTGCTAAGCTTAAATTCGATACATTCAGAATGGTTGAAGATGAGAGTATTACTTGAATGAATGGAAGATTGAAAGAGATTTTCAATAACATAACTACATTGGGAGATCCCATTAAATAAGATGATCATGCTTTAAAAGTACTGAGAGTGTACTGCCTACAAAATGGAATGAAATCTCTACAGCAATCAGACAATCGAAACCTGTCAAATATTTAACCATGAGAGAACTGATTGGAACATTAATGATGTAAGAAGTTGAGACAGAAGATGAAAAAAATGAACATAATGTTCTTATAAAAAGATATGACACTACCTTGAAAGTATCATCACAGTGAAAAAATAGAAAGTTAAAGAAAAGTGTAAAAGACAAATCAGAATGTTCTGATTTATCAAATTCTGACGTGGAATTGGATCAGCTAGCCCAAAGATTTACTAAATTCTATAGAAAGAAGAAGGGCTTCAGAAAATCCTTCAAAATGGATGACAAGGATGTCAGATGTTATAAATGAACGAAAATGGGGAATATCAGGCCTGACTGTCCTCAGCTAAAAGAAGACAAGAGAAATAAATTCTTCAAAAGAAATGATTATGAGCATAAGGACAAGAAATCCATGAAGGCTCCATGTAGTATATCTGAAGACTCTAGTATCACTTATGAATCAATATTAGATAAGGGAGAAGAAAATCAAAAAGCCAAAATATGTTTTATGGTAGAAACAGATGAGGTACAATCTTACTAATCTTCTGACTCTAGTTCTGAATCTAGTTACTCTAATGAAAAACTTACAGCCTACTGCAATATGCTTGAAGAAAAATATGATTCTATATTTAAGAAAAAAATATCATTGATGAAAATTCATAAGGTTGTTTCTGATGAAAGAGATACAATGCAGAAACAATATAAGGAGCTAATTGAAAATTTTAACTCAATTAACACCAACAATACAGATTATGAATGAATGATAAAATCACTACAAACTAAAGTTGAAACATACAAAAATGCAGCCCTAGTTTTTACTAAAGGTAAAAATACTTTAAAATAAATTCTTGGAAAAAATGTCATTAAAAAGGAAAGATTTGGAATTGTCAGTAAATGTGAAAAACCCAATCTGTAGAAAAATTATTTTATTCCCAGTGCAAAAAGACTAGATTGTAATTACTATGGAATAAGGGGGAAAATTTCAAAAAATTGTTTCCTAAGACAACCCCAAATCAGTGGTATTAATAAGGCATTTGTATCAAATGATTTATTTGACTCTTGTGAAATTTGAAAATCAAAGAAATCCTAGATTCCCAGATCCTTGCTTGCTAACACCCCTGGAACCAACAAAATATAGGTACCAAATAAAATTGTGTAAATGCCTTTGAAAGGAGTAGGTCACAAAATAAAAAAGGACATATGGTATATAGACAGTGGCTTCTCATGAAATATGAATGGAAACTCATCGAATTTCTCTATAGTCCCTCAAAAAGATGGTGGACTTGTTACTTCTGGTGACAATTCCAAAGAGAAAATTATTGGTATTGGAACAATTGGTGATCCAAAAGTTGTCTAAATCAAAAAAGTACATTATATACAAAGATTAAAACATAATCTGATAAGTATCTCTCAAATATTTGATGATGGTTATGCTGTTTATTTTTCTAACAATTACTATTCTGTTTTCAAAAATAAATTGCTTAAATTTAGAGCACATAGAACTGACAATGTGTATACCTTGGATTTAAATTCCTTGTGTAAAAAAAAGTAAATTTTTTAACTGCTAATGTGAATGAATCTTGGATCTGGCATAGGAGACTTGGACATTGTAATGTATATGTTTTATATAAATTATCTAAGAATCATTTAGTTTCTGATTTTCATAGTCTCAAATTTGAAAGTGTCAGATTTTGTGATGTATGTCAACTTGGAAAGTAACAAAAATCATCTTTCAAATCTATTAACAGAATTGCTACATATATAACTATAGAACTTATCCATATGGATTTATTTGGACCTTCAATAGTATCAAGTTTGGCTGGTAGATCATATATATGTTCTAGTTGATGACTATTCTAGATTTACATGGATTTTATTTTTAAAATTTAAAAATGAAGCCTTTACTTTATTTGAATGTTTTTGTAAAGTGGTTCAAAATGAAAAAGATTTTAAAATAATTTCATTAAGAAGTGATCATGGTGGAGAATTTGAGAATCAGGAATTTAATTCCATCTGCTCAAATATGGGTATTAAACACACATTCTCTGTACCAAGAACACCTCATCAAAATGGAATTTTTGGAAGAAGAAATAGGACTATTCAAGAAATGGCTAGGACTATGCTAAATGAATACAGTCTTCATACCTATTTTTGGGCCGAAGCTGCAAGCATAGCCATCTATATAATGAGTACTGTTTTAATTAGACCAATTTTAAGAAACACACCCTATGAACTTTGGAATAACAGAAAACCCAAAGTAAATTACTTTAATGTTTTTGGTTGTAAGGTTAACATCATGAACACCAAGGACAATCTTGGTAAGTTCGATCCAAAATCTGATGAAGGAATTTTCTTAGGATATTCAGCTACCTTCAAAGCCTATAGAGTATATAATAAGAAGTCAAGGATTGTTGAAGAATCAGTTCATGTGAAATTTGATGAATATGATCCCGTTGAGAAAAGGACATATGAAATGGATGAATCTGACTCTAATGATAACATGAGACTGGAGAACATGAAAAATGATTTTGAAAAAGATATAAAAGAAATTCAGTTGAGTTCTGAATAACATGACACTAATGAACCTATGAGTCTGTTACATAGACAGACTATAACTCTAAAGAATAACCATGTAGAGACAATAATAGGTGACTTAGACAAAGGAATAAAAACTAGAATAAATATAGAAAATCTTGTAGTAATCTCTTCCTTTCTATCCCAATTAGAACCCAAGTCTATATAATAATATGTAGATAATGAAAGCTAGATGATATCAATGTAAGAAGAATTAAACCAGTTTAAAGGAAATGAAATCTGGGAATTAGTTGAAAGACCAGAGAACTATCTAGTGATAGGAACGAAATGGTTCTTTATAAATAAGAAATATGATTAGGGATAATATCTAGAATTAAAGCTAGACTTGTAGCTAAAGGATATAATCAGGAAGAAGGTATAGATTATGATGAGAACTTTTCACCTGTGGCTAGATTAGAATCCATTAGAAATATTTTAGCCTATGTATCTCATAATAACTTTATGTTATTTCATATAGATGTTAAATCAGCCTTTTTAAATGGTTATTTAAGGGATGAAGTTTATGTTGACCATCCTCCTGGTTTTGAAAATTCTCAAAAACCTGATTCTGTTTTTAAACATACTAAATCTATTTATGGCCTTAAACAAGCACCTAGTTCTTGGTATGAATGAATATGCTCTTTTGTTTTGAAAAAATATATTACTGTTGGAATGGTAGATCCAACCCTTTTTAAGAAAACTATAAATTCAAAAAATTTATTAGTTCAAATTTATGTTGATGATGTAATTTTTGGATCAACTAATAATACCCTTTGTCATGAGATTTCAAAGTTAATGCAAAAAGACATAGAAATGAGTATGATGGGAGAACTAAATTTCTTTTTAAGACATCAAATTTATCAAAAATATTTTGAAAATGTTTTGAATCAAAGCACATACAATACTTATTTATTAAAGAAAATTGGATTTGAAAACAGCAAGACATATACAACTCCTATGTGTACTAATATAAAATATGATTTAGATGAAACTAGAAAATCAGTTGACAACATGTTATATAGAGGTATGATTGGTAGTTTGTTATATCTTACTGCTAGCAGTCCATATATAATGTATTTAGTATGTCTTTGTGCAAGATTTCAGTCATATCCTAAATAATCCTATTTGACTGCAGGTAAAATAATTTTTAGATATTTAAAAGGAACATTTTTTTAATCTATTCATTATCCCAAAACTTCTTATTTTAATTTGATTTCATATTCAGACGCAGACATTGAATGTTGTATATTAGATATGAAAATATCTTTAGGAACTTGTCACTTTTTAGGGAAATCTTCATTGTCATGGTCAAATAAGAAACGAAATTAAGTTTCCCTATCAACAGCTGAGGCAAAATATGTTTCTGTGGGCAGTTGATGTGCACAAGTTTTGTGGATGGAAAACAATATTATGGACTTTGGACTAAATTTAAATAATATTCCTATATTATGTGATAACACTAGAGCTATAAATATTTCAAAAAATATTATTAATCATTTTATAACTAAGCATATTGATATCAGCCATCATTTTCTAAGAGATCATGTTCTTAAAAAGGATATATCAGTACAATTTGTATGTACTGAAATTCAACATGTTGATATTTTTACTAAGATACTTCCCACAAAACGTTTGATTTTGTTAAGGGGGAGATAGGATTATTTAATTTTAAATAAAGTTTCATTTTAACTGTGTTATTTCATTATTTTAATTCTGTTTAAATTTTTTTTCTATTTTTTTTTCAAACAGAAAAAATTTATTTTCCTCATGTAATTAATTTTATATATTTTTTAATCTATGTAATGATTACTCAAAACACGGGAATCAAGGCTGTCAGAAACCATTTCGACTTCGAAACCGTTTCATTTTTACAAAAAACATTCAACCTGTGAAACCGCACCACTACTTGTCAAACCCTAATTTTTCAAATCTCTGAAACCCTATCCTTAAAACCTTCATAAAGTCTTGCAGAGATGGCTAAGACTAGAAGAGCTGATGTGGCAGAGACCAGAAATGTAAAGAGATGACATTCAGAAGGAAGGAAATTCTTACTGGGAAAGGTAATTGGTCTCGAATGGAATTATCAGACCAATATCCTCTTAAAACAAGCATTGTTGTTTCAAAATCTCAAAAATACTATCATTAATGAGAATACATAATTTTTTATGAGTTAGAACATCGATATTTCTACAAATCTATACAGTTTATCCTAGGTGACAATGAGGACACTATTCTGGCTATGATAGAAGATAACAATTTTTTATCTCTTTAGTTGAAATTGGTCAGATTTTGTACTTCCCTCGTGAGGGAGTCTTTAATTTTGATTTGAAAAATATAGGATATTCTTTACATAAATCAGAGGACATTATGACTTTTCTTTTTGGTTCTATTTCTATAAAGAATATATTTTTCAAGGACTTCGTGCCTGATCAGAAAATTTTAGTTATGTTTGTGCAAACATGGATTGCACCGATGATGTCTGAGATGGAGAAGATATTATATCCTGAAATGTATATAATTTATATTTTTCTCAGGGTTACCAAACAAAATTTTCCTAGATACATGGTGTGGTATTTGAATTAATGCCGTCAGAGTGAAGCCATAATGAACTTCTATCCTTTTGGATGATTCATTTCAAAACTGATGTTTAAGAAGGATATATTGAGACTGGTGGATGCCATAGTGCGTTGTCATCATAGTAATGTGTTTAATGCTGGAACTCTAAGAAATATTGGCTATTTCTAGAGCACAATAAAAGGAATGATTTTTCTAGTAGGAGTTAAGGATGAAACAGAGAGTGCTCAAGCTCAATATTCTAAGTCCAAGGAGGGACAAGATGAATCATGAATAACCACTGCTGTAAAGAATATATGATTTTAAATGGATGAAACAAAGGAAGAAAGAAGTCAGGAGGGACTTCACACTCAGAGGAAAAGACATGTGAATGAGGAATTTGTTTCCCCTATACTGGCCACAACAGATTTATTCTATTACATCTTTTTCAGAGAAAATGTTGTTGAACAATCTCACGAACAGAATGTGGCTGTTACAGAACATGACCTTGAAAGAATTGAAGTTGAAAGAACAGAACCACAGATTGAAGTTGATGTTGCAGTTTCACTTCAACAAGAAAAGGAGACAGAGCCTAGTGAGGAAGTAGCCAGACATCAGGACACTCAAGAAGATATTATCTCATAAAATCCATTGGAAGAAAAATATGTTGATGTTTGTGATGAGCATATTTCTGAAGCTCAAACCAAAGTGCTTCATGGGGATTTTTTGTGGAAGAGTCTATAAAATCCTCTGAGGAAAAATCTGTGGACTGAGCAGCTCAGTCAAATGAACAAGACCAGTCTGATTCATATTCACTACCTTTAGTATTGTTGCATCACAATGGACCTGAGAATGAGAATCAAGCATAGGGTGACCCTAATTTAGGGAATAAGGAAATTAAAGAGCTGTAAAAAAAGGTGTATTAGTTGGAATATGAAAATATTACTCTGAGAATATCCTTACAATCAGACCAGTTGAAATTTCAAAGACTTAAGGGAAGTATTGTTTCACGACAAGATGTTGAAGATTTTAAGCAAGAGCTATTGACAGAGGTTTCAAAGATGAAATCAGAGATGGTTAACAAGTCTGATCTGTTAGAAATTAAATGATATATAGAGACACAATTTTCAATTATTGGAACAAGTGCTACTGGTGGGTCAGGTACTTCACCTGATTTACTAAAAAAGTTTCAGGATATCACAACTGTAATTAGCAATATGAGTGATAGATTTCATGATATTCAATGCAACAATTCTCCATTATCAGTTCTGTTAGACAATCAGAAATTTTTGGTTAATCAGTTGACATCAAGTGAACCATATCTTAGACTTGTGTTGACTCAATTCACAAAGAAATTGTCTTTGTTTATGGAGAAAGAAGAAATACTTCACGAGATTTTCAGAGTGAATCTCATTGAAGACATTCATATGACTCAATAGACCAGAGATCTTATCATTCAGATTGGTGATGAAATAAAGTGAAGACACATGGAATAGTTGATAGAAATCAAGTCTTCTGTTTAGAGGAGAGAGAACCTATTTCATACCCTGACCAAAACATGATTCTTGTTTTCCTCATAATTGTATATATTTCATAATTTTAATGAATTTTTTTTATTCCTATATTTATCAATTTTTTTTGGAAATTCTGATTCTTTATATTTATTTTGTTTTCCTGACATTATTTAGATATGCAGGTACTCCAAATTTCATTACTGAAAAATAGTTACTTAGCATTTATTTATATTCAGTAATACATTAAATGTATTATATTCCATCTTTTATCATTTTTTTCTATCACAAAAGGGGTAGAAATTTGGATAAACACAATATTTTTGTTTGTTTTATTTTATTGGGAGAGAAATTAAAATGGATGATTTAAAATAATATGTTAAGTTAAAACTAATATTGTAATTATCTTTTTAAAATTCAAAAAAATATGTAATTAATTAATTTTTGTGTAAGGTGATTTCATTAATTATTTTATGGGTTTTGTGATCATCAAAAAGGGGGATATGGTTAAGAATGTTTCTTTTTCATAACACATAATTTTTTATTTAAAGCAGGAGTACGTTGAGAATAAAACTCTATCACTTTATGAAAATTTTGATGCCTAATAAATACCCTTAATTATTTTCAAATAATTTTATTTGTTAAGTTTTTTTCATGAATTTATTATTCGTTATATTTTTTATTTCGGGAAGAAATATTTATATTCTTGAACAACGAGGTTTATTTTCTAATTTATTCGCATTTAGCGTGTTCTGAAAAAACTATTCATACCCTACTTATTCGGGATCTGCATTAGTGTGTTCTGGAAACACTGTTCATAACCTATGTGGATGAATGTAGAGTAAGGATTAAATGTAGCATATGATTTAAGAGATATGAGAAAATTATGGATGCGGAACCATACGTTATCAGCAAAGTGTGAAAATGAACCATATGTTAGGAAGGAACCAAACATTTGGAATATTAGAAAAGTATGGATAGAGAACCATACATAAGTGCTAAATGTTATGCTTGTTTCTCAAAAGTATGGTTCATTATCCTTTCTTTTTTAAACAACTATATATTCTTGCAAAAGTATGGATCGAGAAAATGTATGGATATTTTATCATACGTTGGAATGATTAAAGAGAAAAGTATGGATGCCCAACCCTTTGTTTATGATCAACCTTACTTTTAATGAAAGTGACATGAACCTTACGTTTGTGACCAACCCTATGTTTTCAACCCTATGTTTGAAGACTACTTCATCAACCTAACGTTCAGAGGATGCATATAGTACAACTCCAGCTTACGTTTGGCGTCAGAGAATTTAAAGTCAATATTTTTATGCAATGGTCAGCAAAATGATTATTATGCAGATTTCAAGCCATATTTAATGATGGTTTTAAAATGCAACATTGACTGATTAAAATCTATTTTATAAATGGTTTAATGATCTAATTAAAAGGAGATTTTTATACCGAGTTTTCAGGGATGTTATTACTACTCTATAAATTCAAATTTTTGAATATTGCGAGTTAAAATGTGACTCTTGGGGATCTAAATTTTTAAGAGAAGTACTTGTCATTAATTTATATATGATCTTTTTTGAACTGTATCTAATTATTTGAGTGCGATCTCTCAATATTTCTGAAAAAGTGAAGAAAAACAAAGACTATCAATAATTCAGATCTGCTGATTGAAGACAACGACAAAGCTCTGTTTTCTGATGAAGACAAAAAAAACACCATAGAAGATACATTTGTTCTACATTGAATATAATTTTTGAATCTGCTACTGCCAGGGTGGTGAGTTATATTTCTATATTTACTGCAACCGTATCAACTCAGAAATGACTCTTTTGTGAAGATCATTATTTCTGAAGGCGTCGATTCATCTACTATCAATTGCATGTTGTTGAAATTGTGAAGAACATTTGAAAAATATTTTCAGAATACAGAAATTCTTCTTTTCTATTCTTGAGTGACCGGCTTCTCATACTAAGATCTGTAGGTTCTGCTAGTGAACCAGAAGGCTTTGTTTTTCCTCAGATTGTAATGGTGTCAACTACCTATACTCTATTGTTGTACGGTCTGTTGAAACAAGCACCAGAAAGTGAAAATCCCCAAACTCGTGGAGTAGAGCATTGCTGGAGTGCACTAGGGGCCTTCTGTTCCCTAAGACACTATGTATCTCGAGTCTCTGCATTTTAAATTTCCACTCCATCAATTCATCTGATTAATGTTCAAAGGCAGAACACAATATCACAAAGATTTTTTATAATACACAATTCACCCCCCTCTTTTGTATATTTGATATTATTCAATCCAACAGCAGATGCATTAAGTAAGAAGTTGTATGCTCTGTTGGTGAAACATGAACTAGATTAGTGGTAGTTGATCTTGGCTATAATCGACATGTAGATGGAATATGAGGATTGAGGTAATAGATTAATTTTTTTAGATTCACAAATTCTTGAATTATTTGGATGGGTTAAAGAGGCATAGATTTACGATACTAAGTGTTTGGAGATGAGGTTGAAACTCAATGGTAGGGAGACCATTGAGGAATAGGAACTGAAAGGGAATTAATTCTTGTGTTTTTATAATCGTATGGTTGTACAGGTGGATATTCAGGATAAAATTCTTAGGGTTTATCATCATTCAAGGTGGGTTTTCAAACCTAGAATTCAGAAAATGTATAAACCATTGAAAGTGCAGTTTTGGTGGGCCGGTCTGAAAAGGAAAGTGGATGAGTTTCTATCGAGATATTTGACTTGTCAGTATGTCAAGGAAGAGCATCAACGAAGAACAGTTTTGCTACAATTTTTACCTATCCTTGTTTAGAAATAAGAGCATATATTGAGGTAATTTTTATAGGTCCTCCATGAATGGGTAGGAATCATGAAGTCATATGGTTGATAGTGGATCAGCTCACAAAGTCAGCTCATTTCAACCCCATTCATGAAGCTCATATGGGGGATGGCCTATCCAAAATCAATATCTATGAGGTGGAAAAGGGGAATGGTGTTCCAATTTTTATTTAATCAAATAGAGGTTCGAGGTTGATATCTCAATTTTGGAAATCCTTGTAGTAAGCTTGGGGAATATAGCAGACAATGAGTATGGAATACCATCCTCAGATAGATGGGAAATCATAGAGGATGAAACAAACCATGGAAGATATGTTGTGGGCATGTCAGATAGATTTTGGTTGGTCATGGGAGGAGCACTTGTCATTGGTGGTGATTTTATATAATACTCGTTATCATACGTCAATACAGATGGCTCCATTTGAAGCATTGTATGGGTGTTCTTGTGGTTTTCTACATTGTTGGGTGGAAACATGCAAGATTTCATTGGTTGGGATGATCTGTGTATAAGAGACTACATAGAAGATTTTGATGATTTGTAAGAGAATAGGGATGCCTCAGAAGCATCATAAATCCTATGAAGACCATCATAGATGACCATTGTCGTTCGGGGGGGGGGGGGGGGTTATCATGTGTTATTGAGAATCATTTATAGTCTTGGACATTGTCATTTTGGGAAAATGAGAAAGCTATCTACAAGGGGTATTTGGCCTTTTGAGATACATAAGTGGTTTAGAGATGTGGAATATTGGTTGGTTTTCCACAATAGTTTATTATGGTTCACAATGTGATACATGTTTTTCTGATGAATAAGTATCATCAAAATCATGACAATATGATTTGATGGGATCATGTTGAGATAGAGACGGATGATTCCTTGGTGAAAAATCCAGTTAGGATTATGGATATGAAAGAGAATTTATTGTATGATAAAAGCACTAGTTTAGTTTGGGTTTTGTGGTAGCATGGTTAGGTTAAAGAGGTGACATGGGAATGGGGGAAAGAGATGGTTGAGAAATGACCTGGATTATTTTAGCAAAGTAATAGTTCTATACATTCCATTGACGGAAAGTCCAGTGTTCAGGAAAATATATCACCACTGGTAAGAGGTATCCATGACTTGTTGGTTCTTTTTTATATGTTTAATGTTTTTCGTTAATGTCTGGGAGTATTTGGGATGGTTTTGGAAATGTTTGGAAGCATTCTAAAGGGAGCACTGTTTGATCATGGTTAGGGGAAACTATGTATAGTCCATAGGTAACTATACATCATGAGATTTTGGGAATGTGCATTTTATTCACAAAATTTTTCTATCCTTGAGAGGAGGAAATGGGATGTGCCCTTCGAGGATGTATCATGCGCATAGTTAGCGCACATTTTTCTTAACCATGCAAGCTTAAAATGTGTGGAAATAAAAATATGGTTTTTAAATCCAATATTTGTTTAGAATTTACTTAAACCATCCATTATTCTTCCCAATAAATCATTAATTGGGATTCTTGGTTCTTAATGGTTATAGGTTCTCTCCCACTCATTCTGGATACAATTCACAAGGTTTTCAAGGTGCGGTTAAGGCGATTCTCTTCCGGTATGCCTTATCTCTTTGTTCTTTCAATGTTTTACATAGATCTACATCTCTCCCTCTATCTGTTTTCTAGATCTAATTCATTAACATGTATTTAGATGTTTTTTATCACCTAAAATACTAAGGTTTCCCCATTTTTACGATAATAAATGGGATCTGTGGGGATTTTTTTGTTGTTTTACACATATTCGGTGTGCAGTTGTGCGGTGGTTTGATTTCACGAAAACCCTAAGGTAGGTGGATTCTCTCATAACTATACATTTCGAGAACTAGAATCCTAATTTTCAATTAATTGGGTTTTATTGTAATTAAATGTGTTTATTATGTGAATATCTTGTGGAAAATGCATTTTGTGATGATTAATGGATTTTTGGGGAAAACAAGTTATTGCTGTAATATGTTATTGTTGTTGGATTTGAAAATAGAGATTTTAAAATTGATTTATTAGGTTGAATTATGAAAATAATTTTGGAAAATGGTTTTTAGAAATGATGGGTTGTTTTATTGACAGTAATGTGGCATGGATAATTTTTAAATGGATTTTTTGGTTTGGAATTGGTTGTTGCATAATGTTGTGACCTTGATGTGTTATATTCTTCTTTTCAGTGAAGTATTTCTTCGTGAATGTGTAATGGATGTGGATTGGGAAGGATTTTACACTATAAAAATGGAATTTATATTGGATATAAGGAACACCAACAAAGATAAGTGTGTGGGATCTACAACTTGATTGGAATGTAATACACAAACTTTGATGGGAAATTCTACTGTGAGTGTCTTTACTGAGTTGAGTATGTGAAACTATATGATTATGTTGTGTTTTTGTGTTGTTATACATGACAGAAATTATTGTGATGAAATCTTATGGAAAATGTTTTCTGGCATGGTTGTTTGGATTTCCCTTCTTTTTTGCAGATTTTGGTGGAACATTGATTAGTAAGGGTGTGTTTGGCTTGTTAGAAATTGTTGAACTATTTATGGTTTCATATAAAATGTTTTATGAAAATGTTATAATGCTTTTATCCTAGTGGTGTGTGTAAGGAATTAATTTTGGGAAAACCTACTGATTATTTTTACTCACCCCATACTTTGGATGTTTGATGATTTTTGCATATGTTGTTTTTTAAGACAGAGGTAAGGGTAAAACATCTCATTTTTTCCAATGGGACATCACGATGCTTGGATGGTGTTGCGCTGCTGGAGCATGGAGCATGGATAGGAACTACGGAGTTATGTAATATATTTTTGGGTTTTGGTTTTTTGGTCTTCTGCTTTGCACTTTGATTATTTATTCATGTGGTTTGGATGTATTTGTCTTCGGTTTTGTTGAGTTGTAAACCTAGTTGACATGCATCATGTACTATGATCGATTATGACTCTTTTGGTGGGTTGATTTTATTATAAGGGAAAATTGTTCCTCATTTTCTCTTAAGGACCTTGGAAATACTTTCCATCCATTAGCACCTTAGGACCATTTCCAAAGTCCATGTAGCATCTCCTCGCCCTCTCAAGCCAATGAGGAAGGGGATGGACGTTATAGGAGGATTATTGTTCCATAATTACCTTGATTCATTTCGGATACTGTGATTGTATAATATTTCACTTTTTTCCATTGACATCAATGGATTTTGTGGCCTATATCCTCATAACACATTTGATTAGGGAATTTATTCATCAAATTAACATCCTGCTTGCATATGTAGTGCTAAAGTGTGATTGGGGTATTCTGTTGACCTCACCCTCTATTCATTTCATTTAATATACTCTTCAAATCCCTGAAAAAAAAATTATTGATGGATAGGCTTCCCACATTTGAAACATTTACATGTTCCTTTATGGAATTTACTTGAGTTCTTCATACCACATTTTAGTCATGTAAACTATTGACAATTTTTATTCCCTCTATGTGAAATACAACTGGAGCTTCCATAAAACTCTATCTTCCTTTTTTATCACCATAACCAAGAGTTTTTCAAAATTCCATTGACACTTTGAGTGAACATCATATAATTTATTCTTAAATTTCAAAAGTAACATATGGACAATTCCGTATGAATAATTTGTTTTAAACCCCTAAAGAATCTTTAAATTTTACATTTAAATGTTATTATTAATCCAAAATCAAACCTTGAAATTCTTGTAAAATATTCTTCATAGGTGAAAATGGATTAATCATATTCCAACTTAATTTTAAGGAATTACTTCTATATTTTTTTGTAGAATACAAGTTAAATACTTGCTTAAAAATATCTAATTATAATCACCACATTCCATGGTGTTCAAATTCTTCTCTTTCTTTATGTTATTAGTAATATTATACCAATAATATTCTTTGACATCCAAATGATAAATAGATAAGAAAAGTGATTGATGGTTTGAGTACCGATGAATGGAAAATATCATTCCTATCACATTAATTCATTTCTCAACAACCATTGGATCATAAGACCCTTGGATATAGGGTGTATTTTTTCATTTAAAATATTTAATGGCATGTTTCGACCTCCTTGTTGAATTCATAAGTTAAGCATGACTTGTGTTACTTCTCATATCAGGAGAGAGTTGAGTGAGAAGAGTGAAATAATATTTCATCCAAGATACTATTCTCTTTAGTGGCACATGATTATGGCCATCTCATTATCCATTACATTCATTGTTGAAATAATTTTTTTGGGTTCCAAACATTGACTAAAACTAAAATTATACTGTGTGAAACAATAGTCCCTGTGAGAAACTATATAATCCTGAAAAATAATTCATAGGGTGTTTGAATTAAGGCATCTTATTACTAATATATTACACGTCTAGTTTAGTTGATTATATCCTTGGTTATCAATTATTCAAATCCTTTAAAATTTGTCATAAAGAATGTTTGAGTTATCCCAAGAATATCACCTTAGATTGTCCCAACCATGTGTGTAGTAATGGAATTCTCACCATGCACTTGAATGATGGTTGATATATACATGATGGATTCTTTTAGGTGTTATTATTACTACATGAATCAATATCAAAACCATTACCACTATTAGTATCTAGAAAGGGATCATTTTTCTAGTAAAACCACACAATCTCCATCGTACTAAAACATTAGGATGTTATCCTATACTTACGATTATACATGTGGTTTTCACCAATTTTCACTAAAAATAATATAAAATTATTGATTAAAATATTCATTGATACCATGTTAATAGATCCCAGATTTTCATACATATATATTACATCTTAATATATCAATAATCATTTCATAACAATATGATTTACGAAAAACCAATAAAAGTTTACAGTCTATTGAGACAAGTTACCTAATCCTCTTATTTGATGAATGATTTTCAATTTTTTCAACATCGAATAATTATTAGGTATACCAATGTCATGATATTCCTTCATAAACTATGTAAGGTGAAAATAAGAATGGGTGATCCCATATGCGCAGTAAAAATAAACATATGAGATATCAATCAATGATCATACATGATCATAAGAAAAGAATAAGCTTATGAGATCATGATCAAAAATTGCAATGTTCATACCGAATCTATAATATATCATATACATGAGTCATGGGATAAAACATTATCTAAATAATAGATAATATCCATATGAGTATGGAATCATCCATAATTAGTCATGATCTATGAGATAATAATATATATATGTGAATATGAAAAAAAATATGTTCATAGTATTGTGAATCTGAATAATGAGAAACAGGTCAACTCATTAAGATACAGACATGAAATATGTCACTCTAATAAACTTATAGACATGAATCTATGTGGATTAATAATATTATAAAAAACAGGTCCATGCATAATCATATAGACCCAGTAACTAGGTTTTTATGTAAAATTATTAAATTGAAATTAGGTTAGCACATAATATATTTAACTCATGATTTATCCATCTTAACAAAAGGTATTATAGGGATATATAAATCTCATCCCACCCATAACAAAATAAAAAATCTATTCATATGTACGTTGTAATATCATAACAAACATTCATCATAATATAATGTGAGGAAAACAAAATGGGTTTCATTGATATTTCATTATCATAATCATAAAAAATCCAGAGAAAGAATCATGAAGGTATAGTTAGATAATATTATTGGTAAATAATAATTAATATCAAAGGATGTTATTATAAATGAAAACATCCTTCAATAGATCAGTGGAATATTTGGAAAGGAGATACCCATTTCATATTTAAATCACATATTAAAATATAAATTTTTTACAAATATTAAGGAAAATAATTTTTTTGAATGTAACCTTGTTAAATTTGAAATAATTTTTCATATCATTGATCAGTCATGAAACTGGTAAATTCTTTCTGTCTTTTATATGTTAAATCAATTATTTCTTTCACTTTTTTTTGTAAAAATTTAAAAGATCTGCATTCATAAAATAAAAAAATTGACCTTTTAAACCATTTTTATAAACTAAAACATGGGTAAAAATTAATTAAAAATATCACAAGAAAATATTAAAATCATTCATTATAACATGTATATGGATGAAATTTTATTTTCAACTCATGTGAGAAATAATATCACATTTCCTTAAAAATGATCTTTCAAACTCTAGAGTACTTAATTTGAAGAAAATTAATGGAAAACAAGTATTATATAAAAATAAACAAGGTAGAAGAAACTTCATAAGATTATTGAAAGATAGATCATGATATTCCATATTCAAAAACATAATCACAAACAATCCTTATAAATAATGGGATTGTAACATAAATAGCTTACCTCAAGTTTTAATTGCTTCAAAAGAACTCTAACATAATATATAATAACTTCATATTCATTATAAATATCATATATATTAAATATATATGTATAGTTATCCATAAAATTTAGAGATAGAAAAGTGAATTATATCGTTCATGGAGATGTTATGTTGTACGTACACATGAAGGCTGTTTTAACTTTACAATGGATTTAATGAAAAATGATATGTAATAATAAACCATTACATAATATTTTATTATATTATTTATATCTTATATATCCATTAAATATATCCTTATTATCATCCATGTGAATTGGGGAAAAATGGATCACATCGCTTTGTAGTGGTGGTAGTCCAAAGGTATGCATGAGAGGCATTATCATTTTCCAACAGATTGGAATGTAAAAAGGTAGATTCGATATGATTATTAAATAAGAATAATTATTTCATAAATATCATATTTATTTATTAGTTCAAATTTTATAACCATCCAATTAATGTGGGGATTGAAATCAAATTACACCTCTATGCAGAGACAGTAAATCTTGTGTACACTCTAGTGGTGTTTTCACTTTCGGTAAGATGGAAAATAACAGGACAATGGTTATACAATAATTATAATAAAATCATAGTATATTTAGGATAAAATAATAATTATTCTATGATTTTTGAAACAAATTTATAGGGGGTATAAGAATAAATAAACTTGAAATAGTTGGTAAAGATGATTGCCTCTTCTTCTCTAGACTTATTTTAGTTCCCTTCATTAGGACACTTGTAATGGTATTTTAAAAATATAATCACATCCAATTTATTTTTAGGTAATTTTATAATTGATTGGATAGGTTATTTTGACCTATGTGTCTCAATGTGTAAATGATGTACCAAAAAGATTACATATTTTAGTGTCTTTGGACTAGAATTAACATTCTTACAATCCGGATGATCATTTATATTTAGAGAATTAGAGAATTATATCTTAAATCATACAAAAAACATATATATTAGAAATTATAAAATTATACTCAATATAAATTATTTCATAATAATAATATTTTAAATCATATCACTTTTTCATTTCAAGAAAAATCTCTACAACTTTAAACACGATTTCCTCTTTTCCTTTACCCATCCTTAAACCCTATCAAAAATTATAAAACATAGGATGAGAACCAAAATCCCAGTATCGGACATTAGAAATAATAAATAGAGTAGGTTAGTGAAAAAATGGGAATCCACGTAATGTTTACATTTACTTTCAATGGTATTTGAGCTGATAAAATAAAACATTTCCTCATGAAAAACACTCACTTTTTTCTCAAAGAAAACCTTTCAAAACCCATATGAATAAAATAAAAACCCATTTTTGGAAACATGGAGAATAAAATTCATAACATGTTTTAAAAATAATTCATAGATAAATAGATCAAACATAAATTCATAGGATAAACCCTTTGGTAACTCCCTCCTCATTTACTAGAAAGATAATGTACAATACACATTGCATTAGATCACCATCTGGGCGCACACAAAGCAATAACAGGGTCACCCAATGCTATCTGGGTGAACATAATGTATAATATATATCAAGATAACCCATGATATATAATGGTACTAAACCCAATTTATAAGATTCATTAAGCTCCCCCATTTCTCATATAATTGTCACGTAACATATAAAACAAAAAACTCTATAAATCCCATATGTTAATCATTTTCAGATATCAAAATACCATTTTTCATTAAAATTCACATTTAAAAATAATTTTTTTTAACACAATAAGGAATCAATTTTTTTAAAAAATAATAATTTACACATAAAAAGTAAATTTTAAATAATTCAGAATTCATCGTGGAGGGAAAATCCATGCATGCTGTATAAGTGAATAAAAAACATTTCTTTTATATTTTTTTTCAAAAAGTCCAAAAAATATCTCTTTTGGAAATGACGCAAAGAAACCTCTCTAAAATATTTATAGAATGAAAAACATGGGTCATATGACATTTAATAATAATATAATAATGGTAAAAATATTTTAAAAAACAATTTTAAAAAACATTGACATGGAAGAAAAATAGATTTCCTAGGGAAACATTTAAAAAATAATTTTTAGAAGATTGTCCCTTATCATATGTCCAACTCATTATGTATGTTAATTATTTTCCTAAATAAAAAATAGATATTTTATATTTTATTTATTATTAACATTTATCATGTTTATTATTCCTTTTATATCACTTAATACCGTGTTATATACAATTTTATAATCTTTTATTTTCATGTCATACGTTTTGATGATATTAGGTACTTATGTCCAAAATGACTATGTTCGTCAGACTATGGTCAATGAGGATTGAATTCCATGATTTCTAAAATAATAATAAGGACATAATTACAATTTTTATACACCAATTTTATTTAAATTCCTAAAATTAAATATTATCCTGAAAAATGCACTATGTTATAATCATTGAAACGATAAGTCGTACATAAATATTTTTAATGATTCAAATTTACAAAAATCATTATAAAAATAAGGTAAATATTAATTTATATTTAAAAAATTATAATAATAACATATATATCATATTAATTCTTTAAATATTATTACATATATCATTTATGTGATGCCACGATAAAAAATGAATCACATCACTTCCTATAGGTGGTAGTCCACACGTACAAATGAGAAACTTATCATTTTTCTATTCATGGATAGGTAAGAATAAATGATTTATTATATTTTAATAATAATAAATATGTCATGAATATCATAAATATAAATTAATTATATCATTATAACTAGTCTTCATAGACAATGATGGAAAATGAATTACATCAGTTTGTGAGGCGGTAGTGTGCCATATACATGAATGATGAATTTGTTTACCGATTTAATAGAATATGAGATGGATATTGATCATTAACCAGAAATAATAACATCTTAGTATATTTATTATACATTATTTATTTTTTTATTATGTTTTAATTAGGGTTTAAGGATATGGAAGAAGAAAAAACAATAAAACATGAAGATAAAAACTATACATCTTCTTTGGAAAACCCCACTTACTAAACACATTAATACCTATAAGAATAGTATTATTTCAAATAGAAGAACTCTATTATAATGAGAGGTATTATATGAAGGTATTTGGGTAGGTATTTTCAAAACCAGATTTGTTTTTATTGGAGAATCATTGCAAAGGAGAGGTTCCCTTTTATAGGTGAGGGGAGGAGCACTCTCGACATTTCTTGGAATATTAAGTTACTATAAATAAATTTTCAATTAAAAAATTGTTAAAAATTATTAATTTTGAATCTAATATGAGTATTTTTATAAATCCTACAATACATTATAAATTATATTAGTTTTAACTTTATTTTTGAATTTATCTTTTGGTTTTAACCCTTATTTATCCATGTTAACTCTTACCATGATAACATGGTTTTTTATACATTGACTGTTAATATAGATTCTATATATTGAAAACCCATAAATAAATAGGAACTTACTTATATTATTAACCTTATATTAGTCAATTTGTGAAATATATGATTTTTAAAAAAAACATTTCACAAAATATTATTTTTTTCAAATATCACTAATGTATATTTTTAGAACTATTCATTACTTTGACTTTAAAAAAAATTTAACAGATAAAATTATAAAAAAATTATTATATCCATGAATTATCACAATAATATATAAAAAATAGGTTTTACACTAATTATCTATGTTTATATTTATTTGAATATTTTTATAATCATTTATTTGATCTTTCCATTAATTGAAAAATTAATGTGTCATTATTGTGTAAAAATTGAAGGAAATTATTTCACCAATAAAAATTTTTAAAAAATAATTATGAATATAAATCCTTTATTCTTAAAATTAATATTTAAAATTGAATGTATACTCTACTTAACATAATACTAAAAATATTACACTTATTAAAAACAAGAGAGTGACATGTTTGACATTTCATTAAATAAATAATTATAAAAGTCACAATATAATCCAATTAGCCCCCAAATGTCCAAATTATATCCTTGGACGATTTTTCTAAATATATACATCTCCAATTATATTTATTCATGTGTTTAGTTCATTTTATGGTTCTTATCATTTTATTTTTAGCCAAAATTACCAGATTTACCCTTTACCATGGTAATAAAATCACTAAGTTTACTATTCAAACTGACCAAAAATAAATTGGACATGTTTATTAAATTTGAAGCTACTATTTCTAAACATGTAATCAATTTTACCAAATTCATAATATATAATTTAATATTTTTATATAATATTAAACCAGAAAAACACAATGGAAACCATTTTTTCAAAAAAAAGTACTTTTTAAATAGAATATATCTTTATACTAAATTCAAGGATAAAATACAATTAAAAAACATTATTGTATTATTTTAATTCATATAAAACAAATAAAAATTTAAAACTAATTAAAAACAAAATATATCCTTTTAAATATTGTAAAATAAAAATAATTTGCAAAAATCTCTATTATCAAAATTCATTGAAAAATCAATATTTTGAGAAAATTATCAAAAGATAATTCTAAAATAATTTTGAAATTATTAATTTAGAAATGAAATTAATTACTATAAAATAAAATTAAATTGTTTTAAAGTTAATCTTTTTAATAATATCTTATGAGAAATGAGTTTAATAAATCTATTTCCTTTTTAATTTTAAGAACTACATTATATATATATGGTGAATATAACTGCATATTTCCGGAATAATAATATATATTTAAATTATTTATTCTATCACTACTTATGATGTTACATCCCCCCACACCTCCCATCATTTTGAAAATGGAGGGCTCGCAATTTTGAACTTGGGCTCGGTAACCAGTGTTTCAATTTTCAAAATACCTTGTTGAAAACCGACATTAAAAAATGGGGACAATAAAACATCCCCTTAAAAGAGTGAAATGGAAGTACATAGTTCAACAAGAAGAATACACAGTAGGTTTCCATGTAGGAGAATAAAAGTGGTTAGTGAAAACATGGTTATGCAAGATAAAAACACCCAAAGAAACATAGAGGGTAATATAGAACATGGTTAGAAAAGTTAAACATGAAAAAACCGAAAATCATGATGGGTTAAAAGACCACTATTTTCTCAATAAGATAATTAAAAAATCAATAATATCTACTTCATAGAGTTGTGGAGTATAAATTCCATATATATTATGAACATAGGGGAATATACATAATTGAAAAGTATAATTCCATCCTTAAATAAAATTCCACCACAAAATTATATTTTATTCAATATTATTTGTATTAAAAATAAATTATTCTTGAATAAAACATTAGAGTCGTCTTATATGAATAAAAAAACCAAAAAAATAATAACTTCTTATTCCAACTATTTTTATGAATTTACCAATACCAATATTATCAGCATAAGATAAGATAATTCAAAAAATGATAAACCATAAAATAAAATAAAACTACTTTTAATCTCTAAACATTAATAGTAATACCCAAAGTTTAAATTATATCACTCAATAAATATCTATCCTTAAATTTCCTCAATAATATTCAAAACTAATATTGAAACCCCCAAAATAAAAATGTATTGATCATGTATTATTCCATGAAATTTTTTAACATTTATATCCAAATAACATCAATCGCTCTTGTTGTCTCATAACATATTATTCTTGATTTTCTAATAATCTCAATAAGTCATCAGAATATCTATAAATACAAATAATAATCATATATACATAAAAATATAATTCAATATTGGCTCTTCAAATAAAAATACAAAAATATTCAATTTACCTTAATCTTATAATGTTCCCTAAAAATTATACAGATCATCTTATGAAATAATAATAATAACTAAATCACCAAATAATTTTCCAATCAGCATTATAATCTATATGATAAAATGTGTGTTCCCCAAATCAACGTATTCTTCATCCATAAAATATTTTAACCAAGAAATTTCATTATAATGTGGACTTCATGTAGGATAATGGTTGGAATTGAACCTTTTTCACCCTTCAGTTCTGGATTCAATCCCTGTAGACATTCTGGAAAAGAATGTTTTCCACCTCACCTGCAGTATATCCTTTTACTAAAAATATATTAATATAATCAATATAATGTTTCCAGAAATGTGATACAATAGTAAAAATAATCATAATATTTTCAAAATTAAATAATTTTTTTATCTCAATGGTTATCTCAATCATTTCATTTTGTATCTCAAAATTTAATAACCCATAGTTACCCCAAAAATAAATGTCTCCAAAAATACCATTAGACACCTTAAAATTTAATAACAAAAATCCTAAAAATGTGTTCTTAATACATTGAAATTATGATAAAAATTAAAATTATAAACCCACTATAAAATCCACACTCTTAATTAAACTTCATAATCTCCAAAGTTATCTACACCATCCTCTAATACATACTATAAGGGTTCATCCATAAAAAATTTATATTATAGTGTCTTTGAACTACAATTAACATTATTACAATTCCAATAATATTTTTGATTTATAGGTTTATATAATTTGGTCTTAACTGATACATAACAACTCATATGTTACAAAGTAAACACATATTCTCAATAACCATTTTTTAATAATTTGAAAAATATTAAAATAAAACATAATTTAATTTCATGAAAAATATTCACAACTTTATACTACACTTTTTATTTTCATTTAACCATTCTTAAACCCTGTGAAAAACATTTTAAAACATGGGATGCGTATAAAAACTCCATGAGGGGCATAAAAAGATGAAATACTTTCATCTTGTGAAAACATGAAAACACATGTACTATTTACCTTTATTTTCAAATTTCTTAGAGAGTCTTAAATAAAACATTCTCACATGAAAAAACAGACTTTTTCTTCAATGAAAACCATTAAAAAACATAGCATGTAAATAAAACCCATTTTTGGAAATGTAGAGCATTCAATTAAAAACCTATTTTAAACCCATGTCAAAATTTAATGGATCCCAGTTAAATCTGTTGGAGAAAACCTTTATTAAAACCCTCATTATTTTCATTAAATATGAGGTACATTACATAATTCATAGAAGTGTTATCTGGGTGTACCTAAAGCTATAATGGGCTCACCAAGTGCCATCTATGTGCACATGATGTATAAGATGTATCAGGATCACACGCGAGATATAATGTGGTTAAACAGTTGTATATGTTTTATCAGGATCACCTATTTCACAAATAATTCTCAAGTAATATATAAATCAAAATACTCTTTAAAAAACATATGTGAAACACTTTAAAATATCAAAATACATTATTCTTTTAAGAAACACTTTTACAATATAAAAAATAAACATGTAACAAAGAAAAAAAATATTTGAAAAGAAGAATGGAAATTTCAATAAATTAAGAGGTCATGATGGAGAGAAAATATATTATTACACTATATGTTAAAAAACATTCATTTCATATTTTTATTAAAAAAGTCAAAAAATTCCTCATTTGGAAAATGAAACAAATATTCCTTTCAAACTTTTTTTAAAAAGTAAAATATTGATAAACATGAAATTGAATAATCAAAAAATAATATAAAAAATATTTTTCAAAAAAAATTTATAAAACAAGAACGCGTAAGAAAAATAATGTTCTAAAAGATAATTTCTAAAAAATAATTTTTAAAAGAAAGTCCCTTACCAGGAGTCCAACATATCATGAACATTAATTATTTTCTTAAATAAAAAACATAGGTTAAATATTTACTGTATTAAAAAAATTATTTTTATTATTCCTTTTATATCACTTATTAACGTTTTATATACAATTAATTAATCTTTTAGGTTCATGATGATTGTTTTGATGATATTTTGTACTTATATCCAAAATTACCAACGTCTGTTGACTATGGTTAATGAGGCTATAATTTCATCTTCTAGAGAATAATAATAAGACAATAATTATAATTTTTATGCATTATTTATACTTTTAAGTCCTCACATTAAATATGGTTAAGGAAAATGAACTACATTATAATCATTGAGATTGTAGGTGGTACCTATGCATGAGTAATGTTTCCATTTTTTCAATGATCAATATGAAAGAAATATAAATATTATCTTACCTTTAATAATCATAAAAATAATATATATATATATATTAATAATTATATAAATATACACATATATATAATCCATGGGATGTCCGGATAAAAAACTAATCACATCACTTTGTGGATGTGGTAGTCCACACGTACGCATTAACCATGTTATAAATATGTTTCTAATAATAAGTTATATGATATATTATATTTTCATAATGATAAATATTTAATTAATATAATTTATAAATATTAATTCTACCATTATAAACAGTCTTTTGACATGGTGACGTAAAACAAATTACATAGGTTCATGTACAAATGAATGAAGAATGTTTGTACATTTTATGGAAGATCAGATAGATATAGATCATGATAATAAAAAAATAATATATCATTATATGTAGGATACTATAGTTACTATGTAATAATGGTTGAATTAGGTTTGAAAGATATGGAAGAAGAAACAACAAAAAAACATGTAGATAAAAACTATACATCTTCTTTGGAATACCATCATCACTTAGCACCTTAAGACCTCTGAGATTGGTATAATGACTAAAAAGATTTAAATAATTAGAATATTGACTATAGGAATGTATTTTATCAAGTAATAGATAAAAAAATGGTTTTGTTCTATGAATAAATTAATATAAGAAGTCACCATTTATATGAGAGGGGAGGGTCACTCTTGGAATTTTCAAAATATTAAATAAATATAAATAAATTTTTAATTAATAATAGATCCCAAGTGATATAAATTTATTATAATATTATTATTGGTGGAAATCCCCTCATAAAATAAATATTATAATTTTTTACAATATTTCTAACCTTACATTATGGTTTAATCCCCTATTTAACCCCATTAACTCCTACTATGGAATCATATATTTTTACACATTGAGGGATAATATAGTTACTATAAAATCAAAAATGACCAATAAATATACCATTTATTAAATTATAATTCTTATCCTCATCACATGGTTTAATCTATGATTTTTTTTAATTTTTTGTAATTTAATAAAATATTATTTACATTAAAATATCATTAATGTCGATTTTTGAAACCATTCATTACTTTGACTTTGATAATTTCAATAAAATTTGTTATTATATCTTTTAATTGTCAATTAAATTTAAAATAATCATGGAATACATTAATTATCTCCAATTATATGTATTTTAATATATTTAATATCATTAATTTTTTCCGTTAATTGAATAATCACGGCATCATCATTATGTAATAATTTAAGGTGATTATTTATTCAGAAAAAAATAAATTTAAAATATCATGGTGAAAGTAAATAAATTATATTTAAAAATAAAATTTATAGTTGAATATTTCCTCTGGAAAAAACGATATTAAAAATATTACACTTTTCAAAAAAAGTGTGTGAAATGATTGGCTTTTCAATAAATAAAATATTATAAAATTCATAATATCATCCAAGCGAACAAAAAAGATCATAAATTAGAACGTTTTATTATTATAGTTCATATATATTCTATAAATATGATTTATTCTAGTATTTAGGGAATTTAATTCTTATTATAATTTAATTAGTAAGCTAAATTGCCAGATTTACCCTTTACAGTAGTAATAAAATTATTATGTTTACTATTCTTATTGACCAAAAATAAAAAGGGAGTTATTTACTAAATTTAGAAAAATAGATTAAAAATAGGGAATCCATTATGTAAAAATCATAGTACAAAATTAATAGAGTTTAATTCAATATAAATCTGGTAAAAGGTAATGAAAAAATAGTTTTTTAGTATAATTCCATTTTAAAATAGAAAATATTTTTATTCTAAATTAAAGTATAAAATAAATTTAAAAATAATATTTGTATTGTTTTAAATAATATTAAACTAATTAAATTTTAAAACTAATCCGTAATAAAATTTGACGATGTAAATAATTTAAAATAAAATACATTTTTCAATAAAAATCAATATTTTCACTATTCGTTGAAAAATCTATATTTTAAAAAAATTATAAAATTCAAAGTAAGATAATTTTTTCGTGATGAATTTAAAAATGAAATTATTTATTTCAAACTAAAATTCAGTAATTTTAAAATACAACTTTTAAATAAAATCTTATATGTAATGATTTTATGAAAACCATTTTACTTAGAATTTTAATAATTACTTCATATATTTATAGTGATTATAACCACATAATTTAGGATGAATAATAAAAATTAAATTGATGTATTTTATCATTAATGTGGTTTTTATTAAATTATGTTCCAATAAAAGAATGAAGGGGAGTCCATTAATAGAGGGAAATGACACACTTGGAATTACTAAAAAGAATAAATATAATTAAGGCATTCTCAAAACAAATGCTTACAAATGGATAGATATTTGAATAAAAAACGTTTTAGTTCTAAGGAAACTCATAAATTGAAATCTATATTGGTTTTAGTGTTTTTTTAATCCTTATGTCTTGTTTTAATGCCTTCATTATCCGATTATATCCTTAACTATAGTAACAACTTTTTCAATCTTAAAGAATTAAACTTTTAGTTATATGTTATAAATTAGCTTATAAATGGATATTAGATGAAATTTTTTAAAATATATAATCCTAATATTCTTATTTAATATTTTGTATGTTTATTAAAAATTTTCATAAAATATATTTTTTTCAATAAATATTTTTTATCATAAAATATCATTAATGTCATTTTTAAATCTATTCATTTATATTGAAATTATGTCAGCTAGATAGTTACAAACATAGATTAGAAACATTTCACACTTCATTAAAATGTTATTTTTATATAAAAAATTCATGGAACAAAATAATTCACAAATAATATTATTGATTTTAGTATTTTTAAAAAAATTTAATTTTTATATTTATTGAATAAATACTATATCTGTTTTGCGTAAGTATTTCACATAATTATTAAATAGATAAAAAATATTTGTAAATTACCTTGATAAATAATATAATTATTATTTAAAATAATTATTTGTAACTGAAATGTTCCTCTATTTATCATTATGAAAATAATTAGATACATTAATGTTGAGAATGTGAAATTTAGAAATTATCTTTGCATAAAATAATATAAATTTCAATATTAAGAGAAAATTGAACAAAAATGAAATAAATTAAAATTTGGGATGTATATGAATGAATTAATTCCATAAAATGAAATAAGATCAAGTGTTGTGGTGATTTTGGGAGCCTATCCCATGGTTTAAACCATGTTTTGGTCATTTCACCCTAATATATTTATGATATGATGATTTACAAAATTATATTTGTTTTATGAAAATATTATAAAAATAGAATAAAATAATTATAATTTCCACAAAAAAATCAATAAAAATCATTTTTGAATAAAATTTCTTTTACTGCATAAAGTGACTGCTAAAAATTAAGTGATTAGTTCCTAATAATTAATAAATACAATTTTAATGAGTCAGAAAATTATATATATATTTCATATTGCAGTTATTAAAATTTATTCCCAAATATTTAATGGATATTTTATAATGGTAACATTTAAATAATAATACTGTTATAATATATCTCAGTTCACATAAAACTCAATATTGTGTGTTACGAATGCTATCAACATTTTTAACCTTTTAAACTAAATTTATAATTTTTATTGTAATTGGTATACATCTACATAACCATTATCTTTAATGAGGGATAAATATAGGTGCATCAATATCTCTTCAATGAAAGATACAAAGATTCGTCATTTTAGGTTTGGTATTATTTTGGCTTCAGTGGTATAGTTTATCATATGTTTATGATTTTCATTAGGTTGGAATACAAGATAACTAAATACAAAAGGATATTTAATAGTAATGGTTTTGATTTCCACATGATAAAATTTTTCCAAGATATACAAATAGTATAAAGAAACACTATTGAATATCCATATTTGGAATTAGTACTATAAAAATAAATTCATTGGTTTTGAAGGGTATATGATTCAAAATATTTACATTACAGGTTTTATAAAAATACAGATGTATAAAATCAAGTAAATAATCATTATACAATTTTTTTCATTCATGTGATAACACAAGGGGGTGCTAAATCAAAATATTATTGTAAATGGATATTTCAAGATCATATGGATTTAATTAAAGGAACTGTGTATTCATATATTTTCTATATTATGATAAGTGAAATTGTGTCATTAAAAAGAGTTATGGTAAAAAAGTAATATTTTGGATTCAATACACATGTTTTTCTGTAATTTTTATTATATTACATTTTGGAAAAATGAAATGGTGGTAATGTTTTTTAAGGATACAATCTATCATACAGATATTTTATTACATTTTTGTGATTTGATTCCAATACCAAATGATAAACCAATTTAAAATTCATCATATCCATTAGTCGTTAACGATCAATAAAATAAAATTATTAGAGTCATTTTTGGATTTTCTTTCACCACCTAATTTTTTAGGAATTCCATTATGAAATTTATTTCTTTTATAACTCTTATATAGTAGAGAGGGAAACTCATTCCCTTAAAACTCAACATCATTCCTTTGGTATCATTAATGAGGGTTTACCATGTATGGGTAACCCACACAAAATTACAAAATGATTCAAATAAACATTATTTTAACCTTTTTACATGATTTTATTAAAGATCATAATTCATAGTAAACTTGTATAACTATGACCCACCTAGTCGAATGATCAAGGTTTTGATAGGTGTTTACAAAGAATTGATTCTGAAACACGGTTTTTTAATGTTTTTTTAATGTCACTATATAATATATTTTTATTCCCATTATATGTATGTATTATTGTACTTATTTACTTTAGAATCCTTTTACTTTCTCTAAATAAATACGTTCAATAAACATTGATGTATTACCCTTTTCAAAACTCAATTCTTGGGTTTCTATCCCAAATTTAAATCAAACTAAATTAATTGAATTAAAAACACATCCCATACATAAGTTATAAAAATACTATACATTTATAAGATTATAATTATATTAAATTATAAATTCCCACATGGGTAATCAAATGGGTACAGATAGTTAACACTCACTTTTCAAGACAAGGCACATGCCTACAAGGCCATGAGTTCTTTGACCTAAATTCCCTCTACCTAGTGATATTTTACATAAGAGATATCCCAAATATATCACAAATCAAACTCCCAATATGTATAAAATACAATAAACTTCTTAATTCAACTCATGAATTAATATGAAACAAATTAAATTTATAATTAAAGTGAATTAATAATTATACATAGAATATAACTCTTTAGATGCATGTATGATATATTAGAAGTAGTTAAACAATTTAAATAAAATAATACATACATATAACTAATGTAACCAACTTATTCAAATTAATAATAAATTAATTAATAAAATAAATAACTGAAAAATTCATATACATAAACATGAGACTAAATGTTTATTAAAAAATCCTAAATAAAATATTTTTGAAAACATTCATAATTTTGATATTATTATGGA
This sequence comes from Viscum album, assembly GCA_963277665.1. NCBI lineage: Eukaryota > Viridiplantae > Streptophyta > Magnoliopsida > Santalales > Viscaceae > Viscum > Viscum album. The sequence goes on from OY728152.1 coordinate 1,055,292,874, forward strand.
CATTACATAATAAAATTATTATAAATTGTTTATACATTTATCTAAATGAACCCTTTATTAGTGTACATTATATTTATTTTACTTTAAATATAAGATAAATATGATCATTTTATATATCAATTAATTGGATAAAAAAATTAAATTAATTTTCATGTTATGATATCATATATCATAAAACATATAATAAATTAAATTTGTAATAATGTTTAGCTATTAAGAATATTATATTGATAATATGTGCTATTTTAATTTATTTTTATCATTATTTTGAAGTACAATGATTATGGTCATGCTTTGATAAAACTAATGGTTTTAGGGGGATCGATGGACACTCAATAATTATAGTGGAAACAATGAGAAACATAAAATAAAATGATCTTCCAGGATAGAAAAAACCATGAATAAAAATAAATGCCTTCTTTTATTGAACCCTACACCTTTTAGCTTCCATGGAAATATTCACCATACTTCTGATGAAGATAACATATTGGATTCCTAATACCTCACTTCTAAATACTCATATTTATGTTTCAAATATGTTAAACTATGTTTCATTCCTCTCCTTTTAGTTTTTTTAGAGCCACGATTTGGTAAGGACTTGTGGGATATTAAGAAGTTTTTTGGATATTAAAAGTTTATTTTTTTGGGTTTTTGGGAAAATAATGGGAAAATACCTAATTATAGTGTAGTTAATTGTGGTCATTATGTGTAAAATAACAATTAGAAATGGGGATCCTAGGTCTGCATGTGGGCTTAGATTACTTGGGCTAGACCTATAGTCTATGGTATAGGTAACCTAACAACAATAGTTTTGTGTTGTGTGGTGAGGAAAAATAGCCAGATCATTTACAAAAACACATGGAGGGATGACCATTTTATAGTGTCTCATGAAAATTATTCCATGTCCCGGCCATGGAGGAGGGTGTGTCGATATCAGCTTTATTTTGAAATAGTTTCCTCTCCCTAATACCTCTTTAAATAAGCCATGATTTTACATTTTATCCAAATAAGTGGATGATTAATGACTTCATTATTCATATTTATCTTTTTAAAATTCTTGATTTTCTTCCCCTCTCAGAGATTAGGGATTTTTTATGAATTTTTTATTACGAGTCATGTGGTATTTGGTGCTTCATTTGAGAAATGTTTTCTGCCTTTTTGGGAAATAATTTTCCTTTCCTTTGATCAATATAAGTCATAGATTCAACAATAATTATTGGTGTTTGTGTTTTTGAATGTTTTTATGGTTTCCTTTAAATTAGTATCCCTTCTTCCATATGAGTTCTTCTTTAATCATACTATCTTATAATACAATTGTGATGTCTTTGAAAATGGTTCATCATGTAATCTAATGTGGTTAATCTGAGTATTTGTATAACAACAACCTTTATTGAGGATTGTTGGTGTTGTATTATATCTTTGTGGTGTTTCCCTTAGTGAATACTATATATAACTCTTTGTGTGTGAGCTTATTTTGGTTAGTCTATAGAATTGGTACCAAAATTGATGCTCTAAAAAAACCATGATATTGATGATGACATGCTTGAAGAAAGATGTTCCTTACCATTTAGAGTCCATGTTTATGGTTTTTATCATGATATGAAATTTATTTTCTTGTGGTTTACACGATATTTGATATTATATCATATGTGTATGCATATATAGCCTATGAGACCCATCATTGATGATGTTCACTTGTATTTTTTTGCATGTGTGGTTATTTATAACTATGATTGAATTTATTTATTAGTATGGCTCTTATAGTCTTTTATATGTATTTTATTATGTGAGTAATAATTCATAGACTATGGGATTACTTATTGAGTTACATTGTTCCTTGATTTGTCATGACTTATACGTGGTTTTGTACAGGGTCAAAGGAATCTCTATTTCAGTTTGAGCTTTACTGGTGGACTTAATAGAATGACCTAACTCTTTATAGGTAGAGTGTAGATAACAAGACTCAGTGTTGATGGATTTTATATGATGGTTCAAATATTACCTTAACATGCATGGTGTAACTCCATATCACTTTATGAAGAGTTTTAATATATGAAAATGTGATCTAACAATGGTGAACATCCTTTTATAGGATAGTGTGTAAATTATAAAGGTTTTCCTTGTATTTTTACCATCATAGGAATGTATTTAATCAATAGTTATTGGAATAATTTCCCTTTCTAGAAGCTGTATAATAGTTCCTTAAATGTGGAACATTATAATCCATAAAGGAAGACAAATTTAATTTTCATCATCTATGACATGTAGTGTTACATTGATATACCTCTTACATGGCACTGAAGCTGTTACATTCAGTGTTTATGGTATCTTGGTCAATGTACATTCACCCAGTGTATGGTTGGTTATATTATAGTGTGGGAATTTACTTTTTTTAATGTAATACACTCCTATAAATTTGTAGATATGTTAAGGACATGTTGGTGGTGACCTACTAGGTTCATTCTCACACCCTATTGGAACATATTGGTGTTATGTAGTCCTTGTGACTAGGGATCCATCTAAGGAAAAATTTCCTATAATAGGTTGTTGAGGAGCATGGAGATAGGATATGGACTGGATACAGAAAAAAACATGGGGTACTTATTATAATACTTTAACTCCATTATTTATCATTCCATGTTATTATGATATATTCATTAATTACAATTTTAGGGTTTAATTTTTTTAATTTTGTATGAATGGGAGTGACGTATGTTGTAGCATTATTTATGTTATTCTTATACCATGCCCTTTTTTCGATTATTGTTATGTTTTAATAACATTTAATGGTTATGATTTTTGAGGGTATAGTCTCCCAATGTTACATTAAAACCTCACTGCTAGTCGTCGACCTCTTTTATATGGGGAGCTGTAAGTTTGTGAGGTGACACATTAGCTAAAACTCAGAGGTTTGAGTTGGTGAATTACTATAATTACCCCAAAAACATAATACCCCAATCTATTGATAAAAACATAGTCAATACATTTTGTCTTTGATAAAGTTAAACAATATCAAATTTTATCTATCTAAAATATATAACATCATAATAAAATATTAGATCACTAACATACCAAGGACCTTTTAGGATTACAGTTTTATAGAATTAATAAAAACTCTTACATAACAATTTAGATATATAATATTTGTTTCCTAATGATATACATCATCTCCCACTAATCTCTTCAAATATAGAAAACATTTTAGGCATAACATACTTAAAACAATTCGTCACAACCTTGGAAAAAATAGAATATGGTTGATGGAAAATTCTCTGTAAGGGTATGAATAAGCAAAAACAATTGAATTTCATCAGTGAGAATAATATAACAATATGGGTATGATGACATAATAAATTTCTATAAGATAAATATAAGATAATTCATACCCATAAAAACATGGATCAATGAATTAAGATTTAACATAACACAATAGCCATATAAGTTAAAAACATTGATTCATGTGAAAAAAATCCTTGAGTAAAGGATCTATTAGAAACTCATAGCAAACATAGATAAATCATGTTGGTTTCATGAAACATTATCTTCAAATAACCATTAAACAAATAGTTATAGATGGTATAATCTGTCCTAGTTAATACCTATAATATCTTTGGAGTAACCAATTAATTGGTTTAACTCCTTCATCTTATAATAGTTAGTTATATTTAGTCAAATCTATCATCATTACCCAATAAATTAATGATCTATAACAAAACCGAACATTACATATCGGGAAAAGTACCATAAGGATTTGGGTTCACTCCGAAATCCAAATTTCTTCGACAATGTTCAAGTATTGTATAATGATTAAAAAACTATATGTTTTTACTTTTCAACATGTTAATGACTGTTGTCGGATCACAGGTTGATTTACCTTTTGATAACAAAAAAATTGAAGGAAAATATATTTGAAAAAATATTAATCAATATAGAGAAACAATTATGATGGTATCATTATAGTGTATCCCCAAATTATAATAAGTAGCATCATGTTTTATTGTTTTTGGAGAATATAAATTCCATTACAAGATCATTTGAAACATTTTTGAGTAAAACACACTTTCATCATTGAAAATTAATTTTAAGAACCATAAAATTGAAAAATACTGTGAAAATAATTTTCATTCAAAATTAATATGGGATCTTATGAATTAACATTAAAATAATATAAGTGTTGTGTTGGTCATAAAAGTTGTTCATGACTTAGAAAATAAAAATAAACACTATTTTTAAACGTTTGTAAAGAGTTTCATAGTGAACCATGTGGAAAATTTTAAGAAATTTCATTTTATTAACTTTTAAAAGAATGTAATATATTTTGTAAAAACTATATATGAAACAAATTATTTCATAATAGAAAATTTTTAAAATTATTTCCTAAAATAGGTGTATATAAGCGAAATTTTAATTATCATAAAGTGGATACAAGATTATTATCAATTTAAAAAGACATTGATGATGTTTATATACTCAATAATGGAGAAAATGGAAACTAAACATGTAAACCACATTCATGACTATAGTATACTAAAATAGGTGTGTTTCATGAAAAACATATCATATTATTTCCCCCAAAGGAACCTTGAATATAAATAATCATGAATGAAATGATATTGTAACATAAAACCATTACCACATTGTATCTCTCAAAAAAATTTCATTATATGAAAGGATATGAATTCAATCAATAAATTCCAAAAATTAAACTATGTAATATTTCGAAATTCATTAATATTTTAGTATGTAAACCATTCAATTAAATCATTATTTATGACCTGAACAATGTCTCAATAAAACAACATGGAGACCATGAAAACCCATCCAAATATTTAAACCTTTGAAGTAATAATTAATCCATGAGGTGTTATGATAACATATTTAAATCCAAATAGAACATGTTTATATACATTATAAAATTATTTAAAGAACATTTTACACAAAATCATGGATTAAAAATTCAATAAATAAGAGTTAAAACCTAAAGAAAATTGAGTTAAGATACCCCTTGCCACTTGATAACAGTCATATATAATAAACATATAAAAATTGTATTATTTATTATTAAAAAAATATAAAGTTAATACCTTATCCTTATACCTGTTATTTAATTTATTTAAATAACATTTTAAATTAATTTATTAGTTAAGTCAACATCATGTGTTTTGAGGATCATCATTTCATAACTTCAAAATGGAATCAGTTTGTTCACAGTTTTCAAAGTGGTAGTTTCTCTAAAATATCATGAATAATAGTTAAGAAATAATTATTATTTTAATATATTAATTTTAATATTAAAATAAACCATGAAATATAGTTACGAAAAATTAATTATGTTACAATCATGGAGATGGAACGTCTTACGTGCGCATGACTAAAATTTTCGTTAATCAAAGAGTTTGAGGGAAAGAAGATAAGTATAATCTTATCTATAAATAATGAAAAATTTATCACAAAAATAATATTATTTCTATTAATACACTTATATATACCATGCATGTGATCCATGGAATAAAAATTAATTGCATCATTTCATAGAGGTGGTAATCCTCACATTCACACGAAAGAAATTACCATTTATTTTATGGATGGAATGTTAACAAAATAGATAATATATTATCATTATATAATGTAAATTATTTTATTAATGCCATATTTATACATTAAATATATCATTATTATGAGTAATGTTAGGTAATTATGTAAATTGAATTACATTGGTTTGTGAGGTGGTAGTTCTCCATACACATGAACGATAGTTTTATTAGTCATTTTACAGAAGAGGAGATTGATATAGGTTATTAAATTAACATAATAAAATATAATTATATTTAAGATGATTATGTTATTAATTAATAACGTTTGAATGATATTTTATTGAGGAAGAATAAGAATCCCAACAAAAACATTCTGTTAAAACCTATACTTCTTCGAAAAAACATATTTTCTTTAAACCTCAATCCCTTTAAAAATGGTATTCATACCAAATTAATAATTATATAACGTTTTTTAGGATTTTAGTAATTTATTTGGATACTTAATAACAAAAAAAATTGGATCATTAAGTGAGGATAAGAGAGGATAATGGGTGAACTTTTATAAGTGTGGAGAGGGGTACTTTTGGAAATATATGAAATGTTATAAAATAATATGTGTCTAACACATTTCAATGAGTTAAAAATTGAAATTTATTAGAATATAATGAGGATAGTGTCTTAATATATTTATAAAATAATTTATTCATAGGTTTAGATATTATTTCAAAAATAATCATTTGAATTAACCCATCTGTTATATATTTTTAAGCTTAACATTTGTAATAAATTTTTAAATATAAAGGGGTAAAAATTTTACTTCTTGGTAAAGAAGATGGCTAATAAATGGAAAAAGGATTAAATTTATGACCACTTATCATCCAATGTGTCCTATTAAAATATTTTTACGATTTTTAAATATTTTAATAAAATATATTCATCATTAAATATTATTATTGTCGTTTTATGAACTATTCACATAATTTGACATTGAAAACTATATAAAAATAGTGTAATTTTATTATAATAAATTAATTCAAAAATTATTAAATTATTATTAAAAAAATAATTCATGTTACATCATAAGTTATCCAAATAATAAAACATATGATTTACTTTTAAATCATTTACTATAATTTTTTTATAGCTTGCATAAGTAGTATGTCGAAGTTGCACAAGCATTTAAGGAAATAACTTCATCAAAAAATTAAAAATAAATTACCATCATAATAATAATTTCATTATTTACATATAAATTTTAATATTCATTCAAACATACTTTTATCTCTATTTGAAGATATAATAGAGATTTAATAGCAAGAGAGTTACATTTTTAATTTTTCATTACATAAAATAATATATATGTCATATTCAAATAAAAATGGAAATAATATCTATAAAATATATTATTTTAATATTATTTCCAAAAACCACTTATAAACTAAATTAAATTCAAGTGTTACGGTAATATTTATTATTTACCATATTTTTTTAACCTTGATTACCTGATTTACCCTTATTAAGGTGATAAATATTTACAATGATCACTATTCATAACGACCAAAAAATAAAATTATTTAAAAAATTTGAATATATTAATTATAAATATAGGATTCATTTTATCAAAAGAAATTCATATATGTGTCATAATTTGATTTAAAATTAAACTCTCAAAATAGAATGAAAATAATTTTTTTAAAAAAAATCTCTTTATATACAGAAATTGTTTTATGAAAAATCATATATAATGATTATTATAATAAAATTTATTCGATAATTTTTAATCAAAATGAACTAATTTACAATTACAAATAATATATAATATAATTTTACTTTTTAAATACTTGAAAAGTAATGACTATTTCAAATAAGAAATAGTGTTTTGAAAATTCACTGAAAAAAATCATTTTAAAAATTTCTAAACTTTCACACTAATATAATTTTAAAATTACGGGTTCAAAAAATTACGTTAATTTATTCAAATTAAAATTCTATAATTTTTTAATCAATATTATAAATAAATAATATAATGCATTAAAACAATGTTTGGATAGAAATTAACCCTTTTCCTATTGATAGAAAAATTGTCTAATATTATTATAATTAATATTACTGTATAAAATATATTTAATGAATGAAAATTAATTTAATTAACATTACCTAGGTTGTTACATTCTTCCCCCCTTTTGAAATTGTATCCTTTAAATTATATCTCATGCCCACTATAATGGGTTTAAAATATTTTCAAAATCAATTCCATGGGGTGGAAGATAAAACATATTGAAATTAAATGAATTTTGTTAATATCTAAAAATATCATTGTTGAAAACCGAAAAAATTAAAAGTGATTATAAAACAAACATTTTATAATATGAAATGTAAATACAAAGATTATATGTAATAAAAAAACTAGGTTTCCAAATAAGAGAACAATAGTGGGAGGTGAAAATATAGACATAAAGGGAGAGAAAAACGTCCAAATAATTGTGGAGAATGAAAAAGAAAATTTATAATAATAAATTCAATGGTCATGATAATTTCAATGACCATAAAACCTTAAATAAATTTGGTATGAAAATTACCATAGATTCCTCAAAAGTGATGGGAATTGTATCACATTTTAGTTTCAAGATTCTATTCCTATATTTAAGGAATTCATTCACCATCTAGACCAAGAACATATGGAAATATATTTTCCTAACAATCCTAATTTCATCCATTTAAAATTTTATACCAAAATATAAACTTTTTTTTCCAAACTATGATTATTTAAGATGAATTTCTCATTCTTAGAGAAATAAAATAACTTTATAATTTGTTAACCTCAAAAGGATAATAAAGGGTAACAAATGTATTCCTTATTCCATTATATATGAAACAGAACAAAAATTCCTACCATAATTAAATTAATATCCAAAATTTATAATTTTTCATATGAATAAATAATACTTTTATCTTAAAAATTTAAAAAATAGCTCAAAATTTTTATCTTAGACTATTATATATATAAATTTCCTTATATACCAATTAACATCAATTAAATAAACATTAAATAATGTGATAAACTTAATGTTTGTCTCATGCTGTTCAATATGAATCCCCAAAAATTACATAACATTCATCTAAAATAATCTTTCATATTAAAATTATTTAGTACATATACCACAATCCTATAAAATTTCTCCATAAATATAATTAGTTACCTTAAAATCATATCACATAAATCCTAAAAAGGGATGTTTATGACATTGAACATATGATTAACCATAAACTTAAAAACCCACGATGTTATACATAACCCTTAATTTAATATCACTTGAAAACATCCAAATATCTTATGTTATCTAAACACTCCTCTGATACCAACAATAACAACCTCAAACCTGTACTCCAAGATCCAGTTGAAAAAACCTAATATTTACATTTCTATTATTTATAATGATAGAGATGACCCAATTTTTTCCCAAAAACATATACAATTAAAATGAAATTTTGTATCACTTATACACTCATGGACCATTTAGGATTATAGTTTTAGACAATTATTAAGAACATGTACATAACATTTTGGATATATAAAAAAATTGTTTCATAAAAATATACATCATATCCCACTAATTTCATCACATATACTGATGTTTTTCTGCATGAAATTCATAAATATTTTTTATCACAACCTATGGAAATAGAATAAATTAGAATATTGAGATAAAATTCTTTGTAATTGTAAACAAAATCACTAAAAATTAAGATTCGTCAAGGAAAATATAATGAGCATAAGAGCATAATTCCATAATCTATGTGCTTGAGCACAATATAAGGTAATTCATACCCGTAAAAACATGGATCATGGTATATGTATTTAACATGTGAATCTATTAATATATTTCAATAATCATGATACATGTAGAAATGATCTTTATTAAAAAAAATCCATTAGAAACTCATAGATTGCATAGTTAAAATGTGTTGTTATATTGAAACAATTTATTCATATAACCATTACAATAATCATTATAGATGGGATGGCCATACATGGTTAATAACCATAGTCAATTAGGTGTATCATGTTAACTAGTTGACTTCATTATCTCTTAGGAGTTACTTATATTTAGTCAACTCCATCATTAATACCCAATGAATTAGAGGTCTATGATAGACCCACTCATAACATATCAAAAATGTCCATTAAGTATCGATGATCACTGACCAAAATCAATTTCATCAATAATTTTCAACTACAGTATGATGAGAAAAACAATTTTAAGACTTCAATTTTCAACATAATAATAACCATTCTTCTTTCATAGATTTATTTACCCATAGAAATAAAATGGGTTCCATGACAATATCTTTAAATCATTTGTGATCAATATATAGAAAAAAATAATATGGTATCATTATTGTATTTACTAGGTATAGAAAATTTATCATCAAGTGTTGTTTTAATTAGTGAAAATAAACACCATTAAAAATATAATTAAAAATGTTCTTGAGAAAAAAGAACATTCAACTTTGAAAAGAACTTTTAAAAACAGAAATTTTAAAAAATATTATGAAAATAATGTTATTTGAAAGTAACATCTGAACAGAAAATGAAAATTAAAATCATAAAATGATATAGATATTGGAAAACTCTATTCATAAAGTAATTATTAAAAATAAATATTCTTTTCAAACATTTGTAAAGAGAGTCAAAAGTCACTCTTTCAAAAAATGTTTAGAAATTCCATTTTAAATCTTTTTAAAATATGGAATATTATAATTTAAAATATTATTTGGAAAAAATTTATGATTATAAAAGAACATTCTTGATTTAATTTTTGAAAACATGAATATGAAAGAGAAATATTCTTAGTCTAAACAAAGGTACAAGATCAATATCCTTTAAAAATAATTTTCCTGATGATTCATTGATCAATAAGAGAGGAAATGGGAATTAAACCTGTAAATAATATTCATACCCATATAAAAATATAATATTTGGCAGATTAAGAAAATAATACTATATGATTTCTTCTTAATGAAACTTGATTATAAAAATCTTGAAAATAAATGAGATTGTAACATAAAACCTTTACCACATTGGTAATTTAAAAATAAAAAAAATTAAAAGAAACAATATAATATTGATCTATAGATAAAATTAATTACATGAAGTAATATGTAAATATTCATTAATAGGAAAGTATGTACACCATTAAAATAAATCATGTTTCGTGATAGGAATCATTTCTCCATAAAATGATCTTAAGACAAAAAAAACATCCAAAATATCATAAACTTTAAAGTGATAATTCATCCATTAAGTGATTATGTGAATATATGTAAATACAGATAATAAAACTATAAATATATAATAAAATTTTTAATATATCATTTGACAAAAAATCATGTTATAACAAAATAAATAAAGAATAGTTATAACCTAAGGAAAAGAATTTTAGATAAGAAACCCGGTTTCACTTGGTAACTTACAAGTCAAATCCCAATTGATTAAATAATTTAATTAAAACATAAAATACAACTTTTTATGAATTATTCATTATATAACATGTAAAAATTGAACTATGTATACTATATAGAATAAATTATGTTCATAACATTAAAATATGCTGAAATGAAAGGAAATTGAGATGAAATCTCTTACCTAGAGTCAAGACATTCCATGTATGTCCTTTAACTCTTCTATATTAAACTTATATTTATTATTGTATTTAATAATAAAATTTTCTAGGGTAATTAGTCATACTTAAACAATTAATTTCATTTATTTCAATTTCATATTTGATTTCATAGTTAGTTTGGTCCACATTGACTATGTTGAGGATGTTCAATTAATAACATCAAAATGAATTCATTATGTTGAGATTGGTCAAAAAGGTTACTATTCCATAATCTCTATAAAAATAATCCAATGATAATAATTATTTTTATACGTTAATAATAACTAAAAAAAACTCATCATGGAATATAGTTATAAAAAATGATATATGTTACAATCATAAAGGCAATAAGTCATATGTACGCTTGAGTACCATTTTAATTTTTCAAAGATTGTAAGGGAAAGAAGGTAACTATCATTTTATCATTAAAAAATTATTATAATTTCAAAAGTATAATATTATCTAATTAAATAAACTTAAATATATCATCCATGTGATACGGTGATGAAAAAAAATTACATCACTTCGTGGAGGTGGTAGTCCACACATCTGCACGAAATACGTTATCAATTTTTCAATCATTGGAATGTTATGAAAATAGATGAAATATATTATTTAGAATATTATAATTATGTTATAAATATTAGATATATACATTAATACCATCATTATAACCAACTATAATAGAATATTATAGATGAAAATACATTTGTTTGCATAGAGGTTGTCTTCCGTACACATGAACGATGGTTACATTTCCCATCTAACGGAAGAGAAGATGGATATAGGTTATCAAATTATCATAATAAAATATAATTATTTATCAGATACTATTGTTATAATTTCATTGCTTTTTAATAATATTTTACGGAATTTGAACAAGAAATAAAACTACAAATTTGATTGAAATACAAACCTCTTCTTCGAACAACCTTCTATTCGTTACACCTTAAGCCCTATAAGGTAGGTATTATGGAAAAATTAATTCATATCAAAAAAGTTTAGTGGTTTGAGTAAGGTATTTTTATAGTTATTTTCCAAAATTGGGTGTTTTATTTTATATAGTAGAGGATAGGGGGTGTTCTTATATAATTGAGGGTAGGGGTACCATTTTAAATACGTGAAATATTATAATATATTATGCATCTATATCATGTAAAATTGTTCCAAAATAACATTTATTCAAATATTAATAATATATTGTTTTATTATAATCATAAAATAAAAGTTTTAGAGGTTCATATATTATTTTAAACTTTATCGTTTGGATTAACCCTTCCATTAACAGTTTTTAACCATATTCCCTATAACAAATTTTCCAATATAAAAGGGTTGATACTTTTCATCTAGGTAATATAATTGGCTCATAAGTTTCCATGATATTAAGATTCTATCCAATTATCATCTTAATTTTCCCTTTTTAATAATTTTTTTATTTTTAATTAATATAATAAAATATATTTAACATAAAATACTATTAATCTTGTTTTAAGAACAATTCAAATAATTTGACATTTAAAACTATAAAAAATGTAATTAAAATATAATACACATATAAATAAATAAAAAATTATTATTAATTATAAAAATATTGATACAACATAATTTATTCAAAAAAATTACTTTTAATGATTTTTTAAATGATTTACTTTAATTCGTTATAGCTTGGAAAAGCAGTATGTTAGCATTTGATAAGTATTAATGTAAAGAATTTCATCAATAAAATTTAAAACTGAATTACCATCATAAAAATAATTTCATTATTCTTGAAATGACCATTAATATTCATTAAAATGTAGCTTTTGTCTCTATCTGAATATGTAATTGATATTTAATAGAAAGAGAGACACATTTTGTATTTTTATTTACATTAAATTAATATATAAGTCATATTCAAATAAAATAGCAAAAGAACATCCATAAAAAATATTTTTATATGATTATTTCCAAACATCACAGCTAAAATAGATTAAAGGAAAGTGTTAGGGTTATTTTTAGTCCTTATCATATTATTTTTAAAATTAATTAACCAATTTACCCTTACTAAGGTGAAAAATATTTACAACAGTTACTATCCATAATAACCAAACATAAAACAGACATATTTACAAAATTTTAACCTCATATTCAAATTATTCGATCCATTTTATCAAATTAAATTCATAGAATTTTTATAATATAATTCAATATTAAACTCTTGAAACAAAATGAATTTTTTTTAGAAAAGTAATGTTTAAAGTATAAAGATATTTTAATAATAAATTCATATATATTGTTAAATATAATCAAATTTATTGAATTTATTTTAATCAAAATCAACTAATTAAAATATAAAACTAATAAAAAAGGAATGTAGATTTATAAATACTTGAATAGAAAAGATGGTTTTCAATAAAATTCAGTATTTTTTCTATTCAATGAGAAATCAATATTTTTTAAAATAAAAAATAAAAATTTCATCCTAAAATAATTTTGAAATAAAAAGTTTCTAAACTATGTTCATTTAGACAAATTAAAAATCAATAATTTTGAAATCAATATTTTAGAAAATAGATAATGCAGAAAAACCCTAATTTGATAAGAATAAAGCCTTCTGATTTTGACAATAAAAATTGATAAATATTATAATAATGAGTAAAACCCTATAAAATGTATTTAATGAATGGAATGTATTCTCTAGGTGTAGATTTTCGGTTAGGGCCATGAATGGACATTTTTTTAGCAAACCGAAGGCATATTTTGAATCCGCGATCACTCATAAGAAACCTAAGGGAGGTGCACACAAGATTTAAGGGTTTTGTGCAAGATTAAAACATTCACACAAGATCTTGCAGACCCAATGTGGCATTAAATGGATTCTACCATGTCATATTAATAAAAAACCCAATTCAGTAGTGTGGAAGAAAAATTGTCAGCACACAAGTTTTGATATAGCGCACATGATCTTTCATACCTAATGCAGTGTTAAATTCCCATTGTGCACAACCTTCCTTGTATTCCACCTCTAATGATTTGAGGTATAAATATAAATATACACCCACACATTAAGGACAATTTTGAAAGATGAACCACCACTCTGATATGTGAATGATGACTGTTCTATGATTGCGTGAAAGACATGGCCTTATGGTATTGGATCATACGTGACATGTCTCATAGGGGTCCTCCTTCTAGTTGGTCCATTAGGGATTGACCCTCACCCGTCACCTTTTACCCCAAGGTGATTTCACCCAAAATATTCCTCTTGTGTACATGTTTTTCCATGTGACATGCCAAACATTTACACAGAGTCCCCCTTGAGTGCAACCACTCATTTTTAGGCAACCATCAAATCTTGTGTGCAATCCCTCAACTTGAATGCAACCGTTCAATCCTGGGTGTACCCATCCTCACTTTCTCCATGTGTCTTCCTTACTCTAAGGCACCATTTCCATGCCCCTCTTATGTGAAACACCCTTGTATTGTGCACACATCTCTTGTGCTTCCCTCTAGGCTTGTACGTTCAAAGTCCCTTGGGTAGTGATTCATGTCGTGTGGCACTGCCTCGTGCTTCTCAGCATAGACACACTAATGGATATTTATTCTTCAAATATCCACACTAATGTGATCCCATCAATGGATAAATCCACAGCCCCATATCCATATGGAATTTCTAGAGCCTTTCCTTAACAAATGGATAATGTCCCCTTATTATGTATATCCAAGTGGTAAGAAGTGAATCCTCACCGTTCGAGTTTCATAATGATAAACTTCCATGCACCTGTGTCCCCAAAACATGATGTTAAAATATGATCACTGGATAAGGGACAAGTCTAGAGATAATTGTGAAAGGGATGAGAGCCATTTCCATATCACTCCCCTCTCCCTTAGACCTTTGTTTTCATGTGAACTTCGAACAGTCTTTATGTAAGCCCTAACCCTACATGGAAGGGAGTTCTGGGTATGGGGGCTATATCATCCTCGTACGTATGGACCCCAACACAGGCCTCCCTCCTGAAGTATGTCCGAATCTCCATCTCCATGTGATGATAACCATGTGTAAGCCCTACTCCATTCCTCACATATTCACCTTTTGTGATGCGATAATCGGGTCTTTTTCTCGGCTTATTTCTCACACCAATCGTGAATCACATGGGATTAGAGAAATCCTCTACCATAAAAACCTTTTTGGGATGCCTTAGTGTGTAAGCCCATTCCGCATATCTGAACTACGTGGAATTTTTTATTTTCCCTCTCTAGGAAATGATTATTGGAATCCTCTCTGAGGTCCAAACCCATCTTCCATTGGTCCCAACCACTTCACATCAGCTTAACATCATCCCAAATGACATTAAACTCTAATCCTATTTCTTCCCTCTTGATATTAAACTGTATCTATGAACTATGTGGGTTTTGATCCCTATCTCCTAGGAAGGTTATGTTGGAAGGATTCTTGAGGTTCGACACCAAAAATTGATAAACTTTACTATCCCCTTTCTTGGTACCCACATCCTTGGTACAACATTTCATAGTTTTGGACTAGTCCCTAGGTAGCAAACCATGTGTAAGAACCATACTCAATCTGTACTCCTCCAACTAAGAGTTTCCCTCTTGTGATGGGCTACTAACCACGTGTAAGTCCCAATATTTTGTTTGGTTGTTTTGTTTTGTGTCCACCCCGATTATATGCTCCCAATGCATAACTACGTTGACTTTGATCCTTTCCCTTTTTGAGAAAGGTAGGTTGGATTCCTCACCGATGGTCAGTCCAATCACTCATGTCCCATCCTTGTCTCTCCCTTTAGACATTGTGTTTCTGGAAGTTCATGACCCAAATCCAAGGTTCTACATCCTTCGGGTCCCAATATAGGCATTCCATTATCACATTTCGCCTCCCATGGTGTCCCATCTCCCCACTGAACTATGTGAATATTGATTCCCCACCATAGGGATACATAAGACGCCTCTCTGAGGTTCAATTCCAACATCACTGTCAACATCACGTCGTTTTCATCCCCAATTATCCTATCCTTCGACACTCCATCAATATCCATATGGATTCTACCATGTCCACCACATCTGGGTGAAATCATACCATCCATTCAAGCTACTATCCAAGCATAAGCCCCCAGCATGTATTTGTGTTGTTGTCCATGGTTTACACCCTCATCGCATGATTCACTATCTTGAACTATGTGGGATTGATCCGTGTCATGCATATAGGGTTTGTTGGTGGCCTACATAATGATAAGTCCCACCCATTGGTAAAACATGGTGTCACTTTTCTCAAGACCTAATCATTCTCAGATCCATCAAAATTGGTTGTCCTGATCCTCCCATCTATTAAACCACTCGTGTGCTCTCTCTTAGGGATATACTCATATGATTCACCCTCTTCAGTGTTTCAATTAGTCTGATCCATCTTAGATGGATGTTAAAATTGTGACATACCCTGTGGTAAATATGGAATTATAGAGGAAACATCAGGGACAATCCTATGGCATATAATTCCCCTCACTCGATGTGGGATTCCTCGGGTTTCTGATCCCTCGACAAGCCCAATCATAAGGGGATGAAAACCAGGTGTACAATTTTTCCAGTTCCCATACATGATATAGATGACCTACATGAATACTACTTTAAAATAAATGACTTATTTTAATGGTAAATATCATTTAATTTCAAATATTTCTTTTCTTTTGGAATTTCCCATGCACTTTTTTGAGGAAAAGGTGATTTTTTAGAATTTGGGCAAAACCGTGATCCCATTTACAGATTAAAAATCCAATTTTGATTATTTTATAAATCTTTATGCATTCAATTTTTTTCACCTATTCCACTTAAAAAATATCCTAAACTGACTTATTAACAACACCATATCAACTTCGACCCTTTATGAATCCATAATCATGGTGGATTAGATTTTTTATTTAAGTAATTAGGCCAGCCCATAAGCCCATTTCTAGTTTTAAAAAAAATTAATATCATATTCAATTTTTATTATTTTTCTGTGATTCATACTCCCTCCTGAAACCATTTACCCTAGGTTCTTCCCTATTTCCTTTTCCCCCTCTTTGTAGATCATATTCATCACGAATTAGGGCATAAATTCTTAGGATTTCTCTAATCATCCAGATTTGAAGAGGTAAATTATTTCTTTCATAACTCCTTCAAATTTTACACTATTTCCCCATTCCAGATCTCAAATCACCTCATCAAAATTATTAGTACCTCACTATAATTTTGGTCTATTTGTAAATTCATCTCCTTTTGTATTTGGGTAAATTTCATCAACATCCCTGAAGTAAGTGGGTATCCTTCCTCCCTCCTCCCATTTTATTTGGGTTTCATTGCTTTATTTAGGGTTTCATCCATTTATTATTGAAGTTCCTAATGTCCAAAAAGTGGGTATTCAAACTTAGGTTTTGATGTTGGGTTTATAGGTCTATTATTGTGGGTTTAGTCTTGATCTATGTCCCATGTTTTGTGGTAGTGGTGTGGTTGAACATTCGCACAAATGGTCAAGGGTTTTGAAACTTTTGGTAGGTGATTCCATGTTTATGAACTACTAGATGAGTTATCATTTCTTAATTTCAATTATTATCAAACTTATCATTCATTATCGT
Source organism: Viscum album (assembly GCA_963277665.1). Lineage (NCBI taxonomy): Eukaryota > Viridiplantae > Streptophyta > Magnoliopsida > Santalales > Viscaceae > Viscum > Viscum album. The sequence goes on from OY728152.1 coordinate 1,055,310,676, forward strand.
TCCTTTGAAATTTGTTTTTGGTGATGTCTGTTAAACCAATGATTTTTAGGTACCAATTTTGTTTTAAATTGGGTGTGTTACACGTCTATTATATGTTATGCCAGTTGGGGTTGGTTTATAACACTTATAATGGATTTATAACCAAAATGAGTGCTGAAAAATCGGTTTTTTGAATATGGGTATGCACATAGAGTTCAATGTGGGGTTATTAATGGATTTTGTGTTCAAAATATTTTTAAATTTTGTCAAGTTATTCTTTTAAAATTCTAACGGTTTTATTGAGTGATATAAGTGGTGAAAAGAAAGTGTAGATACTATTTTGAAATTATTGTTACCAGAACTGATGTTTTTATTTTCTAATGGATTTTGTAAACATGTGAAAATGGTTTGAGCACAAAGGTGAAAACCCGAGTATCTTGGAGGGAATACATGTACTAGTACGCTAGTGATCCGAAGCGGTTTTATCCCTATTTCACTGAGCAAAATGGATAATGAAAACACTAAAAAATATATATTTATAATGTTTTGGGACTGTTAGGTTATTTGTATGATCCTTAATAGAGGCTCGTGTATAAGAACGTAATTTTCTATTGTTACATTACACCAAGATACGATGTACATGGGGATAGTGACTAACTAGTGCTTAGGTGTGTTCCCAAGATTAGTGCTCATTGAAGAATTTTTATTTATCTTTGTTATATGGTGGTTCGGGCTGTAAAATATAGTAGGAAACATTTTTTATTGAAACTTTCTCACTCCAAGAAAATTCCCGTTGAAAATTGTTTACAATTAAAAGTTACATTCTTTAGAAACTATTTCCACCACTTCTTTCTTATCAAAACATGAATTCTTTTTATATTTTATTGCTTACTCTATGGAATATATTGGTGGTATCCTATTGGTATTAGGGTCAAACTCTATTTAATCCCCTTGGGTGTAAGTATACTTGATCATGTTTGACATAGGAAAAGGCAAGGCCTTCGGTGATGGCGGTTTGGGTTTTTAGTTCCATCCCATTGTGTAGTGTTTTGGAGATAGCATGTGGGTGATAACCACTTGCGTATAGAGTTATAGGGTATGTTTGGATGATAATTTTATGTTTATTTGTAACTCTTATTTTATGTTTAAACCTTTGTATTTAGTTATATATTTGTTTATTGTTTTTTGGAATGAATTTTCAGATTCAATTTATCGATTGTTTTTTATGTTTTATGTATCCGTACTCGGGTAAATTGTTCCCTAACCAAAATATATGCTACCCTGGAACTTCTACCAGCCCGTGGGGATATGATATTCCCTTAGGGCAATGTGATGGGCTAGCTTTGGTGTTATTTTTGACGGTGACCAGATTTAGTGTGTGATATAATGGTATCATAGGATGTCAATGTTTTTGGGTTATATTATTATTTTGGGATGAGTCGGGCTAGATTAGAGATAGGAAAGTTGAGACTCAGAGTTTTGATATTGAGTATGGTGCATGAACCACACCTCTCTTATCAGACCTTGAGTCACAAAGGTAAATTGTAATTTTTTATTTGACTTCACTTCTAGGTGAGATGTGTGGGCTGCAAACTGCACGTGGACATCAGGTGGGGGTGGGGTAGTTGTTTCATTTATCATTGTAATGTGTTGTGATTATTTATATATAACGTTTCTAATGAAATTTTCATTATTTTTATATTTATTTTTTTTCTTTTGACTATTTTCTTTTGTAGTAACATGAAACCCTAGAAATCTCCTAGGCACCCACTGGAGGAAGCCAGAGAGATTTCTCCATCATCGCTTGATCAGAGGCTAGTAGAGGCTATGGTTTATGTTATCCAAGCTCTAAAAAATGGACTGACACCTGTTCTAGATCCTATTAGATAATTTGAGAGTAGTCCTAGGAGGGAAAAGGCCTAGGAGTTCTGAAAAAACAAGACTCCTACTTTCCATGGTAGCACAGAACCCCAAGAAGCTGAGGAATGGCTCGAAAAGATCGATAACATGTTCGAGTTATTAAACACACCTAAGGAGGTCAGGGTGAAGTGTGCCAATTTTCAATTAGAGGGTCCCAACCAAAAGTGGTGGGAATCAGTTCTTCAAACTGGAAGGACTGAGCAGATGTGTTGGGGAGATTTCAAGGCCATATTCAATGACTGTACTACCCTGAAGTCTGCTGATATTCTAGACCATGATATTTCTTGGATCTTGTTCAGGGGGACATTATGTGATGGAGTACAACAATTATTTTTCTATGATGGTGCGGTATGCGGATGAAATCGTCTCTAATGAGAAATTAAGGCCTAGGGGTTTGAAAAAGGATTACATCCAGAGATATACTCCAATGTTTACATGCTTCAGATGAGGACCTGTGCTGAGGTGGTTGATCATTTTTGTATGGTGGAGATTACCCAAAATGGGAGGGTTAGTTTCTCTCGGATAATATCAGATTTCGGATGTTGCATCTCCTTAGATATGAAATGTAAGTGAGACAAGCAGGGGTAGTATGGAGGTGGTAGTTCAGGCCACTCTTCCAGAGAGTTTTCATCAGTGGATTCTAATGTGAGGTCTGTCTTCTACCAGCAGTGTGGGAGGCCAAGGCACATATGACTAGATTGACCATTTCCTCTGAATCCATGATATCAATGTGAAGGTATGGGTCACATTTAGTTCATTTGTGGGGTGGTACATCCAATTCAGAGTGGGTCAGATTTAGTGGCTTCAACAGGAGTTCCACCTCAGTCAGAGCTGTTGAGGATGGGTGGATCTCAATTTGGTGGTAGTGGTGGTAGGGTTGGGTCATGTTTTGGGTAGAGCCAGTTTAGGGTATAGCCATAGACTAGCAGTTATACTCACGAAGAAACCAGACATCTCCATGCGGTGGATCAGGCACAAGCCAGATTAGAGGCAGGACCGTCAACAATTCGAGGTATCATTTGGACTGTAGATTCTATAGATGAAGATATTTTTGATATTTTATCCACTATTTCATTCATTTATACCCATTTTGGGAACTCTTTGAATCATCCAACTGATCTTTTTTCCTTTTTTGTGGAGTTGGTGACGCCTCTAGGAAAGGAAAAAGCGTAGGGTCTCATGTTCCCATCGTGTGCACATTCTATGTCAGGCGTTGAGATGGAGTGGGTCCACCTGGTATTAGATATGGATCTAGTTGACTTGATACATGTCATGGTTTTTCTAGTACACATTCAAGTGCACATCGATTTCAATAGTCAGTGGGTCAGTTTCATGTCATCTGATGGGAGTCGTCTGGTTTTTCAGGAGGAATGGGATCATCGGTCGAGTTAAGCGGGACCTCCACTCCCATAGATAGGTTATCGTGTCGTTTCAATTATTATCACTCATGATATATTTAAATGATCATGAACCTAATGGTAAACTACCTCATGTTTTGGAATAGTTTCAGAAGGTATTTATGGATGATTTTTCAAGTTTTCCCCTGAAGCAGGATATGGAGTTCTCGATTGATCTGGAGTTGGGAACACAACAAATATCTATTCCATCATATCTCATTGTCCTTACCGATCTAAGGGAATTAGAGATACATCTTGGAAGACTTATAATCTGAAGGATTCATTTTCTCGAGCATCTCCCCTTGGTCTGTTTAGGTGTTATTTGCGAAAAAGGATAACGGATCCCTGTGTTTGTACATTGACTATCAAAAGTTTAATAAGGTAACAATCCTGAAAACATATCCTTTCCCCGAATATATGACTTGTTCGATCATTTGAATGGGTAATAGTGGAATTATAAAATATAATTGTGATTGGGATATCATCAATTATGGGTGAATGAGGCAGATATCCCAAAGACAGCCTTTCGAAGAAGGTATGGCCATTTCAAGTACTTGGTCATGCCCTTTGGATTATCAAATGTAATAGTGGTATTTATGGCACTCATGAATAGTGTGTTCCATCAGTTTCTTGATTATTTTGTTGAGGTATTTGTAGATGAAATCCAAGTTTATTCAGTATCTTAGGAGAAACATGAGCATCACATGTGGATCATTCTGGGAACTTTTTGAGGGAATCACCTTTATAAATAGTTGTCCAACTGTACTTTTTTATCAAGGATGTGAAATTTATGGGGTATATGGTCTCAGAGCTTGGGGTTTCGGTGTAACATGAAGAGATCAATGCGGTTATGTGATGGGAGCCATTGAAGAATGTGTTCAAGATCGGGAGTTTCCTTGGCCTTCCAGGTTATTAAAGATAGTTTGTTCGATAATTCTCTTAGCATGCTTTTTCGATTATAGTTCTCACCCAGAAATGGATGAAGTTTTTCTGGGGCCCAGAATGTCGGGAATCCTTTAAAAAGAAAAATAGGCTGTTGACTACCACCAACGTTCTAATTTTATTAGAGGAAATAAAGGGGTATGTGGTGTATTGTGATTCTTCTATTAAGGGTCTCTGGTGATTTCTTATGCAGTATGATCATGTTGTGCAATATTTCAATCAATAACTCCAACCAACTGAAAGGAATTACACAACACAAAACCTAGATTTAGCAGCTATGATTCATTCATTGAAGACTTGGCATCACTATCTCTATGGGGAGAAGTTTGTGGTATTCTCTGATCACAAAATCTTTACCAGTATCTTCTCACAAAAGGAACTCAACTTGAGGAAGCATCTTTGGATCGAGTACTTGTAGGGGTCCAACTTTGACACTGTCTATACCCCAAGCAAGGGAAATGTTGTTGTCAACGCCTTAAAAAGAAGAGTCCCAGTACAAGAATTGAGTAATTATAGTGATCAGTGGACTCTAATGGAACATTTTTCTCAGATTCATGTGGGGAACAAAGAGATCAATGGGGGCGCATTCTTGGAAATATTTCAGTTTATTCTTTCTCTGGTGGAAATAATTTAAAGGGAACAGCCTAGTGATGAGAATTTTTAGTGGTAAATGCAGTTTCTTCATGCTGGGGATACGTCTTCTAATTTGTCTTTGTCTCATTAGGGTGTCATATTCTTCAAGGGTCGTTCAGTAGTGTTGTTATATATACGAAAGGTGGGGATTCAGGATAGCCCCGAGTCTAAGTGGCATGTCTATCTGGTTTGTAAAAAGATGTATTATGATGTATTTCTGATGTTTTGGTGGCCTGGTATAAGATGATACATCACGAACTTCATGTTGAGATGCTACACATGCCATCAGGTGAAATCATAGCTTCAATGGACCTCTAGTTTTCTCCAGCCATTACTCATTCCTACCTAGAAGGGGGAAGAGGTCCCCATGGACATCCGGTTTTCTTGCTTCATACACCTCGATGAAATAATTTCATTTGGGTTGTAATTTATCATTTGAAAAAATCATCCCAGTTCATTCTAATCAGATATATAGCTAAAGAGGATGAGTTGGTATGTTTTTATCTTTAAGAGGTTGTAAGACTCCATGATGTGAAATCAGTTGTTGTCCCATATAGAGAACCATGTTTAACATCACAGTTTTGTGAAGGCCTTCATAAGGCCTTGGGGACTCAGTTTAAGATGAGCACAACATACCATCCAAAAATGGATGGTCAGACAGAGCGAGTGAATAAAATTTTGGAGGAAATTCTTTGTGCAAGTGTTCTAGACATTGGAGGTTCATGGGATATCCATTTGTGATTGGATGAGTTTTCTTATAATAACAGTTACCAATATTCAATTTGAATGGATCCTTTTGAGGCTCTCTTTGGTCGGTCTTGTCTCCCCCCCCTGAGCTTTCCAAGGTATGTGAGACCTCACTACTGGGGCTGAGTTTGGTGCATGAGACATCTGAGAAGCTCAAGTTTATAAGGAAGTGCTTACTGAAAACTTGGAGTTTCCTTATATCATATACTGACAAGAGGCGTCGATACCTATTGTTATCTATGGGAGATAGGGTATTCATGAAGGTGGCCCCTTGTCTTGTACATCATAGATTGTGAATGAAAGGGAAGCTGACACTATGGTATGCCAGACCTTTTTAGATCGTCGAGTCGATTGTCAAGGTGGCATAATGGTTGGCCTTACCTTGTCAGCTAACATACATCCATGACGTCTTCTATGTCTCACAGTTCAAGAAATACATCCTAGAACCATCCCATAAACTGAATTGGGAGGAGTTTTATATAGAGCCTAATTTATCTATTTTCGATTAACCAGTGAGAATAGTGGTCTTCCAAGAAAAGGGTTTTTGGGGAATGTCTATTACACTAGTCTGGGTTTATTGGCATCATGGGAATGATACACATGATACTTGAGAGCGAATGTTGGGTTTGAGAAAGAGTACATATTCTTGTTTTCTAATCAAACATTAGGTTTACATTTTGATGTGGAATGTTTTTAATGGTGGAGATAATTGTCACATATATGACATGTTTTGGTCCAAACTGTGATCCCATTTTCTGATTTAAAAAATAATTTTTTTTCTTTTATAACTATTTATTTTTATAAATTTTTACACATATTCCACGTCCAAAATGGCCTACCTTGACCTATTAACAAATCCCTATGAATTTTTATCCTTTATGAATACATAATATTGGTTATGAAAAATTTATTACAATATAATCATAGATATAGTAAGTCTTATGTATGCATGAGTAATATTTTTCTACTTCAAACTGAGTCAGGGAAAGAATGTGAGCCTAATTTTTCATTTATAAAATGGTTAAAATTTCATTAATATAAGATTATATCTTAAATAAACCTATATATATCATCCATGCGATTCTGTGATGAAAAACAATCACATCACTTCGTGGAGGTGGTAATCCACCCGTACGTAAGAACAATGTTATAATTTTTTCAATCATTCGAATGTTACGTGAAAAGACGATATAGAATCGTTATTAAGTCATAATAATGTCATTAATAAAATATATACAAATTAATTCCATCATTATAATTATTCTTGATATGAGGTTATTGAAAACAAATTAAATCAGTTTGCAAGGTAGTAGTCCTCTGTACACATGAATGATGGTTTCATTTCCATTATGATGGAAGAGGATATGGATATAGGTTTTGAAATTGACATAATAAAATATCAGTATATTAATGATATAAATTTTATTATTTCAATATAGTTCAATTATATCTTAAGGAGTTGTAGGAGTAAATAAACCTAAAACATTCTATTTAAATATATATCCCCTCTTAGAACAACCTTCTTTATTTGGTACCTTAAGCCCTATAAGGTTGGTATTATGACATTAGTAAGACCTATATAACTTGTTAATGGATTTCAGATATTTATTATGATTGGTATTGGATATAAATATGTCTCTTTAAGTGTGGGGAGAAGAGAATGGGGGTTTTCCTTATATAAGTGATGGGAGGGGTACTTTAGGAAATACATAGAATAATATAATATAATATGTGTCTAAATCTTGAAAAATGGATCAAAAAATTAAATTTATTACAATATAAATATTATATTGTAATAATATAATCTGAAAATAAATTTTTTTCATGTTTATATATCATTTAAATCATTATCTTTTGGATTAACCCTTCTATTATCAATTTTTAACCATAACCATGGTAACATGTTTTTCAATATAAAAGGGATAAAAATTTTCATATTGTTTAAAATTAGTTCAAAAATATCTAATAAATGATATTTCTTTCCATTTATCATCTGACTTGACCTCTTATAAAATATTTATAATTTTTAAAAAATTTAATAAATGATATTTAACATATAATACAATTGATGTCATTTTAAGAACTATTCAAATAAGTTTACATTGATAACTAAGTGAGAGCAATTATATAAGAATATAATCCATTTAGACATAAATAATATATTTTTATTAAATACAAAATTCATGTTAGACTATTAGTTATGCAAAACATATTAATTTTAATTTTTTAATTCATTTACATTAATTTTTTACATCTTGCACATGTAGTATGTTGGCATTTCTTAATCATTTAAGAAAATAATTTCATTATAAAAAATTAAAAAATTACCATATCACAAATAATTTCATTGTTCCCAAAATAACCAATAATATTCATTCAAAACATACTTTTATCCTAATGATAATTTATAATTGAAACTTATTAGAAAGAAGTAACATTTTTTATGTTTGAAAAATTAAAATAATTTATAAGTCATATTCAAAAAAATGACATGGATTTTCCATAACATTGATTATTGTATGGGTATGTTTAAAAATAACACATACAATTGATTAAAGGCAAGTTATATAGTCATTTTTCGTCCTTATTGTCTTATATTGAAACATAATTACCAAAGTAACCCTTATCGAGGTGATAATTATTTAAAACAGTTTCTATTCATAATGATCAAACATAAAAGGCAATTGTCATGAATTGTCCTGGAATGTCATCCAACCTGAAATCCAACCTAACATGTGACATGGAACAAAGGGAATTTTTGATCCCCACAGGCTCGAAACTAGTGCATGAGAATCAAATATCACAATTGGGAATGATTTCACCGATACCATTCAACCATGAACATCCACATAAACAACACCTCATAACATAAGAAATATCTATAACCAAAAGGTATGAAATTAATATGGGTTAAACTTATTACAAATTCAACCAAAAACCAAAATACTAAAATGTGGAGGGGTACTAACTACACAACCCAACCTCCATGTGATAAGAAGGCCAAAACCCTCCTAAAACCTTCTCCAAAACCTGCAAGAAGAGTAAAACAAGAAACGAGATCTACCTTCATCTCCAGCAATCATATTGGATTTACCTATGTCAATCCTAAAATGGCTTACATATACCTGATGGTGTACGTAGGGTGTGAGAAAATGGATAGTAGGATACCAACCAAAAATATTACATGCTAAAACAATATAAGAAAAATAAACATTATAGTTGTATGAAAATTATTGGAAACCCTTTTAGTAAAACATTTCTATGTGGAAGTTTTCAAGGGAAGGAACAGACCGAAATTTTTTTAAGGATTCAACTTGATGCAATCATGACTGGAAAACATAAAAAAATGTAAATTCTGTCATATTTCGATAGTAATAAAAACATCACAATAGAAAAATTAGATCTTCTTAAAGGCTCTAGAAATAGTGGGACCCTAAGAAACTCATATCATGGTGATATGATATAGAAACTATGACCACTAAATCCTCCTACATGATCCACTAGATAGAAATCCATACAAATTGAATGTTCTCTCTAAATATCATCATGGTTTAGTGAGGGTCGTAGAGTCGATCCTACTAGACCGAATCGATCCTTGTCTCTACTAATCCATTATGTATAATAGTCATAGTACTCCCACTTAGATAACTAGGATTCCTATTAGGATAAATTTTCCACTTCTCATGTCACAAGAACCATCACTTAAACTTTCATATAAACTTCTATAGTGAACACATTGAGATAAGACATCACTTTCACAAAAACTCTTCCAACATTAAAGAAACCCAATACAAACAACCATTTTCAATAGGAAAACCATTTTCAAACCCCTTTACATAATAATATATGCCTAATGTTAGAAAAATCTAGGAAAACAAACCACTTTCAATTGGAAAATAAAATTTTCTCTTATACGTACCACAATAACATTTTAAAACATGATTATTATCATGCACACAATCCATAAAATAGATTTAAAAAAATTCAAAGAATAAAAAAACATCTAATAATGATAAATCATGAAATCCCCTACCTCAAGCTGAGAAATTTCTAGAATCCAGTTGAAAAACAAACCTCATCAAAAGGGGACCCTATAAAAGAAAATTTCATACTGTTACCTGATGATTTAACCTAGAAAATAAATATTTAACCTTTATTAGGTCAAAAATTCCATTTGATAAGTAATAACACAAAGTCTATTTAATGAGTAACCATGTATATGGAAGAAAACAAGATATTATGGACTTATTGGGATTTTAATGAAGAATACACACAAAAAAATCCCATTATTTGGGGATCCAATGGATCCAAGAGGACAGGGAGAGGTGAATAGGGATATAAATCCTATGTGGGGGAAGATATGTGTGGATTTGGGTTAAAATATAGGATGGTGAAAGTAAAAAATTCCCTATTTTTAATGAGAAGGAAAGGCTGCATAGTTTTTAGGCATGTTTTTTCAAAACATACAAAAATGGGTGTCCCACCCTATCCAGAGAGGAAAGAGGCAGCATTGTGTCTATGGAAGGTAATGTGCCTTTTTGGTCAACCATGAACCTTAAAAAAACCAATGTTCTAGGTGAATGGTTGGACACTCATGGGTGCGGTAGGCCATGTGGCCTGGAGAGTTCCATTTTCTAGGGAACACAATCTTTTCATGAATTGTGTATGATTTCTACTAATTGGGAACCAACCTTGTGCGACATGATATTGGGTCCAATAACTTTATCATTCATCATATACACTCAATAAATCTAAATAACCAAGATAATAAAAAAAATTAATAAATATACCTGAAAAAGAAATCTCATATGTGAGAATTCTCACCACCATGAAATCCCCCCACCCTAGAAATTCATTCCAATGTCTTATAAGAGAACAAGAACAAGTAATACTCATCAACTCAATACATAAACTCCCATATATGATTTTAATCATTAATTCACTCCATGAAACCCAATAAAATGGTATGCACTTCCCATAAATCAATTTCTCTTGGGAATCCACAGTCATCAATGGTCACTCAAAAATAGAAAAATTTGAATCAATCTCCAATTCTTCTGAGTTCAACACATTTGTTGGATCAATATTATAATTCTTAAACTATGAGACACTGAAGAATCATGAATTAATGTCATCTAAGATGGAAAATATACATGATATTCCACCTTACAATCTCATTCAATAATATCAAAAGGTATGACATACCTCAGCATCATCATTCCTTTGTTACCAAGATGAGAGTGACCCAAGTGAGGGTACACATTCAAAAACACTGAATCAATAACAGTGAATTAAAATTGTCACCTTCATTGATCATATTAATATGTGTATTATCTATTCACCATAAAAACCCATTCCCTGATCAACTGGACTTTATTAGATGTCTCATGCACAAGACTCAGTCTCAATAATGTGTTCTCGCCAACCTCTACCAAGCACAAGGGTGACTGACATGACCTACCACAGAGAACCTAAAAATGAACCATTAATATGAATAATTGGTAACTAATGTTATTTGAAAACTCATCCATTCCTAAATGGATATCCCATGGGGCTCCTAAATCTAACAAACATATCTAGATCATGTGTTCCAAAATATAATTCCCCCACTTCGTCTGGACATTCTTTTGAGGATGGTATTCCATACTCAACTGAACCTATGAACCCATTGCCTTCTGAATTCCCCAAAAAAAACTAAGAGGTAATGTAGGGGTACCTGTATTAAATGATATTTGATGACATTCCATGAATCCTCATCATCTATTGAATGTAAAACATACGCAATTCATCCACCTTCGATGAATCAATGATCAAAATGTAGTTGGATGATTTGGTATGATATTCAATCACTTCCGAAATTGAATTCCTCTATTGGGGTGTTTGAGGTAATCAAATATAATAAATCTATTGAGACCTAATCCCACATAATGATAGGAATGGGTATTAGTTGATGAAAACCAGAGGGTCATTGATTCTATACATTAACCCACTGACAAACATAACACTTGTAAATGATGGAAGCTATATCCCACCGTATACCCCTCCACCAATACCGACAATGTGCATCATAGAATATCTTGGTGGCCCCAATAAGTACCGACCATTGATACTGGTGGCTATCCTACATCACCCCACTCAAAAACAATAATCAAAATACCAGAAAACCCTTGACGAAAACAAATACATATAAAGGCAATGACTAATCACTAGGCACCTTCCCACCATTAAAGGACTGCATAGAATTTTGGAACAACCCATTTCTTGATATATCATCTTTGATAAACTCTAATAGGCGGTTTTAGTTGAATACTAGCCTATAATGCAGCACCACTATGTTTCTTTGTCAACAGATGCATATAGGAAACAATACCCATCAAATTTAATTCATTACTGGACTCCTTTAGAGATTTCACCACACTTTACTACTCAAGGAATATACTTCAAAATTAACTTTTTTAGGTGTGTTGATGATCTCAAAATTGACCACCCCCCCCCCCAAATTTTTATTCAACCGAATGGTGTTGCACCATATTCAGATCCATTTTGGAGAATATGTTGGCAAAGATCTTATAATCATAATTTTCCAAAAACTTCTCCCTAAAAAGTTAATGTCACCGTGTATATAAGGAATGCATCACTGACTCGAATTAAAAGTCATGGGTTGGATAATTATTTTCATGTGGTCATAGTTGGAGGGATCCATATGCCACCACATTCTCATCCATCATCAATAAAAACCAAAGACCCATACCTGAGGCATCATTATAGACCATGTAACCCATAATATATTCTATTAAGAAAAAAATACAGACTATGGTCATCCTCCACATAATATTCTAAAAGGATGTCTGACAATCTAGGCTCCACCCGATCATTACCCCCATTTATGTATGTGTACTCAACGAAGAAGAAATGAAGAAAATGTCTAACAAATATAGTATAATAACATACAAGGCCCCAAAATATTCTTATATAAAAAAATTTATTTGGATTCTCCCATGAATTCATGGATTCTATCTTCTCCACGTCCACTAGAACCCCTTGTTTCGAGATCACATGGCCAAGAAACTTCACATCCATAATTCACAAGGTTCACATAGAGAACATTTCATAGAGGAGATGATCATGATGAGTGGTCAAAATGATCCTAAAATTTTGTTTGTTCTCCTCCTCAGACCCACTGTAGACCAAGATGTCATCCAAATATAATACGATAAATGAATCGAGGTATTATCGGAACACCCTATTCATGAGAACCATGAAACAAACTGGAGCATTTTTTAACCTGAAAGGCATGAAAAAATACTCGAAGTGGTCATACCAACTTCTAAATGTTGTATTAGGAACTTCCACCACTCTGGATTTGACTTGATGATAACCAAAAAAAAATCAATCATGAAGGAGCACTATTCACCCATGACCTGATAAAAAAATTCATCATTTCAGGGAGAGGGTTATTTTTTTTGAATGTTACCTTATTCAACTTCTAGTAATGGATACACAAATGGAGTGATCAGTCATCCTTCATTACAAATAGAAATAGAGAGATCCAAAGTGAGACCCTCAAGAAGATTAATCCTTTTGATTCAGAATTATCTAGTTGTATCTTTAATTCCTTCAGTTTATTGGGGGACATATAATATGATGGATGGGATATTGGTTGTGTATCTAATGAAAAATTGATAGTTAACTCCACATACTAATCTGGAGAAAAAATTGATAAATCATTTCAAAAAGTCATTAGGAAGTCATCAACCATTATATTTAATCCTATATCAGTACAGCTATCATCGTCGTCCAGCATGAGTGGAGAAATCTAAAAAAACAAGACTACCCAACTCAGTAAGTAGAGGTATGCCTGTCTTGACATTGCATCCCATTCACCCTATAAGATATACATACTCCCATTAAGTTCTACAAAACACACTTTTCAAGGATAGAAATCGATGTGTACCTCAAAATACAACCTCTAATCCATTCAATGGACTATGTCAAATAGGTCCATTTCTAAAACTAGTAAATCTCAATCCATCTTGACCACTAAAAAAGTGACGGCGCAAGATGGACACCTAAATCCTTGATCTCTATTATTACCATGAATTTTCACAAAATCCATCATATCAGGCATAAGATTAGTTGGTAATTTCAACACATTCAAAATATGGGATGAAATAAACGAATTATGATCACCTGTATCAAATATAACAACAGCCAAGGAAGGTATTGTAATAATCAAACATAGAACAATTATAGATCATGCATATGATTCTATTGGCACGTGATTTATAGAATTAAGAGGCCTCAAATAGGTTTGAGGCTTGTAATGACCATGAATTAAGCTGAATCAAACTAGAAGAAGATCCATACATACCACCATGACCACCAAATCAAGATCCCATTTTCATAGATGGGTCTAACTAGGCTAACATTCCCCTCCAGTCTGAAGAAGCTACACAACCTAATAAGGATGTGTATCTAGGAAAAAATAACTAAAAGTTACGCATAACTACACACTAATGGCATGGACAAGGTATAGATAATCACATTGACCGCACATGTCCAATATTCCCACACTGATGGAATATAACTGATCCAACAACTGAAGTTGAACAAGATGTCGGTTGGGAAGGATGGCCTGAACTACCACCTCCCCTCCACTCCTACTCATCTCACTTCCTCTTCTTCTCAAACGATATACCATTTCACTAACCCACTATTAAACCTACTCTAGGAAAACCAAACTATCCACTATTATTGATCTCTACCATCAAGGAATGATCAACCACCTCATCATTCATATTAAATTTAAACAATAAAAAATGGGAGAATACCAACAAAGTCTGATCCCCCTAATGGAGATCTAAAAACTCTCTAGTCGTAGTGAAGGACAAGGTCTCAGGGAAATACTGATGATTGAAGACAACCTTGAACTCCTTCTAACCCATCGTCTAATTCTTCTCAGTCTAAAAAACTAGACCCTGCCACCTCTGACAATGACTTCCCAACAAGAACAACTCACATTTCACTTTGACTGCCTCAGGAGTGTCATGAAACCCAAAAACCCTCCCTATAATTTAAATCTAATCCTCTTATTCTGGGGGATTCATTCAACCCCTAATGGAAGGAGGATTATTCTTGGGAAACTTATAAGCTTTGCCTACTTTGGGACCGAGTTCAGTTTCCCTTACTTGAGTAAGACCAAGGACTTCTCCCAGACACAAATACTAGATAGCCCTAGTCACTACTTCCACTAGTCTCTGATCAATTTGTTAGGGAGAAATATCATTGGCCTCTTATGAAGGATTCACAAGATGTCTCTAAGGAGGCATATTTCCATAACAATTCAGAAACACAAGGAAAACCATTAACAAACCATTCTAAAAAATTTCAGCAACAATAAAAAAAAACATTTCCATAAATCAAATAAATATCATATTAAACACAAAAAACTCCCACCCACTTAAAATACAGTTGGTTTTAATGAATAGTATGCATCATATAAGTCTCAGATGGAGGAGAAGAAAACCCAAGTACCAAAATCCCATGGTGACTTAAGATCTATCATAAGTTGTGTTGTACCAAAACCCCACACGAAACTAGAACATCTACCCCGAATAGTCCATGATCATGTCTATCCAAATAATCCCAAATATCTTGACCCATATAAACAGTGAAAAATTTCTCGGATAAAATTTTTTCATGAACCATCAAGGGATGTCATCCAATCTGATACCCAACCCAACCCGTGACATAGCCTAAATGGTGTTCCTGATCCCCATGGTCTGGAAACTACATCATGAGCATAAAACATCACTATTTGGATTTATTTTACTTATAACATTCATTGATAAAAAACCATGTTAAAAACACCTAAAAACATAATCAATATTCATAAACATAAGAGATAATTTAGAATAAGCTTAAAAATTTACAACTTCAACCAAAAATCAAAATACTAATACGAGGAGAGGTACTGAGAGCACAACCTAACCTCTATACAAAAAGAGGTCCAATTCCCTCATACCAACTCTACCAACACCTGTAAGAAGGGGGACACTAGAAAATATATCTACCATCACAACTATGAAACATATGTCCTTTACCTATGGAAAACAAAAAAATTCTACATACACCTCAGGGTGTATGTACGGTGTGATCCATTCCAAGTAGGATACTAACAAAATAGATTACATTCCAAAACACTATAAGAAAAATAAACATAATAGTTGTATGAAAAATATTGGAAACACTTTTAGTAAAACAATTTTAATTGAACATTTTCATTGGAAGAAACATAAGGACAATATTTTAAAGAATGAATTTGAGTCAATCATTCTTTAAAAACATAATGAAAGGTAAATTCCACCATATTACAATGGTAATTAAAACTTTACAAGAGAATCATGTGTAATCCTTAAAGAACTATGAATAGTATGATCCAAGGAACCATCTGTCTTAGTTATATTGTATATCAACCATATCCCACAACGTCCTCATGCGTAAGAAACAAGATAGGAATCCATAAAAAGTTATAGTGGTCACCAATAATCATCATAGTTTATGTAGTGTTGTAGAATCAATACAATAAGAGGGAACCCAGCCTCATCCTTTCCAATCCATCAAGCGTTCTAGTTTTATTCAACCCACCTAGATGCCTAGGATTCCCTTTGTGCTCAATTTTATACTTATCATGCCACAAGAACCACCAATTACACATTCTCATTATCTACCATAGAGAACAAATACAAAAATTACACAACATTCACCAACACACTTCGTACATTTAAAACCACCAATAAAAAGAACCATTTTCAAATGGAAAGCCATTTTCAAAATCCTTTACATAAGAACACATTTAAAATGTTAGAAACATACCTGAAAGAACCATTTTTATTTTTAAAATAATATATCAGACCATGAACACACCAAAAACAATTGAAAACATGATTCCCACAACACATGAAATCCATAAAACACCTTTAGGTAGCAATGAAAGAATACCAAAATAATCCAATAATTCTTAAACAAGGAATCACTAACCTCAAGCTTCGAAAAATCCTGAATTTGGAGGGAAAATAGGACCACACCAAAAGGGGAAAATATAATGAAATGGCCATACCATAACCATCATTATTCAACACATAAAATCAATATATAATCCTTATTATGTTAACAAATCCACTGGAGAAAGAAAAACCTAAATAAGATGGATGGAGGATCCTAGAAAAGGAATAAATCAAGAGAAAAGTGAGTTACATGGAGTTTCAGGAAAAATACACACAAAAAACACCCATTATTTGGAGATAAAAGAGAGAAAAATGATTTGGATAGGTTCCAATGGCTGTAAATCCATAGTGGGGATGAAATTTGTGGATTTGGGTTAAAATCGGGGAAGGGAAAAGAAGGACATTCCATGTTTTTAAGAAACTAGAAAGGGCACATGTTTTTCACACATGGTTTTCCAAACCATTTGGAATCTTGTATACCTCTATATAAAAAGAGGAATTAGGCTTCATGGTTTTTGGTGGTGGGTGCATGCTAGTGAGGTCAACTGTGTGCCTCAAACAGACCCACTAGCCTTGGTGTAGGGCTAGCCGCACACCTGTCTAGCAAGTCATTTATCCTTGATACATCCACATTCTTGGGTTCACAGTCTCTCCAATGATGGTGTATTGTTTCCACTAACCAGGTAGTAACTGTTCTTCACTAGCTTCTAGGTCCACACACTACATACTACTCAAAAATCGTACGAGAAATCTAAGGATCCAAGGTATGTCCAAAATAAATTAGAAAAACACCTCAAAAAAAATCATGGATGTGTCAGGACTAATTTACCAAATTTTAACTTATATATTATAAATATGATATCCATTTTATGTAATTAAATTCATATAATTGGAATAATTTAATCTAAAATTAACCTCATAGAAAATGATGAAACCTTTTTTCAGAAAAAACTACTTTTAAAGAATAAAAATGTATTTATATCATATTAATGTATAATTTTTATTTGAATAAAATTTATTATATTATTTCAAATGAAAATTTTATGGTTAAATTTTAATAATAATTATAAATATAATGTGACTTTTTAAATACTTGAAACGAAATGACAGTTTTCAATAAAAACTGTATTTTTCACTATTCATTGAAAAATAAATCTTTTCCCTAAACTATCTAAAACTAATTCTAATATAATTTTGAAATATTATTTTAAAAATTATTTTCATTTATACATGTTAAAATTCTATAATTTTTAAATCATTCATTTAAATAAAATCATATAATGCATTAATATCGTATTTGATTAGAAGTAAATCCCTCTGATTTTAAAAATACAAAATTGAATATACCTATAATAAATATAATAATATATAATATAATTAATTATGTAAAATGATTTATATTAACATTACATTGGTTTTCATATTATTCCCCCTTTTTGAAATATCATCCCCGTTATTCTATCTCATATCTAATAGAATAGATTTAATTTTTTTTCAAAATCAATTCTATGAAATGGAAGATAAAAGATACTCACATGAAATGAAAAACTTAAATATTTAATAAATTATTATTTTTAGACACACATCATAAAAATTGAAAATAAAACAATTTTTTAATATAGTAAATTTAAATACAAAGATAATCTGGAATAGCACATAACTGGGTTTCAAAATAGAATAACTTTAACGGGTGGTGGAAATATGGACATAGTAGAAAATATTAATGAATAAATAATTCTAGAGAGTTACAAATAAGATTGATCATAATAAATTTAATTTAAATTATAAATTAAATTACCATAAAACCATAAATCAATGAGGTGTACATTGTTTGGGTACTGTAGTAGGTATTATAGTAGTTACTGTAGAAGGTATTGTTCGGTACTGTAACAGCTAGAACTATTCACCTTAGGCCATCGGTTTGGGCTTGGAGTCCTTATGGCTTTTAGGGCCCCAAATAATTTCGGTTAGTATGGATTTTGGGATACAATTAAGGCCTTTGAGCCACCTAAAAGCCTTCAAACAACATGAAGTTTCCCCAGACAGACTCGACAAAAAAGGAGTTTCCCCAGAAGAGGATTCAGAGTAGGTGCACTCACCAGAGTATAGCCAAATGGATTGTCAGAATGAGAGGGTATGTCTATGCCATTAGGACCAGCCAATGCTTGAATAGGAATCCTATTGAGACTTCCATATGAAGTTGGAGAGATACTATCACGATACAGATTCTGGGGAGGGGCATTTCCTTGTAGATAGTTTAGTTCAATTACCTAAGACATTTGGGTCATTTAATCTCCAAAGCCTACGGGCCCTGTAATCTCTGAGCCTACAGGACTTTTAATGGTTACCCATCATCCCTTTAAGTGGGGGGGGGTATCAAATAACAATAAAAATATGTCCTTCCGGCCATTTGATCAATGCGGTGTTAGAATGACCACCGATTCATCAAAAATATAGTTAATAGTTTTACATTTCTATTTAAAGATCCTTTTCCTAGAGTTGGAGAATTACTTTTAAATATATACTAAAAAAATAAGGAAATATTCATTATTTATAAGTATAATTTCATCCTTTAACAAATTTATATCAAAATATCATCTTTTCTCCAATATATGATTATTTAAGATGAATATTTTAGGCATGGAGCACTAAAATCTACTTCTAAAGGATCACATAATCCAAAAAAATGTTAACAATGTTATTCATTTTCTATTTATATACTAAACCAAACTAAAATGGTTGTCATAATTTCATTTAGTATCTAAAATGTATTAACAATCATATGAATAAATAATACATTTAACATCAAAAATTTTATAATAAATCAAAATTATTTTCTTATATTATTTGTAAAAATAAATAATCATTCATACAAATTATCATTAATAACATTAACATTAAATATTTTTTAACCTAATATTTTGTCTCATACCTTTCATTAAACATACCCAAAAAATTCATATAATTTTTCTAAAATAATTCTTCAAACTAAAGATAATGGTTACATATACCTCAATCCAATAAAATTTCTCCCAAAATACTATTATTCACCTTAAAATTATATCACATAAAACCTCAAAATAGGTGTTGATGAATTTTAAAATATGATCAATCAAAAAATTATAAACCTATAATTTTATCCATAACACTAAAATTAACCTCACATGAAAACATCATAATATCAAAATTTATCTAAAACCTCCTCTAATACCTACTTCTACAACCCTTAAACTTTACTCTCAGCTCTGATGTTGGAAACATAGTCTTCACATTTGTAGATTTATTATTGATAAATGTGGAACAAAGTTATCCTTATAAAACATATTCATTCATTCTGAAATATTAGATCACATACATTCTCTGGTAACAATTATTTTTATATTTTAAGGAATTTGGATGAACTCTTACATAACAATTTGGAAACATAAATAACTGGTTTATAAAAATCTACAATATCTCACAGAAAGTTCGACACATATACATAAATTGTTAGGAATGACATACATAAAACCTTTTTTCAGAAATTGGTGAAATAGAAAACATTATAAATGTGAGCTCAAATGATTAGTATCTTTAATCATAAGAATTAATAATTGAATTTCATTAGTGATCGAAAGATGGGCATGAGGATATGATAACATAATAAATGTTTATGAGCATAAAATAAGTTAACATATACCCATAAAAACATGGATAATGGTATAAATATTTATCATTATAAAAAATTCATATATGTCCATAATCATGAGCCATTTTAAAATAATCTTTGAGAAAAGAATACATTCGGAACATATAATATTAATAGAGAAAATGTGTTGTTATATTGTCTCATTTTCTTCATAGAACCATAAAAAGAACCTTTATATACAGGATAACATTACATGTTTAATACACATAATGACATTGATGTATCCTGTTAATTGGTTAACATTATTATCTCCTAGAAGTTACTAATACACATTCAAATCAATCCTCATTACCCAATTCATTGGAGGGAGATAATAGACCCACCCATAACATATTAGAAAACGAATCTGGAGGATATGGGATCATTTACCAATATAAATCTCATCAATAATTTTCATGAACCATATCTTGATAAAATCAATTATAATATTTCACTTTTGAACATAAAAATGTCCATTATTCTTTCATATATTGATTTAGTCATGGAAATGAAATGAGATCCACAAAAATATCATTGAAAAAATCATAATAAACCCCTAGAAATAATTAGTATAGTATCATTGTGTTATATCTCTTTTGGTTAATATATTTAAACAAGGGTCTTTTCTATTGGTGGATATAAATACTTTTAAACATATCATTAAAAACATTCTTAATGAAGATACATTTTCAACATTGATAATAAATTTTAAAAATTAAAGATTCATAAAATATTATGAAGATAATATTAATCGAATATAGCCTAGGACAATAATAAAGTATTATTGAAATAAAAAAATGGTCATGATGATGGGAAAATATTTTCAAGGCGTAAATGTTAAAAAAATATTCTTTCCAAACTTTTGAAAATACAGTCAAATGTTACTTATGTTGAAAAAATTATGAAATTTCATTTAAAAACATTTTTAATGATAGTAAAATAATATGTAAAATATCTTTAGAACGTCATATATTTTTTTATAAGAACATTCTTGAAATAATTTTAGAAAATAATTTTTTAGAATAGAAATATTCTCAGTCTAAAAAGAGATGCATGGTGTGTAACACAAACAAAATACATTATTGTTGTTTTTTTATTAAATAAAGAAATAAATGGGAACTAAACATCCTAAAACATTTATAACAAGATAATAAAATAATATATTTTGTTTTATAAATTATGATTATATGATATCCAGCAATTTAACCTTGAACATAAAAAATCTGGAAAAGAAATGAGATTATATCATAAAACTATTAAAGCTCTGTTAATATCAAAATAAAAATTCATTAAAATAAATAATATATTATGGATCTATAAATAAAATTAATTGCATAAAGTAATATTTCAAAATTAATTAATGTGGTAGTATTTTCTCCATTTAAATTTATCATTTTTTATGATCTGAAACATGTTTGAAGAAAATCATATTGAGAAAACAAAAATCCACAAAAAATACTGTAACCTTTAAAGTGATAATTAATACATGACATGAATATGTGAACATATGTAAATCCACATAAAACATTCTAAATAAAACAAATAATAATTTATATACCATTTCACACATAATAATTTGATAAAAAAATAAATGAATAAGAGATATAATGTGATGAAAAGAATATTGAGTTTGGAAACCTCTTAACACTTGGTAACATTCAAGTCAAATACCCGTAGATGAAATAATTTTATTTTCAATGTAAAATTTGAATGAATTTTAAAATATTCATTATATAACACATAAAATGGGAATTATACACATCATATAAAATAAATTAGGTGTATAACATTAAAATATGACTCAATGAAATGAAATTGAGATGAAATCCTTTACATTGAGTCCAGAATTTCAATGTATGTAATTTAACTCCTATATAATAAATTTATATAATTGTTTTTAATTGATAAAAAAATCTCCATTATTAATAAAATTTACATTAAAAATAGATTATTTATTACAATGTCATATTTATTTATTACTCATTTATGTCCACATCAGGAGTTTTGAGGATGTTTGGTTCATAAATTACAAATGACTTTGGTATGTTGAGCTGGGTGAAAAAGGTAATTTTTACATCATCTCTAGAGTAATAATAATGAAATAAAATAATTTTTTTCGAAATTAATAATAATTTTAAAAACAATCATGTTATATTAATGTAAAATTAATTATGTTACAATCCTTGAGACAATAAGTTGTATAAACTCATGTGTAACATTTTCATATTTCAAAGATCATGAGGGAAAGAAGTTAAATATCATTTTACCATTCAAAAATGATTATTATTTCATGAATATAATTTTATCTCTTTATAAACACTTATATATATCATCTTTGTGATGTAGTGAGGAAAAATGAATCACACCTCTTCTTTGAGATGGTAATCCACACGTACACACGAACTATGTTATAAATTTTTCAATCATTGTATAGGTAAGAAAATAGATGATATATTATCTATATAAAATTATAATTATGTCATAAATTTAATATATAATTATATATGTAAATATATTAATTCCATCATTATAACCAACCATTAGAGGGGGGTATGGAAAAACGATTACATCGGTTTGATGGGCGGTAGTTGGTCGTACACATGAACTATGGTTTAATTTATCATCTGAAGAAAGTTGAGATGGATATAGGATATGAAATTAACAAAATAAAATTTTATTGTATGTATGATATTTTTTTGTTAATATTTCATCATGGTTGAATAATATTTAAATAGGAATAAGAAGAAATAAAACAAAAACATTCGATTAAAATACATCCCACTTCTTAAAAAAAACATTTTTTCATAAACACATTATGCCCTATTAGGTTTCAATTTGTGAAAAATAAGGCATCTAGAACATGGTTAGGGATTTTACTAATGGATTTGGATTACTTTTTCAATAAAATGGATCTTTATTTATGTAGAATAAAGGATAGGGGGTTTCCGATATAAGTGAGGGGGGGGGGAAATTTTGAAAATAAATGAAATATTTAAATATAATATGTGTCTAAATCATGAAAATGGTTTAGATACTAAATTTTTTCATATATAAATATGATATAGTCTTAATATATTCTTCAAATAACATTTTTATTAGTTTATATTTAATTTTAAACCTCATCATTTGGATTAACCCTTTTGTTGGTCGTCTTTAACATTCAGAACAGTAAAAAAATGTCAACAAAAATGGTCCGTAAATTTACATCTATGTTAAAAATTCAATCATAATTGTATAAATATTATATTTCATGTAATTTATTGTAATGTCCCGGTTTCAATTACTGCCCAGAGATGCCCCATACCTGGTTAGTCACATGGCCTCAAGAACATTTCCCCAATTGTATAAGGTTGCCAACTAGCAATGAGGGCCTTGATAGTGATATTGGGGAAACTATACCCTCATTGGCAGAGTAATTCAGAGAAAAATAAATAGATAGCAATAGAAAAATCCGTAATTATACCATACAATAATAAAACAGTGGAAGAATAAAAGTAATGAAAAACTAATGAAATTATATAAATGATAAAAGAAACATATATATGGGAAAGAAACCAAAAAATTCCCAATTTTGGTATAAATTACTAAAATAATGAATAAGAAAACAAATAAACACCAGCACCATCCCATGCCTCATCCTTTTCCCATGCTCTCAAGTACTACAGAAATCATGTATATGAAGAAGGAGGGAACATTCCCTTATCTATACCTTTTGCAATATATTCTTTCTGGGCATAGAAGTATGACCCAGACAGTGTGTGAGACAAATCCCAGTAGACAACCACCCAATTATTTGTGCCTAACAGTCAATGAATATATATGGAAGACAATATGCAAAATGAAGTAGTTAACAAGGAAGTACTCAAATTTAATCAATACTACAATTTCTATTGCATTCATTATCATATATCAAATAAGAAACTATTAAAAAGAATGTATGCCTATAAGAAGTACACACAGCCTAACCCCTCTGTTTCAACCAACAATCAAAAGTTTCCCTCTTGTAAGTACTCACAGTCTAACCACTCTAATTCATTTTTAGCAAAGACACATTGACGAAGTAGTCACTGTCAATTCTCCCTTGTGCTCTTTTATAAGTAAAATATAGACAATATAGAGAATAACTCAATTTCCAATTCCCCCTATGGTGTCACAATGTAGAATAAAATACACTATTTGGGACAACTCACATCCATCCCTTTTATGGTCTTTCAACATGAAAAGTAAACAGACACTCTAGAGAAGCCCTCAACATCCATTCTCCCTATGGTCTACTACACTAGGTTACCATAGCCCTGTGTAAGTCAATTGTGAACAAAAGGTATATGGAATCCAATGTAATCCTCATGAACTACTTGGCTAAATATTCTACAACATATCACAACATGTTAGATAAAATAAATCTATCCTAAAAATACTATGCATGGAAAACAAAAAAGCCTAATAGGAAAATCTAGACCAAATGGTAAATATCAAAAAAAACATGGGAGACACATCCATATCAAGGTAAATAACCATATTTAAAATCATATATCTTCTACTCACACCTACAAGGCATGGCTAGAAATAATAGGGCTAAAAAACATAAACACGCATCTCCCCGAACAAGGGTATTTTGATCTCTTCCACAAATAACTCAAAGAAATACTACAAAAAGGAAAAAATCTACTAACTCAAGATTGTATGATCGATATATGTGATCCTCAGGCCTTGAATCACACTAGAACTCCATATATATAAAAAAAATGAAAATTTTCAACCAATAATATCTCACCAAAGAGGGGAAATCAGGAAATGGAGCTCTAGTGGAAGGAAAAAAACAACCGATGTGATTCCAACGCAACCAAGTGAGTTTGATTCTGAGAACTGATGGTGAGTCGAGGGCTCAGAGAAGAATCACTAGCCTCAATTGGTCCTAGATGAGATGGGCTGAGAAGGAGGGGTTTCATCCAATTAGATGAAACCCTAGTCTGATATAAAAATTAAAAATAAAAGTACATAAATTGACATTTAAAAGTACACATTGTGTATTTTCCTTTACTGGTCCCTATATTAGGTGGACTCTAGGTCACCCCACATGGCCATATACTCAGCCGTTACACGGCCAGTACATGATCACCCACAGAAACATGCTATACAGCGTGTACTTATAATTATATGGTGTGTACCCCTAAAATATCATGAAACACCATTTTATCTCAAAAAAACAACTAGAAAAGAAATATATTCCAGAGAATAATATTTTTGTTCTTAAAAACATCATCCCTTAATGAAATTATTCCTCAAATTTCCTTAGCAAGACGACATAGAATAAGAAACCACAAACAGCTCTGGCCACTGCGATCGTACCTCACCCTCCCTCTCTCAATCTCATCATGTACTCTCTTGTGCTTCATTATCACCCATAGTAGAGGAACATACCGACCATGAATAAATTTCACATTGCGACCAACAATCCATATAGGATGCTTCACGAACATTGCATCCACCTACAACTCAAACTTTTTGGGTTGAAAGGCATGAGATAGGTCTGAGAAGTAACATTGTATCTAAAAAACGTGGAAAATGCCATTCATTTCCCGATAAATCTGAGGTAACTATATCTGATAGGAAATTGGGCTAACGCTCTCCAAAAACTCAAATGGTCCAACTGATCTCGGTGAAAGATTTCTTTGTCCCCTAATCCCTTCAAGTCCCAACCTCGGTGTGACATACAAGAAAAGCTGGTATCCAACCTCGAACTCTATAGGTCATCTTCGTTGATCAATATTAGAATTCTATTCATACTGTGTAGTATCCATCCTCTTCTGAATCAACTCTATCTATTATGTGCTCTCTTAGACAAGAGAAGGTCTCAGCATAGTTGTCTCTCCTGCTTCGAACCAATATAAGGGTAATCGTCAATACCTACCATAAAAAGCCTCATATGGTGCCATATGAATAGTTTCTTGAAAGCTATTAATGTAGGGAAACTCCACAATAGTTATGTACTTCTCCCAAGAACCTCAAAAATCTTGGACACTTGCCGAACCATGTCCTCCAACACCTATATCATACGCTCAGACTTGCCATCAATCTGTGGATGGTAATCCATACAGAGAAGTACATGTGTTCACAAAGCCTTATATAGTCCCTTCTAGACCCGAGAAGTAAAACATACATCCATTTCTTAAACAAAGGAGCGTAGAACCCCATTTATATGTAAAATCTCTCTGAATTACAACCTTCTCAGCTCATCCACACTGAAGGTCTCCTTGACTGGAAAGAAGTGGGCAACCTTCATGATTCTATCAATGAAAACCTAAACTGTATCACTCCCACTGGAAACCTCAGTAAACCTACAATGAAGTCCATCACAACATCATTTTACTTTTACTCGGGAATGGGTAGATAAATTAAAATCCCTAATAGTTGTTGATGGTCTTCCTTCAGCTGCTACATGGTGGAACACCTCATGAAAAAACCATAAACATCTCACTTCATACCTGTCCACCAATACTGATGGTGTAAATCTCGATACATCATGGTGATGCCAGGATGAACTAACCAAACTGAAGAATGAATGCCCCACATTATCTCCTCATGTATGTCTGTTGACACCCATACGTGACAATGAAAATGCAAGATCTCATCCTCACATATGGTCCATCCAAGAATAGGGCCCTCTCCTGACTCACTTTCTCTTAAGACTAGGCTTTCTGAATCTGATAGCTTCATCATTCAAATTCGATCATGCAGAGTATAGGTAACATCTTCAGAAGAATGGATGTTCTTCCCCTATCTGTTATGCACCTCAAATTTAATCTCAATTAAATGATCCATAAGCTGCGACTCACTTCTAGCCTCTTGAACTACCTGTATCTATGTCCTCTGGCTCAACTCATCAGCTACTGTATTGCCTTTCTCAGGCATGTAGGCATGATCTATGATAAAGGAATAAAGGTACTCAGCCCACCTAGATTTCTCAAATTTAGATCACACTGAGTAAAGATGTACTTAAGACATTTATTGTTAGTGAAAACCACAAAATCCAGTCCAAAAAGATAATGTCTCCAATAGTTTAGAGCATTAAAAACTGTATCCAACTCAAGATCATATGTTAGGTAATTCATCTCATGTGGAATCAACTGCCGAGACTTGTATTCAACGACTCCGTCTCCCGACATAAGAACTGCTCCTAGCCGGATACCCGATGCATCATAGTAAACTAAATAAAATTTTCCTAGTTCTGGAAAAAATAGTATCGATGCTGAATTCACCCATACTTTCATCTCTCGAAAGGCTGACTCACAATAATCATACCACAAGTACCTCACACCATTCTTAGTCAGGTCTTTCAGTTGTGCTACTAATCATGATAAGTTCAGTATGAAATGTATTTAGTAACCAACTAGCACTAGAATAATTCATACCACAAAAACATTCTTCAGTTTCTCCCAGGATACTATTGCTCTCACTATCTCTGGGATTACCGACACACCTATCTCTGAGATAACATATCCCCTGAAGTTAATCTGGTAAATAAAAAATTGGCATTTTGAGTGCTTAGCATATATTTGTGGCTCTCTTAGTGTCCTAAAAAATATCACAAGATGTGTGGCATGGTCGTGTCAGTTGTGAGAGTACACAAAGATATCTTCCATGAAGACTGCCATAAAATAATCCTAGAATGGATGGAACACTCATTTCATCAGTGCCATAAAAACTATAGGCATGTTCCTAAGACCGAACGTCATAACCACATACTAATATAGACCATACCATCTCCGAAAGGGTGTAAGAGGAATATCTAATGGCCTAATGTGCAAATGATGATAACCAGATCTGATGACAATCTTTGAGAATGCCCAGCCTCCACGAAGCTAATCAAAGAGATCTTCTATACTTGTAAAAGGATATCGGTTCTTGAATTTAAACTGGTTCAACTTCCGATAATAGACTCAAAGTCAGAGGGTACTGTCTCCCTTCTTCGCAAACAGGATGAGAGAACCCCAAGGAAATGTACTGGGTCGGATGAAACCCTTTCCTTGAAACTCCTCTAACTACTTATTGAACTCTGGTAACACTGTTGTAGTTGTCCTATAAGGGGAAATAAACATTAGTGTCGCTCTATGAACAAACTCAGTAGAAAATTCTACCACTCACTCTAGAGGTAAACCTAAAAGGTCATCTGCAAAGACATCATTGAAATGACTGAACACTAGAGGAAATATTAATTGTGAATTCCACTCTTCATCTAGATATAGGCTAGAAATCGGGGTTATAACTCCTCTCATCTCACGATTCTTGGGTCTTTCTCTACTCACCTAGACATCCCATTCACAATTGTATAAAATAAAACCGCCCACTAGTGATGTGAAACTTAGCCTATGGTTATAACATCTGTAAAATTATCTGAAGGTAACTAAACAATCTATTCTGATAATGAAATCATAGCACATCATCTCTAAGGAATAATGGTCCCATAAGAAGTGACACCCCCAACCTCAATAGGGCTCACCTTGAACTATCGTACAGTAGTTGTTCTAGTTCCCAACAGAGTGTCCAACGTCAAGATATTAGTATGATAAAAGATACAGATCCCAAGGCTATCCACAATAGAAATAGATATAATGTTATGGTAATCCCCTATATTGAAGAGTGTAGAATCTAAAACTGAGGCAACTAGAATTGTACCTAGAAATATAGAGGGTTTAAGATCTTTCTTCTACTGGTTCATCTCCTCTGAAAATGTCTGGACTATACCGCGGCCCTCTGACCCTGCTTGACCACCCTAAGATAATCCACCATGAAGTCACTGAAATTCTATTTACTGGATACCACGACCAAGACCTCCACCATGGATTGAATGGCCGAAATAACTCCATTTCCCAAACTGGTGAGAAACTGGTGGGGTTTTATCTAAACACGGAGTCATAGAAGAACTCCTATCACTAGCTGTTGGTGAAAAGAACTGATAGAAACACTAAAGATGACCCATATTTCCACAAGATCGGCACTCCATTGGGTCTCTCAGGCAATGTGTCCTCGTATACCCGACCTTCCCACACTGTTAGCATTCCACTTGGCTACTTGATGTTGTATCTCTCCTACCCAGGTCTCCATGTATCGACTCTCTGCAACGCTTCCAATTATCAGCTGGAGAAGAACTAACTCAAGATTCTAAACCGCCCTAGCCCACCACTCCAAAATCCCTCAAATTGTGCTATGTGATTAGTGCCTGATTATCTATAGTGGTGATGAAAGTCAACCTGAAGATTTTCACCTATTATCATATGTTGTGCCTGAGACCATTTTCAAACTTCCTCACTAGGAATAACTCATCTCCCCTTGGAATGGGTGTAAAGTGTTGTAGGTCTATGAAGTGAGAAGAATAATCCTTAATAAAAAGTGTACCCTAATACAAAATCATGAACTCTCAGGCTCAGTCGGCCCTCATAGTCTCTTGGTAAAATTATTCATGAAGGCACACTTGAACTCATCCCAAGCCCTAACCTACTGGCGCCTAGCCTCTATGATCACATCCCACAATATCATGGTAGAATCTGAAAGCATATGAGAAGCGAGATTCACCCTCCTCTCTAGAGGCATCTCCAGATGCCCAAAGATTGACAACAAGGCTTCTAACCATAACTCTACAGCCTAATGTCCTCTTTCCACAGAGAAGGTGGGAGGATGTTGTTGCTAAAAGAACCATGTCAACTCTTCCATAGATGGGGCAGGATGTGGTACTCGCATGAAGGTCTGCATGAACCTCATGAATTCTTCTCAGAACTATGCTTCAAAACCTGCATTCGAGATAACGGCTTGTTCCAAGATTGGCACTACAAGATGATCGGTTGGTAGTCTCTGAACAACCATGTCTAGTGTCTGATCATATCCCTATAATTAAAGTACAACTGGAGGACGTCTCGGTGGCATGAATCTGCATGTTAAATCACACACATCAGTTCATGATTATAAAGGATTGGCACTTATATGTTTAAGAAGGAAATAAGATAATGAAAGCATTCAAGATTTCAAAAAGTTGGATACACAACGTGTATAACTCATACATGACATGTTAGATTAAGCCTTCACATGGGCATGTACTCCTGGAAACCCTAGTCATGTAACACACCATACACATGATGTGTTCTCCCCAGACACGGCATGTACTTCAATCGTGTTCTCCTACCCAATTTCTTCAACATGAATAACTCACACGGTTCATCAAGAGAAAGAATGCACAACGTGTTTGTGCCTAACATGGAGTGTACTAAAAAGAACTTCACCGACCCATGTTGTTAGTCACACGACCAGTTACACTGTTGGCTCTACATGGCATGTTTGTCCTAGACATGGCATGTACTAACTATCCATAATACACCCATGTCATTGGTCACACAGCTAGACACGTGGACTATACACACAACTTGTACATCTGGTACATGTTGATCAACAAGGCTGTAGGGCTTGGGTGTTTCCCAAGAGAAGTGGGGTGTCCTCATATGAATATGTAAAACTAGAAAATATAACTTAAAAATTCATTATGACCCGGTGGATTTTGGTTCATATTCTAATTTCCTAAAGTGTTTCAATCCTATGTAACTAAATTAAGGCTCTAAATGGCCTCTGTCATTCCTCCCCATATGTCAAATGGTGTCTTATAATAGAAAGGGTCTATAATCATTCAGTGGGGTAAATTTTTCCTCAATACAATAGTATAATATCAATATAAATAATTGAAATTAGATATAACCATATAGGTGAATGGTTAAATAGGATTATCTGACATGTTCTAATTAATAAGTATTTCTCATTCAATATCAATGATGTATTCATGTTAAACAGACAATGAGAAAAATAAAAACCTAGAAATAATTTAAAGATAAAAATATCAAATAATAAAATAATATTAATAATATTTAATTAAATCCAATTCTAAATAATAATAGTAAAAACCCATATATCTTCTGTAGAGATATTTCCATTATCTAGTCTTACAGTCATGAATTCTATTTGGGTAACAACGGAGGGTTGAGAAGTTTGTCCATAAAAATTAGTAGGCCACCACCAATGGTGTCTAAATCATATAAAATCAGTTTAAGAGTATATAATGATGTGAAATTAAGAAATAAATTGTGATATAATAATCAAGAAGTAAATATACTATTAACCCTCATGTAACATCATGTTACCAACTTTCAGGTTCTTTTTATCTCATGTCCTTGAACACATTTTTTTGGTGTTGTTCCTAGCCGTTTCTATAGATTTATGGATATTTTAAGAGTTTCATAATGTAATATTCCATGGATAATAGGGGTTAAAATGTGGATAGGTCAGATGTGATGGGGATTATCTGGCTATGGTGTATGGAGTTTTGGGGTTTTTTTCATTTTAGGAAAACGTGGGGTGTGGAGTGGATGTCACCTTTATGGAGGCTTAGGGTGTGGTTATAGGGCCTATAATGATTTAGGTAAGGCTACAACATGGATAGGATTTTCGATGTGGAGGTGGTTTTGGAGTATCTTCTTGTTTGGTGGGGGATCTATGGCATGGTTGATGGGTTACTCTATTTCCTTACACTGAGTAAATATGATCTAGATGAGGTCTCTCCATGTATTCCGGAGGCCAATTGGTCAGGGTTAACAGTGGTGTGGCCTCCTTCACTACACCATAGTCTACCCCTTTTTTAGATTTTCTATCCTGTGATATTGTGGTCAATATTATGGTCTTTGTTTCTAAACATATAAATATAGAACCCACATTTTATATTCCAAACTCCTCCAGCTCAAATCTTATTCAACCCTTTAGATTTTGGAGCCTCTCAGGAGAGGATTTTGGCATCTATAACCCCTTTCCTTCTGACATGGAAGTGTCTATGGTTTTTATTTATCTCCCTCCAACAAGAGTATATCTCATTTTTTTTTAAATTCTAGATATACCAACCAGGTTAAATACCCTAATAAGGGGTTGGATTATGAAAGATAAAAACAATTTCCCCTTCTATATATTATTTCATCATTAAACAAAACTATATTATCTCTCTTTCCCATAGTGTAGAACAAATGGATATTAATACATGAATATGACACACAAAAATATATTTTTTTCACCCTTATTGGGATACATCTATGGATAATACAATAGAAAATTTTTATGTATCAAATACACTATGGCATACTAATATTTTAGTGTTTGGAGTGGACTCAGTACCTCTCCTGGTTTACAACCATTCAATGTTTTAAAGCTCACTTCTCTCCCTAATAAAGTAAATTAAATAATACTCCAATATGATATTCTAAAAATAAGTTCTGGTTTGATTCAAATTTTTTGTGTTCATATAAAATCATGATTAATCAAAAAGATCAGAACCAGTTTTAGGAGAAAAATTACTTTGGAGTGTGTGTAACCCATATGAAAGGATTAATTACAAGATATATCCATGAGATAAATCCATGAGACCTATCTATGAGATTCAACTTTCAAACCCCTCTATAAGAACCCTCTATAAGACCCATACATGAGATATCTCCATGACCCTCCTCCGTGATACCCCTCTGTATGATACCTCTGTGAGACTCCACCATGATACTCATTCACAAGACCCCTCTATGAGACCCCGTGGTGTCATTATAGGAAAATAATTATTCATGGAAGCCCAATATGAAAAAACAAAACTTATTAGTTTTATATTACATGTATGGGTTATATCCACAGGGAGAGAGAGTAAATGCATTCAATTTATCTTGTTCTTTATTGAATATGTGATGTTTTACTGAATTATAGATTTGATATTTGATGTTTCACTGGAAGAGTATTTATTCCTTCAAGTTCCTTGAATAATTTATTTAATGGATAGAAAAATGTAAAATTTCTTTTGGAGATAAATGAAAAAATGCGTAGGGGCATTGTATTTTTAAGGTCGTCAATAAATTGAATTTCTTATCATGTTGTTTTGTTCATAATAACTTGTATCTCTATGTTTTGAATATAATGAAAAAACGATGATATGGTGTGGTTTTTTTGAATCAATAGTGACCAATTCCTTG
Source organism: Viscum album (assembly GCA_963277665.1). Lineage (NCBI taxonomy): Eukaryota > Viridiplantae > Streptophyta > Magnoliopsida > Santalales > Viscaceae > Viscum > Viscum album. Next base: position 1,055,344,001 of record OY728152.1, read on the forward strand.
GTCTGGAATTGTTTTCCTATTAATTTTATTACTTGTAGTGAATTTTGAGACTATAAGTGAACCCAATGATCTTGGGTGTAATTTGTCATAATTCCACTAAAGATCCACGGAAATTCCCTTCCTGGTCTAATATTTGGATTCTAGTGATTATTAACAGGATATTTAAATGGATTATGAGAGAAACATTAATAACACTAATTCAATAATTCAATTGATTAATAAGTAACAATAATCGTCCATATCCCCAACATAAGGGGGATTTATATACATATGGAGTATCTAAAGACGTACATAATCTTATTACATCAAATAAACATCACAGTAGCTTTGGATTAAAGATCGTCGGGAAGGTAGAGCTATAGAACCTCTTCTCTTATATTCCCACTTTCTCTTTCTCCCATTGTGTCTCTAGTTGTCCCCTTCTTTTGTGTCCAAATTGGGAAATCCTTCCATATTATATATATTATTTCAGATTACTTGGTATATACAATAAATTAAATGGCCTTTAGTCAGGTCAACTTGACTGGACTCCTCTTCCGTTGATGGTAGGGGATCTGCCACACCGAACATGACTTTAGAGGTGTCGACGGTTGGTTGTTGGGGGTACAGAGTGTCTTGCTACACCACATGGAATTCAATATCAACATCAGCCACAAACAGATTCTAGAAGAAAGGAAATAGTGTGTAATGTGAGGGACATGACAGGTGAATCTTGGCCAACAACATGGGAATGTACTTGGTCTGGTTGATCTGGGTATTGGGGTAATATTACATGGTGTGTGTAAGAAGTACATGCCATATATATGTGAACTCTTGTTCTGATCCTTCATGAAATTGTGATTTTTTTTAAAACATATAAAAATCATCATGATCACCTAATTAATGCATTTTATCTTCCAAACAACTTATATCTCGTAAAAAATTGTTTTAATTCTCAATAAAATATATGAAAATATATACACAAATAGGGCACATCAAACCCCCCCACACATATTCATTTTCATTCCCTCAGGAAAAACCTCAACACCAAATCAATAGATCCCATACTATAAAAAGGGAAGCATTGAACAAATAATAATTATAAATACTATATCTATAGGAGTGTATTTTAAAAGGCATAAAACATATTTCAATTCCAAATATATTCTAATCATTCATCCTGTATAATCCAATTAATTATTTTCTTTCTCTTTTATCATCATGTTTCTTCTTTTGATGAATAAACATGAAACTTTATTATTAACCTCACCAAATGATACTACACTCATCACTCATGATTATTTAATCATAGTTATTATAAATCTTAAGTATATTCGTTCTATCTATAGGATTTCATGTGTTCTCATTCTCCACTTTATAAGTCAAATCACAAAAATCATGAGGAATTTCAATAATGTTTAAATATTTATGAGGCTAAGGGTTGGTAGGTAATGTTGTGAGAAGTTATTTTAGAGGCTTGAAAAAGGGGGCTGAATTATTAAAAAACTGCATGATATTCAAAATAAATTTTACTAAAAATTCATCCCCAATCATGATCTATCAATGGGTATCATCACCATAATATTCCCTTACCAACATGGGTCTATAAACCATCAATAATGTTTCCCAAATGAATCTCATCCTTGTTTTAAAATTTTCAATGCTTTTTTATAGGGACCACCAAGAATATAATTAATAGTGGTTTTGGAACCCATCTTCCCAAATAAACTAGACACATTCTCCCCCACACAAAATTTCATGGTGGCTCACTAAAATGTGCCATGAATAACAAAAAACCCATCTCTAAATATCCAATAAAAAATCATTCACAATTATGAAAAAATTAGTGTAGGAACGGTAAATAGTCTTGTAATGTGGATTCCTATTAGAGTAGTTCATGGATTCTATGGGTTCTATGAAAATAAGATGTAGGGTAGGTCTCAATGTCAAAGGTTCTAAAAAACTATCGAATACCAGAATCATATTAATGTGATTAAAAAATATTCATGTTTTTAAGAGGAAGACTAGAATGTTATGTTATTTGTTCATATCCAAAGAATCACTCAAGATAGAGGGTATAAGAAAGAATATGTCAAACTAATTATAAATCCTATTGGGAATGTGGAAAAATAAAAGGTTAATCCAATCATGACATGAATACAAATGATTAGTCTAACAAATTTAAATGACTAAGAATTTATATCAAGAATAAAATAGTATCATCAATCATTTTAAAAATAAATTGAAAGTTAAAATAATCATTTAACTTTTAATATTAATTTTTATGTATTTATTGTTTATAATTATAATTAATCAAAATAATTCTACATTTTAAAATATTTTAACTATTAATGATGTATCCCGGATCAGTTGAATGGTAAAGACTAGTGTAGGCGTAGACTATCCCCCACACATAATATTTCACATGGTCCCCCAAGTGAAACACCAAAGAAGTGTAGACAATGTGGCGACACAGGGTCTGGTGGGGCTAGGTGACTTAGTGAAAGAAGTAAATCCAAACTAAAAATGAAAATGAAACTCCAAAATAAAATTCCCCTCATGGTGAATCAAAAATGACGGAATTCCATCTAAAGAATAGTTCCATGAAACCCTCCATGTTATCGAAGATAGATGAAAAAAAATAAAAAAAACATTATATATATACAAAATTAAATCACATGAATAGGACAATAGAGAGATATATAAATGAAAAAACCAAAAACTAGTCATTGGGTCACCTTAAAAGAGGCTTCATTGGAAAGAAGAGGATCCAATAGAGGGGGTTCATCGATAATGGAAACTGAAGGCACCTACTTTGTGTGCTATATGGAATGTGATGCTAGAACATCCATCATGGTAGCAGGATGAACATTACCTAGAGGCTCGGGCTTGATGAATAGATTTGATGGCGAAGCATTAAAAACTAACACAACTATAGTGAAAGGAGCATCTGAGCCAGTAGTGGATAGTAGAATCGAATCATTGGTTAGTGTAGTTAATGGTGGTGGTGATGCAGATAGCTGAGGAGAGGATAGAGGATCAGGAGCTAGGAGAAACTGAAGACAGTGATGCAGAAGGAGAAGTCCCAACATATGCTCAAGAGAAATTTGGAACTGTAGGATGGTAGAGTTCTTGTGCTCAAAGAGATCCAGATAGAGAACCATCATGACTAGGCAGAGACTAATTGGGAGATCGTTCGAGGGTTTAAGTGGATGTGTGAATGTGGAGGGCACATAAGAAGGAATGGTGGAAGAAGATGGAATAGAGGAAGAAGTGGGATGGGGTGGGGAATGAAAATCCGCTGGTGTTTCGGGTGGTAACTGTTCAAAAACACCAGTGGGAGTAGTTGGGTCATCTCTATCCCTTACTAGTGATGGGGAATCCTTCATGAGCACATAGCCATCGACCCAACAGTCGACCATCCCCATGTGAATATTCATGAGGATGTTGAGATGTTTAGGAGTGACTAAGGGGTCGTGATGAAGATATGGATTATAAAACACCATGTGGTTTTCCATGTGGGTGGAATAGAAGGCTCTGTTTAGGATTTCCTGATGGCTAGGAATCATGGCATAGAAATAGGTTGCCGCATGATAGGGTAGGACATGGTAATCATGTTGGATGACATAGGTGAGAATATTCATGTCTCACCCAGACATGACACCTATATCCTCATGGTGGGGAAATGGATGATGCTGAATCACTGATGGAGGAAACAACAGGGGGGAATATAGAGCATTATCTTATAAAATGTTGGGGTGTACCTGTGGTCAGGCCTAGCAAGCTCCCGCCACATTGTGATGAGGTCATAGTTCTCATGGTGGATAAGGTTTTGAGATAAGAGGTGGGGTAGAAAATGGGAGTAGATGTCACACACTTAGCCAAAATCAGCAATTTTCAGGGAAAAACGGTGTCTTCCAAGCCAAAATCGATTTGGGGTGGCTATATCAATGGGATTCTGGTGGTTGGAGGGCCCATAGAACATGATTGTTGATATAAACTCCAAAAAAAATATCTATAGGTTGGAGTGATGACTTGGGGTGTCACGAGTAGATTTATATGGCCAAGGATCTCCTCAAACACCTCTCGGATGTGAATATGTTGTGGCACACTAATGTCGAGGAAGTAGCCACTCATTTGGATTGTCTATCGTTAAAAGTGCTGGAATCAGTATGTGGTAGGGAGGCCCTCAGATAAAATTAAAAAGGGATTCATTGTAGGATGGGAAGTGGCATGAGCGCCCTAAGGTGGGGATGCAGCTGCTAGTGTGGCTGGGTGAGTAGTGGTCGTTGGACGTGGAGCAGCCGAAGCTGGATCTGGCTTAGGTGATTCACTAAATTAGTGTGCGGCTCTGAAGGAAGAGAGCTAGAAGAGGGATTTTCAGAACCTGATCTCTCCTCTATAGTGGATGGTGTGGAAGAAGTCATATCAGGATTATAGGTTTATGGTGTGGGTGTCACGAAATCTACCCAACTGAAATATGTCATTGATGGAGGATTCAATTGAAGAGGAGGTAGTGTTTCCAACATAGGTGGCTGGAAACCCCGAAAATTGACTGCTAGTTTCTCGGTATACTGAAGTTGAATCCAATAATGAGGGGGTCTCTGGCCCTCAGCAGCTGATGTGGGCCACTTCCAACTCATGTGATCATTACCTTCCATAAATGAAAGAAATAATGAAAATGATGAAAATGAAAATGATGAAGAAGAAAAAATGATATAAATTAGAAAAACAAAAATACAAGGCGTGTAGTGTGATCCTGGGAAGAACCCCTGTACTCTGCAGAGATATGATAAGTGGGAATTAATTTTGAAAAAACTTGTACATAGCCTGTAGATAGGTGGACATGCAGTGTGTAGGAACATGTGGTGGAGCATGTGTATGTGCCCTGACACGACTCAGATTTGAGGGGTCATAGTGCACAAAACATGCAGTGTGGAAAAGATACACACTGTGGGATAAAATATGTTGTTCAACATCATGTACCCCCACCAAAAATATTCCCCTGAATGAACTATAGACACAATATGTACGGAATATACATGCCATGTGGGAAGTCATGGGATGGGTGATGTGTGCCACATGACATGGGCTAGTCCAGAAGGGCTGGGGAAGTATTGTACATGGTGTGTACCGAACACACATATCATGTATATTTTAAATTATAAAAAATTCCCTTGTGTTGCAGGGTACCGGTTGTATACAACGTTTATTTCTCATCCACCCTGTGTACTATAGGTGGAAACCAAACGGTTGAGGAAGTGGATTCTCAACTGCATCAACCGTTGTGAAAATCATTGTAATAGAACTATGGCAATGAGGACCTCATCCAAAATCAGGTAGTGATGTAGAGGTGGTCGGGTGGCGTCCTAAGCGGGCTGAGGTGGGGTGACATCTGCTAGCATGGTAGGTCCAGTAGTGGATGTTGTAAGTAGAGTATCTGAATCCATAGATGGCTTAGGCGGGTCTACTAAAATAGAGCACGGATCCAAAGGTATAGACAAAGAAGAGGGATATGTGGTACTCAAGCTCTCAATTACTATTGATGTTGTGGTAGTATCCAAAATGGGAATATCAGTGGTTGAAGTGGGTGTCCCAGAATTTACCCAACTAGTGAGTGACATTGATGGAGGCACTGGTAGAAGTGGAGGTAGTGTCGCCAACACTGGTGGATGGAAAATCGGAAAATTTAATGTTGGTATTTCATTTTACCGAAGATGAATCCTACGGTGAGGGGTCTCTTGGACTTAGTAATGGAAACGGTCCACTTCCCACTCAAATGATCTTTAGCTTCCATTACAGAATGAAAGAAATAAAAAATATGAAAAGGATGAAGAAGAATGAAAATTTTAAAAATTATGAAAAGAATAATAAATTGTGTATAGATCAAGTGTACACAGAGTGTAGTGTGATCTAGGGAAGAACCCGTGTACTCTAGATAGACACTCTAAGAAGGCATGTGTTTAGGAAAAAAAACTAGTACAGTACCTGTATATAGGTAGACACTCCTTGTGTATGAACATGGGAGAGCCCATGTATGTTCCCCGATACAGCTTGGCTCTGAGGGGTCATACATCATGGAACACTCCATGTGTAAAGGATACATGCCATGTGGGAAGACATGGTGTGAAAATTCATGTACTCCCTCCACACGGATTCCTCTGAATGGAATGATGATACGGTGTGTACCAAACATACACACAGTGTAAGAAGGAAAGTGAATGGGGATGTGTGCCATATGATAGAAGCTAGGGAGAATGGGTAGGGGAGGTACTATACAGAGTGTAACATACACGCCATTTATATTTCAAATTATAAAAATGCCCCATGTGTTGTTGTGTAAAATATGAACACGACATGTGTTCTTCAACTTCCCAGTGTACTACGGGTGGAAGCTTAATGGTAGGAAAATCCCAAATCGACCATAAAAGTAATGAGAACTTGAAAATAAAGAGTTCAGAAGTGTGTACCTAGACCGAGGATGGAAATTCAGAAGAAATCAGAGTGTGAAATGTACAAAAATGGGGGATTTAGTGGACAGAGATAGAGAGGCATCGTGCGGGAGAAGAAAAGAGGAATTGGGGGGACCCGACATGGGGTTAGGTGAGGTAGGGTTCCTAGCTGTTATAATGAACCACACGACCTGTGGTAGGTCCAACACGACATGTATGAGTTTATTTGGTTTATAATACATATACGATAACATTTATAAAAAAATATATATCAACTAAAATAAACCCATACACGTAGTGTATCATGTATGGAACTCTAGGTTATCTAAAATTTGAAAAATATAACTACAACCTTTGGTCTGATGCTTGGGGCATGATTCAAACTGGCGACCAGTCATTCTGAATGCAAGCCCTCAACCATGGTAGTGAAGGTTTTAGTGTTGTGTATTTTTATTAATATTTAATAATTTCTGTATTGTTGCATATATACATGGTATGGATACAACACATGGTGTTTGGTTTTAATTTGAATGATACAGATGAAGTAGGGATAATAGATGAGTTCAAACTCAGGTCTTTTGAATCCTGAGCCGAAACTCTACCAATCATCCAACTTCACCCACATGTAATTTCAGGTTTTGAAAACCATTTAAATTATGAATGAAAACATGGAACACATGACCTATATCAAAATAACCCCATGTGGTTTTGTTAATATGAAAAATAATGGATGGGGGTTGGTGGTCAGGATTCAAACACATGTCTTTTGGATCTGGATTTCAACACTAGCCAGGTCATCCAGCCCCATCATGGGTTTTCATTTATTTCAAAAAACATATATTTTGTTTTTAAAATAACTCACATGTTTTATTATTAAAAATTGTGTCATGAAGGATGAAAACTATGCCAAAGGAATGTATGGAGTGATTTGAATCGGAAATGGCTCAAATACATTCTAGTGACATTACCATCAGCACAGACGTCATCTCTATTTATTAGCTTAATTAATATATAATTATACTACTGGTTCTATAAGAATATACATTAAAAAAGAATTTACATGTTGTGTGAAAAGGTGATACACTGTGTGTTGTCTCTAGGATGCCTCCTATAAAGCTCCTTGATTTTAAGTATTTTTCCCAACCTTACTTGAGTCTCTTTCAATCCAAATTGTATGGTGGAGATTATACCCACCATGTTCTAAATGTGAAGAGAGAGTTTGTGATTCTTCTCATTCACCATAAATGGCAGACCATCTACTCCGGAAACTTCCCCCACACCAGAGTGGAAGACTTTGATCACATGGAATGTCCTGAACACCAGGACATCAATTTTCCTAGAAGCTATGTCAAAAAATAGTTAAAAAATAGTACATCATCACCAATATGGAATGAATTCTAAAAGATAATGTGATCATGGATAACATTGGTCTTTTATTTATATATATTGTCATTCGCATATGCCTCGTGCCGAATTTCATCAATCTCTGTCAGTTGAAACCTTCATTTATCTTCCACAACCTTTAAATCATAATTGAAGGCCATCACAACCCAATAATATTTTTGATCATGTTACTCCTATAACAAACATGGCTTTATGAGGATTAAATATATTGGGGAAATACCCAGAAGTGTCTTTAAGGATGTCAGGTATGCCCATATGACATCATCATGCTTCTTTGGCCAGTCTTTCCTTGAAGCTTCCACTATCTTCTCCCGGATTTGATGCAGTTCACATTTAAATACCTCCGCATGGTCACTATATTAGGGATGATACAGTTTACCCATGTTATACCTCACTCCAGGCTTCATGATCACATTTAATATCAACACATTTTTCAAAAATCATCCCTCTATCAGTTATCAGTACTCATGGAACACCAGACCTACTGAAAATATTCTTCGTCAAGATAGAAATGATGATCATTGTAGTGTTGTGTGTCATGGAAGCATCTTATACCCATTTGAATTCATAATCCACATGAAACAGAATGTATGATTTTTCAAATGATGGGGGAAATGGGACCATGAAATCAACACCCTATACGAAGAAGATCTCGACCTCAAGAACGGGTTGTTGAGTCATTTCAGTTTGATGTCTCATGTTACAAGTCCACTGACACCTATTATAGGATACCAGAAAATATATGGCATCCTTGTGCATTGTGGGATAGAAAAATCCAAATTGTGTTTTTTTTCTATCATTTAGTATGGCCGGTAATACCCACCGACTAGGAACGAATTAAAAAACTCAAGAATTATGTTACGTTTTTCTTCTAGGATGCTTTGATGGATCACCTAGGCTCCAGATGAATGGAAGAGGAACGATTCAGCCAAAAATATATCATTACATCAGACAGAAGGTGTATCATTTATTGGAATGTATGATCAGGATGAATGAATCATGTAATGAATTAATTAGTAATGTCAGCAAACCATAGGCGAGGTCTAATTCCAACTGAGAAAATATGATCATTCGAGAAGTCCTCCTTCATTTCTCTATCATCCTCTCTTTCAAAACGAGGCAATTCAAGATGGGATTGATAATCAGAGATGATGTTATCACTTATTTTCTTTTCCCGGATCTCCAAGTCCAATTCTTATAGGAGAACTACCTAACGAATGAGACGCATCTTTGCTTCCTTCTTATTCAAAAAATATTTAAGTGTTTCATGGTTAGTGTAGACAACAATTTTTGATATCACCAAGTAAGAGTGGAACCTATCGAATGAAAAACCCACCACCAACATCTCCATATCGGTGGTGGTGTAGATAATTTGTGCTTAATTCAGTTCTTTTCTATAATAGTAGATAGGAATGATGATTCATTTAAGTCACTATCCAAGAACTACTCCCACAACAAAATCACATGCATCACACGTGATTTCAAATTGTTGCTCCTAGTTTGGCTCTATCATGATAGGATCTTCAACTAGTCATTACTTCAATTGATGAAAGGTTATGGTGCATGTTTCATAAAATTCAACGATATCATCTTTTCAAAGGTTTTTTAGTGGTTGATCTATCTTTGAAAAGTCACGACAAAATATTCTGTAAAAACATACATGCCCATGAAAACATAGGAAATTTGGGATAGATTTTGGTATGGTAAATTGTAATATGACTTCAATATTCATAGGGTCATATTAGATTCATTTTATGCAAATCCAATGGACTAAGATAATACCATTATTCACTACAATGTTTTATTTATACAAATTCAAAACCATATTGGTGTGTTCACACTATTCCAAGACCAATTCTAGATTTCTTAGGTAGGTGTTGAATTATTTTCCATAGATTGATATATTGTTCATAAAGTCTTCCAGAATTTTCTTTGTCATGTCAGGGAATATCACCAACATGCACCGTTGGAAGATGGTTAGAGAATTTCACATTCCAAAATACATCCACTAATAGAAAGAAGTTCCACATAGGCATGAGAAAGTTCTCTTATCTTAGTCTTCAGGGGGCAACATAAATTTGGTTATATTCAGAATAACCATATAGAAAGCAATAGAACTTGTGCCCTGCCAATCGCTCCAACATTTGATCCATGAAAGGATGTGGGAAATTATCATTCAAAGTGGAATCCTTAAGATTCCATTATTCCCCACACACTCTCCATCTCGTGACCATTCTTATAGGGATGAGTTCATTTTTATCTTTGATAGTCATGACGATATCTCCCTTTTTGGGTACCACTTGCAAAGGATTCACGCATGGGATATCAGAGATTGGGTAGACGAATCCTTCATGTAATAGCTTAATCACTTCATTATTTATTCATCCTTCATTGGATGGTTTTGATGTAATTTAGGTTACAAAGAGGGCTTGGATAGTTCATTAATTTGCACCTTATGGGTGGAAATAGTCAGACTAATCTCTTTAAGATCAGCACATCTCCACCCAATTGATTGTTTTCTTGTCATTAAAACATATATAAGTTCTTATTCTAGCTCTTGTGAGAGAGAGAAATTGATTACTAATAGAATCATGTGGTTATATCTTATGTACACATATTTTAATTAATATGGGAGAGGTTTCAGTTCATGTTATGGGGATTTAAGAACATAAGGATCAATTTGTTATACCTTTTATAGATCCAGAATATTTGGATCAAGTGTACACATCCAATAATGATAGTCCTAGCCTACGATGAATTTCAGCCCCTCTGGTTCATAATCAGGCTGTATTTCCTTGAATACTGGTTCATCGAGGATAGAAAAACATCCCTTTTCATCTTCCTTATGAAAAAAGTGATTGTGTACTAATGGAATAACATTCCTCATATTCCATAAGTGAAGCTTGCTTTATCGATTTTAGGACATTGTAGGATACCTTTTCATCTTCGAATCTAATGTTTAATTATCCTAGGAGAAAATCAGTAAAAACATTCATAGTATCCATGATGGGTCTTTCTAAAAAAAGAGGTTGCTCTAGTTCTTCCTACGTATAATGTTTGATCAAATGAGCATGAAGAATCATCCTGCTCACTTTTACCAGCACAACCATCAATAGCCCTCTAGGATATTTAATGGAATGATCTGCTAGCTTTAGTGCCACTCGAATTGGTTTTAGATTGATGAGCACCAGTTTTAGGAAACTCCAAAGATCATAAGATTAAAACTAAACCCCAAGTCACAAAGTAAATTACAAAACTCACAATATTCAATGGTGCAAGGGATTGTAAAACTTCTCAATCCTGGTGTTTTGAAGGAAGATAGTGTGGAACCACCTCTGAGTATTCTATAGTAAGATGAATGGTTCTTAAATACACTATATTCTTCTTGTTTGTGAGGATTTCCTTATTGAAGATTGTATAAGATTGAATTTGATTTAATTACTCTATAAATGGAATATTAATGTGATTTTTCTAGAATAACTCTATAGATTTATCAAAATACTGGTCCAGTTTCCTCTTCTTCATTCATGCGTGAAAGGGGAAGGTATGATCATAAAGCTTGACCACCATTTTCTCATTAACATGTGCAACCTCTTTCTATTTTAATAGTACATGTGTTGATGGGGACTCCTTGATCTTGGTTCATTATCTAGAGAGGCTGTAGGTGGATTTGTATTTTTGGACCAACATTTATTTATAGTTATTTTCTGGGGTAGCACAATCCCACTTTGTAAAATGATATCATTGGCCTCCTCTAGTGGGTTCTTCTCAGTGTTACACAATAGTGTACCATGTTTACTTAATGAAAGTTGATTAGAAAGCTACCCAATTTTCTTCTCAAGTCTTCTAATAGATTCCAATTGATTATAAAATCATGTCTCAACAGTTGTTATAAATTTTGACATCATTCATACTAGCTTTGATTTGTGTTATTACTAAGGTTTTTGTGCACCTGGTTGAGTTTGTGGATGCCGAGGTTGTTTCACCATATGGGGTTTTTGATACCCTTGTTGTTGGAAGGATCCCTTCTACTATTTTATGGGATACGGATTTTGATATTGATGTAGACAAAAACTAGTTCACCTTTGGGGGAAGTGTCGAAAATTTTGTTGTTGCTACCCCCAGCCCGTGTTCACATTATCTTGTCAATATGGGTTTTGGTATTGAGGTTAAATTAACATACCTCTATTATATGATACATAGATTACCAAACTTGTTAAATTACTGGCACTTGTCCCTAGGTATTCACCCATGGTGTGATTGTCACCACATTCGATGCATGCTAGTTGATTTACAGCTTGAACGAGATATACATTTTTCTATTTCAATGCATCAATTGACATGGGAACAATATCATGTTGGGAAACAACCATAGTAGAAGAATAAAAGTTATTCAGGTCCATATTTTTAGTAACCCTCTCAAAATTCCATTGGGAGCTATTTTTTGATATATCTTCTAGCTAGTTGAAGAGTTCCTTTGGGGATTTCCTCATCAACGTTCTTCCTGAAGCTACATCTACCACTGGTTTTTTGATTTTCATAAGACCTCCATAAAAATTAAAGACTTTCATCAAAAATAGAAGTCAATGATGACGAAAATACCTTATCATTTCTCTGAAATTCTCCCATGATTCATATAGTGACTCTGACACATGTTGCTGAAAATTATGAATTTGGTTCTTCAACATCACTGTCTTTTATGGTGGGAAATATTTAGAAAAAAATGTATGGGCCAATGCCTGGCATGTGAGTATGGAAACATTTGGTAGTTTTTTAATCTATTCCTTCACTTTATCCCTTAATGATATGGGGAATAAGCAAAGGTGAATGGAATCCTCAAACACCCCATGGTAAAGGAACGTGTCACAAATCTCCTGAAAATTGGAGAGATGAGTGTTGGGGTCTTCACATGGTAAACCTCCCAGATGAAAAATGTATTTGATGAGTATCATGATGTCTATCTTGATCTCATAATTCTAGGATTGCATCATTGGTCTGAAAATACCTGTATCATCTCCTTGGATATATGGAAGATTGTACTATATAAGGGTATATCGTAGGTGAAGTTGTTCTTGAGGAGGTGGGGGCAAAAATTTCTATTCATGAGAAATACAAGTCCTCTGAACTATATTCATATATGAAAACCTATCTGGTGGACTTTACTTTTGGGGTTCTTGGGGGATATAACCAAGAATAAATTTTGCCAATTTTTCCTATTTCATGGCATCAACTTCATGATATTTTCTGGTGGAAGCTAGTTCTTATCATACTAATTAGTGACCTATGGATTCTGGTTGTCATTAGGCACAAACAATCATCCTATACTTTTTACAATAGTCATGTCTCCCTCTCTATTTTCCTTATGGGAGAATATTGGTTGTTCATGTCCATAAGTGCCTAACGTAGCCTTAAGAACATTTTTTTGATATCTAGATCAAGTGGAAGAACATAAAATTACATGGCATGATTGGAATGAGTAATTAGACCACTCATTAACCTGTGAACATGGAAAATACCAAAAAAATACACCATGTGTAAAAGAGGGCAAATAACAAAAAACAAAAATGAGAATAAGAAAATGATTTTTTTGATTTTTGATTTTTATATTCTCTTTAATTGATACAAAAAAGAATTTATAAAACACCATTAACATTTTTCCATATAAAGGATTCCATCATTTGGTGGCATTCTAGGAAAAGTGTTATATTTTTCAACCAAAATTGAAATACCCAATTTATAACTAGTATAGTGAATGTATGGGGATGATCCACTGGGAGGGATAGTAAAGGATTTCTGTTTTTATAGTTTTTGATTTATTTGGTGGAGTTTAATTGAATTTTAATTTAAAATTTTATGTTTCACTAACAATATAATTAATCCTTCAATTTATTCGATGAATTACTTTAAGGATAACAAAAATGTAAAATGTATTCTAGAAATAAGTGGCAAGATTCAACGGCGATGTGTATTTTTGTTGTTATCAATACATCAAATTTCTTAACATGTTGTGTTGTGCATAATTACTCACATATCTAGGTTTCGAATATAAAATAACCCCTTTGATTTGGTGAGATTTCTATTATATTAATAGAGACAAATTTTCCATCTGGAATTTGAGTCCTATTAATTTTATTATTTGTAGTTTATCTTGAGATGATAAGTGCACCCAATGTTCATGGGTGAACATTGCCATAAATCCACTAAAATTACATGGAAATGTCATTTGTGGTATGATAAAAGGTTTCCAGTGATATGTAACAAGATGTTTCAAGGGATTACGAGAGAAACATAAATAACAGTAATTAAATAAGGAAATTGATTAATAACAAACAATAATCATACACAGCCCCAACACCGGGGTCATTTAGATATAAATGGAGTATCTAATGACTAACTCTTAATTCCTGAAATAAACATTGTATAAACATTGAATTGAATATCATATGGATGGTAGAGGGGTGGAACCTCTGCTCTTCTATTCCTTCTTTCTCTTTCTTATTTCTCTTCCTCCTATTGTGTCTCTATTTTTTCGCTTCTTCTATGTCCAAATTTATAAGCTCTACCATATTAATTATATTATTTCAAATTCAATAGCATGTACCATAAAGTACATAGTGTGTAGTCTGGTCAACTGAAACTATCTCCTCTTTGGTCGTCGGAAGGTGATCTGTCACGCCGACCTTTACTTTAGAGGCATTAGCGGTTAGTTGGTGGGGGTTCGCAACATGTAGTGTCAACCCACATGGAATGTAGTACCAACATTAGTCACTGAATGCTTCTATAAGGGATAAAACGAGATTTATGGTGAACTACATGGCATGTGAATCTTGGATAGAAACATGGGTGTGTACTCTTTCTGGTCGATCCATGTGTCTGGGAAATTGTATAGGGTGTGTGTAAGAAATAAATTTCAGGTATATGTGAAATATTATTCTAATCATTACCAATTTGTGTCTTTTTCAGTAAAACACCTAAAAATCAATATGATCACAAAATGAAATCATTTTATCTTCACAACAACATATAACTAGTGAACAAAATTTTAATTCTCAATAAAATATATGAAAATGTATACACAAATCAGGCACATTAATTACACTAGACACTGGTTTGGTTCTCATATCAAATTTTGATCAATATTATCCTTACACTTCTATGGTTCTAGCTGTTACCAATGCCCCATCCACTCCATGCATCAAGCTCATATCTCTGGTTACTGTCCCTCCTACTGTTGTGACAGATGTTCCTAATGCGCCTTCCACTCAGTGGACATATCATCTACCTCCAGTTTCCACTTTTGATGATCCCCCTCTCTAGATCCACTACTTTATGATGAAACTTTTTTTGAGGTGACCCAGGGATTGGTTTTTGGCATAATTATTACAATTTAAATATCTCAATTTTTTCTTTTTATTTTATTTTATGTTGTATGTATATGCATATTTCTTTTTTCTTTTCCCTCATCGGTCACAAGTACCATGGCAGGTTTCATGGACCTTTTCATTTGACTACATTCCATCTCTATTGATTCGCTATGAGGGGAGTATTATTTTGGACATTCTTTTTCATTGTTTACATTGTATTTACTTCTTTCAATGCTTCACGTTACCCTGCCCGACTCTATGTCCTAAAAATATCTTCTCTTCCTTGGTGTTGAACATGGGGGGGGGCATGTTAAATATTATCTGTGGGGGAGAGTCTCTTCCAATATTTTTATTTATCCTTGAACTGATCTAGGAGACATCATTGATAGTTAAAATATTTTAAAATGTGGAAATTTATTGGTTAATTAAAATTATATATAATAATGATAGAAAAGGTAATTTTTAAAGATAGATTCTTATTTTAAATTTCAATGTATTTTTAAAATTATTGACGATACCATTTGATTCTTGATTTAAAATCTATCAAATTTAAATTTTCTAGACTGATAATTTTTATTCACTTAATTACTTGATTTAATTTTTATTTTTCCTCATTATCCGGAGGTATTATATTCCTTTCAACATATTACATCTTATACCATATTTCATGAGAGATTCTTGGGATATGCATACCTACATGAAATTTCTAGTCTTTCTCTTCTAAACATGAATATTTTTGAATCGTGTTAAAATGATTGAGGCATTTGATTATTTTAGCGCCTTTGAATTTGAGACTTACCCTATATTTTATCTTTGTATAACCCATAGAAACCATGAATTTCCTTAATAAAAATCCACATTACAAGACAATTTACCCTTCCTACCCATATTCTTTTATAATTTTTCATTTGATATTTAGAGAGTGATTTTTGGATATCCATGGTTCATTTTGGTGAGCCACCATGAATGTAAGTGTTGGGGAGAATGTATTTCCTTCATTTGGACAGAAGGGTTCCAAAACCACTATTCATTGTATTCATGGTGGTCCGTGTAAAAAAAGTGTTGGAAATATTAAAAGAGGGACCAAATTATTTTGTTACACATTATTAATGGTATATGGAATAATGTTTTTAAGGTAATAACATGATGATGATACCCTTTTCAAGATCTTGATTGGCGATTCATTTTCAGTAAGCATTTTTTTAATATCATGCAATGTTTTTAAAGAATTCAGCCTCCTTTTTCAAGCATCTGAAATTATTTTTCACATCATTACCTACCAACCCTTAGCTATATAAACATTTGAACCTTATTGAAAGACTTCCTGATTTTTGGTTTTTAACTTCTGAGGTGGAGAATGAGAACACTTTCAATCCTGTTGATAGAGTTCATATACTTTAAAAAGACCATAACTCTGATTAAATAATCTTGGGTGTTGAGTGTTGTATCCTTTGGGGAGGTGAATCAACAAGTGGCATGTTTATTTATGAAAAGATGAACAATGTGGATATAAATGAATGAAAATCATTAATTGGATTATACATGAGGCATGATTAGAATATTTTTGGAATTGAAATATGTTTTATGGAATTTAAAATCCTCTAATATCGATATATTATTTATAACTATAATTAGTATAATTCATCCCATTATATCGTACAAATTCTATTAATTTGATGTTGAGATTTTTCATGAGGGCAAGAAAATGACTATGTGTGGTGGAGTTTGATGTGGTTGATTTGTGAAAACATTTTCATATATTTTATTGAGCTTTAAAACATGTTTTCACTAGTTATATTTGGTTTTAAAGATGAAAAGTTTTAATTCTCTTATCATGATGATTTAAAGGTGTTTTACTGAAAAATTCACAAATCAGGAATAATCATAACAAGAGTTCACATACACATAGCTTGTAATTCTTACACACACTCTATGCCATTGCCCCGAAACATGGATCAACCCGACCAAGTACACACCCATGTTTCTAGAGAAGATTCCCACAATGTTTACATGACATTATATTTCTTTTCCTACCATCTAGAATTAGTTGGTGGCTGATGTTGATACTACGTTCCTTGTGTGGTGGTGATACATGTCGGGTACCCCAACCAACCAACCACTGACACCTATAACGCCAATATTGGTGTGGAAGATCACTTATCGATGGTTGAAGGGATGCCAAGTCAATTAGACCATAATAAATGCTGTGTATATTATGGTACATGATGTGTAATATGAAAAACTATAAATAATTGGGTAGGATTTCCAAATTTGGAAACAGAACATGGGGAAAACATGAGACACAACAGGATAAATAGAAAGATAGAAGGGAAGAGATAAGGTGGTGTCACTCTATATTCCTGATAACCATTGGTCTAAAGCTAATGTGATGTGTATTTATGGTATTTAGAGTCGTCTTGTCATTAGGTACACCAAGTTTAGCTAAATCCTCCAAGTGTTGGAGAAGTAGATGATTACAGTTCTTTATTAATCAATTGCCATATTATATTAGTTTTATTTATGTTTCTCTCATAATTCCTCAAAATACATTATTAAATATCACTAGAAACCCCATATATGAAAAAGAATGGAATTTCTAAAAATCATTAGGGGAATTACGACAATGTACACCCTTGGTCATTGGGTTCACATATCATCCCAAAAGTGTTTAAAATAATAAAATTAATAGTGGTCAAATTCCAGACCAAGGAATCAGTCTCTATTGACTCAAAAAAAAACTCACCAGATCAAGTGGGTTTTGTTATATTTAAATCCCAATGATGTGGGTTATTATAAAAAACACAACATGATTAGAAAAATGATTTATTGATGAACATATAATTCAAAATCCCATGCTCATTTTTTCCATTTATCCTCAGAATCAATTTTATGTTTTTCTTCTCTTTAGAGAAATTCATAAAATAAATTGAAGTATTAACTAATATATTAGTGAAACACCAAATATCTACTCTAAATGTAGTTAAATTTCACTTAATTAATTAAAAACTAGAAAAACATAATGTTGTTAATCTCTCTCCCTGTGGATCTCCCCCATACATGAACTATACTAGTAATATGTTTGGGTATTTAAATTTGGCCGGACAAACGTAACACATTGGATGGAATGACACAAAATTATGTCGCCGTTTCTGGGTCAGAATGGTTTTGGTGTCTTTTAAAATCATTTTTGTAATAATTAATGTGAAAATAAAAATAAATAATTAAAAAAATTTGATCTTAATCTCATTTATGTTTTTCATTATTTTTCCACTTTTATAATTAGTGTGTTGTTTGTTATTGTAAAGGTTCACTAGTTAATGAGTGGCCTAATTACTCGTTCCAAGAGTTTTGAGTAATTGTAATTTCTTCCACATGATGTAGAGATCGAACGAATGATCTTTAGGTGGTGTCGGGAACATATGGATGAGCGCAACCAAAACGACCCCATAGATAATGTGGAAGAGGGAGACCTAGCTTCAATCCAAGTCATAGGATGATAGTTTTTTATTGATAAAAACCAAAAACCATATCTCTCTATTGAGGATTAGTAGAAATATATTCCACAAGAAAATATCATGGAGTTCATTCCACAGAACAAGGAAAGACAACCTGCTCAATTTTCTCTAGTTTATGGACAACAACAGCCCTAGTAGTACCATCCACTAGACTGGTTTCCATATATGCATTCAGGTCATGGGCCTTATTTTTCTCCTGATCAAAAAAAAATTCCCCCCACCACCTCAACAACCACTACCCCATGCTCTACCCTTAAGGAGTATAGTCTTCCTTCTATCCAAGGAGCAAATACAGGTATTGTTATACCACCAATGTAAGCCCAACATTTTGATATCATTCCATCCATCACGATTCTCATCCAAAATTTTCTTCAGTTTAGAGGATTACCAAGTGAAAACCCCAACGATCATCGCTCCATTTTTTTGGAGACATTTGACACATTCTGTTACCATGGGGTGTCAAAGGATTCAATTCAGCTTCAATTAGTCTCCTTATCATTAAGAGATAAAGTGAAGGACTATATAAAAACATTGTCTTAGCATTCCATCCTCACCTGGTAGGCATTGGACCGAGCATTTTTGTCAAAATATTTCCCACCTTCCAAGATAGTGACATTGCAGAATGAAAATCACAATATTCTACAATATGATTCCATGTTATTATATGAATCCTGGGAGTATTTCAATGAAATGTTAAGGAAGTTCCATAACCATTGACATTCATTGTGGTTGAATTTACAAACATATTACATTTGTCTAATAGAAATCACTAAATCAGTGATGGATGTTATTGCAGGAGGAACATTGAGAAGGAAATCCCTGGAGGAATTATTCGAATTTCTAGAAGATGTGTCAGTAAATTTCTTCCAATGGACCTCTGAGTGGTGATATCAAAAGTGTTACATGCATAAAATTGAATTCACTATGATTCTTTCTTCCCAACTCAATGTTTTCCAAGAAGATTCATGTGGTGAATCTAGAAAACACATATCATGTTAAAGTGGTAAATCACCTAGCATGATGTGAATGTTGTGACAATCACACCATGGTGAATGCATGGGGACAAGTTGTTGTCCTACAATAAGTGGGGGTAAGATATGTTTTGTAGAGTAGAGGGCCAATCATTTATCCTCAATACCAAAACCCATCTTTGCAATATAACATGAACATGAGCTGGGGGCAGCAAGAAAAAAACACTCAACCCCACCTCCAAAGTAAAATAGGTTATGGTCAATAGAAATATCAAAATATATATCCTAAACATCAATAAAAGGTATCCTTCAAACAATAACGGTGTCATAAACCTCATCTGATGAAACAAACTCAGTAGTCTCAAACTCAATCAGCTGCACAATAACCTCAATAGGAACACCTATAAAAGTTAGAAGAAATGACGTCAAAATTCATAAAAACTAATGTGACACAATTTCATAATCGAGAGGCATATATTTGAACACTTGAGGATAAAATTGGGCGGATTTCTAATCATTTATCATCAAGGAAACCTGGAACACTATGAGGAAATACTAAGAAGAACCTGCAAGAGGAGGCCAATGCTATCATTTTGTGAAGTGGGAATGTTCTACCCCATAGAATAAATTCCAATCAAAGTGAAGAAAAAATCCATCTCCACCTACACTCTCATTTTATAATGAAGTTGATATCAAGGAGTTCTACTGATTACATGGTCTATAAAATTGAAGGAGGATGCACATGGTAAAGGAAAATAGGTGGTCAATCTTTATGAACCCACCTTCCAATTTCATACATGAATGAAGCATAGGAAGCTAGACCAGCAGTTTGGAATATTTTTGGAGGTATTCCAGAAACATCACATTAATATTCCTTTTTAAAATGCATTAACTCAAATGGAAACATATGAAAATTTCATGAAGGAACTATTAGTGATAAATTCATAGTGGAGGTTTAACACTATCTTCCTCAAAAACTCCATTATCTAGGTTGTTTTACATTCCATTTAATCATTATATCTTGTGAGTTTGGGATGTTTTAATGTGACATGGGGGATAGTATCAATATTTTTCCCTTTGGAGTCTTTAAGAAACTTGGGCACATTGATCTAAAACCAACTCGAGTGGCACTAAAATTAGTATATTGTTCCATTAAATATCTTAGAAGGATACATGATGATGTTATTGTGAAAGTGGGAAGGCTGATTCTTCCTAAAAATTTTATCATACTTGACATTATGGAAGACCAAGAGGAACCTATTATTTTTTAAAGAACATTTTTGTCTACTAGGAAAGTTATGATAGATTTCCACCAAGGTGAATTGATCTTCAGAGTAGGAGATGAAAAGGTATCATACAATGTCATGAAAGCTATTAAAAATGTGCCACTTAGAGAAAAAGAGGGATATTATGTGTTTAATACCATAAACAATCACTTTGGCAACATGAAAGATGACATGGGATGTTGTTATATCACCACTGAAATAGTCGTCGAGGAAATCTAGCATGATTGTGAACCAGAGGAGCTGCAATTTATCATAGTCCATGGCAGTCATTATTGGTAGCATATACTTGTTATGAATATTCTAGATTGAGACAAGGTGGAACTGATTGTTCCTTTGGTTCTTAAAGCTCCAAAAAATGAACTGCATCCTCTACCATCATCATTAATATATGGTTACATGGGATATAAACATATTCTTCTAGTTATAATCAACGCATCTATCTCACAAGATAAGGAACATGAAAATTTATAGGTTCTAATGTAAGGAAAGGAGTCTATTGGGTGGACAATCACTAACCTTAAAGGGATTAGTCCAACCATTTTCTCCCATAAGGCTCTACATAATGAAGGATCCAAACCATATTAACAACCATAACCACGGATAAACCCTCCAAGGAAGGATTTCATTAAGAAATAACTGATAAATCTATTAGATGCAGGAATCATCTACCCAATCTCTAAGAGCCCATGTGTGAGTCCATTGCAAGTGGTCCCCAAAATTTGGTGTTTCACCGTGATTACAAATGATAAAAAAGAACTCATCCCTACCAAAACAGTTAAGGTATGGAGAGTGTGTGTGGAATTACAAAATCATAATGATTCCCCACAGAATGATCACTTCCCATTTCCTATCATGGATCAGATACTGGTCCGATTGGCGTGGCATAAATATTATTGATTTTGAGATGGCTATTTAGGCTATAACCAAATTTCTATTTCCCCTATTGACCAAGATATAAGTAATTTCACATGCACATATGAAACTTTTTCATATCGAAGGATGTATTTTGGAATTTGTAAGGATCCATCCACCTTCCAATGGTGCATGTTGGAAATATTCCATGACATGACAACGAAAATTATAGAAGTATTTTTGGATTATTTTTTATTCTATGGTAAATTATTCAACACCTACATAAGAAATCTAGAATTGGTCCTAGAATGGTGTGAACACACCAATATAGATTTCAATTGGCGGAAATGTATGTTTATGGTGTATAATGGTATCATCTTAATCCACCATATTTCCATTAATGTAATCCAAGTTCATCCTATAAATATTGATGTCATGTCATAATTACACATACCATCTTCAGTCCGAGAAGTCCAATGTTTTCTTGGGAATTCATTTTTTATATATGATTCATTTGTGACTTTTCAAAAATATCTCAACCACTATCTAACCGACATTCATAAGATTCTATGTTTGAATTTGAAAAAACATTCACTATAGCCTTTCATATCATGAAGAAATTACTAGTTGAAGCTCCTGTCATGATTTACCCAAATAAGGAGGAAAATATTTAAATCATGTGTGATGCAAGTGATTATGTCATGAGTTAAATTCATGCATAGTGGATTAATCATATCTTCAGACCAGTCTATTATTCGTGAAGATACCTAAATGAATCACAAATTAACTACACCACCACCATGAAGGAGATGTTGGTGGTCGTTTTCACATACGATAGGGTTTACTTTTATTTGGTTCTCTTAATAGATTTTGCCTACACTGACTATAATGCACTTAAATATTTTCTGAATAAGAAGTATGAAAAGCTATGTCTCATTTGTTGGGTGCTTCTGCTACATGAATTCGAATTTGAATTTCGTGAAAAGAATGAAATTAATAACTTCATCTGTTATCAACTCTCCCATATTGAATTGCCTAATTTGTAAATAGAGTATGAAATAAAAATAAGTGAGGACCTCCTAGGTGAGAATCATTTCTCAGTTGGAATTACACATCTCCCAAGGTATTCTGACATCACCAATTATTTGGTTACATGATTCGTTCATCCTGATCATACATTCCAACAAGAGAAACGATTTATGTCTTAAGTAAAGTGATATTTCAAGAAAGTCCCACTACTCTTCTATTTATGTGATTCATGTGATATCAAAGAGTATTCCTATCCAACAAACACATTGTGCCTAAATTAGATATCATGATTTATTTATGATATCTCTCTAATAGACTCTTTCATGATACCTTCTTCAGATTATGTGGATCATATGATTCCAGTTCAAGACCATATTTAGTTGATGAAATATACTTTTCGTTAAATAAAACCACATAAAAACGTTACCCCTTATTGAGGACGGGTAAGGGGGTATTTATAGGAATAAATCCACCGATTTAACATTATAAATAATGATTATCCTTTCATTTTGGAACCTCAATAACCAGCCTTACACGCTTCGTGCGATCTCTCTATGGGATAAACTTATGCATGTCAGAAGTGATTTGTGTGATCACTTGGATTGTCATTGAGTGTGTCATGTGATCTAATCACTTAATAAATTAACAATCATGTGTGCTTCTCATGACCTCATTGTAGGATCAATTGAGAATCATGTGTTCACCTATGTTTTCATCAAGATCTTCATGTGATATCATGACGTGATCAATTGATAATAATTATGGTCATATGATTTCAAATGAACATAAGATATATCCATCATTTCAAGAACATTTTATGTCATACACTTTTCATGATCCAACCCACAATATCCTCAGAAAATCATGTGGGGCTTCCTGTGATCTCTCTATAAGATCCCCTAAAAATATTCAATTCTTTCAATGATATCTTCAATATTTCCTTTTACAATCATGTGGTGCGTCACATTATCTCACCATGAGATACATTGAAAATCATGCACACTTCTCATGATCACTATGATAGATCCACAGAAAAAACATGGTGTCTTGATGTACTTTTAATATTTAGTTTTTTAATTCATGCTTTGCAGGATAAGTTCTAGCATTCATGATATGCATGATCATTTCTAACATTCACACTATATGTGATTAGTTCTAACATTATCGCTCACTCTTCATGCATCCTTTAATAACCATACTTTAAAAAAACATAAAACATTAAATGAAAATATTCAACCCAAAAGCATCATCAGGATGGATTTTTTCTAAAAATATTTCCCTTTAGGTATATTTAAAATTCATAAAAACATCAAGAACCAATTGTCCAAAAGTCATGCACAAGAAAACCATTTTCATTTTAGAACCTCAAAAATTGAAAATGGAATTACACAACATAATCTCTAAGACTACACTATCCAAGATTAGTGTGATAGAAAACATTATAATGAAAATTTCATCCATGAAACATGAAATTCTAAAATATTCCATTGAAAAAAATTTCAACACCAAAATAAAAAACAAACTCATCCCTCGATATTATGTATTTTTGAAACTACTAGAATCAAGAGCATCACATTTCTATTCATGATTCATCATTATTGAAATAATTGTTTTAGCAACATTATATTTTCAAACCCTCCAATTTCAATTATTCCCTCCCCATCATCCCCTTGTCTTGATCATGATAACTCCCCCTATCAATGACCCAAAAGGATACTCCTTTTGGGGATAAAATGTGGTAACCATAAAAAATCAGTACATAATGAACAAATTCCATAACAAAGGGAGAGGGGGTCCCAAATACATTCTATTTATCTGTGGGGAGTTGACTAAACTCCATGATCTTGTTGATGTCATTAATATTCTACTTTGGGTAAGGCCTTTGTTAAGATATCTGCAACCTCAAATTTATTTGAGACATACACCAGCTTCATAAATATATTATCGAATTTCACATTGTTAAAGTGATATTTTATTTCAAAACCATTTCTCCTTGAGTGATGGAATTTATATTAGGTAATATTTAAATAATATGATTTATCGTAATGAATTTTATTTAGAGAATTCACTTCAACACTCAAATCGTAAATTTTCTGATTCATATATAGTAATAAATGTTGTATTGTGTAGTTGGGGTTTATTTAGCTTCTATAACTCTCAAATAAATGAGATATTTTTTTCATAATTAGTCAACAAATATATAGTTTACCATGATAAAATACACTACCTGATGTTGACTCTAAATCGTCTTTTAAACCGGTCCAATCTGCATATGTAAAACAAAATAAATCATTTTAATATTTTTTTTATCATAATCTAAAAACCATCATGTCTTTGATAAATTGAAGTATTATTTTCACTACATGTGACTAGATTTATTTTTTATTTCTTTGAGATCTTGATACCTGGAATGTGGGAAAACCAATAATGGGTCATTTTATTTTTATGTACAATAAATTTCCAATGATTTTTTTATATTCGATGACAGTGAATTTTTTCCATCCTCATCCATTGACAATTTCATCCTCATAACAACTTGATTAGTCATTTATTTGGAATTTTACATCCCAAATCATCTTAGAACTTATTTTACATATTTTAATTGAGTAATTATAATTCCATTTCTTCTTTATGTTACATATAAACCGAGGAAAAAACATTAAATTTCCAATAATTTACATTTCAAACTCATATTCCATGAATTAGGAAAACGATTTGAACTAAGCTTCATTGAATCCACCAAATATAATTCCATAAACATATACCAGTACCATAATCCTTTGATTACTCTCATTATTGACATAGATATTATAATAAAATCCATCAATCTAGAAACCTAGATTCTTCCAATACTGACCATGTTGTGAATACCATGCACTTTCTCCCTATATCTATCTGTATTGTGCCTTATTTAACTCAAAAACTTTTTTCCTAATCTTCATGGATAATAAAACCATCTATATATTCAATATAGCCTTCTTCTTCACGTAATCCATTCAGAAATGCATACATGAGATCCATATGGAAAACATTGAACTTCTATTGCAATGTTATGGATACGAATAGGTTAATAGTTTATAGTCTTTGAATGGGTGAAAATGTTTCATCAACATCAATACCCTCAATTTGGGATAATCTCTATCAAACAAGTCCAGATTTGTTTCAAATTATTATACCAACTTCATTTATATTGTTATGAAAAAACCATTTGGTCTCGATGATATTCTTGTCTGTCAGTCGTGAAACAATATTACTTGTTTGATTCTTTTAAATTTTTGCAATCTCTTCATTTATCATTTGAACCAAATTCTCATCTCTTGGAGCTTCTCCAAATCATTTTGGCTCTACTGATGATAAGAAATATTGTTTTAGTAGATTTTTCATGTAAAGACCCAGAAATCCTATAAATATTTTTTCTTCTTAAATACATGGGAATTTTACGAGTCTGCAGTTTCTGACGGTGCTTGATTCTGAGGCCTGGTGTGCCCGAAAACAATTTCTAATGTTTTTTTGGGCATGTTCAGTAAAGGTACGTCTAGGCTATTCTTTATTTTGAACCGGTGCTCAGAATTGAAATATGATGACACCGAGGAACTCTTAGTGCCGATATTCTCCTAAGGATAACTTTACAGTAGTTGTGTTTTATCGGTAGTGGAAGTTAATTATTGTGGATTCTTAATAAATTAAATAAAAAATATGTGTGACATAATTTTATTTAAATGGTGGTTTTATCCCCCAAGGGGAAGTTGGAGGTGGGGAAGACCCCCACATAACCTCTCATGGGAGGATATTATGTGTTGGGTCCCACACAAGCTCAAACCCCTCAACTCCCCTTGGACCCCCATTAAACTCTTGGACATCCCATTAATGTGCCAGCACACCCTTGTAATTAATTATTTTGAACCCTTGGAATTCTTTCCATCTCCATTCATTTAATTAAGTGAACCAAATTAATTAATTAATTGAGTGTCTGAATTATTTTGAATTCATGATTCCAACATTAAAATAATGGAAGATATTCTTTTATTTTGGGTTAGAAAAATTGTTGGGATCTTTGGAAGAACTCTTGGAAGACCACTTTTTCCCTCAATGGAGAATGTTGTTCCCTCCGAAGAATGACGACGCATCTCCTTCCCATCCAACTGGTCCAAGAAATGGAAGACATCGCCTGTGAAGAACGTCACCAACGACAATGAAATTTCCTCCAATGTGGACAGAACGATGTCCATCTTCCCCAACTAATCAAAGTTCAACAACGAATTATGATGTAGGGGGATTTGTTTATTTTCAAATGAAGAAAATTATACTCTCATTATTTGATAAATGCTTTGGTTCGTCATTGTCCAATTGATATCACCTAATACAGAGGGAACAGGCTAAACAAACATGACCCGGAACCCCTTCGTTGGTTCTGGTTGTTTGATGTAGGAGGCGGAACTGAAAGGGCATGGTGTCGTTGCACCGCACCGGAGAAGAACTGTAGTGACGAAAGAGGATCCTCCGACAGGAGGGCCGCGACGGAAGAGGAAGCATGGCGGCATCGCGCCACGTGGTAGAGCCAAAGGCCACGGCCACGTCGGCCCGCAGCGGAGGTGGCGTGGCGCCGTCGTGCCGCGCGGTGTGCAGCAAGTCCACTGTGTCATCATTCCGCGGTGGAGGTGCGGAGGGGGCCAGCCGAATGGGCCGCCGTGGAGCCGGACCACAGGACGACCGGCCGGCCGACCGGCCGGCACGCTGGAAGACCGCAACGCCCACAGGCGCCGCGTGGAGGGAGACTGTGGCCCGCAATCGCTGGCCACTGGGCTAGGTGAACCAGCAAACTATGGCCAGTCTGGTAGGAGAATCACGACGCCTATAGGCACCGTGTGGGAAAAACTGTAGCCCGCAGCGCTGGTCGCTTGCGCCGGGGAAAACTGGACGGCTACGGCCGACCGGGCTGGGGAGGAGACGGCCCCACATGGAGCCACAGGGAAAACCGGATTAGCCCACAGCAAAGGCCGGGTCCGCAGGTGGGCCACACCCCAATGGGCCGGGCCCACCCACCAGCCAAGTCGGACCCGCCGAGCCGGGTCGGGCACATCTTCGCTTAAATGCGAATAACTCCTAGACCGCGCATACGATCAACACGCCGTCTACGGCACTAGGACCCTCATGAAGAGGAAGTCCTTTTGAGATAATCTAATTGAGTTTTGGTCAAATTTGGAAAATGACTAGGTTTGGATCGAGTGTAAATCCAACCGGGCCCCTGGAATGTAAATGCCAATAACTCTCAGACCAAACGTCTGATTGACGTGCCGTCTGTCGCATTGGGTTGCTTATAATGAGATGAAACTATTTGATACATCAACTCAGGACATCGTGATAGTTGATGTATCGAAACTTGACTTGAGGAGAAGACCCTCCTGGAATTGAGCGTGAAATGTGCAGGAACCCTAGAGATGTCTGTGATGACTACTGTACCAGAATCACACGTGGGTTCGACAGTGATGACTATTGTACCAGAATCATACGTGGGTTTGACATCGAATTCTACTGTACCGTAATACTACATGGGTTTTACAGAGTTGACTATTGTACTGAAATCCTACATGGGATTGATAGCAATGACTACAGAACCAGGATCCTTTGTGTGACTGACATTTCTGACATCTGTTCTTGAATCCTGTGTGGGTCTGACAGAATAGCTGGTCTTGTATCCTGTGTGGGTCTGACAGCTTAGCTGGTTTCGTGTCCTGTGTTGGTCTAACAACTTAGATGAATCCGTGACTACATCTGATCATCCCTATCACTCTATAAAAATTGTATACCTGTGTGAGTTGGGTCATGAATTTCAATCATTTATCTTCGATGTGATTGAATTTACTTCCTGTGTGGACTGGGTTGTGCTCGGGCTCGAATGATGGAGCCGAAATGTGATTGGTAACTTAGGTATATGTATGGGCTTATTCCAATGTAGGGTTGGTAGGTACATCGTGATTATATCTTTATTTTGTGGATTATCCTTCATGGATTCTGGGAGACATTTTGGGGTCTCGGGGTCCCTACTGAGTATCGTTATACACAACCCTGCACGGGATATTCATGAACTTCCTTGTGTTGGTTTCAAACTAAGGATAACACTGATCGCGTTAGTGAGTAATCTAGTTTGATGGTACTCAGAGGTGGACCACTTGGTGAGATGTACACGGAGCAGACGAACAGACTTGGGGTGCTGAGGACGCCATCTATACCAACCCATCAGGTTGTAATTATGGAGGAATACTCATTAGTTGTTGTTTTACCTTTATGCAGTTGTACTAGCTTTTTAGTTGTTTGTACTTTATTGTTGGGCTTGTACATCCAGCCCCTTTCCTTTCAACACTTTCTTTTGTATACAGTTTTACATAGTGTTTACTTCCAGATGCGTACTATTTTGTTTTTGTTTAATTATTAAAGGAAATTCCTTCCCTTTTTATCTAGATTATGCCTTTCGTGCTAGTCGCCACCCCTAGTCTACGGAAGGCGGGTTTGGGGTAGTCATGAAACAGGCCCCGACGACGGGTCATGACAAATTGGTATCAGAGGAGTTGGTTCTACCATAGAACATGGACTCTGATTCTTTTAACGACAATATTGTTAAGTGTTTTGGGTATGGTTATCAGTTTAGGGAAACCAGTTTTTTT
This sequence comes from Viscum album, assembly GCA_963277665.1. NCBI lineage: Eukaryota > Viridiplantae > Streptophyta > Magnoliopsida > Santalales > Viscaceae > Viscum > Viscum album. Next base: position 1,055,373,515 of record OY728152.1, read on the forward strand.
GTGGTGGCTAACATATCCATACATTAGGTCTCTGACTTCTGATCTCTGACCTAGTGCACGAAAACACGGATTGGTTGTGTGTTTCCTTGAAAATGTTTTTGTCGTGATTACTTTGCGTCAGCTCAGCAGGTATACTGTTTTTAACGTGGTCCACCTGTTTCTTTTCAGGATAGCCCCACGAAGGTTGGTAGATAGGGTTCCGAGTTTCATATGAGATGGTAGCCCACTGAGCGACGAGGTCTTGGTGTAGGGCCCCATCACAGTGGAGGTACCAGCAGTACCACTACCAGGTGTGCCACCAAAACCACCATCTCCCATAGCAAAGAGTGAACGCTGCCTGAGTATGTTGCAGGAGTTCCAACACTAGAGGCCGCCCAGGTTCCAGGGAGAGATGGACCCACATGCAGCTGAGGATTGGATGGAGGCTGTCGTGAGAGTTTTTATATTGGTAGGGACACCAGCCGACCTTATGGTGATACTTTCCACGAGTCTCCTGTATGCAGCAGCAGGACGATGGTGGACCCTAATGCTCCATGTGCATGATGAGGCATCATTACTCTGGACAGACTTCGAGAATCTCTTTCGCTCAGAGTTTGTTCCAGCCCACCTCCGTGCAGTGCAGATTCAGGAGTTACTTCATCTACAGTAGGACAACATGACAGTAGCTCAGTACTCAGCGAGGTTCACCGACCTCTCACGTGACTCCACTGATATTGTATGGGACCCATTCTTCAGGACCCGGACCTTTGAGCAGGGACTCAGGTATGAGATTATGGCTTTGACAATTCCTATCAGCATTCCGACGCATGCGGGGGTACTGGAGAGAGCCCTTCTAGTGGAGAGTTTTCTTGTTGAGCAGTCACCAACGGCGAGACCCACCATAGGGCGACACGTAGCAGAGTCTTCTATAGCTGGTATTAGACAGATGACGCAGAGGTCCATGTGGACCGTGCCATCAGTTTGGCGACCCCAGGATACAGGTTTGGCTGAGCAGGGCACACGAGACAGAGCCAGCTATACGAGGAGTAGGCAGTTCTATGTATGTGGCGGGCAGGGCCACATGGCTCAACACTACGCGACCCTCCATGAATATGACCTATAGACAGTAGAGGGACCTCCCAGGAAGAGGAATAGGTTTGACTATGGTGGTCCTCCCGGAGTAGGAGAACGTGGCAGAGGAGCTGTCCGAACAACGGTTGGTGGATGACGTTTCGAGGCTCTACCTCCCCCACCACCAGGAGGTCCACCCCAACTCCAGGGAGCTAAAAGACAGTGGCGGGCTCAGCTACAAGTAGTTGAGGCCTACAACCACGGTGCACCTAAGATTATTCGAGGTACTATCTGTGTCTATTCAACCTTTGCTGTAGTACTTATAGACACAGGTGTGAGTCATTCTTTTATTTCCACTGCCCTATTCGGAGCACGGAGATTCTGACAGAGCCGTTGGATCGATCCTTATGGATAAAGACTCCTACGGGAGCAGACTCGACGATTACACACTATTTCCGATAGTGTGAGGTTACTCTAAGAGGCGAGATCTTCAACTGTAATCTTCTTGCTAGAGGTGTTGAGGCCTTACGTTGTCATCTTGGGAATGGAATGGTTATCTACAGTTCATGCACAGATTGATTGTATTCGGTGAAAATTGCATTTTATTTAAATGGATGGGACTAGGTTCACCATCATTGGTTAGAAGGGAGCCTTTACAGCATAGGATAGACTTACGTAGAGGAGGGGGAATCCGATCACACATCAGTTGGCTAGTCTCATCCTTAGAGCTGTTGATGTGCGGAGTCCGAGTTTTCCTGTTGTGGTGGATTAGTACGTGGTTGTTTTCCCTGACGATGTTCCAGGACTACCTCCTTGCAGAGAGGTGGACTTCTACATTGACCTCTACCCTGGGAAAACAACGATATCTACTCCATCATATCGGATGGCTCCCACTGAGCTTTGTGAGCTGCAGGTACAGCTAGAGGACTTTCATGGGAAGGGATTTATCCGACCCAGTGATTCACACTGGGCATCTCCGATTTTGTTCACCAAGAAGGAATATGGGAACTTGCGACTATGTGTTGACTATTGTCGGCTAAATCAGGTGATCGTGAAGAACAAGTACCCACTCCCATGGATTGACGACCTCTTTGATCAGCTCAAGGGAGCACGATGGTTCTTGAAGATAGACCTCAGGTCAGGCTATCACCAGCTCAGAGATCGAGACAAGGATGTGTCGAAGATAGCCTTCAGGTGTCAGTATGGCCACTACGAGTTCTTGCATATTCCCTTCGGTGTAACAAATTCTCTAGCAGTTTTCATGAGTCTCGTGAACAGGATCTTCCATGCATACCTCGATCTCTTTGTTATATTCTTCATCGATGAAAAATTGATTTACTCGACTACTGAGGAGGAGCACGCCTAACATTTGTGGGTAGTACTGGATACACTCCAAAGGAACCATCTATATGGTAAGCTATCGATGTTCCAGTTCATGATTTGAGAGGTTCACCTTCTGGCACACGTCATCTTGGAGGCTGGAGTTGTAGTGGATCCAGCGAAGATCATGGCAGTACCTGTTAGGTAGCCACCCAGGAGTGTGACAGAGGTGCGTAGTTTCCTAGGACTGGCTGGGTAGTATCAGAGATTTGGGCTAGATTTCACCGATTTTGCAGCGTCGCTTTTAGCATTGAAGAAGAATGGGAAACCCTTCGTGTGGTCAAATAGATTCCAGTAGAGCTTCCCGGAGCTAACGAAGAGATTGACCAGTGCGCCCGTTTTGAGGCTACCGGAGGAGGGCATAGGGTACGTAGTTTACTGCGATGCATCAGGGACCAAACTAGGGTGTGTCCTGATGCAATATTGAGAATTGATTACGTATGGTTCACGAATGTTGAGAAAGCTAGAGCAGAACTATGCTACCCATGACCTGGACGTAGAAGCAGTGGTCTTCTCCTTGAAGATATGGCGGCACTATCTGATGGGAGAGCATTTTACAGTCTACTCTAACCACCACAGTCTCAGGTACATCTTCTCATAGAAGGACCTGAACCTGAGACAGAGTCAATGGCTTGAGATCCTCCAATACCATGACTTCGAGATTGTCTATACTCCTAGGAAATGGAATTTTGTAGAAAATGATCTCAGCTGGAGATCAGGCATTCACCTACAAGGAGAGGTGATTGAGTAGCTAGCCGCGTTGCAGATATCCATTGTGGATAGAGATAGAGTAGCCTTTCTACAATCTCTCACATCTCTCATCCACTTCTACAGCAAGTTAAAGAGGCACAACATGAGGACGTTGACTGTGAGATGTGACGTGTTCAGATATACTTAGGGTTGGCAGCTGGTGGATTTTATGAAGGTGGGGAGCACATCATCCTCTTCAGGGGATATACCGTGGTACCAGTTTCACCACAGGAGGAGGTTTTGAGGGAGTTCTACACTATCCCTCTAGCGGTTCATCTGGTTGTGGAGAAGAAGTATTAGGGCCTTAGACGACAGCACTGGTGGCCAGGAATGAAGAAGGTAGTGGCAGAGTTTGTCTCATGATGCCTCACCTTTCAGTATGTGAAGGTGGAGCACCAGGTTTCAGCAGGCTTGGTTTAGCCCTTAAAGGTCCCAGAGTGGAAGTGGGATGGGATATCTGTGGATTTCATGACGGGGCTTCCACGTGCTCCCAAGGGTCACAAATCTATCTGGGTGATCGTTGAAAGGTTCACCAAGTCATCCCACTTCCTACCGATCAGAGAGTAGAGCTCAGTAAAGATCTTGGGATGCCTCTACGTGGAGGAGATCGTATGGATTCATGGTGTGCCATCAATGATCATCTTTGATCGAGTTGCCCGTTTCATTTCCTAGCTATGGAAGGGGTTGTAGGATGCTTTTGGGATGCATCTTCACTTGAGAACTGCCTTCCATCCTTAGAAGGATGGTCAGACTGAGAGAACCACTCAGAGTCTCGAGGACATGCTCCATGCATGTGTCCTTGACTTTGGTCGCAGCTGGGAGGATCCCGTAACCATAGTGGAGTTTGCGTACAACAACATCTACCACTCCACCATCAGGATGAACCTTACGAGGCACTGTACAGCTGACCTTGCAGATCAAAACTATGTTGGACTGACCTAGGGGATTGAACACTTGTAGGACCGGAGAGGGTACAGGCTACGATGGAGAAGGTTTAGATCATCCAAGAGCAGTTGAAGACTACACAGACTAGACAGTAGTCTGATGCTGAAAGAATACAGAGACCACTGGAGTTCAAGGATGGAGACCACACCTCCCAATGGGTCTCACCTCAACGAGGTCTATGGAGATTTGGCCAAGGTGGTAAGTTATCTCTGTGATTCATTAGACATTTTCAGGTCATCGGTAAAGTAGGAGAGGTGGCTTACCACCTGGCCCTTCCACCTCCGTTGCACCATGTGCACAACGTCTTCCACATGTCTCAGCTGAGGAGAGACGTGCACAACCCGTCCCACATCATCGAGCATGGGGAGATATACATCAGTGAAGGGGTGACATTCATGGAGGTTTAAATGGAGATCGATGATCAACAGGAGCAGGAACTATGTGGATTATCGATTCCTCTGGTGTGCATTCGCAGGCAGCACGGGAACCTCCAGGAGGGCACATGGGAGCGGGAGGCTCTGATGCGTGCTCAGTACCCCCATTTGTTTCCATATTGAGTGTTTTATCTTATGGGGATTTTAATCTCGGAGGTGGGGAGAATGTAAAGTCCCTGAAATACTATGGAATTTTATTTTTTAAATACATGGGAATTTTACGAGTCAGCAGTTTCAGACGGTGCTTGATTCTGATGCCTGGTGTGCCCAGAATCAATTTTTGATGTTTTGTTCAGGTACATTCCGTAAACGTACGTGTGGGTTTTTCTATCTTTTTAACTGGTTCTCGGAATTGAAATCTGTGGACACCGATGAACATGCAGTGCTGGTATTCACTTATGGATACTATTACAGCAGTTGCGTTTTATCGGGAGTGGATGTTAATTTTTGGGGATTCTAAATAAATTAAATAAAAATTATGTGTGAGATAATTTTATTTAAATGGTGATTTTATCCTCCATGGGGAAGTTGGAGGTGGGGCCCACCCCCAGATAACCTCCCATGGGTGATATTATTTGGTGGGTCCCACACGATCTAAAACCCCTTAACTCCCCTTGATCCCCCATTAAACTCATGGACTTCCCAATAATGTGCCAACACACCCTCGTAATTTATTATTTCGATCCCTTGGATTTTTTCCATCTCCATGCTTTTAATTAAGTAAAATAACTAAATTAATTAGTTGATTGTTTGAATTATTTTGAATTCATGATGCCTACATTAATATAAGGGAATATATTATTTTATTTTGTGTTTGAAAAATCGTTGGGAGTATGGGAAGAACTCTTGGAAGAACACCTTTTCTCTCGACAAAGAACGATGTTTCTTTTAAAGAAAGACGATGCGTCTACATCCCTTCCATCTAGGGAAAGAAAGGGAAGACATCGCCCATGAAGAAATTCACCAAAGAAAACTACATTTCCTCCAAAATTGATGGAATGCTATTCATCTTCCATGACATATTTCTTCTGCAACACTTCAAAGTTCAACGATGAAATATGAGGTAGAGGGATTTGATTCTTTTAAATGAATAAAATTATACCCTCATTCATTGTTGAATTCATTGGTTCATCATTGGAAAATTGATATCACCTAATGCGGAGGGCGCGGGCAGAACAAACACAACCTGATGCCCCTATGTTGGTTCTTGTTGTCAGACGTCAGAGGTGGAGCCGAAAGGGTGTGGCACCGTCGCACCGCCCCGAAGAAGAACAATGTCGACGATAGAGGAATCACGATGAATGAAGAAGCATGAATCAGTTGCACCACATGGTGGAACCAAAGGTCGCGGCCATTTCAGCTAGCAGAGGAGGTGGCGTGGCTTCGTTGCTCCATGCGAAGGGCAGTAGGTCCGCGGCGTCGTCGCGCCGTGGTGGAGGTGCGGAGGTGGCTGGACGAACCTGCCTCCATGGAGCCGGACCATGGGACGACAAGGAGGTAGACCATCCGGACTGCTAGAAAACCACAGCGCCCACAGGCATTGCATGGAGGGAGACTGTGACCCGAAACCGGGGGCCCCTTGGCTGGGCGAACCGACCATCTACGACCGGCCAGGCTGGATAATTGCAGTGCCCTTAGGCGCGACATGGGATGAACCACAGCCCGTGAAGCGGGACACGTGCACCAGACAGAACCGGACGACTATGGTCAGTCAGGTAGGGTAAGAGGTGGCACCTCTTAGTGGCACCAGGTGAACCAGACCGACCCGCAGCAGGGGTCGGGCCGACCCGCCAACCCACTAGGCTTGACAGGTCGGGCCCGTCTTCGATTAAATGTGAATAACTCCTAGACCATGCATCTGATTGACGTGTTGTCTACGACACTGGGACCCTCTCAATGATGTGGTCCTTTTTCGATACTCTAAGTGAGTTTTGGTCAAATTTTTAAAATGACCATGTCTAGATTGAGTGTAAATCCAAAAGAGCCCCTAGAATAGAAATGCCGATAACTCTTAGACTGGGCATCTGATTAATGTGCTATCTATTGCGTTGGGTTCCTTATGATGAGACGGAACTAAGTGATACATCATCTTAGGACATTGTGATAGTTGATGTATCGACACTTGACTCAAGGAGCTGACCCTACCAGGATTGAGTGTGGTGTGTGCGGGAACCCTAGAGCTGGCTACGATGACTACGGTACTGGAATCCTACGTGGGTTCGACAATGATGACTATTGTACCAGAATCCTATGTGGGTTTGAATGTGGAGACTATTGTACCTGAATCCTATGTGGGTTCGACATCGATGACAATTGTACTGGAATCCTACGTGGGTTGGACAGCAATGACTACTGTACCAGGATCTTCCGTGGTTCTGACAGTTTTTACTTCTGTTCCTGTATCCTGTGTGGGTCTGGCAGAATAGCTGGTCATGTATCCTATGTGGGTCCGACAACTTAGATTGTCCTATATCCTCTGTGGGTCTGACAGCTTTGATTAATCAGTGACTAAACATGATCATCTATATCACCCGATGAAAGATGTATACCTTTGTGAGTTGTGTCTTGACTTTCAATCATTTATCTTCAAGGTGATTGACTTTACTTCCTGTGTGGACTGTGTTGTGCTTCGGATCGAGATTTGGAGACGAACTGTGATTGGTAACTTATGAATATGTATGATCATATAACTAAGTACGGATGGTTGATACATCGTGATTGTATCATTCTTCTGTGGTTTATCCTTTGTGGATTCTGGGAGACCTTAGGGGGTCTCGGGGTCCCTAATGAGTATCATTATACTCACCCCTACAAGTTCTATACCCGTACATCGTTGTATTGGTTGCAGACGACAAACATCACTGATCGAGGTAGTGAGTTATAGAGCTTGATGGTACCCGGAGGTGGACCACTTGGCGAGATGTACACAGAGCATACAGATGGACTCTGGGTGCTGAAGAGGCCATCTGTACCATCCTTCAGGTGGGAATTCTGGATGATGACTCAGTAGTTGTTGTTTTACCTTTTTGCAGTTGTACTAGATTTTCAGTTGTTTTTACATTACTGTTGGGCTTGTATTACAAGCCACTTTTCTTTTCGCACTTTCTTTTTTATACAGTTTTACATAGTGTTTACTTCCAGTTGCGTACTCTGTTGTTTTTTTACTTATTAAAGGCAATGCCTTCCCTTTTTATCGGGATTACACCTTTGATTCTAGTCGCCAACCCCAGTCCTATGGAAGGAGGTCTTGGGGTAGTCATGGCATGGGCCCCAAGGAAGGGTCGTGACACTTCATCCCCATTTTATGTACTAGTTATGTTTGATCCTTGATGATATTATGCCTATTGATTTCTGATCATGTTATTGTTTTCTATACGATTTTATATTTGTCATCATTTTATTATTTTTCTAATTCTACCATAGGTAAGTGCAATCACATTGATATACTCACCTCGTCATCACAATCCTACTAAAATTTTTAATGAGGTTTTTTAAATATTATACTCATTTAATACTACAACAACATCATCTTTCTCAATTAATTTTCCCAACTACTTATTGAATAAATGTAATTTTTTTCTTGGTCCTGAGTAACCAATAAATAACTCTTCATCTCCAAGGGATTCAAACATTCTGTATTTTTTCTTATTGATAACGAAACAATTATTTCCTAAGACTCAAAAGTGAATCAAAGTAGGATTGTTTCCATACAATAGATCATATGGGGTATTATCGTCATTTTTACACAATATGTGTCTATTTGAAATGTAGGCCAATGTCAACACTTCTTCTTTCAAAAAGAATATCTGGATGTTCTTTCTTGATAAGCATCATCATATGTATGTTTTTAATAATAATGTTTCTTATCTCAACCACTCTATTTTTTGAGCAGTTATTACAAATGAAACTTGGTTCCATATCACATATTTCTCGATATAATCCTCCACTTTTCAATTTCTGAAACCTATTCCATTACCATTTTTAAACATCTAGATTATTTTTGATCTAGCATCCTTTCAACTTCCCGATGATAACATTTTATGAAACTAAACACCTCAAACTTGTGGGTGATAATTTAAAACAATGCCATTATAATAAAAGAATCAATTAAAATGACATAATATCTCTTTTAATTAATATATAATGGTGATATAGGTCAACATACATCAATATTCATATGGTTAAGAAATATTTTTGACCATTGGTATTATTCCTTGTATGTATTTCTAGTAATCTTCCCTTGTTGAAGAGCATTTCACGCATGAGTACGATCACATGATAAGTTAGGGAGATATCAATTGGAATCACATTTCACCAAATCATCCAAGGCTGTTTGAATCAAATGACCAAGACATTTAATCAAAAAAAATTATATTATTCCTTGTATAAAAATCAATGCTATTCACCTCCACAAACTAGATATATATTCCCCTTTTTCATGATTTCCATGAAAAAAATTATTCCATCTTTTCCTTTAATTGTACACAGCTTATTGGAAAATCTTATAGCATTACTCAAGTCACATAGTTTAATGAAACATTGAAAATTGTGGACAATACATTTAACAAGAAATACATTTGAAAACTCATGTCTTTCCCCCCCAAATTTTCTTTTCGTATGTCAATAATATTCAGGACATCATCATTGCCAAATATTATGAATCCTTCATTTTCATACCTTAATATGATCACTAAATTCTTATTCCTATCATATAGGAGTTTTATACAATATTAATAACCCATATTCTCGTGTGATATTATGTTTTTAAATAAATATCTACAATCACTATTAGCTCAATTCTTTTCTTTCGTCTCCATGTATTTAGTTTCATAATTGATGCTGATTGATATTATTGATCTTCCTCATATTATGATCATCCAACCTCATCTTGAATGTAATGAAATTTGTTTTTATTTTCATCTCATTTTCTGATCCTATGGGATTCATTATGAAACCACTTTAAGTATACTTCAATACTTTTCTCTCCATATTTTACATGTAATATCTTTCCATGTGTCCAAAACCTCCATAGAAAAATAGTCACCATCCGAGGAATTCATGTAATACTAAACTCTATTAGGATACCTATATTTCTTTTATTCCTATTGATACATCATGGCCATGGAACAAAAATTTTAAGGATATATGATCTCTCTATAGTGATAACACCTGATACGGGTTGTATTAATGTCTATTATTTCTTCAATACTAATTGTCCCTTGAGTTATATAAAAATTATGATTTTCATTAATACCTAAATAAATATTTTACGCAATGTGGGAGATTGTGTTATGACATCAATGATTACTGATTTCTATTTATGGTTGAATCCCATTATAAAATACTCATTTTTATGTGAAAACATCTTCTTCAAACATTCCTTTCACTATTATGTTGGACAGTTTAATTGAAATTTCAATTTTTGTGTCAACTTTGAATCATATTTTCCTAATATCATATCTTGATTTGAGAGTTTCACTTGATCCTTTAACTTTATTCTTATGCTAACAGCTTCCTACGCAAGTTATTTAATACATTTAACATGATCTTTTTTTAAAACTATTAATAACTATTGTATGTTATTCAACATTGAGTTTTAACTCAATGACATTCTATGAGTTATTTATATTTTTATAAATGAGCATTTCAATTTTATTATTCATATCAAAATTCTCTTCTTCCAAATGCTACTTATAGAGTTGATCATCAATAACAATACTATTATATTTCGTTGTATTGGATCTCCAAACATCTATCTCCTCAATAGAATCTTCAAATTCAACCTAAATATCTACTTAATTCCCTAAACCTGATTTACTCACAAATAACTGATCTCGGTATTCCACAAGTCCTCTAGAGTGCCTCCCTAAATACCAGAGGTTGGTGGATAGAATCAACGGTCTAAGGTGGTGCAGTGGGGAGACTATACCCACATAATCAGAGTAACATTCTAGTGTAATAAATGTTCAACAAGAGAAGAAAAATTAATGAAAACTAGAACAATAAAATTAAACCATACATATGATAATAAATAATCATCAATAGAAATATCGAGTACCATATAACAAATGACTCCATTTCATGTATCTTAACAAAAAGGAACAAGAAAAAATGGCAGTAGGAACTCATATATACAAGTATATCAATGAACTAATAAGACTGAATGATTATCTCTAGACATCATCATAATCCCTATCTCGGTCCAGTTCTCCCCCTCTCCCATGCAATAATAAATTAAAAATAAACAAATAATAACTTTATTCTATCCAGACCTACATCTATGATGTCTATTCAAGTTCCATGGGTAATTTAAACAGGGTATGATATATGCACAACAGTCCACAACTAATGGTGTCTAGACAAATCCATTCTATGTATATAAACTATAACAGTTTCAAAATATAAGTAAAGATGTAAAGTGTAGGAAAAACATGATAATTCCATGAGAATAATTTGTAATAATATGATCCTATAATAAATGATCAACCATATATATATATATATAATTGTTAATAACAAGTAACTACAAGTTCGACATATACCACATGTGAAAATAGTGTCACACCTACATGTTCTAGGTCTGAAGGAATATAGCCTGGTATACCTCATTGAGACCAAGGATTGGGCTGATTAGTAAGGTAAAAAATATATCAAACTTATATGTTCTAGGTTATAAGGTGATAACTATAGTGACCTATATCTGTAGATGATAATGTATATGGAAGTCGCAGGTGTCATGCCTTGGTATCCCTCATATGATACATACACTAAGTAATCCAAACTATGGGTTGTAGGTTCCATACCTCAATCCCCGATTTAGTTCCATAAAATTATTTAATATGTCCCATACCTTCATAAAAATTTGGTTCCATACTGATATGTTTAACAACAATAATGCGATAAAAAAATAAAAGGGTTATGATAGTGTCCATACCCAATTAAAATTATCAATTTAAAAAGGCACAATCCAATAGAATATCAATATCATTCCAAATTTTCATTTCAATATCAAAATTTTATGGATTTATTAATATTTAATGTTATGTAAAAGTATCCATTCCCATATCCAACTATCTCATTTAATTTAAAATGAACTCCCTATAAAAGATGGAGGTCTCGCCAACCAAAAGGGTTGGTTCTAACATTGAGAATATTAAATAACTCACCTAAAAGGTGGATCTGGTTCATGTTGAAAACCAATAACCATGTCAAGGTGATAAAAGGGAAACACATTAATGATACCAAAAATTTTCATAATACATTTAATTAATTTAGGAGAAATTTCCATAAGGTCTATCATTGGTATGAATAGTGATAATTTATTATTCAAAAAAACATATAAAAAAGTTATAGATGAATTACCATATGTTGTTGGAAGAATACTCATCCAATATAAGCTCTTAGTTTGACTAAAATTTGACGAAAAAGACTAAATAGATAAAAAAACCTAGAAATAGGGTATATGATCCCACATCAAGATTGTGATGAATAAGCCGAGATAAGTGAAGGAATGAAGGAAATGGACTAAAGATCATATTGAGAGCGATCCAATGAGATGATTGGTGGTCCAATCAGAGTCTAGATGACATATTTACTTAAAATACAAGATTTTGGCAATGGGAGGGCTCAAATGGGTGAGGGATACTATGCATGGAAGGGAAAAGGAAAATATGGTCGTGGTACTAAAGAGAAAGATGGAAAATGGTATTTTTTTTTATCAAATTTTAATGGGTTCTTGGTTTTTTCAAATGATTGGGCAACCCATGTGCCAATTGTACACCATGAACTATCCCAAGACACCCCTTACATTGGATAGGTGAACAGATTGTATAACCATGAGTAGACCATGAAAAACCACCCTTTGAAAGGAGTTTTACATCACCCACACCATTGTGTATCCTAGGTGACATAGTTTGTAAAAATCTCCTGGCCCTAGGAAGAGCACCAGACCACCCCACACAGTTTAACCAAACTATGAGAACTTGGTTTTATTGTTTTCCCTAACCATGTGGCCCACGTGTTCCACCCAAAAATTCAAGGATCTAGGGTTTATACTAGCCCTAGACAACCTCAATAATCATATGATCTCAACATGAACATCCATTAGGATAAAATAATGAATTAATCATAAATTTAAAGACTATTTTCATCAACCATAAATTGGGATCTTATCATCCTTCCCCATTAAAGAATCTAAACCCCATTTTTTACTTCAATGGGTGATAAAGATTATCTGAGAATAAATTTATCCCCTGAGTACATATGTAAGCCTATTTCTCTAAGGTCTCATCCTGTAGAAATTCATGTTTCCATAGTACCCATACTAGATGAACTGAACATCTTTAGAGAAACACTATACCCTAATCAACAATAAGGGTAGGGTTATCCTCGAAGGAATCATCAACATCTAGTTCAACCACACCAAACAATATCACATGATATGGATTTGAATTATATCAGTGAATCTAAGATACATGGAAGACATCATGATTGACCTATTACCTCTAAGGTAACTGCAACCGATAAGCTACTATCCCAAGTCTCCAAAATATAAAAAGGGACAATGTAACAATGTGACAAGTCCTATTTTATAAATCATTTTATTAACAAGTATATATAAATATAATTTGAAAACCATACTCACAACCATAAACTCTACTGTTCAGCAGATATGATCGGTGTAAGATTTCTTCCTAGTCTGAGTTGTATTCATCTAATACATAATCAACTAAGTTTGCTCTGAACTCTCATGAATGATACAAAGTCCAAGTAGAACTGCCTCACCTTCCTCTAACTAGTACATAGTTGAATCACACGGTGAAGTATATAAATCCTCATAATTTTCCATCTATAATGTATCTTGATAGTTGTTATTATAAGAGAACTCGTCTATGGGTATATGTTTCTCCCAATAACCACAAAAATCTAGGATGATTGAGTAGAGAATTTCCCTTAAAACCCATATCATAAGCTCAGACAAACCATAGATTTATGGGTGGTAGGTTGTACTCAGTAGTACCTATGAACCCCGTACCTTCTGTAACCTCTCCTAGAACCATGACATGATTAAATCATCCCATTTTGATATTATATAACATGGATGTCCATGGAGGTATATGATCTCACAAATGTAGATTCTAATAATATCATACATGGAAAATACCTCCGAAAAAGGGAATGAAATGGTGTAATTTTATCAAACTATTTATGACCACCCATATAATGTCACCTCCCTTATGTGATATTAAAAACACCATCATGAAATCCATGGTTATGTCACCCCACATTCACTCAGGAATATGTAACATATGTAAAATCTACACTGGTCATTTTTTTTCATCCTTCACCTACTAACTCGTTGAATATAATGTAAAATAACCAGTTATATTCCTTTTTATACTAGAACACCTATATTAGAAACATTGATCATGATTCATATTTGTAAGCCTATGTTGTAACATTTAAGTATAATCATTATACTCTTTCATTAATTACTCCCAATCATGTTTAGGAACATAGACTCTTCCAGAGATGTGTAAGACCTCATACATGTCGATGATAAATCCTATTAGTGGATCCTTGCATGAAATACTCTCCCATAGGATTAGACCCTCAGGTTCTGATAACTACCTCATCTTCACTCCCTTAAAAAATGAAGAGGTCACTACACATATATCTTGGATATGATATATATGATTCTTATGGACTTCTAAGTACATCTCATAAAACAAGACCATACAATTCCAATCACCATTATCCACCTAAAATACATGTGTTTGAGTTATTTAGCTCAAAAAATCTTCTATAGCGTTATATTTCTTAGTCATATAGGCATTATCAAAATTTACGGACTATAGGTATTCAACCCACGTTCTCTACCTGAGGTTAAATTAATGTTATGTGAAAATATAACTGAGGATTTAATGGTAGGTATAGATGAAAAAAATATCTTCTATTAGGTAATGCCTCCAACAACACAATGTGTTAACTATGGTTGCCAACTCCAGATCAAGCATCTAGCAATTCTTCTCGTGATGCCTTAGTTTTCATAAACAATACACAACAACTTGATCTTAATGTATCAAAAATTCTCCTCGACCAGTACCTAGTTCAACACAATAGACTGTATAGATTCTACATGTTTCTAAAAAACCAGGATTTTTGTATAATTTAGTCACCCTTTCATATCCTAGAAGGACATCTCATAGGCTTCTGACTATATAAACATAACACGTTATCAGTTGAACACATGAGAGGTTATTCTAGGTTTGATATGGGCTATATAAAGCACCTATAATATCCATAAATCCATCCAGAGAAACATATTTAAAAAACAATTTTGGGATGCTCTCATGTATCATTATCTCTCACCTTTTCTAGATAAACTAATACTCCTTCCTCTAAGATAATATGACCAAATAAGAGCACCTTATTAATCAAAAAATTTCATTTAGTGAGCATGGAATATTGATGGTTCTCACTCAGCATGTTTAGATTTATCTCTATAAGTTTTTCATGGTTGTATCAATTATGAGAATATTCCAAGATTTCATCCATGAAGAATAATAGAAATGAATCCAAATATGAGTGAAAAATTGATTCATCAGAGCCATGGAAACACCATGACCATTCATGAGGTCAAAAAGCATAACCTGGTTCTCATGAAGACCATACCTACTATTGAGCATTTCATGAGTTATGTTTGAAGGTATAACACATCCTTGGTGATATATTGACATCAAATCAATATTTGAGAAAACAAAAGATCCTTATAACTAATCTAAGGGGTCATCTATAAAATTAAAAAAATACTTATTCTTCCCAGTTAGCTAATTAAACTTCTAGTAATTGACACAAATCCTATGTATTTCATCCACCATCATGGAAAAAAGGACCGATAAACCCCATTTATAATTTTTAGGCCATATAAAACCATTATCATATATATCCTCTAGATACCTCTCGAGCTCTTATGAGTAGGTTGTATTCATCCTATAAGAAGGAACTGATAGTATAGTATCTCTTAGAACCCACTCAATAGATAACTCCACCAATTTATCATGAGGTAAACCAAAAAAATCATCTGAGAATGCATCCCAAAAATGATTCACCATTGTGGGAAAATCCTCCTGATGTGTTCCTTCATCCTATACATGATGGCTAGAAACCCATACTATAAAACCACCCAACCCACAATGATCTAGTCCATATCTACCAGCATTGACATCCCATTCTCTCTTATGAATATAAGTACTGACCTATTTTGATGTCAAAGAAACCCTCCAGCAACATTAATCAATGAAGGCATGATAAGGACCTTAACAGTCCATCTCAAGAAAAATGTTGAAAAAAAAAATATCAAGGATGAATAGGTTCTATCAAAAATTGTAATCACTTATATTAAGTGGTTACTCCTTATAGAGGAATTTCCTCTCTGATCGGATACCCAATGGAGTTTCATGGTTCATTAGACCATAGTAGTACTATATATTGTGTGTGAGACTTTAAATGATAACAACAATGACAAAAGAATTTTAATCCCATGTGTCAAAAAAATATATCAAGGTAGATAATACTAAAATTGATTCTTAAACTATAAAATTTCCAAGAATATGATCCCTAAACACATGTTTCAATGCATAAACCTAGATCATTCTAAAACCCTGATATAAAACATTACTACCTTGATCAAACCCACTATACTGATGATAAGAAATTGGTGCCTCGCTCTCCCATCCATGACCACCATCTCAGCATAAATGGTAACTAGCACTCCATCATCCTTCCAAGTGAGGATCTGGAGATCCAACTCCAAGACCTAGAGTCAGCGATGGACCAAAATCACTGAAAACTAGAGTAAAGGTTATATAAAATATAAATAAAAGGATTATCCTATCAAAGGATCAGCACTCTATTGGGTCCCTCTCATACTATTATTTCATATTCCCTTACTTTATTCATTGATGATAGACTAAAAATCCACATTATGTGAACTCTGATTGGTACTACCAACATGAGAGGTCTCAAAGTGACACTTCATATCACTAAACACTACACAACTAGGTCAAAATGATGATCCACTATGATTTAAATCTCTATATTCCCTCATGTTTTGTTCAGAAATAAGATAAATCTTTAATTTATCATACATGGTAGTCAAACAAAAAACATTCACCTGAGATCAGATAGGATGTTTGATCACATCCTAAAAACATCTCTCTCTTACTACCTCATCAGCTGTATAAATAGGAATAAAGAACATAATCTCTATAAAATAAGATGTCTAATCCATAATAGACATATAACCCTAATGTAGGTTCGTTGTCTCTATAATATCATCTTCCCTTGAGGTATCAGGGAAAAAATTGTCATAGAATCTTGATTTAAAATACCATAAAATCATTTCCAGATGCTGTTATTCATGGTTATGTATTTCCAACCAATGATTAGTGGATCCTCAAATCATATATGTCATGAGATTTTACCTCCTCTTATGAGGCATAACTTGGTGCTCAGAGATAGATAAGACAGCCTCAAGCCATAATTCTACAACCTAGGGTGGACAATCCCCTAAAACATTAGTTGGAAGTTGTTTCTAAAACTCTCACATAAACACTATCTAAGAAGAGTTAGGTCATTAAGCTCTTTATACACATTTTATAAGCCACATAAATCCTTATCAAAACTAGTCATTATCACCCAAATCGGGAATATAAGGACTTTCAATGGTGTCTCTACTAGTGGTAACCTTGGTGGCTGAGGGCCCACCACCTGCAGATCATGGTCATAACTACCCTAATGTTATGTGACTCAAATATGTCATGGTGGAATAGTTCTAAAAATTCCAATCACATTCCAATAATAGGATTTGATATTGGTAAGTATTATAGACATAATAATTAGAAAGTTAAAATCCTTCATATACAAAATTCATGCCCCTCATCCTTATCTGGAAGAATGTTCTGGGTGACAGGAATGAACATAAAGAACACATGATGCACTTCATTCTCCCACTGGAAATGTTAGATCTTGTTCAAGCTCTAAATTTCACCCAGGGGTCCCGGTATATGGAGTATCAGTAGAATGTTATATGAGAAGACGTCGTTTAAGTTTCAATTGGAAACCCCATTTAATAGCAACCATATTATAATTTATGATTTATAAATTCATAAATTCATATTATATACCATATAAATGTGTAACATTCCCAATTTATACAAGTACCTTCTTTATAAATTAAAATTGTTTATCCATTTAATTGTATCTATAACTTTAAATTTAAGAGTAGAATGTAACATGTATTTTAAGATGATTTGACTAAATGAAAAATTATTACCAATTTATAGAGGTACATGAACTATTTAGATTATAAATGAAATTCTTGTATTCAAAATCAAAAAATGTTTCATTCAATGTAAACTCACTTACAAAACTCAAACATGAGATAATTGGTTAGTTAAGGTGACATCATCAAACTATACAGGATAACACCATTTTGGTTTATACAAACACTTTAATAACCAATTATTCAATCTTAATTTTCATTTAGAAACATTAGTCATATAATAGATACATAAATCTAGGAATATACCATAGGTATCATGTAATTAGCCAATACAAGCTACCTTCCATGGAATAATTCAATACCTATTAGTCTTTTAAGGTTCATAAAATGATGCATGAACAAGGCTTCCTTACCGTACTGGGCCAATGATAAAATTAATTCAAATAAAAAAAATAATAATAATAGCATCACATATCATGTGCATCACCCAACAGTGAAAACAAGTCAATTATAATAGGAATAATCCATAACATCAAGTCTCAACCCATGTAATTTTGAATTTTACTATATGTGGGTTATCTACTCCCATGCACAAGATCATTACAAAATTCTAATATGTCCTGGTCTCCTTTCTACCATCCCAAAATAGTAGGTTAAGGAATAGAAATCATTAATACCAATTTGTAACGTCCCAAACCTGATTCAATCATAAGTAACCGAACCTAGTTGTCCACAAGTCCTCAATCACACCTTCTCATACACTAGAGGCTATAGAATAGTAGTGAGGATCTAAGGTGGTATAGTAATGAAACACTAATCTTGTAATCAAAGTAACTTATCAGGGTAATCAATAAAGAATAGTGGAAGAAAATATATTAAAACATGAACATGAAAAGTTAAACATCCTGATGAAAATAAATATTCATTGATATAAAAATATATTACTGTATAAAAAATTAATTAATTTATTGTTTCTAAAAAAGGAATAGGAAAACATGGAAATATAAACTCATACATAGAAGTATATAAAATAACCAAAAAGACCAACAAACTATCTCCATATAGAAACATGTGACATAACTCGATCATGTTATCCCCCACTCTCATGCTATAGTCAATCAAAAATAAATAACTAAGTGATTTCCCATATCACTACCTTTATCAATGAAGTCTATTTGGGTACCATGGGTGGCCCAAACAAGGTATGAGATATACTCAGTAGGCCACTATGAAGGATGTATACACAAATCTATCATGTGAATATAAATTGAAATTATGTGCAGATATAACAGGGAATGATGTAATGTATATAAAATACATGAAAACTCCATGAGAACAAGATATAATAAGGGAATAATATAAATGATGCACACACACACACACACACACACACACACATATATATATATATATAATGTTTCAATAGTGAGTAACTACTAGCTTGGAATATGCCACATGTGAAAATAGCATTAGGCCAATATGGGCCAGGTCCCAAATCTTATGACCAAGGCGACCTCATCAATACCAAGGATCTCATCCAATGGTAACCTCTAAATATTATCAGGCCTATATAGTCCATGTACCAAGGTGATGACTATGGAATCTTCTATCCAGTGATGTGAATATATTAATATGTCATGGGTTTCATACTTCAATCACCCTAATCATTTCCATACCATAAGTAACTATGCTTAAGGGTCATAGGTTCCATACCTTGATACCCAAGTCTATGTCATGCCGTTATGGAATGGGTGTCATAATTTCATAATAAGATGATGACATAGATATATTTTCAACATTAAGAAACTAATATTAAAATACCAGGGATATATTAGTGTCCATTCCCAATTACAATTATCAATATAAAAAGGGACAGGGAAATAAAATATCAATCTTGTTATATATTTTTAATTAAATATAAAAATTTAATCAATTTAATAACATTTAATATTAGGGAAAATGATTCATTTCTATTTAAAATTTTCTCATTTAATTTTAAAAAGAACTCCATCTAAAATATAGAATGATCGCACACCCAAAAGTGTGGTTCTATAATGTGATAGAAAATGAACTCACCTAATTAAGATATGTCTCGGATTGAGGTGGAAAACCTCCAACCATTTCAAGGATCTAAAAGGGGAAGACATTATGGTTCAGAAAATTTACATAAGGAATTTAATTAATTTTGTATCACCATCCAGAAGCTCTGCATGCATCACAATAGTGATAATTTAATTGACAAAAAACCATAGGGAAAATCAATATACCACCTACCTTATGTATGTGGTAGAAAAATCAATTGGTATAATCCCTTTGTTTGTCCTACATCTAAATAAAATTGAAAAATAGATAAATGACATGTACATTTTTCATATGAGATCTCACCAAAATAGTGATGAATTTGGTGAGATAAACTAAATAATGAAACTAATTGAAGCCCTTACTAAGAGGGATCCTATGAGACAAAAGGCTATTCGATTGGAGTTTTCACAAGGGAGTTACATCAAATCCTAGGTTTAGGCCTTGCAAGAGCTCAAATGGGTGAAGGATGTTGTGCGTGGAAGGGAAGAGAATGACAGGTGTGAGGTATTAATGAGAAGAAGGTAAAAACAGTTTTTGCCTAAATGTTAAAGGGTGCATGGTTGGCCAAACCATGCACCAAACATGCACCATCTACATCACTTGGAAACCCCTTGTATGGGATAGGTGCATGGTTTGACTAACCATGTGTATACCATGAAAAGAACCTCTAAAATATATTTGTAGAACCCACGCATCCATTTGAAATGGTTTTTATAGTTATGAAAAAATTGACGTCCCTAGGCAATGCACTGTACCACAACACATGATTTAACCAAACCATGAAAACTAGTTCGCATAGTTTCTAATAACTATAAGGCCCACTTGATTCATCAAAAATCTAGGGCCATGGGCTATGTAAAAGCTCCAGACACCCCAAAACTCTTATGGACAAATTAATAACTTATATTTTCTTAAAAATATTGAATTAAACTAAAATTTAATCATTGTAAACCTCAAAGAAAAACTAGGATATTACTGTAGAATCTTCCATAAACTCTACCTTCATCATTGTCTCTTTCTTCAGTTAACAATGAAATAACCCAAAAAATACAACATAACATCATCTTCATGTTCCTTATAGTCTTCCATTTATTCAACTAAAAATTATTCAATATATTAATTCTCTTGTGAAATTATATTCTTTATTCTGAAGAAATTTTTCTTAATATTTTTTGTACCTTTCATATTAGCTAAATACATCTTCTATGGTGTTTAATATAATCCCCATAATCATCTTGACACATATTATGAAAAATTGATACAATATTTCCAACCTCTCAGCTATTAAATCATCTAGAGGATGTTTCCACTTGAACATTCCTTTCCAATATTGTATTTTTTAGGAAAGAAATGACATAACCCCATCAATAAAATATTCTTCCTATCATTCTTATTTAGTGATATTATTCAAAAATTTTAATGAAACATCCTTGGAAATTCCATTTTTATATACTCGTCATCATTTCTCATCTCAAATACAATAATAGTACTATTTAATATATCTAATATTATCTCATTTGGATCTTTATCATAAAGAATAGAAACTTTCGGGTTGAACTGAAGGATAAGTCCTCTCAAGATGCACTTAATTTCCATTAAATATTTATGAATTTCTCCTAGAAAACACATATCATCTTCCAAAATATTCCACCAATCAAATAAAACATCAATAAACTCATTTCGATTCACTCTCATGTCCTTATATTTCTTCCAAAGAACCTATAATTTTTCATCTATGTATTTTGGATGGAATTTATATATATAGGTACATTTCCTACATATAATTAATTTATTTATATGAAATTACCATCATGTTGATTGTGTTAGATAAATATCTTACTAATGTATTGATTCCTTTGGCATCAGTATCCAATTATCTTAATTATTCTTCTAAAATAACTCCATTGTTGACACTAATAGAAATATTATACATTGAAGTGGTAATGAAATCTATTCCTAATGATCAAAATAAGTGTTGTATCTGATTCATACACAATTGAATATTGTTTCCATCAATTATCATAATCCCACGGTGATTAAAAAACTCAATTGGACCCACTTAGAGAGAAAAATTGGTTTATCCTTTCTATAAAATACCAAATATTATCCAAAGCAGGTTAAATACCCTTAGAGGTGGTGAATTAGGGTATGAAAAATTAAAAAAAAAATAACTCGTTTATATATTTTCTATCATTAATCAAAACTATCAATGGTCTTATTACCATTTCATAGAACAAATGTATATGAAAACATGCATAGGGAACATCAATTTTACTTGGTTTAATCTCATTGAGATACGTCCAAGGAGAATTTAGTGGAAATATGTTGATTTAAAAAATAAACTAAATTAAAATTCTCATAAATGTTTTAGAGTGGACTCAATATCCCTCTTAGTTTACAACCATTCATAATTGGAAATCTCACTTCTCTCTCTTCTAAATTAAATGCACTACTCCTCCAATAGAATCTTATAACAACCAGTTTGGAGTTGATTCAGTCTTGTGTGTGTCTTTATGATCTTGATTAATCAACGAGATGACTACCACCTTTTCAGAATAATTTTATTATGAGAGTGTGTAATCTATGGGAAAGAATCCTTTGTGAGAACTCTCAATGAGATGTCTCTGTGATACCTCTACTTGATAACTCTCTACGAGACTCCTCCACGATAACCCTCCTTGTTACCCCTCCATGATACCCCTCTATGAGATCCCACTATGAGACTCTTACATGAGACCTCGTAATGTGATCCCTCTATGATATTCCTCTACAAGACACCTCCATGATATACCTTTATTAGACACCTACATGATACCCCTCTATGATATCCATTTGCAAGTCCTTATTCTTTTCATGTGGATTACATGACTCTAACACGTGACCCTATTAAGTTTTAATCATTAATTTGATATCATACAGTCATTGTATGCACACAAACACCCTACACATGATTTATATTTCTTGATTTCTTCTCACGATCCCCATATGAAACTATATTATGAGACCTTCATCTGATTACATGGATCACATGATTCTAGTGGAAATCCTTCTTCAGCTTATGTATTTTCTTCTAATAAAACCACTTGATAAAACATTACTAATTATTAAGTATAGGTGGGGGTATTTATTTTCATAAATCCCAAATATAAACTCTAAAAATCATGATTAGTCGTTCATTCCATATCCCCAGTAATCAGCTTTATGTGATTCACATGATCTCTTTGAATGATAACCTACCGCATGTCAAAAGTACTGAACTTGTTTATCTACAATATATTTGAGTGTTTCGTGTGATCACATCACTTTATTAATTGAAAATAATATGTTCTCCAAATGAAATCATCTGGTGATCAATTGAAAATCATGTGTACGTCGATGTTATCCTCAACTGATTTGTGTTATTTCATCATGTGATCAATTGATAATAATTTAGTCATGTGATTTCAAAAGAGGTGAGATATACCCATCACAAAGTATATTTTACATCATGTGCTTCAAATGATACAACTGTGGGATTCCTGAATATTCATACAGTGCTTCAAGTGATCTCTTCACTTGATCCCATGATAATCATGAGATTCTAAATTTGATATCTTCACTAGATACTCTAACAATCATGCTTGGATTCATGTGATCTCACAATGATACCAATGATAAGAATGAGCACATTTCATGGTCTCTCCATGAGATCCAATGACATTCACATAGTGTCATCAAGTGATTTAAATTATTAGTTTTGATATTCTTGTTCTACATGATTAGTTCTAGCATTCGTACCTTTGATGATCAACTCTAACATTTTTTCTCCACGTGATCTATTCTAACATTTTTTACCACTCTTTACACTACCTTTGAAAACTATCCTTTTTCATTAACATAAAACATGTTCAAAAAAAATAAAACTAAAAACACCATAAAGTGTGATTTTTTATCAACCCACCTTTTTCTGTACTCTCCCTATTTGATAATTTTGAATCCACATGTTGTTGTGGGATTGGATCCTTATTTTTATGGAATTAATTTCAATTTATTTCTTATTGATCTCCCTAAAATTTTATTCTCTATTAGTGATTCCAATTTTAGGTGATTGATCTTTTTATTGTCTGATTAAAGGTATGTGATTATATAAGGATTTTCCATATAAATGAATCCTTTATTTCATTCTTTAATTGAAATGTGTTTTCATTTGTTTTCCTAAACCATGAATTATGATGATTTTGATGATTTATATCAAAGTTTTGAGATATTGAAACGACAATTTATTTTCATTGAATTAGAAATATTTTTATTAGAAAATATGGATTGAAAATATTTGAAGATTGACTCTTAAGAAAATGAGCTTTAAATGAAATATGGTTTTGGAAGGAATTATTTTTATGAAAACATATTATTTTGTTTTTAAATTTAAATATCTTGTTGAAAATTGAAGGTGTTAATTTTAACTATGAATAATGAATTGAATAGAAATTTACATTGTATGATGGATTCATTAATTGAATCACGTGTGAGAATAAGTAGATAGAGAATGACCAGGTCAATAATTCTAGGAATCTAAATCCCTATCATTGGATTGTATGATGAAAATTCTAATTAAATCATGTTCAACATGATTTACCTAGATGAGTTTTTGAATTATTTTATCCCGATATCTTGGTCCTTAGGGATGTGTGAACACACATTTGTGATATATTGATTGGAGGAGTACTGTTGGGATCCTATATCTAAAAAGTCACTAATTTCATTGATTTTAATCATGGTGATTTTTATGATTTTATAATTACATGTCATTTATTATATAACTATTTTTATTCATGACCATGATTTATGAAAATGTTCATTAAAACTTATTTTGATATGTCTTCCATATCCCTTCTTTTAAATCATTTTTTACGGATAAAATTTGAAAATTATTTTTCATGCCATGTATTTTTTTTAAATTGAAGAATAAATTATTAATTTTTATTTTAATTTATTATGTAATGTAATGTATTGTGTTTTTGGACCATGATATAATTCCAAGGGAATTTTAATTTTATAGTTTTATTTATTGGGAATTTCTTAAAAAATCATTGGAATGTAAATAAAATATTTATAACACATAAGGATGTGATTTTAGACCTTTTTAAGGCTTGGGAGGTTTATTAGACGTCCATATGAGTTTTAGTAGCATCAGGATCCAAAAAATCAAAACTGGGAGAAGCTAGTTTGGGAACACATTTTTTCGGGGATCGTGCAGCCCAAAAGGTGAAACCATATGGATAATCTAGTGGATCTCGGGGTCCCACATAGTTAGGTCTAACCATGAAAGAGGGGGGTGTGGTCGTTCATTTTTTTAGTGCTTTTAAAGAAGTATAAATGTGCGTTTTTCACATAGTTTCTCAAACTATGGACATAAACCATGTGAGACCCATGTATAGGTAGTAGTTCATGCATGGTTGTTGCATTTTTCTGGTAAACTATGCATCCAAACCTTGTGCCTCATTAAAGGGGTTATTTTACCAAAATCCCATACCTCTTTATTTATTTCGTCCAACATTATTCTCTCACATGGGTAATACCGACCTCCAGTTGTGGAGCTCCTCTCCTATCTTTCTCTAGGCTTTGGAACCTATCCTCCATCTAAAATAAAAATCTATTTTCATCTATCTCACTGAATGCATACTAATAAGATATTAATTCTTATTTCTCTTTTTTTCTTTTGACACACCATCATTAGTGTTATATTTAGTAGAAATAATTTGTTCTATTTTCTATGAGGTTTTCCCATTCTCCAATTTCTCTTGAACCGAATAAATTCAGTTCTTGATTTTAGATGATTGAGGTTTTCTTGGTATAAGGTAGGTGGAATATAACTTTTACCTTAAGCTCTATCTCATTTGTTATTTACATCATGTTGTCACATGTCAGATTCTTTATGTGTTTCCTTTGATATGTCAAATTAGTTATGTAATACCTATGTCCTTAAATTAAATTGTTGTTATGATTAGAATTAATGAATTTTAAGATGTTCACCTCAACCTAAACCACCACATTGGGGTGAGTTGTTTATACACAATTACCATGATGCCTCCATATGTAATCAAACCACCCCATCATGTGTTTTTTAGATATTCTATATTACACTTCTTGGTTTCAAATTAATTATTTTTTGAGATATGTTCAATGATCCATCTTGTATGTTTAAACTTAAATTAGTTAAATGAATTTAATATGATATCCTTACCACTGTTCATAATAAAACCCCATTTGAGGTGTTGTGTCTTTCTTAATAAATTGGGGAAATTTAATGGGTGAATTAAATAGATAAATGGTCAAGTGCATTCTTATTTTTAACTGATTTTTGATAATGGCATTTTTATGATATGCACTTGTTAATTTTTTAATGAGATGTGATGTGGCATGATTATGGACATTCCCTCTCTTATTATTAGATAAATGGTAGATGTAATGCTTATAAAAATGACCTTCATTATCATTTAAAATTTAATGGTATAAATGGATTGGATGAACACATAGTCTATTAATATATTTTATACAAATTGTATTAAAAATGATACACTACACCTTTAGTGAGGTCAGTTTCCCCTTTACGGAACATCAGGCTATGGTCTCATTGGGAAAATGGATTTCCCAATAGTTTTGTATGACATACGGGGGCTTGAGTAGGTTCTTTGGCCATGGCATGTCACGCCTCCTTGGTCATGAATGATGGAATGGATTCCACGTCAATTAGGATGTTGGGCATGACTTTCCACACCCCCTTATTAAGAGGGTTTCCATGAAACATCTCGTTATTATTACTGATACTTTTTATAGTGGACTATATTGATTTTGATCCTCAGACATGACATCTTTTATTTATTTATGAGACTCTATTATTATTATGAGTAGTATTATGCATTGACAGATGAGGTACACCTCAGGTCCTAGATAATATTGTATATCTATATGTATGGAAATAATGGATACTAGGATTATAGTGTATATATATATATATCTTTTTATATATAGACATTACAGTTTAGGCCGAAGTACGTATAGTCAACCAGGTGTCCCTTAAGAACCTAATCTGACTTGTTTACTTTTATTTATTTATTTCTCTATTGATATACCTATACAAAACTATATTTCATATTCACATATTGTATTATTATTTAAACACTGTTTTTGGTGGCCTAAATAGTGTATCTCACACCCTACTTGGGCCACCATTTCATTGGGGTACATGATCATACATCAGCTTCGCAGGACCTATGATTATTGCTTGTGTTGTTATGATTGTACCGGAGAGTTAAGATCATAGGATTGGACCAGAGCGTAGGATTCTCAAAGAGTTATCCCCTGGGGATTCTTGTTCATTTTCTTCATTTATATATTATATTATACTATCTGTTCTTCTTCTCATGATTTGGATTTGTAGCATCATCCATACATGCATACATCATTTTATATTTGGTGTTGTCAATTTAATTTTTTCTTAATTTATTATTATTTTCTATATGATATATCATTATTATAATACTTTTGTTAATAGTTAATTTATTTATTATCTTTTAGAATTTTTCAATTCTCTGATCATGATGGTTTAGTATTCCCACCATACCATGATTTGACCCTCACTTCTAGTTGTCATCCTCTGGGGTATAGGGGACGCTCTTGAGGCCATGTGTTGATCAGTCCAGGTACTGGTTCTATAGGAAGTTGATCTGGGAAATTAAAATGTTGTTTCAGAGTCTTATTTTCCTTTTTCATATTGTCTTGGGGTAGTATACATGATACTAATAATGTTTTAGTGCTTCGTAAATAGTCATGCATGGGAGTGGTCAACCCATTAATGGGGAAAAGATCATGTGTCCATGGGTGGGATTGTTTTTTATGCTATTTGTTTTGAATTTTGGGTATGATTTCTCCTTCAGTTATTAGTGTACTTTCCACTATTACTGATTTATGATATTTATAGTTTTTTAACTTTATCCTAATTTGGAAACAATGTAGAATTACACTCTTTATTATAGGCACGTGAAGATTCACACGTCATGCATATTCCATTCCATGTAGGTTTCATTACTTGACTTCCCAATAACATGTTGGATGATCCTTTTTTGTTTTAGTAGCATGATTATTTTGGAAACCATATTTAAGTGAACATATAGAATGGTTTTTTATATAACCTGATTGGTTGAATTATTTATCATCCCTAATTGGTTATCTTGTTTAGGTGATTTATTATTAATATTTTCCTTTATATTCCATTATTCTGTGGTTTCAAATTTATAAGATTTAATTTACTTCTTTTGATAGAATACATTGATACAATTTTGATATATAATTGGTTATTAAAGTGTCAGCATCATCCCAAATGGAGTTTTCCCATATAGCTTGATGGTTTCACCATAACTAACCAATAATGACTTGTTTTATCCACTGACCATTGGCTATATGGGCTGAAACATATCGGTTTTGATTAAGTGGGATCCAATTATCAATATATAATATGTATAAGTTCTTCTGAAGTTGAAATTTTTTTTAACCATATAATCAAACCTTAATTTATGATATTTAAATATCCCAATACCATTGTAAAAATATAAAATAAGTTAAATATTTTATTTTACATGAATCGGTTTCCTTTATAATGGATTGTAACTCTATCACTTGGGCATGAAAACCCATATGACTAAATTCTTAAATGCACAGTGGGACCCAAGTAGGTCACTTAGGGCATGTTTCATATAAGATAACACACTAAGGATGTTTTTAAACATTAATAAATAAATCAACCATTGTGGTTTTATATCCTAGGTTGGATATGGTGGGACCCTCATAGGTCACATTGATTTGATATGCCTTAGTATTTAACCCCATGGGGATATAGGTCTATTATATAGGGATGTTTACTTAAAGTGTTTTCATCAACTTATATAGTTATATATATATACTCATGGTCTCATATTACTTAAAGAATCACCTTTTTAATTATTAAATGACCTCTTATCTTCCTTTTATCTATAAATATATTAGGCATTAGTTAATTAAAATTCGAATTATAACCTAAATGGTGTTTTACTCTACATATTATAATTGATGTTTTTATTAACAAATAAAAATGTGAAGGGTCATGAATAAATAAATGATGATATAAAATTGTTTTAATTATATGATATGTCTAAATATGTTGTGATGTTAGATAAATAGTAAATTTTTAAAAGGATGTTTGATAATACTTGATTGTGTGCATTGTGGTGTTAGCTAAATTATGTACCAAACACTTTTTCCGTATAATTGGTTCATGAAATTTTATCTAGATCCTTTAAAATGTTTAATGATTAAATTTTTGTAATTAATTAGCTCATATAAAACCTTAATGTGGTACTATTAACTTAGACCCTCTAGTAAGGGTTGTATAAATATTTCATGATTCATTCCTTAGAAGGAAATGGATGTGTTTCCAATAGCCTTATTCTAACCTATGTGATAGGAGGTATAGAATAATGAAATTTTCATCATGTATTATCTATAGGGTTGAAGCTTTATGATTTTTAAGGTGCTAGATTGAGTTAGCTATAACCCCAAAAACAGTAAAAAATTTATAGATTATTGTAAACTATTTCATACATGTGGTGTCGTATGAGTGTTAGTTGTCCCAAGTAGGAATTTTGTTTCTAAAATGAAACTTGGGGTTGATGGGTTTTAATGTGGTTGTTTGACCAATCGTAGTAGTTGTAGAAACATAAATTAATCAGTTCAGTGGGATAGACATTCCTATGGAATGATCATCCACTTAGTGGGTGATTTAACCCCTCATCCTCTTTTAGTTATGATGGATGACTTGGGAGGTGCTATATTATATTTCCATTAATATTGGTCAATAAGACTCTACTCTGGTTCTTTTTTTGTGACATTAGATATTAAGACACATAAGGATAATAAGACTAGGTATAATATCAATATTGACCCATTATACCAATGAAATCTCAAGGTAGTACGTGTCGATACACATAGTAACCATCCAGTTTCTAGGATAGTGTAGTGAACTATATGTGTTCAGTGATAATCATTAAAGACATGGAAAATTATGATATGATCACCAGTCATCTATGCGGTTTAGTGACGTGGGTGTACGAGGAAATCATACTTTTCCCAATGCTCATGATAATGTTCCATTGTGGATTAGGTGTTTTGACATGTTGATTAATTTGTTCTAGACTTTATGCCTAATATTATTGTTCATTTTGACATAACTCTAAAGAATATTCACATGTATATACAGAGTATATTGATAAAGTGTTATTTTAAGGGGCTAGTTTCATTATCTTCTATATTGTCACTTGTTTAATGTTTGATGACCACATCCAGAAACTGTTGTTAGTGGTTGATGGAGCATGTGTCGTGGATCGAGTTTCCTCTGTCTATAAATGATGATTAGGATACTCCAAAGGTGGGTTTAATCACATATATTCTCGTAAAAATATCCATCCAACTAGAAGGAATGTGACCAATGAGGACTAGTTGAGATTTTTTAGTGCTTCATTTGAATACCCATTAGGCTGGTAAGTTTGGAACATGTCAGTGCTTGTGAGGTAGTATGATGAAGGGATGGTAGGATTGTGTAAAATCATTTGAAAACACTGATCAGTATGAATGGAAAATGATGATTATGTAAGAGTAATTGTTGGATTAATTGGGTGGTAAAGGCATCATAGTCAGTTAATGATGATACATCAGAAGGTGCAGGAAATCCCTTTCAAAAGAAGTAGGCCAATGGTGGTTAAAATACTTTTCATATGGTAGTTGAGTATGGATGATTTGAAACCTTACCTAGAACATAATCTTGGATATGAAGGGAGTGTCTTAGGTCTTCCTGATAAATCTGGGTGTGCTCATAGTGTGCTCTTTTCATTTTGACGATCATTTCCCCAACCATGACATCGTCTGGCGTACACTGAGATATCATCATTTATATGTTGTTCAAAATTAAAATATGTATGGATATATAAATAACCTCGGTGATAGTTTTGTTCTAGCGGCATGGTTATAATTGGAAGAATGGTTAGTCCGGAGTGGTAGTTAGGTTCCCAGGTAGGAACCCCTTGGATGGACTCATGGACACCTTCTGGCTATTTGACATGACTGTCGTTAGGCTCAGTTATATTTTTTGTGTGTGGAAATTTTGGCTATGTACCAACATCTCACATGTAAAATCTAGTGTATGTAATATCTATGATAATATTCTTATACTCCATTTTTTTTATTCTGATGTTACCATTTAATTTGTTCAGGATCAGATGATATGTTCAGAATGGTTTGTAACGATCCAAGTGTGTTGGATCGGGAATAAACCTACATTCATGTTGAGACATGACAACATAATGGATGTTTCGGTTAGATACATCACTAGAATCTAGTTATAGGATTCAAAGATCATTCTTAGATAAAATTTCTGGGTACCTTATTTTAAATTCATATGGATCTAGTTTTCAAAATACCCTGGCCATCTAAGAAAAGCATTTTGAGAATTGTTTATTGGGAGTTGTTCGACATGTCTTCCACTTTTTCATTAAATTTTGTTAATAGGGAACTAATTATGGATTTTTTTTGGGATGAGGAAATTTTATTATTTTAGGATGAGTAATTTCATGAAAAGTTATAATATCTATTCATTAAAGAAAAGGTTCATTCCATGAGAATTGTTAGAACACTACGGGCATGCATAAATGGATAATTCTGATGGTGGAGATTCCATGACCGAATATATGTCATTAATAAGATAGAATGTATGTTGGGAAGTTCCAGAGGATGTGTGATTAAATAGAAGATGACATTATAATGTCTCAGGTAATAGGGTATGGGGTATGATTTGTCTTAATGTTTCCATTTTGGAGTACAAGTGTTGGCTCAATTATTAATGGATTACTTACCATTAACATAAATTGATTTTTGGGATGTGTGTTGGGTGTTTCAAAATGTAACATAGATAATTATATGTATAATCATGACTTGAGTATGTTGGGTGTTTTTTCCATTGATCCCTAATGACTCTTAGGGATGAGAAGTTCTAAGGTGGGTAGATTGTAACATCATTTGTTTTTGGACCAACGAATAATCCCAAGGGGAATTTTATTTTACCATTTAGTGGATGGTATATTATTTAAAATATATTATAAATGTAAATTCATGATTTGCAGCACCAAAGGATGTTTATTTTAGAATTGGTTTAGTGCACAACATTTTTCTGAAGCCTTCCGTTGAGTTTTGAGAACATTGGGCTCTGAAAACTCAAAACCATGAGAAGATGGTAAGGGAACGCGATTTTATGAAAATGTGAATCCCACCTAGTGAAACAATGTAGATAATCCCGTGAAGATAGTGGTATATCACGATTTGGTCTATCATTGTGAGAGGAGGAACACAATCATGCATTTTTGTGGTATTTTTAATAGAGGGGAAATGCATAGTTTTCTCAAACATTCCCAACCCATGTGTGTAAACCAAGTAAACCCCATGAATATATAGTAGCACATTCATAGTTAGTGAATGGTTAGGACAACCATATGGCTAAATCATGCACTTCATTAAAGGGGTGATTTTAACAAAATTCCCCTACATCCTTATTTATTTCCTCCTCACATCTTCTATCACATGGTAAATTCATCACTCCAACCATGTAGCTCCTTTCTTCTCCTTCCCTAGGCATTGGTCCCTATCCTACAACTGAGGTTGGAATCACTTTTCATTAATAATATTGGATTCATGTCGGTAATCTCTCCATTCCTCTTCTTTCTTCTTTTTCACGACTTTCCATCGTTGGTGCTATCTTCTTGCGATCTAATTCACTCTATTTTCATAGTGTTTGATCCTTTATCCGATTTCTCTCAAACTAGCTCAATCTAAGCCTCGATTAGGGATAATTAAATCATATTATAAATAATGTATTTGGTATATAGATTTTCCATTAAGTTCTATCCCGTTTTTAATTTATGTTGTGATAATGCATTCCTGGTTTTCCATGTGTTTCCCCTGAAATGTGAAATTAACTATGTTTGAACTAGTGAATTAAATTAAACTGTAGTTATGATTATAATTAAACCATTGGAGGATGTTCAACTCAATAAAACCCAACACCATTGGGGTGATTTGTCTGTATGCCTTGACCCTTATGCCCCATTATGTAATTAAACAACCCCTTAGTGTGTTGTTTAGATATTCTTGATCATAATGCTTGGTTGATAATTAATTATTGTTTGAGACAGGCTGAGTGGTACCTCTAATAAGGGTAACCATAATTGAGTTAAATGAATTTAATATGATATTATTTCCCCCAATCATAATGAATCAACCTTTGAGGATCTCTTTCTTCCTTAATAAAATGGGGAAATGGAATAGAAAGATGAAATGTCAGTCATTCTTTATACCAGGTTTATGATAATCTAATTTTTATGATATGGACTTATTAATTATTTTTTAATTATATTTGATGTGTCATGATAATGGAAATTCCCTCTATAGTTATTATATAAATGGGAAATTTAATTCCAATGGACAATTCCTTATTTATCATTTATAATTTAATTGTATTAATTGATTGGATGGACACATAATATGTTAATAAATGTTATATAATAGTATTAAAAATAATCCAAAATGCCTTGAGCAATGTTAGTTGAATCATTATGGAACACCAGGATATGTAATGAAATGGAAAGTGGATTAACTATAGTGTTGTATGACATAAGGGACCCTGAGTAGTGTTATTGGTCATGGAATGTCGAGGACGTTGGCATGGCCTTCACATCACTTCAGTTTCCAAGAATAACATTAATTTCCACTTGATATGAGGTTGGGTATGATCCACCTAGTTATTATTCAAGATACTAAACATAGAAGACTATATTGATTATGATCCTTAGTCATGATGGCCCTTATTTATTTATGAGAATATATAATTAATATGTGAAAAATTATGTATGGATATAAGATCTATGCCTCATGTTCTATATAATTCTACATATCTATATTTTTTTTATATAAACATTACTAAATTTATAGTCATTATATATATAAGAATATCCTTATATATATATATATATACATGTAGAGGCATTTCAGTTTAGTCTAAAGAAGGTATGGTCGGTTAGGTGTCCCTTAAAATCCTATGCCAACTTGTTTACATTTATTTATTTATATCTTTATTGATATTTATTAACAATACTAAATTTTATATTATTAGACTAAATTGTTATTTAGAAACCATTGGTGATGTCCAAATGAGTGTATCTTTTTTAGATCCACTAGGTCAAATACCCTGAGAGGGGGGGTGAAACAGCGTATTATAGATTATAACAACTTCACTTTATGACATTGTTTCATTGTTAAATAAAACACATTTCCCAATTTTATGTAGAAACGTATGGCCAAAAATTAAAGCCTATAAGAGATGCTTAAATTTTTTCTTGGTTAACCCACATTGAGCTACATAAAAGGATCATACAATGGAAATGTGACAGTGTACCAAATCCACTAAAAGTTCATTTTTTTACAATGTCCAGAGTAGAGTCATTTTCTATCCTAGTTTACAATCAATAACAATTTGAATGCTCATTGCTCTCTCAACTGAAGTATTCTCACTACTTCTTTAGAATATCCAATCATAGATTATGTACTTGTAGGACCCTTCATTATTTATAATGAATACATCCTACACTATATGTAGATGCTCTAATGATGTATCTTTTTCATCCACTGATGAATAATGCTTTACTACTGATGTACTTGGAAACTTAAAATCAAAAATGAGACCCTTACTATGCCTTGCATGAATGTTTTATGCTTTCTGTGAAAAAATTATTCTTACATGCAACTTTCTTCTTATGATCAACAACGATATTACACCCATATTAATTTCTTGCATGAAACTCCAATTATTATTCCCAACTCTAATTCTTACATGCAACTCTATTTACAAAAAATTCTTATGCAATCCATACCACTAATTTTATTTTTAAGAATTATGGTTTTCAAATTGGGTCGGGGGTCACCTCTTATTTATAGGCATCGTCGACCCTTGCATGCAATATTCTATGCATCATGAAGGATCCAATCCAAGCATTAAAAACCACATTTGATGTATTATTCATTATGTAAGACTCCTTCACACAGCCTTAACTTTCAAAAAAAATCTAGGGCTTTCATGTACTCCATGAATATTCCATATTTTGATGTTCTAATACTAGATTACACCTTGCAAAAAACATTCCAAAGCATCTTGAACCTTATTCACAACTTATCCCTTATACTTGTGGCCTAATGATTTGGGAAACACTGAAAAAGAGTTCCACCTTGTATACATTCATTTTGTTATATCTCCAGATCTTTCATTCATTATTCATGGTTTTTGTCAACAAATATTTTCAAAAATATCTTCAAAACATGAAAACATATCATTCAAATACTTTTTGTCCACAAACACAACCACCCCAAAAAAATTCAATGTTTCCTTAAGGTATTTATTCCCAACCATATCCCCTTTTGGGTTTGTTGAAAACTCTTCAAAAGAAACTCAAAACTTTTTGATACATTATTAAATCTTCTTCCATATTTAACCACTAATCTCCTCCTTCAATTTAGATAGCAATAAATGATTTACTCATCACATAATCTAATCAAGAACTATCAATGCTCGGTGAGAGAAACAAGAGTAATATGAAAAGTATATCGATGAAACACTTCATTCCATTCCAAAAAACTCTTATGATTTTTTCACAAACCTCAGATGTTGTGATATATACCCTTTGATCAAACACATTCAGTATCATCCTTTTTAAAATATCCCCTATATTGATACCCCCTATATCAATCCTCCACCTGTCAAATTCTCCCTATGTCTTTACTTAGATATTTTCTCCCTATTCACATCCATAATTTCTACCCATTTTTTATCAAACCCAGAGATCAATCTATTGTGGTATGAAATATGGTAAATAACACATATAGGTACATTAGGAAAAAAACACACCACACCAGAGAGAAAGGGGGTTCCACATCCACACTTTATCAATACCGGGTAGTTGACTAAACTCCCAGATCAATCCACTTACTTAAAAAAAATTGGTAAGGCCATTGTAAAATTGTATATAACCTATAGTAATGTGGTAAAATGATCAAACATCACAACCCCTTTCTCTATATTATTCTTGATAAAATGATATTTTATTTCAATGTGCTTATTCCTTGAGTGATGGATTATATATTTTTTTTAAGATTTATAGAACAAGAATTATTCAAATAGATTCTAATAGGAGACTTCACATATACTCCCATATCATAAATCTTCTTCTTTATCCATAATAACTATGTTCAATATTTACTGGATGCAATATACTCAGATTTTATAGTTCCCAATGTAAGAAAATATTGTTTATTGAGTATCAATGAAATACACAATCGACTAAGATAGAAAGTACCTCCTGACAATGATTTCATGAAATCTACTGAACCAGACCAATCTGAATCTGTATATCCTAATAACTCTTGATGATATTATTAATTATAAATCAAACCAAAATCCATAGTTCCCTTGAAATATCGATATATTCTTTTAACTAAAATTATGTGTATTTACTTGTAATTACTTTAATATATTGCTTCTTGTCATGTGGTCAAAACAATATTAGGCCTTGTTATTGTCATGTATAGTAAACTTCCTATGGTTTTCCTGTATTCTGTGATATTAGCTACATTCCTACATCATCTTTAGATAGTTTTATCCGGGTAACAACCTAGTTTTTCATCTATTTGTAATTTTACAATCATAATATTCTTAGAACCACCTTGGCATATTTGTATTGAGAATGGAATGTGTCATTTCTTCTTTATGTCACTTGTAAACCAATGAAAACCATCATCTCTCCAATCATTGAAATTTCGAACTCACGTTTCATGAATCCAAAAATCTATCTTTATTTTGGTTCATCTAATCCAAAAAATATTATGTCATCAACATACACGAGAACCATCATCCTTTGATTACTATCATTATTAATGTAGATATTATAATCAAATCCACCATTCTAAAATCTCATATTCTTTAAATTCTAATCTTGTCTTGATTACCATGTTCATAGTGCTTTCTTCTACCAATATATTTCCATCTTCAGCCAACAATCATCATTCTCATTCTCATGAATGAGAAAACAATATGGATTCTC
This sequence comes from Viscum album, assembly GCA_963277665.1. Classification (NCBI taxonomy): domain Eukaryota; kingdom Viridiplantae; phylum Streptophyta; class Magnoliopsida; order Santalales; family Viscaceae; genus Viscum; species Viscum album. The sequence goes on from OY728152.1 coordinate 1,055,410,645, forward strand.
AATATACACATATTCTTATAGAACCCCTTTAAAAAATGTGTTCTTGAAATCCATCTGGAAAACTATGATCTTTTGTTTCACTAAAATGGATAAGAATAATATGACTATCTCTTGACTTGTAATTGGTGAAAATTTCTCATCGACATCGATATCCACTTTTAGTGAGTAACCTTTGCATACTTGTATTTCATTTTTTGGAATCATTATAGAATATTCATTCATCTTTTTTAAAAATACACATTTAGTCTTAATGAATTTCATATCTATTGTCCTACAAAAATATATAATGTTTTTTTCTTCTCGATATGACCTAGCTCTTTATTCATTTCCTAAACCCAGTTTTCATCTTCGATTGCATCAAAAAAACATTTTTCCTCTTCCTGAGATATGAAATATGTATTATGTTATGACTTCATTCTTATTGTTTGAACTGGGACTATCTGTTGACCAATGATATTTTCCTATCGATTTCAGCTTGACACATTGGATTCATCATAGATACAGACTGGACATTCAATGGATCATCATCAGTATCTTCATCTGAATCAACATCTTCAAATTTTTCTCCCCCTATGTTCCTTACCTCCTCATCACATTCAAATGTAAATTTTTCACTATGTTGTTGAATATTCTCTTTATTTTCCAGTATAGTGATATCACTGCTCTAAACTAATTTTCCAATTTCATTATTAAACAATTTATATGTTTTTCATTTTCCTGTGTATCCAATGAATATCCCATCATATCAACATGACTCAAATATTATGTGTCTTTTTATAATAAATCACATTCTTAAAAATATTTTAATGTATTTTAACATTGGATCATGTATGTACCACATCTACTACAAATTCTTTCTTTCCTTTAGAAACAAAAGATCCCTAATAGAGATGTAAACTGATGTCAAGACTAATTCCTTCAACAATTTATCAAGTAGGACTTTTCCAATAAGAATCGTTGTGGACATGTTGTTGATGATCTAGTTTCTCATCTCAACCACTCCCTTCTGTTGAGGAGTTCTCACTGAAGAAACATGATTCCTTATTCCATGTTTCTCAAGACAGTCATCCACTTGAATAATTGTGAATTTCATACCACTGTCAGTCTTAAACGTCATATTTTTTGTCCAACCATAATTTCCAATTCCCTTTTGTACTATTTTATGAAACATAACACATAAAAATTGTGTTGAATGGAAACTAACCATGCCTGTATATTGAAATCGGCAATGAAAATGATGTAATACCACTTTATTTTAATAGATATTTGTGAAATAAGTCCACATACATCAGCATGCACAAATTCAAAAACTCTAGCTGGCTTCTATTCTTTTTACTTTTAAGTTTTTCTAATAATATTTCCTTGTTGACAAGCATCACACATATGAGTATGATCACATGATAGCTTAGGGAGGTCTCTAGTTATATCACACATTACCAGATCTTCTAGGAATGGTTTTCATATATGAACAAGTTGTTTATTCCACAACATGTTTTCTTCCTCTCTAAGAAAAAAGCACATATCTTCTTCTCCACTTACGAGGTTGAGATTTCCCATTTTTATTTTCCTCTGTAGAACAACTGCATTATCTCCTCCTTTGATGATACGTATTTATTTTTTAAATCCTAAATAATTCTCTAAGTTACATAGTTGACTGATGGTAGGAAATTTAGGACTAAGTCCTTCCACTTCTAATACATATTTTAGGACCAATATGGGCATATATACCCTAAGAGGGGGTGAATTAGGGTATGTATATTCTTCTTTATAATTCTACATACCCCACTCGATCATGAAGTCTTTATCACAAGGTTCAATTTGTTTGAACTTTTGAGTTTATTATGATCACTTATTTTCTTATTTATCTGATGATGATGCTTTGGATGCATTGAAAGGAAGCAATTAGGCAGATAAAAATATTTTTACTTGGTTCACCATCAGTAGGCTACATCCATGGAGCATACAACGAAAATGTATCACAGTACCAAATCCACTGAAGGTCATTGACAATAATGTTTGGGATAGATCAATATTAAGCCCATACTCACTACTTTTACAATGTTTAGGGTCTTCTCACTACTTTCCCAATGGTCACTCCCTATTTCTTTACCTCAGGATCACTCTTGGTAGAAAGGATAACCATCTTCCTCTACCTCTGCTCAGTATATTATGAAGGGATCCCCTCATAGTTTATGGAATTATAGGTCTAATACTTATCATTATTGAATGAATCATCCAATTTATATAGATTCTATATTTATTTCCAACTTTCATCCATAGTTTAATACCCCTTTGCCTCTGATCAGTTGGAAAAAACCTTGGGATGTACCTTCACAAAGCACCCTACTTCATGAAGCTCCAAATTTCATGAAGCTAAAACAAGCCTTCGTGAAGTCCCTACCTCTTCACAAAGCACACACCTTCACAGATCTCACTTATTCACATAGAACACAACATCATAGTGCTCAAGACATCACAATGCTTAAGCTGTCTCAGAGCTCAATCCGTCAAAATGCAACTTCCATCATAAACATCACTAATCCAATGCAGAACACACCTCTTTCGTGGTGTTAGATTAGCCTCTCTTATCTCCTGTCTATCTTGAAGCACACTACCTTCATGAAGCACCTTCAAGTGTTTAGAGAAACAAATATATCTTAGAAAAAATTCCACTTCTCTCGAGGGGGTCGGGGTCTATTTATAGGTGATTCCACCAACCCTCTATCATTCCTTGCGAAGTTAGAACCACGTCTGCTCAAATTGCGTAGCTCCAAAAATTTCGTCAAAAATATCTCTATATCACGATGTACCAAGGAAATTTTCATATCATGGAGCTCATCGTAATCACGAATCATTCTGTCAATTTCATTACACCTTCTCCACAAATCTATACTCACAATGCCCTTCATTCACGCAATTCTCTTCAACGCTGTTGTTCGTGAAGCTCATCATAAGTGTGAAAAACACCATCAACATTCATCATGTCTTCGAGAAATCCACATCAAGATGCCCATATTCTCAAAACTCATGACTTTTCCAAATATTGATTAGATATTTAGGAATAATCACAATTCATGATTCTCACCAAATTCCAAATTTTGGACCCCAATAATATGGAAAACACTAGAAAACATGACACCATTTTTCTATTCTTTTTATATCGCCTCCTGATCAACCAATCCTTTGTCATAGTCATTTTTCTACATTAAATATCAACAAAATCTCTAGAGATCAACAATTCACCACAGAAACCGTCATTGTCAACAAACACAACCAGTTAAAAAATGATGCAATGTTACATTGAGGGATTGTTTCTGAACAACATTAGTACGTCTCATTACATTACCCCAAACCTTGACTTTCTCAAGCCAATTATCTTAAGGACTTCATCATTTACAAATTTTCAAACTATTTATTTTTCATATATTATTCATGTTACAAGATCCTTATTCATTATCATATGGGATGTGAAACCACCTTCAATGATCCATACACTAGAATGATCAAATGCATTAAGGGAAATTTCTACAACCACTTACTTCTCTACTCTTTTATTTTTGATTTGTGTTTTTGACTTCATACTCAGTATAGACTGATAGTCTTGATCTCCCATAGAGTATGATAGAACAACATCAACCTAAAGAGCTTCAAATTGATTTTTAATTTTCATCTCACCAGTTGATTCTTTGATTTTCTTCTTGTTACCACTTTGGTTATACTTTGGCGCATTCCTCTACATGGTGTGTGTACCATATCAAGCCACATTTTAAATTACTTTTCACCAAAATCAATTTCTCACAAAAAAATTTTTAAAGAGTATTTTTCACTTTTTGGTTTTCACTATTTTTCTTGCACCCCTTGGTATATTCAAGCTATATAACACACATTTTATGAGTTTCCTATCATTCAAAAGAAATATAAATTAAGGTAAGGTGCATTCCCACATTTCACATATGCACCACTTGGTGTCCCTTGGGTTCTCTAAATCTTCAGATTATTCTTCATACCCAAATCAATATTCAATATCGAAATAGGTTATTGAAGTCTGACTTCAACCATAACTGCTTTCTAATTTGGATCAATCCCCATACTATCTATATCATTTGAATTTTCTTTTTCTTCTCTTCTGCTGGACCAAAATTCTCCACTTGAAACTTTTCTATCTTTTGAATAACCTTCATTCCCAATGTCATATTGGGAGTCAACAGTATTTCTTGATCCTTAACTTTTCATAGCTCCCTAAAAACATCCAATTCAATTTATTTGATATATTTTATTTGATCTACTCTTGTGTTAATTAAACTATTTATATAACTTTTTCTTTTATTCTAATTTGTGTTTTTAATCAACAACTTTATCTGATCTATATGGTGTTGATTACTTATGTTTTTCTATTTCTCCCCTCAGCTTAGACTTCTCTTATTCATACGGTTATAAATAGATTTTGGAAACATGAACAACTTTATTGAAATTCTATATTTTGGCTCTTCAATCATGTATATCCTCTAGAGAGGCCATTGACTCAACTTAAAAATCAACTCTTCCTTCATCATCTTCTTCATCAATTTATGTTCCTTTCTTTTTCTAATCACTATCGTCAACTGCTAACATATCATTTTTGCCACATTATTTTCATTTATCTATCTATTTGTCCTCTGATTCATCTTTACTTCCATATTCTTATGAAGGAATATTCTTCTTCTTGAATAAATTTTTCCTTAAATTTTCCTATCCCTCCACATTCCCTAAATACTTCATTATAGGGATTTCAACTTCATCCTCATCTTTTTCTTAGAACTTCTTGGTGAAACTTGCTATAATATGACCAACCTTTCCAAATCTACATAAATATATTGGAAGTTTTCGTTTGTAGTTTCCCTTTTATAATTGTATATTTATGGTAGGGAATGATGTCACCTCATTTTTCTCTTCTTCATCCAAAGAATATTCAATGGTGAGATTCATCATGTCTTCAAATTCCACTTCCTAAGAATTAGATTTTTCCATAGACTCAGTGTTCTACTTTCTCATGCCATACATGAAAAGAGTACTATGAATGATATCTAATGTGATCTCCTTTGGATACATGTACTCTAACACAAAAACGTTCAGATTGAACTGACGTGGAAGTCTTATCAAGATTCAATTGATGATATTTAAATCTTCGTTAATCTCTCCAATACAATGAATGTCTTCCACTACAACATTAATCCTATTAAGGAATGCATCAACATACTCATTTGGGTTCATTCTTAGATCTTCCTAATTTTTCCACAAAACCTATTGATTTTGTTATATAACCTTTGAATCACCTATATATATATTCAAAATCTTCTCCCACAAAGCCTATGATTTTTTAAATGAACCCACTTTAATATATATTTCATTGGATATGGATGCCCCTAAAGCATTTATTCCTTTTCCATCATAATTAAATTCCCATTCCCCATCATTTCATAAATTGCCACTATCAATGTTGGCTGAAATACCATGCATCACTATTGTAAAGACATCTATTCATAATGATCGGAAGTAGTGTTGCATTGAATTCTTCCTTAATAGAAAATTATTCTCGTTGAAGATCAGAATACCTTTTTGATTGATGGCCTACATAGAGAGAGAAACATAGATATTAACATTTCCCTCTAATAATAATTGTTAGGTCTAGTGGGTCAAATAACTTGAGGGGTGGATCAGGGTATGATATATTAAAACAATTCCCCTTGAGATCTTGTTTCTTTGTTACACAATACCCTAATCTCTCCCTTTACTACAAAAAACGTTTGACCAAAAATTAAAACATGCCTAAGGCACATAAATTTTTACTTGGTTAACCCTCACTGGGATACATCCATAGAGTATACAACGGAAATGTGACAATGTAAAAAATCCACTAAAAGTTAAATACTATTTAAAATGTTTGGAGTAGATTCACTATCACTCCTAGTTTATAACCAATCGCAATTTGAAAGTTCACTACTCTCTCAACTGATGTGTGCTCACTACATATTCTAATGATCCACTCACAATTTATAGACTTATAGGTCCCTTAATTATATGTAACTAATGCATCATCCACCATATGTAGATGCTCTATTGTTTTCCCACATTCATCCATTGATGAATACTACTTTACAACATATGTATTGGGAAACATCCAATATTTAATGTAACCCGTTCTACACATTGCATGTATGTTTTATGTTTTGCATGGAAAACCTATTCATCTATGAAACTTATATCTTATGAACAACACCAATTTTACGTGCAACTTACATTCTTATTTGCTACTCCAATTATTTTTCACTAGACCGATTCTTACACACAACTCCATTTATATGCAATTATTACAAAATCCAGTGCTCCAATTTCATATAAATGTTCATCATTTCAAATGAGGGAGGGTCAAATTTTATTTATAATCATTTTCATCCATTATGTGGAATATTTTACGTGACACAAAATATCCTATCCAAGCATGAAAACCCAAATTTGACATCATATTCAACACCTATGAATCTTTCACAGAACCTTATCTTTATCATAAATTCCATATCATACGCACACATCATACCCTTTCCATATTTCGATGTACTTATCCTGGATACTATTTTCTGTGAAAAAAATACCAAACCATCTTCAATATTTCATGAAACATCCATTTCCACAAACAAATATCTATATTTCCTCGATTAGGAGGCCCAAAAATTTGGCAAACCTTGGGAAATAGTGCCACCTTATATACTGTCTATTTATACCGTCTCCTGATTATCCATTACTTTTTCATGGTTCTTTTCCAACATATATTTTCAAAAATATATTCTGAACATGTAAAATTATCATAGAAACAATTATCTTAAACAAAAAAAACCAACCCAAAAATGATTCAACGTTTCTGGGAGGGATTTGTTTCCATCAGTCTCCCCCATTGGTTTCATTGAAAACTCAACAAAAACCAACTATTGACATTTTGATTCATCATTTATACTTCATCTATCATCAACCACCAATCGCCTCTTGTGATTTTGATAGCTATCAATTATTTACTCAAAATATACATTATTCCAATGTAAGAAATGCTCGGTGTGAGAAACAAGAGTAATATGCAACATTCATTAATGAATCACATCATTCCACTCTAAAACCACTCTTCTTCATTCATCATGAACCTCAAATGTTATTATATATACACATTGATTGAACACTTTTAGAATCATCATACTTAAGACTTCCCCTATCTTGATGCTCCCCCTATATTCCTATTCCACCTATCTGCTTCTTCACTTGTCTTGATTGAGCCATTTTCTCCCTTCTCACATCCAAAATTTCTCCCTCATTGTCAGTAAACCCAATGATCACTCCTTTTTTGTCTGAAATAATTTAAATAACACATATCAGTACAATATGAAAAAACACAACATACCATGGGGGGAGGGGGTTCCAAATCCACACATTTTCAAGTGAAGGGTGTCTATTGAACTCCCAGATCCAGTCAATGCCATTAAAATTATTCCTTTAGTGAGGCCTTTAACACAATGTATGCATCCTATACTCTTATAGGAACATAATCCAACTACACAATCCCTTGCACCACCTTCTACTAGATAAAAAGATATTTGATTTCAATGTGATTTGTACTTGAGTGATGTACTAAATTTTTTCTATGATTTATGGCACTTGAATTATAACAATGGATTTTGATCAGAGACTTCACATCAACTGTCATATCATCAAGCTTCTACTTCATCCACAATAATTATGTTCTTTCTTGAGTGGTCACAATATACATAGATTATATAGTGATCAATGTAATGGAATCTTATTTCATTTTTTTAGAATAGGTAATATCTTGGATTTTCCTTTTTGAACCCTCCACACCCTGAAACCCACCCTCCCCTCTATGTAGTTATCCAAAGAATCCCAATCTGGGAAGGAGCTATTTCTAGGCGAGATGTGAGGGAATCCCATTGGGTAATATCCCTATCAGGGATGGATCGACACAGTAATTTGTCAGCTGGGTGGGTTGTGCACTTCTTCCCACCTGATGAGACACCAGGTGACCCGTTAAGGTGAACAGAGAATGGGTGGAAAAAGTTCCCCCAAGGATGGGAACATTGGAATAGAACCTCATACGTCATTGAACACCATTGTTTTGACCCTAAACCTTGCACCACAATTCCACCAATGAAGTGGAAAAATTATTCTTGGTTTTTATTCCAAGGGGGGTTACAAGGTATAGTTGGTTCATCACCCATTACAAAGTGCCATTATGTTCTTCCCCGGCCGCAAGCCCAAGTGTAACAACACAATGGGCTTTCAACTAGTTCATCACGCGGTGGAGGGGTCCTTGAGAGGTTATAAGGGATTATAGTGCACATTTCCCTATGAGTAATCGAATCAAAAACCATGGGGTTTGGATTCCCTCGCTAGTAAAAAACTCATCTATACCCCACGAGAGAAATGTACAACTTGTTTTTAGGCCTATGGGGTTATAAGACATAGGTGGACCATCACCCACCATCAGGCACCATTATGTAATTCCCCAACCATAAGCGCATGTTTAATGACTCCTAGGCTTTCGGGATACTTCCCAATGGGGTCGAGGGGTCTATGAGTTATTAATTTATGCATCTCATGCATTTCAATAGTGAAAACTCAAACCTAGAACTTTGGTGATAGACTCCAGAGGTTCAGCAAACTCTCTCATGCCCTGTGAGAAAATGTAAAATGGGTTTTTATCCCTAGAGGGATACAAGGAATATGTGGGCCATCACCCATCACCAAGCACCTTTATGAACTTCCCCAACCATAGGCCCGAGTGTAACGACAACTAGTATATTTGGATAGTTCCCAATGGGGTATAGGGGTCCATGAGTGATTTATTCATCCATCTCACACATTTCCATAGTGATAACTTGAACGTGGAACCTCTGTGATAGACTCCACTGCCAAAATCAACTCACCCATGCCCCGTAGGAAAAAGTACATATGGTTTTTAGGCCCAAGGGGTGATAGGGTATAGGTCGGCTGTCACCCACCACAAAGCACCTTTAGTTACTTCCTCAGCTATAGGCCAATGTAGAATGACACCTTGGTCTTTTAGGCCAGTTCCACATGGGGTAGAGGGGCGCATGAGATGTTATAATGGTATATAGTGTTTGTTTCATTATGAGGACTTGAACCCATAACCTCGATGATTTGATTCCACCAATATTAACCAACTGACCCAAGCCTTGTGGGCAAATGTACACAAGGATTTTAGGCCCAAGGGGGTTACGAGGTATAGGTGGGTTGTCACCCACCACCAAACACCTTTATGTACTTTCCAAGAAACATGTCCAATTATAATGGGACAATGGGATATCAGGCTAGTTTCGCATGGGGTAGAAGATCCCTTAAGTGGTTATGACAGAATATAGTCCACGATGCCTTGCATGGACTCGAAATTGAATCCTCCGAGTCAAGAATCCACCACCAGTAACCAACTCACACATGCCCCGTAGGCTAGAGTACCCCACGTTTTTAGTCCAATGGGGTTACAAGGTATAGGCAGGTCATCACCCACCACCAAGAGTTGTAATGTACTTACACAACCATTGGAAACACATTAATGAAACCTATTATTTAATTACATTTCCCAACAGGTTGTAGGGGTCCATGAGTGATTTATTCAGGCATCTCATGCATTTCACAAGTGAGGAATCTAACCCGAAACCTTGGTGATAGACTCCACAACAGCAACCAACTCACCCATTACCTATGGGAATGAAATCTTATTTCTTGATTATCCAAGAAATACACAGTCCACCAAGGTAAAAATCTCCTCCTGACATTCATTTCTTATCATCTACTGAACTGGCCCAATCTGAATCTGTTTATCCCAATAACTCTTATTTAGATTTTTCATTATACATCAAACCAAAATATATAGTTCCTTTGATATATCTATGTATTCTATTCACTGAAGATGTTCGTATTTCCTTTGTATTGTTTATATCTCACTAATTTTCATTTGGTAAAAAAATATCAGGTGTTTTCACTATCATGTGTAATAAAAATCAAATGATTTTATTATATTCTGTGATATTATCTACCTCTACTTCATCATCTATATATAGCTTCATCTCTTTTGTAACTATAATTTTCATCTCCTTGTAATTTTCCATTCAAAATATTCTCAAAACCTCCTTGGAATATTTTGATTGAGAAATGAATGTGTCATTTCTTCTTTATGCATCCTATAAACCAAGGTAAAAGGTCATCTCACCAATCATTGAGATTTCAGACTCACTTTTCATGAATTCAAAAACAAATCTGCATTATGCTTCATATGATCCACAAAATATTATTTAATCAACATAAACCAGCACCATTATCATTGACTATTATCACAATTGACATAGATAATGTAATAAACTCCACCATGCTAAAATATCATCTTCTTCAAATACTTATCTAGTCTCGAATACCATGCTCCTGATACTTGATTCAACACATATAGCTCCTTCTACAGTTGACAAAAAAAAATTCATATTCATGAATGTGAAAACAATATGGATCCCCAATATATACTTCTTTATAGAGAACCCCATTCAAAAATGTGAAATTGGAATCCATCTATAAAACATTGAACTTTCGTTTCACTACAACGACTAAGAATAATCTGATTGTCTTCATATTTGAAACAAGTGCAAATGTCTCAAAGACATTGATACCATCTATTTGGGAGTAACTTGTACCCTAAATTTTTTCTTTGTTTTGAATAACTATTCCATATTCATTCAACTTATTTTCAAATTCATTTTTATTCTCGATGACAATATTATCAGTTGGCCTTAAAACAGTCTCCTGCGTCTAATTATTCTCAATACGGTCTATCTCTTCATGCATTTCCTAAACCCATTTTTCATCTCTAGCTACATGAAAAAAACATTTATGCTCTACCAAAGATAGGAATGATGTCTACTATAATGGACCCATTCTTCTAGTTGGAGCTGCTGCTGTCTAATCACCAATGATATTTTTATTTTTTATTTTATCTCAACTCTTTTAATTCTTGATAGAAAATGACAAAACATCCTTCTACTCATCATTATTATCGTCTTATCAATTAGAATCTTCCACTTTTCCTCCTCATGTGTTTCTTACGTCATCATCATTGTCATCTGGAAACTATTCATTATGTTGTTAAATATTTTCCTCATTTTCCACTATAGTGACATAATTGCTCTCAACTACTATTTTGAGTCCCTTATTAAATCATTTATCTATTTTTATTTTTCCTAATTATGCATGGAAGATCCTATCATCTCTGCGAAATTCAAATTTAATATTTTTTTATTTGTTGAGAAAAAAGAACTTACTTTGAATGATTAAAAAGTATTTTAACAATGGATTCTTTCTATACTACATCTTATGTGGAATCATTCCTTTTGGAGGCCACAATAGAGCCCGGTTAAAAATGATGACTGATTACAAGAACATATCTTTCCAAAATTTATTCATTAGGCCTTTTTCAACATGAATCATTTTGGACATGTTTTTGATGATCCAATTTCTCCTCTCAACCACTTCATTCTTTTGGGGAATTCTCGCCAGGGAAAATTTATGCCTTATTCCATTTTTCTCATGATTGTATTCAACTTGGATATTTGTTAATTTTGTACCATTATTATTGAAAAATATCAAAATTTTCTTTCCAAGAATCCTTTAACATTCCCTCTTGTACTGTTTTATGCAACCTAACACATCAGACTTGTGGAAAATGACAAATACACATGTCATTTGGCTGAAATAATAAATTAAAAGGACATAATACCTCTTATCATTAGTTAATCTTGGTGAAATAGTTACAGATACATCTGTATGCACCAATTCAAGAACATTTATTGTCATTTGTTCCTTTTCCTAGTATATCATTTTGATGATCATATCTTATTGACAAGCATCACACGTATGAGTAAAATCTCCTGGTATCTTATGAAGGTCTCAAATCACAACACACATTACAAGATCTTCTAAGGATGGTTTGAAAAGATTACCAAGTCATTTATGACACACTTTTCTTCTTCTTCATTGGAAAAAAAACACATATCTTCCTCTCCACTTATGTGGCAGAGATTTACATTTGTTCTTTTTTCGCTGCCGAATAATGACTCCACCTCTTCCTTTTAAGATACAAAACTTTTTATTAAATATTAACTAATTCCATCAATCACATAGTTGACTGATGTTAATCATGTTGTGATGGAGGCCATCTACAACTAAGACACCAGCATATCTCATTTCATTGCCCCCAAACCCATCGTTTCTTGATCCAATTAATATCATTCCTTCATCATTTACAAATTTGAAAACTCATTAATTGACATATTTTATTCCTATAAAATGATCCTTATTCCCTTTCATATGGGATGTGCAACCACTTTTTAGGATCCATGCACCAGAATGATCTAATTCATTGTGGTAAATTTTCACAACCACTTCCTTCTATACTCTTTTCTTTTTGATCAATGTTTTTTACTTCAAATTATGTATATTCTGATAGTCTTTATATCACTTAGATTATGATGGACTAGATTCATCCTAAAGAGTTGAAAATCAATTTTGCATTTTCATCTCACCTTCTTATTAATTGACTTTCTCCTTGCAACCAATTTGGTTAGGCTATGGAAAATTCCTCTACATGGTAGAATTTTCAATCTCCATCTTTGTGCCCAAATCCTCTGCACCAATAACAATGTCCATGAAAATATATAATAGTCTATTGTGCTATGTTTGAATTCCACTATTCTTCTTGTACCATTCGATATTTATTATCTGTAGAACACACATTTTGTGAGTGTCCAATATTTCTATTGCAATAGTACCTAATATAGTGTGCATTCATGTGTTTCACTTCTTCACCATTGGGTGTCCCATTGGTTTTATGAATCTTATAGTTCTTCTTTATACCCAAATCAACATTGAATTTCAGATCGGGTTCTTATGGTCTTACATCAACCATAGCCGTTTTCTATTTTTGATCAATCCCCAAACCATCATTATCATTTGGATTTGACTATTTATTTTGTTCTTCTAGACCTCTAAACTCCACATCCAACTTTTCTATAAATTTAATGACCTTTATTCCTAATGTAATATATGGAGTAAAGATTTTTTTGGTTCCTTAAATTTTTTTATTGCACGATAACTTCATCTTCAAGTTCTTTGAAACTTTTTCTTTGATATCTTCTTATGTAAACCACACTATTTATCTCAAATTTCTATTCAACGATTTTAATGTTGTACCCAACAACCTTTTCTATGCTCTCTTTTGTGTAAGTGTTATGTTGTACAATTTCTTTCATCATATCAAAAATATATTCTTCATGGTTTTTCTAGTAGAGTTTTGAATCATAACCCACTTTTTTATATTTCTTTATTTTGGTTCTCCAAACATCTATGTCATCTAGAGAGGCCTCTATCACATCCTATAAATAAAATCATCCTTCAACTTATTTTTCATCAATGTTGATTTATTCCTTTTTCTTATCAGTATGGACAGCTTCCACCATAAAATTATCTCCATGATCATTGCATTTATTTATCCATTCAGCCTCAAATTTATCTGTACTATCATATTCTTATGAAGGAATATTCTTATTCTTGAATAATTATTTCATAAAATATTTCATTCATTTGAAATAGACTGAATACTTCTTCATTTTTATTTCAAATTCATGCTCATAATATTTTTGGAACATCTTGAGTCACCTTGCTACAACATGACAAACCCTTCCACATATAATGAATGAAATTGAAAGTTTTCCCTTGATCATTCATTTAACTATTTGTAGATTTGAGGAAGGTAATGGTATCACCTTTTCTGTCTCTTCTTCTTCAAGAGAATATTCAATGGTGAGCTTCTTCATGGCCTTGAATTCCACTTCCATAGAATTACCTTTTTCCACAGAATCAATGTTCTCATTTATCATCACATATGTGACAAGAGTACTATGAACTCTATCTAATGTGTGATCTTTTGTATCTTTTTTCTCAAACACAGAAACTTTTGGATTGAACCAAGGCCGAAGTACTCTCAAGATGCACATTCTGATCATTTAATATTCAATAATATTTCAATTACCATGCATGTATTCCACTATAACATTCAACTTATTAAATAATGCATCAACTGACTCATTTGGGGGAATTATTAGATATTTATACTTGTTCCACACAACCTACAAATTTTACTCTATGACCTTTTAATCATCATAATATATATTGAATATATTCTCCTATGTAGCATGTGATGTTTTATATGACCTTACCTTTGTATAAACTGCAAAGGATAGAGATCCCCCTAAATAACTGATTACTTTATCATCAACATCCAATTCCCTTCATTTATCTTCTGAAAAAACACCACTATCAATGATGGATGAAATACCATGCATCACTGTTGTAATGAAATCCATTCCTAAAGATCAGAAGTGTTGTTGCATCTGATTCATCTATAATTAATAATCATTCCCATCGAAGATCATTATCTATTTGTCATTGATGACCTATATAGGGAGAGAAACACTGATATTAACCTTTCTTTATGATGCCAATTGTTAGTTCCACTAGGTTAAATACCCTAATATGGGGTGAATCAGAATATGAAAGATTAAAACAACTACAAATTTTTTATCTTGTTTCATTGTTAAACTAAAAATTTTTCTCCCTCTTTCCTGCAGAAAATTATAACCACATATTAATGCATGAATGAGACACATCAATTGTTACCCAGTCGACCCTCACTTGGCTACAGCCAAGGAGAATCCAATGATAATATGTCGATGTACCAAATCCAAAAAAATCACACTGCTATTTAATATGTTTAGAGATGACTCAATATCCCTCCTAGTTTACAACCAATCATAATTTGAAATCTCGTTGCTCCATCAACATATGTGTCATCACTGCTTCTACTAAAGATCCATTCGTAGTTTACATTCTTGTAGGTCCCTTCATAATCTCTAATTAATACATCCTCCTAGGTATATAGATTCTCTATTGATATCCCACTTTCATCCACTGATGAATAATTCTTTACCATATATGTATTGGGAAAAATCAAATATTTTTTCAAACCCTTACTTCACCTTGCGCACATGTTTCATTGTTTGCATGAAAATCCTATTCTGATGTGAAACTCCCTTCTTACATGAAATACCAATCTTAAATGGAAAATTCCTTCTTTCACACAACTCCAATTATTATGAACAACATCAATTATTATCTAAAATCCCTTTACATGCAATTATTACATGATCTAGTGCTCTGATTTCCTCTAAATTTTGATCTATTCAACGGATGGGGTCACCACTTATTTATAGGCATCAAAAACCCCTATGTGGGAGATTTTATGAGTTCTCCAAGATCCTCTCTAAGAACACAAAACCATATTTGACTTCATATTCAGCGAATAAGCCTCTTTCACACAACATTATATTTCTCAAAAATTATAGATCTTTCACAAACATCATTCCTTTTAAATATTTTGATGTGCTGATCCTAGAAACTATCTTGCAAGAAAGATTCCAAAAAATCTTCAATGTTGCACAAAACATCCTTTTTCAAAAACACATATCTCCATTTTCCCAATTTTGAGGCCCAAAAATTTGGAAAATGGTGGAAAAATTCACCACCTACTATACATTATTTTGGTACCATCTCTAGATTGTTCATTCCTTTTTCATGGTTCTTTTTCAATATATATTGTCAGAAAAATCTTTAGAACTGAAAAAATTATCATGGAAACCCTTTTGTCAACATACACAAAAAATCCTAAATTGCTTCAATGTTGTTTTGAAGGATTTTTTTCCCAACAATATCACACCCTACTTGGGAATCCATTACACTAGGATACATGATTAAACCTCATGTTCATTGTTCTATGGATTATTTATGATGTTTTTATACATGTACCAGGGAGTTATGAACCCAAGACTCATCCAGATCTTCGGATTCTCATGGAGTTATCCCTTATGAATTATTCTTCATTAGCATTTTTGTGAATTATATTGTATTTATGGAAGTTTTTCTCTTGATTGTAATTTTTAAAATTAGTTATACATGCATGTACCATTTTATGTTTTTAGTTTTCCATTTGATATTTTTTTCGATAGTTACTATTATAATTCCACAACCCTTCCTTTATTATACTGATTTCGGTGATGCTTGATTTATTTGTTATCTCTTATAATGATGTGATACACTGATGGTGAGGGTATAGTCTCCCCAATGTACCATTATTAAACCTTCACTACTTGTAGGAAGGCTCTAGAATATAGGCAGTAATTCTTGAGTCCATGTGATGACCGATCCTGCTATTGGTTTTATAGTCATTCAGGTTGGGAGGTTATATGTAACATTTAGAGAGATCATACTGGTTTATTTTTACTAACATCCTAAATTTTTCATTTGGGAATTAGTAGACTATGTTTTGTCTTATCCATGATAAGGGGATATTCTACATGGGGATGGCGGGTTTGCTAAATTCATGGGATATTGGAGTGATGGTGGTGACTGAAATAGATATGATCTACTTATTACCTAGAGTTTCTGATTCTTTGTCCTGCTCGAGGGGGTGTTATCATTAGATGGTGTATTACAATAAGATGTTTATCTAACCACTTGTGATACTTTTCTGCTTGAGGGGTGTTTTTTATACCAATAATTCATTTCTTTATCATCCACTAATATATATTCATGGTTTTTTCTTGGAAAAAACAATTCCCTTTCGCTCATAGTTGATGTAAGGAACAAGTCACTAACACATGGAGATAAGGAACACCCTTTGGGATATGTCAGTGTTGGATTGAGTATTAATTTACTAAAGTATCATACCTAGTTCATGAAAAAATGGAGTCAAATTTGGTTTTTCATCTTCACTTGATGTTGGTATTTAGTTTTGGATGTACTGGTAGACAGTAGGTATTATTGTTAAGACTTAAAGAATATTTATGAGTGAGTTCCTAACAATCTATCATCCTAGCTAGCCTTCAGTCACCAGGGGTGATTGTGAAAGGAATCCATGAGTAATAAATTTATATAATTCTAGTCTTTTATAAAAAATTTATCTAATTGTATTAAAATCCAAATGATTTGAATATATCATATGGAACTGATATTCCAATTTATATTTACTGAGTTGATTATATGAGTAATGGTGATGATGTTTTTATGTTTCCTATCGATTTGGTGTAGTACCATAACTACAAGAATAAGTTTTAATAGAAATAATAACGGAGCTATTGATGAACCATGGAAAGAAAACTCTCTATTTGATCCGAACCACATTAAGATAGTGGTGCATGATGTCAAGACTCTAGGAGAGGTTTGTGCACCCATTCTCATTCAGGATCTGATAGTGTAACCTCAAAGGTATGAATCTAAAGATCAGTATAAACTGTTTATTTTTTAGAAACAACCATCCTTCCAAGACTCAAATGACATTCATGAGGCATTTTATTGGTTGAAGAATATTTCGATTCTTTTTGAGATCTTGGAAACACCAGATTTGATAAAGGGGAAGTGTGATACCTGAAATCTTAATGGACCTTGCATGATATGGGGGGATTATACCATTATAGTGAAGAAACATGAGGTATTAGGGTTGAAAGGTATTAAATCCATTTTAATAAAAAAATTCTATCCAGAGTCAATTCTTCTGAAAAAATCAAAGGAATTTCTCATCCTTCAATAATGTGATAACACTATTACCCAATATGAAAACTACTTTGCTAATGTAGTTTGGTTTTCTCCTAATGAAGTGATAAATGAGAAGCTAAAAGATAATATATTTGATATGGGTATTTGATTTTATATTCAGTATCGGGTTTTCATATTGATGCTCACTTCTTAAGCTTATGTTCTATATAAAGTGTTAATGATTGAGTGTGAACTATCTAGTAAGTCATGGATGAAGGGAGTCTCACTTACTCCCAATTGCAGTTATGTTAATTATTTTAAAGGAAATAGGATTCTTGATGAGTATCATCATGTATCATGATATAAATCATCATCAAGACATTTGTAGATTATTTTCCAGGACCTTTTACTTTCATTTAGTGTTACAATGTCAAGCATTTTAAGTATGTTTTTATTGAGACACATAAGATTTTTAGTTTGTACAATCGGTATGGCCACTTTTATAGGTGTTTTCATATATTTTTCCCCACATAGTGGTACAAACTCATCATCACCATACGGTATTGTGATGAAATAAAATTCTTCATGAACTATGGTTCTATAAAAACATTAATCTAGAATAAAACATCTTTGTTGAATAGAATAGTATCCGGAGGATGTTGATGTGTGTCTAGTGAAAATGAGAGGTTCCATCACTATACCGTCATCTTTAGTGACTACTTTATTTGATATTGGTGAATCTAATTCGTTCTTATCAACAAATTTATTGAATTTTATAAACCTTCTTATAAAGATTATGTTTTATGTGATGGATATTTCTATGTGATTTGGAATGAAGAAAGAGCAAGGTCACTGATTCAATTCTTATCACAACCATTTATTAGAGATTGATCTCACCTAGATTTTTCTAGTTCTCAATATGAATTCTGTATAATTAATTCTCTTGATGGATTGAATGATATCCCATAATGATTATATTCATTCTTATCATTAGTAGTTATACTTTAATGTCCTCGATGGGGTGTGTTTTCTTTTAATAGAGAATAGGACCAAAGGTCTGGCATATTTGGACTATAATTTTTGGAATTAGGTAGGAAGATGTATGTGTTTTCTTTAGATCTAGAAAAGTTTCATTGATCAGTGATTTTACTCCAACATTCATTGAGTTTCCTAACATGTTTCCATATTATATTTATATTTATCCATCAGTAAGGGAAGTACAGTTTTCTATTGATTTGGTATTGAATGACAACCCCATCTCTATTCTTTCTTATCTTATAACACAATATGCACTAATATATTTGAAGACTCAATTTTATGATTTATTAGATAAATTATTAATTATCATAGGTTTATCACATTGGGTGGCGCTAATTATTTTTTCAAGGAAATATGATGGGACACTTCACCTATGTGTTGTTTATTTAAAACATAATAGAGTTGTGGTAAATAAAAAATATATTTTTTAGAAAATTGATTATTTTTTTGACCAGATTAATTGGGTGAAGTGGTTCTCAAAGATTAATTTTTAATATGGTTACCACCTATTGATAATTGAAGAATATAACATCCCAAAATCCACCTTCATGAGTAGGTATGGCCATTATAATTACCTTGTTATGTCTTTTGGTCTAACCAACATTCCTGTAGTTTTTGTTGTGCTGATGAAGAAGATATTTCATGAGTACCTTGATTCATTCATGGTTGTGGTTGTGTATAATATCATTGTTTACTTTAAAATAGACTAGGACCACGTGCTTCATCTAAGAGGTGTTCGGGAAATTTTGAGATATCACCAAAGTTATGAAAATATTTCAAATGTAATTTCATGATTCACAAAGTGAAGTTCTGGGGACACGTCATCTCGGAACATGGTATATCAATTGATCCTTAGAAGATGAATAATGTTATGAAATTGTGTTAACCATTAAATATTTTTGAGATTCAAATCTTCGTTCGATTAGTGGGGTATTACTGTTGTTTTGTCATGGATTTCTCAAAGTTGGATACTCCAATGATCGATCTCACTCAAAATAAAGTAATATTCTCATGGAATTTGAGCTTTTGGAATTATTTTGATTAGTTGAATCAATTTTTGACTTCGTCACTATTTTTTACTCATAAAGACATCGAGTATCGCTATGTGGGTTTTTATGATGCATTAGGTTGAGGTTTAGGTTGTCTTTTCAGGATGGGTGATCATTTGATGGCCTATGGATTTCAATATGTTTGTCCATAGGATAAAAACTATCCTACTCATGAAATTAATGTCCCAACTATGATAAACACTCTTAAGAGTTCGTGTCGTTACATTTTCTTATAAATGATCACAGTTTATTATGATAAATAATTCTCATATTTTATATTATTGAAACAATATTTGAAGCCCAATCAAAGACAATGTATAAAGTACCTATAGTCCTTTGATATTGAAATTACCTACACCCATAGAAAGGGTGATTTTATTATTGTTGTTTGGATTAAGAAAATTCTAACTCAGGAAATGAAAGAATCATTAGAAAGGGGATGTTTTTTGATCTCTTTTCTCGTATGATTTTATGATTTTGAGAGGATGAGTCCAAGATTATCCTGACTAAAATTTAGTTAACCTCCACTATTATTGAGATAATTATTCAGTATCACATTCTTAATTATGAACATTTTGGATATAGTAATTCTTAGTATGGTGGGGATACCATTGGAGAGTGTTCAATCTCTTATTATAGAATCTTTTGTTTCCAAATCTGATATGTTGTACCTTTTCCCATGAGAAAATACATGATAGAGGATTGAATTAATTTTGACTTGGATGTTCACCCTTGAACCATGAATATTTTCTATGATATGAAATTATGATTTTGGTGGTGAGGTATGGGACAAAACATTTTTTATTTTTATTCTTGTTGTTATACCTAGCAGCAGGTTATGGTCGAGCGTAAGACACCATGGAGTTTATTTTAGCCCCTTCCTATGTCAACTTGGAATAGGGCTGATATTTCTATGGATTTTAAGATCGTCATACCTTGTTCCCCTCTATGGAAGAATTCAATATAGTTATCGATGGACTAACTAACGAAATCATATCAATTAATACACATTCATTATATGAAAAAATTTGAGGGCATGTGATGCCTATTCATATAGGATATTATCATATTACATAGATTGCCATCTGTTGTATTTTTTGACAAGGATTCATGTTTCAATTTTTATTTTCTGAGAGGCCTACAGGAGGAAATTAAATTCCATGTTATTTTAAACATGGAATATATTATGTAGATGGATGTTTATATAGAAAAAAATATAAAAATTATTAAATACGTACTTCATGAATTAGTTCTCTATTTTGGTAGAGCTTGGAAAATCTACTTGGGACTGGTTGAGTTTGATTATAACAATATTTAGTAGTCATCCATCAGGATAGAACCCTTTGAGGACTTTTATTTCCACCGGTGTAAATATCCATTATGTTGTTTAGGGATTGGTGAAACTTTCATAGTTGGGCCTAGTTTAGTCCAAGAGACAATAGTGAAGATTTAGATGATTTATAAGAGAATAGGGATGGCACAAAGCTGGTATAAATATTATGTTAACTGATGTAGATAGTAATTATAATTTTTAGTTGGTAACCATGTGTTTTTGAGAGTATCACCTCAATTATGTTACTTATGACTTAGAAACTAAGGAAATATTTCACCGAGATATGTGGGACTATTTGAGATTATTAAACAGATTTAAAGGTGGAATATTTTTTAGATTTCCCACACTGATTGATGTCTATTAAAAACATGTTTCATGTACCATTTCTCAAAAACAACCTCTCAAAACCATATTGTGTTTAGAGCATGGAAGACCTTAATATAGAACAAAATTTATCAATAATTGAGTAACTAGTTCGGATTCTTGATTTTGAGAAAAAATTAATTCCTAGAAGATCTATAAATTTAGTTCATGTGATATGGTATCATGGTTCTAATTCACATGAGGCTTCAGATCATGAGTCACTAAGGAGAGAGTAGTTGTCTCATCTCTTTGATATGAAGTCTTCTTGATTGGATTTTTGTAAGTATAAATCTTTTATGGTGGAGAGATTATTACAACCCATTAGAATCTTTCATATATTTTTATCCCTTTTATTTGATCACCTTTTGTTTGGGTTTTTTTCTAGGTCATGTCTACAGTTCGATGGGAATTTTGAGTGATTTAGATGAGATGAGGTCATGGATGAGAGGGGATACAATGTGGTGAGGCTAGCTATGGCATGAATGATTAGGTTGTTGTGCAAGAAGATTTATTGTTTTTTCCTTTTAAACCATAACTGAGGCATGGATATGATACATGCCACATGGAGGCTTGGGGTATCGTTTTGGATCCTTTAACAATTTTTAAATTTATAAGACATGAAGATGACCTAAAGAGTAGAGGAAATTTTTGCCTCTCTATCATTTTAGGGGTATCTATGGTGTGGTTCATGGGCTATGAAATTCATTTACCATGTGTAAATAGGATATGGGAATGGTCCGCACTATGGATTTAGAGGTCCAGTTGGTTAGGGGTGGTTATGGAACAGTCTCCTACACTATTTTATAGTCTTTCCTTTTTTTAGTATTTATTCGTTGTGGTATTTTGTGCTA
Source organism: Viscum album (assembly GCA_963277665.1). Taxonomy (NCBI): domain Eukaryota; kingdom Viridiplantae; phylum Streptophyta; class Magnoliopsida; order Santalales; family Viscaceae; genus Viscum; species Viscum album. The sequence continues at coordinate 1,055,432,964 of OY728152.1, forward strand.
CAGTGTGATATTTAATTTTCCATACATAAAAATCTCAAACAACTGTTTTATTTTCCAAACTCATCAAGATCAAAACTTATTCTTACCTTTAGATACTGTAGGTTCTCAATAGAGTATTTTGTATTCCCCAACCTATTTTATTCTTATATCAAAGTGTTAGTGGATGCAGTTGATCTCCCTCTGATAAGATTATCTCTCTTTATTATGGAATACTCCATTATTATCATCTCTTTATCTTTTTTTGTGTTGAATCCATATATTATTTATTTATTAGATATTTTTTAGGTATTTTTATTATAGGTATGTCTCCCTAATATCCCTCAACTTTGATTCTAATTTGGTAGTTCCCATTTTGTGAGATTGGTCATATGACCATGTGAAAAAATGTAGGTGGTTTCATAAGTATTTTCCATAATAATGAATCCTTTATTTATTTCTTAAATTGAGATTCATTTTCAATTGTTTTCTTAAACCTTGAATTATGATGATTTTAATGAAGAATATTAAATGAATTAGATTTGTAAACTGAAACCTATTTTTTAACATTTTTTGGAAATATGTTTTGATTTTGAGAAAAGATGGAGTGTAATGATTTGATATATTATTCATGAGAAAAATTGATTTAAATGAAAAAATTTATTATAGGAATTAATTTGATGATAACCTATGATATTTATTTTAAATTGAAAATCCATGTTCAAACATGAAATTTGGATTTTGAACTATGGATGAATAATTGAATTGAAATTTATCATGTTTTATTAACTGATTAAATAAATAACATGTGAGACTATGTTTTTATTTGGTGACTATGAAAATAATATAATGAATCTAACTCCCTAGCTTTGGATTTGATAATTACTACTATAACAAAACTAGCCTCATCATTATTCTACCAAATGGGGTTTTTGTTGGTTATATCATAGAGGTATGAGACTTACGGACCTATTCACACACATTTGAGTTGTTTTGATTGACTGAGTTGTGAAAGGATCCTATAAACAAGAACTAAATAGCCTCATGTATTTTGAGCATGGTGCTTTATTATGACTTTATTATTACATTCCATAAATTATTAAACTATTTTTATTCATTCTTTTGATTTATGAAAACCTTAATTAAATAATGTTTTGATATATCTTCCATCTCGTTTATTAGAAATCATGTTTTTATTGACAAAATGTGAAAATGATTTTCCAAGACCTCTCTATATTTAAACTGAAATCTAAATGGTTTTCTTTGTATTTTAATTTATTATGGAACTCTTTGTGAGATCCTACAAGTATATTTTTTCTCAAACCCTACTTTTTACTTTGGGTGGTTGTTGAATATGTTATACACCATCCAGGAAAAGGTAAAGTGCCATATGGGGGTGGTGAGTGTGATTGATTCATGGGATATAGGAGTGATAGTGGTGATTATTAAAGATGTGATCCACTCATTACACAGAGTTTATGAGTTTTTCTATAATGGATTTGGTGTCTTATTTATATAATTTATGAAATTGAGATCTTTATATAACTACTTGTGGTACTTTTCTTCTTGAGGTGTGTTTGGAATAAATACCATTAATTTGTTTTTTATTATTGTAAAACCATTCTCTTTGAATCATAATTGATGTCAAGTGCTAATTCCAAACCCATGATGATCAAGAATTCCATTTTTATATGTAATTAACAAATAATTTATTAGTGTACCAGGGTATCTAGCCAAGAATATGAAACATCAATTCCAGGGTGCCACCCTAGGTCAACCATACCTGCTTCAGCCAGTGCCATATGTTTCTGTCCATCATACCACAATCATTTTTATAAATATAAGGGAATACCATATCCACGTAACTAATTCCAAGGTTACCTAAGCATAATATTTATAATAATGGGAATACCATATACTTGGAATCATGTCGAGGTCCTCTAAAAGTATTAATCATAATAACGTGAATACAAAATCATTATAATCATGTCAAGAATCCCAAACTATAATATGTATGGAAATTATGGTATTATTATATCCGTAGAATAACTTTAATGCCCCCACAAGATTATATGATAATAGGAACACCTTATCCCAAGAGTCCAAGGTCCCCCAGTCATGTATAGAACATCATAAAACCATTTAATCAATACATCACATCAATGAACTATTTAATAAGTAAATTGAATCAATAAATCATATAATAAATATATCACATAAATTAACCATTTAATAAATATATAACATTAATAAACAATTTACTCAATTTTACAGAACATTTAATCATTAAATCAAATTCCTTAATTAAACGTTCCCCATTTATCATGTGCATCAAATCATATAGTATGTTATAAGAACCTAAAAAACTCAATTATTCATTTACAAAGGAAATGTACCTCCTATGGTCATCAATTTTTATTTTTATGTAATTTTGAAATGTTTTTTCACCTCACAAGTTAGCCTATATTTCATTATATACACTCCAACAGGACACTCATTGAACATGGATAATTCTACCACAAATAATTAAGGATAAAAATTCAATTATTAATTTGGGAAGGTTTGGTTTGAAATATGTTATCATGACATCACATCATATATATATATATATATGAAAATAGATTTAGTACATCAAGAGACAAATTGACACCACCTACCTCAATTTTGGTAAATACATAAACTGGTAGTTCATCATTCACTAAGAGAAAAAATTTATCCAAGAATTAATTACCATTATCATCATATTTGAAATTTAAAACACTAAAATAAAATTAAATTAAATCTGGATATAGTAACATTTTTCCTTCAAACATAAACATAGGGGTTATCCTCTACTTTTCGATATTAATCCCACATCACTAATGGTGGATCAATCCAATCTGTATTGAATGAGTTATTGACAGGATAAAATTGTAAATAACATTAGGGAATTTGTGAGAGAGAGTGTGTGAGTGTTGGGAAGAGTGACATGAGGGGGAGTGGCCTTACCAACTATATATGGCCTACATAAAAAGTGGGCCCCAATTACCTTTTTATATTATTATTATCTTTTTCTATTTTTATTTAATACCATTTTCTATTATTTCTTATTATATTTTTTTAACCCATGCACATTTCATTAATCCCCTCATAGATTATCACATGTAATTCTCATTCCCCCTCCCTTCAATTATTATCTATTTTTAACATTTATTTATTTATTTCTTCAATCTCCCATGACCAGTACCTCACCAAAATCCCATTAAACAGTTTTTTTCTAAACACCAATTTTAAATACATTAAATCACAATTTATATATAAATAATAAAAGTTACAAATATATGTATATATATTGAAAAACATAATCATTATACAAGTATATATAAAAAAATATTTTAAAATTAACCTATGTATTCGAAATTTATATATAATCACATCTACAGAATTGGTGTATAATAGTTATATAGATAGGTTATATCAATGCACAAAAAACATTGACAATTGAAGTTCCCTTAAAAGCACTCAGTCTTTATTAATGTTAGGAAATTACTGAAAAATGATCCCTTATCAAATCATTCAATTTTTTGCTGACAATGGTTCCCTTTATTAGTGTTTTTTAAGAAGGAACTGATAATGGGGACATTTATCAGCATGTATTTAGCACCGATAATGGACATGTAGCTAATGTATGGTTCTACGCCTCCATCATCCCCACAATATCCCTATAACATCAACTAAAATTATAAAACATGATATGATTAAAAATATACAGAATTTAAATACAAATATAACATTGATTTATTAATTCAATTCAATATTTACATACAAAATATTTACATTGATGTGATATCTACAATTAATCAAAATAATTAAAAACAATATAAAAAATCTTGACTCATATAGTAGGCTTTATCCAAAGATCAACCTTTGTAAAAATGATTATCCCACCAATATAACCAATGTGATTTTATTAATAATAAATAAGAAAATGAAATTATAATTTTAATATTTTATAATAATCTAATGATAAATTTTATTGTTAATTACCATATGTATTAATCATATTACCTATAATACTATTAATTATATTATTAGTGATTATATTGTAATTTTTATATTTATTTGTAATTTTTCATTATTCCATTAATTAATAATTATTTTTTAAATTATTAATTTATTTTTTAATTAATAATACATATAAATTATATTTTTAATTATTGAATATATTAATAATATTATTAATTATCATAATTAAATAAATAGTTGTTGTTAATTATGTCATTAAACTAATATGGAACTTTTATTTTGAAAAAATGCACTCAAGTCATATTGAACTCATCATGTATCATATTGATTTGAGGTTGATTCCTATAAATCACAAATGAACTATGGACCAGAAGTGATATAGTAATCGGGAGGTCTCGACGGTCTAGGGTTTCCCCTCCTTCTCCCTTCCCCCCACCCCTTCATCTTCATCTACCTCTCTAATCCCCAAATCCATATGGCTCCCCCTCACTCATGGTAGTATACGAAGCTACCCCTCCTAGCATGTTGTCCAATAAACCAATGATGCCCTCCCAGTGTGGAATTATTTGTGGTGATAATGACACCTCCTGGATCCTGTTGTCGTGGGGTCACTGCGATTTACAGCTCATGTTCCACCCTTCAGCCCTCCCAGACACCATGTTTGTTGGTCTGTGATGTCCCATTATGGAACTGACCATGCAGCCTCCCACTCCCCTACTGGAGATACCCTATCAGTTCTCCCCACCCATGTCCCACCCTCGTGGTTTGCTATGTCAAACCCCCCAGATAGACTCAGCATACAAGTAGTCCATATCAGGTCCCTCCTGCAGACTCTGAAAACTGGAAGTCTAGGTCCAGTCATATTTGATGTGTTTGTGTCTCCTCCACTTCTGATTCTGCATCGAGTAGGAATCCCCTAATATACATGATCGATGCATAGAATGATAATGGGATGCCGGGGTGTGGAATTTTCATAGGCGCATACATGGACGAAAAAAGATCGACCTATGACCAGTTTGTGGGACTGGCTGATATGGAGGTTTCTACAGCTGGATTGTTGTGTTTTTTCTTGGTTTCCTCTACCATTTTATCATAGTCCTTCATGAATAACCCCAATTTTTTCAGGTTTGACAGATTACATGATGTTTTGGATTGTTTTGGTGGCTTCAGTGATGTTTGAACATTTTGGGTACTCTTTTGGATGCTTACATCATCCAAGGATGCTTAGCGGTCTTGTGGTTCTTCATTCCGGAGCTCTGTCGATGAAGCCCTCACCCTCATTCATCCTAATTAGAAGGATCCTACACATATTTGATTCTTATTACTATGTTGTTTTTATTTGGGTTTTTCTATTTGGTCTAGCTCATACCTACAATGATGGGTCCCTTGAGGCACACTTCCTTATCTTATTTTTCTTGTTCAGTTCCCACATAACCATAATGTGATTCTTTTGGAAAATAAAAAAAATATTTTTTTGTGTCACAAATGAATTATGGATAATTTTTCTATTTTTTTAAAAAAAATTGAGATTGTTTCCTTTGTTTTTTCTATTTGACATCATTTTTAAACTAAAATGTTACTTTTATACAAAAAACACGGACTTCAAGTCATGCTAGGCACATCTATGTCGAATTGATGAGTGGTCAATTATTATAGGAAAAAATGGATTATGGATCATTGTCATAATGTTTTAAAAAAATCTCATATTCATAGTTTTGACAATTTGATTCATGTTTTAAACTAAAATGGAAATTATATATTGAAAACATGAACTTCAAGTCATATTGGTGACATCATCTTCCAGATTGATGTGTGGTAAACTCTTATACATCAAAATGAATCTTGTTTTATTTTCATAATGTTTGATTATGATACAAGATCATTTAATCAATTATTCATATGTGATGTGCGTTTTAAATTAAAACAAAATTCTATATTGAAAACACAAACTTTGATTCATATTTTCCACAACATGTGTTGTATTTTTGTAGATTTAATTCCCTCACATGAAAATTTAAATATGGATCACATTCATAATGTTTAAAAAAAATGTGAGATCATTTTCACAATTTTCTCTATGATATATTAATTTTAACCCTAAATTTAACTTTTATATTGAAATCATGAACATAAAGTCATAATAGCCACTAAATTTGTCGGATTAATGTTTCTTTGATTACAACATGTCACGAATGAATTATAGATAATTTTATAAATGTTTGAATACAATATGAGCTTATTTTCTCAGTTTTGGATATGTGATATGTGTTATAAACTAAAATTACACTTCTATATAGTAAACAGGAACTCTGAGTCATACCTTCCACATTGTCTGTCGTATTTACATTTCTGTTAATTCTTTTATATCAGAAATTTATAATTGATTATCTCGCTAATGTTTGAAAACAATCGATGCTCGTTTTATCAGTTTTGGCTTTGTCATGTGTGTTGTAAACATAAATGGAAATTTTATATTGAAAACCTAAACTTCTAGTCATACAGACTAAATCTTGTGATGGATGACATGTGGTCAATTCCTACAAATCACCAATGAATTATGAAAAATTTTACAAAATATTGAAAATAATTCATGCTGGTTTTATTATTTTTTTCAATGTGACACATGTTTTAAACCTAAATTACACCACTATATTAAAAAATCACATTTTGATTTATACTGGTAACATAGTGTATCAAATTAATTTTTGTTCATTTCCTACAATTCAAAAATAAATTATAGAGATTTTCATAAATTTTGAAAACAATCTAATCTTGTTTTCTTGATTTTGGATAAGAGATGTGTGTTTTAAACATAAATGACACTTTTATATTGAGAACATGCACTTTAAGTCATATTTACCGCATCATGTGTTGGATTGATGTGTGGCCAATTCATATACATCAAAAATAAATTATAGAGAATTTTATTAATTTTTTTAACAAATTTGATATCTTTTTCTTGGTTTTGGCTATATGGAATGCATTTTATTCTTAAAAGGAACTTTTATAATGAAAACATGTACTTCAATTCATACATCCCACAAGTTTTGTCATATTGATATGAGATAGATTACTACAAGTTAAAATTAATTATGGATAGTTATTTTAATGTTTGAAATAATCCAATACCATTTTATCGATTTTGACTACGTGGAAAATTTTTTAAACTTAATTAGAACAATTATATTCAAAACATGTACTTCAAGTGATTCTGACCACATCATGTGTTGGATTGACATTTAGTTAGTTCCTGCATATCAAAAATGAATTGTGGATTTTTTTCCTAAATATTATAAATAATCTATTCTCATTTCCTCAGTTTTTATTTTATAATGCATGTTTTAAACATATATGGAATTTTATAATTAAATCATTCACTTCGAGAAATATCAACCATATAATGTATCAAATTGATGTGTGTTCATTTCCTACAAAGAAAAAATTAATTATGTATAATTTTTCTATAGTTTGAAAACAATCTATGATTTTTTCTCAGTTTTTACAATGTGATGCACTTTTTAAACATTAATGAAACTTTTATATTGAAAACATTTACTTAGAGTAATATTAGACACATCATGTGTCATATTGATGTGAATTTTATTACTACATGTAGTAAATGAAATATGTTTAATTTTCATAATGTTTTAAAACAATCAAGGTTCATTATCATGGTTTTCACTATGCCACATTCATTGTAATCATCAATGCCATTTTTATATTAATAATTTCAGTTCAGGCCATGTCAACCTCATCATGTGTAAATTTAATTGAGTTAAATTCCAACACATCACAAATAAATTATATATCATTATCATAACATTTTAAAATAATTGGAGAATTTTTTGGGTTTTTTCTATATGGTGTTTGTTTTAAATTTAAATGACACTTCTATTTTGAAAAAAATTCACTTTAAATCACACCATCCACATCATGTTTCAGATTGACATGTGTTTGATTCTTTCAAGTTCCAAATAAATTATGGATCATTTTTCTCAATTTTTAAAATAATATGAAATATTTTTCTCAGTTTTGGTTATGTGATCCATGTTGTAAACTAAAGTGGCATTTTTTTTGAAGGCGAACATTTTGATTCATAAATAATGCATATTGTGTTATATTGGAATAGGGTGAACTCTTACACATTAAAAAGGAATTATGGATTTTTTTCCTAATGTTTTAAAATAATCTCAGCATATATTCTTAGTGTTGGAAATGTGATGTGTGTTTTAAACTAAAATGACACTTTTATATTGATGAAACAAAATGAAAAGGATGAGGTTATGAGCCTGGAATACCTTCCCCATTATTTAGTAATAAATATTCTAATTTATGGGTATAAGTATCCTTGACACATTTCTATATCACCATTATCATTGTTGCAGCTATGAAGTTTAATCACTTAAGAGCATGAGCAGTGTTAGACATATTAATAGCTCTGATGGAATCCGTTAAGAATATCCCTCCAATATACATCTACATGAAGGATATTTCAAAATTAATATATAATAATCTCCATATTAATTCTTCATATTAAAAAAGAATATATATTTTTATATCCTATACTATATCAAAAAATTAATATTTAATCACCTCGACATGATATCGACAAACGTTTTGACCCCATACACTCTTCCTGCTAATATATAAAAAATTAATTATTCTTTTTAGTATGTAGTTACCTATAAATATTGGTAGTATTATGAAAATATAGATGAACAAATTATTAAAAAATATTTCCAATGAAATTTTAAATACTATAAGAAATTACCTATTCATTGATGCTAGTAGTTTGATGATATATGATATATTTCATAAATTTTAAAGAATAATATCCACAATTATTATCATTATTTTTCTTCATACACATAGAATCATCGACCAAAATAACTAAATTATTTTGAAATATGTTTTGATAGTTAAATCATAATATATATACCTTAATATATTTCCATTTGAAAAAATTCATTGGATCTTTATGTTGGGTCATAAACCTCATTCCATGATTTACAATATATTTATATATCACCCTATCAATATAAAAATCTCATTAAAACAAAATCAGAAACATATAATTCAAATTTTATCTATAATCTATTGATTAAAGTTCTTTAAAAATTAATAATAGACATCATTATTTGTTTGTTTTATGGAAATCCTTGAATTGGTTCTAAAAAAATAATCCTTTATGGTATTCAAATTTACTACAATGAGCATCCAGTGATTCCTAAAAAACAAACACAAATAACTAATTGAATGAAAGAAAAATATATTTTTTATGATTATATTTTATACTTTTACCCCCTATATTAAAGGCATCAAGTGGATTATTTTTCCTATTATTTTGATTTCAAATGCATCAGTTAGTGTATCTGTTTACTTTTTAATTTATCTCATTTCCATGGAAATGTTTTCCTTTTAAATGATAGAGGGATTAATGAGTCCAAATAAAACATCACAGGGTATTCCCAATATATATTAGTAATTTATAAACTAGTAGAAAATTTGAATAGTTTTTTTATATAATTAATATATTAGATTAATTTTTTTAAAAAAATTATGAAAATTTACCTCATTTATGAATTTACAACTAATAATCTCATCCATTCAAACATCATAATCTAATGCATACTCTCTAGACTAACATTTTGTGTAATGAAATCTCCAAATATTTCTTCATAAAATTAAATATAGGAAATATTTCCATATTTGAATATTTTATCAACATGAAAATGTAATTTTAACATATATGGTAGTGGGACTGGGGGTAAAGGTACTCTTACAAGGTCTTTTTGAGTTCATGGATGATTCCCTATATTTTATTAATTCAACCTTCTGTTTCACCGATGTTTTAACTGTCTATAATATCATAGCTCATTATAGGCCTTTTTCATAAAATTTAAATGTTTTTTCATTGGAAAAAATGTTTATGTGCATTCCTAATTTATCTTTATAATAATAAATGGCCATGTTATGAAAGTTGGAAAAGTATTATTGACAATGGTAACACATAGATCATCAAGAGGAATTGGAAAATAAATTCTTGGATAATGAGCTACTTCAAACCCAACACTCATGTTATATTTTGGGAGTTTTTTTATTAATTATCATGCCTCATAGGATATTTTACATTATACCTATCATGGTAAAGTTATGTGTATAAATCACATAAAACATCACTCTATAGAATTTTAGTAATATAAACATTTCAGAAATTTTTTTGTTCACATTTAGGGGAAAGATTAAATAAAAAATTCATTACCTCAGGTATGGAAGGTGGTTGAGGGTAATGGATAGACTCAAATCTAGTTAGGTCATGTGGCTATTAATGTACTGAAGGATGTTCCTCTACCATTTTTCATTGATACTTTCACATATATTGGGCCACCAAATGAGAACACACAATAATATCTTTCAAAACATTAATCGACACATGTATACATTTAATTATATCATATGTTTGTCCTTGTGTCTTTATCTTATTAAAATATGCTCAAGGTGACACTCTAAAACCTACACCTCTAAGGTAGTTATGTTGTTATAGATGCTTCAAATATACTAAAAGTAGTTTTTATTCTAGTATAATCAATGTTTATAATTGTATCTAAACTGTATTAAATGAAATTAACATAAATAGATATTTTTGTTTAGTGTTGTTATAAATCCTAATGAATTAATATTAAATCGTACTTTCACAATATTCTTATACTTATTGTGTGTATTAACCAACTAGTTAACCCTATTTATTTATGTAGGCCTCCTTCTATGGCACATGATGTGGGATAGAAGTGGCATCAGATTATGATTAAACAATATACATATAAATAAAGTCATAAATTTTGTTTCATATAATATAAAACTATTATTGTAGATTTAAAATAAATACCATTTTCTTCTCAAGTGAATAATACCCCATACCTTCATTATTGTAGGGGAAATTGGTTTTGATTCATGTCTCATATTTTCATCACACAATATATGTTCCATAAATTAATAATTTTGATTCAAAATGATAAAATAAATATTTTCAAATAAAATATATTTGATTACAGTGGACCTAAAATGATTCTTTATCATGGAAACTAATGAATGATTTCCATGTTTCCTAGTTTATAATGTGTGAAAACATAATTTTACATTGGGGTTTTACTTTTCCGACATTAATACAATGATGATGCTTTGTAATAAGTGTCTATAATCCACTATGATATTTTCAGAAACCCTTATGAAATATTTCATACAAAAATCATATAAAATAAAAAAAATGAAAGGGATAATGAAAATTTAATCAATGTTTCACTATAAAATGTTTTGGTGAAATAGATAAATTATAACTTAAATTTACCCTAATATCTTCCCATATGGTTGTATTCAATGTAGGCAAGACATTTTTTAGTGTATCTATATCAATTGGAACACGTATTCTAATTGTGGAACCAATATAAATAATGAACATTGACAATTTTTTGTATTGTTTCTTTATATAGAAAAACATACCATTAATTGAAAAACCAATGTAAGATATAAAATTTACATTTGGTCTAAAATATTACCATCGAAGTCATTCAGAAATTAAATTTTAATTTTTCGATAACTTCTTTTAAATATGACCTTGAAACCATATTATAAACTATTGATTATGTGTAATTGATATCCATTGTTCATCGCTTGGCGAAATAAAATGTCAAATAATTACATTGTGGGATTCAACATAGAGACCAGCCACTTCACTATTATGCAAAATGTATAGGATATCTTGAACCCACTATGTGATGGTAATTACAAAAACATATCTTTTAGAAATATATTTTCCATAAGGAATATTTTTTGATAAGTTTTTTAGAGACTAATAATATCAGAATATGATAGGTAATCAGTGAATAATTTAACAGCTTCTTTAATAATATATCCTTTTGTCATAAAACTTTTTGGACAACTTCAATAATTCAAATACCCTTTCCAAATCATCATATATAGTTCACTATGGTAAATCTGTCTATAATATATAGTAACACATAGTTTAATCTTTTTAACCAAGTGAACCATCAGGTGGACCATTATATCACAGAACGATGGTGGGAATAACATCTCTAATTCACATAATATAGTTGTAATCTTCAAATTCATGATTAGAAACTTCATCAAATATATAACATTACAGTATATTTACTGAAAAATAATACTATTATAGTTAATGTTTGTCATACATCTTTATGTAGAATACAACATCATGTGACAAGCCTCAAATCATACAACACAAAATAACATTTTTGTGATTTTGGACCCTATATCATAAAATTAATCATTACCATGAAATTCTAGATATTTGATAAATAACCCTATGGAAGTTAGACTCCATTAATGGAATTAAAAATGTATAATTTTACATTTTTAGATAGATTGTAATCTGCTGGAGGGAAACAATTTCCATTCAACCTTCACTAGTGCCACCTCTTCCTTTATCCTCGTGTCAATCATGTACAACCTTGCCATTATGCCATATTTTTTTGTCATGAAAATTTACTGACATGCCAATAATATTATCAAATAATTTTTTTTCTAAATTCATGATGTACACTTATCATAGGAATTAGAAAAAATAAATTTTCTTTTTTCTAATGAAACATAGTTGCTAACTAGGTTCATCTAACTATAGGATCTTTCTTAGATGTTCACCTACTTAATAAATTTCACTTAAACTACTTTTTTGTTTATTTTTATTTAATCTATTAATGAAACGGAATTTTATAAGATAAATAAAATTATATAATTTATATTAACATGTAATGAATCAATAAAATTTGAAAATAAATAAACTGGACTCTACAGTTTGGTTTATGGGGTCTATCATTCTCCTTGTTTGTGTTTAAATTTAGTTTGATAATTCAATTTTGATACCCCATGCATGAATTACTATTATTTTATATATTGGTGTTAAATATCCAATACCTTTATAAATATTATTTTCATATCCTCCTGTAATCAATTTTTATGGAAGAACTCATTCAAGAGCGTGACATCTTCTAGGACCTAGATCCATATTATTCCATTTCATCCACTGAATGGCTCAAATCCATCGTATAAAAATATTGTATCCATTATAAGGGAGATAGAATATTTAATAAATGTATATAAATTATTTTTAGTTCAATTTCATTGTAGTAAAAGTTTACACTCATCCAGTTCACTTATTATCCCTACAAACATACTCAAACATATGAACATAAGTACTGAAAGAATAGACAACGAAACTTACCTCACATGGGAAAAACCTTTGGTTTGGACCTAACTTTATTGGGTAATAGGTCACTAAGGAATGAAAAAAGAGAAAAAATATAATAAAATTGAGGGGATGAAAGAGAGAAAGAGTAAGAAAAAAAGATAATAGGAAAAGAGGTAGAAAGAAGGAACTTGAAATCAAAAAAAAAAGTGAATAATAATTGAGAGTGAGAGAGAATAAAAATTAAATAAAAGAAAAGAAATAATAAAATAAAATAAAAAAATACTGATGACTAAGAAGAAGAATTAATAGAATAGTGGAAGAATAATAAAGATTATGGGTGGTGAATCTTTTTGTTAAATAAATGCATGCATTATTTTATTTAGAAACTAAATTGAAATGAACTAAAAATTAAACTAAAGAAAAAAATCAAAGATAAAATAAAACAAAATAAAATTACAAAATATGGTAGAATCATTCGACCATGTAAGACTCCTCCTTTAGAGGATATCGAACTCCCTTAGTTTATAGAAAGAAACTCCTTTTATAGGAGAAGAGAACGGATCCCTCATCAAGGATAAATGGATGATCAATTATTCACATGGGATCCTCTTCAAAGATATTTGGGATATTTTTTTTGTATTTTGAGTGATACACTTGATCGTATCAGTGGTTTAAATCATTCCATGTGGAAGAAATCCTTGTCGGCCATAGCATAGAAAATGGTCTTGGAATGGGGTATCAGATAGTGTGGTGCTTCCTTCAATCATGGTGCATGAGTTTCTTAGGAATTGAGTTGAATGGAATCATCTTAGAGGATGTGGAAGTGGCAATAAAATCATCGAAAATAGTGCCCTCCTCTTCGTCAACACCTCTGTATTTCAATGTGGATGGATGGAGCATGAAATGAGAATCCTAGGGTTTATTTGTGGCCTTAGATGGGATTTTGGGTGGAATTGGAGCTCAGGACAGTGCTCTATAGAAAGAAAATGGAGCTGATCAGTGAATGGAGATGGTGGTCTGATGATGATGAGGGTGGTGAGTGGTGGAGCAGGCAGAGTACAAGTATTTCTGAGTTGGGCTTGGGGGATTTTAAATGATTGTTAACAACAACTCACATTTTATGTTCCACATCAAACTGAAACATGATTGGGTGATAGTTCATAAGACAAAGCATAGTGTTCTCATTGTAATATAGTTGATTGAGTGTCAGAAGACTTGCATCTCTACCACAAACCTTCACATCCCAGTTAGGCACTCCTCCCGTCACTTTGTGGGTTTCACCACCACAGGCCGATCCTAGAGTGTTGGCCCACCTCTACTCCCCATTAGTTTGATATAACCAGCCTACTTTTCATACATTACATTTACATCATATTTTTGATAAAAAATAAGAAAATATTACACATCTAGGATACAATTGTTTATTTTATTGGGAATACTAGGACTATACATAACATTTACAACACAAAATATATTTTTTTAGTTTCTTCTTCCCAAGATTCTTTTTTTCTCTTGACCTCTATTTAGTACATGTAGTCACCTAAGGATATACATCAAAAAAGGGTGAGCTAAAATCCTAGTAATAGGATATATAAGAACATTATAACACATAAAATGGGATGATCATAACAATTGTCATCATAACATAGTCATAGGATCATAATCATGAGATGAAACATAATAAAAAGACTTGTAATGTGGAAATGCATAAAAAATGAAACATCATGTCCTAGTGGTCAAATACCACACATAGTTGTAGGAAAATATAGAATCATTTTCAACATAATTTCACATTATCTTGTGATATTAGCCACTTTACCTAATGTATTGAAGCACTGTATAATTTCAGGCATGCCTGTCACATTTAGACATTCATATTGCGCTATATAATTTCATTTGAACTCATCAAAACATAAATTTTCATTATTATGAATGCCACATAGAACATATATCAATAATGAACATAAATAAATAATGGAAAGGAATCAGTTTCATCTCATAAGAAAACATTCATAAAAATTGTGTTCCCAAAAGTAATAGGGAATAACATACATGATACATGAACCATCAACCTTGAGTGAGAAGTAAAAGTTGTGTTTTTGAAAGAAGAGTTATTTTGGAAAATACTTTGTTTGAAATAAAATACATTGGAAAACATTTACATCCCAAAAAAGTTTGATAATTTTTAAAAAATTATTTTTATGTAGTAATTATACCAAAAAATGGAGGGGAAGAGAGAGAACCCGAATAAAGAATGTTGAGTTCGAGAATTTCCCCTTATCTTCTATCTGAACACATTATCCACTTTATTGTCCTATATAATTACATTATATTCATTAATTAGAAATCCTAGAACCATTTAAACATAAATATGGTTTATTATTGGTTCATTATGTTCTTTTATGGGCCTTTGGAAGAGTTATAGAGTTTAAATCCATTGTTCGGGAGTGTTCTTTTTCTTATTTTTCATGAACAGATCAATTGTACACGTGAATGAGAGTTCGTATAGAACATGTATAATTATCCAGAACTAATATTACATGTTTTTAATGATATAACATGAGTTTAAATGATCTTATTATTGATTAATTAATATACCATGTGGAACAATCATTAGATAAAATTTAATGATGATCATTTTAGTTAATTTGGGCAGTTTTTGGATCACAACAAATATGTTTTGTTTTATCAAATAGAATTATGAATAATAGTTGTTTACAGAAAATAAAAGGGGTTAAAACATAAAAAATAAAATCTTGTTTCTTCCATTTAATGGTTTCATTGACATCTTTGAACGAGTTTATGGAAAATGGAAGTGCATCGCCAATGGTGTAGGTAAATTAACAAATCATGGGCAACAAATCCATTTTTATAAACAAAGAGAGAGAAAGTGAGAGGAATATATTGAATAATATTTTATTAACATGATATCATACCATTATATCACTCATACTAGTGTTATCATGTCATTTGAAAACTATAATTTAATTATAAGAGAATAAAATAAATGAAATTTGAAAATAAAATGAAAGAAAAGAGAGAGAAATTACTACTTGAATATGTCTCTTTTGAGAGCCTCTTTAGGGAAGATGTTTTGATGTTTTTATCAGACCATGTGATTATGGAAATGGGAGGTGATAATGAAGATATTTGGGAGGAATTTGGATAAGTCTTGAATATATAGATGTGTGAAGAAATGAGACTCCATGGGGTGGTATTTATAGTGGAGGGGAGTGGGGTTTTCTAAATATTTCATTCATTAATTTATTATTTCTTCACATGATAACAAATAACGATGATTACATTTCAAAGAATAGTAATATATTCAAATGATTTTAAACCAATTTTTATTACATTATCATAACATCGTCGATGACTTAATAATTAATGTATTTAGTTTATTTTGTAAATTATTGTATTTAGCTATTCATAAAAAATCATGTATTTTAGAAAAATCTTAAAAATTCACCATAACCATTTTTCGATGTTTATAATAAAAAAATGATCTCTATTTGTCAGAAATAATTTTATAAATTTGATTAATTTAATTTTTACTTAAAATTATAATTTTCTTGAAATTTATGAATTTGAAAAGTCAAAATTCTTCTCTATCACATTGAAATATTAATAAAAATCTCATGAAATTATATTATAATTATAATAAATCAAACTATTTATTTATGAAAACATTTTATGAAAATATATTTTCTTTTTAATTATTAAATTATTTATATTTAATTATTTATCACTTACAAAAATACCAATACTTTTAATAGGGTCATATTGTAACTTATAAGATGGCTAAATTTTATTTAATCATTCATGGGTGAGGTTACTATTATTTTCGAAAATTTAATACTCATAAGTGTCATATTACAATTCATAAGGTTACGTTACTATTCACCAAAAATTATGTTGGTTCTATTAGAATCCAAACATCATACAGATCACAACCGTTTATGTAAGATTTTCGAAATTCAAAACAAAAAAGTGGAAAATTAATGTTTAAAGGGAATGTAATAGTTAATTTGAGCATGATGTGTCATTTTTTTCCTAGTGTTATTGATTATTACATTACTAAAAAATGATAAATTGAATTGGTAAAATTCTTGGGTTTTTACATTTTCCCCCCATTTAAAATTTCATCCTTGAATTTTTTTTTACCTAAATAGGTGAGGTTACTTCTCCAAAATTGCATCCTCTAGTTCCCAAGTTGCTTCTTCAAACTTATGGTTCCTCTACAACACTATGAAATGGTGGGATGTGTAGTTGCGTAGATCCTTATCTCTCTGAAATAGAATCCTTACTAGCTCCTCCTCATAAGAGAGGTCATCTTCTATGTGTACCACCTCTAAATTCAGTACATGGGAGGGATCTGGCATGTACTTCCACAATGGTTATACTTGAAACACATCCTGAACTTGAGCCATATTCGGTCGAAGTACAAGACAATAGGTTGCGGCTCCTATACAGCCTAGGATCCCAAAGGGACCAATGTACATTTGGTTTATCATCCATTTCATTCCAAAAAACATGACTCTCTACCATGTGATATTTAAAGGAAGGATTTATCTCTAGCATTGAACTCTAGGTCCCTTCCATAGTAGTTAGTATAGCTCTTATGGAAAATGTTAAAAGCATTGATATGTTTCAAGATAATTTGAACCATCTTTGTCATCTCCTGAACATGATTAGATCCAAGTATCTTTCTTTCTCCAACTTCATCCCAGTAGGTTGGAGTTCTACATAACATTCCATAGAGTGCTTCATTTGAAGACATCATAATTCTCTATTGGAAGGTATTGTTGTATAAGAACTCAACTACTGGGAGATTATTATCCAATCCACCTATGAATTATATAGAGTAGGATCATATCATGTATTAAATTATCTAAATAGTCTTTTCAGATTTGACATCAGTTAGGGTGTGGTAGGCCATGATAAAATTTAATTCAGTACTCAATGCATGTTAATGACTCTTATAGGATATATATTTGAACATTAGATCATGATTAGAGACAATCGAGAGTGGAACACCATGAAGTCTCACCAATTCTGTCACATAAATCGTTTCATGTTGTTCAAGAGAGAAATCTTCCCAAATAGAGATGAAAGAGAAAGTCTTGTTGAGTTGGTCAACCACAACCCATATTGCATTATTTCCCTTCGACATCATTGGGAGACACACGAAAATATCCATAGTGCCATTCTCCCATTTCCACATGAGTATTGGAAATGGTTGAATGATACCTTTTTACCTTTTCCAATCTAATTTAAATTGGTGAAATACCAAAAACCTTGAGATATATTTCAAAATATCCTTCTTTATGTTATCTCATCATATGTGTTCTCAGGGATCTCGTTACATCTTGGTGCTACCAAGATGGATTGAGAATGGTGAACTATGCGCATTTTACAATAGCTTTTTCTTTATCCCAGGTGATGAGGGAAGACAAAGCCACATTCCAAACTTAATCACACCATCATAAATGATATAGAACTCTTGTAGCTTCCCTTCCTTTACTACATTCACTTTCTTTTTTAACATTAGCTCATACCTTTATGACTCATTAATCATCTCTTGTATTGATGGGTTCATAATAATTTGGGAAAGTTAGGATGTATCCCTTACCCTTATGATTTCCAAATCCATCCTTTTCAAATACGAGAATATTAGGTCTTTCTCAAACTATAACATAGATAAAGTAGTAGGTTCTTTTTTTATTAGAGCATCAACTACCATGTTATAATTTTTAGGATGATAGTGAATTGATAATTCATATAACTTGATTAGATATCAATATCCTTTGATTAATGTTGAACTCCTTTTCTGTGAATATATACTTTAGGATTTTTGGTTGGTGTATGTGTCACACTTCTCACTATAAAGGTAATTACACATGATTTTCATGGAAAAAATCCTAGCTGTTAGCTCTAGATCATGCGTCTATTTGTTCTAATCATAGATCATCAACTGTTGTGAGGCGTAGGCTATCACATTATCATTTTTAATGAGTACACAACCCATTACTTTCTTTTAAGAATCACTGTATATCAAAAACATTCTCCAATTTTCAGTAATGTGAGTACAAGTGTAGTGATCAGCCTTCTCTTTATCTCTTTGAATCTTCCCTCACATTATTCCGTGCAGACCTAATTTACACCCTTCCTTCTTAAAATAGTTATTGGGATTTACAATCATGAGAAATATCTCACAAAATGTTACTAGTACCCAGTTAATCAAAGAAAAATATATATTTCTATCACACTATAGGGTGTGGTAAATTCCTCATTCACTTTTATTTTTGAAGGGTCCATATAAATTCCTTCACTTGTGATGAAATTTCACAAGAAAGTGACTTTCTTCATCCAAAAGTCACACTTTCTAAACATGGTGTATAAATTATCCTATCATAATGTCACCAACACTAGTCATTGATATTATTCATGTTCTTCCTTTCACTTGGAGAAGATGATAATATCATCAATAAATAATAACATAAATCCATCGATGTAATGTCTAAAGACACTATTCATAAAATCCATGAATATTTAAGGGATATTAGTATGATTGGAGGGAAACACCAAAAATACATAGTGCCCATACCTTGTGTATAAGGATGTACTTTGAATATATTCCTTATTCATGTTTTTCTGATGATATCCAGAATAAAGATCCACCTTTAAGAATTATTGACATACTCTTAACTGATCGAACAATTCATCAATCCATGGAAGAGGATACATGCTCTTTATGGTGATCATGTTTAGCTCCTGATAATTACAGCCACATTGTTCGATCCTTCTTCTTCTCAAAGATAACTAGTTCACCCCATTGTGATGCACTTGGTCATATGACCCATTTTTTCAAATGATCTTATATCTTCTTCTTTAACTCTTATTTTTTGATAAGATCCACCCTATAGGGACACTTTTAGATATAATTAGCTCTTACTATGAGTTATATGGAGAAATATACCTAAAAACTAGGAGATTTTTTGGTAACTCTTCAGGAAATATATCAACATTTTCCATCATGATGCGCATTTCCACTAGGTTGACCCGTTCCTTTGACTCAACCATTTGAGCATGGTATGCCTCTTCATAGGGAATCAACACCCACACCGTTGAAAGATTTTGAAAAAGAAATTCATGATCTTATTTGAATTTGTATAGGAGCATGAGATGGTTCATAATATTAAAGGATGTTTCCTTTTCCCGATAGTTGATATGTGCTCTATATAACAAGAGCCAATACATTACCATTATAGCATTGAATTTCACCAAGAGATGTATTATGAGATTAACTGGAAGAATATTCCCACATATTCCAGTAGAAGAAGTGTCAAACACTTGGGTTGCAATGATTTCACCACATGGTTTGTTTACACATATATCAACTTCAAGGCTTCAGGACATCGATTATATAGTTCTATCCAACATGTAAGATATAATGGAATATGTAGATTAAGAATAAATTAAGAATTTTTCCATTTGTGAGTGAATTGGGAGTGCACCTTGTAGAACTTCATTATCTTCCTACACTTCCATAGTAGTGAGGGAATAATTCTTCCCATGTCCCATTGTCTTTGGTGGCAGCTGACTCTGATTACCCTCGAGGACACTAGGTTTAGTGAACTAGCTTTCATAGTTCCATTTATCCCTACATTTGTAGCATTGGACAATGGGTGGTCCTCTATTTTGTTCAACTACTTTCACCTTCCTTTTCATGACTTTTTGACACTCTTGAGCATGGTGTCCTTTCCCACACTTTAAGTATTTCCCCATCCCTTGGAGGAAGTCCCCATGATGCATCTTCCCACATTTTTTTCATGTGGGTGGTTGAGTTTTCTTCCCTACCGTTATCATTAGATCCTCCAACATGAAACTCCATCTTTCATTTATTATCACCATATCTGTGAGAACATTCTACAAACTTCATATGCACTTTTATGAAACTCCAAAAAATTCTTCATAACTCCCAATGTCTCAAATTGGAGGATCATTTTGATGGTGTGGTTTTGATACACTAAAGAATCTATCAATTTCCTATCATTATTGGTAAACATACATGAATAGTACCTTGAAATCCTTATGAAATTCACTTAGTAGGTCATGACAAATTATCCTTCCTTTTGCTGGAGATCTATGAATTCTCTCTCTATCTTCTTATGATGATTTCATGAGAAGTACTTGTTAAGAATCATGGTCTTAAATTATTTACTTTCCATGTCTTCAATTTCTTCTCTTGTCATGTTTTTCTTAATAACTTCCCACCATTGATCGGCCTATCTATATAGATAATAAACAACTACTGTAAAATTCTTTGTCTCATAATACTGAATCACAGAAAATATCTACTCCATAGTGTTTACAAATAGTTATTCAACTAATGTATTGAAAAATAAACTAAACATTGGTGTTCGTTGCCATATAAAACACTCAATAGTCAATTTCCCCCTCTTTGTTGATGGATGATGTTACACATTATTTAGGTTATTATTGAAAACCTCAGATAGTTGGGTAAGAATCGCCTTGAATTTTTAAAATCCACCTCCCAGTGAATTGGGGAAATCATTCAGGAAATCATTGCATTGGCCCTCTTAGAGGTTGTTGGCCTAGTTTCTCCTAGTTCCAACCATTTTCTAAAATAGAAAAGGTTTGAACGAAACATAAGTCAATGAGTCATGAATAAATAAATTATTCATTTGTTATATTTACACTAAAATAATATCTTATGGGATCTTTATGTTTAGAAAATATTCTTATGTCCATATTTATACTTAGTCTTATATTACAAGTTTTCTCTATGGTTAAGTAATCATAATTCTCAATGTAAATAAACCTTTCCTCTGATACCAACTATTGAGACCCTAATTTTATTACATTAATTTTAAATCATTTTATTGAAAAAAATATAAAAACATTACACATCTAGGATCCAATGATTTTGGGTATTAGGAAAACTGTGACCATATATAATATTTACAACACACAACAATTATTTAATTCTTTCATCTCTATCTATTTATTGGATATTATCCTCTCCTTATTTCATGTAGTCACCTGAGGATATATATAATAAATTGGTGAGATAAAAGCCTAGTAAAAGGATAAATAAGAGAGTGAAACAACATAACAAGGGTTGAGAATAAATATGATCGTCATAACATAGTTATAGAATCCTAATCATTAGAGGAAACATTAATAAAAGATCGGAAATGTGGCAGTGAATAAAAAATGATACATCATGTCTTAGTGGATAACTACCACAAATTTTTATGAATAAAGGCAGAATCATGTTCACTCATAATTTCACTTTAACTCATGAGATTTATCACATTACCAAATCCATTAGAGTGATGTATAATTCTAGGTGCATCTTTCACATTCAAATATTCATATTGTGCTATATAATTCCACGTGCACCTATCACATCATAATATTTTCATTTTCATGCATGAAACATAGAACATATATCAATAATGAACCTATAAAACCAATTGAAAGGAATGTTTTTCAACTAATAAGAACTCATTCTTAAAATTTCGGTTCCCAAATGAAATAGGGAATAACATACTTGATACATGAACCATCAACCATGAGTGATAAATAAATAGATTACATTTAAATTAAGTGTTATTTTGAAATACATTTTGTTTGAAATAAAATACATTGGAAAATATGTATATCCCAGAAAAGGTAATATAATTTTGGACAAATTATTTCTATTGAGTAACCATATTCATAATGGAGTGAAAGAGGGAGAACCCTATGAAAGAGAGTTGGGTTTGAGAATTTCCCCTTACTTTGTATCTGAATGCTTTCTTCATTTTATTAACATGTATAACGACAATACATTAATTTATTAGCAATTCCAGAACCTTTTATACATTAATATGTTTCATTATGGTTTCATTATGTTATTTTATGGTCCTTTGGATGAGTTATATATTTTAAATCCTTTTTTCGGGAGTTTTCTTTTTCTTTTTTTCCATGAACATTACACTTGTAATCATGAATAGGCGTTTATGTAGAACATGGAAAAACACACATTAGGAATAATAAATGTTGTTTAATGATATAATATGACTTTATATTATATTAAAATGAATTATTTTATTTAACATGTTGTTTAATCAAATGTTAAAATTTAAGGATGGTCTTTGTAGGTTAATTTGGGCGGTTTTGTATCACAACAACCATGTTTGGTTTTATTAATTAGTATTATGAAAAAATATTTTTCAATAAAAATAAAAGGGGATACAACATAAATAATAAAATATGGTTTCAAAAATTTAATGTATTATTGATATCATTTAATGATTTTGAGGAAAATGGAATTGCATTGCCCATGATGCAGTTAAATTAACAAATCACGAGAAACAATTGAATTTTAATAAAAAATGAGAGAGATAGGGAGGATTATAATGAATAATCTTCTATTAGCATGATATCACACTAGTATATTAGTCATAATATAGTTATCATGAAATTTTGATAAGAGAATTTGAGGAAAACAGAAGAAAAGTGATGAATTTTGAAAGGAAATTGAAAGAAAAAAGAAATAAATTACCACTTGAATATATCTTCTTTCAGTGCCCCATTAGGGAAGAGGTTTTGAAAATTTTTTTGACCAAGGGATTCTGGACGAGCGCTGGGGCTATAGAAGTTATTTGTGTAGAATTTGGATAAGGATTCAAGCTTGAGTGATGTGAATAAATGAGGGTGTCTGGAGTGGTATTTATATTGGAGGGGGGAGAGGTTTTTCCAATATTACATTCATTAATTTATTATTTCTCCAGAAGATGATAAATACTGATTATTTAATGACCCTAAATAGTAATATGTGCATGTGATTTTAAACCAATTGGGATTACACTAGCCTATAATCATCCATGACTATATAATTAATTTATTTAGCTTATTTTGTAAATTATAGTATTTCACTATTAATGAAAAATTCACGTATTTCAAAAAAATCACAAAAATTCACCCAAATAATTTTTTTATATATATAACCCAAAAATGAAATCCATTTTTTAAAAATAATTATATATATATGATTAATTTAATATTTAATTAAAATCATAATTTTCCAAAAAAATACAAATTTTAAAATTACAAATGCTTTTCTAACACTTTGAAAAATTAATAATGATCTCAGAAAATTATATTATAATTATAAGACCTCAAAATATAAATTTACGGACACATTTTATGAAAATAAATTTTCTTTTAAATTATTTAAATAATTATACTTAATTATTTATGACTTACAAAAATACCAATACATTTACTAGGGTCATATTGTCACTTGTAAGATGCCTAAATTTTATTTAATCATTCATGGGTAAGGATACTATTATTTTGGAAAATTTATTATTCAAAATGGTTATATTACTATTCCTATGGTTAGGTCACTATTCATAAGGGTAGGTTAATATTCTCCAAAAAAATATGTTTG
Organism: Viscum album; assembly: GCA_963277665.1. Lineage (NCBI taxonomy): Eukaryota > Viridiplantae > Streptophyta > Magnoliopsida > Santalales > Viscaceae > Viscum > Viscum album. The sequence goes on from OY728152.1 coordinate 1,055,457,635, forward strand.
TGCTATCGGTCCCCAAAAATATCACTGACCCCTATCGGCTACATCAGATTTAAGAAATTCAAAACATAGAAGTGGAAAATTTATGTTTAAAAGGTCACATTATAGTTAATTTTATCCGAATCTGTCATTGTGTTTCCTAGGTGATTGATTTTGACAATACTAAATGAAGGTATAAATTTCATTGATAAAAGTAAGGGTCATTACATTTGACCCCCCATGGTCCCCTACATGAGCTTGATTCTATCACGCTCTATCGGCTTAAGCTGCCACTCTTATGGGATTCCATGGATTGCTAGAACCTTGGGTTGGCTCTATGGAATGTTAGCCCATGGTTGAGGGATTTCTAGCTTAGCCCCTATATTTTGGTAGGGAAAACTACTAATCAATTGTAAATATGTTATGAATAAATTAACAAGAAATAAAAGAAAAATATACCAAGTCCAAATTCATTTCTAAATTAAAAATAATAACCTTCTAACCAATTAAACCGTCTTTAATTATTCATTCATAAAAACCCACTTTTGAATAAAACAATGAATTCTATGGTAATTTACATTTAAATTCATTTAAAATCATTGAATTAGGTTTAATAATATGTAAAAAATTTGTATGTATAAAAGACATCCAAAAATAATCCATGGTTCTACTCATGCATAAAATCTTAGAAAGAAATTAAGAGGGAACCCATTTTACAAATATTAAAATTTCAATTTAATAAAAATAAACAATTATCAATATATATCAAATAATATATTCAATGATCCACATAAAATATCAATTAAATTCTTCAATTTTTAAATAAAAATTCCACACAAGAATTTTTCTTTTTCCCAATTATACATTATGAAACATGTCTTTTCATTCATTCATGATCTATAATTCATTATTATTAAACATTTAAAATAATGATTTACCTCTATTGAATATTTTATCTCATCACTGATGATATTAATATAAGTGTAGTTATTCCCAGATCATGAGAACATGATCCTTATCTATAGTATTGTAAAAAAATCATTTGTCGCCTTTATAATGACAAAAGACAAATAAAATGATGAAGGCTTCTCAATTTTAGGTTCATATGACATTTAAGCATAAGGTCTTTTAGAATTGAGGATAAATATTAAGGTTCCAAATGAGGTTTGCCTCATAATGTATTAAGTATGAAATAAAAAGTAAAATTGTTATGGAATTATTCCCATTAAAGTAGAACACCAATTTCCTCCAATCTCATAGTAATGTTATGATCAAAATAAAGTATAATTAAGGATTTGTTCCCCCTCTGTAATTGTTCCTCTCTTTTATAATTGTTATATTCCATTCTACAATATTTTTTCAGTTTTTCTTTTCCAAAATGTATTCATTGAATAAACCTCACATCCACCACCTATCTACATATGATAAAAATCACTGGTCTAGTGATGGAAGTTTTTTATTCCCCAATGTCACAACCCACTATTTTTTTTATTTTTTTCAAGAAGGTAAAATATTGAATGTAAAATGTATGAATCAAATAAAATTTATCATTACCCAAAGTATCACCCCCACACATTTTACGTACAATTTAAATCATAAATTCATTATTGACCCCTTTTTCCACCACACATAATCTTAAACTCTGAAATATCATGAAAATACTAAGTGGAGGGTAAGAATGGATAAAAATAGATTCAAATGTGGTTCATTTGGAACAAGATCATTATTGATTTATTTGGTTTAATCATGGATAGATATAATGGTATTCTCAAGGATAAGTGATTCTATAAATATTTCTAAATCATTTTAATTGTGTTTTTGTACAATGAAAGTTTGACAAGTTCGATGCATGTTATAGTAAATGGGAAGTCCCAAAATCACATAAGAAATATTCTTAGGATAAAATGAGAATTACTTATTCTAGAAATCCTATCAATAATGGATCATTTGATTTGGTACAATCACTCATGGCATAATTAATAATAAAAATTCAATACACATGGATCTCATAAATTCAATTAATAAAAAAATGTTAGTGAAGTTTTATTTACAAAAATCAATTAGTTTCCACAAATAATGAGTCCTCGTATTATATTCATGCTTCACTTTACTCGTCCAGTTATACATTTTACTCATTTAATTTTATTTAATTGAAATATAAAACATGGAATCAAAAGATTATTAAGAAATTCATGACTCAAAGATAAATCATCTTGATCAATAATTCAATCATGGGTACGAAATTTCGAGTCTAAATATTAGAACATGTTGTTCGAAAAAAACGTTGAGAGTTTGAATATAATCATAAAAGTGAACTACTTTTCCCATGAATATTATAACATTTTATCTTCTATTTAAGTGTTTTCTTGTGCCATTATGAACCCAAAAAATTAAATCACTCAATTAAATCACAAGGATCATTCAATTAAATCTCGAAAATATAGAGGGAGTGAGATACATGATAAACAAGTATTATGAGTTAAATTGAAATCTAATTACCTTTAATGAAAATAAAAGGACAATCCTTGGTATGATCCCCCAATTGGGAACTAAAATTTTACTACTTCTATAGGTTATTACTATCTTTTATCAATAATTTTATTAAGGGTGGATCTTCTTAGACATTAAGCACCACATATATAGTTTCCCAGCATTTACTTATTTTTTTCTCGGTGATGAATGATTCATGGATAGAGTATACAAGATCCTCACCCATTAAAATTATGTATATCATGCATGGTGTGAGTAGGATTATGTATGAATCGTTATCCTTCATAGTTACTAATTTGTCAACCTCCTCCTTCTTTTCTAGTGTTGGTTCATTGTGGGTTGTATAGAGGGAATAATCAAAGGGAAGGTAAGAGGTGTTTTTACATGAATAAAATTTAAATTTAAACAATAAAAAATATTATACCTTTCATAATTATCATCCTCTATTTTTTTTCCATAGGACCAACTACTTGTACTTCCTCATGGGCTTCCTCAAATTAATGTTCATCAAAATCATGGATCTACATGTGTTCCTCAATTGGTTCTTTTATTGTTTCTTCATCCTCCTCTAACTAAAAACTTGGATTATTCAAATATGAAAATTCATAATAGTGGTAATTAATACAGAAATCAGATTGAATAAAATCATCTTATACAATGTTTTAGATAAGATCAACTCCCTTAGATGATTCATCAATAATATCTTCTTCGGTGGTGAGTTCCTCTTGATGTTTATTCATAGTGGATTGAAGCAGGTAGTTAGGATCCTCCATATTTTCTTTAAATTACAAAACATGGGTGGTGAATTTTTGTTCCAGGGCTAGAAATAAGTAATTGGGTGTTGATTCTTCTGTCTTGTGGTTGGTATGATCTCATTGAATTTCATCTTCTTCCTAGTTACTTGAAAATTGATCTGAATATTTTCTTATATTCCTTTACATACAGGAGTCTTTATCTTAAATCTATATATCATTATGGTTCTCATCAATATAGTTATTAAAATGGTTTGGTTGTTGATATTTCTAGAATTGTGCCTTAACCTATTTGATTTATTCATTAAAATTTTGAAACTCTATTGGAACTTCTTTCTTTTCCTTGAATCATTGAAATCCGGTTTACATTTCATCCACCAAGCCCATTAAATATTGATATGATATGCCAGTATTTATTCTTATTTGATTCTACTTGACCATTATCATAAGAAAATAATCTCTTTATTGGTGGACCTCCTCATTATAATCTATTTTTTTTTCTTTCACCAGTGAATAATTGTTCCAGGAATAGATAATATTATCTGTTGAAAACATAATGGAAAATTAAATTTTTTTAGTTTTTTAAATGAAAACAATGAAAATATATATGTACTATAATAATAGATAATTTTAAAAACAACTTATTAGCACCCCAATAACAATTCCTTTTTTTAATCACACTTGTCATAGGTCATGGAAAAAGAAAATTTATTTTCCTAATATAGTATATAGGATGACCAGGGCCATCTCTCCCAAAGCTCTTTCCCATTTGTTCACTTAAATATTATATTTTACCTAAATTACATATTTTTTAAATTTTTTACTTAATATATGAATGAAATGTAATTTTAGAAGAAAAATGATATTCTAAAATTTATAATAGCAGGAAATGACCAAATGCTATAAGAAAAGAATGAACATGGACTCTATGGTTTGGTTTATGGGTTCCATAAATCTCCTTCATTATGTTTAAAGTTGGTTTGATAATTAAATTATGAGAACCCAAGCATGAGTTACTATTATTTTAGTTTGTGGTGAGAAATCACTAATGCCTTTAAAAAAATCATTCCACCTCATCCTATAATTTTGGTTAATAACACACCTCATCCGAGAGTGTGACATCTTCTAGGACTTCGCTCCATTTTATGTAATTTCATCCACTGAATAACTAAACTCCATCATATGATGATATTGTATCCATTGGAAGGGTGGTCAAATATTTAACAAAATTATAGAAATAGTATTGAGTTCAGTGTCATGGTGGTAAATCACCACACTCATTCACTTAACTCTTGGTCACTACAAACTTAATCAAACTTATGGATTTATGTGTTCAATGATTAGAAAATATCACTTACCTCCCCGAAGAGAAGTATCGAGTTATCCCCTCATTTTTAAGGATAAGAGGTCACTGTGGGAAGAATGAATAAAATAAAAATAAACAAAGGATGAGAAGAAAGAGGGATAGAATAAGAAATTAAAATAAAAGAGAATTGTATAGCATAGAGAATGAAGACACATAAAATCACAAAATTAAAAAATATAATATGAAGATAAAGGGGGAGAATAAAAAAAATAAAAAATAAAGAAAATAAAATTACAAAAGAATAATGAAGTGGAAGAATTAAAAGAATAGCGGAAGAATAGAATGAAGATGTGTGGGGATACTTTTTGTTAATGAAATTAATGCATTATTTTATTTAAAAACTAAATAGAAATTATATAAAAATATGTTAAAACCGAAATTAAAATAAAATTAAAAAAATAGAAAAAAGATGGTGGAAAATCCATCCAAGGCGGCCTCCTCCTTCAGTGGATGTCAAACTTCCTTGGTTTGACAGCAAGAATCCTCTTTTATATGAGAAGATCATGGACCCCTCAATCTCCTTCAATGGTTGATGAAATCATCAGATGAGATCCATTCAAAGATACCTAAGATACACTCAATGTATCATCAAATATTCACCAAAGCATATCTTGTGTTTATATCCCTCATCATGGAAGAAATACACATCAATAATAGTGTGGAAAATAGTTTTGTCAAGGGTAAATTGATAGCATAAAGCCTCTTTCTTTGGTGGTTCATGGAATTCATGGGTGTTGAGGTGTGTGGATGCAAGACGGAGGATATAGAAGCATAGGTAGTTGTAATAATGGCTCCACTTCCTCAATCCCATCATCCTTCAATGTGGTCAGAGGGAGTTCTAAATGAGATTACTAGGGATTGGTTGTGACTTTGTATGGGATTCATGGTGGAAGTGGAGCTATGGACTGATTTCTCTAGTGTCAAAATGGAGTTGCATGGTGAATGGAGATGGTGGTCCAGGGATGATGAGGCTAGTTAGTGGTGGAGCAAGTGTCGTTCAGGTGAGTCAGAGCATGTGACATAATATTTCAAATGTGGATGAATAGTAGGACACATTTTTTGACCAAAATCGAAACAAAACATAGTGGAGGAGACTATTTATAAGCCAAATCGTGACTCCAACACCGTAATTTAATACAATATGTATAGAAAAAAATGAATAATTTTAATATATAATTCATAACACGTGATTCAAAATGATGATATGAAAATTAAGATATTTAACAACCAAAATACCATAGACCAAAAATATTATATTTTTCTGAGAGCTTCTCAAGAAAACAACTGAAAAAACAAATATCAAACAAATATAGTCCATTTCATCAAGAATAGATCTTTAAAATATATATTTTCAATATATAAATAAAAATATATATATATTTAATTATTTATATATATAAGAAAAAATGAAAAACTAATAGAGGAAAAATGTTGTATATAGAAATTAATGAGAAAAAAAATTGTAACAGATCAAACATTGAATAATCAATAATATATGATAAAAAATATTAAAATTTAAAATATATTCTATACCCATTGGAAATAATAATTTTAAATTAAATAAAAGGGGGTATATATTTAAAAGAAAAATAAATAAATAACATAAGAAAAATGAAATATATTTATAAATCATTATATTGAGATCAAGGCTACATCATTTTCAATTGAGAAAAAATGAAACAAAATTAATTCCTTAATAAATGGAAGCAATTAATCACAATAAAATAACAAAATATTTATTTTTAATGTTTGAAATACATTAAAATTAAATTGGTTAAGATGCGACCTAAAAGGCTGTCTATGAATAAAAGTGGGTTATTCCACACATGATAAATGTGTGTGTGTGGGTCATGCATAAATGGTAAAGCTAATTATATGTTTTTATAATTTTCATTTTTAGGTTATTGGGTAGCTTTACTAGAAATAAAAAGATCAAGGATAATGATATATTATCATTTTCTAGAATTACTAATGTTTTAAAGAAAATATATGAAAATAGGAAACATATTTCAAACTTAATCTTTCTCAAAGAAAGCACTGCATTCGGCAATCCACACCTAACCAGTATCTAGTAATGTTAAGCATTAAAATTTTGGTTTTAATTCAATAAACATGAAACTCTAAATGAGAACAATCTATGTGAAAATATACCATATTTTATAGATGGTTTATCAAAATAATACTTCAAAGAGTTCTCATTCCAGTTTAAAAAAAACTAAAATAATTCCCTGGGAAGAAAATAAAGAGATGGTGTGTTTTCCGTGAGGATGGGATGCATGAGGCACCATAGATCACTAGGTCTGGTCTCACTTTGAGTTCCATAGATCACATAAAAATCCCAAACAATTTGATAAACATAAACACAAGAAAACAATTAAACATCGAATAAAAAGAAGAAGAAATAATCACATACCTTGGGTTTTGAGAGTATTGATTCGTCTATGAAGTTTGAGGATGAGTGGCGGTGAAGGTCAGTTTCATCATTGCTTGAACAACGCATGTGATAGGGTTATCTGTTTGGATTATATTTAAAATAATTTATGGGTTTTATCAGTGCTTTCCAAAAAGCACTGATAAAGATTGATTTTATCGATGATAAAATAAAAAACTCTGATAAAACCTACCTTTATTAGTGCTATGTCTTAGTGTTGACAAGGATTGGATATTTTCAATGCATTTTAACACTAATAAAACATATCTTTATCAGTTCTCAGAGATAGTTCTAATGAAGATTTGTTTTATCATTTATTTCATCTTTAGTTCCGATATAACATATATTTATTAGTGTTTTTAGAAAGCGCTGATAAAATGTATATAAAATAAATTAAAAAATATTAACCAAATATATATTAATAAAAAAATAAATTATAATGAAAAAGTAAAAAAATATTCTTAATAAATGAATAATCTAAAATGTATGAATGTAGTAAATGAGTGGAATTTAATAACTAAAAATGAATAGTATTCAAAAATACTAAAAAATTGAATAAATTTTATTAATTTTTTACATTATTAAAAAAATAAAAATGGTGATTAATTTATATTGAATATAAACAATACCACCATATTAAAAATATTAAATTTTAATGAATAAATATGTATAGAAAATATTAAAATTGAATAAAATACAAAAATATCAAACGAATAGATATTAAAAAATAATAAATTAAAAGTAAAAGAAAAAAATAATTGACATTATTAGTGAATAAATAATACTAAATAATATTAAATGAATGATTGTTACAAAAAGATAAATTTAATAACTAAAAAATCAATAGATTGCAAAAATATTAAAAAAATGAATAAGTGTTATTAATTTAATAGATTATTAGAAATTTTAAAAAAGAATATATGTGAAAATAAAAATGAATACATAAAAATTATATATATCACAACCATATTAAAAACCCTAATTTTTTTATTAATAAATGTGCATAAATAGATATTAAAAGTGGGAAAAATTAAAAAAATATTAATCAAAGAAAAACTAAAATTTAATAAATTACAAATAAAATTAAAAAAAATTAATATTATTAATGAATAAACAACATTAAAACTGAAAAAATATTTCAAAAATATTAAAATTTAATAAATACTATATATTAAATAAAAATTAAAAAAATGAATTAAATTTAGTCATTAAAAAATATATATATTAAATGTATTATGTTAAAAGAATTATAAAACAAATTTCAAAATTTGAACAAATTATAGATATATTTTTTGTGTGTATGTTTCTATATAAAATTCTATTAAATATGTATATGTATGTGTAAAATTAATGTAACTCAAGTTTGATATAGGTTAAATTGAAAAAAAAATAAAATTTTATCAAATGCTCATGACTCGATAATAATTATAAAATATTTTTAATTAATATTAACTGTTAATTATAAAACATTTTTCACTAAATTAATGACTTATTTAAGTTAAATACATATTTTGTTATTATATAAATCATATTTAAGGAAGTATTATATATATATATATTGAAAATATTAAATATATTAATGAATAATTTTGTATAAATGACATTTAAAATGAATAAATTATAAAAAAATAAACATTTCAATTGAATGAATTATTAAAAAAACTAAAAAACACATAACATTTTTAATGAATAAATAATATTAAATGCATGCAGGTTAAAAAAAGGAAATTTAATTAAATGATGAATAGATTGAAAAAATATTGAAAACTGATTTAGAGTTATTAATTATATATATATTATTAAAATAAATATATATTTAAATGAAAATTCATAGTCATATTATTTATATAAATTAAATTTTTATTAAATTCATATTAATTATAGATCACTAAATATTCATTATGAATAAAAATATAAATATATTAAACAAATACAAATTAAAAATGAATAAATTAAATTAATATATATATATATATTAACTAAAAAAGAATAAATAAAATATATTAAATATAAATATAGTAAATTAATAATATTTAATAATTAAAAATATAATATATTAATTATGAAATAGTAATAACCTAAAATATAAAATGATAATATTAAAAATTTATTATTTGTGTATATGTGCCCCCATGGTACAGCTTAATGGTAGCAGCCCCTACGAGGTCTCAACGAGGTCTCAGATTCAAGTCTCATCCAGAAATTCATTATTGGTAGTGTAAGATTATCTTGTATTTATTCACCCTCCCTAGATCGTTGTAAAAAATATTTTTGTATATGTTTTTCTCTATAAAAAAATTAATTTCATACATTTACATGTTAAATTATTGTATCACATTACATGTAACCTATTTAGTCAATTTTTTATTTAATAATTATATATTAATTATTTTTCGTATATGTAATATTGAAAAACAGATAATATAGATACATATTATTATTAAATGTCTATTAATATTAATAAAAAAAATTCTATTAATATTAAATAGTCGGTATTTTTAATTAATATTAATTTTTAGATAATTATAAACCAGTTTTTACTAAATATATGACATATCAATATGATTTATAACACTTTAGTTATTATTATATAAATACTATTTAATAAAATTATATATATATATATATATTTCAATATATATTACTATACAAATAAGATTTTTAAAAATATATAATTTTTTTATATGTCATTTTTTAATAAATGTATTATATATCAAGTGTAAAAATATATATTTTGTTATATATATATTATATTTAATAAAATATATTATATTTTTATGAATATTAATATATTAATATATTAATATATTATTTTTAATGATTTATATTAATTTATAAATATATATTTTATCTGACATTTTAGTGCTGAAAAATATATGTCTTTATCGGTGTTAAAAAAAAGCGGATATAAATACATGTATCTATCGGTGCTCACAGAGAATGTCTTTATCAATGCTCTTAAATAGGGTCATTGTTAGTGTTTTTTAAAGAGTGTTTATAGGGTCCAGAGAACATAGAAAAGGAAAATTAAGTGAACCTATGATTTTGGAAATGTAATGAAAAAAATTGGATGAAGGATTTAGAGAAAATTGACAAAGAATCCACTGTTGGAAAAGGAAAATAACCCATAGGTGTACTGAATCCCAAAAATGTAATGTGGAAGGCACCAGCCATGAACCAACAATTTGTGGAAACCTATGAGCCACTGGCCCGCAGAGCATTGGCCTGCGAACCGAGCACTATGTAGAAAGAAGATAATGGCACCGCCCACTGTAAACTATGTCATTGGAAAAATGGAGGTAAATAATTAAGCACCTGCATACGACAACCCCTGAGAATTGTTTTATTGGAAAAATGGAAGCATTGAAACTTTCCCATGCATACTTTCCTTATGAACTCAATAGTTCACAGAAGAGGGAAAACTATCAGTGCCCCACGTACAAGATGACTTTGTTCACAGGATTGAGGAGGTGATTTTAGCCACCGTGAACCGCATGCCTTTGTTGAACGAGTCATTCATGGGATGGGTTATTTCCCATGGGCTCCAAGAAAAATTCATTTGATCTATAGATCCAGCTTCCAGAACACTCTATAAAAGGACCCTGATGGGAGATGAGAGTAGGGTGGACCATGATTTTAGAGGATTGTATATACTATTAGAGATGAATTTCTAAGAGGATTGATCGATGAGAAGTGGACCTCTTCCGATGAATTCCTTAATGTATAAACCCGCTGAATAGCATAAAGAGATGGAAACATAATATTAATTGGTAGATTCTAAACCTCATTGGCGAGTCTCAAACCATATCCTGATGGCCGATGAACCTCCTACGAACTGAAGTATCAATGCCCTTTTTCATTCCGGCACCCCGTATAGCACCATGCTATGTAGTTGAACCCTACGTCGCATAACATCAAGCTACGCAAATGGAAAACGGCTCCATGTAGAAATATATTGCCCAACCGGAACCAGGTCCCACCTAGAAAACCACTCTGTGGACTGCATATAGATTCTAATACCATTATAGTACTCAGACAATCCATCCCTTCACATAGAAACATTCTATGTGGGGAGGGGTGCATCTTTCATGAGGAAACAGTACATAGAATGGGTTACTCTCAGATTTTTCACTCTCTCGCTTTGATCATCTCTTTTCATTTCCTTCACCTCCTCTGTAGTCCCTCTGCGAACTAGTCCAACAACATTAGGCCAAAGCCTCTTCCCAAACCACCAGACTAGAATGATAAAAAAACATGGAGCATCAATATGAGCTTTTGAGTTTACATACCCATGGTAAGTAGAGTCACATAGGTATTACTTGAAATGTTGTAGACCCCATCAATTTCCATATGTTTACATTTTTATGGTAACCTAAGGTCCATCCTAGGGATACTAATGTGACCCCCCCCCCCATTCTGGGGGTCAAGGGTTATAACTAGCATTTCCATTCAATGATGGTTAGTTAAATTAGAGGGAAATCATGCTTTCTATTCCATTTTAAAATAATCCACACGCATCACCTTTCCTAGAACCAATTTCAGGGCAGTACCACTGAGTTAAGCCCCTAGATTTTCTTGTATGAGGTTTTATCAATGATCCTCTTTTCCTTTCCCCAAGTATTCATGGATTGTATAATATAAATATCAAGAGTATGAAAATAAATAGGATATGGGAACATTCAAATATCTCTCTCTCTCTCTCTCTGTCCATTTGGGCTATAGTACCATCTATGAACAACTGATGTGGGACTTCTGATCTACATATCCACGACCTCCTCTTATTTATCACATTTAGCATGACTCATGTGTCCTTATAGGATTCCACTGGTCATGACAACTACATAACCAAAAATCATGGGCCTCCTCATAGGTGTAATCCCCAAATAAAATTTACTATGAGAACTCTGATTCCGGCTATGATCATGATTCATAGGATTTCTTCCAAGGGCCTGAGCTCAAAGGAAATTATTCATTGAACTTATTCCCAATAATATTCCCTCAAACATTATAGGGGATCCTCTTCCAAAGTAAGCCCTGACTTACTGGGCATCTCCCATGTGTAAGCCCCAATCATGCCCCTCAAAAATGGGACTCCTCAAGGTTTTAAGTCCCAACCCAAACCGAACTACTAGAGATGCGACTCATAAAAACCCAGGATACGTAAGAAGACTCCTTGTGGTCCAAACCCAACATCCCAAATTACCCTAGTGTTCACCAGTCTATATCCCGGATAGGGACATATTCACCTAAGAGAAAATATATATTTTTGACATCTTAGGATTCCTCGGTGTGATCGACACATATAATCTTGGATAGGATCCTTTCACATAGACTTCCTCTCCACATGATGTTAATCTTCATGGATGGGTCCTTATCCCATGACATTAAAAGGTAATGTGTCCATTAAAGTGACACTGAATTGCATAGAATCTAATTCATCTCACAAGGATATGTAAGAAGACCATCTTGTGGGTTTGATCCTAATATCAAAATTTTCTCCATCCCCCCTAGATGACAACAAACTCCAGAGTGCCTCATCATGTGTATAAAACACATGATGTCTCGGTAAATGATAACGTAATTCCTAATATATCCATAAAATTGGAACAACGAGGAAGAAACTCAAATATATACAAGTACCATTATCAATGTAGAACCACATATAAATATAGATGGTTCCAGAATCACATGAATCTAGGATTGGTCTTGCAACACAGGAGTAATTCGAAGACACATGCTTGGGAAAAACCATGGATTTTCAAACAACTGAACATTTCAAAAATATATATCAGAGTCCATTAATATGAATATTTCCCTCCAAAAATGTGTGATGATCTTGACCTCTCATCCTCTTGACCAATGAAGTTCTTAAGTGATGTTATCCAAATCATCATCAAATGAGCCCCTGCCTTTGGGATGTAGGTCCATGAATCTTGGATAAAAGGGTTTTTGGGTGTTTCTAGCACCGTGAATAAACCCATTGGATACCATCCAAGGACATCGTTCCTGATGTGGGTTGATTTCACAAAACACATAACTCATTGCATTCACCCATGATTAAAATTAAACTATGGAACCCACTTAACTATATGAAAAAGGATATAATTCCCAGACCAGGTGCAACCATATCGCCCATAAAAAAGGGACACAATTCACCTCCGACAAAAAATATGGTGAACTCAACATGAATCCTTAACCATGGAGGAGGGTCACCCCACCTCTTGCCCCTTTTCATTAAAAAGTAAGAGGGAGAAGCCAAATCATTAATAATTCATGTGATCATGAGATGCTACATTGATAGTGGGTTTGACTATATATGTCATATATTTTGTAGTTATTTCATAGATATTCCTACGATCCAATGGCATCAAAATATTTTTCGTAGGCACACATGTCAGAAACCACACAAGATAAAGGATCCCCGATGAAGAACAAACCCCCCTCTCCAACCCAACATCTTTAACACATGGTTTCAAATGAGATGATCAAAGAGTACCACCAAAATGGTACTCTCCCCATGGTGGATGTAGCAAAGTAGGACCTCCAATTTTGGAAATATTTACATCCACCTCTTCAGCCATGATATACAATCCAGCATAGGAACACCCCCACCCCCACCCCAGGTCATTTAAAATTATTTCGAGAGACTATCTCTAGAACAAAAAATTGAGTAACCCCCTTATATCATGGAATTAAATGAATTTACCACCCATTTCTTGATCCCAGCTTCCCAAGAACCCCACTCGAGGGATCCTACTGGAGGACATCACCACCCATGGCATACTACCCAATATCATCTATATAAAAAGGATCTCATATTGTGGGAGTTTACTGAAGTCCTATAGGAATGTCCCCCATAGGCTTCCCACATAGGGCGATAAATTCATAATCAGAAGCAGGCCATTTCCCTCGTTTTGATGAAGAGATATGTCATCCAAACACATCAACATAACATTGGAATAAATACAATTTTTTCACCACTTAGGAATCCGACCATGTATATACGGTTTCAAAATACAAGCTGGTGAAAATTCCCACAAATTTCGTCTAGTTCGGTCACACAGATACGTCAGCAAGTTATAAGATTATTCAAATCCATAGACATGTGAATGTATCCCATTATCCATATAGGGTGGAAACTAGCTACATGTTGACAAAAATCCATTCTGAGACACAATAAGACCTCCATACAAATAGGGTAGAAAAATATGAAAATTCATAGAACACTGGAAATGCATATGAACCCACCGGTAAAATACAATGTCAATCAAAAAGCAGATTCAAATTCCTGCCTACCAATATCAATCCCACAAGTCAAATATAGCAAAAAAAATATATGCAGAGTCAAATTCCTATGGATTCACATCATTCCTATGAGTAAAATACAATGGAAACCAAAATAAACAAATTTATGCTTGAAAATATAAATCCCACTAGTCAAATATAGTGGCACTAGAGAAAGTAGTTGGAAAATCCTAGCTACAAGTTAGGGGAAGAATCATTTTCTACCTTCGCAAGGGAGAACTTCCAGTACCCACTAGCAATGCAAGGAGGACCGAAGCAGGTGAAAACTCCTGTTATGACATAGTAATGGTTATTTTTAACCATTAAAATAATTGATGTATCTCAACACAACTAGGTAATGATGGAGGATTTAACGTTGATTCCAAACCATATGCTCTAAACCTATCAAGAGATCATTGCGTCTATGGAAAAAGTGAGGAGTCTGGCCCATAATCCCATCTCCCCGAATGGGGTGATTCATCCTAAAAATGAGGTTGTTTCTTTGGAGATTTTTTGAATCCATGCTCTAGTACAAAATGTTTTACCACTATATTCAATGATACAAGGACTACCGGATCAGAAAAAAACCCTTGTTCTAAATGTGGGACACTGATCACACATGGTGGCCGCGCCATGGTAGGCATATATCCCTTCCATAATGCATGATACAAGTCGGAGTATCCTGACAACATCACAATATCCAACCAAACAAGGACCTATATATGAAGGTTTTTCTCAAAAGTAGGTGGCACGAGTTACCTTCAAGCGATGTCCCAAAAATGAAATGTGTCAAAGGAAACTAGAAAAATGAAGAGCACATACATGATTATTCTCTTCTGGAAGATGGAGTTCTTGATTTCATAGAACAACTATCAATATAGACCCAAGATCCTATCAACCAATTACAAAATTATTGATGTGGTGCTAGTAGTTGCAAAGGACCTCCATGTAATATTTCTACTAGCATCTCTGAAGGTCCTCCTCAGATCACCCATGGGGGCTTACTCCATGGTCCAAAAATGATCGATTGTGAGAGAATATCTCCTAATAAGGGTTAGGTTACCCTCCCCTAACAAGAAGATCGAATAGCAATAATTTCCTACACTTTCTATCATCTACCCGGATGGTCCTCCCAAGTGTATATTCTGAAGATGTTATTCTCATTATAGTTAGACATCATGTTATAATGGTCGTCCTCTCCCTGATGACAGTAACTGCGATGTCTCTCTCCATAGTGACATCAAGAAATGAGAATTTCCTCCTCTCATTTTAGTGCATCTTGAAGGTCCTACCCAGAATATACACTATAGATTTATCCCTACATCCATAAAAAAGCAATAATTTTATCCCACTCCATGATGGAAATCATTTTAAAGGTCTTCCCTATAATGAAAAAAATAGCAATAAGTTCATCCAATTGCTATAGTTTTCCCTAAAGCTCCTCCCGAGGGTAAATTCCATAAAAAATATACTTATGGTTGGATACTAAGCTGCGACGATAGTCCTTTCCAATATGTCCTCAGTTATGAAGGTCCTCCCCATAGCCCAAATTCACACCGACCAGATGGTCCCCCCTACGAATTTAAATATGAGAAATTCCACATATTCTGATGTGATTGGAAGGATAAGGTCAGATACACTAGAATCCATGCAAATGGAAAGTGACATATTTTCTCATCCAGATGATTTCTCGGGGCCACGCTCATCTTCTAAGACACACCTTCACCATTCAATCATCAATTAAATATCCACTAGCCCAACTACTCAATATGAAATCATAACAAATCATCCATTTTTGGAACAACAAATAATGGAATACTAAGAAGAATAAGAAAATAATATGTTTCTCTTGAGAAGACATTGAGTTGGGGATGGAATACCAGTTATGTTCTGGGCCACATTAACTTCTATGTTCAGCATCCCAATAGAGTTATCAGAAGGATGTATTCATAACATTCTCTTTAATATCTGGACAACTCTCTACCAGTTGAAAAAGAAATTTCTTCCCTATGAAAGGTATGAAGACCATTTCAGTATATTGGGGGATCTTAATTACCAAATTGACCTAGAATCCTTTCCATCTACATGACATCTTTGATCAAAAAGGAAAAAAGAAAAAGCTAGGGTTGGCTTGACACTACACGCTGCACAAATTGTGTTGCCTCAGCGGTGACACCCCATCTGGTGATCACATATGAGGGTGAGGAAAACATAGAGATATAAAAATTCACCCATGTCCCTTATAGAATAACCCTATGGAAATGGAATCTTTCAATTTCATTATCCCTAGGTGGTATCTAAATGAAATATATATTCATGAAAAGTGTCCTTATCCACCAGAAATGACCTTGATTAAATATCAAAATCATCTGTCCAGATGAGATAAATCTATTGAGAATCACCTAAACCAGGACACTGAGAATATTCAACAGGATTATCTCCTAAGTGAAGTAAAAAATTGAGCACTGATCATGTCCTCTAAAGAAAATAATTCACCTAAAAATACAGAAACATATCTAGCTCATGACCACATTGGAATGTACGAGATGAAGTTTGTAGATATAGCAGCATAAATTGACGCACTATGGGGAAATCCCATCCCATAGGGCTGGGGGTATTATTAACACAAAGTAACCTCGTAAGACCTAGTGATCTGGGTTGAGATACATTAACAGGATAATGGGATCAACCCCATCCTAGAGGGTTTGGGCAATTTTAACATAACCACCAAGTCAGTGAAAGTCAGTATTTTCCCACTTGGGGAGGACAAAAAATTGATAGGTTACTCATTCTATCTCTTCCTTCTTCACATGTCCCGTAGAGAAGAGGCATGTTTCTGTCACATAAAGACTACCTTTGAGTCACTCTTCACCAAGAAACTCACAAAGGGTCACAAAATGGAAGGATAAGATCTGACAAGGGGTGCTAGACGACCTCATACATTTCAAAACCATTACACGACACCTAATGTGGTATTCATCTGTGAATGTTTGGGATTTAAATCCTGTATACCTTAATGAAGATAATAAAAATGATTAGGATGAATGATAATATAGTTCCCTTCTAGAGGCAGTCCACACTAGGAATGAAGGTGTGAATGCTAAGAACTAAATGGCCACCATAAATTTCGGTGCTCCCTTAGAGAATCCATCATTTCATCCTTTGAAAATACCAAATAAGGATAAGAATATGATTATGGTTTCATATAACCAACCTTCTCCTCCTAATGAGAACATGCCCCTCATGCATAAGAGATATTATCTAATCATGTGAAATAAATGAATGAGCTAAGGAGAATCAATAGTGATCTGTAATGAGAAAGTCATCCTACTAGGTATGTTCCCCAAGTGTAAGGTCAACACAAACATCAATCAGATGTACCTATACCCCAAGGGCTAATCCTGATAGATGAAGTAAGGACGGAAAGCTCATTAAAGGTGTTGTTGGAACCATCTCTCTACCTGAAAACATTCCTGGTAGTATATAAAAAATTCCCTCCATTGGGGAAGCAACCAGAACATATTTAGGTGATTCCACCAAGGATTCCCCCTGATGGGCATCTGCCTCATGTTCCAGTAGAGTCGGACCATAAACACCTAACCCTAATACACCCTTTTAAACTTAGGTTCATCATGACATGCGTATGGGGAACATTAATACCATCAAGTCATTGAATACCCTATTATAATTCATGTATGGGTGGTGCACTCCACTACAACTGAAAGAGAAGCTCTACCCTAATTGGGTAAGAAACTTTTCGCCACTTCTAAATTATAGAAAACATATGTTACCTATGTTTAATGGCTCTAGTTACCTGAAAAAACACTTGATTCACTACTCATCTAATTGTGATCCCGTGATGGGAAACCCGGAGAAACAATAAGTTGTGAAGCACATACTATTTTTGTAGATTTTGTAAGGTTCAGCCGTTGTGTGGTACACCGGTTTTCCAGCTAACTCAATAACATGATGGGAGGATCTTCGATTCATGTTCCTGTTCAAATTCAGTTCAACGATTCCAAAAAACAATAGTCAATGACCTCATGAATTACAAAAATAGGGAGCATGAAAGTGTTTCAAATGTTATTTTCAGATAGAAGGGTCTGAAATACTCCTTGAACTAGCCACTCCCACTAAATGAGATGGTGGCCATGTGAATAGACAACCATTATGATGAGCTACAATAACTACTTATTTCTGTGAAATATACAACTGGGTTATAATACTTCTCTACAATCTCTCAAAGGATAGTATATTCCTTTAAAAGGACTAATCTCAAATCCTAGTTAACTCCAAAAGTCTAGGTTAAAATATTGCGAAGAGATTTAGCATCTTATGTTAGGTTTAATCCACCCCTACAATGGCTCCGACTCCCAGGACTGCACCCAATTTGCATGGGCCCCCCTGTATATCACCATCCACCACATCCTCGATAATATGAGTGAATGGGGCTAAGAGAAATCAACTCCAGTAATGAAAAAATAATTATTATTCATTTTGATATGACCATGTCTATAGATACATCATAGACACCATGAATTGCAGCTTTCTCTGACTTTTGGAGCTGAAGAGGGATGATGGAGATGGTCTTGATGATTTTCCAAATTATTGTCCCATCCACCAGATTTTAGGTAACAACATATGGGACTGCTTCATCCTCAAGGACATCCTAAAAACTATGATAGATTCTGGAAAAGTCATTATGGGACCACTTCTAGTGCAAGTGGAATAGGTTTTCACCACAAACCGGAATGTAAGAGGGGAGTGGAAAATAGGTATTAAAAAAAGGGAAAATTTTTGATAGGTGGATGACTTGAAAAATAATAAAATGTGTCCATGGTATCTTCCATGCAAAGATAAAGCATCTGACTCTGCCTCCAATAACTCTTGATGCAACATAGTTGACATTTTCCGCCCCATTAGACTCCAAAGGTCGACCACCCAAAATGAAGTCCAATCAGAAGGGTGGAGAGAAAGTGCAGGAATATGAACATGAACCAAATACAAATTTGTACTTGAAACTATCAGATTTCATGCTAGTAGATCTGAATATATAGGGACTACCCCACCAAATAGCACAATGTGCATTGGCCCACCAAACAGAAACACTGAAGGAAGATGATGAGGTAAAATCATCTTCAGAATATGAGATGAGTTTTTTGCTCCATCAATGTCAACCAATTAATGGATCCCCACTCTAAAAATGAATATGATTAAAAACTAGAATCTCACACACCTAATTAGGGGGAAAGGAAAAATACATAGAATCTAGGGATATTATTGGTGATACAGCAATGGAATATATCAATCTTATAGCCACACCCTGCTCAAACTGTCAGTGTTGCAGAAACCTATGGAAGGACTATACAATGGATCAAATAGGGACGTGAAAATTCTACTAGCCCCACAAGAAGCCACCCCAGTCCAGTCTTTCTTGAATATCCATCATAGGAATAACATGTGACTAATTTCCCTAGGAATGTGAGAAGAGTTGCCTGACCCAATGCACAAAGGAATAATGATCCTTTGGATATGATCCCAAAGGCTGAACCATCATCATCAATGCTCAATACCCTAAAAACCTATTAAAGAGCATCCCTGAGAAGGGATGGTCTGTCCTTTAGACAAGAAATGTGATATTCTAAAGCTGTTATCCTCGGTACCATCTTGGATATCAATATTGGATGCACTGAATCTATCAGTAGATCTCGAGAAAGTGCTTATCGAATCATTACTAAGTCCCCAAGAGTTTGAATCTGAGTTAGCAGCTGCTGAGGTCGACCAAACAGAGAAATATCATTCAAAATGAAAAGAACATATATTATTTATGGATCTAGATGAATACATAATTTTGCAAGGAAACATCTAAACCTTATATGCGTCTGGAATGATAAATGGTTTCGGTATTTGAAAAGTCAACATTGAAAATGGCTCTGGAGTTAATGTCCTCCCACTATGGATACATCATCTATTGTGCAGTAATGAGGATGATCAGATACCCTGCACCATGACATTGTTGGGCTATGAAAAAAGAGAGAAAAAGTTGTTAGAATAAAATTAAGCTTGAAACCCAATTTGGTGACCACGTAGCTCACCAAGTATTTCTAGTGGTCTGAAATAATAAAGCCTTAAACAACCTACTGTGGAGGCCCTGGTGGTATCAACACACAAAAATCCCCTCCTCTTGCCATCAATGCCTCAAATATAGCATTAATGGATAGAGTTGGACATTTCATTCAAATAAGACCCCATTTGACATATAAAAATCACACTATATTGATGGATTGTTCTACGAGCTTAAGGGGATGCGACTTCCGATCGATGGTGTTGATTGGATTACCACCCGAAATAGTTTGTAAATGGTTCTTAATGATACCATAAAGCTACTCAGTGAAGAATAAATACTACCTATAAATTATATTTAGTGAGAAATTCTAAATTTGGATGCATATTCGCAAATCCCCGGGATTTTGGTCATGAACTCTGAGTCTGATGATGATTAAAATCTCCCTAACTCCAAAGATAATGATGGGAGTTTATATAAAAATTCCACTAAACCATCATAAAAACTCCAAAAAATCCATGCCTCGCCCACTGAGGTGAGAGGGAGTGTCTTGTCAGTCATGGAATATAAGGAACCTCTTTTACCCCTCACTGCATTTTCATTGGAGAATCCCCCACCAGTGGTTGAGGTAGAAGTGGCGACCTCACCACCCATACACAAAAATTGAAACTCTTCCATAATCTATGGAAAAATAATCTCAAGAATTGTTTCCCTATTATAAGACAATGAGGAATATGGGGAGGATGCACTGGAGGAAGAAGAAGACATAAGTGATGCCCCTCCAATATTTTAGGAAGGTGTCTCTACCACTGTTGATGAACTCAATGAAATCAACTTGGGTACAAAACAAGATATATGACCCACTCTAATTCCTGTGGCCATACCTTTTGAAGAAAAGAGGTATATACCTCTTTTCAAAATCAGAATCAAGATGTTTTCTCCTATAATTATATATAAATTCCATGCCTTGATCCAGAGGGGGTCACTCAACACCGAGAATTTCCAAAAGACCATTGTCGATATAAGAAATCTACCAAAAGGATGCACTGGATACATGGTGCAAAAATAAAAGATGAAGTTGATAAGATCATAAGAGATAAATTAAATCAGGAATTAAAATACCTCATATTGATAAAAAATATTTTCCCTATCGAAAAGAAAAATAGGAAAATTAGATCCTTCATCAATTTCGAACAACTCATTTAGCATTGCTCGAACGAAGATTTCCCTATCCCGATCATAGAATTTTATTATCAATGTAACTATCTGATATGAGGCATTCTCTTTCATGGACTTATATTAAGGATATAATAAAATCTGAATGGACCAAGATGATGAAGAATCTACTTCCTTCTAGGCTCCTATGGGAGTGTTTTTCATTAATTTAATGACTTTTAATTTGAAAAAGGACATCTCCACATATCATTGCACCATGCATCACATTTTCAAACCCTTACTGGGAAAGTTCATCAAATGCTATGTTAATGATATGGTGGTTAAATCACAAAAATTCTTGAATCACCTATCAGATATTGATTTATGTTTCAAAATACTATGCTAGCACTGTCTAAAAATGAACCCCCTAAAGTGTTTTTTGGGAGTTACCTCAGGAAAATTATTCGGCTCCATAATATACCACAATTGAATTGAATGCAACCCCAAGAAGACAAGGGTCATCCAAGGAATGTTACCTCCTCACAACATAATTGAGTTTATAGGACTCCATGTACACCTGTCCTAAATATGGAACTTCATATCCAACCATACAAGAAAATGATTTCCCTTTAACAGGTTGGTGAAAAAAGTGATAGAATTTCATCAGGCTGGTTATTGTCCAGAAGCATTTGACAATATCAAGAGATATCTCTTAATCCCACTACTATTAATATCGCATGTTGAAGGAAGACCACTCAATTTGTATGTGATCACATTGGAAAGATCCATAAGTTCCTTCATCTCAAATAATAATGATATTGTCAGTGTGAATAGTCTCTATTACCTCAGCCATACTATAATAGATGCTGAGACTTATTATTCAAATATCGAGAATAGATTCCGTGCATTAATATTTGAGTTCTAGAACCAAAGGCATTACTTGCAACAACACAAGGGACATTTGGTCTCATGTACCAACCGTCTCAAGTATGTTCTTAGTCATCAAATGTTAATTGGATGCCTATCATGGTGGGTGGTCCTTATACAATAGCTTGATATATAGTTCATATAGTAGAAATCCATCAAAGTCTAGGTGTTATAAGATTTCCTGAAAAGGAATCCCTCGAAATAGGTAACCCCATTGGATAATAAACTACCAAATAAATAATTTGTCTCTATTTAAGAGGACTCCTATATGTGGGAAATGCACTTCAATAGTGCCTCTAGAAGCCTAATAGAAAGAAATATAAAAGACCTCATACTCAAAAAATAGGGTTGGGAGTCATACTCATATCCCCAAAAAAAGATGTTATTTATTATTACATCCAATTTTCATAAGGATTCACAAATAATAATGGAGAGTACCATGCCCTAATTTAATTCATAGAGATAGCACTCCATGTGCCATCTGAAGACCTGAAGATAAAAGAAGATTCAGAACTTTTCATCATTCAATTCAATGTTGATTTTTATATCAATAAAGAGGAGATGATCTCTTTGATGAACCTAGTTTAAGAATTTATGGAACAATTCCCATTAGAGCCAATATTGACTTATATCCCATAGTTGCTAAATGTGAAAGCTGATGCATTGGAAAATGTAGTGAAAACTCTGGCCAATACAAATAAGAATGAAACAATCCAAAGTATTTCCCACCTTCGAATGGTTTTGTTGTATGTCTAGAAAATGTTAAAGGAAATAAATGAGATTATTCCCATCAATAAACCATAGGTTCATACCACAGGATGGATGACTCTAATTGTGAATTACCTCCAAAGTGCATAACTTTCTCCAGATAGGGAAAAAAGGTAGAAAATATGGTGACGGGATATCAACATTATTATGCATGATGGATTAAATCAGAAAAAGTTCCATTATAAGAATGGCCTTGATGGATTCATTCTCTGGTGAATTGGTGGTTAAGAGACTAATGTCATTATGAATGAAGTGTACGCTATAACATTCAAACAATATCAATCAGTATCCAAGCTCTCATAAAAAATTCAAAGGCTTGGGTAATATTGGCCCCACATGATGTAGGATTAATCCACACTCACCCAAAAGTTCCATTCCTTCGATGTTCAAGAAAATTTCATCCACAATCCCTTAAATATACTTTACATAGCCAAGTACTCATGACCATTCACCATATGGGGAATGGACATCATATGACTATATCCTCCCACCACGACCAAAAATTTCAAATATATTCTCACAGTAACTGACTTATATTCTAAATAGAAGATGTTGAACCTCTCATGGAATTCAGATCAATAAGAATTTTCAGATTTGTAAAATCCAACATCATCACCAAATTCAGTGTCCCTCATACAATATTGATGGAAAGTGGGAATTTTTTTTTACTCTATGGAATTGGACGTGTTATATCAAGAGTATGATGTCAAAACCAACTATTCATCCTGCTACCATGCAGTGTCCAATGTGAAGATAAAAGATTTTAATAAGACCATATCTAATAAACATCAGAATATGGTATTCAAGGATAAGAAATCATGGCCACATAAGCTCTTCCATTCTCTTTGGGCTTATTTGACCATGAATCACACTACCACTAAAGCAACCCCGTATTCATTGGTATATGGGAAATAGAATGTTCTACCCATAAAAGTTCAATTACCATTGATTTTACATTGCCATTTATGATCAAATGTCTATGGATGAACAATACCAGAAGTGATTCGATGAGTTAGAGCAACTAAATGAGAAAATATTACATATCATCCACCATTTGGAAGTTTACCTGAATCGAATCTCACGAGCCTTCGGAAAAATGGTTTGTTTTCAATCATTATTTGAAGGATATATTGTGTTGGAACTCAGAACTCTGATGATACTCGGAATGAAATCTCTCAAATTGGAGCCAAAATGGGAAAGACCATATGTCATGCACAAGGTCTACTCCAACAGAGCATATTCCTTGATTTCAATGGGTGGAAAACTCACTATAGGTCCCATCATTGTTAGGTTCCTGAAGAAATAATTTCTATAATTATACAATGTTCATATTAACTTCGCAACATTAAAATTAATATCACCACCTATGTCAATGATACTAAACATTTAACTGTATGAAAATGATTTTAGCTACATTATATTAAACTGCATAGAAGTACCATCATCTTAGTTACATGATGTTAAAATATATAGCAACACAATTATCTTAGCTACATGATGTTAAAATGCATAAAACCACCTACATCCATGCCACATGATGTTAAAGTGTACATAAATCATCCTAGCTGCACAATATTAATCTACCTAGCTCCACCATCATCATATTTTCATGACGTTAAAATTCACATCACCACATACGTCCAAGATACATGAAGTTAAACTGTATAGAAATCATCTTATTTTCGTGATGTTAAATAGAATATCACCACCATCTTCTTAGTTACAAGGTGTTAAACTAACTAGCACCACCATCATCGTAGTTTCACAAAATTAAAATACATAACACCACCATCATCATAACTGCATGATGTTAAACTGCTCGACACCTTCATCCTAACTGCACGATGATAAACTTTGGGGCCAAATCTTCCTAACCACATGATGTTAAACTGCATGAAAAATTTACCTAACCACATGACATTAAACTATCTGGAGATCATTGTGTTCCAAATAGTGATTCATTGTGCGTGAGTCAAATTCATGAAAGAGAATGAAAATAATTCACCCCTTCCTGTGTATGGGTCAGAATGACAAGACGATTTTATCATAGAACTATGTGTGGATGGATTTCAATTCATTAATTACAAACGTAGTGAAAATTGGATCCTACCTCCAGGTCTTGTGACGAGCATTAATAAAAGATGACCCCCTCTATGTGTGCATGAAAGACTGGTACTGGGAACAAGTTTTCTAGAACTATGTGTGGATTGATTCTTTCCTTTGTAGGATACATAATGACACTCAAATACCATATCCTGGTTCATCCACCACCACAAAAGGGTTCTCCAATCCTTTTTTATGTCCCAATATTATTAAGGGAGGGATTTTTATAGAACTATGTAAGACATGATTTCCATTCATTAATGGGATACGTAGAGATTCTCGGATCCTACATCCTAGTCTAGCCACTATCCAATCTCAACAATTCCCCTTTTCCCTATGTATTAGTAAGACTTTCATAAGGGAATAATTTAAAATTCCTAACCATATGATGTTAATCTGCAAGGTACCTCATAAAATACATATGTCTTGATTCCTATCCTCGCAGGATACATAGATATGCCTGGATCCTACATCCTTCTCTAGCCACTAGAAAAAGTCAATAATGCACTTTACCCTATGTGTATGTCAGACTTTAACAGGAGAGTCTATGTAATGTCTTAACTATAAGATGTTAAAATTCAAGGTGCCTCGTGAACTATGTATGGCTTGATTTATTCCCAAGAAGAAAATTGAGTGACACACAAATCCTACATCATCATCCAAACACAAACTAATGTCAATTATCCACTATTAACCCATGTATAGTTCAGATATGTATTGGGGAATGCAAGTAAATTCCTTACCGTATGACGATAAACTACATGGTTCATTATGAACTACAGATGGATTGATATTTTCCCTCATAGGATACACAGTAACACATGGATTCTTCATTCTGGTCCAGCGAGCATTTAATAAAATGACACTCCCTCTACACGGGTGAGGCTGGTACATGGAACATGTTGTTAAAACTATGTGGACCTGGATTCCCAACTAATTGGGATACATAGAAATCCTCCTTGAGGTTCAAAGTTGACACTTCACCCACCTCATCATTTTCACGTCATCTCACTTTTTTCAGTACCGTACGACTTTAAATGACATGGAATACTAGAACTACATGTTTCTTGATTCCTACATATGCAAGATATGAAGTGACGCCTGGATCCCATATCCATTTCTAACAATGATGAAAAAGAATTCCCCCCCCCCCACACACATATAGGTCAAACTTTCACAGGTAAATTCATGGTTCCTAACTGTACGACATTAAACCGCATGGAAAACGAAGTCCTAACAATAATACATTAATCTATGTGGTATCTCGATAACTACATGTGTCTTGATTCTCAGTATATTGAGATGCATAGTCAACCATAGGCCTTCTCAGGTCTATCTACATGGTAAAATTAACTATATTCCCTACATGAGAATGTAAATTTGTGTTGAAGATTCCAAACCTTGATCCCCGCAATTAAGATTATTCAAAAGATTATGCCCCTACATACAAATCATGTATATATGGAAGATATCATACCTTATAACTAATTATGGTCTGAAAATTTCTAAAATAGCTAGATATCCCCTTTTCATTGATCAAATACCATGCCATAAAAATCTCAAATCCCCATAATCACCAATGGCTACCGGAAGTGAATGGTTAGTTTCCATCGTAATACATTGTTTGGATATACACAAAATTACCCAGAATCACTCCATATGTTTCCCACAAAATGTCATGTCTACCAAAGAAAAATTTGTCCTTTGGATAGGCTTTTCCTACTTCTATATTTCAATTAGCTCTTAATCCTCACATCATCCCTCTTGATTCGAGGACTCCTAGAATCATGGTTCACACTTTCTTCCCTCGATCATGTACAAGGCATACCAGGGATATCCCATCCTGATTAGCCCATATATACGCATAATTCCAGTGATATTTCATCCTAGAAACATAAAGTCAATCTATTCTACAAATTTCCTTTATGCAAGATGTAAAATAGCATGGACCCAAAATAATTATCTCATTCCTGGTGAGTCACCCATGTCCTCACTATATGACTTTAATATGCGTGGACCAAAAAATCCCCCTTCTTTGATACTTCCATCACTATGTGGTGGAGTGAAATCCTTACTGGCCCTGGTTTCTCACACTGAGAATAGCTCACTTGGGATTATAAATTTCATCAAAGGATTCCACATAGAGCTAGGGAAAATCAATCTACAATGACTGATCCTGTAGGTGCAAATTTAAAATCCATATTAGAGTTCTTCCATGTATGTTGGGAAACCTAATGTCTTAACTATATGACATTAAACTACATGTTAACCCAAATATAGTGAAAATTCCCTACTTTTTGTCCATTGTACAAAACTATATAGGGATCCTAACTTCATGACCCCTAGATCTTCTTAATCGGGCCCCTCTCTAGTAAGGGAAATAAAATTCCTCACCCTACGTGCGATCTATATCTACATTGGAGAGTTTCCAAGTCTATGGATGATCACAGCCTGAACATTTTAAATGTGTCCTGACAGGTATTTTCCATATATCAAACTCTATACTTCGAGTGATTTCAGATCCTCATAAACCTCCCTGGACATTGGATATGGGAGGCCAGTGTCCAACCGACACTTTTTTTTACTATGCACAGAATTCCCTGGTGGATCTACATATGTTTCCCACAAACAATCCTATCAACCAAACGTAAGTTCATTCATATGAGAGTATTTTCCTATTTCCATACACTTAATGTCCTCCAAGCCCCATATAATCTCTCGTGATGCATGATACCTTGAATCCAAAAATTACACTCTCCTCCAAATCCACATATTTACATGATATAACACCTTGGATCAACCATCTTCTAGTTAATCAGAGCTTATATATCAATTTCATAATTGCATGAAATTAAAATGTCATGCTGCTTGACAATCAATGTTCATTCATGGGACTCAAAACACCAAGGAATTTCTTCCCTCATGTTCCTATGCATGAACTGAATCTAAATAGGAACATTAAATGTAGGTCTTACTTCTTTTGTACCCCAGTGTTCAAACAAAAATATAGGTTCCCCATTAATATGTGTGAACCAAGTCCACATATTGATGAACTATAAAATAATTATTTCCTGCTTGATTCATGTCATCATAGGATACGTAGTGACATCTGGACCTCATATTTCAAGATCATCCATGAAATAGAAATATCGCATCCCTACCTTTGTAAGGGTAGGACCTCTATAAGGAAACAACTCACATGGATAAGACAAAAATACCCCCACATATTCCTTGAATTAATGGTAATTTTCAACCTAAAATTCTCCCTTTTCATGTTCTAGAACCCCTCTTCACACTGCATACTCTGTATCTAGAGAGGTCTGAATCTCCATATTCTCTTATGGACATCAAAAATGGACTACCAGTATCCTGCAGAAACTGTTGTTTGACTATAATCACAATACCTCAGTAGAAATGTATAAAATTCCCAGAAAAATATCCTATCAACCAAATAATAATTTGTCCATAGGAGTGGATTTTCCTACCACCGTATGCCCCTATGACCTTTATGTCTCGCCACATTCCCCAGTTTCAATAACCTCCCAAATTATGGTTTACATTCCCTATCCCATATCATAATTGATGGTGTTTGAACATTTCAGGTTATCACACTATGAGACTAGAAGAATATTTATCCCATGGTTATAATAAAATGAATTCAAATCATATGTCTCAAATGTCCTGTTATTATGATGTTAAATTGTAAGATAATCCTACCCTCCATAACACAAGTCAAATTTATGTGGGAGTAGTTTCAAGATCAAGGAAAATGAAAATTCTCTCATACATTCAGACATCATTCCCCCAATAGGACATCCATTGTGGTCATGCAAACATAAATCATGTCTTTTATTCCATAAAACATCTTGGCCACCGGTTATTGAAGTCCAGTTTCATGCAGACATTATTACCTTACTATGCACACAATTCCACTGTGGCTCTGCAAAAGTATACCCCAAAAAAAGGTGTTTCATCTGATGAAAAATTCATCCTCATGAGATATTTTTCCAATCTCCATATGGTCCATGGTTTCCATGTTGTATGCCATATCTGATTCTCTATAAAACACATGTCACCGTCATGAAAAATCCCTTGTCATTTTTTGAAATTTGATAGCACATTCTCGGTCAATAAGTCCTAAATTGGGGCCCTCACCCTGAAAATCTTGGTCCAAACTGTTTGACCAAAAACCTGAATTATGGTCCAATCTATTCGAACCAAAACATTAGTCTTGGTCAAAGATGTTAAACCTAAAACATCAATAATGATAGTCTAGTCTGAAAGACTTTAAACTACCCATAAAAGATACAAAGTCATCAAGATTATAACTATAAAATGGTGTTTAGGACTGAAGTCGAGTGTCATATCGCTAAACCTATGTCATATAGAGTTTAGGGAAAAAAATTAAGCAGCCAAAATAGCAAAGAGATGCAATGATAATTATGTTTAATGCCCATAAATGATGGCCTAAGAAAAATTCCAGTTATATCCATTAAGCTCGCATCATAATGAGATTATGAAAAAATAGGGTAATAACTAAAAAGACACAAATTTTGTGGTTTTTCCATAAAACCCTAACAATATCTGATCTATCCTGACTATTCCCCATAGCATAAGAAAAAATTAGAGAATGATTTGATAATTTTAGTTATCTTAGATTATAATTCATATTGATATCGAGTCGAGATTATGGTTTATATTACATTTGATCAGGATTGATTGATATTTTCTGAAAGAAAATGAAGGAAAATCATTAGAGAGAAAATCATCATCATTCCATTATATGGAGGTAATAAGTATATCAACAACCGAGAGACTCTCCCTGATGTCAAAGAAAGGGACACAATAGCACAATATGATTCAAAGGATTACAGTGAATCCTGATTATCTCTTTATTGCATATCAATAATTGTATGATAGGGGGAATCAAGAGACTGATCCTAAGATGTCCTTTGGGAATCTTCATCATCAACTACTAGATAGACTTGTTTCATAACAGCTTGGAGATCTCATCGCTTCTTCTTAATAGTTTCAAAATTGGATGTTGTTGATTCCTATTGTGATTTTATATCGGCTACAAGAGCTTTACACTCCCACAAATATTATGTTTGGATAATCACATGGTATTTAAAATTTTCCTCCACAGCTTTTAGGTGATTCAAGACTTTGGTAAGATCCCTAAAGGTCTGTGTTTGGTGGTGTGAAAAATTGAACAAAAAAGATTGTGTTCATGAATAGTTAGATCCTCTTGAACTATGAATAGATAGTGTGTGTGCTAATGAAGATTTCAGTAGTTGAATCTTCCTAAACCAAGGTTAATAATTAACCACCAAATGGTGTCCTCCTCATCAACAAGCTATGGAAAATGAGTTTCAGTAATAGTATTACAGATTTGATGCCACACCCTTCTCCTCATAGTTCGATGTCTCCTGATTGTAATGGAACCCTGACTTTGTTCATTTGCCACAATAGGTAGGTAGTCATGAAATGGCACCATGGAAGGTAGAGCTGCCCAAGGCTAGTTTACCTAGGTGAGGAACCTTCTATATCTATAGGAGGTTTGATATCTAGAACTATGTTTAGGGGGATCATTACGACTTTATGGGTACTCAATGATATTCCACTTGGGCAGGATTCAGAAAGATCATGGACTATCTCACCAATAGATAGTGGGTCTAAGTCGCTCTCTATGGATATAAGTTGCACAGATGATGTCCGCTACAAATTATTGTTATAACAGATAGAGCGCCTTTGGACAATAGAAATGGAGAGAGATGGCATAGCTCGCACAAGTAAAATGGTTCTAGAATACTCAAGGGTCATTGTACCCATCAAACATGCTAGGCCAGTATATAGTTAGGATAGTACGCTACACACTTTTAGGAATACATCAATAATAATTACGTATTGGGATCTTTGGGAGGAATAAAGATATGAAATCCAATTGATATTCAGAGATCAATGGTGAAAATTGAAAATAGTGAGATGAGTTAGATGGAAGTTAGAATGAGGAATTTTTTCGGTATGGAGATACTCATAACAGGGGAAATACTCTACCATCCATCCATACAAAAATAGAAACGTCCCATTAAGATTATTTGGAATCCTTCCTTCCTATATCTATCCAAATAGTTCATAGATTTAGGAAAGGGTGAGGATGACTAAGTTGATGGGATTCCCCTCCGCCAATGAGGATGCCATAATCAGAGTACATCCTCTAACACTGATGCATAAAACTCAATAGGGGAAGATCAATCCACTAAAAAACATTGAAAAGAATCCTTCCAGTCTGATCTCATGCGATAAATCTTTTTATACCTCGTAACCCTAATTAGTGTAATGACCCAGCTTGAGGGTGGTAGCGTATGAGCCATAAATTTGTCGGGACTATTGAATTAGATTAGTTTGGCTCCATGGGACTTTTGGTTTTTGACCAATCCCTTGAAACAACAATCCTATATAGTCATCAAATGAAAATAGTGTGTGATCATGAAGAGGATGACCAAGAAGTCTCTATACCCAGACTAGTAAATATCTCACTAATGGAGTTACTAGTTTTGCATTTTCCCAAGTATTTTCTATAAGAAGAATCTCATCGTACATGTTTCCAAAGATGGGAAGTCCCCAAACATGGTAGACATACCATAAACTGATCCCCACTTCACCATGGGAATGTGAAAGGTGTTGGTTCTTGAACAGCAGTGGTTGATCAGCTCAGGCGGTATTTCACCAAGAGAATAGATAGAAAATTGGGAGACCCACATTTCATGGTATAGGATGAAGGTTTCTAAGAGTTTAGTGGCTTCCAAGTAGTTATGATGATTCCAGAAGGCCGAGGCCTACTTGTTAGAAAAAAAATCATCTAGATTGGATATTTCATTTGGAGCTCCACCCTCCATTGGGATTTATTTGTATAAAGTTATCAATATTTGGGTAGTCCAAAATGATGAATTCAGAAGACGTATTATGGAGACATTGATTTCTTCATGTCCACATAGATCCATTCATAATAAATATTTCATCATGGCCTAAGTAGTTCTAATAACCCCTATGGAAATAAAATTCTTCTAATCATACTCTCATGAAATCGCAATACAATTAATGAAGCTGCTCCAGTAAACCGGTTGAAAAAGAACATCATCTTGGAGGCTGAAGTTGTAAATAAGAAACTAGACAGATGGTGGATAAACCATAATCACTATCAAAAGGATATAACTATGGATACCCACTTTAGGAACGATGTAGGAATGGCATTTTTCATTAATGATCTCTACAATAGTCTCCCTCCTATTAGTTGATTCCATTGAGATAATAGACAATACATCTCTTTTCTACACAAAATTTCCATTAAAAGGTCATTCTAATAAAATAATTTGGTAAAAATACAAAAATAGTTAAATGAATAAAAGAAGTCCATATAATAGAGCATCCTACATATTTTACCCTAAAAATAGTT
Organism: Viscum album; assembly: GCA_963277665.1. Classification (NCBI taxonomy): domain Eukaryota; kingdom Viridiplantae; phylum Streptophyta; class Magnoliopsida; order Santalales; family Viscaceae; genus Viscum; species Viscum album. The sequence continues at coordinate 1,055,490,407 of OY728152.1, forward strand.
TGTGGAGGAATTCCCCCACAAACCGATATTTCACGAAATGACCCGCGAGGTGCTGGCCCGCGAAGCGTTGGCCAATGAACTGAATATTTTGTGGATTGGTAGAGTTTCAAATTGATCCTTGATAAACAGTTATCAAAATTTCGTAGTGTGAAGAAATAATGATCAATTTTAAAATCAATGTCCATTTCACAGATTTAAATATATTATTTTGTGGATGAGGATATGTCAGGATCACTTTCTACATCGTAATAACTTCTTCTTCATCCCGATCAGAAAAAATGTTGATATCGTCATTTTTAGTGTCCAAAAAACATTTCAAAGGGAAATAAAATATTCTCTTGATTTTGGAAATGGAAAATAAGATGAATGATTTATATAAAATTTTCTAGGAATCCAAAGAAGGAAAAGGAAAATAAATTGTTTATGTACAGAATCTCAGAAATGGTACGCAAAAGGTACCGACTACGAACTAATAATTCACAAAAACCCATGAGGTGCAGGCCCATGGAGTGTTGGATAGAAAACCGAGTAGTATATGGAACTAATACAATGAAACCTCCCACCATGAATTGTTTCATTGGTGAAATAGAGGATGAGAAATATTCACATCCGTACAATGCCACCCCCCCCCCACTAATTGTGTCTTTGAAGAAATGGAGGCAATGAAACTCTCTCCTGCATACTACCCCCACAAACTCAATAGTTCACATGCATGGAAAAACCAACCATGACTCTCGAACAAGATGATGTCATTCATGGTATTTCATTGGTTATTTTCACCACAGCAAACTATAGGCCTTTATTGACAGATTTGTCCATGGGTTGGGTGATTTCTCATGGACTTCTAAAAAACTATCATGTGATCTATTGTTCTAGCTTCCAATACACTCTATAAAAGGACCCCTATGGGAGAAGAGAAGAGGAAGAACCCCAAATTTCATATGATTGGACAGAATTATTTAGATGAATTTCTAAAGTGATTGATCATTGTGGTGTAAACCTCTTCCAATGAATTCCCCCATTTATATAATCACTGCATATCATAAAAAGAGGGAAACATAATATTAATTAGTAATCTGTAAACCTAATTGGAGAGTCTTAAACTATATCCCAGTGGAGAGTGAACATCCAATTGACCAAAGGATCAATGACCCTTTTTCACTCTGGCGACTCGCACAGCACTATGCTACATGGGTGGAAACATGCCCTGCATAGCACCGCACATTGTGGATGGAACAAGACATTTTGTAGCTATATGCTATGTGGATAGAACCTTTTCCGACGTATAAAAACATTATAAGGACTACATATAAGTCTGTCTACCATTCTGGTACACACAAAATACCTCCTCCTTTGTAGAAACATGCTATGTAGAGAGGTATCCATCCCACATGAAGAAATGATATGCAGAATGGTGAACTCATAGATGTTTCACCCTCCATCTTTGATCAACTATTTCCATTTTCTTCACATTATTCAAGTTCCCTCTATGAACCAGTCAAACGACATTAGGCAAAAGTCTCTTTCAAAGCCACCAAACCCATATTATAAAACCATGAGGTGCATCAGCCCACCCTTTGGATTTTACATAACAATGGTAATGGGAGTCGCGTAGGTAATCACCACAATGGTGAGGACCCCTGAAATGTCCATATTTTAACATATCCCTAATAACTTGAGGCCCAACCTTGGGATACTAATGTGAACCTCAACTTCTAGGGATCATGGTTGATTACTAGTCTTTACCTTCAATGAGGGTTAGTGATATTATAGGGAAATCACACTCTATATTCCCTTGTAAAAGGAGAAACATACCTCCCCTTTCCTAGAATAAATTTCAATGCACTCCCACTGAGGTAATCCCCTAGATTTTCTTGTAGGAGGTTTCACCAATGCCCATCATTTCCATCACTGAAAGAATACCTAGATAGGTTAATCTAACTATCCAGGGTATAAAAATAAAATGGATATGGTAATGTTCAAAGCCTCCCTCTCTCCCTCTCCCTTTGGGATCCAATACTATTTCATAGTAGATGATGTGGAACCTATGATCTTTTGATCCACTACATCCCCTTGTTTCTCAAATCGAGCTTCACTCACATGGTCTTAGAGGTTGGCATCGATCATGACATCTTCATGCCCCAAATCATGGGTCTCCTCATAGGTGTAATCCCTAAATGAAATGAACTACAAGAACACTGATTCTTGCCCTGATCGGGATACATAGGATGTCTACCTAAGGCTTGAGTTCAAGTGACATTCTCCATAGAAGTCAGTCCCAATTAAACTCCCTCCAAATCACAAGGGCGTCCTCTTTAGGAGTATTCCCTGTCTTATTGGGAAGCTATCATGTGTAATCCCAAATCATTCCCCTCACAAATGGGATGCCTTAAGGGTGTAATTACCAACACAAACAGAACTCTGGGGGAATTGATTCTTAACAATCCGGGATATGTTGGAAGCCTCCTTGAGGTCCAAAACGGACACCCAATATTAACCGAGTGTTCGCAGGGCCATACCTATAGTAGGATCATATTCTCCCAGGAGGTCGTATCTCTACTGTAGATCCTGGGCTACATCAACATATGCCCTGCATCAAATATTGACTAGGATCCATTCACCTAGATGTCCTTGATGCATGACGTTAAACTACATGGATGGGTCCTTGTCACATGACCATACAAGTTTATGTGTCTAGTAAAGTGACATCAAACTACATGGAATCTAATTACTCTCATGAGGATATGTATGAATCCCATATTGTGGTTTTGAACCCCATATCAATATGATCATTCCCCCCATGATGATGATAAACTCTAGAGAACCTCATTACATAGCTTAACCACACATTATCTCAGTAAATGATAAAGGTATTTCTGATCTATCCCCAAGAGGGAAACATTGATGGAGAACCTCAAATACATAAAAGTATCTTTATCAATGGAGATCCCTGGATCCATAACGATGGTTCCAAATTTCTGTGAATCTAGGATTGATCATTAAAATTCAGAGTAATCTTAGACACATGCTTAGGAAAGAACCAAGGATTAATGAACATATTGACATTGCTTAAATCTATAAGAGGGTTTTCGAATAGGAAATGATTTCCCCCAAAATGGTGTGATGATCCCAACATCACATCCCCTCGACCAATGGATCCCTTAAGTGTCTCTGGCTAAATCATCATCTAATGAGCTTATTCCTTTGTAATGTAGGACCATGAATCATGGATAAAAGGGTCGTTGGGTATTTCTAGCTCCTTGAAAAACCCTATTGGTGACCATCCGAGGAAATTGTGCCCATCGTGGGTCGATTGCACAAAACACATAACCACCTACAATTACTTGTAAGGACTAATAAATTGTGGTAAATCCACTGCGATATAAAAAAGGTTATACTATTCAGTATTGATGTGCAAATATCGCCCACCATAAAGGTTCATATCTCAACTCGGGCTGAATCAGTGTTGATAAAGGCTAGCATTGTTTATCATGGGTTATGTAGTAATGAGTTCCACACACACAAACACACACACACACACACACACACATATATATATATGTATCATACACATACATATGTATGTATTTATATATAAAAATTTAACTTATCATGCAAAAATATAATTTAATATAATTACAAATAATGATAATAACAAATATAATAATATTTTTCTATTGAAACCATGCATACATTACAACCATCAAAATTAAGTATCACTAAAAAAATTATTAATCATATATTTTTATTTCAATTTTTCAAGAAAAAAATAATACTAACATTATTATTTTTAATAAAAATATCCAAAAATAATTAATCATTATATTTATGTTTAAAAAATAAAAATAATTTAATAAATTTCATGATGTCCAAATTTCCCCATATTTAGTAAATTTGTTAAACTGGTTTTTTAACTAACAACACAAATCATTACAATTTCTCCACCACAATTCTTATCATCTTAAAAAATCATCAATGATCATTAAACTAATAGTTCACATTTTTAACAAATACATATTAAACATTATCCATTGTAATCCCCAATATTGGAATTTCCATAATAAAAATTAAATCCAAAAAAACACAATAAATTTCAATAATTTCACTTTCTATCATAATATATTTTCTATAAAATTATCATTATCGATTTATTTTTTTTAAACACATTGATAATCACTTAGAATATTCACTATATCCATATTTATTTTTAAACAAACCAATTATGTGATAATATTCAATAATGATCCCCATCCATTAACTCTATCAAAACAATGTATAACACACAATTAATTCATTTAATACATAATACATATTCTATAAATTCAAACACATCAAAACTAAATAACTGCTAAATGTAAAACAAAGTACAAATCATAAATTTTTAATCATACATGCATACATATTTTTTTAAGAAGATTGTAATGTATATTAATAAAAAAATATCAATAATTTATAAATCCTCCACTAATTTAATCAATGGATAAAAAAATAAACAAAAAAACTAAAAAAAAAATTTATAAAAAATCTCGAGTAAAAATGAAATCATTCACATGTGAGAGCACACACACATATATATATTAATAAAATTTCATTAATAATAAATAAAGGACTTATATTTCCAATAACAATTTCTAATTTTTTTTTCTAAAACACACAAAATATACACCAACCAAAACCACATATCAACGAGATTTAATAATACATAAAAATATTACAAATAATTCTTTTTTTTTCACCCAACCGCACATGTCCATCAAAAAAATTAAAAAAATTGTGATCAATACATTCTAATTCCATAAAATCAAATTTTTAAGGAAACTCATTAAACAAATTTTAATAAATCTTGTGAATAGAAAAATCCATTAACTCTATCATTCACTATCATACCATTCATCATAAGCACAAAAAATAATTTTTTACAAATATGATTATATTAAATATCCATCGTACAACACAAACATTTTAATATAATAATTTTCACCCAAAGTTTTTTATTAGTAAAAATATTATTAAAAAACATAATAAAAATTTTATTTATTACAATGTTTATTTCTTAAAACATTTTTCATTTAACATTTTATTCAAAATTTATTGATATTCTTCTAATAAACTATTTTTAATAAAAAGTTTTGACAATTTTTTTTATCAACTTTCTCTCTATTTTTTTTCTTTTTTCAAAATGTTTTATTAAAAAAATATTCTAGAAAAAAAATCATTTAACATTTTTTTAAATTTTTGTTATTATTTTTAAATAAAAAAAACGTCTAAAAATATATTAATTAGATATATATATATATATATAACAATAATGTAAGATCCTCTATATTCATATCATCATTTTTCTCTTGTAAAAAAATACTAAATCATTAAAACTGATGAGAAAACAAATTTGAGATGAGGAAAATTATAATAACTGAGAAAGATTATTTGAAAGAAGGAAAACTATTTTTTTTATAAGATTTTCCTCAATCCTTTAGTAGTTCCACATACTCATTTGGAGGAGGATTGCACTGCCTTTTATAGGCAGTGCAAATGAGATTGGTGGGGGTGGGATTCCCACCCCTGTTGAAGTGTGCAGCCATAATCAACGTCTACCTAACACTCCCCCTTTGGATGCACACCCCCACCAATGTCATACATGTTTTGATACTACCTCAACAAAACCCATTTTCTTGAAAAACCCAGTGGGATAAAAACCAGAATAAGTTAAATAGTGTAATCTTGTAGACTCCCCCTAAAAGTTACATTATATTGAAAATTTTTCAATATATGCATCCATTATTATGTACAAACATTCTAGTGATAACATTTGGTAGTTCCTTTGTAAATAAATCATCAACTTTTTCATTGGATCATACATATTTCATGATTATATCTCTATTATTCATTAAATATTGTGTAAAGGAGAATGATTTTGGTGGTATGTGTTTTTTCCAATCATTATTTATGAAGCCTTCAGCCAATTTTGTGATGCACAATGTATTATATTTGAATAAATTTTTGGGCTACTATCTATAATAAATCCACTTGCAATTAGAATGTTTCGAGTGAAAGTCAATAACCAAGCGCATTAGCTAACTGGTTCATGTAATTCTATCACTTCTGCTTGATATGATAATGTTGTGATAAGTGTCTTATTCTGTGATCTCTATGATATGGAAGTACCTCCTTTTGTGAAAACATAACAAGTTTGTGATCATGCATTATTAAGATTAGATAAATATCTTACATCTATAAAACCGTCCATCATCCTTTGTAATTTGTTAGAATAGAATAACCCCAAATAAATAGTGCTACAATGATAATGAAAAATATATTTAACAACATTCCAGTGTCTTCATGTAGGATATGAACAAAATATTTCGAACAAATTTGAATAAAAAATATTTCCAGAAAAGTACAATTAAGAAGATTCAATAGTGATTTGATAGCACTGAGGTATGGCACTTCTGGACCAACCATATCTTCATTTTCTTCATCGGGTCAAAATATAACTTTCTATGTATTTAAAGACCAAAAACCCATTGGAGTACATTATGTATTCTCTCTACCCATATTAAATAATTTTATGACCTTTTTAGTGTAATTTGACAGATGTAAAAATATTCTGTTTGGCATATGATCAATTTGTAATCCAAGATAATACTTCGTTTCTCTTAGGTATTTCATTTAAAATTCAACATTTAAGATTGTAATTACTTCAATGATATATTCTAGGATTCCGATGATATTTAAATCATCAACATAAATAGAAATGACTGCATATCCATATTTTGTTGGATTAATAAAAACACCTGGGAATTTGGGGTTATTTACATACCATTTATTCAACAAATATTCACTTAAACGATTATACCACATATGCCTAGATTTTTTTAATCCATATGGGGATTTCTAATATCTAATTGATTATATGTATTTGGGTTTTGATATCAATACATCATGTATTTTTAATCCTTAAGGGATTCTCATATATATACTATTATCATGTGACCCATATAAATAAGATGTTAAAACATGCATAAGATGCATATTATACTTCTCAGCTATCCAATAGATGATTTGATATCGAAAAGTAATTGCATCTATAATAGGATAATATGTCTCTTCACAATCAATTCCGGGTCAATGAGAAAAAACATTTGGGACAAGATGGTCTATGTATCTTACAATATCCTTTTTAACATAATTCTTACAAACAAAAACCCATTTATATCCAACAAGATTCACATATTCTATTATGATAATGATATATCCAAAAACATTTCTCCAATTAAGTGAATTTAATTATATTTTAATTGTATCTTTCCATTTATTCCAATCAGGTTGTTTTTGACATTCCATACATGACCTTGGTTCAGGGTCTTCATTTTCTATATCATGTGACATAGAATATGAAAATATTCCATCCATATTTTCTATAGTTATCTGATTCCATATATCACCTATAGTGGTATAATTAAGAGTGATTTCATTATTTTCCAAAACGTTAGGGTTTTCTATATCCTCTGAATTCTTTTTATGTTTCTCAACAAGTGTTTGTTGAAAAACACTTAAATTATTTATTTATTTAGGAACACATGCCTCTAATATGAGGATTTAATTTTACTAATACCTTTTCATTTTATAGGATTTATATCCTTAGATCCAATTGGTCTTCCATGCTTTAGACATGTTTTTGAGATTTCTATAACACCATTATGTGATTGTATCTTCAAGACATCAATTCTAGCTGGTGCATTTATAGCTGGTATATGTGATTTAGTCATGTATTTTGAATCAATAAATGTATTATGTAATTTATTTACTATTTATTCGAAATGTACATTTTTTTTACTTCCATCTCACATTTCTAGGTGGGAGGATCAAGAAATGATAATGTTTTCACATCCCATGGAATATCCTCCCTTTTTTTCTTCTCTCCCTTTAATGATGGGAATCCATCTTCATTAAATTGAAAATAAGAAAAATTTAATGTAAATATATCACCATTTTTTCATTCAAGATATCTGATGATGGATGAGGATTCATATCCTACATATATTCGTAGACTCCTTTGAGGTCCCATCTTTGTATGTTGTGGGGGATAAATTCTTACATATACTGGAAAACCAAATATTCTTTAGTGGGAGATGTCAGACTGTTGGCCAAAAGATAATTTGAGTAGAGAATTTTTATGATGGTAACTTGGTCAGATGTGAATTGATTCTGAGGAATGAAATATTTCATGACCCCATACAAATCTCAAAAACATGGTTCTCATTATAAATGGTCTAGAAATAAGTTGGAGGTGTTTTATCAATGATTCAGCTAAAGCATTTAGTGTGTGGACATGGGTGAGTGGATTCTCCATAGTAATCACTATTGACTTACATTAATCATTGAAAGAATGATATGTAAACTCTACATAATTATCGAGTATTACTTTATTAATGAAATGATCGAGGAATTGTGTTCTCAAATTAATTATTTTGTAATGAAAAAAATGAAAATGTAGCATTACGAATTGAGAGTATACATACATGTGAACATATACTAGATGCATAAATTAATACCATAAAATATTTAAATAGCCAGCATGATGGATGAATTGGTCCACATATATCCCCTTGAATTCATTCAAGAAAAGATGGAATTTCGAATTTAATTTTATCTAGACATGGTCTCATTATCATCTTTCCTAGAAAAAAAAGCCACGAATAGAATTTTTTCTAAGTGGAGAGATCTGTTGGACGTTTATTGAAAGTCCATGAGAACTTTCAATTATTTTTTGCATCATTCATGAACTTGGATAGCCCAATAGGTCATGCCACAAATAAATTATTTTTGGTCCATTACTACCATATATGTTTCTATTTCACTTAAATATATATAATGAAATCCATATGATAATTTTTGTAGTTTTTCTATTACATGACTCTTACTGATTTTATTAATGGAAATTGACAAGTACTTTTCATTTCTCTGAGATATAGTTTGAGTATCATTCCCTTACTGGTTTATATCGTCGAAACTTAACAAGTTTCTTTTGGACATTGGGGAAAACAAAACATCTTTTATAAAAAAAATTGTTACATTCTGTAAAGGAAAAATTGGTTTACCAGTCCCATTTATTAGATCTAATATACCTAATATAGTATTCACAATTGATCGTGATGATTTAAGATGAAAAAAATATTTTTTATTCATATGAATTGTGTGTGTTGTGAAACTATATAGTATGGAAATATCTGTCTCATTTAAGAAATCAACTATAATTATTCAAATAATTGAGAATAACATTATTATAAAAACCTTGTAAAATTTTAATAATAGAATATCTAAAATATAAAGCACACCGAATAAAATGACATATCATATATCATAACCACTATAATTTTCTTGATTTTTTACAGTTATCATCTAATCCAATTTGAATGTAAAATCACCCACTTCAAGGTATATGAAGTCATATTTTGATGGCCTATGATTCTCAGTAAAATTCACCTACTTTACTTTCTCATTATAGGATGTCCTAGAAAAATGTGGTTCATTCTGCATTGCTTCAAGATATTATTAATAGAGATTACAAACAAGCTATGGAGTTTATCAAACTCGAGACCATTTTCCCTTAGAACAACACCTATAATAGGAATCATCAGGACTCCTTGTAGTGGTTGAGATGAAATTTCATTGATTCTAATATTAATTTTGAGATGAACCATGGTTACGACCACGTCCCCGACCATACCTACCACCAAAACCATGCCCACCATGAGAATCATATCACCATCTTCTTCAGTGATTATTTTTATGATATATATCATTTACTTCAGAAGATTCTACAACTGAACCAGTAGGACGAGGCTGATGGGTTTTAATCAAATCCTCACATTTATTCTCTACTACAAGTAAATATGATATGTGATCCAAATATTTTAAATTCCTTGGATGGAGATATTGTTGTTGTTGGATGATGTGAGATGCATGAAATTTCATATTTGTATTTTAATGCATTTAAACATATTTAATCCCAACGCCATAGTACTTGAGTTGTTATACAAATCCATACATGGAAGAATTGTAATCGCTGACCCTTTTAAAGTCACAGAATCATAAATAATTCCATTTATCACGGTTTGTTTGAAGAACATCATATTTTTGAAGATCATACCTATCTTTAAAGCTCATATAGAGCTTGCATTGTTCTCTTTCTGTAACATCACTGAACCATAATCCACAAAACTGGTGCTCCGAGTTGGGTGGTTACATGAACATAAGCATGCCTCCCTATATGTCAAAAGTCTTCGACTTGTAATGGGGGTCCAAATAGTCAATTGGGTTGACTATACCCTCTTATTATTAGATTAATCCACAACATAAGATAAAACACAATAGAGGAATAATAATAACAAATAACACAAGATTATACATATCCAACAAATCCCCATAATGGGGTACAACCATTTCCAACACTAAAAATTCCATGTCGTCATACAAGTGAAAAAGTTAAGAAAACCCAAAATGAAGACAAATTGAAAATTCCCCAAAATTTTAATAACACCACGATTGGGTCCTCCTCCATGCAAACCCATGCCAACCCAACTCCCTAGAAAGATCCCATGCCCTTGTCCTGACCTGAAAACATGAGGTCTGCTCCGGTACCAGATGACGACCTAAGCAGCGTGTGAGTAATACTCAGTAGGCAACCACCAATGGGATCCACAAAATATCCCATATAAATAACTGTGCATCAAAAAGATAAAATGAATAATAATTAATGAAGTAAAAATGATGTGGATTCACTGGTTTATGTCCAATACCTTCATTTACTACAACTTTATTATCTTACCATTTCTTCCCATTCTACATTATATACCATTTCCAACACATTTATCATGGGTTCATCAAACCCAACATGTTACAAGGTCTTAATGTACAAAATCACATTCATGAGAAACAACACATAGTTGTCCTATCTCTCTAGGATCGACCTCCTCATGATAACCATCACCTCACCTCAGAGCCTCAATTCGGGTGGATGCAATGGATAGGTAAACAGTGAATTAGTCATATCCCTACCCCATGCATTTGGGGTGGAGTTTAGAGCCTCAGTCTAACTCAACCTGTGGGCATATAACCTTAGTCAATACCCCACACTACCAAGCTATGCACACATGCTATACATATATTTAACCATTAACCATTTACACAACATCACAACCAATTCCCAAGGAAAAAATAATCCATGACAATAACATGAGGGTTTACACCATTCCGTAACCCATTATCACATATTCCACATTTCACATCATTTATCCATTTATCCCAATTCCATTTTATCATTCTTATTTGACTAATCATTCATTCATTGTGCCTATCTCACTAGGATTGTTCCTTATACCTGACTCACTAGACTTCATTACAATGATCATAATCCACTCCATTTTGGTCTTTAATCATTTCCACATATTTACACAATAACCCTTAGGTTATTATGAAGACTAGGTTTGTCACCTTTCTTCTAACCAAAATCAATTAGTCACATCAACATGTTTATCAAGGGCTCTACATAATTTCACAACAACCTCACTTATTCTTCATGAATCCCTAGGTCCGGGAAAGTTGGAACACCCCATGAGTGGCCCTATATTAGTCTCATCACCCTCGGCGCATCCCATGGGTATCGTGCGGGTATCCATTAACCATTTTAGAACCATTTTACCTATTCATGTTGAGGGAGATCAAAAAATACCAAGAGACACCTAAGAACAAATCCACAGAAGCACAAATCCTCAAATAAACCGTTAGATATAACTTTTAGGCCACCTACCTCAATTCCTTCTTTGAATACACGCTTAATCAAGCCTTTAAGTTATGCTTAAACCAAACCTTGATGATTCAACCTAGATCTCACCCAAATTGATGGTTTTTAGAGCTTTGGATGGAGAGGATAACAAGATACAAACCCTAAACTGAAAAGAGATGAAAGGATGGGATTAACCCTACTCAGAGCTTCGATACACATCTAAAAACACCATAAAAACCTTAGAAATGAGGGAGGATGATCTCTTGGATCTCTTGGGAGATTTGTTATGTTCTAAGTGTTAAGAGGGAAGAGATGGGAGGAAATCTCGTGTTGAGGTTAAAAATCCTAGAGTGGGAAAATTGTTATTTTTTTAATGATTTTGGGATGCATGATTTACCTGTATGGTTTTCCAAACCATGTGGAGGCTTCTTTCTAAAATCCCTCCTCCTTAAAGATTTTGTGGGTTGTCCGCACTGTTTGCACTAACCGTGTGTAGACCATGTGGCCTACCCAAAAAACCCCTCTTTCTCCATTTTTCGGGTCCCAAACCCTTGGAACACACCCAATCCTCCTAAAGGATGTGGGTAGGAACTTAATAAACCAAAAAAGGGATTCAAACCAAAACATAAATGTGAACATACCATTCCAAGATCTAGGATCATACAACCTCCCCACCATATAACAACTTGTCCTCGTACTGAGCACCCAGACATCATTGCACATCAGAGGAAAAGAGATCGGGCCACTGAGCCTGCATATCTAATTCCCACTCCCAAGATTCATCCTGAACCATTCCATGCTGCCATAGTACTCTCACTAACGGAACAACCTTTCCCCGCAATACTTTCTCACTATGATCCTCAACACGAACTGGATGTTCCTCAAAGGTCACATTATCTTCCAACTCAACATCCTCAACATCGACCACATGAGTTGTTTCTGGGTGATACCGTAGAAGTTGTGACACATGAAAGACATCATACATCATGCTATACCACTGTGGAAGAGCCAATTGATACACCACTGGCGCAATCCACTCCATAATCTCAAACAGAACCACATAATTGGGTGCCAACTTGCCCTACGTCTGAATCTATCGGTGACCCAACCTTGTTGACACCCGAAGGAACACACTATCACCCACCTCAAACTCAAGGGGTATGGACCTCCGATATTCATTTGACTTCAGCATAATCTGAGATGCTTACATCCATTTCTAAATCAACTCAACTTCATTTGAATTCTACATCATGAGACTCAGTCCCAAAAGCTCGGATTCACTGGCCTCTAACCAACAGAGCGAAGATCTACATGGCCTCCCATAGAGAGCCTCAAATGGTGCCATATGAACTATATCCTGAAAACTGTTGTCGTAGGAAAAATCTACAATCCACATGTGTTTCTCCCAGGGACCATCGAAATCCAATAAACAATCCCTCAACATGTCTTCTAACACATGGATTGTACACACTGATTGCATGTCCTTCTACATGTGGAAATCCATACTCAAAATCACATGTCTACCAAGAAACTTCTACAACCCTTTCCATATGTTCTATGTGAAATGTGGATCACAAACAGAAACAATATTCCATAGTATACCATGAAACCATACTATTTCCTGAACATAGAACTCACCCAACTGGTCAACTGTGTAAGTCAGCTGAATCAGAAGAAAATGGGCCAATTTCATTTGTCAATCCACAACCACCCAGATTGCATCAATTTATTAGACATCCTCAGAATACCCACCAAAAAATCCATCATCACATCATCCCACATCAATTCCAGAATGGGAAATCGATGTAACAAATCATCTGGGTGTTGATGTTCGACCTTCACCTGCTGATAGGTAAGGCATTTTGCCACAAAGCACCCAACATCGTAATTCATTCATGTCCACCAAAACTATATACAATGGCCACGATACATATTCATAAAACTAGGATGCACTACCCATTTTGATTTATGGAACTCCTACATCAATTCCTATAGCATGTAAACCAGCACAACCACATGACCAATATCACAAACAACCCATTCCACAATAACAACCCAACTAAAAGGTGGATCCTCGCATTATGTATTTCCGTCATGGAAAAAAATTCAAGATCATTGCGATGAATATCAGAATATTTACTAAAAAGATTCGTCTCAACCACCCTGAAATAAAGATTCACCTAGCTATTTTCATCCTGCACCTCTAGGTGCATCTCTGTGAACAAGGCCATCACCTTCCACTTGGTGCTGGAATCATAAACCACCTGGTTCTGAGCCTTCCTACTCAGAGTATTAGCAGCACTGTTCTCGTTTCCTAGTGTATATACCATCCCAAATTCAAAATATTGGAGACACTCAACCCACCTTCACTGTCGAAGATTCAGATCCTAATATGAACAGATATATTTTTATAATCTTGTGATTGGTAAACATCGTGAACCATTCTCCCAACAAGTAGTTCCTCTAGAACATTAAGGAATATACTAATGCATCCAACTCAAGATCATGAGTGGTTTAATTATACTCATGGGGTCTCAATTTCCTTGACCCATAAGCCACCACCCTCTTATCTTGCATCAACACATCCCCAAGCCTGATACCAGATGCATCACAAAACAGGACCTACTTCCTACCAAGATTGTCTAATATCATGATCAGTGTAGTGGAAAATCTCTTTTTAAACTCTTTTAAATAATTCTCATAAGCCTAAGACCACTCAAACTTGATTCCCTTCTTGTTCAATCCAGAAGGTGGTGCTACCAAATGATAGAAATCATGAAAGAACCTACGGTAATATACTGCCAAACCCAGAAAACTTGGATCATCTGAAATAATCTTGGGATTCTCTCATGACACAACAAAATAAATTTTTTTGTATCCATTTAGACACCTTACTCAGAGATGATGTGACCTAGAAAACTCCCTTCTCAAATCCAAAACTGACACATTGAAAGTTTAGCATAAAGCTGATGTTCTCTTAGTGTACTGAAGATGATGTCAAGATGTTGGGAATGATCATCCTGAGTTTTTTAGTACACCAAGATGTCATAAACAAAGGAAACCACAAAATAATCTAGATAAAGATGAAATATTTATTTCATCAAAGCCATGAACACCGCTGGTGCATTGGTCAAGCCAAATGGCATCACCACAAACTCAAACAACTCATACAGACTCCTAAAAGCTGTCAGTGGTACGTCAGATGGCGTCAAAATAAGCTGGTGATAAATCAGTCTCAAATAAATCATTAAAAACACTGATGAACCCATCAACTGGTCAAACAAGCCATCAATTCTAGGAATTTGTACCAATTTTTCACATTTATCTGATTTATCCTTCGATTATCAACACACACCATAATGATCCATCATCCTTCTTTGAAAAAATCACAAGATATCCCCAAGGATACATTCTAGATTGTATGAACACCTTACTCTTCACCTGCTAAAGTGGAACCTTTAACTCTTGGAGTTATATTGGTGCCATTTGGTATAGAGGAATTGAAACTAGCTTCACACCTGGTAGAAACTCGATCGTGAAATCAACATCCCTCTCGAGTGGAAACCCTGAGAAATCCTTGGGAAAGAAGTCATGAAATGGGTCTAATAATGGAGAGAAGACATAATATTCCCCTAGTTCATCATCTGGCACAAGACAAGCTACTTGAGCCAGGATCCTACACAACTACTGACAAAACGGTCCCGCATGACTTGCTTGAACATCCCATTCTACACAATGGACATAAGCATTACCCTAGAGTGATCTAAATGATACCCTATGATGAAAACAGTGTATTTGTACCCAGTACAACACCAACAAGTCTATTCCCATGATCATGCCAAAGCCCAATATATCACGTAGAAACAGGTTCCATTGGAAACTGTACCCACCGAATTCTAGAGAACATCCCTTAGACAACCTGATGTCTTCATTTCGCAGCCCCAACAGTGTGTCAATAAAAATCACCCTGCACACACTCTCTACAAGAAAAAACTATGCTACAAAAAATGAGTTGAAATAAAAGAGTTTGTGTCACCAATGTCAAAAAAAGGAACTAGAAAGTGTTGAAGCTACAAGGATCGTACCTCAGACAATTGATGGCCCATCCTCACCATCACTATGTGTAGACTCAACTGCCTGAAGCTGATCTACCCCTCTAACCTAGGCTCCAACCTATGTTCCTTTCACTGCACTTCCCTGCTGAAGTGGGCGATCCTACCCCAGAGATCCATGTCCACCACCCCTGCTAGTATGACTTGTACAGCTCCAACTACCTTCATGATATGGAGAAACTAATATTTTGCCTCTGATCGGCATCTGTCTGTCACCAATATTCATACTCTCCTGCTGAGGGTTTTGTCAACACCTTTTCATGGGTCCCAATATTACACACGACTGGCACTCAACTGGTGGTCAAGGACACTTACCATGCATGTGCCCTGACCTGCCACACTAATATCAGAACACCCAATCACCACCCTGAGAGGCTATCCCTCTCTTATAACCACCTTGAACACCTCTTCCTTGTTGAAAAAATCCAAAACAATGCTTCTGGCCCTCATAAGTTTCCCCACATGTATGCCCAGTTAGCATGACAAGAACACTACTTGAAGCTCCAACCAGGTTCCCCTCTAAGACCAATGCTTGATAAACTACCTCTGAAAACCTCTCTTAGCCAATGATATTCACATGAGACTTGATCTCGTGTCTCATACCATCATCAAAATGCCTCATAACTAATACCTCATCCCCCTCAAATGATGGAACAAAGCGTCATAGGTCACTGAAGTGGCCAGAATATTCCCTCACCAATATCAATCCTAGAGTCAGGATCATGAACTCAACATCCCACTCGTACCTGAGAGTCTCTAGGTAAAAATGTTCCAAAAATGTTTCCTGAAAATATTTCAACAACATCCCCTCATCCTACTCAGTCTGAGCCAAGATGTCCCACCAATTCTTTTCCTGTACCGCAACATATAAGATTCCAACCTAACTCACTTCCCAACACGAGTCTCGAGATGATCAAGTATCATCTGGACAGACTCAATCCAGAACTCTGATGCCTCAATCCCACCCTCTTCGGAAAAGGTCGGAGTGTGCTACAACTGAAACTCTCTAGACAGTTCAAACATACTCAGTGCGACCCTACCTGGGTCCCAATTATTTATCTTCATAAAACAAACCATGTTCTCTCAGAACCACTCTTTCCCACTTTCTTGGATCACCACATTCTCTTGACCCTCTACTGGGGGAGTGTTCTCGACAACATCCTCTTGCTTCCCAACTGGAACTCGATGTCATGGTAAAATTTTTCTACAATTAAAAATACAATGTTTAGAACAAATACCCTAAGAATTTCACAACTTAATAAAAATATGTAACTTCACAATCCACAAAAACCCCTTAAAATTTCAAGAAACACCACCCAGACCATCTCTATCGTGGGCCATTGTCCATAAGGGTAAAAAAACATGCACCACCACAAGGCTCACAGAGTATGTTACAAAAACATTTTAAGTAATTAAATACACTAAATTACAAATATTTAATTAATCATAACTTATCGTTGTTTTATACTCACCCCTTTCTTTGTTTCATTTACAGTATTTTACATTTTCAATCATTGTGATGAAAGGTGCATTCTATATTTCATGCCTCACACACCCATCCCATGTGTGACTACCAAGAGGCATGCCACCTATCTCTTTATGTTTTTAAAATGATGCATGAATGCACAACCTCATGCCATAAGTAATGCAAGACAAATATAATAAAACAATCACATCACACAACATGGGCATCACCCAATGGTGAAATATCATCAATTGTACCATCACACAATAATGAAAAAAAAATTCCCACCCTGGGTGATTCGGGGTTTCCCTCGTACAAGGGTAATCTACTCCCAAGAATGACCTAATTACCAAGGCTTGACACATCCTAACTCCCATATACCATCCCAAATAACTAGATTCTAGAGAAAGAAAAGAAATAACTCCTATGATACCAAGTTGTAACATCCCTGACCTAGAACCCTCTCAACTGGTGCTCCGAGCAGAGTGGTTATAAGGCCTTATGTACGCCTCCCCATATGCCAAAGCTTTCTGACTACCAAAGGAGGTCCAAATAGTCAATTTGGGAGACTATACCCCCTTTTGTCAGATTAAGCCACAAAAAAATATAAAAAAATAGAGGAATAATAATAACCAATAAAAAAAGACTATGAATACCAAATAAATCCCCAAAATGGGGTACAACCATGTACAAAAGTAAGAATTCTATGTCGTTATACAAGTGAAAAAGTGAACAAAATCCCAAATGAAGAAAAACTAAAAAATCCAAAAAATGGTCCTGACACCAATTTTGGGACCTCATCCACACATACCCCTTCCAACCAAACTCCCTTGTAAGATCCTTTTCCCTTGTATTGATCTTCAAACATAATGTCTGCTTGGGTACCTAACGGTGCTCTGATCAGGGTGTGAGTACAAATCGATAGGCCACCACCAACGGTGTCTAAAAATTATCTCGTATAAAGAATTGTGTAATCATAAGGGGAAAATGAATAATAAGGGACCATGTAATGATGATGTGAATTCACTAGTTTATGTCCACTAACAACATTTATTACCACTTTCATATCGTATCATTTTTTCCTATTTTTTCCTTATTTACCATTTCCATCACATTTAACATGGGTTCATCAAACACAACACATTACATGGTCTTAAAGAACACAATCACATTGACAAGGAAAAACACACCCTTGTATTATCTCAATAGGATCAAAATCCTCATGTAAACCATAACCTCACCTCTAAGCCTCAGTCTGGGTGTATTAAACTGATAGGGAAACAGAGCATCAGTCTTATCCCTACCTCATGCACTAGGGGTGGGGTTTAGAGCCTCAGTCTAACTTGACCCATGAGTGTAGAACCTCAGTCATTACTACACGCTACCACGTTATGTGAACATTCTATACATATATGTAACCATTAATCTATTATACAACATAACAAACAATGCCCAAGGAAAACATAAACCATAACACTCACATGAGGTTTAACTCCATGCATTATCTCATTAGACCATTTACCACATTTCACTACATTTATCCATTTAGCCCAATTCCATTTTATAATGCTTATCTCACTAAGCATTAATTAATTGTCCCTATCTCACTAGGATTGTTCATTATTTCTTACTCACAATGTTTCATTACTATTCTCATAATCCATTCTGTTATGGTCATTAATCATTTCCACATATTAACCCAATAACACTTAGGTTATTATCAAGCCTTGGTGAATCAACTAGCTTCAAAACCAACAAAATTAGTCACATATACAAGTTTATTAAGGGATATGCACAATTACACATCATACTCACTTTTTCTTCATGAATCCCTTGGTCCATGAATGTCGACACACCCCATGGGTGGCCTTAGATTAGTCTCATCACCCTCGAAGCATCCCATTGGAATCGTGAGGGTCTCCATTTAGTTTTTTATAAACCATTTTACCTAAACACACCAAGGGTGATCAAAACATACCAAGAGACACCCAAGAACAAAACCAGACATGAAAAATCCTTAGATAAACCAGGGGATATAACTTATAGACCACCTACTATTATTCTGTGGATGAACTAACTCTTAATCGATCCCTTAGATTTTTCTTCAAACAACCCAAAATGATTCAACTTAGATCTCACCCTTTGAGTATGGTTTTACCATCATGGTTTTCCAAACTGTGTGCAGATGCCACTTTCCCAAATCCAACCTCCATCAAGGTATCTTGGGCAATCCACATGGTTATCACTAACCATGCACAGACCATGCGGCCTACACATAAAAATACTCTCTCTCCATTTTTCATGTCCCAAACCCTCAGAACACCCCAAGACTCCTTAAAAACCTGGGAAAGATATTAATAAAAAAAAACAAGGGATTCAAACCAAAACATAAATAGGAACATACCTTTCTATGATCCATAATCATACACTTTTTGTGAGGTGTTCACATTTCAAACCCCCATCGAGATGTCTTCAGAGGAAGATCATCATGTTTAATTTATTTAGAAGAGTATTCAAATTATTTCATTTAATTATTTCCATGAGATTGATTGATTCAAGTTGAATTTCCACATTCATCGTCCATGGCATGTAATTACTTCTGATAATGTCAAGAGTGGTGAATTTGAGCTTCACAATATTTTACATGATGAGAACTAGAAAAAGTTAAAATCATGTTAATCTTATCATCTAATATTATATATATATATATCCTACCCAAATCAGTTTATGAATATTTCAGGAGGGTATATGAAAATAAATACATCAATATGTCACATTACTCATTTAAAACCTTCATGCATGTTATGATTTATTATTTATACCATCTTATCTGGTGGAGAAATATAAATAATTTTCAAATGTCCGAACAAGCGATAAACCAACCTTTATTTCAATAATTAAAATAAACCACATAAACTCTCCAATTAGGTGGCAAAATTATGTTAAAAGAGTTAATGATCAGAACCGTCCAACCAAGTGGTGACAAATAAAAAAAATACCTTTATCCTTTTTGAGAATTTTTGCTAATAACATGTTGAGAAAGTAAATTATAAATGAGGAAAACTAGAATAATGTAGAAGATTAAGAGAAAGAGGGATATATATTTTATTGATAAGAATTTCCTGAATCTGTCAGAAGTTCCACAAATTCATTTGGGGGAGAATTGTACTGCCTTTTATAGGCAGTGAAAAAAGTATTGATGGGCGTGGGAAGCCCACCCCCGTTGAAATGTGCAACAACAATCATCGAATGCCTAACAGAAACAAAATAACTAAAATTCAAATAATTCATTTAAATGATTTTGATTGAAAACAATCCATGATGTCTTACTGATCCAAATAAATTTGAAAATAAATAATATTCATAATCTGCACATAAATAAATTATATCATCAAAATATTGATAATTTTAATTCATTTAATTATATATAAAAATTAAAATCAACTTACACATTAACCATCTAAAAAATTAATTATATAATAAACTTTTCTAAAATATGAATATGTATAACATCAAAAAATTAATGTTTAATAATTAAAAATTTCACAATAAACACAAAATAATTAATTACAAATGAAAGCATTTCATTTAAAACAACATGCTAATCACATGAATAATCAAGTCATTAATTAGATGCTATGCTCCATTATATGATTTCATTTCAATATACCATTCAACAAATTAACATCAACATATTTCAAAGAACAAATAAATGTCATTTAAAAAAAATTAAATATCCATTCCAATTTTCATATTTACTCATTCAACACTCAATGTCAGCTTCCTTCAACATTATTGTCATAAATATTATTATTTTTATTTTTACTATAAACACACCTTTAATATCATAACATTAAAATAATCCTTCCAATTTTTTAACCACTAATATATCATAACTTATAATATACATCACACATCCTCCATAAAAGAAGGTCATAACATATTATTTTTCACAAAATCCACATCATTCCCATAATATTACTATTAAACATAGTTAAACATTATCAATACATCACAATTATTATCACACACACCTTTCATTTATCATGATTCAACACATATATCACTATAATCATGCTTTCAAAATAATAATGATAGGGAATAATATTTAACAAACATGTCATCAACACACATCATTTAAAAGGAAATTCTCAAAATTTAATTAAACTATATTTTTAATGACATAATCACTATAATAAAAGTAGGCATTAGTTGTGATTTTTTTTCAACAGTTGTTCAAACTACTACTTAATCGTTTAGAGACATTTATTAGAACTACCATTCATTGCATGAACACTCATCATTTCACGGAGGAAATTCTTATTTATCTGTTGTTTTTGTATGTGTCATTTATAGAGCATTTATTGGTGGTTTTTTAAAATTAACATAAAAGTTAAATAAAAAATATGAATATAACCACCACTAAAACTACCTCAAAAATATTTATTTTAATTTTTTAATATTTAATTAAAAAATATAAATATAAAAACTCTTACAAGTCGTAATCTGAAACATAAATGCATAATAAAACCATCATGCATACATCATACATACTTCCTAAATCCTCGAATATCATAACGTCATTCACCAAAATCATTGTCAACCTATACATCAGTCATCAATATATACATATAATATATATCCAAATACAAACCATTCATAATATACATCCTCCCCATGTCCTCCACTGCATTCTTCTACCTCCACAATATCTCATCAACTGAAATTGACCATATCATCACATCAATTAGGACAAAAATAATACTAAAATTAAAAAGGAGCATAATAAATTATAATTACAGTATAATCATTGAAAAAATATAAACATATCACAAAAACTAAGAACCATCATGAATACCATTTTAATTATGTTGCGGATCAGAAAATTCAAACTCCCACCTATTGTCGGCGTTTTTCACATACAATACAACAAGGAACATTTAAAAAATAAAATGCGAATGAAAAAAGATATAGAATATATTTTTAATGTTGAAATTATAATTTATTACTTTTTCAAAAAAAAAAAACAGAATAAATTTTAACATAAAACAAATAACATATCATAAAAAACACATTTAAAACATAAATATACCAATTTATGATATGATTCAACACTTGAAACAGAAAAGTAATGAGAATATAAAACATTATAATTAATTTTTAAATAACCATGAGGTGCACTTGAAATTTACATAATAAACATATTTTAGTGGATTTAATGTGAAAAAATATCTTATATTTTAGAAATAACTAAATCATGATTGTATCATGATTTCACATAATCATTAGGTCTTTTTATGTGGTTTGTACCCTTAAATAGGTTTTAGTGTATTAAAACACTGAAGACATGTTTATGGTCAGCACAGAAAAACCATAACACAGAATGTTGTTTTTTAAGTTCCTACATTTCACAAATCAATTTATGGTTGTTGTCCTCTGATTTCAATATCTTTAAAACCAATTTACCAAGTCATGCTGGCCACACCGCAAGTCAGATTGATGAATTTTCTTTGTGAACACATCTAAAATAAATCAGTGGTGATTTTCCCAATATTTCACATCAATTTGTGGTCGTTTTCTAGGGTTTGGAAGGATACATGCACGTTTTAGTGTTTTAAACCATTTTAAACGCATTATAAGAATCCTAGAAAAATTATAACTAAAAAAACATGTCCTCAGTTCCTATAATTTTCAAATATATCAATGGTCTTTTTCTAATAACTTCATGTCAATACAATTTCATTTTCTGGGTTTTGACCCCCGACCCATGTCTTTAAGCATTTCAGTACATTTAAAAACTGTTTACCGTGTAATTCTAAGCACACTACACTTTAGATTAATTTTTTGTTTACATGTACACATAAAAAATAACTCAATTGTGTTTTTACAATGATTTCACATCAATATGATGTGTTTTATATGTTTTGGACCATTACACACTATTTTTAGTGTTTTAAAACACTAAAAATGTGTTTACAGGCATCGTGAGAAACCCGTAACTCTAAATGAAATCCCATAAATTCATACATTTGAAAAATAAAACAATAGTATTTTAAATCTGATTTAAATTCAATCTAATAAAGTTTTCTTGGAATTTATCTCTAGACACACATTTTAATTGGTTTCGGTACCTTTAAAACCCATTTATTGAGTCATTCCATCCACACTTTAGGTCCAAATGATATGTTGTTTTTGTTTAAACATCAAAAATAACTCAACAGTGGTTGTTCCATGGTTTCACATCAATATGAGGTCCTTTTAAATGATTTGGACCATTACACACTTGTTTTAGTGTTTTAAAACACGAAAAACACATTTACGAGCATCCTAGAAAAACCCTAACTGTTAATGACATGTTGTCGGTTCCAAAATTTCTAAAATCACATAATGGTAGTTTTTCTATAATTTCATGTCTATCTGACATCGTTGGACTAGTTTTGACCCCCCCCCCCCCCACAATGCACATTTTTAAAGTCTTAGGTACCTTTAAAAACTATTTACCAAACCATTCTAACCACATAACACATCAGATCGATATGTTGTTTATACATACACAATAAAAATAACTCGACGGTGGTTGATTCATGATTTCATGAAAATGATGAGGTAGTTTTCTATAATTTGGACTGTTACACACATGTTTTTGTGTTTTAAAAAACTAAAAATGTGTTATGGGAATCCCAGGAAAATCATACTCGGAATGTTATTCCATCTATTCCTACATTTTAAAAATCAATTAATGGTCATTTATCAATGATTACATGTTAATCTGATATGATTTTCCTGATCTTGAGCCCCCAAAACATGTTTTTAAAGGCTTTGGTACCATTAAAAACTCATTACAAAGTCATCCTGACCACACCACGTGTTAGATTGAAATGTTTTCAACATGTACACATAAAAATATAAGTGTTAGTTTTCCCATGATTTCAGATCAATATGATGTTTCTTGGCATGGTTTGAACTGTTACACACATGTTTTAGTGTTTTAAAACACTAAAAACCCATTTATGGGAATCCTTGAATAAAAATACATAGAATTATGTGAATTTAGTTCATGCATTCTAACGATAAATTTTCAATCATTTTAATCTAATTTAATGTTAATTTGATATTGTTTTCTTAGTTTTGACCCCCCCTGATGCACAATTTTATAGGTTTTGTTACCATTAAAAAAACTGTTTACCGAGTCATTCCAAGTACACTGCATGTGGATTGACGTATTTTCTATGTTCACGCATAAAAAGTAGATAAATAGTGGTTTCACATAATTTCACATTAATCCATGGTCATTTTCTATGGTTTCGACCATTATACGCATGTTTTTGTGTTTTAAAACACTAAAAAAATTTACAATCATCCTGGGAAAACTATATCTCATAATGATATAACATCAGTTCATATGTTTAAAAAATAAATATATGGTTTTTTTACTATAATTTAATCTCAATCCAATGTCAATTTCCTATTTTTGATCACCAACACATGTTTTTAAAAGGCTTCGATACCTTAAAAAACTGTTTACCAAGTCATTTCGATGACACCACATGTCAGATTAACCTGTGATATATGTATAAAAAACAAAAATAACTCCACAGTGGTTCTTCCATGATTTTCCATCAATATGCAGACATTTTCTAGGGTTTTTACAATTACATGAACGTTTTAATGTTTAAAAACAATAAAAACATATTTATGGGCATCTCGGGAAAACCGTAACTTGGAATGAAATTCTGCCAGTTTCTATATTTAAAAAAATATTCTATGGTCATTTTATTTTTATTTCAAGTCATCCTAAGATCGTTTTCCATTTTTTAACCCCCCCCCCCACACATACATGCGTTTAAAAGGCTTCAACACCATTAGAAACTATATATCGTGTCATTCCGACCACAACGCATATCATATTGACATGTTGCATGCATTTACAAATAAAAAATAACTCCATAGTGTATTTATCAAGATTTCACATAAATGTGAGGCCGTTTTATGTGGTTTGGGCCATACCAAAAATGTTTTTGGGTTTTAAAACAGTACATACGTGTTTACGAGCATATTGGGAAAACCATAACTCAAAATGTCTTACCGTCAGTTCATACTTTTCAAAAATCAATTGAAAAAAGTTTTTCACTAATTCATGTCGACATAATGTCATTTTCTTAGTTTTTACCCCCTTGAAAAATATTTTTAATGGATTCAGTCATTTAAAAAATTACAAAGTCAAAACCATGTAGATGAGGTCGAATTGTTTTCAAACATTAGGATAATGATATATAATTCAATTTTGATGTGTAAGAATCAACACATGTCAGTCAAGAAAAATATGTGGTCGGTATGACTCGACGTGCATGTTTTCAATATTAAATATTTATTTCAGATTTATTTATGGAATTTTTAGGTGTTATTTTCAAAAGTGATAATGATCTGTGAAATATAGTATTTAACTTGACAAGATGAGCTATAAGGCAGACATGGACCATGTCGGTCATCCACTAAAAAACAGAAACAAAATAATTTTCTAATATTGATGACCACTACTCCTTTTTTAACTATAATAGCCATGTTCTTTCATTTTTTCTTTCAACATTTCAATTTCTCTTGGTGATCCTCAATCAACAACACTACTCGAACCCCTACTCGATGTGGTCGTAACTAATGATGTTGACCTACCAAAGACTACTAATGGAGTAGGGCCATAACCTATCCCCCATACATGTCTGGGACAATCTTTCCCTAAAACGACTACAACTACATCATTTTGGGAAAGCGATGATGATTGTGAAGGGTTCGCATCCCAAAATTCATGAATTTTAACCTGTTAATACAAAAATATTAATAATGATTTATTAAAATTTCTTAAATTCAGAATATTATATAATTAGTAAATGTTTCATTCCTATTTATTATTTTTTTATTAATTTAAAAACACAATATTGAAAAATATATTATATAAAAAAATCCTTAAACCAAATTAATTATGACCGACCAAATGTTTGAAATAATTCCAAATTAGCATCATTTGATCATTGCAACTGACGTCAATTAAGTTGGTTTTAATTTTTGTTTGTTGTTATGATATATTTTTCAATATTATGTTTTTATAGTAATGGAATAAAATGAAATTTTAATGAAAAATACTTACTCCAATATCTTTAGATGGTTCATTTACCTAATTGTTATTGGGGTTCATGTGATCTTTAAACCGCATCTCTACTCAGCCAACAGAGTTAACTAATACATTATCCTTTATTAAAAAATACAACCCTGTTATAAATAAACTTGACATTAAAAAAATGATATAATTAATAATTAATAAAATACAAAGCAAAATTTTTCTTTTGGACGAAAAACTGTGAGACCCCGCGATGTGATAAATGTCATATTTATCATTATCATATTATTTTTTTATAATTAATTAAAAAATATAAACACTAAAAAAATTATAATTTTATTGTGTTTATGTTATTAAGATACTATAAAATATGAAATTACCTCATGAGATAATTCTCTTTCAATATCAATATTCATCTTCCATTGCTCAAGAAAAATGATTTCAGGGAAATTCGCATACATTTGTCATGTGATCAGATATGTTTCACTAAACTCCGGCAATAATCTCAATTTAAAATTTATCTATTTCTTACAGAAATTTTTTTGAGTCTATGTGGGTGAAATAGAGCCAGGGATGTCAAACTGAAATAAATAGAAATAGAAAACATATCACTTTATATGTATATTATAAAATTTTACTAATGTATTTTAAATTGTTTATCGAGTAATATTAAATTAATATTACCATTACATAAGTCTCGAAGACCTCATTTTTACATGATATAGGAATATGTCTCATCTTTTTATAATTAATGTTAAACCTCACTATCTCACAAGAAAGATACCCAAGAAAATGCCATAGATTCTAATAGGGTGATAGGTAGGCACCCCAAACTTAGCAAATGAAAATATAATCTTGATTTCCTTTAGTTCATATACATCTTTCTTCTTTATATATATATATATATCCCTTATATTGTTATATTTGAATTTTTGATAAATGAATTTAAGAATTAATACAATAGATATTTTTTCTATACAATGACATATATACCAATAATATTACCTCACCAATATACACTAGATGGAGGAATGACCAATTTCTCTCTCACCATTACTGAATCAGATGGTTGGATACCAATAGCATATGGGGAAACAACTGTCATTCTATTAGACTTGAGTATAATGTAATCACTTAGATCTACTGAAGCCGAAAATAGTTATGGAGTACTATGAGATGTATATCAACTAGGATCATGAATTTTTTTAATCATTCCATTCCTACAATTCAAATGGTTCTGATGTATTAAATGTATAAAAACTGTAAAACTAAAAATATTACAAAAAAAGAAAACTAGAATAATATATAAATGTATGAAAAACATATCAATAATAAATTATAATTTATTTTAATAATTTATTTATAAATTCAATTAACATTATCTTTGTTATCTTCATTATTATTAACCTCTATTGTGACAAGTGCTTAATTTTCACCCTCTTTGGAAAGATCAATTATTTTGATATTGTCCAGAAAAAGCTGTTCAATGTTTCATGGTGATGAGGATCACTGTAATAATGTACCAATTGATATGTATCACCCATATCATATATGTATTCCTACTTTATGTACTCAAAAACACTATAAAATTCATGTATTTAATCATCCACATAATAAACCATATTTTCCCATAAATCTACGATAAATGGATCATGCTCTCCATTTTCAATAATATAGATGATGTTATAGAAGATTATATAAGTAAAATGTAACAAATATTTCATTATACCCGTATCAATTATGACTTATATGAATTTTAGTATTATAACTAAAAACTGACCCTGATAGTTTAATTCAATTATATCATTTAGCATTCCATAGTATCCCACATGTACAAGTGTAAATACACCACTATTTTGGTTTTTCAAGTCTTCTTCATGATAAATATTATGAATTCTAATGCCTTAAATATTGTTGGAATTTAATCCCTTAGCCCGACTTAGAGGACCTCTAGACAAAAACACCAAATCATTTGATATTTCAGCTCTATTTTCAACATTCATTATATAGAAAAAATATATACAAGGTGTTACTATTAAAATAGAAAAATAACTAATGTTAATAATATGAATGTGATTGTATAATTTCATTCTGTTTCAACCATTACACATTCTCTTTATTAATAACTTTTATTAATTCTAGCCCATTTCAATATCATCCCCTTAGTCACAACTTTGTTATCAATAGCTATTCTTCAATAAATGGATCTACAATAATACTTTTGTGTAGAATATATATACGATCTTGTAGAAACTATAATTGAGTTAGTGTAAAATTTAACCCCTTTCTACTTGGTCATTCAATAGTTATAAATACCGATGACTAGTTTTCAGAATGAGAATTAGTGGAGATGTCATCAATATATCAAACAGGATTGAATCTAGTATCAATCCCATCCAAATACCTAAAACATAAGTTAAATCACTCTTTAGCTATGTACCCTTCAACAATAGAGCCTTATGTTTGAGAGTTATTCCTCACATATGATTTCAAATGACCTACGTACCTGATGAAAAAAAATCTATGTTCTAAAGATTCAATTATCAACTGAGAAGGGGGGGGGGGGGTTGAATCAGTTTTTCACTTTTATAAGATTCAATTCTTATCAAAACATAACCCCTATAACCTATTCAGAATTATGTCCTTATCAACTATAAGTAAATACTCATGCATTAAATATTAGGAAAGTGATAAGTCACACAATATTTTATTGGATCGAACATAGTGTGACAAACTATATTCTTTCCATAGCCACTACTGTGGGTCTATGGAAATAAACTATTAAGAAGAAGTGAATAGAACTTGTGAAAACTCCTGTTTGATAGATTATATATCCCAATAGGAATGATTATATTGACTCCCATCTGTTTACATATATTTCTTATAAAAAATTGATCCAAAAAAAAGAATAAATACGTGTTTGAATATTCTCCACAATTGTTTTGTCTGAATCCTTAATGAGAGTTAGATGGATCCGATTTTCTCAATCTGATGATGCTGGATCTTATTTTCTCAATACAATGATTCTAAATCGTAGATCTAATTTTCTAAGAATAATGTTTCTAGTTCTGAATTTTTGAGTAGGATAATGCCATATCTTGGATCTGATTTCTATAATATGATGATTCAATATAATGAATTCATTCTCAATCTGTAAAACTCTATCTTCTTATAGAATATTCAATACAATTATTCATCAAGAATATTGAACCATTTAGTTCTAATTCTCCAGTGCTCCACCATTTTCTTGTGTGTGAAGTTTGTGAAGGAACAAATGATCTAATGAACTATTTATAAGAAACTCATAAAACCAAAATAGGAAACACAGAAACATTACCATCTTCCTAAAATCTCAAAATCCCTAAAAATATCTTGAATTTAAATAATTGACTTTGACTTCTTCAAACCTCTTTATATTTCTCTGAGATTTATGAAAAACTGAAAATCAAGTTTGATGATGACAAATCTTTGAAAAAATTTTGATTTTTTATTTCTGAGTATTCATGATAATCAGATCATTGTGATTTCTATTTCGTTCTCAGTGAATATTATTTTGTTTCTTTCTTACTAAAAACACTTCATTATGAATACTTTAGTATGATTTCTTCAATATGAAAATCTGAGTACAAAAAACTTAGTAAGGTTTTCCCAGTACAAAAATTTCAGTACAAGAACCTGAGTACAAAAATCATTTTACAATTTTTGCAGAACGAAATTCCCAATATGAAAATCATAGGAAGAAAATATGAGTATGAAAATATTAGTACAATTTTCCTCGTAAAAAATAGTAGAATGAAAATCTCAGTATGAAAATTTGAGAATGAAAATATCAAAATGATTTTCCTAGTACAAAAATATAAGTATGATTTTCCCAATATGAAAATCTGAGTACAAAAATCTCATTATGATAATCTCATAATGAAACTCCCAATACAATTTATTTTCCCATTAAGCTTACTAACATCTTTTATTTATCATCTCATTACAATGTAATTCCCATTAAGATGGAAATCACATTATGAAAGAGATCTCTTTTTACAACTCCAAAAATTATCAAACCTCTCCACCATTTCATCAAAATCATTAATCGCGACTTCATGATTATTGAGATGTTATTGATAAGAAAATCATCATCTGATTTTTCATGGTATGTATGAAGACATTCTATCTCTTTAATTCAAAATATTCATTCAAAACTCTTTATAACTATAATCATTCTCTGATTATAGCAAAGAGACAATATTATCCAATTATAAATTTCCCCCCAGATTATTTTGAATCTGATTATTTTTAATGACTTACTGATGGTCCTGAATATGATAAAGTGTATGATCAATAACATCATCTTCATGACTTCTTCTGTGTCCAGTGTAGCTCAATACAAAAACATGGGTCAAAAAACGTATGTGTGGAATATAACCAAATTACAGTGGTTTAGTTATGATTCTAGGTAAAAATGTACATTATATTACAAAGAGAGTTAGTTTTCAACAAATAAAAAACATTGTGAAAACAAAACACCTCCAATTTTCTTCAATCTTCATCTATGGATTTTTTGAATACTCTCATTAATATGTTTTCAAAATCTCATTATTTTTCACAACTCAAATTTTATAAGCAACTCATGTTTTATTTTATTTTGTTAAATCATTTCCATTCTTAAAAGAGAGTTTCCTAAAACAACATTACTATATAAAGTAATGTTTTTGAAGTAATTTTATCACCCAGTGGTAAGAAAATTTAGTTTCCATGTAATGATAAACTCTCCATTACTTTTATCTTTTCATATATCACTATTCTTTTTATCTCATTTTTCTCTTTATCTCATTTTTCTTTTTCTCTCCCCCATTATATGATAACAGTAGTTTCAGATTCATTAATGAATGGCATGTAAAAGCTTCTTACAATATTCAAGGTTGGTACTTTCTCTCGCCCCCTTTTGACATAATCCAAAGCATGGTATAGGTTCACCCTTATGAGATTTAGAAAGACATATGAGGAGGCTTAACATGAAGTTATACCCTCAATTATAATAAAATTTCATATTTAATTTATTTTATAAAGATATTACTAATATGATAATCTATTGAAAAGTATTCCAACAAAACAACTCTAGTAGAAAATTTCAATTTTTTAAACTAAAATATTATATCAATGTGTTTTATCTTGAATCATGGATAGTATTATTATAATGTTAAATTTCACATTGATTATCAAAAAGTATCATTACTGGTTTAGAAACATTTACTTTCAAATATTCTAGCTAATCATTCATCCACTTCAATTGAGTACAAACTTGAGTATATACCACATATTAGGATTCACACATGCTCAATGTTATTGAAATTGGTTACATACTATGTCAACTCACACAAAATTCACAAAAGTAAAATGTTCCTCTTAAGGATGATTTTATATTATTATAATCTCCATCCTAATAGACATTCATATAACCACTAAAATTCATATCACTATTTATTTTGTATAAAAATCCTTGTGATGTTATTCCTTTGACATATATAAAAATCCTATTTTCTAGCAGGATATGTGATTCATTTGGATTACTTTTATATCTATCACACAAAGTCACAATGTATACAATATCAATCCTTAGGACTTTATGGAAATTAATACTTCCTATTAGATACTAAAAATCATTCTAATTCACACTTGTACTAGATTAATCATTACTCATCTTTGTGCTCACTAAAATATGAGTTGAATTTATTTGGATTTGGCTGTCCCAAACTTCTTTAACAATTCCCTTGAATACTTTTCTTGATATAAGAAAATGTATTTTTCTATTTTATGAACTTGTAAGACAAGGAAAAAATACATCTCCCAACATTAAAATTTCAAAATTCTTCTTCATTGCCTCAATAAATGTTTTACAAGAATCTTCTCCATTCCCGGAAAAAAGAATTTCATCCACAAAAAACTATTAAATTTATAGATTTGGAGTCAACATCATTCACCTACAAGTTGTTATCAACTTTTCCTTTAGAAAAGTTCAACATTCTAAAACAATTTTCAGGCATATAATACCATGAAAGTGGATCTTGTTTTGGCCCATACAAGGAATTATTTAATTTAAAAACTTTTTCATCATCCTAATCAAATTGAAATCCACAAGGCTGTTTAATGTAAACTTCTTCTTCAATTTCACCATTTAATAAAGATATCTTTACATCCATCTGATAACCTTTGTAATTCTAATGATAATCATCTTCATGAAACATTCAAAATGTTTATAGCCTTTCAACAGGGGAAAATGTTTCAACTAAATCCACACCATCCAATTTTGAATATCCTTTACAACAAGTCTTTCTTTTTTTCTTGAATATTCTCCTTTATCATTCAATTATTTTCTTTAAACCCACATTGTTTTGAAAAAAAATTCATTTTATAGACATAGAATAAGTTCTCATGTTTTAGTATTCTCAATATGATCCATCACTTCATTCATAGCTTCCACCCATTCTATATTTTGAATAGCCTCTAAAACCGATTCTAGGTCAGCTTTTTAGAAAAGTGGTGTTTGATTTTCTATTATCAACATCTTTCAAGTCTAAACCAGATCCTTATAATTCACCGAAATATTTTTGGATTGATCATGCTTTAATAAGTAAAGAAAGTTTTTCTCCCATCTTGACATTCCTCACCACATGACTTATATGAATCTTGATAAGAATTTTTTGGATAACATTCACTATTGTTTGAATTCCCAGTGTGTCATCCTCAGTATTCTCAGCAACTTTTGTAAAGGAATGTTGATTTTCAATTACCTTCACTTCATATGAGTCCACCAACATTCGTAAATGTCTGTTCCAACATTTATAACTTCTTCTTCATGGTGAATAATTAATAAAATTTCTTGTATAATCTTTCTCATCAAACATTCACAAATTTGGATTTTTTATTTTGAGAAAACATGGACTCCCAAAAACATTGATGTATATAAATGATTTTTTATTATACCACATTTTATAAGAGTATTTTTGTATATATTTCATAAAAATCATCAATTTTGAACATGTACAGTTGTTATAATAGCTTCTCTCCAATAGAACATTAAATGTGTGTATTCTAGTGACATAAGTTTTTCCCATTTCAACCAATATTCTATTCATTCTTTGTACTACATTTTTTATGCAGTATAGGGAGAAATATATTGATGGTTGATTCCATGATTTCTCATATAATTTTCAGAAGTATTATTTTTGAATTAAGTATCATTATCTATTCTAAACTTATTTATGGAAACCCCCATTTCTTTCTCAACATCTTCCTTGAATAATTTGAACATTTCAATAGATTATGACTAGTGCTTCATAAACGTTATGTTTTTCATCTATTTGAAATCATCAATAAATTTGATAAAATATAATTCTAATTTTGTTGATTTATCTATCATTAAACCACATAAATCAGAATAAATAAGCTCAAATAGTCTGCTAAATTGAATCTAAACACTTTTATGACTTTTTTAGTCAACAATTCTTTTTGGAGAGTAATAAAAAAATCTTCATCTCTATTTTTTAATTCAGAAAAATTCTAGACAATGTCAACATTTGAAAGTTTATTCATGTTTTACCCCATGGTGGCCCGGTCTTTGGTGCCACAATTTTGTTTCATATTCAGTGATCAAGTAATAGGAGTTATTCAATTCTCTTATTTTAAAGAGATTCACACTGGTTATTTCTCCTTTTGTAATCACAATTCCATCTTTAACACATTTTATGATACAATAATATGTTATAAAAAACTTATTATCCATTATCACAAAGTTGACTTACACTGAGTAAGTTATGTTTTAGTCCATCATCAAATAAAACATCCATAGATTTCATCTTTTCCACTACAATCTCAACCATTCCAATTGCTTTGATTTTAAAGGAACCATTATTCCCAATGGTAATCGCTCCCCCATCATGAATTTCAATGTGTTTTAATATTTCTATATCACCTATCATATGTGAATAACAACCACTATCAACTATCCAATATTTGTTCCTTTTACTTGCTTTCAAAGCCATATCAACAACAAAAACTATTTACTCAACCTTTTTCTTTTCATATTCCATTACTTTTCTATCATAAATAATTTGTTCCCAAAGGAGTGGTATACATATTTCAAAATGATTAAGGGCTTGACCACATCGTCTAAAAATATCTTCCAAACATTCAAATTTATTTTTTTGGTATGTTTCTAACATATTGAGAATTCACCTTTATAATTATTTGTGAATTAGGAAATTCAATCATTATACTTTCAGTATTTATTACACATTTCTCAAACCTTATTTTAGGTATAGATATGATATGCCAAAAATTATAAGATCTATACCCAAATATTCTGCATCAACAGTAATAGCCATCAAATCATGATTTTATATTCAGGAAAGACCATTCTCTATAGAAACCTTATTGAGGTTGGAAACATCATTAATCTTTAACATACTCTAGATGTGGACCATCATTTCATTTGAATGAGTTTTATACTTTTGTATACATGATAGGTTTCTCAAATACATTTACCACCCAAGATTTCCTAATACTTTTTCAGGAACGTACAAAGTTAAAATAATAATACGAAACATCAGTTTTGGAAGGAGATGATTTCACCTGATTCTCATATAGAGCCTTCTCATCAAATTTAGAAGATTCAGTATTTACTTCTAAAACACTGTTGAGGTTTTCATTCAATTTACACAATGTTCATTTAGATTCAAGAAGTTTTTATTGAAACATGTTAACTTATTATTTAATATCATCCAACTCTGAACTAATATCATCCATCAACATTTCATGTTCAATAATTATATGTTTTTAACATAAAATATTCGTTATTTATTCATCCTCATACTTGATCAAATATTTTCTCCCTTCAGTCACTTCTTGAAAATGATTCTCTGTCATTATGATTTCTTTCTTGAAATATTTTTTTCTGTAGACATACAAGAAGCTTTGTTCTGAGATGACACTCTCTATATGATTATTCACCACCTTCTTCACTCTCTGAAGAGTTTTTATTTTTTTCAAAATTTTCAAGAACTATTTTAATTTTTCTAAATGTTCATCTTTAGAATAATTTTTGTCAGTTGAGTCTGATTCACCTTTTTAACCCGACATACTTATTTTGTTTCTAGTAAAAAGATTCTTGTATTTCATGCATGACATATCTAATTTTCCTTTTTTTCCACTTCTTCTATCGACGTATTTCATTGGATTCATCTCATTATTCTTCAACATTATTCTTGTGGAAATTCATAACAGTGTGTCAGATTCCACTACAGTAAAAACATTTGAGAGAGATATTTCCAACATAATTTCCTCTTCCGCTTTGATAGTTCTTGGATGTAAGAGTTGTGGTTTTTTCATTCAACTCACCATCCCCTTTTTATTCTGATTCAATAGGATCATCTTCTTCAACATCTTGTATTTTCATCTTTCACAGATATTCAAAATCCACTCAATATTTCACCTTATTTTTAAATATTTGGGCATTACTCGTTTCATAAGAAAAGAATGATGTTAGGAAATTCATCAAGAAATAAATCAACCTTATCTTCTAAAGAATAAATTTTAGAATCACATTTGTCTCGAATGGTTCCCAAATGTTTATTCACAATTGTATTGTCTTAGAAGACATATTAAAATCCCCTAATGTTGCAAATAATTTCATTTACTATAGTGATGTATTAATAAATTGTTTCTTCACATCTCATTCTAATGTCTTCTTACTTACAATGCTAGATTTTTAACTTTGATTCCTTGACATTAACATTCTCTTCAAAAACACTTTCCAACTTGTCCTTTGTACTTTTTGATGGTTTCTGACACATTAATTTGTGATAAACATTATCTGAAAAGAATATAATTTTTTAATTTCTATACCTTCCATAAAATTATATATTTATCTTATTAGAAAATGACATAGGATCATATTTCTCAATAGGTGAAAACACAATTTTAGTAGTATCAACATCTTCCCATCCAAGATATAAGAGTTAAGTAATCGTCACATTTTTCTATCCATAACAATTTTTCCATCCGAGATAAGAATTACCTTATTGTTGAAATAATTGATATTATCAATGATAAAGATTCAACAAGGGAAACTCCCTATGATAGCAATTTATCTTCCAAAGGATAAAAAAACAAGTCAGAAGGGGGTAGGGGTTATATTAGTTGTTCAGTTTAATAAAATTCAATTATTTTCAAAACATAACCCCTGCAACCTTTTAAGATTTATATCCTTAACAGATTTTAGTAAATACTCATGCATGAAATTGTAGGAAAGAAAGTAAATCACACAATATTTACAAGGTTCAACCACAATGTGATAAACTAGATCCTTTCCAGAGCCACTCCAGTGGGTTTATAGAAAATCACTATTAAGATGAAGTGAATACAACTTGTGACAGTCCCATTAGTCACCTTCTATATCCCGATAGGAATGATTATACTAAATCCCGTTAGTTCACAATGTTTTATCATAAAAAATGGATCCAAAATAATAATAAATACTTTGTTAAATATGATCCAAAATTGATCAGTATGAATCCTCAGTCGGATTTGGTTGCATGTGATTTTCTCAATCTGATGGTGATGAATCTGATTTTATCAATACAATGATGTTGGCTAATGGATCTGATTTTTCTAATAGGATAATTCAATAAAATGATTTCATTTTCAATATTTAAAACTCTTTGTTAGTCTATAATTCTCAATATAATTATTCTTCAATCAAATTAGAAATTTTACATGGAATTATCTAGCAATCTGCCTTTTGTGTGTGTGTGAAAGTTGAAAATGAACAAATGATATGAGGATGTATTTATAGACAACTCAAAGAAAAAATTCGGGAATCTTGGAAACATTACTCAATTCCCCAAATATCAAAATATCCAAATATATCTTGCATTTAAAACATCAACATTGACTTCTTCAAACCTCTATAGATTTATTCATGATTTACAAAAAATTGAAAATCAAGTTGAACCACTTCAAATCTTCATAAACCACCTACAGTTCTATTTTTGATTATTCTTCATAATCAGCTAATTAAGATTTCGGTTTCATTATCAGTTAATCTAATTCTATTTATTTCTCAGTATGAACTCTTCATTATGAATAATTTAGTATGATTTCCTTTATACAAAAAACTGACCATGAAATACTTAGTATGGTTTTACCATTACAAAAATCACAGTATGAAAATATGTCTACAAAAATCTCACTATGATTTTCCAAATAGAAAACTCCCTATATGAAAATATCAATACAAGAATTTGAGTACGAAAATCTCATTATGATTTTCCCAGTATTAAAATACTAGTATAAAAATATAAAATTCTTCCAAACTCTCAACCATTTCTTCAAATCCTTTTATCATGATAAGTTTTATGATTTTTTAGGTCTTCTTGATTAGAAAAGCATCATTTGATTTTTTTTAATAAGTATGAAAACTTTCTAACTCATGAATTCACATTATTAATTCAAAACTCTTATAGAACTTCATTCTTTCTCTATTTTGAACAATGATAGAAATTTAGAAATTAGTAAATTTAACCTCTTATTATTTTGAATCTAATTATTTTTCAATGTCATGCTAATGCACCTTAATATGATAATGTGTCAGATCAAAAACATCATCTTCTTGACTTCTTCTATGTCTGCTGCAACTCAATACAAAAACCATGGTTTGGAAACATGTATCTAGAAAATAACACCATTTTGATGGAATGAGTCCAATTATTGTAAAACAAATAAAAATTCTCTTAAAAAGATAGATATTTTTCAACAAATAGAAAAAAAATAAAATAAAACACCCCAAAGTATATTCAATAAGAAACATATTAAAATAATCTACATAATTATTTGATAAAATTTAATTCACCAATGAAAATGAAAACAATATAAACCTAGATATCAATTGGATATATCAATTAATAGTGTACCGGTCCTCCAACTTTAGATTATTCAACCAAATTAACAGTCAAATGAATTGTGATTCTGATGAACGAAGGGGGAATTAACATCTCAGAATGAAAAAGTGACAAAAAAATTCTTTCTTTATGTTTATCAAGAATAGTTGGATTCACTGTTCTTCCAAAAATGTCTTTTAAAAAGGTACAAAACCCAACTGAACAATTATTACATTTTCCTGTAACGTATCATGCAATTCTAATGACATCAACATCTCTATAAAAACATGTGATTCATGAATTTTTAATCATTGTTTGTTTTGATGTTTTGTGTAAACACACCTCGATATGTTATTTGAGTATATTTTTAAATCTTTTACATTCTTTAACTTCCTATGGAATACATCTTTCCAAATATTTTAAAATATAAAAATAGCTAAAAGATTCTTTCCATTATAATTTCCCCACAAACCAGGATTTATATTCATTTACTGATAATCCTTATGAGCATTATGGTGATCCTTTAATTTACCCTACTCATTAAGAAATGTAAAAATTACACTATCAAAGTCATTATTTTCAATATGAATTATGAAAATATTATAGAGTATAAATTTAAAATTAAACTAATGAAGCTTGAAAATTATACCATATTCCATTGTTGTGTTCTAGCTACATCAGATATTGTACCTCATACCCTTTCCCACTTCATTACACTAATTAAATTTTATAAATTATTCATTGAAATTCATCAATTTTCCCAATATTTATGAACCATTTAACACCTTCAGTGGATTTATCAAATTTATTTTGAAGAATAATTGTGATGTTTTTTCATAAAAAAAGTATTTGTATTTATTGACAACTAATTTTTTTAAAATAATGTTTTTGAAAAACATGTAAAAGTTGATAAGGTCAGTCACCATTGAATACATTCCATCATAATGGGAAATATTATCATAATGAAGCTCAAATGGAATGAATTTGGGAAGGAATATCATACTGACTCTAAGAAGGAAAATCATACTAACTCAAAGAAGGAAGATCAGACTAACTCTGAGAAGGAAAATAATAATACCTCTGAGATGGAATATCAGAATAACTATGAGAAGGAAAATCAGACTGAATCTAATAATAGAGATCAGACTATCTGTGAGAAGGAAATTTGGACAGAATCTAAGAAGAAAAACTAGACTAACTTTGAGATGTAAAATCAGACTGACTCTGCGAATAAATATTATACTCACTATGAGAAGAAAGATCAAACCAAATCTAAGAAGGATGAGCAGACTAAATCTATGAATGAAAATTATACTGACATTATAAGGGAATATTATAATGACTTTGAAAATGTAAATTAGAATGGATATAAGAAGAATTATTAGACTAACGATAAGAAAAATAATCCGACTTATTTTGAACAAGATAACCAGGCTAAAGTTGATAAAGATAATCATACTGAAGCTGAGAAAGATAATCATACAAAAGTTAAACAAGAAAATAAGACTGAAGTTGAGCAAGATAATCAGACTAAAGATAAGAATGATAATAGTAACGAAGATAAGAAATATTATCATATTGAAGTCGAGCAAGACAATCATACTGAAGAAAATTTAGTATGTCTGACAGGCCTAATTTTAGAAAAATCTCAAGAGGGTTTTATGAAGTAAAAGTTGGATGTTAAATACAAGTGCCTTTCTAAGATTTGAAATTTGTGTATGAAGGAAAAGATTTTCAGTTTACTTCCTTTACTTTTTATAGTTGCCTATAAATAGGCGCATAGCTCATTCACACATTTTAACATTATCATGAGTATAGAAACGGTGGAGCTCTATTTAATTTGAGAAAGAGTTCCTTTAAGAAATAGATCTCTTTACTAGATCATACATCTATTGTTTTATTAAATATACTGAGAAAAATGTATTTAGAAGACTCTGTTATGTTGATTGGACTGATGAAGATTGGACTATGTCTTTTAGTAGATTTCCAAAAGTTCATATTTTGAATGGGAATAACATATTGAGTCGATTGTACTGAGTCAATCATATTAGGTTCATCAGACTGAAGGTCATTAGACTAAGCATCATTGGACATTGGAACATTTGTAGAGTAGATTGAATAATGTCTTTACTCTTTTTTTTTGTCTCCATTATTTTTAATTGTCTCTATAAAATGATTGTATTTAGTATAATAATTCCTATTGGGGGATAAAAGGTTTCTAATGGGAGTTGGACTAAGTTGTATTGGCTTCTAAATAGTAAATTTCCATAAATCTATGATAGTTGATATGGGAAAGATATAGGTTCTCAAACTAAGGCCGACCCAAGTAAATTTCATGCACATTACTTTCTTTCCTACCATTTCATTCATGAGTATTTACTAATAGATGATAATAAAATTAACCTTAACAGGTTGTAGGGGTTTTGTAACTAAAATTCTTTAATCTCAAAGAAATTAAACAACTAATTCATCCCCCCCTCTCAATTTTTTTTAGATCCTTTAGAATTTGAATTGACTTCATAGGGATGTTTCTATTGTTAAATCCTTATCGTGGATAATATCAATTATATCAATAGAATAATAATTCCACATTTTATGGAAGAAATATTAGGAATGAAATAATTGTATAATGTCCTGTCTCTTATCTATTATATTGGAATATATTTATTCTTCTACAATTGGTTTTCCACCTATTGATATGGATCCCCTAATGACTTTTTCTGATAATGGAAAAATCAATGTTGATAGAAAATATTGATATCCTATCCTTATGTCCTTATTAGTAAATGTTTATATGAAGGTGTTGGGTCTCAAAACATACAAGAGTATGTGGTACAAGTTGGAATGTTTTTTTCAAGGGAATACTATTGTGAATGAAGAAAAGTTGCAAATCTATAGTAGAAAGTTTGTAGAAATTAGAATGGGAGATGAAAAAACTATGGATGAATACTTCACCAGGGTAAATGAAATTGATTACAACATTAAAGGATTTGGATATGTCCATTATGTTTCAAAAATTGTGAATAAACATATGCGAATCTTTCTTGATGGGTTTGATTCCAAAATTTCCCATTTAGAAGATAAGAATGATTTATCTCTTTATGAATTTCATAACATTTTTTTCTTATGAAATGATAAAATCTTTAATATTAGAAAAATATGAAAGATGAAATTTATTTTTATTCCATGAGAAAAATGATAACAGAATATATTGAATATGTTTATCCTAGTGTTTTTGATGATAAAGACGATGACGAGTTGAATGAAAAAATAATCACGTCTCTTATATTTAATAACTATCATATAGGAAGAGAAAATTATTTAGGCAAAATACCATTCAATGTTTTTGAGTGTGGTGTAATCTGACACATTTCTATAAATTTTTCCAAGAATAAAGTTGTAGAATATCAAAATCATTCTAATGAAAAAACTCAATGGAAGAAGATGAAAA
The DNA here is from genome assembly GCA_963277665.1 of Viscum album. Lineage (NCBI taxonomy): Eukaryota > Viridiplantae > Streptophyta > Magnoliopsida > Santalales > Viscaceae > Viscum > Viscum album. Next base: position 1,055,532,265 of record OY728152.1, read on the forward strand.
AAAGTTCTAAAGATGAAAAGACATCCAAAAAATCTAAAAATAACTTTATTGAGAATAAGAGAAGTATGTTGAATGATAAAGATAATTAAACTCAACTGAAATCAATTCTTCGAATGATTAAAGTTCATAAAAATTCAGAACCTTTATTTAAAAAGATGAGTAAACAAATGATTCCCCAGATAATGAATATGGTGGAGAAGAATCACATAGAGAGTATAAAATCATAACAGAACATGTTGAATGTGCTGAAAAAAACAAAACTCTTAAGAAATAGATCATATTAATAAATAAATATTGTGTAGAAGTTATTAATGGAAGAAAATACGTCATCAAGCTGGAGTAAGAATTCATCAAAGAGATAATATGTAAAGACCTATAAAATTCAAGGGAACTTTTTTCTTAATTTTCTTTGGGATTTTACAAGAACACGGCTTCTGACGGCACATGATTCCGAGGCCCGGTGTGCCCGGAATTTCTATCCGATGTTTAGCATGGGTACGTTCAGTGAACGAATGAGAGTGTTTTTCTATCTTATGAACCGGTGCTCAGAATTGAATTCTGAGGGCACCGATGGATTCGCAGCGCCGGTAATATCTTAGGAACACCTTTTCCAGAGTTGCGTTTACACGGAAGAAGTTGATAAAAATTGTGGAAGTTAAAATAAAATTTGAGCTACAATTTTTATTTTCTCTAAGTGGTTAACCTTTGGGTGGAAGTTGGGTAACCACCCAAGTGTGGTTATGAGGGCAGTGGGGCCCACAAACACCCCACCCCTTCATCTCCCCTAACCTTCCATAACCCCTTATTTTTTAAGACATCTGTAGTTAATTAATTTAGTGGATTAATTCAATTTTTGAATTTCAAAATTAAGTCATGAAAATAAAATAAGTGAAGGACTTATTTTATTTTTGGGGTTGGACTTGTTGCGTTGAGAGGATTTTGGAGAAAAGCTAAGGGGCTTGAAGATCTTCTCCTTCATCGACGAAGAACACAAAGAACGCGAAGAACACTGACCTCCAATGAAGGTCGACAAGAACGCCAGATCCTCAGAGATCGACGATGCGACACCAATGAAGCTTTTCTCATTATGCGATACCTTCTTCCGCGACAGTTATTTCCACGATGAACCCTCACTCAACGAATTCGACGAGGGTGGGGATTTATTCGTTTTTATTCGTGAATTTCTTCCGTCATCATTCCTTGTACAATTGGACTGCATGTTACCAATTAACGGGAGGGGTTTGGACCTCACAAACACGGCTGACCCTCCTACCATTTTTCTCTTGCCTACCTTGTGGTGGAATGGAACGAGGATGACGTGGTGCTATCGCACCACGCGGGGTCATGTGGCAATGAATGCACGGCGCCGTCGAGCTGAGCCGTTGAATCGAACAAGATCACGACGCCGTGGCGCCTCGCTGGAGAACCCCGAAGGCACCGCGGCCGGAGCAGGGCCGCAGTGGAGAAAGGATCGGCGGCCGGTTCTGAGCCGCTGACATCGGAGAAGGGGGACCGGCCAGCGCCGGTCCCATGGCGGCAACAGCCAGCCGGCCAGAGCAAGCCGGTCGGTCAAGGGAGGAGCTGGGGGTTACGACCCCGGGCTGGCCAGTATGAGTGGCCCCCCATCATGGGGGTGGCGGTTACACACAGGGGGCAGCCCCCCCCCCCCCCCCCCATCCTCTCGGCCGAAACGGCCGAGCCAGCTTGCGACCAGGCCGCACCAGCCGGGCCTGGTCATGCCCAAGTGGGCCGGACCTGGACCCGGGTCGGGTCGACCCAGTTCAGGCCGACCCAAAGGGTATCGGGCCGGGTCGTACTGGGCCCGAACCCCCTAATACCGGACCCCTCACGGTATTTTTCCCATAACATGGTCTACAAACAGCCGATCGACGCAATTTCAGATGCAATACGATCCTTAGATTGACACGGTTTTTTCGGTATATTAAACTCAATGTTTCGGAGGACTTTTTGTTTGTCCGGGTTGGTTCGTACACGAAACCAATCGGGCCCTCAGAGCAAAAATACTTATAACATGAGCTCCGGACATCCGATTGATGTGTCGTCGACCTTGATGGTGTTATCTAAGTGAGACGGACCTTTTTGCTTTCTCCGCTCGAGGTTTGGATGCAGTTGGAGTTTGGTCAGGTTGGTTTTGAATTAAAAACCAACCGGGCCCCTGGGACGAAAAATCCAATAACTCTCACACCGGGCGTCCGATTGACGCGCCATCTGTGACGTTGAGTTCCTATTGTTGAATTGAAACTTTTGGATACATCAACTTCAGACTATGTTTCAGTTGATGTATCAGCCCCTCGACTCATGGAGCGGACCCTCCCGAATGAGTTTGTTGTGTGCGGGAACCCTAGAGCTGGCTGCGACTGCGACGCCGATGACGACTGTATAGAAATCCTCCGTGGATTCGATGGTGATGACTGTAGTAATCAGTGATCCTATGTGGATAAGTGCTACCAATCCTGTGTGGGTTAGATCCTGTGTGGGTCAGCGCTCAGCGGTTCTGTGTGGGCCAACGCCTACATATCCTTTGTGGGTCCAATCCTATGTGGGTTATTGTGGGGGTTAGCTACCTATCGATCCTTTGTGGGTCATTGCAGGAGTTAGTACCTATCAATCCTGCGTGGGTCTGACGGCTTAGATAAATCAGTGGCTACATCTGAACATCTCTATCGTCTTATGAAGAAGTATACCTGTGTGAGCTGAATCTTGACATTCAATCCTTATCTTCGATAAGTTTGACTTGATATCCTGTGTGGATTACTCTATGATTTCTTGTTTGAATTGGGTTGTGATTTTCTGTGTGGACTGGGTGGTACTTGAGCTCAGATGATGGAGCCGAACAAGAATTGATGACTTAGATATATATATGGGCATATACCTAAGTAGTGTCGGATGTTACTTCGTGATTGTATCTTTCCTTTGTGGATTCTGGAAGACCTTTGGGGGTCTCGGGGTCCCTACTGAGTAGCTTATACTCACCCCTGCACGGGCTATGCACGCACTATGTTGTGTTTGTTGTAGACGACGGATAGCGCTGATCGTGGTTGAGGCACGAGGAGCAGGTCAATACCCAGAGGTAGACCATTGGGAAGGGCGTACTCGAAGCAGACAGCTGGTCCCGAGGAGCTGTGGAGGCTATGTGTACCCACCCTTCAGGAGGGACTTCTAGTGGACGATTCGACGTTGCGGCCTTACTATTCAGTTGTTGTACTCCCTTTTTCAATTGTACTTTACTTTCAGTTTGGGTTTGTATTCTGGCCCACTTACTTTTCTGGACTTACTATTGTACCCCGTTTTTACTTAGTGTTTACTTCTTCTTTCTTGCTCTGTGGTGTTTGTTTACTTTACAAAGGAAATTCCTTCCCTTTTTACCGGGAATTATGCCTTGGTTCTAGTCGCCATCCCCTAGCCTATGGAAGGCGGGCTTGGGGTAGTCTCGGCACGGGCCCCAAGAACGAGTTGTGAAAAATTGGTATCAGAGGAGTTCGGTTCTACCGGAGAACTCAGGACTCTGATCTTTTTCTATGTGAAGCAATAGTGTTATGAGTATTGAGTGTGGTTATCAGTCCAGGGAGTCCCGTGTTGGTGCGGAGGCCGACGTATCCGTACACCAGGACACTGACTTCTGATTTCCGACTTAATGCACAAAAACATTGATTGCATGTGTGTTTCATTTTTTTTGTGATTAATTTATGTCAGCTCACCAGGTATACTATTTTACTGTGGCACACCTGTCTCTTTTTAGGATGTCCCCACTATGGCATCCATCTAGGGTTCCGAGTGTTGTGCGTGACGATAGCCCACCGAGCGACGGGGCCTCGGTACCGGGCCCTATAATAGCAGAGTCACCAGCGATACCTCTACCCGCCGAGCCACCGATGCTACCAGCCCCAGCTGCTGATGATGCACGTCACCTTATTGCACTACATGAGTTTTAGTGTCAGCGACCGCCCAGGTTCCATCGGGAGACGGACCCTCAGGCAGCCGAGGATTTGCTGGAGGCTGTTGTATGAGTTTTCAGGTTAGTGAGGACACTAGCAGACCTCATGGTGATCCTCGCAGCGAGCCTGCTGCACGCGGCAGCAGGCAGATGGTGGAGCTTGATGCTCAAGGTGCACGACAAGGCATCTCTCCTCTGTACGGACATTGAGAGCCTCTTCCACTTGGAGTTTGTCCTAGACACCCTCCGTGTAGTGCACTTTCAGGATCTTCTACAGCTGCGGCATGGAAGCTTGACGGTCTCCCAGTACTCGGTGACATTTACAGATCACTCGCGCTATTCAACGGACATGGTATGGGAAACATTCTTCCAGGCCCAGACCTTCGAGCAGGGATTGAGGCTCTAGACCAGGGCATCAATGATCTCCCTCAACATTTTGACACATGCAGGGGTAATCGAGCGAGACCTTCTGATCGAGAGCTTCCTTGCTGATCCTACATCAGCAGCGAGACCTACCACAGGGCGTCACGTAGCAGAGTCTTCTGCAGTAGGTAGTCGACGGATGACTCATGGGTCCAGGTATACCAGACCCTTGGGCAGACGACCTCAGGACACTGGCTTAGTGGTCCAGGGCACACAGTGGGGAGAAAGTCTTTCGAGAGGCAGACAGTGCGACGCATGCGGTGGGTAGGGCCACATGGCTCGTGACTGCCAGACCCGTAGTGGAGAGGAGAAGTATATGGCTGAGTGACCACCCAGGTAGAGGGAGACGGTCGACCTTTGCGGTCCGCAGGGAGTAGGCGGAAGTGTCAGAGGTGCTGGCTGAGCAGGAGGTGGTGGGAGGTGCTTTGAGGCTCTACCGCAACCACCACTAGGAGGTCCACCCCGACCACAGGGAGCTGGCGGGCAGAGACATGCACAACTTCAGGAAGCGGAGGGATATGACCACGGCGCGCCTGAGATGATTCAAGGTACTATCTATGTCTATTACACCTTTGTTGAAGTTCTTATAGGCACAGGAACGAGTCATTCATTCATAGCTGCTACCCATGTTCGGAGCTCGGAGATTCCGATGGAGCTATTGGCTCGATACTTACAGATAAAGACTCCTACGGGAGCAGACTTGATGATTACATGCTGGTTCCGGTAGTGTGAGCGTACTCTAGGAGGCGAGAGCTTCGGCTGGGATCTTCTTGTAGCGGCGTCGAGGCCTTACGACGTCATCTTGGGCATGGATTGGTTATCTATAGTCCATGCCATGATTAACTGTATTAGGCACAAGGTGAGGTGTGTATGCACCGACGGGAGGAAGTTGTCCTTCACCGGTGAGAAGGGAGCCCTCGTAGCATAGGATGGACTCTCCCATAGGAGAGGAATACCCATCACTCATCAGTTGGCGAGCCTCATCCTAGGAGGAGTTGACGTGCGGAGTCCTAGTTTTCCAACAGTGGTGGATCAGTATGCGGACATTTTTTCCGACGACGTTCCAGGACTACCTCCTCGTAGAGAGGAAGACTTTTATATTGAACAATACCCCGAGACAGCCCTGATATCCACCACAGCATATCAGATGGCCCTTGCTGAGCTTCGAGACCTACGGGTATAGTTGGAGTACTTTCATGGCAAGGGATTCATCCGACCCAGTGTTTCACCAGGGGCTTCCCCAATTTTGTTCTCCAAGAAGGCAGACAGGAGCATGAGACTTTGTGTCGACTATCGTCACCTGAACTAGGTGACAATGAATAACAAGTATCCACTACCGAGTATTGACGATCTCTTTGATCAGCTCAAGGGAGCACAGTGGTTCTCAAAGATAGACCTCAGGTCATGCAATCACCAGCTTAGTGTTCGGGATGAGGACGTGCATAAGACGGGCTTCTGGTGTCGGTATGGCCAATATGAGTTCATGGTTATTCCATCCGGCGTAACCAATTCTCCAGCAATTCTCATGGACCTCATGAACATGATCTTTCTGCCATTCCTCTATCGATTTGTCGTGGTCTTCATCGACGACATTTTGATATACTCGACCACTTTGGAGGAGCACGCCTACCACTTACGGGTTGTACTAGACACACTCTGAGAGAACCAGCATTATGGAAGCTCTCGAAGTGTCAGTTCTGGATACGTGAGGTCCACTTCTTGGTACATGTCATCTCTGAGGCGGGAGTTGCAGTGGATCCTGCGAAGATCGAGGCAGTGCTAGCTTGGGAGCCACCCAAGAGCATGAAGGTGGTGCGAAGTTTCTTGGGACTAGCTGGATACTACCAAAGATTTGTGCCAGACTTCTCCAGATTTGCGGCACCACTCTCATATTTGATGAATAAGGGGAATCCCTTTGTGTGGTCAGATAGTTGTCAGCAGAGCTTCTAGGAGCTGAGACAGAGATTGAATAGCACATCTATCTTGAGGATACCAGTTGAGGGAGTTGGGTATGTAGTTTACTGCGATGCATCAGGGACCGGACTCGGATCTATCCTGATGCAGGAGTGGGCCTTGATCACCTATAGATCACGACAGTTGAGGCAGCATGAGCAGAACTACACTACCCATAACCTGGAGTGAGCAGCAGTGGTCTTCGCTCTGAAGATGTCGTGACAATATCTGATGGGAGAGCACTTTACAGTCTATTCTGACCACCAGAGTCTCAGGTACATCTTCTCACAGAAGGACCTGCACCTGAGACAACAGCGATGGCTCGAGTTCCTCCAGGACTATGACTTTGAGATAGTCTATACTACTGGAAATGGGAACATGGTACCCGATGATCTCAATAGGGGGATGGGCATTCAGCTACTTGGGGAGGCGACAGAGCAGCTAGCTTCTTTGCAGATATCCTTCATGGATAAAGATGGAGTAGCCTTTCTTCAGTCACTCACAGTCACTCCTCCACTACTGCAGCGGGTCAGAGAGGCACAGCATGGAGACGCTGACTATGAGACACGACATGCGCAGATATCCTCAGGAAAGGAACCTAAGGGTTTCTCTTTAGGAGGATAGCACGATGTCCTTTTCAGAGGACGTTCCTTGGTACCAGTTTCTTTACGGGAGGATGTGCTGAGAGAGTTTCACACTTCCCCTTTGGAAGTACATCCTGGAGTGGCGAAGATGTACTAGGATCTCAGACGACAGCACTGGTGGCCGGGCATGAAGAAGGTTGTGGCAGAGTTCGTTTCTCAATGCCTCACCTTCCAGCAGGTGAAGGCAGAGCACCGGGTACTAGAAGGCTTGGTAAAACCCTTGGAGGTCCCGGAGTGGATGTGGGACGGCATGTCTATGGACTTCATGACTGGACTTCCACACACTTCCAGAGGTAACGACTCCATTTGGGTGATTGTCGATCGACTCACCAAGTCGGATCACTTATTACCCATCAGAGAGCAGAGGTCAGTTGAGAGCATGGGACCTCTCTACGTTCAGGATAATGTATGTCTTCATGGTATGCCATCATCCATCCTCTCCGATCGAGATGCTTGGTATACTTCTCGGCTTTGGAAGGGGTTGCAGGAGGCATTCGGAACACAGCTAAGTTTGAGTACCGCCTTTCACCCTCAGACAGATTGTCAGATGGAGAGGACCAATCAGACTCTCGAGGACATGCTCCACGCATGTTTCATCGACTTTGGTCGTAGCTGGGAGGACGACCTACCCTTGGTGGAGTTCGCATACAACAACAACTACCACTCCACCATCGTGATGGCACCATACGATGCATTGTACGGAAGACCATGCAGATCTTTTCTATGCTGGACAGACCCTGGGGTGTCAACACATGTGGGACAATAGATGGACTAGGCCACGACAGAGAAGGTCCAGGTCATCCAGGAGTGGGTGAGGACAGCTCAGAGCTGGTAGAAGTCTTATTCTGAGAGGAGACGGAGGCCACTAATGTTCGAGGATGGTGACCACGTTTTCTTGCGGGTCTCACCTCAACGTGGATTATAGAGATTTGGCCAAGGAAGAATGTTGTCTCCATGCGTAATTGGACCATTCCAGGTCCCCAACAAGATTGGAGAGGTGGCGTATTTCCTGGCTCTACCACCTCAGTTACACTGGGTGAACGATGTTTTCCTCGTATCCCAGTTGAGGAGATACGTGCACGACCTGACAAATATCATTGACCATGGGGAGCGAGACATTGATTATGGGGCGAAATTTGCGGAGGTCCTGGTGGAGATCGAGGATCAACAGGAGTGGGTCCTACGTGGATGGTCGATTCCTCTAGTGCGCATCAGATGGAAACATGGGAACCTCTAGGAGAGCACTTGGGAGCGGGAGGCTCAGATGCGTGCACAGTACCCACATTTGTTCCCCTAGTTTTTGATGTATCTTTAAGGGGACGTAAATCCCTGAGGTGAGAGTAATGTAAAGACCCGTAAAATTCAGTGGAAATATTTTCTTAATTTTATTTGGGATTTTACAAGAACGCGGTTTCTAACGGCACTTGATTCCGAGGCCCGGTGTTCCCGGAATTTCTATCCGAAGATTAGCTCAGGTACGTTCAGTGAACGAATGAGCTAGTTTTTCTATCTTATGAACCGGTGCTCGGAATCAAATTCTGAAGGAACCGATGGATTCGCAGCTCTGGTAATAGAATAGGAACATTTTTTCTGGAGTTTTGTTTACATGGGAGATGTTGTTAAAAATTGTAGAAGTTAAAATAATATTTGAGCTACACTTTTTATTTTCTCAAAGTGGTTAACCTTTGGGTGGAAGTTGGGTAACCACACAAGTGTGGTTATGTGGGCGGTGAGGCCCACACAAACCTCACCCCTTCATCTCCCCTAACCTTCCATAACCCCCATTTATTAAGACTACTTGAGTTAGTTAATTGAGTGGATTAATTCAATTTTCCAATTTCAAACATAAGTCATGAAAATAAAATAAGTGAAGGACTTATTTTATTTTTGGGGTTGGACTTATTGCGTTGAGAGGATTTTGGATAAATGCTTAGGGGCTTGAATATATTCTTCTTCTTCGAGGAAGAACACGAAGAAAGCGAAGAACGCCGAACTCCGACGAAGGACAATAAGAACGCCGGATCCTCGGAGATCGACGACGTGACACCGACGAATCTTTTCTCCTTTCATGCCACCTTCTTCTGTGATGGTTATTTCTGTGACGAACCCTCGCTCAAAAAATTTGACAATATAGGGGATTTATGTGTTTCTATTCATGAATTTCTTCTATCATTATTCCTCGTACAATTAGACTGCTTGTTACCAGTTAACTGGAGGGGGCCAGACCGCACAAACATGGCCGACCCTACTCCCCATTTTCTCTTGTCTACCTTGTGGTGGAATGGAACGAGGATAGCGTGGTGTCGTCGCACCGCGCGGGGTCATGCCGCAAGGAATGCGCGGTGCTGTCGTGTCGCGCCGTTGAATCAAACAAGATCGTGGTGCCGTCCCACCGTGCCTGAGAACACTGAAGGCACCACGGCCGGAGCGGGGTCGCAGTGGAGGGGCGCGCCGCCATCGCTCCGCGCTGGGCGGACCAAGGCTGTGGCGGAGCATGGACAGGCGGCCGGTTCCGGGCCGCCGGCATCGAAGTAGGGGGACTGGCTAGCACCGGTCCCGTGGCGGCAACAACCGGCCGACCGGAGCGGGCCGACCGTTCAAGGGAGGAGTCGGGTGTTACGATTCCCAGCTGGCTAGCATGAGTGGCCCCCCATCATGGGGGTCGCGGTTACACACAGTGGGGCAGCGCCCCCCACCCCCCCCCCCCCCCCCCCATCCGCTCGGCCGAAACGGCCGAGCCACCTGGAGACCGGGCCGCGCCCAGGCCGGGCCGCACCCAGGCCGGGCCGGGCCGCTCTATCCGGGCCGCGCCCCACCAGCCAGGCCAGGTCGTTCCCAAGCGGGACGGACCCGGACCCGGGTCGGGTCGACCCTAAGGGTATCGGGCCGGGTCGGACCGGGCCCAAACCCCTAATACCGGACCCCTCATGGTATTTTGCCCATAACATGGGCTGTAGACCTCCGATCAACGCACAGTCAGCTTTGATGTGATCCTTGGATTGGGACGGTCGTTTTGGTATACTACACTCAATGTTTTGGAGGACTTTGGGTTCGGCCGAGTTGGTTCGTACACGAAACCAACCGGGCCCTCGGAGTGGAAACACTTATAACTTGAGCTCCGGAAGTCCGATTAACGTTACGTCAACTTTGATGGTTTTCTATAAGTGAGACGGACCTTTTGGATTACTCCTTTCGAGGTTTGGATGCATTTGGAGTACGGTCGGGTTGGTTTTGAATTAAAAACCATCCGGGCCCATTGGACAAAAAAACCAATAACTCTCAGACGGGGCGTCTGACTGACGCGCCGTCTGTGACATTGAATTCCTGTTAACGAATCAGAAATTTTGGATACATAAACATAGGACAATGTTTCAGTTGATGTATCAGACCCTCGGCTCATGGAGCGGACCCTACAGAACGAGCTTTCTGTGTGTGGGAACCCTAGAGCTGGCTGCGACTGTGATGACGATGACGACTGTACAGAAATCCTCCGTGGATTCGATGGCAACGACTGCATCACTCAATGATCTTACATGGATCAGTACTACCAATCCTGTGTGGGTCAGATCATGTGTGGGTCAGCGTTCAGCAGTCCTGTGTGGGCCAGTGCCTACATATCCTGTGTGGGTCATTGCCAGGGTTAGTACCTATCGATCATGCGTGGGTCCTACGGCTTAGATGAATCAGTGGCTACATCTGAACATCTCTATTGTCTTACGAAGAAGTATACCTATGTGAGCTGAATCTTGACATTCAATCCTTATCTTCGATAAGTATGACTTGATATCCTATGTGTATTACTCTATGCTTTCCTGTGTGGATTGAGTTGTTATTTACTGTGTGTACTGGGTTGTACTTGAGCTCGGATGTTGGAGCCGAACGATAATTGATGACATAGATATATGTATGGGCATATACCTAAGTATTGTTGGATGTTACTTCGTGATTGTATCTTTCCTTTGTGGATTATCCTTTGTGGATTCTGGGAGACCTTCGGGGGTCTTGGGGTCCCTACTAGTAGCTTATACTGACCCCTACATGAGCTATGCCCGCAGTACGTTGTGTTGGTTGCAGACGACGGACAATGCTGATCATGGTTGAGGTACGAGGAGTAGGATGGTACCCAGAGGTGGACCACTGGGCGGGGTGTACTTGGAGCATACGGATGGACCTGAGGAGCTCTGGAGGCTATCTGTACCCACCCTTAAGGTGGGACTTCTAGTGGATGGCTCGACATTGCGGCTTTACTATTCAGTTGTTGTACTCCCTTTTATAGTTTTACTTTAATTTCAGTTTGGGTTTTTATTATGTCCAAGTTACTTTTCTACACTTACTATTGTACATAGTTTTTACTTAGTGTTTACTTCTACTTTCTTGCTCTATGGTGTTTGTTTACTTTACAAAGGCAATGCCTTCCCTTTTTACCGGGAATTATGCCTTGGTTCTAGTCGCCAGCCCCTGGCCTATGGAAGGCAGGCTTGGGGTAGTCATGGCATGGCCCTCGGGGACGGGTCCTGACATAATAAGTTACAAAAAATAGAATTAATAAAAAAGGAATGATAGTTGAAGATCTCAATAAGAATATGGAAGATAAGGAAGAAGAAGTTAACAAGTTTCAATCAAAACGTCTTGTGTCTGAAATTACAACGAGGAATTTGAATGAAAACATCAAAAAATCATTAAATATAAAATATGACACTTCTAAATTTATTGAGAAGGATCAACGCAAGAATCAAGTGAAATCCTAACTCACCAAAAATAAAATTTCATCTAATTATTAAAACGTATAATGTTCTAGATAACATGTTAATAAAGATTGGGCAAAGAAAGGATGTGAGAAAAATATCACGTCTAAAAAATTTTAAAACTCACTTAGAAGGAAAGATGGTCCATGTCCTGAGTATAATAGAGCGGGAAGAAGTTATCAACCTTAACAAAGTTTCTATAGAGAAATATATTTCTTCAATAAAAAATCAAGATTTGATTCTTTTTGTTATTATTATGTAATATATCATAACATCAACTATAATTTTTTGGCATAACATGTCACATCCTGAAAGATGTTTTGAAAAAATAGAAGGAAAATGTGAATAAGGATGAGTAACTTCCATAACCCACATGAAGTTAGAAATGAAGAAACTCAAGATGTTTAAAAAATTATTAAAAGGAATCTATTTGATTTTCTATAAGATTTTTGTGGAAGATTTGATCAGGCTGGTCATCCTACCAAATTATGTATAACACTCTTTATGGAACAAGTTTCATAAGGTAGAAAAAAAATTAATCCAAAAAGAATAAAATTAATGAAAACACCTTGTTGTTGAGACAACTTGACAATCATGTAAAAGGAAAAAACCATACATGGTAGTGGTGGTTCTTCACATATGATAAGTGATATAAAAATCTGAATACATGTTTGAGGTCGTGATTGAGGATAATTTACCCTTGTTGATGATAGTTCCTTAAAAATCATAGGTATCAGAATGGCTGATATTGAAGAAAAAAATTTAAAATCTAAATAAGTTTTATTTGTTGAAGGGATAAAACATAACGTAGTGTAAGTCAACTTTGTGGTGTTGGAAATGATGTGATCTTTATCAAATATTCTTATATTATCAAAAGTGTAAAATATATAAAATTTATTACAAAAGGCAAAAGAACTGGGGGGAATCTTTTCAAAATAATATAGTTTAATAACTCCTATTAATTGAGTGAAAAATATGAAGACAAGTTGTGGCACTGAATACTTGGCCACCATGGGAAGAAAAACATGAAAAAACATTCTAATGTTGATTACATCTATTATTTTCTAGAATTGAAAAGATGAGTTAAAAATATTCTGATACTTGTCAAAAAGGTTATATTAGAATCACAATTCATAATAGAGTTGAGATTCAATCTACCTGACCTCTTGAGAATATTCATTCTGATTTATACGGACTGATGAGAAAAGAATATACAAAAGGAGATTTATACATTATCGCATATATTGATTATTTCAATCATATAGTAGACATCATATTTATGAAACATAAGTTAATGTCTATGGAAATGTTCATGTTTTTTTAGGATATATGTTGAGAAATAAATGGGGTTTTTTATAAATATTTTGAGATCATATAATGAAACTGTATTCACAAACAAATTTTTTGAAACCAATGTGATAAATCTTGGTATCAAATATCATTATAGTTCTCCCTTTACTCCAAAAAAATGGTATAGAAGAAAAAAATAATAGAATTTTGGATGAAATAGGATGGAGTATGTTGGAAGAAAAAAACATTCAATTTCCTATTGGAAATAAGTGGTTAGTACTATTGAACAAGTTCAAAATAGATGGTTGTTAAGACTGGAATCCAACATGGATTCTTATAGAATTTGGTACAACAAAAAACCTTCATTGAAGTACTTCAATTTTTTTGGATGTACAAGTTTACTAAAAATAAAAAATCATGATCTGGGAATGTTTGGTGAAAAATCCAAGGAACGAATTTTTATGGGTTATTCTATTGATAAAGGAAGTAAGAAATGTTGGAACAAATGATTACAATTCTTGGTGTACTCATATGATGCTAAAGTAATTGAAAATAAAAATTCCATGACAAAAGCTATTGAGAATGCTAAAGAGGATAAACTAGAGATTTATAATGATAGTGAGAGTATGTCAAACCAATCCTTAAGAAGATTCAAGAGTATCATGTGATGAGGAATGTTCATTTGTAAAAGAAAATTTGAAATTTCCTCCCTTATATAATCATTTTGAGTCTAAAAAATTTATTTGAAATCACAAGGCTCTAGTTCAGACATGAAGAATGCTGAGATTAGTAATTCAGACTTCACATATCATAAAAGTTTGACAAATATCAGTTTCGTAATATGTTAAACAAAAATAATGGGTGGATTCTATGAATAAAGAGTTCGATCAGATTGAGAAAAATGAAACATGGAACTTTTTCCTTGATTATCAAATAAAAATACCATTAGAACAAAGTGTGTTTTTATAACTAAATTTAATAATCATGGAGATGTTTTACAAAACAAATAAATACATGTTTTTAAAGGAAATACACATGTGGATGGTGAGGATTTTGAACAAATAATTTCTCCAATTGTGAGATTGTAATATATTAGAAATTTTCAATCAGTATCCGTACATCATAATTACAATGTTTATCAGATGGTTGGAAAGTCAAAATTTTCCAATGCCGAAAACGAATAAGAATTTTACATTGAACAACCTAATGAATTTCAACTTGATGATAATGAATAAAATGTTTGTAAATAGAATAAATATTTGTATGGAATGAAACAATATATACATGCATGGTATTCCACGCTAGACAATTGATTGAGAATGTTTATTTTTTTCTAATGAAAAATGTGATAACAACATATATTCGAAATATTTTTACTCTAGAAATTTAATTTTAATTTTTTGTGTGGATGTTATATTTATTCGTGGTGAAGCAGAAAAGTTTGTATAGCATTTTCTGAAGAAATGAATAATAATTTTGAAGTTTCAATTTTATTAAAATTAAAATTATTCCTTATATTACATGTTCAAAAAAGTACATTTCCCTATCTCAAAAAAAGTGTTCTAGAGAATTGTTAATGAATCTTGGGATGGTAGAATAAAAAAAAATTATACTACTATATTTATGAACACAATGTTGAGTAATAATGAGTCTAAAAAAGTGTGAATCAGAAAAGATTTTAGAAGCTAATGGGAAGTCTACTTTACCTTATAGCATTAGGGAATAATATTGTTTGGGCTATGAATTCAGGTGCTAGGTATCAAATTAATCCAAAATAATCACATATGATGGAAGCAAATAAAAGTAATAGATAATCGTACTGAAGCTAAGAAATATAATCAGACTAAGGCTGAGCAATATAATCAGACGAAATCTAAGAAATAGAACTAGACTAAAAAAATTTATTATGTTTGAGAAGGATAATTTCATATAAATATTGAGAAGAAATTAAGAAGAAGCATTTGGTGTTTAAATGCGAGTAATTTTTCAATTTTTGAAATTTGATTAAGTGGGGAAAGTATTTTTACATTCCCACCTTTACATCACTGAGTCCTCTATAAATATAATCAGAATTTAGTCACACATTTTATCTTTAATTAGAGAAGAAAAGGAATAGTGATGAGGAATTTTAGAAATAGTTCCTTCTGTAAATAGATCTAACTAGTTGATCATACATCTGTTGTTTTGTTAACTGGATTGAGAATCATCGTACGGAAAATACCATTTTGATTATATCGAATAAAGGAATAAAGACAATGTTTTTCATCAGATTTTAAGAAGTATATATTCAAAAAGGGAAGATTATATTGATTTTATTATATTGAGTCAATTAGACAGGGTTAATTTGACTAAAATCCATCAGACCCCAGAACTTTTTTGGAGTAGATTGAACAATCTTTTTACTCTTTTTAGCTCAATTGTTTTTTAAGAAACATTTTAGATTTATGGTATTTAGTATAATCAGTCTTATCAGGATATAGAAGCCATCTACAGGGATTTGTAACAAGTTGTGTTCAATTATTCATATTAATGAATTTCTACATACCCATTAAGGTGTTTGTGGAAAGGATGTAGGTTTTCACACTATGGTTGAACCTTGTAAATATGTTATACATTACATTCTTTAATAATTTTCAATGCATGAGTATTTAATAAAATATGATAATTAATTTAATCTTAATATATTATTAAGGTTAAGTTTATAAAAGTTTTGAATCACATTAAAAGTGAACAACTAATACGACCCCCCTTTCTAAGTTGTTTATTGATCCTTCAAAACATAAAAAAATGTCTATATAATTATATCTTGTTAAACCATAATTTATGAGAAGAATCATGAAATATATGATGACACAAAACACACCATTTTATTCTTTAAGTTAGTCATTGAGGGTCAATATAAAAATTAAAAACATGACAAACCAAACTAGTATGAGTCTTCTAACCAGATAAATTTGACAGTCCAGAAAAGTCTATAATTTTTGCCATTAATGTAACATTCATTTTGAAAAGTTTTCTCAATGAAGAATCATATGTTTCCATGCCATAATCTCACAATTCCTTCAATTATTTAATTAGAGGTGTACGTTATACATCAATTTCATTTAAAAGAATTTTCATTCTAGGAATAATAATTGAAATAATGAAAGAAGTTCTCATCATACACATCCATAGTGGTAGATTATAGGGGATCAAAAAAAGTTAATGACTGAAAATTCTAATTCTTATTTTAAAATAACCTCTTTGAGGATAATCCATAACCATAAAAATCAAGTGGGATACCAAAATACATGATTCAGACCAAATTTGAAATTCAAAAAGGGGAACCCAACCCAAGGATCCCTCGAACCATGTGACATCTGTGGGAACTGGAGTCTTGTCGCCTGCATCCACTGTCATCAGCCTGTAGAACCACCATCATCCACAATTTTATCCATCACCTCTGGAGCTGGTGACTAGAGAAAAAAACCATAAATCAGTTCAATTCTATTTGAAAAACATCAAAGAGAACCACTTATATCATCGTCGTCCATCAACACCATCATCGCCTCCATCCAAATACCACTTGAAATAGGCCATAGGAGAACATCAAAATCATAAACACGAAGTGAACACAACTATAAGCAGAACAACACCGAATAGGTACCAAAAAATTCAATGGTGACAGAAATACAAAAAACCAAACCAGATCCAAAGCTGATACTGCAATCACAGATGAGCATCCCTCAGATCACCACACTAGAACGATCCACATCAATGATCAATGAAGACCACCACAGGTCGGACTGAGGCCAAGACTCACCTTTTGGAACACCATGACCATAAGAGTTCACATATGAGATCCACCTTGAAACCATCACAGCAGTATGACCTGGTGAGTGGTGAAGGAACATGAGGCTAGAGAAGCAATGAATAGGAAATGACCTTGATTGGGAATCATCAACGTGAGGACCTCTATCATGGATCCTTGAAGCCACCACTATTAGGAAAAAATCACCCCTAAAACAACATCGATGAATAAACATCCACTAAGAGATGGAGCACTAATAAAGATGAGGCCGGACGAAAGCCACCGCCCTGGGAAACCTTTGAGAATTCGACTGGAACATCCCAAACCTTCCCAAGAGGAACTAATGCCACAAGCTAGAGTGTGGTCAGAAACATGGAAAACTAGTAGGGCAGACCAGGGGAAGAGCTGATGAGGGCTCCACCAAGGGACAAGGCCACCAAAGGTATTAGGAGGGAGCGAAGAAGAGGGTATGTATGAACAATTAAGGAAATGTGGGAGAAGAAAGGGAAGTGGAAAATTTTTGGGAAGTGGGATGCGGGGAGAGACGATGCCTGAGATGGCGTGTAGACCCCACACTTGAAATCGACCGAAGGAACCCTAATAAGAGTTTAGGGATATTAAGCTACTCAGAGGAAATCAAAACAATTTAACAATTTTATAATTAAAACTTAATGTACCAAAAGTTTTAAACCCATCAGAATACAATACAATAAATACATTCCTACGGTCCAAATATAAATCTAGATATAATGAATCAAACATATTATACGATTTTTAATCTTTTGGAAATCTCATCAATCAATCATCACTATCCGGAGTAAGCCACTTCATGTCATATACAGTCTTAGATGACATTAATAATTTTTAAAAGCATGGTTTCAGAGAATACAAATGCAATACCATTGAATTCATTTTCTTCTTTTTCTTCCTGGTGTTGCGTTGATTTAAACTCTCATTGTTTTTCATTGACTTCCATCTACTTGTATAACATCTTATACATTCTTCTTTATCTAAATCTTCTCCCTAGTAAAGCATGTAATCATTAGGTAATTCATGTATATTTTTAAAATCAATTGCATGTTTATTGATGAATTTATTAATCTCAACAAAATTCAGGGATCTTATATTCAATTCTTCTTACCCATCATTAATTAAATCATAAAACTAATTTTTTTGGTTGATAAAGTTTTGAGCAAGATTAACATTCTCCTAACTAAATGATGGGTTTTTAATCATTTAAAATCTTATACATTGTATCTTGTAAATCCAAAGGTCTCATTTATAAAATTTCAAACTGGATTATCCTTTTGTGGGTCACATTTTGTTTTGTTTATAGGATTGTCATTGTTTTTAATTTTCATAACATTTGATATACCATTCCAAATCCAACATACATATCAAAATTGAAAATTTTTCAAAATAAAATGTTCATATAATTCGTTTCAATTCATCCATGGATTGAATTTTCAACCAGTACACAAACTTTTATTATACCATCCACTGATGGGTTTTCAATTTCATAATCTAGAAATTCTTACAAACCATTGTAATACAGAGCTATTTTTATTGGTATATTAATCCAACTTTTATCCATAGGTGCTGTATTTTTTCCTTTTTCCGTGCATCTTCAGATATAAATATATAACTTGTTAATAAAATAAGTACAATTAAAATTAAACATCAATCCCCTTAATCTGTCTTGATCACCAACTCTATCCTATAATTTGCTAAATATAGTATATAAAATCATTGTGAACATAAAATTATTCAATTTTAGGATCATTCATAACATATCATTAATCATCCACTTAATCATAAATATTTTAAAAATATAACATTTAAAAAAATAAAAAGTAAAAAACAATATAGATCTTCAAATGCATATCAATACTTCTAAAATGAAAAAAAACTAAAATTATAAATAAAAAATGATTATAAGTTAGATATATAAAATAATCAAACATATAATATTAAAAAAATAAGCATCTTAGTGGGGACACAGACCGACCATGGAACCATGTTCAATAATAATGCATTTTTCCAATATCTGTTTGGGAAATAAGTGTCGGAGAAGGGAAATAAATCATTCATAAAATCATCATTCTTTACACAAATGAGTCAATATGAAAAAATGTGTGGATGAAATCCCGTCCTGCTTATCATGTAGCTAGCCTCTATAACCACAAGAATCCTTAGAATAAGATTCCAACTTCATTTCACCTTACAATAAAATAATGAATAATGATACAAAAATTATCAGATCACATAGAGAATATGTTTAATGTTAATTCCACACAACACATGCCTCTAATTTTGATGTTGAGAAAGAAATTATAAATCATAATAATAATTATAAAGTAGATACAAAAAACATGAAAATTGTACCTTATGATTGGGGGTGACACTCATCAGGAAAAGGGGAAGAGGAGCTGCCATGGGTATTTCCATCGAGGAGTAGGGGGTCCCCATTGGGTTATCATCAGACAATAGGTGTGGTTAGGGTTATGAAGATGATAGGTGAGGGTGGGCGACGAGTGGTTACCATTGGGGCCAAGGGATGATCCATCAAAGAGAATGGGGTCATGGGGAGGGGTGAGCTGTTAGAGAGAAGGGGGATTACTATTGGAGAGAGGAGGGGACAAGGGTGGTGAGTAGTCACCGGCATCATGGATAGGCATGATTGAAGAGGAGGGGTGATAATTGTCATTGGGGAGAGGTGAAAAGAAGTGGGAGAGGTTTTCGGTGATGTTCGGTAGAGGCATGGCTGAGAGGGGGAGCAACGGTGGTCACTGACATCGGCTGAGAGGCGAAGGGACAGTGGTCGCCAACATCATGGTGGTTTGGGTTGGGGGTGGTCACTAACATCGACTAAGAGGTGTGACCGAGTGGTGGAGGGGTGGTGGACACCAACATCTGGGAGAGTGGGAGGGGTGGTCGGGGGGAGATTAAGGAATCAGGTGTGTAGGGGGGATGGGTCTAACTTATTCTATATTTTAATGAATACTAGCTATTACATAATACCACCTATAATATATATATAAAATATTAGTAGTGGTTTCATTGAAACTGCCTCTAATGATAAATTATATTTAAAATGATTTTTAAGGATCAATTATAAGAGAAACCACTAATAAACCACCATTAATAACTCTTTTTTATAGTGACAAAATCTCATTCCAGTATTTCATTTTATCATTCTAATTATAATAAATAAACAGAATCAAACCCATTTAACAAGTTAAAATTAATCACATTCAGCCAATATTTTCTTTAGAAAGACTGTAATATCATAATAATAATAAAATTATAATCCAAAATAATGATATTCATAGGTGCTTTAACTCTAGGAAATTCCCTATTAGTATCTTCATAGTTACTAGAACAAACACAACTATTACTAATCAAGTCCAAATACCATCATAGTAGCGGTATGTTTTAATAATCACATATATGCCACTGTTTATAACATAGTTAGGTCATGTCAGTCATAGGAAAATAAGTTCATTTCATATGAACCTACTTTGTAGTCAATGATGCATTAAATCACCCATAATCCCATAAATAGTAAAAACAACTCATGTGTATCAGTCGTGGTGGAAATTGATCAATAGTAACTATGAAAACCATGACATCAATCCAACTTCTATAGTAACCTGGAGGTCAACTATAAAAGTGTTTGAAATGAACTAGTATAATTACACTACCCATGTTATCACTTTCAAATCACCATTATAAAAAGTCCCAAATCATTATAAAAGTAATATACTACGATACCACTTCGTAATGTCCCCAACCTGGTTTACTCATAAATTATCAAATTGTGAGAACCTAGTTTTTATCTTAGGAACGAATTCTTTTAAGTATGTTATAATTATTTTCATTGGACCTAATAGGGATTATAAATGAAATACTAAGTGTTTTAGGTGTGTTTGGGGCTTGTTCAATGCCCAGAACCCATCTTTTTGGGGGAAACAGACTAGTCGCATGGTTTGGATGAGAAACCATGTAGGGTAAGCCACACGGTTACGCATAACTATTTTGGGATTGATAGTGATAAGTAGGAAGATTGAATATCTGAGTAAACCATTCATATTGGGTCACACACATGTGTGAGATTTTTTTTGTTTTTAATAGATCCATTTTGCATGTTTTGCAAATAGTTTCCGAAACTGTGTGGCCTAGTCGTGTCATTCCCATTAAAAGGTAGTGAGCTAAGAATGGTTGGTTCGTGGTATTGACAACCATGAGGCCAACCCCACACCCTTTTTTCATGGATGGAAAGACCAAAATGGTCACAATGAGTTAAATTTTTAACCCTCCACTTTATTTCAAATTCATGTAATCAGAGGTCCCCTCCCACTCTTTTTTTGTCTCCCTTGTTCCCTCTTCCCTATTTTTTTATCCTGGTTCTCCATCCGATGTCTGATTCGATCCTTGTTCACCTCGTTGAATGCACACCAATAATTAGTCTATTCATCTATATTGACTTGCCATTTTTATTTTCCTTGATGATTCTATTTTGATTTAGGCCCATATGACCTAATTATAGAGTGTTGGTCCATTCTTCCATTTTCTCGCGATTTTTACCAAATCAATAGTTGATAATGTACAATTAAAGTTGTACCAGAACGAGGTAGGTGGTCTCGTAATGTTACCTCATTTCTTATTGTTTTATATTATGTTTCATTATTCCACATGCTAGTTTCACCATTCATTTATCCTAATTATTATCTACCTTAAATCAGTTGCCTTTATTGGAACCCATATACTTGTTAGAACACAAAATCATATTGTGACTATATACTATAGAGTGATCCATCCTTTTGGGTGTACCCTCATTATGCCTAATTGTATTTAAATATTTTACTTCCAAAACATCTGACGGTGTGTTTTTAATTACTGTAAAATGGTTATATCATATTGATATTGAATAAAATTAGTGGTGTGGCATGGAAAACTCCCTTATCGAGTTATAGTGAATTGAATTTAATGTGAGTGTTAAGATAACGTTTCATTAATTTAATCGAACAATGGTTATAACCTTGTTATAATTACATTATAATTATTTATGATTTACCCATTGGATCATATTAAATACAATGATGCATAGCACTATTGATGCATGGTCATGGTGACCCTCTATAGTCATTGCCAATGGGCATTATGACCCTTATCCATGATATATATAATTGTTCATTATATCCCTTCAACATAATACTAAATGGATAAGATAAACCTTGTTATATCTAAACAGGTATGAAGACCATTAATATAAATGTGATATAGTCATGGAATCCCTATATGTGATATTGGGTATGGTGTCCCCTATTTTTGATAATGGGCATGGAACACTTATACTATGATACCAGGTATGGAGACCATATTCTATGATAATTGGCATAGTATGCTCTATTATTTGATATTGGGAATGATTTACACTATAAATTTTATAATGGGAATGGATTCCCATTTCCTACTATGATATTGTGCTTGAAATCCCAAGTAAATGACATACGAGGCATTGAATCCCATGACACTTGATCAGATATATTACAATATGGGTTGAAGAAGGTAGTGTTATCCTTTTTTCCCTTAGAAACCAGAGCCTAACCATTTATAGTTTTTATTAATTCTTTAAATGTAATATCTTCACACTACCATTCTATACACACTGGGTATTTATTGATGCCGTTGGTGGTGGCTTATTGAGTTTATCTCACACCCTATCTAGGATGCTGGTGTCACCCAAGCAGACTATATCCTTGTGATTTTTGATAATTGGAAGAATCATCATATGTATTCATGACTTATTTCATGTCTTAGGATTAGAATTTGGTATTAGATGACAAATTCAGAACTCAGGATTCGTGGATAGACTTTTTTTCCTTTTTTACAATTTTTGTAACATGTACTATATTTCCTGCTGCCTTGTGGGCTTGTTTTCCATATTTCTAGAGACATGACTTACATTATCATCTTTTTTTATATAATTTAGTTTGTAGTAATATTTTCATTACTATTTCTTGGTTGTTTATATCTACTTCCACAATGGTTGTTTACTAGTCCAGTTAGTATAGAGTCTATTTTCTCAATGCTATTTATTTATATATGCTTCTATTGTTTATGTGACAATCCTTATCTATTATTCTCCACTTTGGTAATGAGAGCATTTTCACCCCATTTAAAAACCCTAGGACCTCATTTCTAGTCGTCAACCTCTAGAATATGGGGAGACACTATAGAGTCCATGTGGCTTACCAGGCTCAGGGAACCTCGGAGTGGAACCCAAGTCCTAGATGTCAAAAAGTTGTATTAGAACTTTATATCATACTTTAACATTTTGATACAATAGTCAAGTGAATGGAAAAAATTTGGGATTTGGTAATAATTTATTCCAAGGAGTATCCAACCCATTTATAGAAAAAAAATCCAAATTACATTGAATAAATTTTTCTTTGTTTTCATTTTTCATATTACAGATGAATTCATTCCACCATTTAGGGATGCACATTAATTGTGATATTACTATTGATATAGGTGAGATTAATCTTATAACCTTGGATAGATGAGATGAGGACAAGCATTGATCATGCATCATATTAGGCACATTGTAGGAAATTCACATTCCATGCATCTTACATTCAATATTGGTTCATTGTTATGATTGCATTTCTAGTGATTTCCTTGGGTACATGACTATTTTCAATAAAATTTTTATCAACTAAAAATTCATACCGGGGATTGGGAAACATACTTCGTACATAGAGTGCCTTCCATGACCTAAGATTTTTTTCCTGTATAGGCTATATCAGACACTTTAAACAACAAACTATGGAATGTTGAGTTATGGGCCATTGGTCACCTAGATTATAATGTGTTTATGGTATGGATTAAATGGATTCCACACATTTATTTATAAGGTGTATGTGTACTTATGGATTTAAAGAGGTGAAACATTTGGTTTAACCTTTTAAATTACATTGAAATGTAATTATGAATTTAAAATGAAATTGAATGGAAAAACATAGGGCTTGACCAAGTACCGACCTCAGTAGTGGGAAGTAGGCATCGTCTCTTATATTATATATAAGTATTTCTATCACCTAGTACTAACTCATTGAGATAGAATTGGGGTCTGATAATTACATATAAATTAATTTTAGATAATCAATTTTTTAATATGTGTCTTATGACGTCATTGAATCGTGTCTGAGGAATGTGCTTTGAAATTGATGAGAAATTCCACCATGACATCATCTAGTATAACACCTAGAGGGTGGTGACGACCATTATATTGAGGTGGTGGGAAATGATCCAATAGTTATACCTACAGAAGTTCCCCCTATGGAACTTATTACTATTCCCAATGTGGGTGTTGATTCCTATTTTTGAGGATATTTTTTTTGACTCATGCAGAATATTTAGAGAGATACGCACTATAATCCTTCTGTAAGAGAGAGTTGACTCAAGATTTCCAACACCAACATTCACCAATGTTATTGAGGGACGATATACCAATAAATACATATCTATGTGTAGATATGGTCATATCTATATTTAAGAATCTAGAGACAATTCTTGAGAGGGGATTAAATATTTCTACATATATACTGAGAATATCTAACAAACATTAATAGGATATTTTAAATTAGGCTAGTGAGTATAAAAAAATGACATGGAGGGACTTATAGTCATGTTTATTTGATTATTTAGTTTTCGAAACCAATATGATGATCTTTCTAGGTAATTGATGAACATACAATAGGGTTATATGACATTTTAGACTATTTATCTCATTTTACAGAGCTTCAATGCTTCACACCTCTCTATATGACTAATGAGCTAGTGAAGGAGAGATTGTTTGAGGAGGAACGTCAACATACTATATATTGTCATGTGAACAATTTATGGTCGAATAATATATATGATATATTGAACCGGGCCCTTATCAATAAGAATGATATTTGAGAAGATGATGGTGTGAGCTAGGGTGATTCAGCACCTAAACAGAGTAGTGGTTCGATTAGTAGTATGAAGCAATGCATTGAGGCTATGCGCGTGAGTAAGGATGCTAGGTGACACTGAAAATTTGATATGTGGCATGTCATGAGTGTGGAAAACATGGGTCATCAATGGCCTTAGTTTCCCAGAAACCTCATCAAGTGCCAATATTGTAGCATATTGGGGAATCAATAATGATTCTATAGGACCTTCCCACCTATGTTTAGTGGGATATGATCCATGATAGCTCCATCTTCAGAAGTAGGTTATGTAACACCTCACATGGAATGTATATTTAGTACTACTAGACATATGGGTGGAGGGGGAGTTCATTAATGTGGTATCTAGGTTTCATATATACAATTCCAATAGATCAGACCCACTCTAGGTAGCTAGGTTGTAGCACAGGGCCATAAATCAGGAAATATTTATTCTGTGCATCCTATACTAGAGGAGAAAGACATTGCGAAATCTATTATTTGAGTTACTATTCTAGTAGCCTCTACTATAATTATTTCATTATTAGATATGGTTGCATTAAATTCCTTCACATTTGTGGATACTGTGGAGACACTTGGGCTTCATGTTGAGTACTCTTGTGGAGTTATGACACTAGATTCACCTATGGGTATACATTTTGAGAGTATATTCCAGCGCGATGATTTCCCATTTAGGTAGGCATCTGGTACATCTTATGGATCATTTTCATCATCAAGATGATCATATTTGATTTCATTCTTATAATGCACTGGTTAGTTTCCTATCATTAATATGTGGATTTTTATCTTTTATGGGTGTTGATTACATCACTAGAGGGTGGTTATTATATTCATAGGGGTGAGTGGGATGTCTAGGCTGGTAGAGATAGACCAAATCATTTGGGGCTAGGCAGAGTGACCACCTTGATTTTTTTGCTCTCAATGAATGATTAGGGACTACATCAGATTTTTTTCCCTCTTATACTCGATCGATTCACGGATGTTTTCCTCGATGACTTTTTAGGACTACCTCCAAATAGAGAGGTATAATTTACTATTTAACTAGTGAATGTAGCTGCACTAGTATTTATTACTCCTTATAGGATGGCTACTACTGAGTTGTAGTAGCTCAGGAGGTATGTAACGCCCCGACCATAGTTACCCAGAGTTGGTGCATTATTACATAACATTGGCATGATCACAAGAAAGATCAAATCTCGAAAGACCGATTGGTTTAGTAGCCTTGGAAACACAAGATATATTCATAAGTTTTACATTACATCATAAAGTGAAAAACTACTATGAAAACATAATGTCTCCATAGTCCACACTATTATCCCCTCATAATATCCCTGCAGGTCATTCATAACTTACTTCTTCACATCCTGGGAAAAATAAAACATAGAAAAGGGGTGAGCTCAAATGCCCAGAAAGGATAACAATATAGAGGAACATTCAAAAATAAGCATAAACATTTAAGGCAATGCATTACTAAAACAAAAGCCTTTTAAACTTGAACTTCAACATAGTATGGAAAAAGTAAAATGAAATAATGCCATTTTCTTATTCACATGGATATTCTAATAATCGAATAATCACATGCAATATCAATAACCACTTTCATAATGTTGGAATGCATAATTCTGAACTTTAATTTCTTTGTCAAGGCCTCATCCCAAGACCTAGGGGCTACCTGTAACCAGAACCCAACCTGGAGTGCCTCTAATAACTGGACACCAACCCGGAGTTCCTCTAATAACCGGACACCAACCCAGAGTTCCTCTAATAACCGGAGACCAAACCGGAGTTCCTCTAATAACCGGAGGCCAAACTGGAGGGCTTACTTTTACCGGTCCCCAACCCGGAACAAACTTGTCTAACACATTCATCTGAATGAAAGGTTGAAATATAACATAAACATTAATATTAAAAATAACTTATTAAATTTCAATACTCTAAACAAAAACCATGAGTGACATAAGAATAACTTATCCACAGTCATAAAAATCACAAAACCTTCAATAAAATATGGATGTTTTGTATCATAATAAATCAACTTCAAATAAGCTTAAAATCAATCAAAGGATGTTAACATAGATGAAATGATGTATATTTTAGAAAAATATCTCTTTCTATTTTGAAATCATTTAAGAGTCTTATATTTATGAAATAAAACATTTTTTTGAAAATATTCTTATTATCTTGTAAGGGAAGCTTCGACGATTTTATAACGGCGGAAAATAGCCGCACCCGCCGTATAAGTTAAAAAAAATTCTTACCTTAATTTTGTCGAAAATGTTATAAAGCACCTTGTTTGGAAAACGACAGAAAGATTATTTTATAAACCTCTTATAAAAAGACCAACAAGGGTATAAATGTCTTAAACCCATATTCTTGTAAATAATAAAAATGTTTTGAAATACATTTTTAAGAAAACATGGATGTGGATGATAAAGAGATCCCAGTAGATTATTACATATAAACAACCTCGGATAATGAATAGATTGTGAAATAACCCTTACCAATGTGGTAAATTATGAAACATACAACCCATGAAAGAGGTATCATAAAATGAATATGTAAATACACATAAATTAAAGTGTATTACACAAAGAATATAATTATGGGTAGTACATACACAACACAAAAGGTAATGGTGGCAATTTGGCATGAATCTCACGGGAATAAGGAGTGAGATGAAAACCCCTTACCACGTTAATCAACTGAGTCGTACGGAAAAAAGTTAATAACCACCAAATTATTTACAGAATGACATGAATATAAAGAAAATCATGATAATATATATCAAATGGCAGTACACAATACACCACTTTCAATAATTTAGTGGTGAATAATGGAAATCTCACGGAATTGAAAGTGAGATAAGAAAATCCCTTACCTTTTACTTTTCCTTGGTTGGGGTAGGTTAACCTCCTGTATAATGGTGAAATAATTGTTATTAAATTATACAAGAATCATATACATTAATATGATATCATATGTGATCTTTTAATATTGATTTGATAATTATATCTTAGTATTATCGTTGTTTCGGGTGTTAACATACTTGTTTTATTTTATATGTTTTGTTACATAAGCCATGTTTGTAATTGATAGGTTGTATATTATTCATATCCATAATGATATCAAGTCCTTAAACATCATTTTTAAATCATCAAATGATAATTATACTAGAATGGATACGATGGAGAATGAATCTCATCGCATTCGTGGAGACGGTAGTCCGTACGTACGCACGAGCGACAATATCATTCTATTGAAATAATATATAAATGGTTGTTATATCATATATAAAGAATCATTAACATGTTATATTTATTATTTAAATGAGTTACATATCATTATTATACCCATCCAAATAATAATATATTGAATAACAATTAAACCACGACGTGGAGACGGTAAGTCGTACGTACGCACGTATGGTGACATGTTATTCAATGGGTGGATAGAATACTGAATATGGTTGTACCATATTTATAATAACATCACAGTATATATATGATACAGGCGTTATTATTTTAGAATGGTAATAACAAAGGAAGAAGAAGTGGAAGAAGAAAAAAACATGGAAAGGGGTGGTGAAATCATTACCTCTTCTTCGGGTTCTTCCTTTTGATTTGATCAAATGGGAACCTTAGGTTGGCTTTCTGATCAAACTAAGGCCTCAGGGATGTAGTGAGGGAAGTTGGGAGAGTATTTGGGCAGAGTTTTTCCAATCCAAAAGGTTTTTAAGTTGTGAATAAATGAGAAGGAAGAGTGCCCTTTTATAAGAGGGGTGAGGGTCACATTTGAAAAAGATAGAAATATTAGTGTATAATAAATTCATATTCGGTTTATAATGGATCCAAAGTTTATTATTAAAATGTTAAGGTGGTTATGGGTCGAACAAAACTCAACCAATAGAATTTAGACAGGTTTGGGTACTTATATTGACATATATTTATGTATTAACTCTAAGTTAATTAGTTTCACTTTTACAATGTCTCTTTGTATTTTTATATAATATAGTTAATAAAATTACTATATACATCCAAGATACCCCCAAGTGGTCCATTATTGATGAACCTATCATGATATAAGTCTCTTGGCCGAACCTTAGATTTTTAGGAATTTAATATCAATTAATAATATAATATTTTTTTTAAGAACTCTTTTATGTCAATTTTGACACTATTCAATAATTGATTTTTGTGTAACTCATAAGATATTGATTACTTAAAAAAAGTCAATTTAATAAATCCTAATATATCATATTATCCTAGTAAATTATTTTAATTCATTAAAAGTTTCATATTATATTTATTTGGGTATTTATAATATCAATTTTTTTAATTTTTCACTATTATTGTAATTAATTCATCACCATTGTGTCATAAATAATTTAAATTATTTATTGTCTAAAAATTATAAATAAAATATCATTATGTAGGACCTCTTTTTACCTTTGTAATGAATATTTATAATCTAAAATCCAACATATATAACCCTATGTAAAAATTGTTTTTCAAAAAGATATATGCTTGTGTCATTTTTGTATTCATTTTAACTTAATTAAAATAAAGTGTCCCTATCACCAACAAGTGGCACCATGGGGTCCCAAAATCGACCCAAAGAAGCCTATGGTCGAACATGTATCAACCCATAAAGCTATGACACGTTTTAGTGTAATTTAGTATTATTATAATATTATTTTTTAACCCTTATTTACAGGATTTACCCTTAACCATGGTAAATAAAATATTTACCGCAGTAATTATTCAAAATGTCTAAAAATAAAAGTTATCTATTTACAAAATTTGAATATACAAATTCAAAATATGGAATCCATTTTTCTAAATTCAAAACATAGAAGTGGCAGAAATTAATTTAAAATTAATTCCCGCTGTCAAAACAAAAAGTGTGTTTTTAAGAGATAATAACTATCAAAAGATTGACACTTGTTTATGTTCGGTTTAATTGTAAAATTTTGTCCAATGACCAACAATATATTAAATGGTAAAAATATATTCTAAATATACTTTAAATCAACTCAAATTCATAATTTATCACTATTAATTATTTTGATTAAAAAAGTTGTTTTCAATTAAAATTTAGTAATTTTCACTATTCATCAAAATATGAAAGTTATCCGAAAAGTACCAAAATTTCACCTTAGGCTAAATTCGATACTCGGAATCCAAAAATGAAGTCCATTTTGAGAGATAAAATTTCTAAAATTTTAAATGGAAGATATTACTATTCATAACGGCTAGTTTGACTGGTTGCGGTGTGTTAGAACTCGAAGTTGCGTACAACACACGCTATTGTATTATTCAAAGGAAAGCGTACCGTGGAAGCTTGGGATGTTACATTTTAAATTTTTTGATGTCCCCATTTATTCAAAAAGTTTAGAATATTGTATTTAAAAAGGATTCACAATTAAAAGTTGATAAAATTGCAATACTGAAAGTGAATCTGTTCTTGCATTATGTCTAAGAAACTCATTATATGGATTCTAAAATTATAAGGATTATATAAAGTTTAAAATTTAGTTAATACTATTCATAACCTCTTTTGAATGGATTTTTTTTGGTATGTCATGGTGTTATTGAACTCGGTGTTGCGTGTAGTTCATGTTATTGAATTATTTTGAAAAAATAACACACTATGAAATCTTGGGGTGTTACATTCTCCCCTCCTTCAATAAATTGCATCCTCGCAATTTTAAACTGTTCTTCGAAAATAAAAGGTTGAAAATAGAAAATATATTTGTGGGAAAACCCACATTGGAAATTGGGTTATTAAAATTTAGTCTTAATATGAGGAAAAGAGAAATGAAAGGGTTACCACCGAATTATGATCTCGATTAGGAGAACATTGGAGTCAATTAGGGACATATAATTGGAGGAAAAACGTAAATATTTATAGGTAGTGATTGAGGTCATCAATCACAAGCGAGTATAAAATTTAGGTCCTTAAACTCATTAATCTATGATGATTTGAAATACCATCGGTTCAACAAAACATAGGGTATTGGGATAACACATTTATGACGTTTCAAAATATCTTAGTTGAAATCCCACATCAAAAAATGAATTAATGAGGCCTATATTTAAAATAAAGAGTGGAATGTTGGAAGATTACCTAAAATAACACATACTGTAATACCCCGACCCTAGTTACCTAGAGTCGGTGCATTATTACATAACATTGGCATGATCACAAGAAAGATCAAGTCTCGAAAGACCGATTGGTTTAGTAGCCTTGGAATAACTAGATACATCCATAAGTTTTTACATTACATCATAAAAAAACATATTGTCTTCATATCCCCTCATACTATCCCTGCAGGTCATTCAAAAATTACTTCTTCATAATCCTGGGAAAAAAATAAAACATTGAAAGGGGTGAGCTCGGATGCTCAGTAAGGATAACATTATAGCATAAGCTTTCATAAATAAGCATAAACACTTAAGGCAATTTATAACTAAAACAAAAGCCTTTGAAACTTGAACTTCAGCATAAAATGGCAAAGGTAAAATGAAATAATGCCATTTACTTACTCACATGGATATTCTACTAGTTGAATGATCACATTAAATATCAATAACCACTTTCATAATGATGGAATGCATAATACCAGACTATCATAACAACATAGCCAAGGCCTCGTGCCAAGACTACAAATAAGATTTTTCCAAGGCCTTGTGCCAAGACACTAGTTTGTCTCATGAGACCTACCGATGCATCGAGGAGCTATAGTGGGCTCCACCCGTCACTTATTAAGTCCAATGCATTCCTCATATGAACAGTTTTAAGCATAAAATAAACATTCGTATTAAACTTAGCATACGAAATGTCAATACTTTAACCACAAACCAGGAATGGTATAAAAACAGCACATCCACAGTCAAACATAACTCATTTGATACAATATAGAAGATTGTATTGTATCACATTAACCTCAATCATGAATAATGATGGATGTTGACATAGATGAAAATAATCATCATAACTATTTGAGAGAAATATCCCCCTTTTCTTGAAAACTTTTAAAAGTCACACTATTTGTCAAGAAGCCATTTAAAAATAGATTTTTGAATCAAAGTGTCCTATACCACTTTGAAACCTTTTAAAAGGATTTTTAATTTCTAAACATTAATGTCCATATAAATAAATCCTTAAAACCATTTTTAAAACATGGACATTAATGAGAAAGATTTAGATGAATAAGTCTTTAAAACATTTAAAAATGGTATTTTAGTTAGAGATTCTAACCAAAAGAGAGACACTTGAATGAAAATAATTAAGGTAATCAAAACTTTGTAATATCATGAGAATAAAGGGAATTCATGATATACTATGTCAAAGTACATTATATACACCACATAAAAGTGATTTGGTGTATATCAACAAAGAAGTCTCAATGGAATGTAAGTTGAGATGAAATCTCTCATAAAGGCCATATCCTTAGGTTAAGGATAAATCAACAACATAATTATGTGTGAAAAATATAAATACACTAAATATGATTGGATATTCAGTGTAAAACAATCAAAGTATATTCACACATATTCCTGTAAAAACAACACCAATGAATTGGATGTTTAACTCAACAAATGGTGAAAGGGTTAAAATTACTCTTATCAAATTCATATCAATGACTTGAGAATTTTCAATGGAGTGATTATGTGTATCAAAAGTATATCCACAGGAAGGGGAGTGGAAATTATGACATAATCAAATGAATAGTGATTCCACACATAATCTTGGGGTAATATAATCAATGAAATATGCGTAAAGCCAAATGAGTGGAAATTGAAATCTCAAATTCCCTTATTGATTAGGTAACTTAAGAAACAAACACCCATGAAATAAATATCATACCATGATGATGTAAATACCCATAAAATAAAGTATATTACACAATGAATACAATCATGGTTAGTACACGTACACCACATGCAATAATTAAGTGGTGATCAATGGAATTCTCACGGAATTAAAAGTGAGACAAGAAACCCCTTACCACGTTAATCAACTGAGTCGTATGGCCAAAAGTTAATAACCACCAAATGATTTACAGAATAACATTAATATAAAGTGAATCATGATAATATATATCAAATGGAAGTACACAATACACCACTTTCAATAATTTAGTAGCGAACAATGGAAATCTCACGGAATTGAAAGTGAGATAAAAGAATCCCTTACTTTGTAATTTTTCCTTGGTCGATGGTAGGTTTACCTCCTGTATAATGGTGAAATAATTGTTATTGAATAATACAAGAATCATTTACTTTAATATGATATCATATATGATCTTTTAACATTGATTTGTTAATAATATCTTAGAATTATCGTCATTTCGGGTGTTAACGGGTTCATTTTACTTTATATTCTTTGTTATGTGAGACATATTCGTTATTAATGGGATGTATATTATTCATATCCAGAATGATATAAAGTCCTTAGATACTGTTTTTAAATCATCAAATTATAATTATACTTGAATGGATATGATGGACAATGAATCTCATCGCGTTCGTGGAGACGGTAGTCCGTACGTACGCACGAACGCTACTTCCATTTAATTTTTCATTTTAAAATAATTGAATCCAAATGATACATAGGTATATTATTATTCCAGTATAATATAATATTTTATATATGTTACTTAAGTTCATTAACACCATCCTTTATACGTTCCATGTGTGGTATGAACGAGTCATATCATTTTAAGGGGGCGGTAGTCCGCACTTCCTCAAATGAAATTATCGTATGTATATACAACATGAAACGAATAAGGATATGAAATAAAATGGAATTACAGAAGCTTATATATAAAATATATATCATTAATATCATATTTAATTACAGTGCCATCATAATGGCCACCATGAGAGGCGGTAAGATGTATTTGAACAATCATCATTTCGTGAGGCGTTAGTTCTCCATCCACAGAAACATTATGTTCATCATCCATTAGATGGAGATTTGTGTATGTGTAGTTTGAATCCTTCTTATAAAAACATCCTAGTATATTGTGGATACTGGTGTTGTTACAAAAGAAAGGAAATAAAAAGAGTTTGGGGGTTGGAGAAGCAAAATAAATGAAAATAATTTAAGAGAAATCGTTACCTTTAATTTAGGTAACTCACTTTGGTTGGAACCAAAGGACTTCTTGGAATGCTTTCTGCCTAAGGGGAAGCTTCAAGGAGGAGGAGAGGGATGTGGGGAGCTTAGTTGGGCAGAGTTTGGATGAGCCAAGTGGCTTGAGAGGTGTGATGAATGAGTAGAAGTGGTCTCCTTTTATAAGGGAGAAGAGGGGCTCTTTAGGAAAGAGTTAAAGTATTACTTTATAAAATAGTTATATTCGGTTTATAATGGTCCAAAAATCGTTGAGGTCGAAGCTAAGATGACTAATATTCTAAATAACATCAACCAATAATAATTTGACAGGTTTAAGATAATATTTTAATCATTATAATCTTATTTATTTAAATGATTTATTAATGAGGTAAACATTGCATCATTATTGTGTCATTAATAATTTAAATTATTTGATGTCTAAAAATTATAAATAAAATATCATTATGTAGGAACTCTTTTTAGCTTTCTAATTAATATTTATAATCGAAAATCCAACATGTATAACCCTATGTAAAAATTGTTCTTTTAAAAGATGTAAGCTTATGCCATTTTTGTATTCATTTTAACTTAATTAAAATAAAGTGTCATTATCACTTACAAGTGGATCAATGGGGTCCCAAAATTGACCCAAATATGCCCATGGTCGACCATGTATCAACCAATAGGGTTAAGACACGTTTTAGGGTAATTTAGTATTATTATAATATTATTTTTTAACCCTAATTTACCGGATTTACCCTTAACCATGGTAAATAAAATATTTACCGCAGTAATTATTGAAAATGTCTAAAAATAAAAGTTACCTATTTACACAATTTGAACATCCTGATTCCAAATATGGAATCCATTTTTCTAAATTCAAAACACAGAAGTGGCAGAAATTAATTTAAAATTAATTCCCGCTGTCAAAACAAAAAGCGTGTTTTTAAGAGATAATAACTATCAAAAGATTGACACTTGTTTATGTTCGGTTTAATTGTAAAATTATGTCCAATGACCAAAATTATATTAAATGGTAAAAATATATTCTAAATATACTTTAAAACCACTCAAATTCATAATTCATCACTATTAATTATTCTGATTAAAAAAGTTGTTTTTAATTAAAATTTAGTAATTTTTACTATTCATCAAAATATGAAAGTTATCCAAAAAGTACCAAAATTTCACCTTAGGCTAAATTTGATATTCCAAATCCAAAAATGAAGTCCATTTTGAAATATAAAATATATATAATTTCAAAAATTAAGTATTACTATTCATAACGGCTAGTTTGATCGGTTGTGGTGTGTGTTAAAACTCGAAGTTGCGTACAACACACGCTACTGTTTTATTCAAAGGAAAGCGTACCGTGGAAGCTTGGGATGTTTTATTTTAAATTTTTTGATGTCCCCATTTAGTCAAAAAGTTTAAAATATTTTATTTAAA
Organism: Viscum album; assembly: GCA_963277665.1. Taxonomy (NCBI): domain Eukaryota; kingdom Viridiplantae; phylum Streptophyta; class Magnoliopsida; order Santalales; family Viscaceae; genus Viscum; species Viscum album. The sequence continues at coordinate 1,055,567,631 of OY728152.1, forward strand.
AAGGGTTCACTATTAAAAGTTGGTAAAACTACAATACTGAAGATGAATTTGTTCTTACATTATGTCTAAGAAACTCATAATATGGATTCTAAAATTATAAGGATTATATAAAGTTTAAAATTTAGTTAATACTATTCATAACCTTTTTTGAACGGCTTGTTTGGTAAGTCATGGTGCGCTTGAACTCGGTGTTGCGTGTAGTGCAAGTTATTGAATTATTTTGAAAAAATAACACACTATGAAATATTGGGGTGTTACATTCTCCCCTCCTTCAATAAATTGCGTCCTCGCAATTTGAAATTGTTCTTCGAAAATAAAAGGTTGAAAATAGAAAATATATTTGTGGGAAAACCCACATCGGAAATTGGTTTACTAAAATTTAGTCTTAATATGAGGAAAAGAGAAATGAAAGGGTCACCACCAAATTATGATCTCGATTATGAGAACATTGGTGGCAATTAGAGACATATAATTGGAGGAAAAACGTAAATATTTATAGGTAGTGGTTGAGGTCATCAATCACAAACAAGTATAAAATTGAGGTCCTTTAACTCATCAATCTATGATGATTTGAAGTACCATCGGTTCAACAAAATATAGGGTATTGGGATCACACATTTTTGACATTTCAAAATATCTTAGTTGAAATCCCACATCAAAAAATGAATTAATGAGGCCTCTATTTAAAATAAAGAGTGGAAAGTATGAAGATTACCGAAAATAACACATACTAGGGTTCCATGTAGGAAAATATGGATATGGAGGATAAATCTAACCATCAATTATCTGATGGAGATTGGTAGAGAACATGGCTATGAAAAGTCCAACAATCCCAAAGCCATAAATTAGTGATGATTTAAGGTACCATCTAGGACAACATTTTTTTTAAAGTTACATTACATAAGGAAGAGGAATTCATTTATGATATTGACTAAGAACATTATGAGATATACTTAAATTTTAAGTAGATTTTCATTATTTAATAAATTTCCACCACTAACTCAATTTTTTTTTTTAAACGATGAGTATTCAAGAAGACTTGGTCACACTGGAAGAGCTAGAATAAACTTCTATAGAATCACATGATCCATGCAGGATAAACCATATATTTACATTGTCTTTGAAGATTAATCAAAACCAAAATGGTTAGTGAATGATCTAATGATCCCCCAAAAGGATATTCATTGCACTAATCTTAATTTCTAAAATTAAACCAACAATACCCCAAAGTTAAATAGATACCATTCAATAACCAATTGTCCTTATATCCTTTAATATAATCCAAACTAATATTGAAACCCAAAACATAGAAGAATTTGATTATGTAGTCTCCCATGTTACATTGTATCTCCAAATGACATCAAATACTCTTAAAGTCACATACTTAAAAGTAATTAACATCATCACATATTCTCTGTTATAGGTTAATCATTTCCGTAAATAACCCAAATCACTATAAATCAATAATAAAAATGTAGATAAAAATCCACCATTACTCTACAAATGAAACCTCATTGTATTCTATTTTCCTTGGGCATATAGTGTTCCTAACAAAACGAACATCTTCCAAAATAACATTTATCACTTAATCACCAAATCATTTTCCTATACCAAGGGTATTCATTTGATAAGACATAAGAACCCAAATCATCTTATTATTGATCAATAAAATCATTTAACAAATAAAATAGTCATACTAACCAGGGACTTCACGTAGTCCAGTGGTAGGCGATAAATCCCAATCGCACTTTGGGTGTGGGTTCGATTCCCACAGCTTTGTCCGACGCGACGGGTTGTCACACGGTCTACGTGTTGTCCTTTTTCAAAAACTATATTCTATAATATTACCAAAATGAGATAAATTTTTCAAAATAACATAATTTAACCACAAATGTTATATCATACTTTGCATTTTCATCCCAAATTATAATAACTTATCATTTTCTCAAACCCCAATGATCATATAAAACCAAATGGTTATTTATACCTATATCCACAAGAGAAGAGACAATTATTCCTCAAATATCATAATCACATGGAAAACTGCGGGGTTACAAATACAAGAGAAAATTATTCCAAAGTAAACCCATCAACAAGGAGTGCTAATACTTTTTAAATTTTTCTCTAACCATTTATTTCCACATAGCTTCTTCTTTGAGCAAGAAACTATCCTATAAAATAGGACATTCACTCGGGTAATGGCCAGGTCCCCTACATTTATGGCAAATGACTGTAAATGGACTCTTGGGAACATTTTTATCTTCTTCCATTGTACTCTTCCTTTTTCTTCGGCAATTCTTCACTTTATGTCCTTCCTTCCCGCACGTAAAACATTTCGTTGTCCCATTGAGACACTTTCCTGGGTGTCTCTTTCCACAATTCCTGCATGATGAAAATTGAGGTTTCTTTTCTCCATGGTCTCCATTGCTGGAGATCTTATCATTTATCACCTTTCTCTTCCTTGTTGAGTCTGGGAGTTGGTTAATATATATGTTGTTGATCATATTTTTGGAAAACTGATTTGGCATAAAGACGATATCTTTTACGCCTATCAACATTCCATTTTGTTGCTCATTTCCACCACCGTTCCCACCTTGTACATCATTCTCAAAGTCACTATGACTTCCTTGGAATCCAGCCATTGACTAAAACCAGAAAGCATTGTGTGAGTAATAGTAGTCGTAAAATCATTTAGAGATTAAAATGTCACCATATTCTCTATTTGAAACATATTAGGATTAACCAAGGTCATTTACTCTCATCTTATGTATATATTACTTAAATCGGTTTGTAAATAAAATGTAAATTATCCTAAGCATATCCCCCGGGAGTGTCGTAACCAAGAGTGCAGCAAGGCCCGTTGTCGTGCACCAGTTCCCGTTCGAGTCTATCTCAAAGCGGTGTTTTCGGGTTTTACCCCTAGGTACATCTGTGCCAGAGCCGCCTCTACCTGCTCGTATCCAGACAGGGATGTATTGCTCGGAAAACTCACAAAATCTTTACAATACCAAAATTCTAGGAAGTTCTTTTATACTAATCCTCAAAGTTCATCTTAGGTCTACGTGCTCTAATCAGAGTTTATCTAAATCTAGCTACCAAGGTTTGTACTAAACTTCCTCTGATACCAACTGTAACACCCCGACCCTAGTTACCTAGAGTCGGTGCATTATTACATAACATTGGCATGATCACAAGAAAGATCAAGTCTCGAAAGACCGATTGGTTTAGTAGCCTTGGAATAACTAGATACATCCATATGTTTTTACATTACATCATAAAAAAACATCTTGTCTTCATATCCCCTCATACTATCCCTGCAGGTCAATCAAAAATTACTTCTTCATAATCCTGGGAAAAAAATAAAACATTGAAAGGGGTGAGCTCGGATGCTCAGTAAGGATAACATTATAGCAGAAGTTTTCATAAATAAGCATAAACACTTAAGGCAATTTATAACTAAAACAAAAGCCTTTGAAACTTGAACTTCAGCATAAAATGGCAAAGGTAAAATGAAATAATGCCATTTACTTACTCACATGGATATTCTACTAGTCGAATGATCACATTCAATATCAATAACCACTTTCATAATGATGGAATTCATAATGCCAGACTATCATAACAACATAGCCAAGGCCTCGTGCCAAGACTACAAATAAGCTTTTGCCAAGGCCTTGTGCCAAGACACTAGTTTGTCTCATGAGACCTACCGATGCATCGAGGAGCTATAGCGGGCTCCACCCGTCACTTATTAAGTCCAATGCATTCCTCATATGAACAGGTTTAAACATAAAATAAACATTCGTATTAAACTTAGCATACGAAATGTCAATACATTAACCACAAACCATGTATGGTATAAAAACAGCACATCCACAGTCAAACATAACTCATTTGATACAATATAGAAGATTGTATTGTATCACATTAACCTCAATCATTAATAATGATGGATGTTGACATAGATGAAAATAATCATCATAACTATTTGAGAGAAATATCCCCCTTTTCTTGAAAACTTTTAAAAGTCACACTATTTGTCAAGAAGCCATTTAAAAATAGATTTTTGAATCAAAGTGTCCTATACCACTTTGAAACCTTTTAAAAGGATTTTTAATTTCTAAACTTTAATGTCCATATAAATAAATCCTTAAAACCATTTTTAAAACATGTACATTAATGAGAAAGATTTAGATGAATAAGTCTTTAAAACATTTAAAAATGGTATTTTAGTTAGAGATTCTAACCAAAAGAGAGACACTTGAATGAAAATAATTGAGGTAATAAAAACTTTTTAATATCATGAGAATAAAGGGAATTCATGATATACTATGTCAAATTACATTATATACACCACATAAAAGTGATTTGGTGTATATCAACAAAGAAGTCTCAATGGAATGTAAGTTGAGATGAAATCTCTCATAAAGGCCATATCCTTAGGTTAAGGATAAATCAACAACATAATTATGTGTGAAAAATATAAATACACTAAATATGATTGGATATTCAGTGCAAAACAATCAAAGTATATTCACACATATTCCTGTAAAAACAACACCAACGAATTGGATGTTTAACTCAACAAATGGTGAAAGAGTTAAAATTACTCTTATCAAATTCATATCAATGACTTGAGAATTTTCAATGGAGTGATTATGTGTATCAAAAGTATATCCACAGGAAGGGGAGTGGAAATTATGACATAATCAAATGAATAGTGATTCCACACATAATCTTGGGGTAATATAATCAATGAAATATGCGTAAAGCCAAATGAGTGGAAATTGAAATCTCAAATTCCCTTATTGATTAGGTAACTTAAGAAACAAACACCCATGAAAGAAATATCATACCATGATGATGTAAATACCCATAAAATAAAGTATATTACACAACGAATACAATCATGGTTAGTACACGTACACCACATGCAATAATTAAGTGGTGATCAATGAAATTCTCACGGAATTAAAAGTGAGACAAGAAACCCCTTACCACGTTAATCAACTGAGTCGCATGGCCAAAAGTTAAAAACCACCAAATTATTTACAGAATAACATGAATATAAAGTGAATCATGATAATATATATCAAATGGAAGTACACAATACACCACTTTCAATAATTTAGTAGCGAACAATGGAAATCTCACGGAATTGAAAGTGAGATAAGAGAATCCCTTACTTTGTAATTTTTCCTTGGTCGATGGTAGGTTTACCTCCTGTATAATGGTGAAATAATTTTTATTTAATAATACAAGAATCATTTACTTTAATATGATATCATATATGATCTTTTAACATTTATTTGTTAATAATATCTTAGAATTATCGTCATTTCGGGTGTTAACGGGTTCATTTTACTTTATATTCATTGTTATGTGAGACATATTAGTTATTAATGGGATGTATATTATTCATATCCAGAATGATATAAAGTCCTTAGATACTGTTTTTAAATCATCAAATTATAATTATACTTGAATGGATATGATGGACAATGAATCTCATCGCGTTCGTGGAGACGGTAGTCCGTACGTACGCACGAACGCTACTTCCATTTAATTTTTCATTTTAAAAGAATTGAATCCAAATGATACATAGGTAAATTATTATTCCAGTATAATATAATATTTTATATATGTTACTTAAGTTAATTAACACCATCCTTTATACGTTCCATGTGTGGTATGAACGAGTCATATCATTTTAAGGGGGCGGTAGTCCGCACTTCCTCAAATGAAATTATCGTATGTATATACAACATGAAACGAATAAGGATATGAAATAAAATGGAATAACAGAAGATTATATATAAAATATATATCATTAATATCATATTTAATTACAGTGCCATCATAATGGCCACCATGAGAGGCGGTAAGATGTATTTGAACAATCATCGTTTCGTGAGGCGTTAGTTTTCCATCCACAGAAACATTATGTTCATCATCCATTAGATGGAGTTGTGTGTATGTGTAGTTTGAATCCTTCTTATAACAACATCCTAGTATATTCTAGATACTGGTGTTGTTACAAAAGAAAGGAAATAAAAAGAGTTTGGGGGTTGGAGAAGCAAAATAAATGAAAATAATTTAGGAGAAATCGTTACCTTTAATTTAGGTAACTCACTTTGGTTGGAACCAAAGGACTTCTTGGAATGCTGTCTGCCTAAGGGGAAGCTTCAAGGAGGAGGAGAGGGATGTGGGGAGCTTATTTGGGCAGAGTTTGGACGAGCCAAGTGGCTTGAGAGGTGTGAGGAATGAGTAGAAGTGGTCTCCTTTTATAAGGGAGAAGAGGGGCTCTTTAGGAAAGAGTTAAAGTATTACTTTATAATATAGTTATATTCGGTTTATAATGGTCCAAAAATCATTGAGGTCGAAGATAAGATGACTAATATTCTAAATAACATCAACCAATAAGAATTGGACAGGTTTAAGATAATATTTTAATCATTATAATCTTATTTATTTAAATGATTTATTAATGAGGTAAACATTTCATCATTATTGTGTCATTAATAATTTAAATTATTTGATGTCTAAAAATTATAAATAAAATATAATTATGTAGGAAATCTTTTTATCTTTCTAATGAATATTTATAATCGAAAATCCAACATGTATAACCCTATGTAAAAATTGTTCTTTTAAAAGATGTAAGCTTATGCCATTTTTGTATTCATTTTAACTTAATTAAAATAAAGTGTCATTATCACTTACAAGTGGATCAATGGGGTCACAAAATTGACCCAAAGATGCCCATGGTCGACCATGTATCAACCAATAGGGTTAAGACACGTTTTAGGGTAATTTAGTATTATTATAATATTATTTTTTAACCCTTATTTACCGGATTTACCCTTAACCATGGTAAATAAAATATTTACCGCAGTAATTATTCAAAATGTCTAAAAATAAAAGTTACCTATTTACACAATTTGAACATCCTGATTCCAAATATGGAATCCATTTTTCTAAATTCAAAACACAGAAGTGGCAGAAATTAATTTAAAATTAATTCCCGCTGTCAAAACAAAAAGCGTGTTTTTAAGAGATAATAACTATCAAAAGATTGACACTTGTTTATGTTCGGTTTAATTGTAAAATTATGTCCAATGACCAAAATTATATTAAATGGTAAAAATATATTCTAAATATACTTTAAAACCACTCAAATTCATAATTCATCACTATTAATTATTCTGATTAAAAAAGTTGTTTTTAATTAAAATTTAGTAATTTTTACTATTCATCAAAATATGAAAGTTATCCGAAAAGTACCAAAATTTCACCTTAGGCTAAATTTGATATTCTGAATCCAAAAATGAAGTCCATTTTGAAATATAAAATATATATAATTTCAAAAATTAAGTATTACTATTCATAACGGCTAGTTTGATCGGTTGTGGTGTGTGTTAAAACTCGAAGTTGCGTACAACACACGCTACTGTTTTATTCAAAGGAAAGCGTACCGTGGAAGCTTGGGATGTTTTATTTTAAATTTTTTGATGTCCCCATTTAGTCAAAAAAGTTTAAAATATTTTATTTAAAAAGGGTTCACTATTAAAAGTTGGTAAAACTACAATACTGAAGATGAATTTGTTCTTACATTATGTCTAAGAAACTCATAATATGGATTCTAAAATTATAAGGATTATATAAAGTTTAAAATTTAGTTAATACTATTCATAACCTTTTTTGAACGGCTTGTTTGGTAAGTCATGGTGCGCTTGAACTCGGTGTTGCGTGTAGTGCAAGTTATTGAATTATTTTGAAGAAATAACACACTATGAAATCTTGGGGTGTTACACATACTAGGGTTCGATGTAAGAGAATATGGATATGGAAGAGAAATCTAACCATTAATTATCTGATGGAGAGTGGTAGAGAACATGGCAATAAAAAGGCCAACAATCCCAAAGCCACAAATTAGTGATGATTTAAGGTACCATCTAGGACAACATTTTTGTTCTATGTTCTTTTTATTAATGTTGAGGAATTTATTCATGAGATTGGCTAAGATCATAAGGAGATATACTTACATTATAATTAGAGTTTTATCCATTAATAAATATCAACCACAAACTCATCTTTCACTCTAAAAGATAATAGAACGTAAAAAAATTTCTATTTATACTATTCGTACAGGGTTCCAAAATAAATGAATTTATAATTAATCTACCAGACCTCTTAAAAAAACTACATTGTTTAATCCAGGACATCTCGTGGTCCAGTGGTAGGTGATACACCCTTGTCGCCCTTCGGTTGCAGGTTCAAGTCTCGTGGCCTTGCCGGACGCGACGGGTTGCCGCCCGACCTCCGGGTTGTACTTTTATGGCAATCTAAAATAATCCAAACTAGAACTATCCAAAATAATTCTGTCCTAACTCACAGTCCAACATTTGTAGATCCTTTTTACCCCGTAATATCATATGAATACCTTCATCATGTATTCTTTTAATACACTGAAACATCCTGAATTACCATATTCCTTATTGATTACATTCATGCTCCCTTATTACATATAGAATGGTGGATATACTTCATCAATCCAAAAATATTTTAAACTCCAACAATGACGGAATATACAAATCATTAATCAGTTTCATGGTAGTCAAGAATATCCAATATAATTTATCCAAAACAATCATGTATTATTCCAAAATCACTACCTCGGTATCAGAACTATATTATGGTTTATCATTCTCTCAACCATATATTTCCCAAAAATTTATCCTGCTATTGAGTCACTTTTCTTTGTTCCACACAATCTCAAGTCCGTAATGAAATAGTATTGCAGTACAATCCTTATATACTCCATAATTATTATAACAAGTACATTGTTGATACAACACTCAATTAACATAATCAACATAAGAACTCAAATCATTACTCTTCATCTTTGGTAGTATCATAACTTGATTATTATCCAATAGCATCATTTGTGGCAAGGTTTGATGACTGGGACATAAGTTCGCGTAGTGTCCAAACTCCTTGCAAATGAAGAATTGTACATTTGAAACCATTTTCATACCCTTGCAGTCACGTACTTTGTGCCCTTTTCCACCACACTTATAACAAACTCCCATTCCTTTCAGGAAAGTTCCATGGTATTTCTTTCCACAGTTATCACATATGGGAAAATTCTTCTTTTCCCTCTCCCCATTATCCATCTTTTTCTCTTCCATACTTTTATTCTCTTTCTTCCCTTCAAATCCATAAGACTTAGTAAACTCTTTACTTATCTTATCAACAGATGATATTATTTCTTCATATGATGATAATACATGCGAGACTATTTCTCTTGTAAATTCTGGCTTAAGACCATAAAATATATGATCCTTCTTTCTCTTTGTATCATGTGCATTGCTAGAGTTCTCATTACTTCTACTGGGCGCCATTCCTAAACAATGGCATACATTAGATTAGTTTATGAATAACAATACCTAATCCCAAACTTGTAAAACACATAATATAAATTAAATAGTTTATGGATATAATGCATAATCATAAAAATGTCTCCTTTCAGAAAGTATATAATCATAAACCCTTCATAATGATTTTTAAAGAAAATGAGGGTTATCCTAAGCATATCCTCCGGGAGTGTCGTAACCAAGAGTGTATCAAGGCTCGTTGTTGTGCACCAGTTCCCGTTCGAGTTTATCTCAAAGCGGTGTTTTCGGGTTTTACCCCTAGGTACATTTGTGCCAGAGCCGCCTCTACCTGCTCGTATCCAGACAGGGATATATTGCTCGGAAAACTCACAAAATCTCTACAATACCAAAATTCTAGGATGTTCTTCTATACTAATCCTCAAAATTCATCTTAAATCTATGTGCTCTAATCAGAGTTTATCTAAATCTAGCTTCCAAGGTTTGTACTAAACTTACTCGGATACCAACTGTAACGCCCTGACCCTAGTTACCCAAAGTCGGTGCATTATTACATAACATTGGCATGATCACAAGAAAGATCAAATCTAGAAATACCAATTGGTTTAGTAGCCTTGGAAACAGTAGATATATCTATATGTTTTACATTACATCATAAAGTGAAAAACTACTATGACAACATAATGTCTCCATAGTCCACACTACTATCCCCTCATAATATCCATGCAGGTCATTCATAACTTACTTCATCACATCCTAGTAAAAATAAAACATAGAAAAGGGGTGAGCTCAAATGCCCAGTAAGGATAACAATATAGAGGAACATTCAAAAATAAGAATAAACATTTAAGGCAATTCATTACTAAAACAAAAGCTTTTTAAACTTGAACTTCAACATAGTATGGCAAAAGTAAAATGAAATAATGCCATTTACTTATTCACATGGATATTCTACTAATCGAATAATCACATGAAATATCAATAACCACATTCATAATGTTGGAATACATAATGCTGAACTTCAATTTCTTTGTCAAGGCCTCGTCCCAAGACCTCAGGGCTAACTGTAACCGGAACCCAACCCGGAGTGCCTCTAATAACCGTACACCAACCCGAAGTGCCTCTAATAACTGGACACCAACCCGGAGTTCCTCTAATAACCGGAGACCAAACCGGAGTTCCTTTAATAACCGGAGACCAAACCAGAGGGCTTACTTTTACCGGTCCCCAACCCGGAACATTCTTGTCTAACACATTCATCTTAATGAAAGGTTGAAATATAACATAAACATTCATATTACAAATAACTTATGAAATTTCAATACTCTAAACAAAAACCATGAGTGACATAAGAATAACTTATCCACAGTCAAAAATATCACAAAACCTTCAATAAAATATGGATGTTTTGTATCATAATAAATCAACTTCAAATAAGCTTAAAATCAATCAAAGGATGTTGACATAGATGAAATAAAGACTATTTTAGAAAAATATCTCTTTCTATTTTGAAATCATTTAAGAGTCCTATATTTATGAAATAAAACATTTTTTTGAAAATATTCTTATTATCTTGTAAGGGAAGCTTCGACGATTTTATAACGGCGGAAAATAGCCGCACCCACCGTATAAGTTAAAAAAACATTCTTACCTTGATTTTGTCGAAAAGTTAAAAAGCACCTTGTTTGGAAAATGACAGAAAGATTCCTTTATAAACCACTTATAAAAAGTCAAACAAGGGTATAAATGTCTTTAACCCATATTATTGTAAATAATAAAAATATTTTGAAATAAATTTTTAAGAAAACATGGATGTGGATGATAAAGAGATCCCATTAGATTATTACATATAAACAACCTCGGATAATGAAGAGATTGTGAAATAACCCTTACCAATTTGGTAACTTATGAAACATACAACCCATAAAATTTGTATCATACAATGAATATGTAAATACAGATAAATTAAAGTGTATTACACAATGAATATAATTATGGGCAGTACATACACCACAAAAAAGGTAATGGTGGCAATTTGGCATGAATCTCACGGGAATAAGCAGTGAGATGAAAACCCCTTACCACGTTAATCAAATGAGTCGTATGGCCAAAAGTTAATAACCACCAAATTATTTATAGAATAACATGAATACAAAGAGAATCATGATAATATATATCAAATGGCAGTACACAATACACCACTTTCAATAATTTAGTGGCGAATAATGGAAATCTCACGGAATTGAAAGTGAGATAAGAAAATAACTTACCTTGTACTTTTCCTTGCTTGGGGTAGGTTAACCTCCTGTATAATGGTGAAATAATTGTTATTAAATTATACAAGAATCATATACATTAATATTATATCATATATGATCTTTTAATATTGATTTGATAATAATATCTTTGTATTATCGTTGTTTCGGGTGTTAACTTACTTGTTTTATTTTATATGTTTTGTTACATAAGATATGTTTGTAATTGATAGGTTGTATATTATTCATATCCAGAATGATATCAAGTCCTTAAACATCATTTTTATATCATAAAATGATAATTATACTTGAATGGATACGATGGAGAATGAATCACATCGCGTTCTCGGAGACGGTAGTTCGTACGTACGCACGAGCGACAATATCATTCTTTTGAAATAATATATAAATGGTTGTTATATCGTATATAAAGAATCATTAACATGTTATATTTATTATTTAAATGAGTTACATATCATTATTATACCAATCCAAATAATAATATATTGAATAACAATTACACCACGACGTGGAGACGGTAAGCCGTACGTACGCACGTATGGTGACATGTTATTCAAAGGGTGGATAGAATACTGAATATGGTTGTACCATATTTATAATAACATCAGAGTATATATATGATACTGGAGTTATTATTTTAGAATGGTAATAAAAAAGTAAGAAGATGTGGAAGAAGAAAAAAACTTGGAAAGGGTTGGTGAAATCATTACCTCTTCTTCGGGTTCTTCCTTTTGATTTGATAAAAAGGGATCCATAGGTTGGATTTCTGATCAAACTAAGGCCTCTAGGTTGTAGTGAGGGAAGTTGGAAGAGTATTTGGGTAGAGTTTTTCCGAACCAAAAGGTTTTGATGGTGTGAAGAAATGAGAGGGAGGATTTCCCTTTTATAAGAGGGGTGAGGGGCACATTTGGAAAAGATAGAAATATTAGTTTATAATAAATTCATATTCGGATTCTAATGGCTCAAAAGTTTATTATTTAAATTTTAAGGTGGGTATGGGTCGAAAAATACTCAACCAATAGAATTTAGACAGGTTTGGGTACTTATATTAACCTATCATTAAGTATTAACTCTAAGTTAATTAGTTTCACTTTTACAATGTCTCTTTGTATTTTTATATAATATGGTTAATAAACATACGATATACATCCAAGAGACCCCCAAGTTTTCCATTAATGATTAAACTATCATTATATAAGTCTCTTGTCCAAACATTAGATTTTGAGGAATTTAATATCAATTAATAATATAATATTTGTTTTAAGAACTCTTTTATGTCAATTTTGTCACTATTCAATAGTTGATATTTGTGAAACTCATAACAGATTTATTACTTCGAAAAAAGTCAATTAACTAAATCCTAATATATTATATTATCCTATAAAATTAGTTTAATTCATAAAAAGTTTCATATTATATTTATTTGGGTATTTATAATATTAATTATTTTAATTTTTCACTATTATAGTAATTAATTCATCATCATTGTGTCATAAATAAATTAAATTATTTAATGTCTAAAAATTATAAATAAAATATCATTATGTAGGAAATCCTTTTATCTTTCTAATGAATATTTATAATCTAAAATCCAACATACATAACCCTATGTAAAAATTGTTTTTCTAAAAGATATATGCTTGTGTTATTTTTGTATTCATTTTAACTTAATTAAAATAAAGTGTCCCTATCACCTACAAGTGGAACCATGGGGTCCAAAAATCGACCCAAAGATTCATATGGTCGAACATGTATCAACCCATAAGTCTAGGACACGTTTTAGGGTAAATTATTATTATTATAATATTATTTTTTAACCCTTATTTACCGGATTTACCCTTAACCATGGTAAATAAAATATTTACCGCAGTAATTATTCAAAATGTCTAAAAATAAAAGTTACCTATTTACACAATTTGAAAATCCTGATTCCAAATATGGAATCCATTTTTCTAAATTCAAAACACAGAAGTGGCCGAAATTAATTTAAAATTAATTCCCGCTGTCAAAACAAAAAGCGTGTTATTAAGAGATAATAACTATCAAAAGACTGACACTTGTTTATGTTCGGTTTAATTGTAAAATTATGTCCAATGACCAAAATTATATTAAATGGTAAAAATATATTCTAAATATACTTTAAAACCACTCAAATTCATAATTTATCACTATTAATTATTTTGATTAAAAAAAGTTGTTTTTAATTAAAATTTAGTAATTTTCACTATTCATCAAAATATGAAAATTATCCGAAAAGTACCAAAATTTCACCTTAGGCTAAATTCGATACTCCGAATCCAAAAATGAAGTCGATTTTGAGAGATAAGATTTATAAAATTTTAAACGGTATTTATTACTATTCATAACGGTTATTTTGATTGGTTGTGGTGTGTTAGAACTCGATGTTGCGTACAACACACGCTACGGTATTATTCAAAGGACAGTGTACCATGGAAGCTTGGGATGTTTCATTTTAAATTTTTTTATGTCCCCATTTAGTCAAAAAGTTTAAAATATTTTATTTAAAAAGGATTCACTATTAAAAGTTGATAAAAGTGCAATACTGAAAATGAATCTATTCTTGCATTATGTCTAAGAAACTCATAATATGGATTCTAAAATTATAAGGATTATATAAAGTATAAAATTTAGTTAATACTTTTCATAACCTCTTTTGAATAGATTTTTTTTTGTAAGTCATGGTGTGATTGAACTCGGTGTTGCGTGTAGTGCAAGTTATTGAATTATTTTGAAGAAATAACACACTATGAAATCTTGGGGTGTTACAAGGTAGATATAGGATTTTGATGCCAAGGGTTTTATATGGCCCCGTACTCCCCCCCTGGGGTTTACGGGACCTTTTCACTAAGAAGGCATATGAAAACCTCAGGATTTGTATATATTACAATAAGTTGAATCGAATGAAAATGAAAACTAGTAGGAATTACCTCACATAGATGATCATTTTTACTATTTGAGAGGAGTGAGGGTATTCTTGAAGATCGATCAAAGATCGGGATATCATTAGGATCATGTAAGGACTTCAGATATTCTACGTACAATTTTCTGTATTCCGTACAATTTTTATGAGTATCTTGTGATGTAATTTGGTCTTTTGATCATGCCTTCTTTTTTAGGGGTTTTATGAATAGGGTTTTTATCTTTATCTTGATTCATTTATGGTGGTCTTCTTAGATGAAATCATATTTTATTAACATACATTATGTGACCATGCCACTCATCTTGAGATTCATTTGAATACACTATGAGATCACCAAATATATTCTAATATCTATAAATGTCACTTTTGGATCAACAAATACACTTACAGGGTTATATTATCTCACTACAAGGAGTTTCAGTTGACTAAGAGAAAGTGAGAGTTGTGTTTACCTAGGAGTATCCCAACAAGGTCTTTAAAATCCATTGTTTTTTGGGGATAAATGGTTACTATGGGTGTTTTATATAGGTTGTATCTTGCTTATCATCACCACTTCTGAGCTTGACTAAGAATAGTGTGATGTTTGAATGGTCATAATCATGCGAGACTGACTTTAAGCAGCTATATGGGAGATTGACTGTAGCATCGATCATGATTATTTAAAAGAATTATAGAATATATAGTGTATATTGTGATACATCATGTATCATGTTAGGAGTAGTTATGATATAGGAAGATCAAGACATTACATATAGGTCATGGTAGTTGAGGCCTCGTGAGCATAATTACCTGACACATCATTCTGAGTTAGCTATTGTTGTTCACTCCTTGCATTATTAGAGGCATTACCAATTAGAAGAGTGTTTTGTGGTGTTTATATACCACAAAATCCTCATTTATATATTCATATAGTTATAATTTAATCATAGATAGTGAATACAGTTATAATATCTACAGTCTATTGACTTCGATCTTTCCTATATGCTTGCGAAGGAAAAAGATGTTGCTAATGCTTTGAGCAGTTTGACTCAGACACAGTCAGTTCAGGAGGCCAATAGAAAATGGAAGCTTATGGATGTATTTTATAAGATGCAAATCAAGGTGCATGACCATCATGGATAGTATGTACAGGAATCACTATCACTGACCTCTTCACTTCATGAGAAGGTGAATATGAGGATGTTTTTAGATTATGAGTTCTTAGTCCTATTAGAGAGTATTGTTGGGGATGACCCACCACTGGATTGTTCAATCGATGATGATGACATCATGTATATACTTGGGAATATCTAGGTTCCCACATATATTATATAAGATTTGATGCATGAGTTTTATGATTCATATCAGATAGTTCACCCAGGTTTCTCTATCATGATATGCTCTGATAGTATTAGTGGCCAAGGATGAAATTTCAGTAAATGAGTTTTATCACTAGGTGTTCCACCTCTTAGAAGTGGAAGGTGGGTAACTAGTTACCTTCTATCTTTTTGTATCCATTACCAGTCTCGAAATGGAAGTTGGAGGGTGTTGGAATGGAATTTTTTTTTCATCTTACAAAGGTTGTCTTGAGAAAACAAAGAACATGGGTATTCATGAATAGAATGATGAAAGAATATCATTTCCTACATATTTTAGATAATTTCTCAGACGATGAGATGGGAAGATTGTAAATATGTGAGATTTATATGAATACACAGGGTCATTCGTACAATCATTTTAGATAGGGATGCTTATTTTACATCAAGGTTCTAGAAGGGGTTTCTGAAGGTTATAAATACATTGGTTCTTCTAAGCACAACCTTTCACCCTCAGACTGATGGTCCGATGGAAAACACTATATAGGTGTTGGAGTATATTCTATGATCTTGCATCCTTGATTTCTCTGGTTCATGGGAAAAGAATATGCATCTCACTGAGTTTCCTATAATAACATCTTTCATATTAGGATATAGATTGATCCCAATGAGGCCCTATACATTAGGTCGTTCTGTTCACCCCTATATGGGTTATAGGTAGGAGAGGTAGCTAAACTAGATTCCATTCTCATTCAAGACACATTTGATCATGTTATGCTGATCATGAAGGGGATTTTTAAAGCTCAGTCTAGATAGAAAACATATGCTAATCATTTTCAATGACCTCTAGAGTTCGAGGTTATGGATTTTGTTTTCTTACGGGTATCTCCCTGAAATGGTCCTAGGTGGATACAAAGGCAAGAGAAACTATTGACACACCATTTCATGCTATTTGAGATTCTGGAGAGAGTCATATCAGTGGATGATTGGTTTCTAATACCCTATAGATATCATTCCATGCATGACATATTCTACATTTCATAGCTTCACCGATATCAAACCGACCCATGTAACATTTTTTATCCTGAGGATGTTTAGCTAGATATCAAAACAACTTTTTAGGAGTATACTATAAACAACATTATTCAGTTAATGAAGGCTCTGCAAGGATATTTTGTCCCTTTAGTATATATTATATGAATGCACTGTTATGTATAGGATGATACAGGGGAGTTGGAGGCCAACATACATACTCAGTGGCAAGAATAATACTTCGAATTTTTTTTCCCATGGAAGGTGAACTCAGGGATATGTTACTTTATGGGGTGATGATTGAAATAATCTAGTTTTTATGTCATGTATGGATCCTTCTAAATTCAGTATAATCATTTTCTATGGACTTATTTCGGATTCATAATGATGTCATAAGTGTTTCACGGGTGTTTGGGGAATATTCTAATCCTAAAATCTCACTTTTTTAGAATAATACTTCCAAATAGTTATCAAAAACCATGTGGGGTAGGTCGCACGGTTAGCATAATGGTGTGGGGATTAACAACAAGAAACTTGGGCTGCACCGTTTGAGGATACCATGCATATTGGGCCACAATCCCATGCAAGATGTCTGTATTTTTTTAGAAGATACATTTTTCCTCATTGGTGGATGATTTCCCAAACTGTGTTGTCTAACAGTGTGAGTCCCTTTACAATGTAGTGAGATAAGAATAGTTGTCACATTGTTTAGCCAACCATGCAGGCAAACTGTGTGCCCTATTTTTCATGGACAAAAGACCAAAATCCCCTTAATGATTTAAAATCTTACCCATCCTCCTCCTTTCATCATTCCAATAGGTAAAGGTCTCCTCCCACTCCTTTTTGAGCTCCCATGATCCTCTTCTATAAGATTAAATCCCAATTCTCCATCTGAAGTCTCATTTGATCCGTATTTATCTTGTTGGATGGGGATCATGAATTAATCTATTCATCTTGATTAATTATTTGTTTTCGTTTTCCATGACGATTCTATTTTTATGCGGATTCATATTCCCTATTATTAGGATGTTGATATTTTCTTTCATTTTATCTTGATATAGACCAAATAAAGGTTCAATACTAGATGATGGGAGTTTTACAATCATGAGTTATGTGCTCTCATAACTATCCCTCAAGATGTGATGTTTTACAATATGTGTCATTATTCTGCACACATTTTTCTCTATGAGTCACCCCAAATTGTTATCTTCCTTAAATTGGTCACCTTTATTGGAACCTAATGACTTGTTAAAACACAAACCCTTATCATGTCTTTAAACTGTGTAGTGATCCATCCTTATGGGTGTTCCCTCCTTCTGCCTAACTAGATTTTAATATTTTACTTCCAAAACACATAATTTTGTGTTTGGATTTATTGAAAAATGGTGATATCATATTAATATGATGTAAATGTAGTGATGGGTCATAGACAACACCCTTAATAGTTATATTTAATTGAATAGAAAGTGAGTGGTACGAAAATGTCACATGAACTAAATGGAACAATGTTTATTGCCATGTTATAATTATTTGTCATTAATTTATTAATTACCCATTGTCTCATTTTAATGCCAATAATTCTTATCACTATTGATGCATGGGCATGATAAACCTGTTTAATTATAGTAAGTGGTCATGATGACCCTTATGCATGTTATATATAATTGGGTATACCGTCCCTTTTGATTAATACTAAATTGGAATGATGACCATTTTTATATATATACTAGCATGGAATATTTACATTTGATACTAGGAATGGTGTCCCCTATTCTATGATACTGGGTATGACGTCCCAATACTGTGATACTGGGCATAGAGTCCTTATTATATGGTACTGGTCATAGTTTCCCCTATTCTGTGATACCAAGAATTGTGTCCCTTTACAATGTGATACTAGGCATGGATTTTCCTTTAATATTGTGATACTAGGCATCATGTTCCTCGTAAATGTGATATTTTACATTATGTCCCTTTCCATTTATTCAGAGATATTATAGCATGGGTTGAAGTAGGTATTTTTATCCATGTTTCCATCAAGAAGCAAACCTGGCCCATTTGCAGTTGTTATTACTGCTTTAAATTGTTATATCAACACACTTCCATTTCATTAACATAAATTGGGTATTTATAGAAACTGTTGGGGGTGACCTACTATGATTATCTCACACCCAATCTGGGTGGTCAATGGATCCTTGGAAGAATATATGCTTGGATGTATAGATAAGGGGAAGAGTCCTCTTAAAATTTCACGACTTATAACATGTATTATGATGATATCTTGTTTGAATATGACCATGCTGGATCTCAGGATGCTTGGATAATGTTTTTGGACTGTTTCTACCTTTTTTATAACATGTACTATATTTCCTTCTACCATGAAAACTTCTTTCCTAGTTTTATAGAGACATGACATAAATTACCATCTTTTTTTCATGATTTATCTTCCAGTTACTAGGATATTATTATTGATATTATGTTTATATCAACTTCTGCTATGGAGGGTTACTGGTCTAGTTGGTATAGAGTCTATTTTCTCTATGCCATCTATTTATATATGCTTCCATTTTTTTGGCATTCCTTATCCACTATGCTCTCATATGTTAATGAGGACTTAATATCCCCACATACACTCCATTGGACCTCACTAATTAATGGTACCCTCCGGTGTATGGGGAGTTCTGTTTGATTCCATGTGGCCCACCAAGCTTGGGGAACCTCTGATTGGCACATGGGACTAGGATGTCACACAAATCAAGTCACTACATGGTCACTAACATGCCTTCCTTGAACAAAAAGGTGATGACATGTTGAGAGGGTCTATAATGGTATATTAAGGAGACTATGAACTAAATAATAATGTAAAATATTAGTGAAAATAATAACAATATCATAGAACTATATATATAAATCAGTAAACTAAGTAATCCGGAAAGTACCAATTAATAAACATTTCTCATAGAATATAAATGATGTATACTGGTCAAGCAGGAAATGAGAAAAATCAAAACCCACAAATAAAGCAAAGAAAAAATGATAAAACATATGAAAACTCCAAATAAATAATTATGAACTCCCATTCTCAATCCTCACATCCCAAATCATGAATCATCAATAGTGTGTTTTCCCATATCTAGTCACGTAGTCCTGATGTCCGCTCAGGTATTAATGATGACATGAATAGGGTATGAGAAAAACATTGTAAACCACCACCAATGGTGTATCAGATATATGTAGTCTATGTTAATGTATATACTAATGTGAAAGTAAGATATTATTTATTACATAAAAATTAAGAAGTAAATATAGTGTTAAAAAATTGAACAAGGGTGGAACCTTTTTCCAACCATACCAACTTTGGACAGTGACGTATGTGTCTATCCACCATACCACAATAATGTTTATAAAAATATGGGAATAATAGATCATTGCAACTAATTCCAAGGCCTTTAACCATAATATGTATAATAACATTCATACCAGAACCTTATAATCTTGTAAGGGTCCCCCAACTGTAATAATCATAAGATGAATCATATTAGATCCTTAGAATCACATCATAATCCCCCAATAGTAATACGTAAAATAATATCAGACATTCTAAATCCTTAAAATCATGTTAAGGTCCCCTAATAGTAATAATTATAATACTGAGAATACCATATTCATGTAATCATGTTAGTGCCCCCCAACAATATATGATAATGAGGACATCATATCCAAGAAACCATGTCCAAGGTCCCCTAAACTTGTATTTAAAATCAGCAAACCATTTAATAAAAATGTCGAATCAATAAACCATTTTAAAAATATATTTCATAAAAAAATAATTTAATAAATATATGACATAAAAAATATTGTAATCAATATATCATATCAATGAACCATTTAATAAATTTTCCACACCATTTTACAATTTAATCAAATTTATTTACCAAGAGTTCATCGCTTTTCACATGTGTCAGATCTTAGGGTATGTCTAAAGAATCGATAAAATAATATTATTCATTAACCATGGCCAAATCACCCCCAATGTCAACATTTTTTATTTTAATTTAATTTTAAATTGTTGTAACTCCTCATGTGGTGGCCTATATTTTGTACTTTACTCACCAACAGGCCACTGAGAGCCCATGGGAGGGTCTACCACCTCACCCATATCGTTTTATATGATTTTTTCTAAACATCCCTTATAAAAAAATTATATAACTAATTAAATATACATATTAAAATTTAATTATATATATATTAAGAAACATACTAATCATGCACACACACATATTAAAGTTGACTCAAGTATTCAAAATTTATATAACATCTCAGATATGTATACATATGTGTGTATATATATATATATGATATATATACATATTTGTTCATATATGTATACTAATTTAACAAACCAACCACAAATATAATCTAATCTAATTAAAAATAATATTAACAACACCACCAAAACAACATTTTATTATTATTATTAAATCGCTGTCAAAATTACCCCCATAAATAATAATTTTTACAAAATTCCATCAATGGTGAAAAAACAAGTATTAAACCCACGATTTTATTTATCGTTTTTCAACATAAAAATAATAATACCATTTTTATTTTTATCAACCACTCATATATCCATGTAGCAGAAAACACTGTTTATCAATTTAAAAAAATCCAATATAATTTTTTAAATTTATTTAGGACCAAATTTTCCTTTATTTAATAAATCTATTAAATTAAATATTTAAAAAAAATTAATGACATGGGTATTTACACATATGAGATGTTGTAAATTGAAATGACAATGCTTAATGGAGGTATTTTTTATCAACAAGGATGGTTGTCTTGGTATTAATGACACTATTAATATGTGTGGAGGAATAGAATTATTGGAAGGTGATTAGAGTTCTGATGCTAGAGAAGACATTGAGTTCTTTCCATTTGTGAATAATATATGAATATATGGATTGATGATGTTGAGGAGATTGAAAAAGGGTATGATTTTTAATGTATTGACAACATTAGTGTTATATTTTAAGAAGTATTTAATTTTTTTCCTATGTTTGGAAGTATTTTCTATGTTCTATTATTTGATTTTCATTTTACATGTTGATAGAAAAATGTTTAATGACATGTTCAGAAAAATGGGGCCAACTCAAATTAAGCAATAACTTAAGAAGCCATAACATTGGGTTATCCAAGCTTAAAGGATCTTATAAATGTCAATAAATCTAAAAATACTTAACATTACGTTGAATAGATTATTAAAATAATATGTCTCACAAATATTCTCACACCCCAAGGACCAAAATGTTTACAATCATACAAAATATCTATATAATCATAATTGTTTACAACACATCTTAACATTTCTCCACAACTGTGCTCCTATAAACCCTCTTCTATACATCCCATATGATAAAATCATCTTCATTATCTAGGGAATGGAATCATAACAAAAGTGTGATCTTGAATGCTATGTAGGGAAAGGTTATCAACTTCATACAATCGTTAGATCATAAACATGATGGAAAATGATGAAGGGAAAAATATTAGATAAAAAGATTAAGGGATCATAAGTGTCAATCATTTAACATGATTTATCATTATGGATCATGATATATAAACATACGACGCAAGAAAGGTCATAAAAATTAATTAGAAACATATAGTGAAAATCAAACAAAACATGAAATCATTAAATAAGAAAGAGGAATATCTAGAGAACATGGAATATTATAAACATTTGGAATAAATTTGAAATAAAGAAAAAGTTAATAAAAATAAGTGGCAAAATAGAAGTATAGGTAAACATATCATTGTGGAGTAGGAATCACAACCAGATTACCATAACATATTAGAACATACATCCCTACCTTATTTCCAAATTGGAGCTAACATCCCTTAATCGATTCCCATAGTTATTTTATGAGATACAAAACCTTAACTAATGCATTGGAGGGTAAAATAAGACTGTACTCTATTGGATCTTATGTGATGGAAATTAATATTAGAGGGGGGATAGTAATTTTAAAAAAATTAAAGATAGAACAATTGGAGTTTTATTAATTAATGATTTTGTTGTAAGATATATGTTCAAGATATGAAATGTAGTGGAAATAAAAAAGAAATAAAACAAAGATTTATAATGGTTTAGATCACCAAGAACATAGTCCACTCCCCAACATTCTCAACTTTTAAAGAAGATTGGTACCCACTAAAAACTCACTTTTAAATCTGTAAGAACCTATTACAGATGCTATATTTTAGAAAAACAAAGAGGCATAACCCAAACTTTTTTAGGAACCATGAACCTAGTCTATGACCTAAATTGTAATTAGGGATCACAACCCAGACTTCTTTTTATGTCGTAGAATAACCAAAAGGAAAATATCTACTTTTAATAGGGAAAATAATAAACTTGACACAAATATATTACAAATAGATAAAATAAAATATTAATATGAAGAAAAAATACAATAAAAACACTATCAGAAATATAGAGAGATTTAGAATATGATAAATTTCAATTATTGTTGATCACATTAATGGAAGATGGTCAGACATTGATCATAGCCATGGAACATAAGTCGTAGAAGTTTCAAGATTGTAACAACCCAATGTTTTTAATGGAAATTACCTTCTTATAAATATGCCATAAAATAACATAATAATGAAATACTAAGTGATAAGTGACCTTCAATCATAAGTTTGTCACTTCTATGTTTGGAATGTTAAAAATTTGACATACACGGTTGTGTTCATGATGTTTTTTGGAGTCCGATAAGAAAAACATAATTTTTGGTGAATAGTAACATACCCTAATGTAGTAACATACCCTTATGAATAGTTATATACCCTAATTTATAGTAACCTCACCTATGGTTGTATAAAAAAAATATTCAAATTGGAAGTACAATGTACCTACATTTTAGAATAATTTAATCCGTGTTTTAAACTGGTTTTTGATAATAAATTATGATTTTAATTAAATATTAAAATAATCATATTTAGAAAATTGTTTTTTAAAAATGGACTTCATTTTTTAATTCTTCTCGTCAAAAAATGGTTAGGGTGAATTTTTTAGGTTTTCTAAAAATACTTGAATTTTTTATGAATAGTAGAATATGATAATTCACAATATATGCTAAAAAATGGATTAATTGTGTCATAGATGATGTTCTACTAATGTAAGCCCACTTATTTGAGGATCACATGATAAAATAACTATTATTGGTCTGGGAATACATACTATTCCTTGTATTGGGACGAAATAATAAATTAATGATTATAATATCTTGAAATCTCTCCTCTCCTCCACTATAAAACCCCCCTTCTCTCCCTCTTCTCTCCACTCTTCTCAAGCTTCAATAATTCACTAAATTCTGACCAAATCACTACCCAAGGTCATCCCCCATGTCCAGAATCTCTCATCCTCCTCAAAATACCAAAACCTCTCACCTTAAGAGGTTCTCAAACAAGGAAGTCTCAAGAGGTAAATTCCTCTTCCCAATTTCTTCTTTTCATTTATGTTTTTTTCCTTTTTATTTCATTCCCCTCCTACCTTCCCCATAATAGTATGATAAATCCAGTAACATAAATGTACTATAATTTCATTATCCTAGTAATATATTTCATTATCTTCTCTCTTTTCCCCACCCTTTTATTTGAACGAAATGAAAGCACCCTTTGAGATGTGTTAATTTAGCACATTCAAGGACAACAGTTTATCAATTTCAATTATTATTCTTAATTATGGTCATGAAACCATTTGTGTTATGTTTGAACAAGATTATTATATATGTAATATATTATATTTTTGGTTTTGTAATCCTTTCGTACAAATGGAATTAAGTTAAAAAGCAAAACACATTCTTTGTAATCAAATCCACCAATTAACAAGTATGGTTATCTCTATGGTTATATATATAATAATTCGACTTCACTCTAAGTAAGCTAATTAAAAATAAATCCATGTAATCCCCTGGATATGAACTAAATAATATAAGTACAATTCTGGAAAACCACTACCATATTGCATATAATCCAAACTTAAATATAAGTGAACTGAACATTTAAAACCAAGTAAAAAAACGAGCCCGAAAAATGTAATTGAACCTTATAACTAATCAAAAAGGATTTGAATGAACTAAAAAGGGTTATAATAAATCAATTAAATATAAAAGAATTTCTGTACTTATTAATTAATAAATCCTAATTTGTTTATTTAGGTCATTAATAACAAGTGGAGAACACTAACAGATTTAAGGTATGAGATCCTCCCTGTTCACTCTTAATCAAGATTGTTCTCTATACTATGCCTTTTTATTGTAATACCAAGTTATGGGGTATGTTTATACACCATCCCCATACTTCCCTAATGTTTTATAAGTGATTATAAGCCCTTTAAATCTCTCATCATTCCCTCTTGCGTACACCTGACACCATGCCGGTAAAATCGTAACAAATTCGACCCAAATATTTTTAGAGGCCTTAATTTTATCGGAAAACCAACCTCAAGAGACCTTTTGATCAAATTAAAAAGGAAGCACCCGAAGAAGAGGTAATAATTTAACCACCTCTTTCAATGTTCTTTTCTAATTCCACTTCACCATTTTTTATCGTTTCCAAACCAAAATAATATCTCCAGTACACTCTACATATTTTGATGTCATTATATTTATGGTACAACCATATTCTGTATTCTATATATCCAATTAAAGACCAAGTCACATTACGTGTGTTCGTACGGCCTAGCGTCTCTATGGTGTGGTGTATTTTATTATTCAACACTTCATTAATTGGATGAGTATAATAATGAGTATAATATTTGTAAATAATAAATATAATATTTTAATGATTCTGTGTATATGATATACCATCCAATTACATACTAGTTCACCATCAATATAATTGTATTGTTTCTCGTGCATACATATGGACTACCATCTCCACGAAATTGTTGAGATTCCTTCCCCATCATATCCATTCAATAATAATTTTCATTTGATGATTAAAAATAATGTTTAAGAACTTAATATTTTTATAGATATGAATCAAATATATCCTATCCAAAACAGACATGACATACGTAACAAAACATATAAAGGAAAAAAAATCAGTTAACACCCGAAATAATGATACTAATGAAATATTATTAACAAAGCAATATTGGAAGATCATATATGATATCGTATTTATTTATGTGGTTCATGTATAATTTAATAACAATTATTTAACTATTACACAGTAGTATAAGGTACCGTAGACTAAGGAAAAGTATAATGTAAGGGTTAATTTTAAAATCACTTTATTTATCTGAGGTTGTTTGTACTTAAGTATATACTGTGAATTCTTTATCATCAACATCCATGTTTCTGAAAATTATATTTCAATTTTTTTACTATTTCCTACAATAGGGGTTAAATTCATTTATTCCCTTATTTTAGTTTTTATAAATTTTTTTGAAAATAAATTTTCTATCATTTTCCAAACAATGTACATTATGACATTTTCGACGAATTAATGTGAATTTTTTTAACTTATACGGTGAGTGAGGATATTTTTCACCATCATAACACCTTCGAAGCTTCCCTTAAAAGATTATAAGAATATATTCTAAATAAATGTTTTATTTTATAATTATATGACTTTTAAATTTTATCAAAATAGAAAATGATATTTCCCTCAAATAGTTTTGATTTAATCTATGTCAACATACTTTGATGGATTTTACACTTGTCTGAATTTGATTTATTATGATACAATCTTCTATATTGTATTGAAGTTTTTGTGATATGTGTGACTATGGATGTTTTATTTTTATTCCATTCACAGTTTATGGTTAATGTATTAATATTTCATATTCTAGTTTTAATATCAATGTTTATGTTATGTTTCAACCTTTTCATACAAGGAATGCATTGGACTTAGTATGTGATGGGTGGACCCGAAATAGATCCTCGATGCATCGGTAGATCTCATGAGAAAAACTAGTGTATTTTAATACGGCCTTGAAAAAATATTATTGTAGTCTAGGAATGAGGCCTTGACTATGTGGTTATGGTGTCCGGTGTTATGCATTCCATAATTATAAAATTATCTATTGATATTAAATATGATTATTTGACTTTTAGAATAATCATGCGAATAATTAAATGGAATTATTTGATTTATATATGCCATTTCATTTTGTTGTTTAATTTTAAAGGGATTTTTTTAGTATTATACATTGCCTGAAATGCTTATTTATGATAGTTTCTGCTATGTTGTTATCCTTACTGAGCATATGAGTTCACCCCTTTCTATGTTTTATTTTTTCTAGGATGTAAAAAGTATATTATGATTAACCTACAAGAATAGGATAAGGGATATGAGTGTGTTCAAAATGGACACAATGTTGTCATTTTTCAATTTCATGATGTAATGTAAAACATAAGTATGTATCTAGCACTTCCAAAACTACTAAACTAATCAGTATTTTGAGACATGATCTCTTATGATCATGCCAATGTTATATAATAATGCACTAACTCTAGGTAACTAGGGTTGGTGTGTTACAGTTGGTATCAGAGGAATCATAGTACAAACCTTGGAAGCTATATTTTGAAAAACACTGATTAGAGACCGTTACCCTAAGATAGACTTGGAGGATTAATATAAAATAACTTTCTAGAATTTTGGTATTGTAGAGATTTTGTGTATTTTTCAAGCAATGCATCCCTGTCTGTATATGAGCAGGTAGAGGCTGCTCTAGCACATATGTACCTAGGATTGAAAACTCTGAAAAGGAGTTTCGAGCTTAACTTGGGGTATCCTGGTACACGAAAATGGGCCTTTCTATACTCATGGTTATGACACTCCCAGGGGATATGATTAGGATAATTCACTTTTTTCTTTAGAATACATTATGAAGGATTTATGAGTAAATACTTCCTCAAAGAAAACATTTGTGTGGTTATGTATTATATGCATAAACTGTTTAATTTATTTTAGGTATTTTACTAGATTAGAATTATGTGTTTCGATTTATAAACAAATCTAGTGTATGCCATTGTTTAGAAATGTCACCTAGTAAAAGGAATGGAATCTGTATCAATGCACGTAATTCATGTAGGGATTTCGCGCATACTCAAGATAATTATAATGGAGTTGGGGATGTAACTGGTGCTGAACAAATTATAACCATACTGGGACAACTCACCCAGGTTATGAATAATAACCTTACCGGTTTGGAGCACCCTGATCCACAATGAAGAGGATCAATATTAGACTAATTCATGAGGTAACAACCACCAACATTCAATGGGACTAAAAATCCATTTGTAGCATAGCAATGGATAAGTTCCTTAGAAAAAATATTTCATGCTTTCGGGAGTAGCGAAAGGGAAAAGGTTTTCAGGGTAGTTTATAACCTCACGGGAGATGCAGATCAATGGTGGTCATTAATTCAAAACACAAAGGATGATGAAGTAGTATCAAATATATAATGGAGAATGTTTAAAGATATTTTCATAGAAAAATACTTTCCTCATTACCATCTATAATATATGGAAAGGCAATTTCTGAGTCTGAGGAAAATGGAGGATAAGAATGTCAAAAAGTATGAGTCTAACATTAAAAGGATAGAAAGGCATGCATCAGATTATATTTGTAACCTAAGGAGTAAAATATATCGATTATTTGATTGGTTAAAACCATTTCTCCCTCAAGAATTAGACTCATAGTCTTTCTCATCATACAGAGATATTATCTCATGTGCTATCAATATAGAAAAGAAAATCTCTAATTATTATGACTTTAAAGAGAAGAAAGAGAAGAAGAGATACATTGAACACACTAGAGATGGAAATAAGGGGAATAAGGGAAAAGTTTAATTTTCATCATGTCCTTAATGTGGGAGGAAACAACCTAGTACGTTCGTGTAGGGAATGAGAGTCTGTTACAATTATGGTGAAAATGACCATGAAGCTCATGATTGCAAGGGAATGAAAAAGGCTGTCAATGTTGAATGCTAAAATTGTATAGAAATGGGGAATTTTGCAAATGAATGTCCAAAGCATTAGGGAGACTTATCTCAATAATGTCTAAGGGATCATGGCCAAGATTATGCGATCACTACTACAAAGGTTGAATCTCTGAATGATGTGGTGGCTGGTAATTTAATGGTTTCCTCAAATTTATCGAATTATTTATTTGATTCTGGATAATCGAATTGTTTCATATCTTCCTAGCTTGCTAAGAAAATTAGATATTTCCAATTTGATTTAACAATGGGTTTGATTGTGAAAACATATATTGGAATTATCATTACAATAATGTTTTGTGAATCAGTTCCCATTAGGCATATAAATGTGATTTATCTATTAATCGCATCATCATAACCATGATTGATATTGGTATAATCCTCATTATGGATTGGATTTAGGACCATGATGTGAAAATTTATTGTGTGAAGATGTAGGTTACAATTGTCGACGATGATAAGGAGTACATTATATTTAGAGCAGAAACATCAAAATCTGATTCTTACCTAGATCCACCCCCAATAGCTCTACTAAATTTAATTATTGGGGAGGAAGACAGTGAAATAACTTTTGTTGGAGAAAGGAATTTTCAAATAGGGGACATACCTATTATGAAAGAATATGTTTATGTGTTTTTATAGGATATAATTGGACATACTCCTGAATGAGATATTGAGTTTTCCATTGATTTAATTCCTATATCAAGGCCCATATCGAAGAATCCGTATAGAGTGACCACTGTGAAATTAGTGGAACTAAAGAAAAAATGAGAGTAATTGAGTAATAATGGATTTATCCTTTCTATTGTTTCTCCATGTGGAGCCCCTGTCATTTTTTTAAAGAAGAAATATAGATCTATGAGGTTATGAATTGAATATAGGGAGATCAATGCTATAACAATAAAGAAAAAGTATCCCCTACCTCGCCTTGAGGATTTATTTGACCAACTTCATAGAGCATAATATTTTTGAAAGATTGAAATTTGATATAGATATCATTAGTTGAGTGTGAATAAGGAGTAAATTCTGAAGTTAACATTTCGTACCATGTATGGGAATTACGAGTTTATAGTAATACCTTTTGGAATGACTATTTCACCCTCTATCTTGATGGATCTAATGAATTTTTTTTCAAGGAATTTCTTGGTGACTTGGTAGTGGTATTTATGAATGTATATTGGTATACTCCAAAATATATAAATATCAAGAAAATCAATTGTGAAATATTCTAAATACTCGTAAAATAAATGAATTATATGGGAAGTTTAGCAAGTGTTAATTCTGGATTTATGAGATTTATTTTCCTTGCCATATAGTCTCTAAGGATGGAATCGTTATTGATCCTTCTGAGACAAGAGTAATACTAGAATGGCCAGCAACGATGAGTATAACTGAGGTACACAATTTTATTGGTTTAGAAGGTTATTATCGTCATTTCGTCTAGAATTTTTCTTGATTGGCTAAACAATTAACCAAGCTCACACGTAAAGGGGTTAATTTTTTTGGACAAAAGAGTGTAAATAATGTTTTGAATAAATGAAGAGAATATTAGTCAATTAATCTATATTGACTCTACCATCGAGCAATGATGGGTTTGTTATTTATAGTGATGCTTCAATGAACAGAATTGGTTGTATCCTTATGCTGAATTATAGAGTTATTCCCTATACATCACGACAGCTAAAAATTCATGACCAAAACTATCCCACTTAGGATTTTGAGTTAGCAGCTATAATCATTGCTTGGAAGATATGGAGATATTATATATATGGTGAAAAATGAGAGATTTATACTAATCACAAGAGTTTGACGTATATTTTCTCATAGAAAGAACTCAATATAAGGCAAATACGATGTCTTGAACTACTCAATGATTATGATTTCACTATGAACTACCACTCAGGGAAGGCAAATAATGAGGAAGATGCTTTGAATAGAAAAGATCAACGAGTTTTGAACAATATGAGAGCTGAAAGGGATCCTATGTTCATATATTTGGTAAAGATGGATATGGGAATAATCATGGAAGGTGAAACATCAATAATTTTACAAATTCATGGAATACCATCATTACTAGAAAGGATAAAAAGTTCATAGACTAAGGATAAGGTGTTTTAAAAATAAAATTAAAGCATTGAATTATGGGAGATTGATTGACTTCATATATGAAGATGAAATTTTGAAATTTGGGAATATACATTGTATTCCTGATATACCTGATCTAAAAAGGGAATTGTTGGATGATGCTCCTTTCTCCATTTTCTCTACACACCCTGGTATCACTAAGATGTATAGATATTTGAAGGACCATTATTGGTGGGACAAAATGGAGAGGGATATTGATGATTATGTATAAAGATGTATGGTTATTCAATAGGTGAAAGCTAGAAGACAACATCCTAGAGTATTCATGAAATATCTTCCCATACCTGAGTGGAAATGGGATGATATTAAGATGAAAATTTACATGGGGCTACCAGAGACTCCTAGATGTAATGATCCAATATGGCTCATTGTTGATTTTCTTACCATTTCAGCACAGTTTATTTCTATAAGATAATATTTAGCACTAGAACATTTAGAAAGTTTATATATTAATGAAGTTATAAGACTTCATGGTGTACCCTTGTCAATTGTTTCTGATCATGATCCTCATTTTACATCATTATTCAAGAAAATTATTCAGAAATATCTAGATAATGTACTTTGTTTGAGCACTACCTACCACCCTAAACTGATGGAAAATATTAATAGACTATTTAAACCTTAGAAGACTTGTTGAGATCTTTATCACTTGACTATCAAGGTATGTGGTGTAAATATTTAGCTCTGATAAAATTTTCCTATAACAATAGCTTCCATTCAAGTATTCAAATGGCACCATATGAAGAATTATATGGATAGAGATGTCACACACCAACTCTTTTGGGTGATGTTGGAGAAAGAAAACTCATTGGCCCAGAACTTATTGAGGAAACAATGAAAAAGGTGAAGATTATCCAAACCCACATCAAAGCTGCTCAAAGTAGGGAAAAGAGCTATGTCGACAACTAAAAGATGGTATTTCAATTTCAAGTAGGATATCGGGTTTTTTACGGTATATTCATGTAAGGGTGTTATACAATTCGGTAAGAATGTTAATGTAAGTCCTTGGTACATCGGACCTTTCAAAATTCAAGAACGAATTAGAGTTGTAGCATACCGTTTGAAAATGCCTCCATGTCTCTCTAAAGGTCATGATGTTTTCCACATATCACTATTGAAAAATTTCATGCCTAATCCAATGAATGTACTCACATATGAAAAAATAGAACTGGAACCTGATCAATCTTATTGTGAAGAGCCTTTCAGGATTTTTGATACCAGAGAACAAGTGTTGAGAAAACAGATGACTCATCGGGTAAATGTTTTATGGTGAATCCATAATATGGAAGGGCTAATGTGGGAACCCAAGGAACATATGATAAAGAACCACCAAAATCTTTTTATGTAGTAATATTATAGAAATTTGGAGGACAAAATTATTTGAATTAGGGTACAATGTAACACCCCAAACTTCCACAGTACGCTTATCTTTGATTAATACAATATCATGCACTATACACAACTTCAAGTTCTAGCACACCACGACCAATCAAACATGCCATTATGAATAGTAATACCCACTTTTTAAAATTTATAAATTTAATTTTCAAAATGTACTTCATTTTTGGATTCATAATATCAAAAATAGCTTAGGGTGAATTTTTTGTATTTTTCAGAAAGCATTCAATTTTTAACGAATAGTGAAAAACGTTGCGTTATTGTTTAAAACCTACTTTTTATTTAAATAATTATTTATTTCATTTAAATTTATTTTAGGTCAAAATAGATACATGATAACTACATATGTTCAATGCAAATCATTTGAGTCATTTTATATTAATATTAGATGTATAAAATTTTATTGAACGTTTTAACATCTTTTACCCACCTTCTAGGCACATTTGAAAATTTACTTAAAACATAATTTTACCTCTTCTATGAATTGAATTTCAAAAATATGAGAGTCATGATTGACATCAATATGTAAAATTTCGTTCAATAGGATTAAAATAATTTCTGGTAAATAGTAACATTTGAATTTAATTTACTACAGTTAAAAGTAAATAGTGTAATTAAAGGTAAAAATGATATTATAATTACCCTAAAACATGTAATAATTCTACAGGATGAGTTTATTTAGACAAAAATCATCCTTAGTAATAAAATATTATCCTCTTTGATCCACTTGTATTAGATTTGGACGTTTAATATATTTTATTTAAAGAAGAGTTAAAAGTATTAAATTAAAATTTTAATAACAAAAACATTTTTAATAAGTGGTCATACAGAAGATAAATTAGACTATAAATATTCATTATAAATATTAAAATATTTCATAAATAATGGTATTTTATTTATAATTTTTATACATTAAATAATTAAATATATTTAGGACACAATGATGATACAATAATTACCTTATTAATGAAAGATTAAAATAATTGATATAAAAAATATAAAAATAAAATTAAATTGAGACTTTTTAAGGATTACACTAATTTTATAGGTTAATATGACATATCAGGATTGATTTAATTTATTTTTTTAAAAGTAATCATGTTTTTTTTCTTTCACAAAAACCAAATACTAAATAGAGTCAAAATTGACACAAATGAGTTTTAAAAAAATTACTATATTATTAAATAATATAATATTCCTAAAAATATATGGTTTTGAAAAAGGACTCATATAATGATATATAGGTCATTAATTAACCACATTGGGTTCCCTTGTCTTTTTATAGTATTTTTATTAACCATTTATTATCATAATACAAGAATACATGGTTAAAGTTAAACTATTTAACTAAGAATTAAATATAAACAATAAGGTTAATATGGTGACCTAATCCTATCTAAAACCTATTGTTTGAGAGGTTTCCAACCCATACCAACCTTATCATAGAAATAAATCCTTTTTGTGACATTATAAACTAAATATGGCTATATAATATATTAATATTTCAAACACTTCCTAAAGTGACCCTCACCACTCTTATAATAGGGTACTTCCCCTTCCCTCAAAATCACACCTCCATATCCATTTGGATCGGCCAAAACATAGACAAATATCCTCCCAAATATCCTCATGTCAAACTATATTCCTTACAAAGATCATAAATCTAACCTAAGGAGACCTTTTGATCAAATAAAAAAGCATGCACCCGAAGAAGAGGTCATAATTTCATCACATCTTTCAAAGATCTATTCTTATTCCACTTCCACTTTCTTTGTTGTTTCCATAAAAAAATAATACCTCCAGTACCTTCTACATAATGCGATGATATTATATGTATGGTACAACCATATTCAATATTCAATCCATCCTATGAATGGCAAAGTCACCATACATGCATATGTAAGGCTTACAGTCTCCACATCATGTTGTAGTTTGTTATTCAAAACTTCATTATTTGGATTCCTAAAACAATGGGTATAATTGATGTAAATAACAAATATAACATGTTAATGATTATTTATATATGATATAATATCTAGTTACTTATTATTTCACCATCAATATAATGGTATTGTTGCTCATGCATATGTACGGATTACCGTATATACGAACACAATGACATTCATTCCCCATCGTAACTATTCGAGAATGATTTTAAGTTTATTATTAAAAATAATTTTTAAGAAATTAATATCATATTGGATATGAATCAAATACCTCATATCCATAACAAACATTACATACATAACAAAACATATAAAGGAAAATGAATCAGATAACACTAGAAACAATGAGACCACTAAAATATTTTTAACAAAGAAATATTCAATGATCATATATAATGTCATATTAATATATATAGTTATTTTATAATTTAATAAAAAAAATTTAACTATTATACTGGAGGATAAATTACCCTCATCTGAAGAAAATCACAAGGTAAGGGTTAATTTTACAATCTCTTTATTTATCCTAGGTTGTTTATACGTAAGTATCTACTTGGAGTTCTTTCTAATCCACATCTGTGTTTATTAAAAATGTATTTAAAAACATTTTAACTATTTACTATAAAATGGGTTAAATTCATTTATTCCCTTGTTTTAATTTTTATAAAATGTTTCGAAATGAATATTTCCATAATTTTCTAAACAAGATACTTTTTGACATTTTCAATGGATTAAGGTAATAATGTGTTTTTAACTTATTTGGCAGGTGCGGCTATTTTCCGCCATTATAACACCTTTGAATCTCCCCTTACAATATAATAAGAATATTTTTAAAATCAACATTTTCTTTTATAATTATATTACTTATAAATGATTTAAAAATAGAATGAGATATTTCTCTCAAATAGTTTTGATTTCATCTATTTCAACACCCTTTGATGGATTTTACACTTGTCTGATGTTGATTTATTATGATACAATAATCCATATTGTATTAATGGTTTTGTGATATTTTTGACTGTGGATGTGTTATTTTCATACCATTCATGGTTTATGGTTAATGTATTAACATTTCGTGTGCTAGTTTTAATACTAATGTTTATGTTATATTTTAACCTTTTAATATGAGGAATTTATTTGACGTAGTAAGTGACAGGTAGAGCCCTCTATAGCTCATGAATGCATCACTAGGTTTCATGAGGCAAAGTAGTGTCTTGGAACAAGACCCTGACAAAATTTTATTATATTTTTGGCATGAGTCTGTGACTATGTGGTTATGATGTATGACATTATGCATTCCATCATTATGAAATTAGCTATTTATTTTACATGTGATTATTCGAATAATACAATATCCATGTGAATAAGTAAGTGGAATTATTTTTTATATATTTTCCATTTTATTCTGAAGTTTAATATTTAATGTTTTGTTTTTTAATAGTATACATTTCATTAAATGATTATTCTTATTTATGATAGTTTTCGCTATATTGTTATCCTTACAAATCATCTGAGCTCACCCCTTTCTATGTTTTATTTTTCCCTAGATGTGAAGAAGTATATTACGATTAACCATTAGGAATAGTCTAAGGGATATTTTTGTGTTCAAAGAAGACACAATATTGTTGTTTTTCCATTACATGATGTAGTAAAAAACTTATGTTTGTATCTAGTACTCCAAAGGCTATTGAACTAATTGATCTTTCGAGACTTGATCTCTTGTGATCATGCCAATGTTATATAATAATGCACCAAATCTGGGTTACTAGGGTCGAGGAATTACAAAATATCATAAGAAATTTCGATATTATTAATCTAAATTCGGACTCCATTTAGTCTAATTCAATTTCTAAATATGAGAAAATTAACTTTTACATTAATAAAAATAATGTGTTGAAAACCCATTTTTGTAGAAAAATGTCATTTTAATCATTAAGCATTGTTAATATTAGTTAAAATTGATTTAAAATTATATTATTATTAATTATTTTTTATATAAATTTCCAACTATTATATTAAAACCTTTATTTAAATTATATCCATTAAATTTGAGAAAACAATAAACAATATTATAGAAGGTACCATTTAATAGAAAATAATAGTTTTACTACTATAACTAATGTTTAATTTGGATCCATTATTTTATAACTAAAAATGAAACTTAACACATTAATTAATTTAATAATTATAACAAAAAATATTTAAATCAATTTATTCAATTCAAAATTCAAAACTGGTAAACTTTACTTTTAATATAAGCACACGTAATGTATAAAAAATAATTTTAAGAAACATTTATCTTATTAGCATAAAATTGAATTTTTTTATATAAAATTTTATATAGTTTTTATAAATTTTTTACTTATAGTGGTACCCAAATTTAATGACCATAATATAGTAGTAATATTTAGGTATTTTATTAAATTAATGTGATTTTCATCTCAGTTAATTGTTGAGTGAAAGGCAAGATACTCATAAAATATTTAATTAACAATAAATATTTATAAAAACTGATGGTCATTACACTTAGAATGTGGAGTATACTAGGGGGATCTTCAATATGGTTTTGAGAGTAAATAATTTCTAATTATAGTGTGGTAAGCACTATAGTGAACGATAATTTTCCACCTTTGTTCATGTCAGTACCAAATACCACTGAAGAGCACTGTCTCCATAGAGATTTCACTGAACAAGTGCTGACACAAATTTTCATATTAAGAAAATCCATATAGTGTATCAGTTTGATATAAAATAATGTATTAAGTGTTATTATTTATATTTTAAACATTGGTGGAACTATAAAAAGTTATTATGTTTGTATTTTTCATCTACACCAAGCTTGCATGGGAATATAAGATTATTTTTCCCCTTGATTGATCATGTCATGAGTAAACTTATTAGATATAGAAAAGAGTAGGCTCTAATATAGAGGTTGTAAATTTATAATATTTTGTTTTTTAGTTCTACAATATATCCCTATTACATGGATAGGTGATGTTGCATTGTCCTTTGATTGACTCATTCATCTTAACTATGGAGGATGTTTGAGTGTAATAGGGGTCAATTAAATGTATGAAAAAATCATTTAAAATATGGGTACATTTATTCAAACCCTCTAAATAATATCTTATGAACCACTAATCTATAACATTAGTATCAAGGAATAGTTTTTCCTATAATTGGATTAATTTTACCCAAATTATTTTTACATTATTTAGATGATGTGAATGTTGTAATTTAATCTAAACATGCCTCAGGTGGAAGACTTTGTCTCTACCCAGGATAAAGAAAACATGAATGTTTTTTATCCAAAACTCTAGAAAATAGGAAGAAATTAGAATGAAAATAAATTGAGTAAAATCTCAAGAGATAAGAAATATCTATCACTACTAGAATCTAATCAAAGTGGGATATTCTCAGGTATGAAATACGTTGAAAGTGATCCTTTTTAATAAAAAAATATCAAACTATAAAGAATCTAGAGAAGATTAGTATATCTAAACTATTGAAGACTCTAAATCCCAAACTGGTTTTTATGTGAAGAATATTAACCTTTTATAAATAACTAATATATAAGGCCTTATCAAGGAACGAATTTATGTAAAAGAAAATCCAGTGGATGAGTCTAAATAAATTGAAATTGATTTGACTATGAAATTTGAAAGAGTGATATTCCCATATAATTGGTGGAAGCCATGGAATAATCTATATCTATTTAAAATGAAATATTTTTTATTAATTGAAGGTAAATTTAAAGGATATTTTTTTTGATAATATAGTGAGAAAATATATTCTTTTATAAGTGATTCATGCATTTAATAAAGTGAAAAAAACCGTTATGAATTTATAATATTCTAAATTAGAGGTTAATGGAAGAAAAATAAAAGATATTGATAATCCTTTGTATGAATAAAGAAAAATATAAAAGGATTATATTCAATATATGAATATGGATTTGGAAGTTATGTTGATATTAGTTGTGGATAAAAGATATTCCCCATATATGATGGGTTTAATCTTAGGGTAAAACTAAGTGATCTAGAAACCACACATAATAGAACATAAAAAATTATTATGAAAGGGGATGATACCACAAAAGCTTTTATTTAGAGTTATTAATCTATGATGAATCATTTCTCTAGAAATAAGATCTTAAATACATATCCTGGTCAAAAATAATACTCATTGAGGAAGGTACCATCCATTTATAAATATGATAATTAAACAAATTATTTTTTCTATACAGTGTAGGTTTCATGGATTTTTTACATAAATAGGTGCTCTATAATGATGAGAATACTACCAACATTTTAAATGTTAGATTTGTGGTAGGTGAAACATGTATTAACATACTACACCAAATTTATTTACAAATTTTCATGCACAATAAATGATGTTAAATAATATAAAGATAACACAATGAGGTGCATGTTCATCAATGTATTATAAAAAGGGGAAAATACCACACAATAGAGTAGATGTAATGAACATTTCCAAGCTACTTAATTTCCAAATATGTTTTAAATGAAAAATTTTATACATGAATAAAAAAGTTAAAGGAAAAACGTGGTTGGGAAAAACATCTAAACCACGTTGTTCATATTTAAGAACATTCAGAAAAAGCTCATTCCCTATACTAGTGTGTTGTATTCGTATTCCATTTAATGCTTAGAATTTAAGGTGAGGATAGTAGGTTTGAGTTTAGAAAAAAATTAAGCAATAATATAAAATTAATGAAGATGAAATAAGTATTTTGGTAATATGTAAAGCATGGATTATTCTATATTAGTGTTTTCTCCACATGAAAAAGTTTGAAATTTGACCATGAAAGAGACTCACATAATACAGATGACATGGAGTGTATCCTAGTATGGGAGATAAATTAATGGGTCTTTGAAAAGAATACAAGAAATTACTTTAAAATAAATATAAGTTTTATTTAAGGATAAGTCAGGGAACCTAGATTGTAATTGCAAAAAAAACTGATTAATTAATTAGAATTTTCTTGTTTTTTTCTAATGATAGTTGGAAAAATTGAATGATATTATCAACTATAATATAGAACATATTTTTCTAAGGACTACCAATATACATTAATGAAATCAACCATGTGTAAGAAGAAATGTTTTCATCCCTTTAATAGGTAGAAATAATTTAGTGGAGTTTCTAAATCATTACCATGTATTAATTCTGAAATATGGAAATCCCTTAGAAAATTAGTGAATTAGCACCTAGTTTGAAGAATTAAGAGTGGTATCACATTTAAAATTACTTATGTATAACCTTAAATAAAATGGTTAAAAATATTATTTTATACCCCAATTTATCCCATGTATACTTAGAGTTGACTAACTGTATGCCCATTGAAATGAACTCATGTGGTAAAAAGCATTCTATCAATTGATTCCACATAATTTAAAAAATATATATGGAAGATGAACATGTTTGAATAAAAAGAAGTTATTATCCCTAAAAACAAATTTTTTTTATCAATAAGGGGGAGTTGAAAATGAGTGTATATATACTTATTTAATTAATTGTTTTAGGGGTTATAAACAATAAAAAACGGGGATATTGAAGAGATCATACATAATATTTGTTTCTTTAGTAATGATGGATATAATGGTAGGAATGATGCTGTCAACATATTTTTTTCATGATAAATATTGAATAGTGCTTTGATTTCCAATGCTAATTAATAATTAGATTTACATCTATATTTTATGAATATATGAATTTATGGATGGAGGATGTTGAGGAGATTTAAAAAGTAGTTTATTTATGAAAATGTGGATATAGTTGGCCCATATTTTTTTGAAGGATTTACATTTAATGAATGTGTTTGAATGTATGATATGTTTTTTTATTACTTTTATATTCAAATAGTAATTTCAAACATGTTTAATGAGAGG
Organism: Viscum album; assembly: GCA_963277665.1. Taxonomy (NCBI): domain Eukaryota; kingdom Viridiplantae; phylum Streptophyta; class Magnoliopsida; order Santalales; family Viscaceae; genus Viscum; species Viscum album. The sequence goes on from OY728152.1 coordinate 1,055,607,990, forward strand.
TTCAAATAAATGGGACCAACAAAAAATACTTGGTCATCCAAATAGAAAGACCATAAGTTTGACATAGATTAAAAGGAATCATACAAATGAGAGTGGTAGAGGAAGCATGTGTGTTTCCGCATGGGTTGACCCAACCCAATGATAGCATTGGAAACACTCAGGTGGTGTATTATGAGAATCCTCCATGCCTATTAGCATAGGATACCACTGGAGAGTACTAAATCAAAATGGATTTCATTGAGTTAGTGTTGTTGAAAATTTTTGTATTATGTGGAGCCATCAAGAGTGTCAATTATATTAGGGATCTTGTTTTATTTAGATCTATTCATATTTAATATTTAGGTGCATAGTACCTTAAACAAACAACATAGAAAATCAACTTCAACCTCGATCTAGCATGAAAAGATTGGATTGTGCCACTTAAGGTTTGATAATGATGCGATTTCTATTGTGGAATATAAAAAGGTGTAGGATCTCACATCTATGTCAAACATTATAAATATTATGTGTTTTTTGTTCTTACCTATTTCTGTACTTCATGTTATGACAATTTTAGGTATAAAATTAATCAATCCACTCCTATTAACTAGGTCAAAGATTCAAGTTTAAGAGTGTAACAACCCGAACATTTTAATTATATTTTTTTCCTAATTTTGGGTGTTATTTTATTTTATACTCTACAAAATGATATCCATTCATTAATGAAGTGGTATAATTAAAATGATACCATTGGGTTTCGACAGTTATATGACCGGTGGACAATATGATCATTGGTCAATATGACCGTTGAAATCTATAATCTCGACGTTGTGTTTTTATAAATATGATTATCTTGGTTAATTAATACAAAAAAAAGATTGAATGGCCTCATCTTGTAGACTCGAGACATATGAAGCCCATTTGTCACAGCTTGGGAACGAGGTAGCATCACTGGGCTTTTCTCTGGATCAATCCCAAGATGAACTTCAACGTATGAAGCTTGACCAGAATCACCTAAGAAAGAAGTTCAAGTTAATAGAAATCACCACTCAGGAAATGTTGTCCGAGCCACCGCAAGATTTTATCACCATAGAACACCTCACACTTAAGTCCTATGCTTTTGTTATAAGGGGTCATGTAATGAGACCTTAGCTACTTTGTGTAATCCTTTTATATAAAATTGTTATAACTTCTTATGGAAACGTTTCTGAATTTCAAATATCCAGATAAATATAGGAAGTGTATTATTGATGAATTTAGGAAAAAAGTGGTATATTAAAATGTTTCTGTATTCATTAAATAAATAATAATGTGAAATGATTTTCAACAAATGGTCTTCTACAGTTGTGATCAGTTAGAAATTTTGAGTCTAATAATATCAACACGGTTTTTAGTTAAAAGAAAAGTAGTAATAATAACATACCAATATAAATAGTAAAGAATAGTAATAAATAGTAAATTGACAAAAAAAATAGAAACATCACCAATGAATGTATAAATACATTTTAGACATCTTAAAAGTGAAAAAAAAAACAATCATAGTTTATGTTTTGGAATTTTTGTATTCCATAAATATTTTATTTATAATTTTATATTTAATTTAATAATTTAAAATGGAAATGTGTTTTCATAAAATTTAATCATAAATTGTTACTTTTTTGTCTTATGGGTATAAGATATTTTTATAGGACCATGATTATTTTATTAAGGTGTTACAAAATGAGTTGTAGTTTTAAAGTTGTATTTTTGGAATAAATATTGATTTTATTTAAAAATTAAACTAAAAATATTTTGAAAATTATTTTCCTAAAATGGACTTCAATTTTGAATTCATAGCATTGATATTATGTTTGGGTGAATTTTTGGATTTTTTTGAAACAATTGAATCATCAGTGAATAGTAAAAATGTCGTTTTGGGTTTAGGGTGATTGATGACATCATTAATGATGTAATAATGATGTAATAATTCTGGTAGACTTATTAATAGTGACTTATTCTATGAGTTGTCCCATGTGACCAATACCATGGGAAAATTCCAGGGAGAAGCCCATGGTTTTTCAAATACCACCAATGAAGGGTCCCTTCAAAATTAATAATTTATTCACTCACTTTTCCTATAAATACCTAGCCATTTACCTCATTCAATTCATTCCAAAATCATCCTCAATGAGGTTCTAGTCTCCTAACCACCAAGGTATGCCTCCCATGGATCCCTCAAGCCTCCAAAGGTCCCGACCTTCAAGTGTTATAAGTTACTCTTCAATGTAAGGGATCCTTTCACCCTCATCTTTTAAGTCATGAATTCCATTATGTTGTGTCTTCTAGTTTCCATATCATTATGTTGAGGTTATTTTTTTATATTTTCTCATTTAGTTCCATGTCATGTATAATTGTTGAAAGACCCTTTCCGCTCTAATCAATTTTTTTTTTCAGGATTTTTATGTGACGCAGTTAGGCTGCCAAATTTTTCGTAAGAGGAATCACGTCTTCTATTTTATTTCATGATTCCTTTTCATGTGGTATTTCATTAAAATTTCAACACCAAGTTCTTATATACATGTTATAATCTCTTTATAATATATTATATGTTATTTATGAGTGGGTTACTCTTGTACCCTCTCTTTTCATTGTTTCCTAAAACCATGTTATATAGCCGTTATACTGCAGAAATTTCGTCTAAAAATTTCTATCTCTTTTTATCATGAAATTAACTTGTTTATTTATGTTAATACCAATGCCTATTTCTTATATATGGGTGTTCATAAATATATAAAAAGGATATATTTTATTATGGAATGGACATACATATAAACCTCACTCCCTTTCCATGGGTTATAAATGATATAATGATCTAATTTTTAAGAACTTTTAAAACGTCACAATTTTGAAATGAACCCCATTTATTTTACTCTATATGGGTTATTTATGAAATGTTTGATTATGATATATGTGTATCACATTAAATAAAGACATATTAAGGGTGTGCCCTAATAACACTCCAATGCATTGGGTAATGAATTAATCACTGGAGATGACAAGTTTCCCGATACCTTGGTGAATAACCATGGAAATTTTTATAACACGTCGGGGATAAACCTTGTTGATATGGTGATGAATGTATAAATGGAATGTTGTAGACACATATTAAAGTTATATTCCACGTTATTTTCATTATTATATTACTATACTTCCATTTCTCATGTCTTTATGTTGTTATTCAAGTTCTTATTTTTAATCAAGTAAACTGATTCACTTTTTTACCCCTACTGGGCATTCTACTCAACATTTCCTTTGATGTATGTCTCCAGGATATGAGATGCAGTAATTGTACAAAGGATAAAGCAATTATGAAGCCTTAAGAGTGTTTTAAAGGTATTTTTTATGTTGTTCGCATGTATTAAGTTCCTGATTTCCAAGACACCAGACTTTAATGATCCTCTAGTTGTAAAATATAAGGAAAAGTTATGTTATAAAGAGGTGGGATGCCATAGTTGGTATCAAAGGATAGTTTAGTTATTTATGGAAATTAGGATAAGAAAAAATTAGGAATAATCCTATAGAAAAGTTTAAATATAGGAAAACCTCATGGTATTTTTGTGACTATTAAGTAAGTTGTTTATCAAGCAAATACATCCTTGTCTGCATATGAGTTGGTAGAGGTGGCTCTGGAACATATGTACATAGGGGTAAAACCCGATAACACCACTTTGAGATAGACTCAAATGGGAACTAGTGCATGATAATTGGCCTTGTTTCACTCTTGGTTATGACACTCCCGGGGGATATGATTGGTTAATCATAATCTTTTTATGAATAATTATGAAGAATTTGTCGTGAAATGTAATTGTTTAATGAAGTTTTAGGACATGAATCCTTTATAGATAAAAGATTCATTGTGGAAATAAATTTCTCATTAATGTTTTACTCTTTTAGAAATGGCAGGAAATAAGAGGAACCGTGCAAATGGTGATCGTAATGGACCATGTGCTGACAGCCCTCCGATGGAAGCCGGAATGGAAACGTTAATGCGAATAATTAACAAACGGACTCGTGTTATGGGAAATAGCTTGAATCAAGATGAGAGACAGATATCACCATGAAGATAACAATATTCTGTTTAGTCCTTTATGAATCAAAGACCACCGACCTTCAGTGGATCGACTGACCCCTTGATTGATAAGTAGTGGATCATCTCTATTGAGAAGATCTTTTCTATTCTCCGTTGTTCAGAGCAAGAGAAGTTCACCTTGGCTATCTATCGCTTAGAAGGATAAGTTGATCAGTGGTGGGAGCTGATTAAAAACACGAGGAAAAGGGTGGAGGTTGAAGCTATGGAGTGGGAAGTGTTCAGAGAGATCTTCTTCAGTAAGTATTTCTGTCGTTCCATGAGAACAAGAATAGAGAAGGAGTTTATTGAGGTGAAGAAGAAGGAGAATGAATCTGGGGGAAGCTATGAGATGAAATTCACAAGGCTTTCATGTTACACCTCTAGCTTTTTCATGGATCCCAATGGAATGGTCGATAGATCCTTCGATTGACTAAGACCTCATTGGCGGAAGAACGTAGCCAACCGAGATTATGACAGCTATGAGGAGATCTTGCGATGTGTGATGAAAGTCGAACTTGAGTTTTGTGAGACTCAATGGTGTCATAAATCCAACAAAAAAAGGGATCAATGGAGCCAAGCTTAGGATGTATCTTTGATCAAGAAAGAGGTGGCACGAAATTGAAATGTCCCACGTGTAATAAATGTGGGAAGAAGCATTCGGGGAACTACCCTCTCAGGAGTGAGAAATGCTACAAGTGCGAAAGAGATGGCCATATTGAAAGGAATTGTCATAGTGAGGTGAAACCTAATCTTCAAAACACTAATGACAAATGGAAGATGGTGAAGGCCCTACCTGATGTCCAGTGCTTTATGTGTGGAAAACATGGACACTTTTCCAATCACTGTACAAATCTGAGGGCAGTGGAGGGGAACCACCATCATCCTCAGTAAAGGGAAAGGGATCTAGGTGATGCTTTTGCTATCATGATAGCCGAATTTGATTATCCAAATGATGTTGTAGTAGGTACTATTGTTGTTCTCTCACAGATAGAAAGTACTTTGTTTGATTCTGGTTCTACGCATTCCTTTATTTCCTCCATGTTTGCAAAGAATTTTGAATCAACTTCCGACTTTCTAAAAGTAGAGTTATCATTCAATAATCTTGGTGGGATTATCCAAGAATCATCTGTGTTTAGAAACTCTAGTATTTAATTTGGTGAGCACAATCTTATCTAAAATCTTGTAGTCATTCCCATGATGAAATTCGACATTATAATCAGGATGGACTGGCTCTCAAAGAATAATGCTAAGATCAAATGTAGAAGTAATGAAATATCAGTAGTCTTGAATGGAAAACCAACAGTTATCTTCCAAGGAGAGATATATCAACCTTATATTTTTCTAGAAGAACCTCTTATATCATTCTTTATATAATTTATCGGTGAAGTAGAAGAAGTAAATAAGAGTTTGAGGATATAAAATGTACCCATCATCCAGGAATACATTGATGTATTTCCTGAGGAGTTGCTTGGACATCCCCCAGAAAGAGAGGTAGAGTTCTCTGTTGAACTCATACCTGGATCTCATACAATATCAAAGACCCATATAGGATGGAAACTGTGGAGATGGAGGAATTAATGAAATAACCCCATGATCTTTTGGAGAAGGGGTGTATCTGAATGAGTGTGTATCCTTGGGGAGAAATTGTTCCCTTTGTTAAGAAGAAGGATGGATCGATGCTGCTATGCATAGATTATAGAGAACATAATGGGATCACTGTAAAGAAAAAATACCCTCTTCCAAGAATTTATGACTTATTTGACAAAGATATGTGCATTATGAGTTTTTTTATTATGCCTTTTGGACTGACTAATGCACTAGTTATTTTTAAGGATTTGATGAATATTGTCTTTAAAGACTACCTTGATAACATTGTGGTAGTATTTATTGATGATATTCTGATATATTCCAAAATTTGTGAGGAGCATTTGGATCATCTAAAGGATATTTTACAAACACTATGGAAGGAGAGACCTTTTGGAATGTTCAGTAAATATGAATTCTTGTTATAATAAGTTTCTTTCTTGGGGCATATTGTTACCAATGAATGAATCACCGTTGACCCTACAAAGACAAAAGTTGTAGAGGAGTGGCCTTAGCCTACAACAATAACTGAAATTCATAGTTTCCTTGGATTATAGAGATATTATAGGATGTTTTTTAAAAACTAAACATGACTTTCTAATCCATTAAAAAAGTTAACTCAAAAGGGGTCAAGTTCATCTAGACAAAGTGGTGTGAGGAAAGTTTCCAAGAGCTGATGAAGAGATTGTTTAATTCACATGTGTTAACTCTACCCTCAAGTGGATAAGGATTCGTTATTTTTAGTGATGCATCTCTAAAATGGAATGAGTGAATCCTCATGAAAAATGACAAGGTTATTGCTTATGCATCTCGATAGTTGAAGACTCACGATCAGACTTATCCTACGTATGATCTGGAGCTGGTGGTGGTCATTTATGATGTAAAGATATGGAGGCACTGTATTTATGTGGAGAATTGGGATATATACATAGACCATCAATGTTTGATGTATATTTTAAAAAAAGGAATTGAACATGAGACAAAGGATATGGGTGGAACTCCTTAAAAACTATGATTGTTCAATTCATTATCATCCCGGAAGAGCAAAAAAAGATGCTGATGCATTAAGTAGGAAAGACACATTTGTTCTGTCCATTTTGAGGATTCCAAGAGATCCTTTGATCAATGACCCAGTAAAACTGGACATGATAATTTTAAAGGAAGGTACATCATCAACCCTAACACAAATTATTTCTCAACCGTCACTACTAGAGAAGAACAATAATGTTTAGAAAGAAGATCCTTTGTTATAGAAGATGTTTGAGGTTGTGATGGATGGGAAGTTTCCAGAGTTAAATACTAATCAAGAAGGTGTACTGAAATTTCATACAAAACTATGTGTTCCATCTATTCTGGAAATAAAGAAATAGTTGATGGATGAAGAACATAGCTCTACTTTCTCTATACATCCTAGAAACACAATAATGTATAGGTACCTTCATTATCATTATTGGTGGGAGAATATGAAAAGGGAGATTGCTGACTACACTTCAAGGTGCCTGGTATGTCAAAAATTTAAGGAAAAGAGACAACATATTAAAGGGGTATTACAACCACTACCCATACCATCATGGAAATGGGACAATATCACTATGGACTTCATCACTAGTCCCCCGAGAACATCTAAAGGAAATAATGCGATATGGGTTATTGTGGAATGTCTCACCAAGAATACCCATTTTACCTCCATTCGGGAAGATTTCTCTCTTGATAACCATGCCATGATTTATGTGAAGGATGTGGTAAGGCTTCATGGTGTTCAACATTCTAACGTATCTGATCGTGATCCAAGGTTCACATAAAAATTATGTAGAAGTCTTCAACAAGCTCTGAGCACTGAATTGAATTTCAGTATGGCATATCACCCAAAAACTGGTGTCCATTCTGAAAGGACTATGCAAACACTCAAGGACATGCTGAGAACTTGCTCAATGGAATTTAAAGGTGGATGGGATCAACATACATCTTTAGTTGAGTTCTCTTACAAAAATAGCTTCCACTTGATCATTCAAATGGCACCCTATGAAGCTCTAAATGGGAAGTGATGTAGAAATCCTACTTGTTGGGATGAATCTAGTGAGAGAAGGCTTCTTGGACTTGATATTGTGCAAGAGATCATAGAAAAGTTCCATTCCATCCAACAACACATTAAGGCTGCTCAGTGTCGGAAAAAATGCTATGCCGACAACCATTGAAAGGACTTGGAGTTTGATGTTAGTCATAATATCTTTCTTCGTATTTCACCTTGGAAGAGAGTCATGAAGTTTGGGAAGAAAGGGAATCTCAGCCCTAGGTACATTGGCCCCTATGAAATCCTAGATCATGTGGGAGTAGTGGCTTATCTGCATTTACTTCCTCCAAATCTAGCACAAGTTCATGATGTCTTCAACGTATCCCTCTTGGGGAAGTACATAGCTGACCCTTCACATGTACTAAATACAGAGGTGGTACAACTGGAACATGACCTCTCTTATGAGGACAAGCCGATGGAGATCTTGGATAGTAGAGGAAAATTTCTATGCCACATGACTACCCACCTTGTTAAGGTGTTGTGGATGAACCACAAATGTGAAGAACCCACGTGGGAACCGAAGGAGTCCATGAGATAGAAGTACCCACATATTTTCCCATTAGAGTGTGTGAGATAAAATTTTGGGGATGAAATTTTTTAAGGGGGGAAGAATGTAATGACCTGAACTTTTTAATTATATTTGGTTCCAAATTTGGTGTGTTATTTTATTTTATACTCAACAAAACTACGTCCTTTAATTAATGATGTGGGTATAATTAAAATGAGACCGTTGGGTTTTGACTGTTATATAGCCGTTGGAAAATATGACCGTTGGAATCTATAATCTTAAAATTGTGTTTTTATAAATACTATAATCTTGGTTAATTAATACATAAAGATGATTGAATGGCCTCATCCAGTAGACTCGAGCCAAGTGAGGCCCATCTTTCAGAGCTTGGGAAGTAGGTAGCATCACTGGGCTTTGCTCTAGAACAATCCCATGGTGAACTTCAATGTATAAATATTAAACGAAATCGCCTAAGTGAGAAGTTCAAGTTGATAGAAATCACAACTTGGGAAATGATGTCGGAGCCACCCCAAGATTCTATCACCATATCAGACCTTACACTTAGGTCCTATGCTGGTGTTATAAGGGGCTATGTAACGAGACCTTAACTGCTTTGTGTAATCCTTTTATATAAAATTGATATTTCTTCTTATGGAAATGTTTTGTGAATTTAAAATATCCCGATAAATATATGATGTGTATTATTGATGAATTTAGGAAAAAAGGTGTATTGTAAAATATTTTCGTATTCATTAAATAATTAATAATGTGAATTGATTTTAAAAAAATGATCTTTTACTATTGTGATTAGTGGGAAATTTAGAGTCTAATAGGATGAACTTGGTTTTTAGTGAATAGTAAAGTAGGAATAGTAACATATCCATATGAATAGTAATGAATAGTAATTTGAAAAAGAATAGAGACTTCACCAATGAATGTATAAATACATTTTAGACATCTTAAGGTGAAAAACAATCATAGATTATGTTTTGGTATTTTTGTATGCCATAAATATTTTATTTACAATTTTATAATTAATTTAATAATTTAAAATGGAAATGTATTTTCATAAAATTTAATCATAAATTTTTACTTTGTTGTCTTATGGTTATATGATATTTTTATAGGACCTTGATTATTTTTTTAAGGTGATACAAAATGATTTATAGTTTTAAAGTTATATTTTTGAAATAAATAATGATTTTATTTTAAAATTAAATTAAAAATATTTTGAATTTTTTTTCCTAAAATGGAATTCATTTTTTAATTCAAATAAATGATATTAGGTTTGGGAGAATTTTTGGGATTTTTTCTGAAACATTTGAATTATCGGTGAATAGTAAAAATGCAGTTTTGAGTTTCAGGTGTTCAATAACATAATTAATGATGTTATAATGATGTAAGATTTCTGGTCGACTAATGAATAGTTAGATATTCTATGAGGTGTCCCATGTGGCCAATACCATGGGAAAATTCCATGTTCAAGCCCATGGTTTTTCAAATACCACCGATGAGGTGTCCGTTGAAAATTAAAAATCTATTTTACTCACTTTTCCTACAACTACTAATCCATTAAACTCATTAATTTCATTCCAAAATCATCCCACACGATGTTCTGGTCTTCTTACCTCCAAAAGAGTCCTCCCAAGGTTCCCTTAAGCCTCCCAAGGTCCCTACCTTCAAGCATTATAAGTTACTCTTCAAGGTAAGGGATCCTTTCACCCTCCTCTTTTAAGTAATGAATTCCTTTATTTATGTGTCTTCTAGTTTACATATAATTATGTTGAGGGTATGTTATTATATGTCCTCATTACTTTAAATTTCATGTCTAATTGTTGAGAGACCCTTTCCACTCTCAGCAATTTGTTTGCTGAATTTTTATGTGACGCCGTTAGGCTGCCGAATCTTTCATAAAAGGAATCATGTCTTCTCTTTTCATTCATATTTCCTTTTCAGGTGGTATGTCATTCAAATTTCTATACCATGTTCTTATCTCGATGTTATTCTATATTTATACTGTATTATAAGTTATTTATGAGTGGTTTACTATTGTACTATCTCTTTTCAATGTTTTCTAAAACCATGTTATATAGTCGTTATGCTGTAGAAAGTTCACCTCAAAATTTCTAACTCTTTCTCTCAAGAAATTATCTTGTTTATTTCTGTGAATACCCAGAACAATTTCATTTCTATGGGTGTTAATAAATATATAAAAATTATATATTTTATACTGGAATGGACATACATATAAACCTCACTCCCTTTCCATGGGTTATCAATGATATAATGATCTTATTTTTAAGAACTTTTAAAACGTAATGATTTTGAAATGAAACCCATTTATTTTATTCTCGATGGTTTATTTATGAAATGTTTGATTATGATCTATGTGGATCACCTGAAATAAAGACATATTAATAGTGTTCCCTAATAGCACTCCAATGCATTGGGTTAATAATTAATCTCTATAGATGACAAGTTTCATGATACCTTGGTGAATAACCTTGGTAATTTGTAAGAAACCTCGGGGAAAAACCTTAGTGATATGTTTAATGAATGTCTAAATGAAATTTTTTAGCCACATATTCAATTTATGTTCCAAGTTCTTTTCATTATGATATTTCTATACTTCCATTGCTTATGTCTTTATGTTGTTATTCAAGTTCTTACTGTTAAACAAGTAAACGGATTCCCTTGTTTACCCTTACTGGGCCTTCTGCTCACCCTTTTATTTGATGTATGTCTCCAGGATATGAGATTCAGTAATTTTACAAAGGATGAACCAATGATAAAGCCTTATGAGTGGTTTAATATAATTATTTATGTTGTTTTTATGTATTAAGTTCTGGATTTCCAAGAAACTAGACATTAAAGATCCCCTACATGTAAAATGTAATGAAATGTTCTGTAATAAAAAGGCGGGATGCCATAAAGGGGGAATAAATAAAATAATTAAGATAAGTTAAAAAGTTGGTTACATTTATTCACCACCCTATCAGTGTTCCTACAATATCCACTGGGATATACACATATTATATTTACATTATTGGATACAATTCCAATATTTGATGTTATCCCTGGTGCCCACCTCATTCTAGTAGCATTAGGATCATGGAGGAGGTTTGATATAATATTTCCTTCCATTGGATATAATTCATGTATATGAGATTATCCATGGGACTAACCTCATGATGGTGGGTGTGGATTCTATCGGAGGATTCTAATGTTACACCATCCTCATGATTTTCATCTTATATATTAGCTCGAATGGCCCGGATGCCTTATTTTTTTTTATTATGGATAATACCCTTTTTATGGGTTGATGTGGAACCCATACATGACCCATAGGCCCAAGGCACAAGGTCTGAAAAAACCTCAATACATGACCCGAATGCCCAGAGGCATACCATTCCCAATTCATCTTATATATTACATTGTCTATATTGAGACAGTTTTATGGCATTGATAGATTACTAAGAGAGTATTCCCATTTTCTTTTTATGTACTAGGACCCTCACTTTATTTTTTTACTTTAATGTGATTCCTATCTTTTTTTTACAATATATGTGATTACCTATATTGGGCATAGTAGGTGGGGTCCAGATTCCTGCTATTTGGTGTGGAACATGTTTACCTAACATAAAATCTTGTGAACTACATGATTTTAATTTAATGATAACATCTACAACTTATATAGTTATGTATATATAGAATACCATTGGTAGTTTCTCATTGAGGTTTATATTTAACACTCCATAGGGAACCCTAGTGAATCTGAAGATCATTGTGTTTCATCTTTTGGTTATAGTTTATAAAAATGATGTTTCCCAATTATCTATATGGGTTTTTGGAGACTATGTGAATGAGGGACCAATATTTTTTGGATTTATCACCCCCAATATTTGTCGTTTTTTATTTATTTACTTGATCATCCCAATGGGGGATTTTTTTTATATATGTATCTTGTTTGTGCATGGGTTACATTTTATTGTATGATATTATACATTATTGTCTATTGTAACATATATGTGGCTTTAGTCAACTGAGACAATGTGTCTCTAGTAGTAGTAGGAAATATATGTTGTTCTTTAATTGTGTCATATATTACAGTTCCCATGATCTCTAGATAAATTTTCAATTTTAATTTCCACTGAGCATGGTTATTACCATTAAATAAAGGTGTCATGTTAGTAGAAACACTGAAAACTATATTTTCCATAGTCAATTAGAATATGAAGAACTGAAAATTTAGATATGACAGAAATTTTATGATCTTTAAGATACAACGAAAATCATAGTTGAAAAGAATTTGAAAAATGGATACACCTTCCTCTGATACCAAATGTTGGTCGTGGTGGAATATCAAGATGGGGGAGGGGTGAATTCAGCTCCTACTTAAAATTTTTGTTAAAAACCTAATTTTAAAAGGATCCACCAATTTTAACATGGCCTAGTAAATTAAAGAAGTAGATATGTAAATGCTTTGTTGGTCAACAGGTCTCTAAAATGGTGATTAGTCCTTAGTTTAATTGGTGTAAAAACACTTCTTTTAATTTTTAAAAATGTTTACTGAATTCAATATATACAAATAGTAACCAAAATTATCTATCAATGAAAATGAAAAATAGTTTTACGTTCTAGAAAATATAAGTAGTGGAAATTATATAAAATAGAGTATAAATAAATATAATGCATAGTGAAGTAAAAAAAGAGGTTTAGTCTCAAGCTAAGACTTAATCCTCTCCACTTGGTGATCACCTACCACCAAGAAGTTTATATTAGCAATAAACATGACACACATCCTGTATCGGGCTTTAAAACAGTTTTCAAAAATTCTTTAGGGTTCACACCCTCTACCACTATTCTTCATGGGAATGAAAAAAATTATAGAACACACATGGTCTCTTCCATAGTTTTACGTGGGAGAAAAACATTAGTGAGTATTGATGTAAGGATATTCAATCTCTTCCTGTTCTAGCACAGGAGACAGTGTGTGATGCAGACATGAAAAATTATCAGAAATGTAAAAAAGAAGAAACACAATAGAGAAATTATGATGAGATATAGTTTAGAAGGCTCTATGTGTTTGTAGCTCAACTCTTAATTCCTTGAAGTAAAAAATTTGAAGTTTGAGTCTATCATTCGAAGTTGTCTCCAAAATAGAGTGTCACAACTCCAGGTACTAGATTTCAAGGATCGAGTGTTCTGCTTCTTGAGTTGGTTGAAAGTTTATGAGACACAGAAGGCAGCCTCATGTTGTTTTCCTGAAATGACCTTCTTGAAGTTCTTGGGGTTCATAGTGAAGGTGCTCGAATGGTTATTCCTTATTCTTCAGTAATTTCTTCCTCATGAATTTAACTTCTAGACTTGTCATCTTTTTTGTTTTTCTATGTTCCTCTATATATCTTTCTTCCTCGGTCTTTTTATTTCATATTTTAGGTCCACCAATAGGAGTAATTATATCACATACAATCTTTCTTGTACCTCTTACTATCAAGATATGGTCTCCTAATATGTCTACAATATGTATTAATTATGTTAGAAGTATTAATGCTAGATAACATGACCTTTAGAAAAATATCAATAATTTGAATATGTAAGGGTATTGGTAGACTGGTAACGATATCCTTCACATTGGTAGGCTTCAATAGCAGTTGCACATTGACAACCTACATCTATAACCTTTCATTGGTAACCTTCAGGAGTAGGCTTGCTTCATGGACATTTATATTGGTGACCATGTATGGGTGACCTTGTATTAGTGACCTTGTATGAGTGACCTTGTATCAGTGACCTTGTATCAGTGACCTTGTATCAGTGACCTTGTATCTGTGACCTTGTATCTGTGACCTTGTATCGATAAACTTGTATTGGTGACCCTGTATTGGTGACCTTGTATTGGTGACCTTGTATTAGTGACCTTGTACATAGATAAATTCTTCTCTGTAAACTTAACCAATCAAGGAGTGAGATTGAGAGTATATGAATATTACACTATAGAAACAAGAAAAATTAATGAAATATAATAAACATTGAATGAAAACATGATTATCACATAAATGAAACATGATTTGGGATTATCAAAATAGGTGATTCCAAAAATCTCCCACTTTTTTATAATAACAAATTATGTCATTTAATCATTAGGTTTAAGAGTTTTGAATCGAGGTTAAACAGATCTTCTAATTTCATCAGTTATGTGAGAATACACAAATTATATGGTGAGCACTACATTTAGGCCAAAACATATATAAACACATGTAAACCCTGACCCCCCCTTGTGATTAACCAAAATCCATATATAACAAAAAGAGAGAAAAGAGAGTGTTTGTATTAATAAAACAGGAGTACAACAGACAAAAAGAATACACCAACACCTATCTTCTATGACAGTCAACACTCAATCCACAATAGAGATGTACAATGGAGCTTTGACTTTGGGAGTTGAGGAGGCATGTTCTGATGGTGGAGGGATAGACCGAGGGATGGAAGTGAGTAGTGTCGGAGGAGCAACCACTAAGGCATCAATAGACCTGTAGTGAGTAGATCTATGAGTAATCATTGGGGTCAAACTTATGATGGCCTGGGTAGGAGTCATCAAAGGAGAAGTACAGGTGGAACTTGAGGCAGCTAAAGGGGCAGAAAAAGGAGGAGGAACAATGATGGGTGTGCAGTCCACATGGAGGAAGGGTAACAGAATATTCTTGAAGTCTATAATAATGCTTCGTCCTCTTTCCATAGTAGATGTGAAATCATATTTTTTTCTATGAATCTCTCCAGGGAAGGAGTCAGCTCTCTAAGCTTTCTCACTTGATCCTTAAATTCCTGAGTGAGAGGATGGATTCTCAAATTTTCCAAAAGTATCTTAAAGTGACCATCCATCTGATGCTTAGTATATACCAATTTGTAATAGAAGTCAAATTGATTCTTGATAGCCTTGTGATATTGAGAAGCATCCCTTAAATAATTTCCCACAAGGATATGAATTTATCTATTAATGGAAATGAAATGAGAGTCTGATGTACTAACACTATAATTTTTCCACTTATTCTCTAACAAGGGTCTTAAAGGCTTCAATGCCAACTGGAGGATAGGTTGAAGAAGAAGTAGATGCACATAGAGGTTCCATAGAGAAATCCACAGTATCTTTAAATAATTTGGTTATCCCACTGATCAGCCTTTTTACAACATTATCTTGGACTTTCACATGTGTTTCTATAGACATCATAAAATCCTCAAACACTGTGACCATTTGTTGAAACACACTTTTAACATGTCTAAGGTCTATGTCCACCTAATATCTTGAATCCATATATGCATCTGAGCTAACAATAGACTTTTTCACGGATTCCATAGACACTGCCATAGTTCTTACCTAATTCTAAAATTCCTTGACCTCATGTAACACAGCTGAGTGAGAGGTAGAGACTATCCTTTCCACTACAAATGTTATTATTTCTTGATTTTGGGATATTTCTCTCGCTATCTCAGCAGTTTTCTCATCAATATTCCACTTCAGGTCTGTTTTTAAAGAATCTAATTCATCCTTCTCTACATAGTCTCGAGGTAACATACCCACTGGTGGGACAATGGTAGTTTCTGAGATAGTATGAATTGGAGGACTTCTTATAGTCTCATCATTTTCAAAATCTCCATAATCTAGGCCTAAAACCACAAATCCAGTTGCTTCTGTCCAGTCCTCTATCTCATGAGCAATAGCAACTAATCCTGTAGCAACAGGTTCCTCCTCCTCACTTGGAGCATTCTTCTGATCGGCCACATTTTTCTCCATCAGATCTCCTTGATCAACTTCATTAACAAGAAGGTCCACTGCCAATTCCTCCATAGAATCTTCGACAACTTCCAAAACAAGTCCAGCTTAAATTGAATCAACAACTTCATCATATTTAATACCATTTATATATATCCTATTAAAGTACTGAGACTTAAACATTCCTTTTCACTTTCAGTAGCATTTCTCTCAATGTCATCTTAACTTGAATTAGTTTCCTCATCCTCATCTGAGGTATCCTTGATGTCTATTAAGACATTTTTAGCTAATTTTTGTTCACAGGTTTCCTCATCACTATCCCTTAGGACAGTCTCCCTTCTAGGCTATCTATTTGGAGGGCTAGGCTCACCAAAGGATACTGTATTAACACGAGGATTTGACGGATGGTCAGGATCACTCCTGTCATCTATAGGAGAATTCTCTCTTTCTTGAACAATTTCACCCTCTTCTTCTTAATCTGAAGAAACTGGCTTTACTTCACCAGGATTAAGACCAGGGTCTCTCTTATTTTTAGGCCTAGTAGGGTGAGCAACAGGGTTAAACTCTTCATACATTGTAGCCTCACCATTCACCCATCTCTTTAGCCATGGATTCCAGTTGATCTTCTTTAGCTTGCAAATCACTTTGGTGATGCAATGGTTATCTTGCACAACAATAGTTTCCTCCTTAGCCCCAACAACTCCTTTAAATTTCAACATAAGAGATATCAACTTAGAATGAAACAGGGCATTGTATTTTGAACTAGGTTTGGTCATATCATCTAGATGAATCATGAACAACCTACATAATTTGATCTCCTATTCATGATTTTACAGATATAAGAGAAAAACATCCTGAAACATTAAATTTGCAATGTCCCCTCTCCTGGGACTTAAAACATGATGGATAAACATGAAAAGAAGATTATATTCTCCTACCATTTCAGCAACATTTCCTTTCCTAGGAATTTCGTTCCCTCTCAATTCAGCTAATACTTCATGATAGCCGAAGAACACACTAGTGGGAGCCACAAATTTTGAGTAATAATCACAAATCTTCTCATGTGGAACCCTCAATCAGTCCGCCCAATCAGTAGAGGATAAAATCACACTTACTCAATTTACATTGGAAGTCATCCGGTGCTCATCCACAGACTACTCAAATTGGAGATACACATAAAATTCCTTCTCTAACATCGGGTAATAGGGTCCATTATTGTTTGCAAAACACTCAACCCAACCCTGAGCTTCATGTGCCTTCAATGCTAATGACTAAGTCAAAAGCACCAAATCCGAACATAAATCCTTCTCAAACACTATTTCCCTCTTCGATAAATGTATTTTAAGAACCTTTTCCATTGTTGCTCTTCCACTTCTCAACTTGACACTAGGACTCTTTAGATCTGGTGCATCTCATTCATCAGCAACTGATGGAATTCTGACTCTTACCATCTTTTTGGACTAATTCAATGATTCGAAATAGGTTTAGGTTTTGAGATTTGGGAGAAAAGGGTTAGGGATAGTGATTGATGTGGGTAAAAATGTGATATGTGTTTTATTTTTATCATTTTGGGATCAAAAAATGAAACAGATAAAATAAATATGTAATATGAAGAAAAAGTTTCAGATTCTGGTTGAGAACAAAAAAACGCAAAGTCTCAGACTCCAGTCATCTATCGGTAAGGAGGCATCGATATGGTCTAATGGTGAGGTCATATCAGTAAGGTCTAACAGTGAGGTCCTATCAGTATGGTCTAACAGTGAGGTCTTAACGATAAGGTCTAACGATGAGGTCTTATCGGAAAGGTCTAATGGTTAGGGCCTATCTATAAGGTCTAACAGTGAGGTTCTATTGGTTTGTTCTAATGGTGAGGTCCTATCACTAAGGACTAATGGTGAGGTCTGATCAATAAGGTTTAATGGTGAGGTACTATCAGTAAGGTGTAATAGTGAGGTCCTATCGGTAAGGTCTAACAGTGAGGTCATATCGGTAAGGTATAATGGTGAGGTCCTATACTCAACAGTTTATCATACCTAATTGATGTTTTATGTAATTTAACCTATCTAATTTCAAATGATTTGTGAATATATCTTCCAATTGGTGTTCAGTACAAAGGAATTAAAGAGTGATATCACCTCTTTGATAATGATCTCTCTAGATGTGATGTCTTACATCAATATTCTTTTTCCAAGTATGAGATACTGGATTTTTAGAGATGTTAATAGCACTTGTGTTGATATAGTTTATAGAGACATGTTTGAATTGATTTCCATAGTCTAGTAATGATTGTTTCATCCACTGAATTTGAGCACAATAACTACCAGCGACTATATATTCAGCCTCTGTAGTATATAATTCATCAATATTCTGTTTCTTACTACACCATGATACTAGTGACATGCCGAAAATGTGACATGTTCCAGAGTTTTTTTGTCTAACTTCCAACCAACAAAGTCAACATCTGAATAACTTTTTAAATCAAACGATTATCCTCTTGGATAAAATAGTCTTAAATTTATAGTATACTTGAGATATTTAAAAATCCATTTAATATCATTTTAGTGAGATTATTTGGTATTTCCTTAAAAATGAGCACACATGCATACACTAAACATAAATTAATTTCTGCTGGTAGTAAGGTAGAGCAGACTCCGAATCATACCTCAGTAAATTGTTTGGTCCACTGATTCACCGTTTTCCTCAGCATCCAACTTGCAAGTGGTACTCATATGTGTATCACTACCTTTAATACTATCCAAACCAAAACATTTCAAAAGATCCTTAGTATATTTACTTTGATTTAAAATAATACCATTTTAATTTTGAAAAATTTGAAATCCAAGAAAAAATTTTAGTTCCCCCATTGGACTCATTTGAAATTCATCTTGCACCATTTTTTATAAATAAGTACAAAGAGAATTTTTAGAGGATACAAAAATTATATCGTCAATATACATTTGTAATATTAAAACATCTATGGAAATTATTTTAATAAAGAGAATAGGATCCACTATTACTTTAGTAAAACCATTTGAAATAAGAAAGGAACTATGTCTATCATAACAAGCTCTTAGAGCTTGTTTTAGACCATATAATTCTTTAAATAGTTTAAAAACAACATTTGGAAAATGGGGATTTTTAATGAAAGGGGGTTGTTCAACAAACATATCCAAAACTATATACCCATTTAGAAAATAACTTTTAACATCCATCTTATAACGTTTAAAATTTAGATGAGCCGCATAAGTAGGTATTATCCTAATGACCTCTAACCTAGCAGCAGGTGCAAAGGCCAACTCAGAGTATATTCCTTCCTTTTAACTATTCCCTTGTGAAACTAACCTAACTTATATTCTAACTATATTTATAGATTCATCAACTTTAAATCTAAACACCTATTTAGTGGAAATGGTCATGGTTTCATTAGTTCGGTCCACTAATTCCCAAACATTGTTTCTTTCAAACTGATTCAATTCTTCTTGCATATCTATCACCCAAAATTCGTCACAGATTGCATCATTGATATTTTTAGGTTCATGCTGTGAAATAAAATCTTGATGTTCATCCTATTTTCTCATAGAATCTATAGTTTGTGTCCCACTATTTAAATAACCTACAACAACATCTAAATGATGATTTTTGAGAGTTCTTATACCTTTAGAAAGATCTGAACAGGACTCCTCATGATTATTTGTAGGTTCAGATTCACTATTCAACGATTTGGGAATGTTTCTAGAAATGGTTTTTCTCACTAAGGGTTCACTGTCTCTATCATTGAGGTTCAGAATTGACATATCTTCCTCAATATGTTCAAGAGTGGTTTTGGGTTCATGTGGATTAGTCTCCTTAAATTTTACATGAAATGATTCGTCCATACATTTGGTTCTCTTATTAAATACTCTATAGGATTTACTAGAGATTGAGTAACCTAGTAAAATTCATTCATCACTTTTTGAAGAATATTTGTTCAGATTGTCTTAAGTGTTAACGATAAATACTATAAAACCAAAAACTCTAAAGTAATTAACCTTTGGATTCCTGTTATTCCAAATATTTTACGGGGTCTTCATAAGAATAGGTCTAATTACGACTTTATTAATAATGTAATAAGCTGTGTTAATAGATTCATCCCAATGATAAATAGGAAAATCATATTCATTGAGCATTTTCTTATCAATCTCTTGAAGGGTTATATTTTCTCTTGCAACAACTCCATTATTTTGAGGTGTTCTAGAAGCAGAGAAATTGTGAGTATAGCCATTTTGTGAGAAAATGATTCAAAGCCTTGATTCTCAAACTCACAACCAAGATCACTTTGAAAGGTCTTAATTATATGTCCACTATGATTTTCTATAGAATTGAATTATTTGATAAAATAAGAACAAGCTTCACTTTTGTGAGAAAAAATTATACCAAAGGGTACCTAGAAAATTCATCTACAATAACATAATCATAGTGCTTCCCATTTAAACATGAATCTCTTGTTGGTCCAAATAAGACCATGTGAACCCACTTAAGAAGTTTAGAAGTAGAAACTTCATTCTTTGGTTTGAAATAAAAATTGTGGTGTTTTCACTTTTGACAAGGATTACACAAATTGTTATAAGAGAATTACAAGTTATGTAAGGCTCTAACTAAACCCTTCCTCATCAATCTTCTTAGTGAGTGCACATTGCAGTGTCCTAGTCTTATGTTCCATAACCAGGATTCATTATGAAACACATTTAAACAAGAAACAATTTTCTTATCTATAGAATCTATATCAACAACATATACATTCTCATTTATAATAGAAGTAAATATTAAATCATTTTTCGAATTAAAAACATTTCATGAATCATTTTAAAATTTAACATTGAATCCATCATCACACAACTGAGAAATACTTAGCAGATTGTATTTTAACCCATCAACAAAAAGTACTTTTGGAATTAATACAGTATTAGGGTTACCAATTTGGCCTAAGCCGATGATCTTACATTTAAAATTATCACTGAATGTCACATATCCTCCATCAACATTAATTAAGATTTAAAAACATGAATAGTCTCCTATAATATGTCTTGACCATCCACTATACAAGCACCACATAGTTTTATAGGATATCTTTACACAATTTTTCGGAAAAACAGATTAAGTGTGGGGTAACATTTGTACCCCGATTTTCTTGGGTCCAGAGTGGTTAGAATGTAAAACTTTGGGAACCCATAATTTTCTCATAGGTTTTATATAATCAATAGATATATTTTGATACATGAACACTTTTTTTAGTCCATTATAGAATTGTTTTTGAAAATATGGTCTAGAAGTTGAACTAGCTGTGAACTGTCCAAATTTTTGGAACAAATTTATTTTTAAGAATCCTTCTCTATCCTGGTTGAAATCATATACCAGTTGTCTATTTTGGAGAATTTTCTTTCCCTAGAAAATGATTTAAGGTATCTATACTAGTAGTATATTTTTCAAAATCCATTTTTAATTGATCATTTGAAAATTTGAGTTCGGTATTATCTTTAATAGCTGAGCACATTTTTCATTCTCAATATCGTGCTCAAATTTTAAATTATCATTTAAAGCATGTTGTCTTTTCAATGGTTTATATTTATCCTTGAGTTAACTAAAGATATCCTCAAACATTACATAGTATTTGAATAGCTCATCCTTAGTTATATTTTTATAATTTTTTGATTCACCTTTATTCATAGAATAATAATCATTTGGTAGAGGGGAATTGGGTGTTACCTCCAATGCTTCCGTCATGAAACACATATTTGCATGCTTATTCTTGTCACTATCAAAAGTGTCAGGTCCACTTCAGCTATCTTATAAGGAACTCCAGGTGGCATTCATAGCCTTTTTATATCCTTTGAACTTGTCTTCATACTTATTCTTAAATTTAAACTTAGGGAAATCATCCTTCACATTACAATTGCATTTACACTCATAACAGACAATATTGGTTGTGTTGCCATTCCATTTTCTGTCATTTTTTCACTTTCCTTTATTATCATACCTTCCTCTATAGTTTGATTTTCTAAATAATTTTTTCTTTTAGTAATATTTTTTTAATCTCCTTTCAAGATGAGCCATCTCATTATCACTATCAGAGTCTGAGTCCTCACTTGTGGAAGTATCTATATGTGGATGAATGTTTTCTTTATCTTTGTTCTTTCAGGTAGTAGTCTGGAATTCTATAGATTTCATCCTTGGTGATTCATCAACTTCATAATTCGTTTTATGTTCTTCTTAATACATCATATGCATTTCAATTAGTTCCTTAACTGGTATTTTTCTTATGTCACAAGATTCTCAGATGGAAATAGAAGTTCCTCTCCCTTTATCTGGTAGGCATCGAAGAAATCTCAAAATATGGTCCTTGTTGTCCACTGGTTTCCAAAGTAGACTCATATTATTCACTATATCATTGAACCTGTGATACATTTCATAAATAAGTTCATGAGGCTTCATTTTAAAATTATCATATTTAATAGTATATGTATTTAGTCTCATTTCATTAACATTGGTTGTTCCCTCATGAGAAAATGCTAAAGTATCCCAAATTTCATATGTATTTTTAGAAGTAGATATTCTATTGAATTAATCATCACCTAGAGAAAAATACAAATCATTCATTGATTTAAATTTATTATTATATCTGGCTTTAGTCAATTGAGACCATGTGTGTGTAGTAGTAGCAGACAATATATGTTGTTCTTCAATTGTGTCCCAGATTTTTGGTCCCATGCTCTCTAGATACATTTTCATTTTTAATTTCCACTGAGAATAGTTATTACCATTAATCAATGGTGGCCTATTAGTAGCAGCACTCTCAACCCTATTTTCCATAGTTACCTAGAATTTAAAGAACGTAAATTTAGATATGAATTTTTTTTAAATCATTAATATATAACTAAAATCACAATTGAAAAGAATTTGAACACTGGATAAACCTTCATTTGATACCAAATGTTGGTTGGAGTGGAATATCAAGCGAGGGGTAAATTGAGTTCCTACTTAAAATATTTGTTAAAAACCTAATTTTAAAAGGATCCCCTAATTTTAAAATGGCCCAGTTCATTAAGGTTTTAGGGATGTAAATGTTTAGTTGGTCAAAAGGTTTCTCAAAGGGTTATGCGTCCTCAATTGAATTAGTGTAAAAACACATATTCAACTTGTGAAACATGTTTAATGAATTTAACATATAAACACACTACCCAAAATAAACTATCAAAGAAAAATCAAAAGAGTTTTATGATTTAGAAAATATAAGTAGCAGAAAATAGATAAAACAAATTATAACAAAATATAGTGCACAGTGAAGTAAAACAAGAGGTTCGGTCTCAAGATGAGACATAATCCACTCCACTTGGTAATCACCTACCACTAATAAGTTTATATTAGCAATAAAATTGATACACATCCTATATCAGACTTTACAATAGATCTCACAACCTGTCTAGGGTTCACACCCTCTACCACTGTTCTTCATGTGAAAGACAAAAAATACAAACCACACACTTTCTATTCCATAGTTTTACGTGGGAAAAAATTTTAAGTGAGGTTTGATGTATGGATATTCAATATCCTATAGTTCTAGCATAGGATAAAGTGTGTGAAGAAGACAAACACACTTCTCAAAAATGTAAAAAGAAGAAACACAATAAGGCAATTATGATGAGATCGAGTTTAGAAGCCCCTATCTGTTTTCTGTTCATCTCTTGACTCCTTAAAGTTAATAATTTGAAGTTTGAGTCTCTCTTTGGAAGTATCCTCCAAAATAGAGTGTCGCAACTCTAGGTACTAGAATTAAATGATTGAGTGTTCTTCTTCTTGAGTTGATTGAAAGTTTCCGAGACACAAAAGGTAGCCTCAAGTTGTTTTCCTGAAATGATCTTCTTGAATTTACTATGGTTTTCAGTAAAGGTGATCAAATGGTTCTTCCTTGATCTTCAGTATTTTCTTCCTCATGCATTTATCATTTGTACTTATCTTGCTTTTTTCTCTATGTTTCTATATATCTTTCTTCCACAGTATTTTTCTTTCATATTTGATGTCTGAAAATAAGAGTAAGTACATCATGTGCTATCTTTCTCGTACCTCGTACTATCAATACATGTTCTCCTGACATGTCTACAATTAGTATTAATTAGGTCAGAAGCATTAAAGGTAGCAAATATGACCGTTAGAAAAATATCAAGAATTTGAAAAAGTAAGGGTATCAGTAGACTGGTAATAGTAGCCTTCGCATCGATAGGCTTCAATAGTAGGTGCACATTGGAAACCTCCAATTGTAACCTTCCATTGGTAACCTTCAGCAGTAGGCTTGCATCGGTGAACTTTGTATCAGTGACCATGTATCAGTGACCTTGTATCGGTGACCTTGTATCAGTGAAATTGCATCGATGAACTTGTATTGGTGACCTTGTATTGGTGACGTTATATCAGTGACCTTGAATTGGTGACCTTGTATCGGTGACCATGTATCAGTGACCTTGTACTTAGATAAATTCTGCACTGTAAGCTTAACCAATCAATCAGTGAGATTGAGAGATAATTAATATTGCTCAATATAAACAAGAAACATTAATGAAACATAATTAACATATAATGAGAACATGATTATCACATAAATGAATCATGATTTGGGATTATCAAAACAGGTGAGTCCAACATATGTGAATGAGGGGTCAATGTTTTATGGATATATCACCGCCCAATATTTGTCATTTTTTTATTATGTACTTGATCATCCCAGTGGGGGACCCTTTTTGTATATGTATATTGTTTGTGAATGGCTTATGTTTTATAATATGATATTGTACATTATTGACTATTGTATCATATAAATAACTCATCATTCTCAGATTGATGGTTTTTTATTTAGTTATTGTTTGATTATATGTGATTATTCTATGACTATGAACATCCCATATTTTTAATAGACCCCCATCGCTAGATGGGAGCCTTTCATATATGGGGATGTTTACCTATGGTCTTATAGTTCCACCAAATGAGATACCATTTGGGTGATTTAAGAGATGTTTTATAGGTTTACTAGGGAAAACACCAACACTATCCAAGACACTTGTCTCTCTTGGACTATAGTAGTGACATCCATATTCAATTTTTTTCTCTATAATATACTCTATTCCTTACTCAAACACAAATCCTTTCCTAAATTATAAAAATAAAATAAAAAATAACTATAAATTTCATATGAAATTGATAAATCCATTGTTTTTAAAATATATCCACCATAATGATTATCATACTTCAGAAGCATTGTTAATCACCTCTAATAAAAAAATCCATCCACTAGGATATCATGTTATTTTAAAAAGAGTAATATAAAAAATATACCCAAAAACATTTCACTAAATTTTATAAAAAACATCAATTAGATTTTTCATAATGAATGTTTACACACACGAACTTCCACATGATAAAACTCAAATTAAAACTCATGCATGAATACCTTACATAATAATTTCCATTGTGAAATTATTAATATAAATTTTTTAGTTGATTTAGTAAAAACATTACTAAACACAAACAGGAAATTAGATTTTTATTATATTTTTAAAAAGAAACCTTTTGGTTTAGCAATGATCCATACACCTGGTGGGGACCAGAAAAAAACTGATACCAAGTTCGAAATTTGAATTTCACAAAGTACACCACATCCACGAAATCGTGATTGAATATCACATGCATCAACCTATCACCAGCCATAATTAGTCACCATCTAAATACATCAACACCACCAATATCTCCATTCAACCACCATAAAAACTAGTCACCAAAGATCATTAGAGACCATAAAACCTGCCATAAAACATTGCACTACACCATGTCATTGTCACCCCCCCAGTGAACCAGAGATAACCTTACTACCAATACAAAGATTAAAAACATGAAAATAAACATGTTACCATCGAGAGAAACCTGAAGTCTACCACCATAATGAAACATGAATAAAACTATATCCCAAAACAAAAACACCACCGAACAATAATAAGTAGATAGACCACCGATAATAAGAACACAAACCATCACTGAATTCATAAAGAGGAAAAATAAAAGGACAAATCCATCATCTAAGGACACATGAACGGAACACTAATGGCCACCAAAACACACCAACCAAAACAATAGTTTTACAACCAATATAGATTTAACAAGGAGTGGAGAAGCAAAACATGAGGTTAGAGAGGTGGTAGAGCAACCGAGGAATATTAACGATAGTAATAATCAATAAGGGAGAAATCCTAGATCCTAGAAATCATGGGAAAAACATCCCAAGTAGATCCATGAGATTCATTGACTACCGAATTGCGAAAAACAAAACCTATTTGTACCAAAAATCTAAATCCAACCTAGAGAGGAAATGATGAACATGAGGGAAGAGTTGAAAGAGACTCTAAAAGAAACTATAGAATACAACCATCATGGGGACCCCATGAACTCAGTAAAGAAGAAGAAATCAACCCGAAATAAAAATAATATCACATTGAAGCCATGCTGAAGAATGAACATAGGAGGAGGTGATGGGAGTGGAGGCATGAATAAAGAGGAAGGTGGAAAATTTTTAGACATGACATCAACTATAAAGTGAAGGGTATTAGGGAGAAACCCCTAGGTAGAGCTGCATACAAGAATAGTTGATCCAGGAGAGAAGGGATACATCCTATGAAATGATATCCCTTGTTAAATACTATCCTTCCATAGTTATTCCTTCTTCAATGTTCTATAAAAAATATAATTCAATTTCATAAAAAACCCCAATTTACACTAGGATATAAAACCAAACAATTGATGTTACAAGTAACTGAATTCTGAAAAAGATAAAACTATCACACAGGTGATTAAATAAAAAAATAGATTGTAAACAAATTATCTCAGATACTCAAAAATATTTTCATAACCAAATGTCCTAGTTGAATTCAAAATGAAAACCCTGTATACAATATATATCCATCATACACCCCGATCTATAACCTCTCATTACTATTTTCTTGATAAAAACTCTTGTAATTATACCTCCATTTAAGCTAAAAACATATTATATCATTAAATATATAACCACACTAATAATTCCATTCTAACAATTTCACTAACTAGAAAAAACATTTAACTGTGGTTTAAGAATCCTTATACAAATTTTATTGCAAACATAATTTCTTCCTACTAAAAAATTTTGAATTTAACCGTGGTTCAACCCAAAATTACTAAAAACTGATAAAAATAATTACCAAATTATTTATAATATATTTTAGGAAAAAAAGTCATTCATTATATTAATCTTTTAAAAAAAAATTTTAATTCCATACTTCTCTAAAAATTTCATCAACACATGACTAATAACAACCATGACCAAGATACCTAAATTGTACCTAAATTGTGATATTACTAACCCCAGGGGAACACCTTAATCCTCAAGGGTTATCAACAAGAGTTGCGGGTCTTAGGGAAACATTGGATAACAATTTTACTAGTTTGATTAAATTGATATTTGCTGTGTCGTATTTTGAAAATATGTTAGAATGGTTCAACAATAATTAGATATTCCAAAAACATAAGATAAAGCTACATACCATAAATAAATTACAAAATACAAGTACAATGATATTTATATATGAATGAAAACAAATACATATACCAAATATGATTTACCTACACAGTCATGTCAAATATAACCAAGTTGACATGATTTTATAGATTTGAATAGGATATATGAGAATACCAGACCTACAAACCATATCCTCATGATTCCATATCATATGGAGATTTAATGTATAAACCTATACCGGTACCCATATAGCATTCAAAGCATCCCACAACAACCTAGGTTTGTGTCATACATAAAATAAAATAAAAGTGAAGTTGGATGACTTCTGAGGTGACCATGTAGGGTGTGATCATATATAAACCTAGTAGGTCCCCATTAATGGCGAATCAATACAATTGTGAATGAATGAGTACATTAATTAACATATATACTCATTTCCAAAAATATAACAATAAACAATATATAAAATCAATAATCAAAACATATAATTAATAATAAACAGTTAGATATCATATGAATTAAAGGACATATCAATGAAATCCATATAAGTGGGGGAATGATACCTTTACAACCTATTTCGGTCCAATCACTATGAATATGAGATAACCATCTTAGGAAAACCATGATTCACATCACATCAAAATAAACTCATGGAATTTATATTCATGGATGAGTTAATGGAAAACATCATCCTATTTAAATGGGAATGTGTATACAAAAGATAGGTACTTAACCCATCTCATGGAAAGGGGAATGAGGTATACTAATTCTAAGTATCATAACCCGTCCAATTAATATAACAAATCTACGTGTTTATAAAAACACCATATAAAACATAAAAGAAATATTTACCTTAGTTAACTTGTTCAATGAAATAAATGATAGACAATAACTAATTTTAAATATTAAAATTTGTATCAATATGATGTATCTTGGAAGAAATTCACTACTCTATTTCCTTTTAGTAATAATTCACATAAAGCATAATGGAATATATAAAAATGACTATTTTTCTATAATCAAAATGGGGAACTATGAAAACCATAAAAAATAACTAGTCCAACCCGAGACATAGTTTTTATATAAATATGTTTTTCATATTTTAAGCATACTTCAAGGAATACATTTTCATAAGATAATTGTTCATTATAAAATTAATTTTTACAATTTTACCAATTTTTATATGAAAGAAATCAGAAGTTTTTTTATTTTATAATTTTAACTTGAGAAAAACATAAAACAAATTATGTTTTAAGAAATAGGTTATTCCATGAAATGGGATCACATGTTATGGACTTAATCATAAATTTAAAAATACTAATTAGAGAGTAATTCTAATTAATTAATTAGTTTATTGAACTCTTATAAGGATATGGTCACTATTTATAGAAAAAGTCATATTTTAAAATAAATTATTTTATACTAAAATCCCTTATCATACTAATATAACATAATCATAATTCATTTAAATATTATATATAAGTAAATTGTATCAATGAATGTATTCTGGAAAAACAAATTTTAATAGAAATAATTATTTACATGTATTTTTTTTAAAATGATGTATCCTACTAACATCATATGAACTCCACTTTAATATGGTCATCGGGTCATGGCCTGCCAAGTACCACTAGTTTCCTTGATGAAATATGCATTCTCCTCTATAGGGTCATCCCACATTATTAATGGATCATAATACAAATTATTAACCCAATAATACATCATATATTTATTCAATATGCTTTTTACTCACTCACAATCACCCTGAAAAATATCCCAAGTGGTCACACATCCTAATACTACACCATGCCAAGCCTCTCTTAAATGCGGAGTTTTAATTATGAAAGGAACCAAAAAATAATGGTACACCTTGATAACACAGGTAGTAAAATTTAATCTTTTAAACCTTTAAATTTTTTGAGTGTTATATTATCCACCCTTTTAGAGCACAATGACCTCATTATGGATCCAAAATTTCTAATCAAGCAGTTCCACCACTCTTCTAGATGGG
Source organism: Viscum album (assembly GCA_963277665.1). Classification (NCBI taxonomy): domain Eukaryota; kingdom Viridiplantae; phylum Streptophyta; class Magnoliopsida; order Santalales; family Viscaceae; genus Viscum; species Viscum album. The sequence continues at coordinate 1,055,637,591 of OY728152.1, forward strand.
TATCACTATGATACCACTATAATAACTAATCCTCACTAAAAGCACATGCACACTTATTTAACATGGCTATTAGGTTCTAGCTCGGCAGACACCACTAGATTCCCTATAGACACTTGTTGTCCCCTCCATAGCACCCACCAATTTGGCCAAATAGAACATTAGACTAATTATTATTCCAATAGACCAATACAAGTTCATTAAGAGTAATTTTTCCTCACTCGCAAACACCCTAATAAACTTCCTAGTATGTCACCCATCATGAAGCTTCCCCATTCTCGGCCACTCTTAACTCTTTATTTCTAGTCATGTATGCACTCAAAAAGAATGATGAACCTTATTGAAATGGGTATTAACATTTATTAATTTATCCCTATAACATTATAACATGTTATAAAGATAGTGTTTAAAAAAATAGAGGTATTTTGGAGAAATTAAGTCTCAATCATACTTTCTAAAAATCAAATACAGTCAGTGCATATAATTGTATGTTATGACTAAATATCCGAAGAAGGTTTAGGCCTAAACCAACACTCCTGATATACATAAACCAAAAAGTATATCACTATTTATTCTATCACTTAACCAAAGATAATGTATGGCTCATGACATATAATTCATTTGATATATACTAGAACGAAACTGTATTAATTCGAAAAATATGATAAAGGTCACAAAAATGTATTATCTAGTTCAATTTTGTTCTATATTTATAGAAGTTCACTCAATAGGTTAAAAAATCCTAGAGATAAACTATATATTTAGGGAAAAATTTAAAAAAAATTACTTTAAAAATCATTACAAATATTTATAATTAAATATAATCATGGTAATGAAACATTATATATATATAACATCATATTAAAAAATTACATAACCATTTATGTAAATCAATTTCTCATGGATAAATAAAGTACACAATAATCAATATACATGCTAGATGAATATTATTTCAATTGAAATTTATCATAAATTACTAAGGAATAGCTAATAATAAAATTCAAAAAATGAAATAATAAGGGTTAATATAAAGGAAATAATGTAAAAATAGTAATTCATATCTCAAATAAAAAATCATTGAAAATGAGTAACGCTTTATATAATAATTTATTAAAAAATACCATTCATTATAAAACTGTATAATAATATATAAACTCTATTATAATATTAATAAAAAAAGTGGTAGTCATGTCTTAAGAATAACCATGAAATTAAATTGAATGGTTTCAGACTACTACTTTAATAATATGTGAGATTTTACATAATCAAAAATTTTAAAGCATACATTTAAGGCCACCCATAACACTTGATATTTATCATACTATAATTCCATAACCAATGAATCTCAGATAAACATCCATCATAATTAATGAATAAAATATCTTAAAGAAAATATAGGTTGAAAACCTATTAAAATTATCTAAAACTATTATAACCATGTTAATTAATTGAAACAACAAAATTAATTTCCAATTACATACTAAAATAATACAAACAATAGAAAATTTTTATCCAAATCCAATTTGAACAAAACAATAGTAAAAAGATAATGAATCACCCCTATAAAATTCATGTAAATAATAGAAGAGAAACACCTAGGTCAAGATGTGATTTTTCCATTTTATTTTGAAATAACCAACAAACAATTCTAAAAAATATAAAGACATGGAAACAAAAGACTAGGGAAGAGGATGATGAGGATGTATTACTTTGGAATTGGCATGGAAAAAACCATTGAATCCACCTTAAAAAAAGTTTAATGGAGGGGAAGAGGTAGAGAAAGAGGATCCATGTGAAGGGCTCTCAATTTTCATAGATAAATGATATTTTATTAGGGCGACAAATAAATCTAAAAGGATTTAATAGAGAACAAAACCCTTAAAAACAGGTCTTTTTGTTACAAGTTACTCCTTATAGTTCCCAAAAGTGACCAATTGTCCTTTAGAATAACCAACACTCCACCAAGGTTCATTAGATACCAATTACCTACCACCAGGTACTTGGTTTCATAACCATTTCTAAATAAATGGTGGTAAAACCTCTATCCCGCACCAAAATTTTAAGGAATAATTTCTAATATTAAAATAATGTCTAGTAATTAATGTGTTAAAAATTTGATTAGTTCTTTTTTTGGTCCCTTGGGATGTTTTTTGAAGGAATGGGGAGTGTTTATGGTTTTTGGGATGCGAAATTGGATGTATTTAATGATATTTTAGAATGATTAGTTACATGAAAACTAGGAAAATATTGATTTGATATGTTGACTATGAAAGGGGGGTTGTGGGATAAATGGTGTTACATAGTCATCAAAGACCGCACAACTAGACAATAAGGACTAGAGGGAGGTGGAGAGTGGTTGCTTCATGGTCAATGATTTTTCACTTGTAACATGTATTTAGCTGATGAAACTGTATAAAAATACAATAAAAACATTCATTTTATCATTAATTTTAGTTTTTTATGTCCCATTCTATCCCTATTGAATGAGGATCTTTATTTGGGAGATTATTAGGCAATTTATCCTCTATAGATCTCCTCAATTATGGATCCTTGTGTGGTGGAAGTCTAGATGAATGAAATTCCACTCATTATCTTCTATTATTATATTTTTCTTAGTTTTCAATTTTTGAATAACATACAAGATTATTTTTTGGAAATATTGGGGATTTTTGGGGAAATAATATTACGCTTTAGGTTATAGAATCTTCTATAAGGGAATGAGATGGGGGACCCAGAGTAAGGCAATGATGATTTTTTGTAATTTATGGGTTAATGTGCATGGATTTTTAGTACAATAATTGGGTGAAATTCATGTTGATTTAATGGGATTTTTCAGTAATTGGTGTTTTTTTATTGAAATTATTTCTTAATGATGTTTTTTATTGTGTTCAAAAATCTTGGTTTTGGAGTGTTGTTTTTTTGGAAAATGAAAGACGTTATTCTCTAGGTTAATGGCTATTCATAAAAAAATGGGGGTGTCTGGGAAAACCATATTATCTTGGTATCATGTCATGGATTTTCATGTTGTCATTTTGTAATGATTTATGATTTATATTGATATTTTTATGGATTAATGGTATCATTTATTTGAATGTTAGGAATTATGTGTGGGATCATATTTCATTGATATTTATAATAGTCAGAGGGGTGTAATTTAGTAACTAATAGATTAGTAAGTTTATATGATATTTTGATTGATGTTTTTTATTTTAGTTTGAAGAGGTGTTAAACATGAGTAGTCAAAATCACACTGGGGACTTCGGAACATTCATATAATGTAATCGGGAAGTGGTCAAAACTCCTATATGGGTAACTTATTAAGAGGATAAAGGATATTTTTGGGGTAAATTTTCAACTATCAAGTAAGTGTTTCCAAATAATCATTGGTTTTCTTGACCTATGAATCCCTTGGGATTTTTTATTGTTTTGGTTGGGTGTGTTGGCTTTAAGAATTATGGTGATGCATTAATTTTAGTTTTGATACATTGAAAGTTTTTTAATATTGATTATTTTATAAATTATTATGAATGAGATTTAATTTTTTATGGAGTTTATATAAAACATAATTGGTTAGCATATGTATATAATTTTTTTTGAAGCTTAATGGATTATTTCAAAGGCATAGGGTTTACAACATGTATTAGGTAGATTCTACTAGGTCATGTACTCACCCCCTATTTTTTAATTCTGGTGTTCATAATTATTTTATGCATATAACAATTATTATTTTGTGTTTTATATTCATTTTGATAGAATAATATCATGGTGGATGATTCTATATTAAGGTTTAAACTTATGGGCATGTGGTGGCACAGAGGATTCGAGTGGGTGCCCCACTTGAGGAGTTTCATGGGTAACCTTGTCAAATCTTTTTTTTTGAGTTGTGATTTATCTATGTATTATGATTTATTTATAAATTTTTTATTGTTTAAAAATTAAGTTGTTTTATTATTCATAAATTTTTATCCTCTTTGTATATTCATTTGGTGGATTTATTGTTTTACATAATGGTAATGTCCACCATAATGACCCCTGATGTAAGATTTTTGGATAATGATTGTCACATGGAGAGTGTTACATGTGGGGAAAACATATTCTACAATTGTATTTTCTAAATCATTTACATTTATTTATAACCCTTATAGTTATGGGTGATGCACCGAAGTCCTAGTTTTATTTTAAAATGAATTGGGTGAAGTTGATGTGTGATGGGTCTAGTATGAATGTTACAAATGGAATTCATTTATATATATTGGTTGGTGGTAGGTATAGAGAATGGTTGAGTTGGGAATCAGGCTTTAGTTGTAAAATAGTTTCTTAGACCTCTTTATAAAAAATCATATTTTATCAGGATGTGTGGGTAGTCTAAGTAATTAGTGAATCACTTGTTTCATATTGGTTTTTTCATTTTGGTTATCTTTGATGAATAAGAAAGATGATATTCATGAATCTTATATGAAATCATGTAAATTAAATAAATCATGGTTCCATAGTTTTTTGAAAATATTATCATTTATTTTAAATTGATTTTAAAATGGTTGTTTTAAAATAGACATTTCTAAAATGTATTGTTCGCAAATAGTGGGATACAATGCGTGTTTTAAAAGTATTCGTTGTGAAAATATTTGTTTCTAATTATAATTATTATAGAAAATATTACATTGATATATATTATCTAGTACCTTTAGGGATAGTTTTTTTGATAATGTGTTCCAAAATGATAGTAGAATGAGTTCTACTAGATGGACCATACAGGGAGCGGTGTTCTGTGTAATATTAGAATAGATGGTTGAGGCATGATTGTTTTGTAATAATTATGTGAAGATTATGAATTATTTGGATCTTGTAGAATCATAGATAAATGGATAAAGGTTATAGTATATAAGATTTTATTATAGAATGGGTGAAATATTCCATTGAGGATACCTTCTATGAATCAATTTGAGAAATTTCTCAAGAATGTAGTTCTCAAGGTACAATAGATGATTTAGAAGTCTATGGATAGTGGGATGTAAGAATAGTTAATACTATTTTAAAAGGATGTTGTTCATGATAATTCATGATTATAAACATTTGTTCTTACATTATATGTTCTCTCTATAGGAGTATAATAATTTCAATTATAAGGTAAACATAGTTGTAATTAGATATTTATTATTGAAGTATTGAGTTTAGTTCCCTAATTAGGGAGCATGGTGCATTAAAAAATATTCTTGGGGTGATATTTGAATTTATATATTACTAATGACACTTGAATTATTTTAGGGATTGTAAATATGGTTGATTTATTCTAATGAATTTAATTAAACATAAAATATATGTGTTTATGTGGTGAACATATGTATACTGATTGCCTTGGGTAAGTGTTAATGGAGTATGTGGATGTTAGTTTCATAGAAGATGTGATAGACACATGGGGGATGAATGATCAAGGTTTCAATATATTATTCAATAACTATTAGGTTATTCTTCAGGGGGAATTATTTTGAGATGGATTGTAGGGTCATGGTGGGGGCTAGGAATCAATGGGAATGGAAACTAATATCAAATGTTGTAGATCATGGATAATTATGAAAAGTGTTCACATATACTCTCCCACTGGGGAGGATAAGAGAATTTATTTTTTAATGTCATAAGAAGAAAAAGGGATAGAATTTCCCAAATATTTTCTTGGAATAATAATCTATATTATTTTTGAACATGTTTATAATGTGATGCACACTTCTTTAAATTTCATGATGATTATTAAGGTATGATAATTTTTAAGAGTGGGGAGGATTCTCTTGGGGACATAATGATTAAGAGTGGTTTGGTCAGGTTCTATTGAAATCCAATGAATGATACACTTATATGATGATCGTGGTTTATAATTAATTTTGGAATGATAGTAAATAGTGTAGATATATTTATAATGAAATATGTTTTTTGGTTAGAAAAAGTAGAAATTAATCTAGGAAAATTTCGATGGTTACAGCATAATGATGAATTATGTGCCAAAATATAGTTTCTATGATAAAAGTGTTTTATTTGAGATGAGTGTGTGCTATTAAAGGGATAATGAAATATTTATATAATTAGTATATTCTATTGGTTCTCTAAAATGATATATAACTTAATTTTATCAATGTTGAACATTATCACATAAGGAGTCCAATAAATGTATTGGGTTGTATATGGGTCAAATGTATTGGAATTAGCATTGAGGGTACAATCAATTAGGGATAAAAACATGGGGATAGAACAATAATTTTTTTCGGATATGGCCTTTTACGAAATAATTTTTTCTAATTTAATGAACAAACAAAATGGGTTACCCCGGTTGACTTTATACTAGAAATATATCAAGAACTAGACAAATAGAGATTTATTTAAGGTATTTGGTGAATTATTGCCCTAATATGCGACCTGGGAGATGCAGAACAGAAATATGTGACATGGGAAAATTGGAACCATAATATAGTTTTCTTGGGTGGATATAAAATTTATATAGAGTTCTTGGGGTATTTTAACCCTAGTATATACTTCATAGGCATGAAGAATGATGATATGTGCATGTAGCACCCCCGGTTTGAGGTATGTGGATTTTTTTTATGCTTTTTTATGTGTTTAAAGTGTATGGGATGAGTTGGGATGATTTTGGGAGAGTTTGGAAGGGTTTTGGATGAGTTTGGAGGCCATTAAAGGGGTGCACGGTTTGATCACGGTTAATGGAAACCATGTGGGTTATCCATGAAACAATTCAGGGGAGACAGTAGGATTCGCATGGCCTGCGCACGATTTTCCAAACCGTGTGAGGAAACCGTTTAGACCCTTGCTCCCGAGGCAGTAGCATGTGAACAGTTAGCGCACGGTTTTCCAAACCGTGCGGGATAACCCTGTAGCCACCTAAAAATAGGGTAATAAGTTCTAGGTTCCCTCGGGCATAACCTATTTCACTCCACTCTTCCTCCCACTTGATCCTCACTCGGGATTTTGGGTTCTCAGGTGTTAATGGTGCTCTCCCACTCGATTTGGAAGTGTTTTGAGGAGGGTTCTTGGTGTTTTGAAGGTGATTTCTCCCTGGCAAGTCTCTCCTCTCTATTTCCTTGTGTTTTCCTCTTGATCTACATCCCTAACTTTCTTGGTTTTTTATATATACACTTTTTCTGTGTATATCTAGGGTTGTCGGTGCCATGGATGATGTTTTGAAGGCTTATAAATGGTAGGGAAGGGGATCTAGAGAGGTTTCGGAGGTGCGTTCGCTGGATTTGAGGAGCGGTTGTTCAGGGGTCGATTTCTCGGGAACCCTAAAGTTAGGTGGCTTCTCTCTTGACACCACTTGGTTAGAACTAGTGGTTCCTCGTAACAATTAATTGTTGTGCAGAAAATTAATTCTGAATTGTTATGCGAAATTGGTTAGAAATCCCTTGGGTGATGTTTTGGGGATTTTTGGGAAAATGGTGTTTTATGGTGAAATGCTATTCTTGTGGATTTTAAAATGGAGATTTTAAAATGGGATGAATGGTTGATTTGTGAAAATGGTTGATGGAAAGGGTTTTCAATAAAAGGGTTGTTTTATTGAAAAGTTGTTTGGCATGGAAAATGGTCTTCAATTAATGGGTAATTTATTGAAGTGGATTGATATGCAATGGAATTGGTTGATTTCTTGTGGTTGCGACCTTGGTGGTTTTTATTCTTGGTTTGTCTTGATTGAAATGTTGTGTGGAAGTGGGTAGGATGTCTCACGATAAAAGGTGAATGAGTTGGGTGGGAAGTCCCACCCTTACCATTTTGGGTTGTCAGGTAGTGGGCGGGAAGTCCTGCTAGCTAATGATGGGGGAACAGTTTCAGCGGAAGTCACACCGTTTTGGTTGTTTTGGTGTGAATGGGTGAACGGGTTTATCTTGGGAAAATGAGGTGGATGGAATATATCCAGATTTTTGATTTTGACTTAATGTACACACTAGATAAAGGATATTTTGTGGTGGATGCATTAAGTAGAAAATCATATTCTCAAGTGGTGAAACATGCATCAGACAAGTGGCAGTTGATGTCGGTTATAGTAGAGATATGGTTTGAATGTAAAGACCATGGTGATAGAGAGGTCTTATTTCCAGTGTTATAGATTCCTAACATGGTTGGTCTGTTTAAAGAGGCGCAGATATCTGATTTTTAGTGTGTAACCATGAGGTCGAAACTCAATGGTGGGGAGACCATTGAGGGTTGTCAACTGAATGGAGATTTAGTTTTGTGTTTTCAGAATCAGATGGTTGTACCGGTTGATTGTCAGGAAGATCTTCTTAGGGCGTATCATCCTTCAAGGTGGCCTGTTCATCCTGGAATTCATAAAATGTATAAAGCATTGAAAGCGCAGTTCTGGTGGGATGGCATGAAAAGAACAGAGGATGAGTTTGGTTTGAGATGCTTGACTTGTCCGCAGGCCAAGACAGAGCATCAGAGGCCAGTAGGAATGTTGCAGTCTTTACTAATACCTATTTCGAAGTGGGTGTAGATTGCGATGGATTTTTTGATAGGTCTCCCAAGAATGGTCAGAAAGAACGATGCCATTTGGGTGATAGTGGATCGACAAATGAAGTCGTCCCATTTCATCCCAATTCGTGAATCTCCTACGGTGGAGGATCTATCCAAAATATATATTCGAGAAGTGGTAAAGAGGCATGATGTTCCAGTTTCAATTGTATCAGATTGAGACCCATGTTTTACATCTTGTTTCTGGAAATCCTTACAGCAAGCCCTTGGAACTAAGTTTAAAATGAGTATGGCGTATCACCCTTAGACAGATGGTCAATCCGAGAGGACGATACAAACTCTGGAGGATATGATGCAGGCTTTTGTAATGGATTTTGGTGGCTCATGGGAGTAGCACTTGTCGTTGGTTGAGTTTTTTTACAATAAAAGTTATTAGGCATCCATAAACTTGGCTCAGTTTGAAGCATTTTATGGGCGGTCGTGTCATTCTCCACTATGTTGTGTGGAAATGGGTGAGTCCTCGATGGTTGGACCGAGCCTTGTCCAGGAGACGATGGATAATATCAAGTTGATCAAGAAGCTAATGGATACAGCTCAGAGTCGTTATAAATCATATGTGGATCATCATCGACAGCCATTGTTGTTCGAGGTGAGTGATCATGTGTTCTTGAGGATCTATCTAAGGATTGGATATCGTCAATTTGGGAAGTAAGGAAAATTATCTCCAATGTATATTAGACCTTTTGAGATTCTTGAGCGGGTTGGTGAGGTGGGTTATCATTTGTCTTTTCCACCAAGGATCAGTGCGGTGCACAATGTGTTTCATGTGTCACAATTGAAAAAGTATCAACCAGATCGTGACCATGTGATTCGATGGGATCATGTTGAGATAGAACCAGATGCTTTGTTGGTGTAGGTGTTAGTGCGGGTTGTGGACAGGCTAGATAAATTCTTTCATGGTAAAATAATTGGTTTAGTTTGTGTTTTTTGGAAAAATGGTCAGATTCAAGAGGAGACTTTGGAGCTGGAGAATGAGACAGTCGAGCAGTGGCCTGAGCACTTTCGGCAAAGAGCAGGTTCACTACTTTCCAAGGATGGATACTCCAATGGTGGGGACAATTTGGCACCCCCAAGTTTGAGTTATGTGTACTTTTTTATTCTTTTTATGTGTTTAATGTGCATGGGATGATTTGGGAAGAGTTTGGGAGTGTTTGGATTGGTTTTGGATGAGTTTGGAAGCCTTTAAAGGGGTGCACGGTTTGATCACGGTTAGTGGAAACCGTGTGGGTTCTCTATGAAACCGTCCAGGGGAGACAATATGCTTCATACGACCAATGCACGGTTTGCCAAACTATCCGAGGAAACCATGTGGACCCTTTCTTCTAAAGAAGTAGCGTGTGCATGGTTAGTGCACGGTTTTCCAAACCGTGTGGGCTAACCATGCGGACACATTAAAATAGGGTTATAAGTTCTGAGCTCCCTCAGGATTAACCGATTTCACTCCACTCTCCCTCCCACTCGAGCCTCACTCGGGATTTTGGGTTCTCAGGGGTTAATGGTGCTCTCCCACTCGATTTGGAAGCGTCTTGAAGAGGGTTCTTGGTATTTTGAAGGTGATTGATCCCGGGTAAGTCTCACCTCTTGGTTTCCTTGTGTTTTCCTCTATATCTACATCCCTATCTTTCTTGGTTTTCTAGATATACACTTTCTGTGTGTAGATCTAGGGTTTTAGGTTCCTTGGATGATGTTTGGAAGGCTTATGAATGTTAGGTAAGAGGATCTATAGAGGTTTCGGTGGTGCGTTCTACGGATTTGAGGCACAGTAGTTTATGGGTCGATATCTCAGGATCCCTAAAGGTAGGTGCCTTCTCTCTCGACATCACATGGTTAGAAGTAGTGGTTCCTTATTACAATTAACTATTGTGCTAAAAATTAATTATGAATTGTTATGCAAAATTGGATGGAAATCCCTTGTTTGATGTTTGGGGTATTTTTGGGAAAAAGGGTGTTTTATGGTGAAATGCTATTCTTGTGGATTTTAAAATGGAGATTTTAAAATTGGAAGCTATAGTTGTTTTGTGAAAATGGTTGATGGAAAGGGTTTTCAATAAAAGGGTTGTTTTATTGAAATGTTGTTTGGCTTGAAAAATGTTTTTCAATAAATGGGTAATTTATTGAAGTGGATTGATACGAAATGGAATTGGTTGATTTATTGTAGTTGTGACCTTGGTGGGTTTTATGATTGGTTAGGCTTGATTTAAATGTTGTGTGGAAGTGGGCAGGAATTCTCACTATAAAAGGAGAGCGTGTTGGGCAGGAAGTCCCGCCGTTACCATTTTGGGTTGTCAGGTAGTGGGTGGGAAGTCCTGCTAGCCGAAGATGGGGGAACAGGTTGGGCGGATGTCACACAGTTTTAGTTGTTTTGGTGTGAATTGGTGAATAGGTTGGGCAGAATTCACACTGTTTTGGTTGGTTATTGTGCATTGCTTTAAAAGATGGAAATTGTGTGCTAGTGTGTAAATGATGAAATGGTTTGTGGCATGTTTGGTTGGATTTCCCTCGATGGTTTGGTTTGGGTGAGATGGATTGGTATGGGTGTGTTTGGCTTATGGTAATGGTTGCACCAGTGGTTTCATTTATATAAATTGTTTCATATAAATGTGCTAACATTTTTATCCTGGTGGCATGTTTAGGGAAGTCATTTGGGGGAATCCTGCTAAGTTTTAGTACTCACCCCTACTTTGGAACATTGGTGTCTTTGCAGATGTCGTGTACCATGACATGGGAAAAGGTCAGGCATCAAACTCCTTTAGTGGTGCGTTGTGATGTCATGGTAGAGCTTGGAGCTTGGAGATGGGTGTGGAGCTAAGGAGTTGTTATGGTTCGTGGTGGCTTGGTTGTTTAGTTTTCGCTTGTACTTTGATGTTGTGTGGACATGTCTGGTTTTGTTGGCTTTGGGGTGTATTATGGAACAACATGGTTGTTTTTTGGAATACATGCTAGGATGTTTTATTGAGATGCATCATATAATAGTTGTTAGTGGATTGTTGGTTGGTTTTGTCTTAAGGGAAAATCGTTCCCCAATTTTTTTATAAGACTTCAGCATTTATTTCCATCCATTAGCGCCTTGGGAACGTCGCTTAAGGCCATGTATCCCTCACCACCTCTTCAAGACAATGAGGTAGGGGCGGGGTGTTACAAGTGGTATCAGTTTGTTCGGTCGTTTGGTGTTGATTCTCAGATTTGGTGTTGACATTCTTTGTGGTACATTACTCGATTCGGGATGGTAGCAAGGCGTAGTAATGTTAGGAAGTGGAATGTATAGCATAAAAGGATGTAGCAAACCCTCTTATGTTGAACATAAAGTTACCAGGGAGTTGGGTACATAAGTGTTTGGGAGACCCTTATAGGCTTTGGATATCTCATTGTCGTGGGTGTAGCCAATCAGATGAGCTTGACATGCATGGTAGAATTGACTTCCCACTAGGATGCATATTTCATTGAGGTATAATGATATATGGGAAAAATTGAGAAATGATTTTTGTGTGAAATTGTAATGTGAATAAATTTTGTATTTTGAAAATGGTATGATTTTCAAAATGGTGAAACATGGGAAATGTGAACTTCTGGAAAGACTTGTTGTGAAAGTGTTGTGTAATGTGTTTTTAAATTGGATTTCGTGATGTAGACAAAAGTTAGTCTCATGGTTGGTTGTTTTCTGTTTATAGAAATGGAACCAGGTAGGCGTCATAGAGACCAAATGGAGGTGGCCGATGAGAACGTGGTTGCACCTGAGCCCCAGGTGAACCAACAGTTAGAGCAAAGTCTCATGCATGCTTTCCAAGCCATGGAAAGTGGGAATAAATTGAATGAACCAAGGCATATGGATCATGCGGTTCAGTTTCAAAAGCAGAATCCACCCATATTCAGTGGTTATTCAGATCCAGAGAGGGCAGAATCATGGTTGAATAGAATGAACAAGATCTTCGAGTTCTTAGGAATGCCGATAGATTTAAAGGTGAGGTTGGCCACGTATATGTTGTATGATCTTTCCCTTCAGTGGTGGGAGTTGGTAGTCCAAGCGGGTATGGACCAGGGTATGATGTGGGAAGGCTTTGAGGAATTTTTTAACAAAATTTTTTTCCCACATACGTTTAGAATTCAGCGTACGACTAAATTCTTCAGTTTTAAGCAAGAGCTTATGTCTATGACGGAGTATGCAACTATGTTTATGAACATAGTGAGGTTTGCACCCGAGGTGGCGTGTAGAACATCATTGAAGGAAAGGATATTTTATGTGGGGTTAAGGAAATAAATCCATTCAAAGATAGCAATACTAGGTATATATGATTACACAGAGATTGTGAATAGAGCCTCGGTGGCCGAGAGGGATCTGTTGGGAGCTCTGGGAAGGGGAAGCATAGCGGTACCCATGGGGAATAGTGGGAACTCTAACACTGTGTTCAAGAGAAAGTGGGACACTTATTCCCAGCGTGGGAATATTGCATATAATCCAAAATAAGGATCAATAAATCTTCCTCCGAGTCCTTATAGAAAGATGGGATGTTTTCAGTGTGGTTCTAGAAGACACATCAAGCGGGATTGTACGACACAACCTCGAGCATGTCAAAATTGAAATAAGGTGAGGAAACAATAGAATTATTTTTAGAATGATCCATGGTCGGGTGCATGTGACACTCCTCAGGGATCACATACGTCATATGCTTTGACGGGACGAGGACAGCAGCATACCCCTCATCAGCAGAGTAAATTGGGTAATGGTGATTCTTTGAATACCACGATGCCTCTGTAGGGAAATAAAGAGCGGAGTGTGGAATGAAAACATGTGTTTGGTGCTGAGCAGGTTGTGGTGGATGATCAGTCGGGACCATCCACGGTGCAAGGTAATATTCATTTAAATTCTACCTTGATGCATGTGTTGTTTGATATAGGTGCTTCACACACTTTTATTACTTCATGTGTGGTTGATTTGCTAGGTTTAAGGGTAGAAATGATGCCCTCGGTTTTGAAACTTAAAACTCCTCTCGGTATAAAGGAGTGTCAAGCATTTTGGTGTAGAGAATGTTGTATCGTTGTGGGTGAGGATGAGATAGTGTGGAATTTCTCAATACCTGATATGGATGGGTTTGATGTAATCCTGGGAATGGACTGGCTAGTGGTGTTTAAGGCCCACATCAATTGTGATGCACGTACAATGGATTTTACGACACACCATGGCGTTAGACATATATTTAGAAAAGAGAGGCATGAAAGGAAGGGTGAAACGGGTTTGTTGGTACTGAAAGTGGGTACATTATCATATCATTTGGTGGGTTTGTCATTGGAATCAGTAAAGAGTGTTGAGAAAATTGTTCTTCCAATAGTGGTAGATCTGTTCATGGATGTTTTTCCGGAAGAATTATTTGGGTTACCTCCCATAAGAGAAGTGGAGTTTATGATTGATCTTTTTCCGGGGACCAGTCCTATCTCACTTCTGTCTTATCGGATGGCACCAGCTGAATTGCAGGAATTGAATGTCCAGTTGGAAGAGTTATAAAACAAAGTGTTTATCCATCCAAGCATGTCTCTGTGGGAATCTCTGTTGTTGTTTGTGAAAAAGGTGGATGAAACTTTGTTATCTCGCGGCAACAACCAATGAATGTGTTTAAGATACAGAGTTCCCATGGTCTAGTTGGGTATTATCGGTGTTTTGTTCATGATTTTTCACATTTGGCTTCACCTATGATAGCTTTGACAAGAAATAATTTTTCATTCTAGTTTAATGAACAGTCTCAACAGTGTTTCGAAGAGCTAAAGGGTTGTATTACATGGACACTGATCTTGGTTTTTCAAGAACTAGGAAGAGGGTACGTGGTGTATTGCGATGAATCGGGATCTGGGTTGGGGTGCGTTCTTATGCAAGGGAATAATGTGGCTGCATATGGCTCACAACTATTGAGGGTGGATGAGAAGAACTACCCAACTCATGATTTGGAGATGGCAACAGTTGTCCATAATTTGAATGTGTGGCGTCATTATCTCTTCGGTGAGAAATTCATGATATATACAGATAATAAGAGCTTGAAGCACATTTTCTCATAAAGGGATTTGAGCTTGAGGTAAAGGAGGTGGATGGAATATCTCCAAATGTTTGATTTTGACTTAATGTACACACCAGGTAAAGGAAATTTGGTGTTGGATGCATTATGTAGAAAATGGTATGCTCAGGTGGTGAAACAAGAATCAGACAAGTGGTAGTTAATGTCGGTTATAGCTGAGATGCGGTTAGAATGTAAAGACCAGGGTGGTAGAATGGTCTTATTTCAAGTGTTGTTGATTCCGGACATGGTTGGCCTGGTTAAATAAGTGCAGATATCTGATTTTGAGTGTGTAACCATGAGGTCTAAACACAATGGTGGGGAGACCATTTAGGGTTGTAAAATGAATGGAGATTTAGTTTTGTGTTTTCGGAATCAGATGGTTTTACCAGTTTCTTGTCAGGAGGATCTTCTCAGGGCGTATCATCATTCCAGGTGGGCTGTTTATCCTGGAATTTAGAAAATGTATAAAGTGTTGAAAGCACAGTTCTGTTGGGCTGACATGAAAAGAACAGTGGCTGATTTTGTTTTGAGATGCTTGAATTGTTAGCAGGACAAGGCAGAGCATCAGAGGCCAGCAGGAATGTTGCAGTCTTTACTAATCCCTATTTCGAAGTGGGAGCATATTGCAATGGATTTTGTTATAGGTCTCCCAATAATGGTCAGAAAGAACGATTCCATTTGGGTGATAGTGGATCGACTAACGAAGTCATCCCATTTCATCCCAATTCATGAATCTCATATGGTGGTGGATCTATCCAAAATATATATTTGGGAGGTGGTAAAGAGGCATGGTGTTCCAGTTTACATTTGTATCAGAGAGGGACCCAAAGTTTACATCTCATTTCTGGAAATCCTTACAGCAAGCCCTTGGAACTGAGTTTACAATGAGTATGGAATATCACCCTCAGACAGATGGTCAATCCTAGAGGACGATACAAACTCTAGAGGATATGATGCGGGCTTTTGTAATGAATTTTGGTGGCTCATGGGAGGAGCACGTGTCGTTGGTTGAGTTTTTTTACAATAACAGTTATCAGCCATCCATAAAGATGGCTTAGTTTGAATCATTTTATGTGCGGCCGTGTCATTCTCCACTATGTTGGGTGGAAATGGGTGAGTCCTCAATGGTTGGACTGAGCTTTGTCTAGGAGACGATGGAGAAGATCAAGTTGATCAGGAACAGAACAGAAATAGCTCAGAGTCGTTAGAAATCATATGTGGATCATCGTCGATAGCCATTTTTGTTCGAGGTGAGTGATCATGTGTTCTTGAGGATCTATCCTAGGTTTGGAAAATCGTCGATTTGGGAAGCTAGGAAAATTATCTCCAAGGTATATTAGACAGTTTGAGATTCATGAGCGGGTTGGTGAGGTGGGTTTTCGTTTGGCTTTTCCACTTAGGTTCAGTGCGGTGCACAATGTGATTCATCTGCCACTGTTGAAAAGGTATCATCCGTATCGTGACAATGTGATTCGATGGGATCATGTAAATATAGAATCAGATGCTTCGTTGGTGCACGTGTAAGTGCGGGTTGTGTATAGGCAAGATATATTCTTTCATGGTAAAAGCATTGGTTTATTTCTTGTTTTGTGGAAACATCGTCAGATTCAAGAAAAGACTTTAGAGCAGGAGAATGAGATGGTTGAGCAGTGGCCCGAGCACTTTCGGCAAAGGGCAGTTTCACTACTTTCCGAGGACGGAAAGTCCAATGGTGGGGAAAATTTAGCACCCCCATGTTTGATTTATGTGGCCTATTTTATGTTTTTTTATGTGTTTAATGTGCATGGGATGAGTTGGGAAGAGGTTGGGAGAGTATTTAATGGTTTTGGATGACTTTGGAGGCCTTTAATGGGGTGCACGGTTTGATCCTGGTTAGTGAAAACCGTGCGGGTTCTCTAAGAATCCATGTAGGGGAGACAGTAGGCTTTGCACGACCTATGCACGGTTTTCCAAACTATCTGAGGAAACTGTGTGGACCCTTGCTCCCAAGGTAGTAGCATGTGTAGGGTTAGCGCATGGTTTTCCAAACCATGCAGGCTAACCGTGCGGCCACTTAAAATTAGGGTTATAAGTTCCGAGATCCCTCGGGATTAACCTATTTCACTCCACTCTCCCTCCCACTCGAGCCTCACTCGGGATTTTGGGTTCTCAGGGGTTAAGGGTGCTCTACCACTCGATTTGGAAGAGTCTTGAAGAGGGTTCTTGGTGTTTTGAAGGTGATTACTCCCAGGTAAGTCTCACCTATCGGTTTCCTTGGGTTTTCCTCTAGATCTACATCCCTATCTTTCTTGGTTTTCAAGATCTACACTTATTGTTTGTAGATCTAGGGTTTTGCGTGACGTGGATGATCTTTTGAAGGCTTATGAATGTTAGGGAAGGGGATCTAGAGAGGTTTCTGTGGTGCGTTCACCGGATTTGAGGCGCAGTTGTTCGTGGTTCGATTTCTTGGGAACCCTAAATGTAGGTGGCTTCTCTCTCGACTTCACTTGGTTAGAACTAGTGGTTCCTTATTACAATTAATTGTTGTGCTGAAAATTAATTGTGAATTGTTATGTAAAATTGGTTGGAAATCCCTTGGGTGATGTTTCGAGTATTTTTGGGAAAAGGGTGTTTTATAGTGAAATGCTATTCTTGTGGATTTTAAAATGGAGATTTTAAAATTGGATGTTATGGTTGATTTGTGAAAATGGTTGATGGAAAGTGTTTTAAATAAATGGTTTGTTTTGTTGAAATGTTGTTTGGCATGGAAAATGGTTTTCAATAAATGGGTAATTTATTGAAGTGGATTGATATGCTATGGAATTTGTTGATTGCTTGTGGTTGTGACCTCGGTGGGTTTTATGCTTGGTTGGGCTTGATTTAAATTTTGTTTGGAAGTGGAAAGAAAGACTCACTATAAAAGGAGAACGTGTTGGGAAGTAAGTCCCATCATTACCATTTTGGGTTGTCAGGTAGTGGGAGGGAAGTCCTACTAGCTGAAGATGGGGGAACAGGTTGGGCGGATGTCCCACTGTTTTGGTTGTTTTTTTGTGAATGGGTGAACGGGTTGGGCGGAAGTCCCACCGTTTTGGTTGGTTATTTTTCATTGCTTTTCAAGTTGGAAGTTTTGTGCTAGTGTGTAAATGATGAAATGGTTTGTGGCTTGTTTGGTTGGATTTCCCTCGATGGTTTGGTTTGGGTGAGATGGATTGGTATGGGTGTGTTTGGAGTATGGTAATGGTTTCACTTGTGGTTTCATTTATATAAATTGTTTCATATAAATTTTCTAACGGTTTTATCCTAGTCGCATGTGTAGGGAAGTCATTTTGGGAAATCCTACTGAGTTTTAGTACTCACCCCATGCTTTGGCACGTTGGTGTCATTGCAGATGTCGTGTATCGTGACATGGGCAATGGTAAGGCATCCACCTCCTTTAGTGGTGCGTTGTGATGTCTTGTTGGATCGTGGAGCTTGGAGCTGGGTTTGAAGCTATGGAGGTGTTATGGATCGTGGTGGTTTGGTTGTCTAGTTTTTTCTTGTACTCTGATGTTGTGTGGAAATGTCTAGTTGTGTTGGATTTTGGGTTGTATTGTTGAAAAACTTGGTTGTATTTGGGAATACATGCTCGGATGTTTTATTGATGTGCATCATATATGTAGGATCGAAATAGTGATGAAGATGCTCAATATACAAGAGGGGGGGGGGGTGGATTGTTTACTTTAAAAATTCCTTTGGAACCTTTAAAGTTAGTTATGAATAACTGTGTTTCCTTTAAGAAAAGAAAAGGGATAAGTTTAACAAAGTTAAACTTAAGCAAATTCACAACACCTCTATCACCGAATGCAAACTTGGAAAGAGATTCTGAAAGTAGGTTCCGAAAATATGATTCCGGAAATTGAAACTTAACAAAAGATTACAAAATGAGATTCTACCTTAAAGCGTATAGAATCTAAATGAAACAGAGTACAAATAAGGAAGTATAAGAAAGTTATAAATTCCTTACAATACAATATGAAATGGAAAATAAACAAGTAGTTAAACTAAAAGTAACAAGATATAAGTCTTTTAACCCAAAGAGAAGGGTATCCAAAAACCTTGGATAAAGGTCCCTTGATTTATACTCTCATGGAAAGACTGTCTTACCCACACCAGGCTAAGCCCTCGATATGATGATCGGAGTCTCTGTCTTGCTATCCCCGCAAGCCCTCAACTTCAAGGTAGTTGGCAACCACTATCTTCCTCAGCAAGGAGGCCCTCAACTTCAAGGTAGTCGGAACCTTTGTCTTCCTATCCCCAGAAGCCCTCAAATGTAATCACCAACATTCGGAGTCGCACGAAGAATTGAGAGTTAATAAGAGACTCTCTCTCTAGAAGTCACTTCAACAGCAATTATGCACAAAACCAAGTTGTTCATCTATGTCGATCTCTTTCAAATGACCTCCTATTTATAGGTAATGTCGGCCTCCTTCCCAACGGTCATATTTTCCGTAAAAATCAGAGGGACCTGTACACGTGTCACTTAGCCAACGGTTAGTTTTATAACAAAATAGACGACATCGTTTTATAAAAAAACAAGTGAAACAGAATGTACGACATCATTTTAAAATCTAACTCAAAAGTTTGGAATGAAAAATTCGGAGTGAAGGTTCAGAGTGTAAGGAAAATAATAATGAGTAGACAAAATATAAAGGCATAAGCAAAATGAATGTTCAGTGTCTAACTGAATATAATTTTCGGAGTCTAAATAAATTCAGAGTGTATAAAACAAAGATGATCAGAATTTGTTTAATAGGTGAATTCAGAATGAGAATTCGGAATGAGAATTCGTAATAAGAATTCGTCATCAGAATTCGTAATGAGAATTCATTGTCGAATTTTATAAGGTTTCATATCCTGAATATGGAATCGAGCTTAGTCAGAGTTCTTATCCGGAGTTTGGAATGGAACTCTATCACAATTCTCATCTGGATTTTAGAGTGAAACTTTATTACAGTTCTTATCCAGAATTCGGATCCTAAAATAGAATACTTCATATCAAAGTTTTAAAATGATTCCGAGAAAATAGAAATGAATCTGTATCTCATACTTAAGAAAAATCTGGATGAAAATATGATAAGGATATTTTTCTTACAAAGACGATTTTCCTTATAAAAGCTACTTTTCTTATAAAATAAATTTTCCTTATAAAAGAAAATTTTATTAAAGATAAGGTTTTTGTGATTTTCAAAACAAGAAGGAATGGAAAAGTCATAAGGAACACCTTATTGACTCAACAATCTCCCCCTTTTTGGAATGCAAAAACATCCTTGCGAAAAAGAAATTCTAAGAAGAAAGAAAAACAGTAAGGCTTATCTCCCTTTGCTTTAAGGATATTGATGAATATGACTAACTCCCCCTTAGGCATTGAAACTCTAAAGATCATATTCAAGATTTCCGGAGTATCATTTCATTACGAATATGAAAGCCTTCGTTAATGAAAAACTCCCCCTTAGATAAGCTCTTATTATAGTTCTTTTTCCTTAAGGATCTATTCCTTCTCCCCCTTTGTGATTTTCAAAAAGAGTTTGAGGGAATGGGAAAAAAATCTAAGTACATGAAAAATTAGTAATAATAACAAAAGATGAGAAACCAAGATTACCATTAATTTTAAGGAATTCAAGATACAATAAAAAGATCAGATTTAACTATTTCGGATCTTTTTCCTTCAAAATGATCCCCTTAAGAATAGTCTTGATCTTCTTAAGGTATTTATGATCTTCTTCAGCTTGCTTCTCTGAGACCACTATTCTTGTAGATTGAGCTTCAATCTTTTCTTCCTGGGCTTTAAGCTTTTCTTCCTGAGCCTTGATATTTTCTTCCTAAGCCATCAATTTTTCTTGAAACTCAATCCGATGATCTCTTTCAAATGTCTAGTTTTGAGAAACAGAATTCAGCTTCCCATTCAGATCTCTGACTTCTTGAATCCGGAAGTTCTTTTCTTCTCTCAGATTCTCTTCAAAGTAAGAATTCAGCTCATTTATCTTTCTGTCCTCAGTCTCAAAAGCATCTTTAACATTGTCTTGAAATTCATCAAAAAGACTCATGTATTATACAGTTTTCCTCGACCAGCTCATCATCCTCTTGCAAGATTTTTTGTGGGATTCATAGCCAACAAGAAAAGATTTGAAATCAGCTTCTATCTCAACACACTTATCCATAACCATGGACATGGAATCTGATTTCTGATTCAGAGCATGTTGGAGCATTCTGCATCTTCAATCTATAGTTGAGATGGTCAGAATGGAACCCACTAACTTCCTCAAAGATTGAACAACAAAGTCATGTCCCAACGAGGATGACTCTGAATCCAAGACTCTGCTTGGAGAATTTTCTTCTTCAACTTGGTCAAGCTTTCTCTTTGAAGAACTGCCAACTTCCTTTCACTTCACCACTACGGAACTCGGAGTATCAGTAAGAATATGCTTTCCCTTGTCTCTTTTCGGAATGGAGTCATGTTTCAGAGTTCTCTTCTCACTATCAGAAACTTGGACAACATTTTCTTCTTCATCAGCAAATTCCTGAGCACCAACCTCTATATTCTTCATTTGAGCAATATCATGTAAAATGTTTTCTTCCTCTGCATGATAAGCTACTTCTTCTTCTTCTCTCACTTCTTCCATTGCTAGAGTGACTAGATTTGAAGATTCGGCTTCTGAAGTTCGGAGCGATAAGTGTTCTGATGGTGTCCCCTTATAATCATCTACTTGTTTCAACACATCTCCAGTTTCACCACTTCCTTCAGCAACATCTTCTTCTTTTTGCACATGATCAACTTGCTCACCTTGCTCAACAGGATTAGCTACTGCCTCTTTCGGAGCAACAAACTCTCATCCTGGAGTCTCACATAGAGATTCCAATGAAAAGGATCTCGGAACAGGACTATTCGTAGAAACCATTTCATTGAACTTCAACAAAGCCTGAGCAATCTCAGCCTCAGACATCTTCTTCTTGAGATTCTTTTCTTTTACTTGTTTTTCAAGCTCATTAGCAGTTCTTTCCTTCAAGGCCTTAGCCTCTGCAGGGTCCAAGCCAAACTGAGGCTACCCTTTCACTCTCTTTTCATTCATCTCCCTCCATTTAGCAACTACCTCATCTGGGTAAGCCTTCTTCTTGTTTGGTTTTGGAGGTGCGGAAAGAGCTTCTTTAGACATGGGATTCTCTGCTTCTACTTCCACTTCTTTCAAATTTCTATTCCTTACTAGCTTAGAGGATTCTGGATTAGTAACATTCAGAACCACTTCTCCTTGAGCAGGTAGATCAATAAACTGTCCAGACTCCTTGTCAAAGGCTACATCCATTCTTTTGAGTGTACCATCACTCACCAGCATAATCTTGCAAACTCTTGGCCTAGATTTTCAAGACTCCTTGAAAGACTCAAGGCACCAAACTATCATCTTCGTGAGGATTGCTGGATACATTATGATCTAGGCTCTCAGATTTCCCTTCTTAACATTCTCAAGAGTGATAAGAATGTGCTTCATCAAATTGAACTTCCTTAGATTTATCAGAAAATCTAGGATGTAGATCTCACTCTTCTTTAAGCCATCTTTTTCACCCTTCCTCGGTAAGAAAGACCTTGTACCCACAACTCTAGAATATGGAAATTTGTAGAAAACTAGCAATCTTCGGAGCCTTGTCATCATCCAGTCCGAGAGTTTCTAATGATTTTTCCTTGTCGAAGCTACCCATAGAATATGGCAACACATGAGAAATAAACTCAGCTTAACCTTCATTATTTAGCCCTACCAAGCTAGCTACCTTGGCATATGAAAGCTTATAAGTCTTTCCATATGACATAAAAGACAACTTCTCCCTTCCATCTTCCTTAAGAAAGAAAACTGTTTCATAGAATTCAATAAGCAAATCCAAATACAATTCATCTTGATTCCCAGGGTTTGACATCGCAACATCTTCCCAACCATTAAGCTTGATATTCTTGGAAATAAAAGACTCATACTTGTTGAAGAGATCCAGATGAACCATCCTTTCTCTGTAAACTAACCATTATGAAATCGGCATGGAGGAAGAAATGTCTTGAGAAGCTACTTCCACAGACATTCGGATTTGAAGACCTCTGAGAAGTTCGGAACGGAAAAATCTAAGGTTCAGAACGGTCCGAAAACATAGAGGCAGCGCTTCGGGACACGAGAGATTGAAAAATTATGTGGGACAATCCGTTTGGGTTCCCATTATATATGCAATGAGATGACGGTTCATCTTCCACGGTTGATCAAATGGTTGTGACAATCTGAGCTCAGATCTGACGGTCGAAAACCAATTCTCATGAAAACTTGAATCTGATATTTTGAGGTTTTTATTAAAACAAAGAATTAAGAAAATTATAATCCGAAAACAAAATATAAGAAAATTCCAGTAAGAAAAGTATGAATAAGAAAAATTATGTAAGGAAATCATACCTTTCAAATTGGCTTAGGAAGATTATTCGTAATTGGTAACATTCTTAAGAAAAATTCAAAAAAAAATTTATTACGAAAAGACAAAATTCGGAAAACTCACTACGAAAAACAGTCTTAGTACGGAAAACTCAGTACGAAAATTTCATTACAAAATTTGGAAATGAAAAACTTATTATGAAAGATTCGGTACGAAAATCCCGTTATGAAAATACCAGTACAAAATTTTCAAATCTGGAAGTTTTAAATAAGAAAATTTCTATTTCATAAGTCTTCTATATCAAAATATCCATTCTGGAAAATTGTAGTTCCGGAAATTTCCTTCTGGAATTTTAGTTCCAAAAAGTTTGAAAAACTATTTTTGAATAAAAATTTAGTTACTCTAACAACCAAATGTATTCCCCCTTTGAAAATGAGTTTATTACTGTAAGGAGACTTTTTCAACAGAAAGTTAATTAAGGAGTATTACCTTACGGTTATCATCCCTAAATTATATTTAATGTATTCAAATCTATCATAAGGAAAAGATTTTGTGAAAATATCAGCAAGTTGATCTTGTGTTCCAATAAACTGAAGAATAATATCTCCTTTAAGTGTGTGATCCCTAAGAAATTGAAGCCTAATATCTATGTGCTTTTCACGAGAGTGATATGCAGGGTTCTTACTAAGGGCAATGGCACTCGTGTTATCACACAAAAATTGAGTTTTAGTAAAACTCAAGCCATAGTCTGTGAGTGTTTGTTGCATCCACAACACATGAGCACAACAACTTCCAGCTGCTACATATCCAGCTTCAACAGTGGAGAGTGATACAGAATGTTGCTTCTTGCAGGACCAAGAAACTAATGAATCTCCTAAGAAATGAAAAGTTCTAGATGTACTTTTTCTATCCATTCTACATCCACAAAAGTCAGCATCAAAAAATATTTTTAGAACAAAATCATTTCCAGAAGTATAAAATAATCCTAGATCCATGATCCCCTTATGGTAGTGAAAAATTATTTTTACTACCTTTAAGTGATATTCCTTAGGATTGGATTGATATCATGCACATAAGCATACTAAGAACATTAATTCTGGTCGACTGGCTGTCAAGTAAAGTAAACTTACTATCATAGCTCTAAAAGATGTGTGATCTACTGGTTTCCCAGCTTCATCAAGATCGAAAGAGTTTGAGGTACCAATTGGAGTACTTATACTCTTAGTGTTGTCATAACCATAATTTTTAAGAATATATTTAATATACTTATGTTGAGATATGTAAGTTCCTTCTAGTTTTTGAGAAATTTGAAAACTAAGGAAAAAAGTTAACTCACCCATCATACTCATTTCAAACTCAGATTTCATTAGACTTGCAAAAGATTCGATCAAAGATTATTGAGTTGAACCAAATATGATGTCATCAACATAAATTTGAACAATCAAAACATTTTTCTTATCTTTCTTTATGAAAAGGGTTGGATCTGCATTTCCCTTAACATATTTATTCTGAAGCAAAAATCTAGTGAGTCTATCATACCATGATCGTGGGGATTATTTAAGGCCATACAAAGCTTTGGTAAGTCTAAAAACATAATCAGGATGTTTTGTATCTTCAAATCTAGGAGTTTGTTCAACAAAAACTTCTTCTTGAACATAACCATTTTGAAAAGAACATTTCAAATACATTTGAAAAAGTTTAAAATTAAAGAATGTTGCTAAGGCAAGTAGAATACGGATTGATTCAAGCATGGCTACTGGAGCATAGGTTTATTCAAAGTCTATTCCCTCTTGCTGATTATAGCCTTTAGCAACAATTCTAGCTTTATTTCTTACTATGACTCCATTTTCATCACATTTATTTCTAAAAACCCATTTTACTCCAATAATAGATGTTTCGTTAGGTCTTTCCACGAAGGTCCAGACTTTATTCCTTTCGAATTCATTTAGTTGATCTTTCATGGCTTTGATCCAATCATCATCACCTAAAGCTTCATCAGTGCTTTTAGGTTCTAATTGGGAATGAAATGCTAGATGCTATACTTCATTTCTTAAGGAACTTCTAGTCCTTACAGGTTTATTTACATCACCAATGATACTATCACTGGGATGATTCTTATGAAACACCTGATTTGGGTTTTGTAAAACCTGTTCATCAACATAGGGTAGAAATTCTTCTGGGGTAAATGATTCAGAAGTATCTTCTTGAACAATTTCCTTATCAGAAGGTTCTTCTATCAAAGGTTGACAATCAGTTTTTGAAAACACATCCGGGGATGTAGGTTGAGGTGGTTTAAAAATAAAAGGATATGACTCATCAAATTTTACAAGTTATGTTTCTTCAGCAGTACAAGTATTTTTATTAAAAACTCTATAAGCCTTAGAAGTTGTGGAATAGCCTAAGAAAATCCCTTAATTAGATTTTGGTGCGAATTTATGTAGGTTTTCTTTAGTATTTAAAATAAATACTTTGCAACCAAAAACCTTGAAGTAGGATAGTCTTGGTTTTCTTCAATTCCATAACTCATAAGGAGTTTTATTAAGAAAAGGGCTAATCAAAACTCGATATATAGTAGAAAAAGAAGTACTTACAGCTTCAGCCCAGAAATTTCTAGCAATAGAATATTAACTCAACATGGTTGTAGTTATTTCTTGAATAATTCTATTTCTTCTTTCAACTACACCATTTTGTTGATGAGTTCTAGGTGCTAAAAAATTGTGAGTAATACATTTTCTACTACAATAAATTTCTAAACCAGAATTTTGAAATTCTCATCCATGATCACTATGAATAGTTTTCAATGGAAGGTTTTTCTCATTTTTAACATGATCTCTAAAACTTTTGAAATACGAAAAAGCTTCAGACATATTTGTTAGAAAATATACCCAAGTAAATCTAGTGTAATCATCAACTAGAAGAAACACATAGTACTTGCCTTCAATACTTCCAGTTTGTGTTGGACCAAAAAGATCCATGTGCACTAACTGTAATGCATCAGTTGTTGAGACTTCACCGATTGATTTAAAACTAGATTTATGTTGCTTTCCATATTGACAAGGATCACAAACTTTAGAAAATTCAAATCTATATTCCGGTAGATCCTTAACTAGTTTCCTCTTAGAGAGTTTACATAAGTTTCTAAGATTAAAGTTACCTAGTCTTCTATTCCATAACCAGGAATGATCTTCCATTGCACTTAGGCATGGTAAATCTTGACTCCTGAGGTCTTCTAGGTTCAACGTGTAAACATTATCTTGCCTATTTTCTGAGAGAATAAATTCTTCCTTGGAATTGTGAACTAAGCACTTATCATTCCTAAAATTCACAAGGTAACCTTCATCACATAACTAACTTATGCTAATGAGGTTGTTCTTAAGACCCTTAACAAAAAGAACATTCAAAATCAATGTTTTACCAAGAAAAACAATATTACCAATACCAAAAATCTCACCCTTAGCATTATCTCCGAAAGTTACCTTTCCTCCTTTCATTTTGATAATCTTTTCAAAATAGCTTTTATTACCAGTCATGTGCCGAGAACATCCACTATCCATGTACCATGTATTGTTGTCGGTACTCTCTTTATTTTCCTAAAAACAAGAAAGAAAATTAGACTTTCGTAATCCAAACATTCTTGGATTCGTGATTTCATGATAATAAAATTTTAGGTACCCATATCTTCTTAGAGAAATAAGCTTTGTGAAATCCTAAAGATTGGGTTTTGTTTAAGGAACAATTCTTTTCCCAGTGACCACCACATTGACACGTCGTACAAAATGGGGCACATTGAGGAACAAAATAATTGTTACTAAAAACTGGTTTTGCATGGGTGTAACCAAATCCGGATTTATTTCTTAATGGTCATATTTTGGAATACATTTTATCAAAATTTTCCTTACCATGGGTAATGTTTGATAAACACTTCTTTAAGGAAAAAATTTCGGACTTGAGTTTTATTACCACGTTTTTATCCGCAAAATCATTAGTTTTAGAACTAGATCTAGGCTCGAAAACATTTTTCTTAGAAATTAATTTTTCTAATTCATTAAAATGTTTGTTCTTCTCAGAACATACTCCCTCAAGATTTTTTGAAATACTTTCAAAATCTGCATTTTCTTATCACGATCTTTAGAAAGATTTGATATCTCTTTTGTTATAATAGAATTCCTAGAGTTTTCCTTATCAAGTTTTTTATTGAGTTTGAAATTCTCAATTTCAAGAAGTTCAGGAAACCTAGAGACTTCTTCATAAGTAGGTAAAGTATTTTCTTTATCAGAAGAGGATTATTCATCAGAAGAGTTATAATACTTACTATCATTGGAATTTAAAGAAACATTGGTCAAAGATTCAGCATTTCGTACCTTAGCCATAAGGCAATGATTATCAATAGGTAATCTGGCTATAAGACAAAGATTCTTCTATTCTAAAGATTCATAATCAAAAGATTCATCTAAAGAGTCACCACCACTGGAACTCCAGGTGTCATTAACTTTCAAAACGTTCTTATCTTTGGCTTTATAATATTTCTTTCTACTCATGTCTGAATGCCTTTCTTGTCTTTCTTTCTTTTTGAGCAAAGGGAAATCTGGTCTAATATGTCCATCTCTCTTGCATTCATAACAAGTAACTTCTCCATATTTCTTATCTTTTCTGTCCTTTTTCTTATACTTAGATTGGAAATTTCTATGTCCAGCTATCTTGTTTATCCTATGAGAAAGATTTGCTAATTCATTTTCAGAGACTTCATTCTCACTAGATTCGGAGTGGAAAATATCTTTCTTAGACTTTGATCTGGTTATTCTCTCAGGAGTCTTAGCTTTCATCTGATTTGAAGTTTTTGTAAAAGCAACAATACCATTTCCATTCTTCTTTTTGATATTGTCATCATCTCTCTTTATTCTGGTTTCATGTTGGAGAAGAGTTCCAAATAATTCATCAAGAGTAATTTCAGTGACCTTCCTGTTCTCATCTATTGCTGTTCTTTCGGATTCCCACTCATTGGGCATAATATAAATTATATTATCCATAGGAGCTTAATTATATAAACATTTCTCTCCCATAGACTGTAAGCTGTTAACAATGGTCATAAATCTCTGTTGAACTTTACAGATTGATTCACCATAAGGAAAGTTGAAGCTATGATATTAAACATTAAGAATAGATCTCCTAGTCTCAATCAATTTAGAAGTTCCAAAGTGTGTAACGTCTAACTTTTTCTAGATACAATTTGCTGCTTTACAAGAAGAAATTTGGCTATATATATTTCTAGTCACTGAACACAGTAAAGTATTGTATACCTTATAATTGAGTTGATATTCTTGCTTTTCATAGTTAGTGAATGTTCTAACTTCCTTGTTGGGAATTTTATAATCACCAGTAAGCATAAAAAAGTTGTCCACTCTAGTATTGATAACAAATGTCTTCATTCGATCTCTCCAGTACTCATAATCATTACCATCAAAGATTGGTGGTCTTGTAGGATTTGGATTATCAATTGAACCAACATTAATTCCTGCCATACTAGAACAACCTTTGGCACACAAATTTGTTAGTATAAAAAGTTCATAATAACGAAGTTAGGAATGAGAAAGTACGAAATGGGAAAATTCGGAATGGGAAAATGAGCAAGAATAACATATTTTTGAGTATAAGTATTTCAGAGACCTCCTCTGATACCAATTGTAGGATCGAAATAGTGATGAAGATGCTCAATATACAAGAGGGGGTGAATTTTATACTTTAAAAATTCCTTTGGAACCTTTAAAGTTAGTTATGAATAACTGTGTTTACTTTAAGAAAAGGAATGCGCTAAGTTTAACAAAGTTAAACATAAGAAAATTCACAACACCTCTAACACCGAATTCAAACTTGGAAAGAGATTTCAGAAGTAGGTTCCGAAAATATGATTCCGGAAATTGAAACTTAACAAAATATTACAAAATGAGATTCTACCTTAAAGCGTATAGAATCAAAATGAAACAGAGTACAAATAAGGAAGTATAAGAAAGTTATACTTTCCTTACAATACAATATACAGCGGAAAATAAACAAGTAGTTAAACTACATGTAATAAGATATAAGTCTTTTAACCCAAAGAGAAGGTTATCCAACATCCTTAGATAAAGGTCCCTTGATTTATACTTTCAAGAAAGTCTGTCTTACCCACACTTGGGTAAGCCCTCGATACGAAGATCGGAGTCGCTGTCTTGCTATCCTCGCAAGCCCTCAACTTCAAGGTAGTTGGAAACCTCTGTCATCCTCAGCAAGGAAGCCCTCAACTTCAAGGTAGTCGGCACCTCTATCTTCCTATCCCCGGAAGCCCTCGAATGTAATCACCAACATTCAGAGTCGCACGAAGAATTGAGAGTTAATAAGAGACTCTCTCTCTAGAAGTCACTTCAACATCATGTATGCATAAAACCAAGTTGTTCATCTGTGTCGAGATCTTTCAACTGAGCTCCTATTTATAGGTATGGTCGGCCTCCTTCCCAATGGTCATATTTTCCTTAAAAATCGCAGGGACCTGTGCACGTGTCACTTAGCCAACGGTTAGTTTTATAACAGAATAGACGACATATTTTTATAACAAAACAAGTGAAACAGAATATATGACATCGTTTTAAAGTCTAACTCAATATTTCGGAATGAAATATTCGGTGTGAAGTTTATGAGTGTAAGGAAAATAATAAAGAGTTGACAAAATATAAATGCATAAGCAAATTTAATGTTCGGAGTCTAACTGAAAATAATTTTCGGAGTCTAAATAAATTCGGAGTGTATAAAACAAAGATGATCAGATTTTGTTTAATAGGTGAATTCGGAATGAGAATTCTGAATGAGAATTCGTAATTATAATTCGTCATCAGAATTCATAATGAGAATTTGTTGTGGAATTTCATAAGGTTTCGTATCCTGAATCTGGAATCGAGCTTAGTCAGAGTTCGTATCTGGAGTTCGGAATGGAACTCTATCACAGTTCTCATATGGATTTCGGAGTGAAACTTTATTATAGT
This sequence comes from Viscum album, assembly GCA_963277665.1. NCBI lineage: Eukaryota > Viridiplantae > Streptophyta > Magnoliopsida > Santalales > Viscaceae > Viscum > Viscum album. The sequence continues at coordinate 1,055,667,583 of OY728152.1, forward strand.
TCTTATCCAAAATTCGGAACCTAAAATAGAATACTTCATAACAAAGTTTTAAAACTATTCCGAGAAAATAGAAATGAATCTAAATCTCATAATTAAGAAAAATCTAGATGAAAATATGATAAGGATAATTTTTTCATACAAAAAAATTTTCCTTATAAAAGCAACTTTTCTTATAAAAGAAATTTTCCTTATAAAAGAAATTTTTCATGAAGATAAGGTGTTTTTGATTTTCAAAACAACAAAGAATGGAAAATTCATAAGGAAAACCATATTGACTCAACAATATAGTGGTCGTTAGTGTACTGTTGGTTGGTTTTGTCTTAAGAGAAAATCGTTATCCAATTTTTTAGAAGCCCTTGGCATTTATTTCCAACCTTTGGCTCCTTGGGAATTTCGCTTAAGTCCATGTATCCCTCACCACCTCATCATGTCATTGAGGTTGGGGCAGGGTGTTACAATACCTCTGAGGAGGCTTGGGTGAATAAGGCAGTAGTATGGCTCTCCAAAAAGACTTGGGAAAACTACACTCTAATATGATACTCTAAGATGTGTTCCTTCAACCTGGTCAATAATAAGCGTAGAGGAAGTGGTATATTGTAATGGGTTTTTATTAAAATATTTAGATCACATAGTTAGCAAAAAATTTAATTATTTTCCATTGGTTTTTATTTTGGGAGTCTCCTAAAATTTAATGGGAGTCTTAGGTTGGAGAGATAATGGTCTAGATCATCTTGATCTCTCTTATTTAATATTTTTATCATTAAATGGGAGGGATGAATCCATTTTATAGGTAAATGGAATGTTGGTCCCATATCAAAATGGATAGACACCTCTCATTCCCTATTAAGGTGATCACCTAGAATAAGGGATATTGAGCACATAAGTTGAGCATATAAGTTGTTTTCATAAGGAAGATATTGAGAATAAGACAATATCATGATGAATTATATAAGGTGACTTTGGTATGAATGTGATACACACGTAAGGGGACTGGGAGTGGGATAAAGGAGTGTGGTAGGGACTTCTACATGATGAAGGTCTATGTACTAAGAGCCTATGAATCATCCGATAATATTTTCACCGATGATTTTAATTATTCTATGGTGGATCCAAATTCAAAACAATTGATATCCAATAGATTTCACCCACTTAAAATTAGATTCTATTTCCATGAGGTGAATCAAGTTCTAATGAAAATATGAATCTATCATGAAATTTTCCTGATAGAGGGTTTTATCTTGCACGTATCTAGTTTAGGGACCAGGTAATGGGAGGTAGTTTCCATAAGTTCATAATGCATATTAGAAGATGGGAGTATGATGAGGATTAATAATTATAAATGGTGGATACTATTTCCACTTCCTGGAACACTAATCCTTAGTGAATAATGAAATTATTACTCTCTCTTTTGACCCATGTCATATACTCTTGTCCTAGTGTGTATTAGGGAACTTTTTTTCATTACTTTATTATTAAAATAGTAAGTAAAGAGCATTATAGTCTAGGAGAAATAATCTAGGTGAATCTTTCTTGGTGTAGGAGATAATAGAACTACAACATGGAATCCACACTTGATTGAAGGATGTTATGTTTAGTGACCTGAGTAAATTGTCTTTGGTGATGAGACATTATGGAAATTTTTTCCTTTACCAAATTTTCACCCAGTTTACATTGTTCTTGGAATGAATTTTCATTTATGGTGTTTTTATATTCACTCTATATATATCAAACTAATACTGTATGATTTAAATTGGTTATAAATTTTCAAGTCTTTAGAACACTATTCCAAATAATAAAGAAGTGTCCTTTATTGATGATTTGATCTAGGATATTGAACACTAAAAAACTAGGAAATGTCGGCCACATTTATCGACTCTTGAACAAGTTATACTGGTCACCATCAAGGTTTTGTAAGATCATTTTTTATCGCAATATATTATTATGGGCAATTTAATGATATCAATATCTCATGAAAAATTTATATCTTCCAAACTATTAGTTCATAAAGTATGAGAATATGGTAAAGAATATTATTTTCATAAGAATAAGTGAGGGATGTTATAAATATTATAGGGAATATTCCTCATACGTGGATATATATTACAAATGGTAGTTGGATAAATATCTACTTAGTCCCACATAGATATGGGATTACCAAAAAAACACCAAACATGGTACCCCTTCCTGATGAATTAGGGAGTCCCAAGAACATATCATCCTAAAATAGAATGTGGACACTATATGGGATGGATCTACAATATCAATTAATATATCTCCCCTCAAATGTACTTGGCCTTATGCATGTGTGTGAGTCAAAAATGTACTTGGACTTATATATATTCATGCCTAGATTTGTGACTCACACACATGCATAAGGCCAAGTACATTTGTGACAGAATCCATGCTAATAGAAGGTAGGATCTTTGGATTAGTGGTTCCAATGATACCCAATAACTACTAGTTCCTATTAAATATATATAATTTAATTTTATAGTTTTATATATCAGTATAATGTAATGTTTTTTAGATCTATAATGTGCAACATTTCAACCCATATCATATCTATAGTGAATTTCGAATCTTTAGGTATATATTCAAACCATTTATTCTAGTAATTTCAAGCATTAGGTCATTTCCATTGAAATTTGAAAAGGACCTAAGGCTCTTAGTGTAACACTTATAATTTAATTTCCTTCCATAAAATTATCCACATATCATCACAATTTTTTTATGATGACTATTGAAAACATAAAGTGCTATCATATAAAATATTCATGAGTGACAACATCCTCTTCACCCATATTTATTAAAACATCACCTAGGAGTACTATAATCATCATATATTTTTATATAAATTTTTTTCAGTACAATATCAAATGGACACTTTTCAAATTGATGTATGAATGGAGAAGCATATGATGGTTGGTTGATAATGATTAGAAAAGATAGGAAGGATGACTACTCCGACCATAATCTGATTTATTCTCATAATTAATTTATCATATTTAATCCTAGCTTTAATCATGCTTAGATTTCATCATAACCTCACATGATGCCTATGAGAATCCTCTGAATACTTACTACATCATTATTTATAAATAATTTGACGATGGTTATAAGGAAATATCACAATAATGGTAAGACCAACATAACACTTGGGAATCTACATTAAGTTTTTCACAATCCCATAAAAAATCAGAATAAATGATCCATTACATATGGATTTTGAAATTTGAATGTCTTACTGGTGACACCAATGTAGTTTCTAGGTTGAATGATGGGTAGTTAGGCCCGTAGTTAAAAATGAAGGGGCCTAAGACATCATTAAAATATAGAGGGGATCCTGTAGAAGCCTACTCATATTTTCAAAATGCTGAGGCCTACCATTTTTCTGAGGGTATCCATTTCATAAAGAGTTTATAATTTTATTGAATTAATTATTGGGTGACACCCTTACCTTTTATTGATTAATTTTTTTTTGAATAAATTAAAATTATTTTATGGCTTGTGTTGTATGATACACCATGTTATTATTTATTTATAAAGAAAAAATTAATATTACACTACAAAAAAACCATGTCTAGATTGTGGTACCCACAAAACTATGTTTTCCTTATGTTATGCACAATAATGAGTTCCTTTTATAGCTTGCACTACACGCAAGACCGATTTCAATGAACTATAATATACTATTAATATTATTATTTAATGTGATATTTATCGCCTAACCATTAGAATTATAGGAATGAATAAGATTAAATAAATTATGAAATTATATTGTTTTCACAAGTATATTTTTTATATATTAATTATAAATAAAATAAGAATCATTTAAAAGAAAAAGACCTGTTTTCACAAAAAAAATAACTTTTTTAAAGACAATTTAGTCCGGATTGGGCTACATAGTTTAAAAATAAAATTTATCACATTTATAAAATTTATTATAAAAAACAAAATTCATTTTAAACTAGGAATATAAATACTTATCATAGGGTTATTTTTTGATATTTTTCCGAGTAATATTATTTTTTTGATGAATAGTGAAACATACAAAATTTTAATTGAAAATTTCCTTTTCATTTAAATAATTTATAGTATTATAATATATTTTTAAATAGTTATAATGTAAAAATAGTTCAATTAAACATCTATTAATATAATTTAGTTCATTATAATAATTTTAATACACAATTTTTATATAAATACATTGTTTTTTTTTGAACATTTTGACTTTAAAATCCTATTTTCTCTTCTCCCCTATGAGATTAATTTTAAATTAAATTCTTCTAATTATATGAAATGAATTTAGAAAAATGGATTCTATATTTGGAATTTGAATAATTTATAATATATAATAAGTAAAAAATAAAGTTTTACCAATTTGATTAGTGAGAATAGTTAAAATTAATTATATCGATTAATGTAAAAACAAGTTTACATAGTGGTTAACATTAGAATAGAAGGTGTAAAATTACCTAACAACATGTAAAACCCCATTATATGAAAATATTTATATCCTTACCACTACATGACACATTTTTATGAGTTATTAGGATAATATTTCATAGGAGTGACTTATATAATAATTTAAATAAAGAAAAAGAAAAAAAGGGAACTTTGATTGCCATTAATATTTATAAAGATTTGGGATAGGGAAAACATCATATGTTATGTTATAAATATTCATTATAAATTCAATATTTGTAATCATGATAAATTATTTTAATTTTATTATATATAAAATTATTACATTAAATGCTAATGAAATTCCAATAGTGGAATTATTTAGTTTATAATTAACAAAAATAAATGATACTAAAACATTAAAAGGGAGAAAAGTTGAATGTATTATTATATTAAATTAATTTTGTAGATTAATATATCATTTTAGAAATGTTATAACTTAATATATTCAAATTCCACTATTTCCTGGATATTTTTAAATTCAAATTAAATAAATAATGTCAAAATTGATTTAAATTTTATTTTATAATAAATGATTTTTTAAATGATTTAAAATAAATAAAAAACCTATAATATTCCATGTGATTTTTAAATGTAAAAAAATATAATACATGGTCCATTAATGGAACAAATAATCTATTATTATGAACATATTGATCCATAAATAGTAAAAACATTGTTACCAGGATAAGGGTTCAAGAAATGGTTTGGCACATTACGTGCACTTTTGCTAAAATTAATTTACAACACATATGGATTTTTTATTTTATAAAATTGATATTTTATTTTAGAAAAAATGGTTATAAATTTTCAAATAATTATCTATTACATTTAGTCATAATTTATAAATTACAAAGGATTGAAAATTATTTACCTTAATAAAAATCAAAACAGAAAAAATAGGGAAACATAGATGTTATGGAAGAAAATTATAAAAATGAATTTATTTTTTTGTGGTGGATGTAATTATCGACCAAATAAAAACTCACCTCCATTATTATCCAATGTTTGAGCCACATGTGTTATGAGAGACCATCCAAATGTGAATATATTTGATTATTAACAAGAATGCTACTCTTCTTAAACTATAATCGAGAACTCACTATCCTTCCATCTTCATACATCTAAAAGCAGGTGGATCTAACAAACCCTAAAAAATCACATATCAACTTACATATCCAAATTAAATAAGTCTTATTTTAAGAATAAGTCAAACCTTTTGAGGTTTTTGTGTAAACATAAGGAGCATACCCAAAGAAGAGCTAACGTTCTTCTAAAAGATTGTTTAATTTATTTACTTCTCAAACAACAAAAATTATAATTGTACAATGATTATATAATAAAATAATTATATAAAAAATAATGGGATGTTTTATGACCTAAAACATCACACACATCCATCAAATAAGATACAAAATCATCGTTCGTGTGTATGGCGGATTACTGCCTCGTGAACTGGTGTCGTTCATTTTTCCGTTAACACATTTAAAGGTTGAGAATAATTATGTAAATACAATTTTTATATGATAAATATTATATTAATGATATTATTATGATTCTGAAATTATTATATAACACATACCTTCAGGCTTTCCATTCTGTGGGAATATGATAACGTCGTTCGTGTGTACGATAGACTACCGTCTCACGAAGCGACGTGATTCATTCATGATTTAGCTGGAATGTATGAAGGATGGGTTAAATTAAAATTTGTGATATATATGACAAAAAAATGACACTGTAATGATTATATATATATATAATTTACATTTTTTCTTTCAGAACAATAAGAAAATAGAAATAACGCTCTTTCTTACGTACGACCTATTGTCCCCATGAACGATGTATTTCATTTCCTAATTATATTTTATATTGTTTATTATAAATACATAAATAATGAATATGTATGATATTTATATCATTTTTAACATTATATATATGATTAAATCATTATTAATGTAATATAAAAAATATATCAAATCAAAACGTATTCAAAAGACGAAGTAGTTTTTACCCGAAAGGTAACATTAACCTGAAATTATTAACAAAAAGGTCATAAAAGTTATTGGTAAAATCATATATGGTATGGTATATATAAATATAATTCTAAAATATATTTATAATAAACTTATATTTATTATATAGTATGTTTGAAGAAGTATTATGAGAGTCAAGACTTAATGTATTGTGATTTGTAGTCTCACTTTTATTTCTGAGAGACTTATGCCATATTCACCAATCTTTTATTTTTAGTGATGTATATATTTAAATATGGTATGCTATATAATTAATATAAATCCTTTAATTATAATTTATTTTTCTATTTATTTTATTATTTTACAGGGATTACAATTCAAAATATACTCAAAGAGTAAGGGATTTCCATCACACTTTTTTTTGTGAGATACATGCCATGTTCACCACATGATTCTTTTTTATGGTGTATATAATTCCAATGAAAAAATATTTTAATTTTTAAACATATTATAATTTTTATTTAAAAATCTATGGTAGTATCTCTCCTTCATGGGGAGTATGTCTCAATATTTACCAAACAAGTATGATATTTTTGTCCCAATCTTCCTTATTTTAGATGCACGCTATGTTATGCACCTATATTATTTCACAGGGTGTATATAAATTACATATGAAATGTGATACCATTATATTATTAATACTCATGATATTTTAAGTTTCATTTTATTTTATTCATTCATAGGGATTATAGTTCATGTTTACCAAAGTGTTAATGTTTTTATGTTACAATCTTATCATTTTTCAAGATTGTCTATGATTACGCTTATAATGATAAAATATTCTGATATATCTCTTAATAATTCTCATGAATTTTATTCTCCTCTAGTTACTAATTATATCTTCAATTATTAGTAACATTTTTATAATATTGGTACTTTATATAATTAAGAAAATGTTTTTTATAAAATATGACTTTATTTATCTCTTCATTCTAAAAAATATTTTCTTCCAAAACCATGTTTTCTAAAAATTTTATCTAAAAATGTTTTCCAATATTTTATTTAATGGTATTTTTAAATAATTTTCAATGAAAATGATTTTGGAATATTTTTATGTCAATTTTTTTAATTATTTTCATAGCGTCCTTTATAAGGTTTTAAGTTTATTTTCAAATAAAAAATTTTAATTTCTTTTAATGTTTTATATAGATTTTTTAAAAGATTAAGAGATATTTTTATCTGGAAATTTTTTAAATGGTTGATAAAAATAATTCTATATATAATATTACACCCAAAAATATTAATTATTCCTTAATGTGAATATGATCAAAGGATAACATACTTATTCATACTCTGAATGGTTAATGTTTAAGATTACAATTGATTTATGAAACCCATTTCTCATCAATGGTTTATACAATGATAAAATGATTATGAAACCCATTTCTGTTCATGTTTTATTTTATAATTAAATTACTATGATACCTCCCTATTTTCCATAAGTTATGATATGTTGAGATTTTTATGATGCCCATTTTATTTCATGGGTTATGATATGATGAATTATTATGATATTATGGCACAAATATGTATGATTTATTAATGTTATGGGTAGGACCAATATCTCCCACTACTTAATTGGGTAATGATAAATGTTCTATGATATTATACTGTACACTAGTGATTATCCCAATTCCAAATATGAGTGTAAAAATTTGAATATCCAATGTCCAAAGATGAGGGTACACAAGTGGTCACCCAAGCATAGTGATGAGGGTATAAGGGTGGTTAGAACAAGCCCAAAAAGAATGGTACATCGGTGGTCAACCCATTAATAAATCCGATATATTGGTGGTCATCCAATTCCCAACATGTTATGATCATCTTGGTGGGTATCCTTGGCATATGATTATCAATGGTTATGTGTATTCCACAAATTCCATTCCTTATAACAATTTTATTCCCTCATGGATCATGTCTGTTTATTCCCATATGATTAATGACTTATGAACTTCCAATATTTATTACATAACTCATTATTAATAAATTTTATATGAATGTTATAGTTTTAAAATGTTATTCTCATATTCCAATACTGTTATGTTTAGGTAATTATTAAATATCTCTTTTAGTTAACTTTGTTGAGCTTCTAAGATCAATCTTTCTTATGTTTACATTCCCTAGGTTATGAAGAATGTTTTTAAGTATTATTAATAAATAGTGATATCCTTATTGGATGCATTAATGATATTTTACTAATTTAGAATATTATGTTTCCATGTTTTCAAAGGCACCTAACTGTTATAGTCCCCATGCACATTGTATGAAAATATTGCACCTCTATTGTTGATATAAAAGGAATGGTTTATTCAAACATTGGAAACTATGACAAGAAAACATTAGTGAGATCCCTAAAGATATTGTGAAGGGAATGTATAGGGATGTCTCTATAGATAAGTCTAAGGATGAGTTAATGTATAAGGAAATCTCCTAGAATTTTTGGTAAAGGATAGAGTGAGAAGTTTCCAAACTATTAAATCCCTATATAGATGTTACAAGTGTATGTGGATCTAGAAAAAATATATATACGGGTAACACCCCTGAAAAAATAGTAATGATCTCAACTCGATTGTGAACTGGTGCATAACAACCAGCTATACTACACACCCAGTTTGACACTCCCAGGTGATATGATTTGGAAATTCACAAAATCATTATGAAAAATCATTAAATATTTAAATATTTTACCACTATGTATATAATAGGATAAACATATGGTTTCATAGATAAAAAATTAGTTGTTATGATCTTGAAATCATATAAGGGATTTTCATGATTATTTAGTTTTCCAATATTATTTGTGATTGTAACAAAATATTTTTTTTGTTTTATTCATTGATTGAAACTAGAAGGAATCATGTTAACATTTAATCTATTGGAAAATTCATTGATTATGATCATCCAAAATGGATTATGACTATAGAGAAAGAAATTGTGATTATACCTAATCATCTATCACGATATATGGTTACCAATGTGAAATTCAGTGAGATTATTGAAAGATAGACTAAGTGGAAGACGGAATTTTATGAAATTTCATGTGGTAATTAACATAATGGAAATAATACTCAGATTAAAACATGTTAATTAGGTGGGAAGAAAAACATGGTGGAATATCTCAAATGGAGGGTAAGATGTTATCTTGGTGGAAAATGGGTCATTGAGTGAAAAATTGTCAAGGTGTTCAATGTATTATTTGTGGAGAAAGTGAGCAATAACCTCAAAAATTCAATGACTGAATAATTTACTTTTAGGGAATGTAAGGATTTATTCCATTCCAATTAGGGAAGTGGGAGGATTTAAGTATTTAAGTATTTGATTTTAAGAATTGTTAATTGTGAAATATATAAGTATTGTCCAGTATAATTTTTTCATTAAGGATTTTAATGAATACATTGAATGATAATGATAGAATAGAAAATTTATTTAATGATAAGTTAATATTTTTATTAAGTGAAAAAAACATATAATATGTTCTGGATGCTGTTTTGATAAAGATATTACTGATTTGGATAAATTTAATTGTATAGTATCAATGACCCTAGAACACCTAAAAGATTTTTTGACAATGTATTTTATGTTTTCACTGATGGAGTTTTCAATGATAATAGATATATGAAATATATTCAATAATTTTTTGTTTTATTCCTTGAATGGGGAAAAATTATCTTTTTCATTAAGGTTCTATGGTAATTCATTTTATTACCATGTATGAAGAGAATACAAGATGAAGGTATTCACATGGTTGGTATGTGAAAATAAAGATATATATTATGACATATGGGTAATTAATGTTATGTTTATTTTTAAAAATTTACTCACCTTCTTTCCAAAGTTTCAGATTTTCATTTTCTGGGAGGTTCATAACGATAACCATTTATTGAATGGTTTAAGTATAACATTGGATGAGGCATCAGAGAAAAATGTATTATTTAAAAATATGAATTTTTATACATAACATGTCATAATAATTTTTATGTGATATTAAATAAAGATATACTGAATGGATTTTAATCATATTTAGGGATCTTATGATCTATTTGTGCTTCAGACAAAATAAATCCACCTTCATTTTGTGGATTAAGAGATGAAGAGTAAATTGATCAAGGAACAACCCAAGGTTGAGATTGTTCCTATGAAACAAAATGAAATAAATTAATTATAAATTCTAATAAAAATTAATAAACTTTATGAAAAGGGTCTTGAAGTAAAATATTTTCTAGTTATCATCATTCTTGATGATATCAGTGACCTTTTTAAAACCTCTTTTGTTTATGGAATTGAGATTGAGAAATTTATCCTGACCATGTTATTTATCAATCTATATTATTTATTAGGTGTCAGTTTTCTCTTCTATTTCAATGTTTTAACTTCCCACTGATGTCCTCCTATGTGAAATCCTAATTCTGAGTTATTTTAGGTAGTCTTTATGTTTAAAACATTCCCTTTTTAAAGGAAGTTTTATTATTAATTTTTATAATGACGATTTCTATGAAACAAACATTCCAGTATTAATCCTTTGATGATAGAGATGAATTATGAGGGATAAAAAAAAATTCATGGTTGTAAAAGTAAACACCCTGAGTTTTTTGCAAATCAATTTTTTTTCAAAATATGTTAAAATTCTTTGATGGCTTCCGCTGCATGATACACCATGTTAATATTGCTTTAAATCTAACAAAATGATAATTCTGTGATACATGTAACATGAATTCTATATTGGGGTTCATGAAACATATTTTTTGGATTATGTAACACATAATACTGAGTTACTTCTATAGTTTAGATTACACGCAAGACTGTGTTTTACAAAACTACAATATATGAGTAATATTATAATTTAATATGATAGTTATCGCATAGCCATTGGTATTTTAGGAACAAGTATGATTAAATATATTTTCAATTTGTATAGTTTTCATATGTTTAATGTTTATATATTAATAATAAATAAAATAAGAATCTTTTAAAATAAAAAGGAACGTTTTCTCAAAAAATAATATCTTTTCTAAAAGACAGTTTAATAAAGCTTGGCGCGCATAATTTAAAGAAAAATTTTACTAATTTTATAAAATTTATTTGGATAAATAAAATTCATTTTTGGAATCAAAGTATAAAAATTATCTTAGGTTTATTTTTTGGTATTTTTTTGAGATGTTTCGTTTTTTGATGAATATTGAATAACAGTGAATTTGAAATGAAAATTGCCTTATCATTTAAATAATTTAAAGTGTTAATCTATATTTTTAAACTTTTTTTAAAGTAAAAATAGTTCATTTAAATATATATTATTACAATTTATGTCATTTAAGTAAATTTCATGTTGAATTTTGATATAAAAACATTGTATACATTTGAACATTTTCACTTAAAAACAAATTTTCTCATCACAAATGAGAGATTATTTTTAAATTAAATTAATACATTTAAGTGAAATTAATTTGAAAAAATGGGTTAAATATTTTTAGTTATAATTTTTTTAAATTATAATAATTCAAACAAAATTTTCTACCAATGTGATTGGTGAAAAGAGTTAAAATTATTTACAGTGATTATGGTAAAACAAGTTTACTTAGTGGTTAAACATATAATATAAGTTGTAAAATATCCTATAAAATTTTCCAAACCCCACTTTATGGAAATATTTATTCCTTTAAAAAATTAATATATATTCTTATGATTTATGGGACACTATTACATAAAAGTGACCTATATAATAAGTAAAGTAAAGAAAAAGACAAAAAGAGAACCTTCCTTTCCATTATTATTTATAACAATTTGGGATAGAGAAAAGCATTCTATTTTTTATAAATATTATTTTTAAATTAAACTTAGTTGTCTTTAATATATTAATTTATTTTATTTTTTATTAAAAAATGTAATTACATTAAATGCTTAAAATAACACTAGAATATGACTTTTGTAGTTAATAAATTACTAAAATAAATGATACTAAAAATGTTAAAATCATGGTAAATTGAATGAATTATTTTATTACATTAATTATTATAGATAATTATTTCATTATAAATAGTTTTGAAATTAACATATTGTAATTAAATAATTTTATTGATATTTATAAATTCAAATTAATTAAATAATATCAGTATTTTCATTAATGATATTTTATAATAAATGATATTTTATTAGATGATTCATAATTACTAAAAAACCTATCCATTAAAAAGTGATTTTTAAATTTTAATAAATATAATCTATGTTCCATTAATGGACCAATTTATCTTTTATAATGAACAAATTGATCCTTAAAACGTACAAAATTTGTTAGCATGGTTTGGGTTAAAGTCATGTTTTAGTGCATTATGTGCGATTCTGTTAAACAAAATTTAAAAAAATATGGTATTTTTATTTATAAACAAGATAAAATATTTTATAATTATTAGGTAAAATCATTATAATACATATCAACTTGAATAATTTCTTTTGGATAAATATCAATGGTTTTAAATTTGGAAACCTTAATAAAATCCAAAATGGAAAAAATAGAGAAACTTAGATGTCAAGGAATGAAATTTTAAAATGAATATATTTTTTTTTGCGGTGGAGGTATGTATCAACCAAATAATATCTAAAATCCATTATTATTTATATTTTTTAGTCACACAAATTAAGGGAGACCTACGAATAGTGAATGCATTTGAGTATTTATAAGAATGCCACTTTTCATCAACTATAAAGTGTACTCACTCTCCCCCCTTCTTCACAACTATCATGCCTCGTGAATCGGAAAAACCATTAAAAAAATTTAATACTACCATAAACTCATACTATAAGACTTATTTTTTTGAATTAAAGATATACCTTTATGGTTTTAGTGAAAACATAAGGAGGATACCTAAAGAAGAGAAAATGTTCTTTTAAAAGTGATATTTTATTTTCTTTCCTTATGCACCTGCTTCAATTATTTTTATAACATTATTATATAATAACATATGGATATAACATATAATTAGATATTTTAATATTAATGTTATGTTCTAAAACTTCACACACTTCCATCAAATATGGTATGAAATCATCATTCATCTGTACTATGGACTACTGCCTCACGAAATCTTATTGTTCACTATTCCCTTACCACATTTCATCGTTGGGAATAATGATGGAAAATATATTTATATATGTTTTATATGATATATATTATTTCATTATTAATATTTAATTATTATATAACACATTACTTCAGATTTTCCATTTTGTAGGAATAAAATAATGGTGTTCATGTGTATAGCGAACAACTGCCACACGAACTGATGTGATTAATTCATGCTTTACATAGAATGTATTAATGATGATTTAAGAAGAAATATGTGATATATATGACATAAAAATTATAATTTAATTATAATATATATATATATATATGTATCATTTTAATTTCCTTCTTTTAACCTGATAAGAAAATGGAAGAAATGTTCATGCGTACGTACGACCTACTGTCTCCCAGAACGATGTATTTCATTTCCTATTTATATATTTTAATGATTATTATAAATAAATATATAATTAATATTTATTATATTTATATAATTTTTATAATTATTTATATTATTAAATCATGATAAATTTAATATAAAAAAAAGTATAACAAATCAAAACTTATATAAAAGACAAAGCTGTTTTTACCGAAAAGGAAACATTAACATGGAATTATTAATAAAATGATAATAAAAGGAAATTATAAAATCATATAGAGTATTATATATATTAATTTTGTTTTTATTATATATGTAATTAAAATTTATTTATTATACATGAAGTTTTAATGAGTATGATGGGAGTCAAGACTTAAGGTAAGAGGATTTATAGTCTCACGATTATTTCTATGAGACTTATTACATATTAACCACTAATTTGTTTTATGTGGTTAATATAATTCCATATGATATGATATTTCATAAATAAACCTAATTTAATGATAATTAATGATTCTATTTTTGTTATTATCTCATGGGTATTATGATTCAAAAGCTACTCAAACTATGTGGGATTTTCGTCTCACATTTATTTTCCTATTAGACACATTCCATGTTCACCGCATGCTTCTTTTTAGTGGTGAATATAATGAACATGAATGTATATTATCCTATTTATGATTATAAATAGTGGTATTTATATAACCATTTCAGGATCTATCTTTCATGGGATTTATGGATCAAAATTTACCAAATCGATAAGATATTTATTTCCTTAATTTATCCTCTTTGAGATGTACTTTATGTTATACACCTATATTATTTCATGAGGTGTATATATCGTTCTGTTAACATGTGATATCATGAATTTATTTAGACTCATGATATTTTAAATTTATTTTTCTTTAAATCCTTCATGTGGATTTCCATTAAGGTTTACCAAAGTGGTAATTATAATATATTACAATCTCATCATTTCTCAAGATTTTTTATGATAATGATTCAAATGATAAAACTTTATGATCTATATATGAAGAAATATCATGAATTTTCTCTTACTCTGGTTATTCATGATATCTTATAGTGTTAGTACCATTTCCACTCATTGGTACATAAGATAAATAGAAAATGTTTTTAAGAAAATCTAACATTATTTATCTCTTAAGTCAAACATTTTTTCTTCTAAAAAAATGTTTTCTAAAAATGTTTCAAAAAAGGTTTTTAAATGATATTTTAATATCATTTTCAAGGAAAATGATTTTTAATGTTTTTTATGTTATAAAAAAAATTCAAATAATTTGCAAAGCTTTTTTTATAAGGTTGTATCCATATTTTCAAAAAAAAGTTTATTCTGATTGTTTTATATATTAAATTTTTTTTTTCAATGCAGAAATAATAATTTAAACATGAAATGTTTTAAATTATTGATCAAAATAATTCTTCATCTAAGATGAAACCACCATATGTTATATATTCCTTAATTGGAATATTATCCAAGGATATCATTATTATTCTTTTTCTGAAAGATTTATGTTTTAGTTGACATGTTTTTTATGAAGCTTGTCTCTCTTAAATGAGTTTTACCATGATTAAACACTTACAAAAACCACTTATTTTCATGGGTTATTTAGTAATGAAATGATTATGAAGCATATCCCTTTTCCACAGGTTATGATATGATGAAATGTTTATGATAACCATTTCATTTCAAGGATTTTGATATGATGAATGTTTATTGTAACAACCTTAGATTTTATAAGATACATTCTTGTTAAATTAATTAATATCTTCTGTTGTATGATACACCAATATTTTCTTGCGCTACACGTAACACCGTATTAGCTTGCAGTATACGCAACACTATTCTCGGCTCGTGTTACACAAAATTTCATGTTCGTTTGATAGAAGTTTTTCTACGCAACATTGAGTGTATATATATATATATTCAATGTATAAATTAAATATGGTTGTATTCTATTATACTTAACAACAATGGAGTCTTTCACTACACGCAACCCTAACATGGCTTGCATTACACGCAATCACGACCTTCTTCGATAGCGTGTGTTGTACGCAATATCGGGTTTCACTAAACAATGATATATGGTTATAATATTATTATGAACTAGCCGTTATGAATAGTATTAACTAAATTTTGAATTTTAGAACATTATTATTCATCTTAAATATTTTCTAGAACATGGTATGAGAACAAAATAAATTGTTCGGGTAAAATAAGTATTTTAAAAAAATGCAGTTTTCCACCTTTTGATGGTGCACCCACATTAAATCTAGTTTTTGAAATTTTTATAAGTTTAATTTGAAAAAATAAAATTCTTCTTTTTAATTGGGATATAAAAATTTACAATGGATAAAGTTTTGATATTTTTCTGAAAACTTTCATATTTTAATGAATAGTAAAAACACGCCATATTTTAATTAAAAACAACATTTTTCGTCATAAAACATTATGTGGTTAAATTATAATATTGAATGGATTTAAAGTATAAATAGAATATATTTTTACAATTTAATATAATGTCTGTCATTAGCATTTATTTTACCTTGAATTCGTAGGTTAAATCAATTCAATCTTTTGTAATGTTTTAAAAAAAACCCGTTTTCTTTCGACAACGGGATTAATTTTAATTTAATATCAACAAATTTTGTGTATTGAATTTGGAAAAATGGATTCCATATTTGTAATCAGTGGGTCCTTATTATGTTAATAAGCTACTTTTTATTTTTGGGCATTATGAATAGTAACTACGGTAATTTTTATTTACTCCGGTTAAAGGTAAATAGAATAATTCAAGGTTAAAAGAATATTATAATAATTTAAAATTACCTTGAAACATGTACTAACCATATTGGATGACTAGTGGCCAACCATGGTCATCCTTTTCCAATTTGGGGACCCCAATGATCCACTTGGTAGTGAAAATGACAATTTGTATTAATTAATTTAATGTAAAGACAAAATTGACTTTAACAATAATCTTTTAGTAATTAATTTTTATAAGGGGATATATAAGTTATATTTTCGACTATAAATATTATTTGGAAATATAAAAAGATTACCTACATAAGGGTATGTTTTTCAAAACTTTTTAACCTCAAATGAATTAAATAGTTTATGACACAATAATGATATAGTGTTTAACTCATTAATAAATGATTTAAATAAATAAAATTATAATGATTAAAATAACATCCAAAATATGTCAAATTCCAATTGGATGATTTTATTTCTAATAAGAGTCATCTTATATTCGACATTAATGTGATTTGGACCTCTTGAAACCGAAGATAAGTTTATAATAAATTAATGTTTTCACACTTTCCTAAAGAGCCCCTCCTCTCCCTTATAAAAGGAGACCACTTCTATGCAATTCCTCACAACTCTAAAGCATTTTGGCTCATCCAAAATCTGCCCAACTAAACTCCCTACATCCCTCTCCCCCCCCTTGAAGCCTTACATTAGGCATAATACTCTTCAATATGTTATTTTTTGGTTCAAACCAACGGAAGTTACCAAAATTAAAGGTAACCGTTTCTCTTAAGTTGTTTTATTTTATTCTATTTCTCCAACCCCTAAACTCATTTTAATACTTTATTTTGTAACAAAACCAATATAATAAATATGATAGGATGTTTTTATGGGATTTATTCAAACTACACTTACACACACCTCCATCTAATGGATGAAGAACATAGTATTTCTGTGATGGAAAACTAACGCCTCACGAAACGATGATTGTTCGATTTTCTCCTACCGCCTCTCATGGTGGCCATTACGATGGAAATGTTTTTATAGATAATATATATTATGTTTATGATTTTATTATGCTTATTTTCTTCTCAATTATAGCAATCCTTTATGGTTTTCATAGTCAGTAAATACAATAATCTCATTTGAGGAAGTGCGGACTACCGCCCCCTCAAAGTGATGTGATTCGTTAATACCATATGTGGGATGTATAAAGGATGTGGTTAATGATATTATATATGATATTATACTGTAATTATAATATAACTATGTATCATTATGTTTTAATTCCATTAAAATAAGAAATAGAAATGAATGTAGCGTTCATGCGTACATACGGCTTACCGTCTCCATGAACGGTGTGTTTCATTTCTTACCTCCATATGTTATGTACTATTATAAATGCTTGTATATGATGTATATATAATAAAGGTATATGATATATAAATCATGATTTACATTTTTTAAGTAAGTAAATCATGATATAAGTAATAATAACATCAAGAACAACAAATCCAAACACGTACGATAAATTAGATGATTTTACCCAAACTGCTAGTTGAACATTAATTTACAAAATAATGTGTAATATAAAGTCATAAGTGAACCATATATGATATCATAACAATTAATATGATTCTATAATAAGTCAATGACATTATTTAAATCATTATATACGAGTTTTGGATACATACCAAGCATATCAGAAGTACGGTAAGGGAGAACTTTTCCAATCTAGTTCTTATCCAAGATTTTTTATTCATATGTAATTACTGGGGTTATTGTTATTATCAAATCCATGTTTTCTAAAAGTGTTTTTATGTATTTTTAATGTCCTTTTTACCCATTTTGTCTTTTTCTACATAATATGTACGAAATCTTTTTTTACGTTACGAGGTACTTTTTGACTTTTCTGAAAAAAGTACGAGGATAATGTTTTTTAACTTACACGGCATGAAAGGATTTTTAAGGTTTTATAAAGCCTTATTTTCATGAAGCTTACTCCAAAATATTTCATGAATATTTTCAAAAAAAACCTCTTTCTTTTAAAATTTCATTGCGTTTTGTGAAAAGATATTGATTTTGAAGATGAAAGGAAATATTCCTCAAGAATTCATTTCAAGTGTTTTATCAAAACCATTTTTTCATCTAAGATGACATTATTTTATATGTGTATGTTCTAAGTATAATTTCCTTTTTATTCACATGGTTTCACTTTTCTTATGTTGATATATCCATTTGTTTTATATGGATTATGTGATGATGGGATGATGTTTATGAAACCCATTTTATTCTTTGGGTTATGATGAATGTTTCATGTTTATTTTGTGGAACAAGTAAGAATTATTTCATTATGAGATGGGTGGGACCTATATCTCCCTCTAATGCATTGGGTAAATATTTATATCTCATGAGATAGACATGGCTGGAACGGTAAGTTAATCCGATTCAGTGTTACAGGAATGAAACAAGGAGTGAACTCGATTCAGAAAGGGACTTTGTCCACTAAGATGGTCCTGGCAGCAATGCCTTGGCTGCTATGGAAATCATAATGATTTTCCACAATTACACGTTTTATTCCCATGCTATTTTATCAGGATTAATGTTTCATTATGATCTATGCCTTACGTATTGCCTTGTTTTCTTTCATTTCTCAAGATCATGATGTTTAAACATTGTGTTCATGGTTTTAAGTTCAAATGTATATGGTTTGTTTTATTTTATCTATGATTACCCTTACTGAGTAGTTGAGACCACCCTTTATATGTTTTCATTTCCCCAAGATATAAAGAAAGGTTTTAGGTAAGAAAACATAAGGGGATGATCTTTATTGGAGATATTGAAGATCATTCACCACGATTAGAATATTACGTTCTTCCAAATACACTAAACTATTACGGTCATTGAGTTTTGAATTTTGTTATGTATTAAGTATTCTATAATAGTAATGTGTTGTCCATGTACGTCAAGCTTCGGGTCTCTGCAGTTGGTATCCGAGGAAAGGTTTAGTTAACCTTTGGAAACTAGGATGCGAAAATGTTAGTGAGATCCCTAGAGATATTTCTAAGGTATGTCTAGGGATGTCCCTAAGGATAAGTATAAGTATAGGATATAGTCCTAGAACTACAGTAATGATCTTATAATTTAACCTAAGATGTTAGATATTGAGGGTACTCCCCCTTTACTATGTCGTTTTCCCTAGAATTATTTTTACCTCTCACAGAATTCTTTATATTTTTTAGTCAATAGAGGGAACCAGAAGAAATTCGGTTACCATTGAATCCAATGGACAAATTTGTGACTATGAGAAACAAAATTTTGTAATGCCTAGAGAGAAAGATATTGTGATTATGCGGAATCCGTCATCACGATATATGATTAAAAAGGTGAAATTTAGTGGTATTACTACGTCATAAAATAAGAGGAAGATGTAATTTTATGCATGTTTGCATGGTGAGGTGCATAGAGAAGGGAAGATTGAGATTTATAATGAAGGGAAGAAGAACCTTGAGGAATACCTCAAATGGAGGGGAAGATGTTATCTATGTGGAGAAAAGGGTCATAAAGTGACTGACTGTTATGGCGTTCAATTTCTTATTTGTGGAGAACATGGGCATTACCCAACTCAATGCCCTGGCCTAAAAAGTATCTTCTAAAATCATGGAAGGACATATTCCAGGACAATCATTGAAGAGGATGGATTGAAGTGTTTATGTATTGGTATTCAAGAAAAATTATTTTGAGGTACTTTTATGGTGTATTAGAATATTTTTGTATTAGTCTATTGTGGTTTTCAATGATTTTATGGTATTGGTAACCATGAAAAGTGATTCAAATATTTTTGAAAGCAGAAGATATGTGCTTAATGAAGGGATAAGAAGATAATGATATGTTTGATTGTATTCATGAGCTCATGACTGATATAAGGACTAAGTGATATCACGGTTTGAGCATATATAATATTGAGGATTTTGGTATGTGGAAAGAGTTAACTTTTGACTACACTCATGTTTTCACTAAAAGTGTTTTTATGTATTTTTAATGTCCTTTTTACCCATTTTGTCTTTTACTACATAATATGTACGAAATCTTTTTTTACGTTACGAGGTACTTTTTGACTTTTCTGAAAAAAGTACGAGGATAATGTTTTTTAACGTACACGGCATGAAAGGATTTTTACGGTTTTATAAAGCCTTATTTTCAAGAAGCTTACTACAAAATATTTCATGACTATTTTCAAAAAAACCTCTTTCTTTTAAAATTTCATGGCGTTTTTTGAAAAGATATTGATTTTGAAGATGAAAGGAACTTTTCCTCAAGAATTCATTTCAAGTGTTTTATCAAAACCATTTTTTCAACTAAGATGACATTATTTTATATGTGTATGTTCTAAGTATAATTTCCTTATTATTCACATGGTGTCACTTTTCTTATGTTGATATATCCATTTGTTTATATGGATTATGTGATGATGGGATGATGTTTATGAAACCCATTTTATTCTTTGGGTTATGATGAATGTTTCAAGTTTATTTTGTGGAACAAGTAAGAATTATTTCATTATGAGATGGGTGGGACCTATATCTCCCTCCAATGCGTTGGGTAAATATTTATATCTCATGAGATAGACATGGCTGGAACGGTAAGTTAATCCGGTTCAGTGTTACAGGACTGAAACAAGGAGTGAACTCGATTCAGAAAGGGACTTTGTCCACTAAGATGGTCCTGGCAGCAATGCCTTGGCTACTATGGAAATCATAATGTTTTTCCACAATTACACGATTTATTCCCATGCTATTTTATCAGGATTAATGTTTCATTATGATCTATGCCTTACATATTGCCATGTTTTCTTTCATTTCTCAAGATCATGATGTTTAAACATTGTGTTCATGTTTTTATGTTCAAATGTATATGGTTTGTTTTATTTTATCCATGATTACCCTTACTGAGCAGTTGAGACCACCCTTTATATGTTTTCATTTCCCCAAGATATAAAGAAAGGTTTTAGGTATGAAAACATAAGGGGATGATCTTTATTGGAGATATTGAAGATCATTCACCACGATTAGAATATTACGTTCTTCCAAAGACACTAATATATTACGGTCATTGAGTTTTGAATTTTGTTATGTATTAAGTATTCTCTAATAGTAATGTGTTTTCCATGTACGTCAAGCTTTGGGTCTCTACAGTTGGTATCCGAGGAAAGGTTTAGTTAACCTTTGGAAACTAGGATGCGAAAATGTTAGTGAGATCCCTAGAGATATTTCTAAGGTATGTCTAGGGATGTCCCTAAGGATAAGTATAAGTATAGGATATAGTCCTAGAACTACAGTAATGATCTTATAATTTAACCTAAGATGTTAGATATTGAGGTTACTCCCCCTTTACTATATCGTTTTCCCTAGAATTATTTTTTCCTCTCACAGAATTCTTTATATTTTTTAGTCAATAGAGGGGACCAGAAGAAATTCGGTTACCATTGAATCCAATGGACAAATTTGTGACTACGAGAAACAAAATTGTGTAATTCCTAGAGAGAAAGATATTGTGATTATGCGGAATCATTCATCACGATATATGATTAAAAAGGTGAAATTTAGTGGTATTACTACGTCATCAAATAAGAGGAAGATGTAATTTTATGCATGTTTGCATGGTGAGGAGCATAGAGAAGGGAAGATTGAGATTTATAATGAAGGGAAGAAGAACCTTGAGGAATACCTCAAATGGTGGGGAATATGATATCTATGTGGAGAAAAGGGTCATAGAGTGACTGACTATTATGGCGTTCAATTTCTTATTTGTGGAGAACATGGGCATTACCCAACTCAATGCCCTGGCCTAAAAAGTATCTTCTAAAATCATGGAAGGACATATTCCAGGACAATCATTGAAGAGGATGGATTGAAGTGTTTATGTATTGGTATTCAGGAAAAATTATTTTGAGGTACTTTTATGGTGTATTAGAATATTTTTGTATTAGTCTATTGTGGTTTTCAATGATTTTATGGTATTGGTAACCATGAAAAGTGATTCAAATATTTTTGAAAGCAGAAGATATGCGCTTAATGAAGGGATAAGAAGATAATGATATGATTGATTGTATTCATGAGCTCATGACTGATATAAGGACTAAGTGATATCACGGTTTGAGTATATATAATATTGAGGATTTTGGTATGTGGAAAGAGTTAACTTTTGACTACACTCATGTTTTCACTAAGATTCAATGGGTATTCATTTTTCAAGAGAATACATGATTAAAGTATTCACATGACTGGAATGTGACCAACAAGATATATGAGGGATAAATCATGGTATTCACGTGCTTGTTATATGACCTTTTTTTAGTAATCGAGTTTGGAAAGTAGTATTTTGGAGAATCCTAAATATTGGAATGGATGGTATTGTTTAAGGCTAGAAATTTTTGTTATAATAGTATTTTTTTCGAAAAAGGATAACCTGCATGATGGGCGACAACCCATCACGTCGGACAAGCCTGTGGGAATCGAACCCACAACTGAAGTGCGACTGGCCTTTATCACCTACCACTGGCCTACAGGAAGTCCCTGTTTAGTAGAAACTAGTTTTATTATAATAAGCAATATGATATATGAGTTATAAGTCCATTTTAGGAACCACATATGATTAATCTCACTATAGATGGACTTATGTATTTTTGATAACTTTTCTAACCATTTGTTTGAGACAGATGGAATGACCCATCATTCTATCACGTAATCTTCTAATGCTTCACAAATAACAAACTCAACTTCATTTCTTTAAGAGATGAAGTGTAAATTGTTCAATTCACGAACAATAGTGAGATTGTACGGAAATCATGTATGTATTTCTTTTAATTCATCAACTTTAGGGAAATGATATTGAAAACCAAAAATTTTGTCCTTGTGCTCTTATATCCGTTGAATCTGATGGTACCTTAGATCATCACAAATTTATGGCTTTGTGATTGTTGGATTTTTTATAGCCATGTTCTCTACCACTCTCCATCAGAACATGATGGTTAGATTTTTCTTCCATATCCATATTTTAACCTATGTTCTACTATATGGAAACTGAGTGATGAGTTACTTTGGGTAAACGTTACTTTCCATACTTTAATTTTTAAAATTATGTTTTAGTATTCCTTTTTACGATGTGGGTTTCTATGAATAGTAAACGATTTATAACCCTGACGAATTTTGAGGGAGAAATTCATTTTATGGGGGGTGGAGTGTAACAACCTGAGATTTTATAAGATATATTCTTTTTAATTTCATTTATATCTTCTGTTGTATGATACACTAAGATTATCTTGCACTACACGCAACGCCGTATTAGCTTGCAGTATATGCAACACTATTCTTGACTCGTGTTACCCACAATTTCAAGTTCGTTTGATAGATGTTATTCTATTAAACATTGAGTGTATACATATATATATTCAATGTATAAATAAAATATGGTTGGATTCTATTATACGCAACAACAATGGAGTCTTGCATTACATGCAACCCTATCGTGGCTTGCATTACACGCAATCACGACCTTCTTCGATAGCGTGTGTTGTACGCAATATCGGGTTTCAATAAATAATGATATATGGTTATAATATTATTATGAACTAGCCATTATATATATTATTAACTAAATTTTGGATTTTATAACATTATTATTCATCTTACATACTTTCTAGAACATGGTATGAGAACAAAATAAATTTTTCGGGTAAAATAAGTATTTTTTAAAAAATGCAGTTTTGCCGCCTTTTGATTGCCCACCCACATTAAATATAGTTTTTGACTTGTTTATAAGTTCAATTTGAAAAAAATAAGATTCTTCTTTTGAATCAGGATATAAAAATTTACATTGGATAAATTTTTGATATTTTTCTGATAACTTTCATATTTTAATGAATAGTAAAAACACGCTATATTTTAATTAAAAAGAAATTTTTTCATCATAATAATTTATGTGGTTAAATTATAATATTGAATGGTTTTAAATTATAAATAGAATATATTTTTACCATTTAATATAATGCATGTCATTAGCATTGATTTTACCTTAAATTCGTAGGTTAAATCAATTCAATCTTTTCCAATGTTTTAAACAAAAACCTGTTTTCTTTCAACAACAAGATTAATTTTAATTTAATTTTTGCAAATCTTGTGTGTTGAATTTGGAAAAATGGATTCCATATTTGGAATTAGTGGGTCCAAATTATGTTAATAAACTACTTTTTATTTTTGGGCGTTATGGATAGTAACTACGGTAATTTATTTTACCGCGGTTAAAGGTAAATAGGGTAATTCAAGGTTAAATGAATAATATAATAACTCAAAATTACCTTGACACTTGTCATAAAATTATTTGATGAGTAGTGTCCAACCATGGGCAACCTTGAGCCGATTTTGGGACCCCAATGAGCCACTTGGTAGTGAAAATGACAATTTGGATTAATTAATTTAATGTAAAGACAAAATTGACTTTAACAAAAATCATTTAGTAATTAATTTTTATATGTGGTTATATAAGTTATCGATTAAACTATAAATATTATATGGAAAGATAAAAATATTCCCTACATCATGTTATATTTTTCATAATTTTTAGACATAAAATGAATTAAATTATTTATGAAACAACAATGATGTAGTGTTTACCTCATTAATAAATGATTTAAATAAATAAGATTATAATGATTAAAATATCATCCAAAACCTATCCAATTACAATTTCATGATGTTATTTCTAATATGAGTCATCTTATATTCTACATTAATGTGTTTTGGACCTCTTGAAACTAAAGATAAGTTTATAATAAAATAATGTTTTCACACTTTCCTAAAGAGCCCCTCCTCTCCCTTATAAAAGGAGACCACTTCTATGAAATTCCTCACACCTCTAAAGCCTTTTGGCTCATAAAAACTCCGCCAAACTAAGCTCCCTAAATCCCTTTACTCCCCCTTTAAGCCTTACATTAGGCAGAAGACTCTCCAAGAAGTCCTTTTGCTTCATACCAAAGGAAGTTACCAAAATTAAAGGTAACAGTTTCTCTTAAGTTGTTATCATTTATTCCACTTCTCCAACCCCTAACCTCTTTTTAATACTTTCTTTTGTAACAAAAACATTATCATAAATATAATAGTATGTTTTTATGAGAAGGATTCGAACTACACTTACACACACCTCCATCTAATGGATGAAGAACATAATGTTTCTGTGATGGGAAACTAACGCCTCACGAAATGATGATTGTTCGATTTTCTCCTACCGCCTCTCATGGTGGCCATTATGATGGAAATGTATTTATATATAATATATATTATGTTTATTATTTCCTTATGCTTCTTTAATTCCCAATTATATCAAGCCTTTACTGTTTCCATAGTCGGTAAATACGATAATCTCATTTGAGGAAGTGCGGACTACTGCCCCCTCAAAGTGATGTGATTCGTTAATACATTATGTGGGATGTATAGATGATGAGGTTAATGATATTATATATGATATTATACTGGAATTATAATATAACTATGTATCATTTTGTTTTAATTCCATTAAAAAAGGAAATAGAAATGAAAGTAGCATTCATGCGTACGTACGGCTTACCGTCTCCATGAACAGTGTGTTTCATTTCTTACCTCCATATGTTATGTACTATTATAAATGCTTGTATATTATTGATATATAATGAATTTATATGATATATAAATCATTATTTACATTTTTTAAGTAATTAAATCACGATATAATTAATAATAACATCAAGAACAACAAGTCCAAACACGTACGATAAATAAGATGATTTTACCCAATACCCTACTTTAATATTAATTTACAAAATATTGGGTAATATAAATTCATAATTGAACCATATAGGATATCATAACAATGAATATGATTCAGTAATAAGTCAATGACATTATTTAAATCATTATACAGGAGGTTCGGATACATACGAAACATATCAGACGTACGGTAAGGGATAACTTTTCCAATCTCGTTCTTATCCGAGATTGTTTATTCGTAAGTAATTACTGGGGTTATTGTTATCATACAAGTCCATGTTTTCTAAAAGTGTTTTTATGTATGTTTAATTTCTTTTTTAACCATTTTTTCTTTTACTACATGATATATAAGTAATCTTTCTTTTTTTCGTTAAGAGGTACTTTTTGACTTTTCTGAAAAAAGTACGAGGAGAATGTTTTTTTAACTTATAAGGCATGAAAGGATTTTTATGGTTTTATAAAGTCTTATTTTCATTAATCTTCCTCCAAAATATTTCCGTACTATTTTCAAAAAAATATATTTCTTTCAAAACTGCATGATGCTTTTTGAAAAAAAATTGATTTTGAAGAAGAAAGGATATTTTCCTCAAGAATTCATTTCATGTGTTTTATCAAAACAATTTTTCCATCTAAGATGACATTATTTTATGTGTATGTTTCAATTATAATTTCCCTATGATTTACATGGTTTCCCTTTTCTTATGTTGATATATCCATTTGTTTTATATGGATTATGTGATGATGGGATGATGTTTATGAAACCCATTTTATTCGTTGGGTTATGATGAATGTTTCAAGTTTATTTTGTGGCACAAGTAAGAATGATTTCATTATGAGATGGGTGGGACCTATATCTCCCTCCAATGAATTGGGTAATGATTTATATCTCATGAGATAGACATGGCTGGAATGGTAAGTTAATCTGTTTCAGTGTTACAGGACTGAAACGAGGAGTGAACTTGATTCAGAAAGGGACTTTTTCCACTAATATGGTCCTGGAAGAAATGCCTTTGCTACTATGGGAATCATAATATTTTGACACAATTAAAATTTTTATTCCCATTCTATTTTATCAGGATTAATTTTTCTTTATGATCTAATCCTTACGTATTTCCATGTTTTATTTCATTGCTCAAGATCTTGATGTTTAAACATTGTGTTCATGTTTTTAATTTCAAATGTATATGGTTTGTTTTATTTTATACATGCTTACCCTTACTAAGCATTTGATCTCACCCTTTATATGTTTTCATTTCCCCAGGATATAAAGAAAGCTTTTAGGTAATAAAACATAAGGGGAATATCTTTATGGGAGATGTTGAAGATCTTTCACCATGATTTGAAGATTACATTCCGAGTTTCCAAAGACACTAAACTATTACGGTCCTTGAGTTTTAAATATTGTTATGTATTAAGTATTCCTCAAAAGTAATGTGTTGTCCACATACGTCAAGATTCGTGTCTCTACATTTATAATCTAGTGGCATACATATGTATGATTTCATTATGTGAAGGGTGGGAACTATATCTACCTCTAACTCTTTAAGTATTGATAAATGTTATATGAGACCATAGGATACTTGTGTGATTATACCAAGCCCAAATATGTGGCTACACGAGTGATTAGACCATTCCTAAAGATGAGGGTACACAAGTAATTATCAATTACCCAAAGATAAGGGTACACAAATAGCCTGCCCAAGCCCAAATATGAGGGTATAAGGGTGGTCATCCCAAGCCAGAAAAGAGGGTACATGGGTGGTCAGACCAAGAACAAATTAGTTACACAAGTGGTTATTACATGAATAACATGTTATGAACGTCTTATTGGGTATCCCTAACATAATAGTTTCTATGCTTATGTGTATTACAGAAATTCTAGGACTTAGGACAATATTATGAACTCATGGATCATGTTATTTGATTCCCTTATGATTCATATCTTAGGAACTACCAATATTTATTACATGACTCATAATTATGATCTTTGATATATAGTGTATGGTTTAAAAAAGTTATGATCATGTTATAATACCCTTATGTTTAGGATATGCTTAAATATCTCCTTTATTTACCCTAAATGAGAATATGAGCCCACCCTTTCTTATGTTTACTCTCCCCATGATATATAAAAATGTTTTAAGTTGAGTTTTAAAGGGGAATATATTTTTGGGATACATTGAAGATATTTCACCAAGTTAGAAGATTATGTTTCCAATTTTCCGATGGAACTAAGCTATTACTATCATAAGGAATGTTCTTTTGTAATGTAATGAATATTCATAAAAATGATGTAATATGCATGTTTGAAAATCATGGGATGCTATATATATGGTAGAATTTATATCCCAGAATTCAACAATAGGATGGAACCAAAAGATCATGTCTTTGATACCAATCCCAGT
Source organism: Viscum album (assembly GCA_963277665.1). Classification (NCBI taxonomy): domain Eukaryota; kingdom Viridiplantae; phylum Streptophyta; class Magnoliopsida; order Santalales; family Viscaceae; genus Viscum; species Viscum album. The sequence goes on from OY728152.1 coordinate 1,055,696,494, forward strand.
GAGGCTGGAAAGAATCTTAGGGAATTCGAGATGGTTTTACATATTATATATAATAGGATTCATGTTACATGGTATGTGTAGATTATAGTGGATTTTGGTAACACTAAGAGGGTAATCAATTAGTCTTTTAATGTGGAGTGGGATCATATTTTTTATCCTGAAGATGCATAGGATCATTTTTTTTGAAAATATTATAAAAATATTAAAGATATAAAATTTTTCTTCATATAGAGGACTTATATATCCCATGAATTTGTAAGGTTTTATGAGTAAACTATGTGTGGAACCTTATATGGATGTGTAGTGTATCAACCACTTTAATGTAAGGGGTGTCATCCCTTGGACATAAAATGACACCAGAGGCATAGGGGAGGGATACTCTGTAAACCTTCCCTATTCTCGGACTATGTAAACTAGAGGTGGACATAGATATCACTATATCTCTAACCAGGAACATTAAAAATAGTGAAATATATTATAAGAACATTATTATTGATGAAATGGATTAGTTTTCAATCCCCAAAATTATTTTCTCATCTATATTCTATGATCATGGTTGTTTTGTTAAAGAAGCCATATTTATCAAATGGGATCATTATTGGTCGATATGAGAAGATATCAAAGGGGAATCCCATGATACTCCAACAATTTATGTTGGAGAAAAATCTATTTCAATAGTATAGGTAACACCTATCATGACTTCCCAAATCATTTATACTAGTTAATGGGATGATGACTAAGCTATAACCACTGATAAAAATTATTTCCTTTAATATCATCGATTTACTTTTATATCACATTAATCAACTCAAAAAACATGTCAAATATACAACCACGTTATAAGATATTTTATCAGTGATAGAAATTGACTCATATCATGGAAAATTCAGTGACATTAATAATGATCTGGTAGAAAATAATTATCTGCTTCTTATTATTTCCCAATTATATTTATAAATTGCATAATAACATGGAATATATGATTATACAACTTTTTATATATAAATAACATAAGTATTATATATTTATAATAAATTAGAAAAAAATTTCGTCTTCAGTTACCATAACTATCGGCCCAATAGTTTTCTAGAGTTGTCTCATTCATACCTATTAAAATTTATTATAAATGTTTCATGTAATTTTAACCTAATTATGATATCCCCTCCCCACATATCAATGAGGTGAGAATCAAGGATGTGGGGTCAATATCAACTAAGTGATGATAGAATTATAGGAGGAAATGATGCACCAATAGTATCAGAATAAGGTGACACAAGGATGAAATATGTCCTCTTCATTGTAGTTGAATATGTATACACTTAAGAGGATGAACAGGTTGCACCGCTAAAGGAGGAAGATATTATTGAGGATGAAAACACTCCATTGAGTTTAGGTGAGTATATATAATTTATTTAATTAACTATGAAACTCATGAGTTGATCCATGTACACACCCTTAAATGTTTTCCAAATCTATCTCAATTGGATAGAAATGTCGAGGAGGCTTCAATATCAATACTATAGATAATAGAGAACATTTAAATAGGGTTATTCCATTCATAATGAACTTAAGGGTTATGACCATATGATAAATTGGATTAAACTGTTCACAAAATAAACATTAATCTATATGATTGAGTTTTTGAATGACCAGGAGTTCATCTATTTCCAATACTCTTAGTTAAAGAATGTTTGGAATAACATCATGAAATTATTCCAAATAACCCCCATTAAGGGTCCTCTAATTATATTACAAAATATTTTCCACATGTTAAAAACCCCAGTATATTGTGTGAATGACTACCAGACCATTCATACTGTCATGAAATAATCAACCAGGAATGATAACATAAGAATAAATCATAATTTTACCCATAATAGGAAGAATCAATGATATATTCCATGAGTCTCAGAGAAATATCACTGCATGATAGATCTCATTATGTGAGGACTATGTTAGAGAATCACAATTTTTATTATGAATAGTTATCTCTAGTAAGGAATCTCTATAAAGAATTTAGTGTAGTGGAATGGATACATGCATGATAGTAAGTGTTTATTGAAGATACCTTGAGTGGAGAAGAATATTATACTTCTAGAATTGAGAGATTATACCCTAATAAGGAAAAAGAATATGTGGATATAGCTTAAAATCAATGCAGCATCGATGAATCCATGTGATTTACTAATCAAATATGAGCCTCAGAAGTGTCCGACATTTAATTCTATAACATTTGTAGATCCTTTTATAAGAATGATAAATAGAGAATCCATCATATGGATATTCCTTTTATTTTAGATTAATTTATGAATGATGTATTCTATCATAAACAATTAAAAATTTAATAAATTTTGTATTATATTTAATGTTAGCTCATGATAAAATATGAAACTCAAAAATAGTAATATCATAGTTATTGAATCTACTTAAACATTTTATGGGAATTGATTAGGTTAGCCTCAATTTTAAAACCATTGATTCATTGATTACAAGTATGAAAAAGTCAATTATCATTCAAACACATACCATTAGATTGATATAGGAGGGTCAGATACATAGATGAAATACCATCTAAAAAATCCATGTAATTCTTGTGAGGGAAAGGATAGAAAAATTATATGTCATTCTAAACATATATAGTTAGGATGATATAGGTGGCTAGATATATCAAACAATAGCCATTGAAATAATAAATTTTCAGTGAATTCCATTGAAAACCACTAAATTCAACACATTTACCAAAATAAAACTGTTTTTTTCATTTGTATATGATAATGTTTAATAAATCTTCTTGATGAAAATCACAAATGAGGTTTTGAATCATTGTTTCGATTATCAAAAATGATTAACTACCCTAAAATCACACATTCATTAAATTCACATGAATCGGGACAACCAATATATATGAGTAAAATAATGGTGATTATTTTATATAGGAGGAAAATTCTTCTTGAAAATTCATGAAAAGAGTTTAAATTCCACCACGAGAGCATGCCGACACATGGTTTTTATATTAATAGGCCACACCATAGTTAACAACACATGAGACATAGATGGGGTGCGAGTACCATATGGGGTGATGGGGAGTATCATGTGAAGAATATAAATCATAAGGGTACTATCCTTCATTAAAAATACCTTTCTAGTGATATTAAGTCAGTCATAAGGGAGAAGAACCCTAATTTTTTGAGCTAATGTGGAAAAAATTATTATTATATGGGAGGGGATTAATCTTGTTAGCTAGTATAAAATAATATGACATAGGATTGAAATAAAATGTTTAATTATATGTAGGATATTTGTGGAAAAATTAAAACAATAATACTAGATATTTTTATACAATTTTTAGAAACCTTCCCATGAGTATGATGGCACTTTGTCATGGTCCAAATAAGATAATCTGTGGTGCACTACACATGAGTCCCAAATGAAGAAAGAGTCCCACATGGGGTCAAGTAAAGTTTCATGTGAATACTATAACTCATAAGGTAACTCTATAATATCATTTGGCATTTTATATTGACTGTAATTGACCCATGTGGGAGAAAAAATTACGAGTTAGTGATATAAAGTTTGCAAAATCTTGATTGAAGTGGAGATGATTGATCCTAAAAAACATATGATTTGAGTTTGATTTATTTCCAATCAGTTGATTAATTAATATTCAGGGATGAAATGGAGATGTTATATGTATAGATTAAAATTTTATTCATATTATAATCCATGGACATTATATATTTTAATTTTAAATCCTCATACCTTTTTCGGGTAGTGAAATTCAATAAAAATTTTATTTTTTTTCAAGAGAATGGTTTGGATGAGATATGGGGGGTTTAATCGATTCTTAGAGTTTTTTAACACATATATAATGATTTTTTAATGTGTAATGATTCTTGTGGGATTATTTGACTACTCAGGTGATCATCTAGATGAGGTTAAGGGACATGTAATAGTTTGGATTATAGGTGCACCACTACAAGAAGTTCTATGGTGTAGGGTTCCCCATTGTGGAGGTTAAAACATCCACCTGTGGAAAGTGGGATGATCAAACTGGGTGTGATGTGTAATGGGAACACCTGTTAGAAATGGTTAGGAAGAAACTCCTTACATAGCTGTTTTGTCTAGATTTGGCACCTTTTTGGGGGTTCACAAAAGGAAAAATAACCAGGTGCACAATTTAGTGGGAACTATGTGGGAACGTTGAGTTGATGATAGGGAGTCTATTATAGTGGTTGTGGTTATGGGGTTATGAGTAATATTAGTGATATATCATTTTGAAATAGTGAGTGAGAGGGGCCTATATCTTGGCCATCAAGGTGTCAATCTCCTTAGTTGAAAGAAAGGAATTCACTACAACATAGTACATGCCATGGTTCATTCTCTTTTGGACTGCACATTTGTTAGTTTGGGGTGGGGGGGTTACATTTTTTCCATATCTATTATAAACAACTTCCTCCCCTTTTAACTTCATCCATCATGCATGAAAGTGTGGTCTAAACTCCATGATCTAGATCGATTCCCCATTTATTTGGTTGGTTTATGTTGTGATATTTTGGTATTTTAAGGTGATATATTTCTCTTTATCTCTCTTTCATTCCTTATTTTCAATCTTCTCTAACATTGGGACTCTCTGAATTAGGGGTTTTTGTAATTTCACCTTGATCATGGTAGAAATCATGCTTTTGATTAGTTGTTTTGTGTGTGACTTATAGAGGAGGTCCCTAGAGGATGTAAACAAGCCACCATTCAGAATTCTCCTTGAGGAATGGTGAAAAAGGGTTTGTTTTGGTATTTTAGCTAAAAATAAAATAAATTTATTATTTATTTGACATTTCATGTTATCTATTTGTCTTGGATTGGAGTTGGTAGTGAATTTTGGGATTCCCATGTATTTTTGTTAACCTTTTTCATGGCCCGGGGGTTCCTAGTGAGTGTTTCAACCTTTATGCATAATTGTATTAATTTTCATAATTAATTATAATTTTTATGATAATTTTTATTATATGTGTTTCCTTAGTTTAATTTTTTGTTGAGGTTGGACCACACCCGTTACTCGAGGATTTAATTAGTGGTTGTGGATCAGTATGTTTTTAGGTATTATGCCTTTAGGTTTAAAATTGTGAAAGAAATTAAATTTGTATAATTAAGTGAGGTAATTTTAAGAATTAATTGTAATGTCTTATAATTAATTTTTTATGATGTTGGGGATTGATATAGGTTCCCATAAGTTGATAGATTCTTACGATCAATTCATGTTGGTATTATGGCTAACATAGAGCAAATAATATGATAAGTGGTTTGATGGTGGATCCTTGGTCAATTAAGTGTCAATGTCCTTTTTTTGGTATTCTTATAAACATGATTTGGAATTTAAAGAGAAAAATGGTTTTCTTTTTAAAATATTATTTTAAAAAGAATATGTATTTAAACAGTAACTTCAATGTAAATGGGTGATTTTGTGAATCAGTTATGAAATAGAATTTTAGTATGAGATGGTGGGGTTTTAATGATTTATTTAACAAGATTTGACCAAGGGCCCAACATAGGTAAAATTGAAAGTGACTAATTTTTAAAAGAATAAAAAATGTATGTTGAATTTTTTTAAGGAGTAATGTAAATGGAATTTCTTGAGTTTATTTTGGTCTATCTAACCACATATAGTAGTTTATGTATTTTTCTAATGTATGATTTCATTGTTATAATTCCCAAGTTGAAACTGCATGTGGAATATGTTTATATATTATGACAAATTTTTGGTGTATATCCTTATGAGAATTTTTTTTAGTATCAATGTAGTGGGTTGATTTAGATAATTAATAAAGGTTATATATGGTTCTGAAGGCCCCCAACAAGTGATGAGGAAATTATAACTAGGTTGATGAGTTGGGGACAAGAGGTGGAATTGATGTCAGGGAAACCATGCTTGGTGTCAAATAAATAAACAGATAGCTACCTATGTAATGTTAAAATTAGATTAATTTCATTCCTTATTAGATTGTTGAATTATATTTTATAGAGTTATATTCACTATAAGAATATTATGTAATTTTTCAATCAAAATGTAAATTGTTTTATTCATACTAAATTCAATTACATGCATTATATAGTTTTATTTAAGAGTATAATTTATAAATTTTAGAATTTTATTATTAAAAAATATAATTTTTTTAAAAAATCCTAGAGGAATAATTATCTTAGATTGTATTTTTTGGGATTGTATGAAAATGTGGATTTTTGTGTAAATAAAATAAAATACAAATTTTTAAGAAAACTGCCTTTTATTTTTATGTATTTAAAAAGTCACATTATATATTATATTGTTTTTAAAATTTAATTAGTTTATTTTTATTAAAGAGAATCCAATTAATGTCATTTTAATCATCAAAACACTTTATTTTGGAATAAAAATTATTTTAATCCTAACAAATCATTTTTTGGAAACCCGTTTTTCATCCAATTTTAAGGGTTTGTTTTTATGTTAATTTATACTAATTATAGAAATTTAATTTGATAAAATTGACTCATTATAGGTAATTATGATTCCTAAATTTGTTAATGTTTTGAATTTGTTTTTATTATTGATAGTAACTTTGGTAAAAAAAATCAGGTTAATGTGGAAAGATTTAAAACATGACAAAAGGGATAAAATGAAGATGACAATCCTTAAAATTACATAGAAACATCTCTAAATACCACTTTATGATCATATTATTACCCTATATAATCTTATATTTATAATTATGTCATTTTGAATCCATTTTTCATTAGTATTTCATTAACATATTTTACAATTTTGAAAAACTGAAAGTGAGTCCTCTCCCTCACTTTTAAAAGGACTCCCCTCTCCACAATTATTCATAGTTCAAGGGACACTTATCTTAACCAACTTCTAAAAAAATAACTTCCTCAAATTCCCAATGTCTAATAGGTCTTAGTTTAATTATAATAAAATCATATTAAGGCTTTAGGTATACACCTCAGGAGGTTATCCGAAGAAGAGGTATATTTCTTAACTGAGTGTTTTTTTTACTTATTATTTTACATCTAAAAATATCATAAACATTTTTATATAATAACATTAGTATTTCCCATATACTTAAAATTTATTATGTTTATGGTATAATTTTTTTTAGAAATATATATATCTAATGGAAAATAAAAAACATCGATCATGCGTACGTGTAGACTACCACCTCATGAGATGTCGTATTTCATTTTTTACCAAAAAAATCATATGGGTAGTCTTAAAAATGAATCGTAATGAACTATTATGATATATATTACCAAAATTTGATTATTTAATTGTAAATAATAATTCAAATTCTCTCTTAACCATCCAATAGAAAAACATCATTTGTGCATACATGTATACTACCTCTTTGCAAACTAATGTATTTTATTTTTCATCACAACCTCAAATAGATTATATATATATTTGGAATTAATGAATTAATATGATATTTATGGTATAATTATCATTATGGAAAGTTAAAATATTACATTCTTTATTTCCCTTATGTTCATTGAATAAAGAAAATCTTACTCAAGTGTATATATAGACTATCTTCCCCATGATTCTAATATAATTCATTTTTCACAACGAACTTACATGGTTGGTTCTAAAATTAAAAATAATGTATAAAAATGAGAATAATATATTTATTATATTTTTTAATTTATATAATCATTATCCATTTGACCATATCCAACCAACCAAATCCATTTCCGACTTATATGCTGAATGTTCTCAAAATGTTCACATGAATTCAGTCAATTATGTAATTAAGTATTAAATGGATATAAGTTAAAAAAGAAATAATAAACAGGAAATGTTTTAATAATAATGAAAATAATTGTAAATTTTTTATAATTCCGGAAGATAAATAACATAAGTGACTAGTCAGACTCGATATAAGGTATTTCTAGTCTCAAATCCATTTTTTAAGATATAATATATTTTAAAAATACTTTTGAATTTATTATATAATTATTATAATAAAGTTAAATATTTTACAATACATTCAAATATATTTCCTTAAAAAATTAATTGGTTCAAAAGTTATCAATTTTTAATAGATATTCTAAATTAAAAACAAACATTATTATTATTTTTGAATATTTTATTCAAATATTTTTTCTCTATGTACATATTGTTTGAAGGATGTGTAAATTATTGAATAAATGAATTAAAAATCTAATGTGACCACTCCTTTGAATTTCATAAAAATGTATTTAAAATAATATTTTTTTCATAATTCATACAAAATGTTTTCATTTCTTAACAATGTATAAAAGTAATGTTTTTAATGAATAAAACATCAATGAATTTTACATCAGTCATAAAAATTATTTGATATTTGGATTCATTTAAAAGATTATGTGTTGTATTCAACAAAAACCCATTCTTCCATTTATTTTGGGTATTTTAACTTTGAAAATGCCATTTTATAGGAAAGGTATATGTCAATATATGAAAATGTTTTACTTATAGGTTAAAAAAGTATATTTTTGTATGTTAGATGATGGAAATGTGATATTTTATATATTTAATGTTTTTACGGTCCTTAGACATTGTTTATGATTAATTTTTAGTCTGATATAGCTCTCCAATTCATTGAGTAATGATTACGTTATTTAGGGAACTATATTAGAGTTAACCGAGTATGTTATTCCATTTCTAAGGTTTCCTGTATGGGTTCTTTAAAGATAATATTCCAAGGCACATACAAGAATTTTATATTCTGGAAAATGAATTTTAGTGGACAAATTTGGATTTCTTGAGGTAGGATAATGATCATGTATTTAATGGAATGATTATGTCCTCAAAGGGTAAAAGAAATATTTTAAATAAATTTTTTAGGGGTTATCATGATTTCTATGAAACCCAAATGTTTGTTATTTTTTCATTATAATTTCTTAGAATGTGTTTTATGAAAACATTTTCGAATTAAAGATGATTTCATCTTTATATAAACAATTATTTGTGCTTAATTTTTATAAAGTTAATGGAAAACATTCCTTTATGATCTCATGGTTTAGAAATGGAATAATGAGTTTGTTTCTTCCTTTGTATATGAACCTTAATAAGATTTTTGTGCACATCCCACATTTTAATTTATTTGATAGTTTATTAGGATGTGTTGGGAAAATTAGGATATCAAGTTGAAAATCAGGAATATTTTTAATAAATAGAAAACAAACTTCAATTCAAAGTACTGTATTATGGAATGAATAAGTATTGAGTGGATGTTTTTAATTTGTATTGTATGAGTTTATTATGTAAGAGTTATGAACTTATTATCTAGATATATCGACCAAAAAGTTATTTATGATTTCATTAAAAATAATTTTTTTTAAAACTACATATTATGTAATGTTTTAATACTGGGCCTTTATAGTTTTTATCATAGGAAGGATTAGATGACATTTTCAGTTAGGATATATATCATTGAGAGATTATAATTTATGGTTATGTAAATATTAAATATAAATAAATTTTTACCATGTTGCTTTATCTTATCATAGTTTGTTTAGTGTATTTTTCTATAGAGGAAATAGCGAATATGAAGAAGGAAGGGACAAAGTGGAAAATATCCTTCCAAATTAGAAACCTATAATTATTGAAATTAGAATAGAGTAGTTTTTTACTATGATATCTCAATTCAAAAAATTGATAAGTAGTGGTGGTATCAATGTAAGAGAGAACCCACATTAACTATAGATGTACATGTCCATTATTGAGAATTTTAAAAAACAATACCCAATAATATGTGGAGGATTATCTGACCCTTCGATAGATGAAGGATAAATTCAATCCATGGAGAAAAAATTTTATGTCTTGGGTTATTTAGAACATAAAATTTTAACTCTTTTAACATACCTCTTTTATGTTTACGATGATCAGTGGGGGTCAATGGTTGATAGAATCAGAGAAATAGAAGATATTAATTCATTGGAAATTGATAAATTTATAAATATTTTCCTTGATAAATATTTTCTTATTTTCTGAATTAGAATATAATGGAAATTATAGTAATTGATAGAGAATGAGGAAGATTCAATAACCTTGTATGAAGAAAAATTCACCCAATTGTAAAGGTATAAAAATAATTTTCTTCAGGATAATAATATTAAAATTAGTCATTTTTACCCATGAATAAATTACATATATCGATGAAAATTTGCCTCTCATGAATTAATAATTTACGAGAAGATTCATTTATTTTGTTAGAGATTATAAATAGAGTTTTCTAATTATCATTTATTCATTTAATATAATTAAAAATGTGTTCTATATGGATGGTGATGGGGATGAATCCATCAAATAAATTTGAAGCTAAGAAAATAAACCTTTTATTTTATGATAAGTGTGGTAAAAATAATATTGGTGAATTTATTTTAAATACAATAATGTATTTTTCTGAAGAATGTATAGACATTTGTCTTGTGATTTTAATGAAAATTACTAGACAAATAATGAAAATTTTAATTTAACATGATTGAATATTAATGATATGGATCATTATATGAGTAAATTCATAGAGATAATAATTAATTATGAATGTTTTCAAGATCACTAATAGAAATTTTTGGCTAAATACATTGTGACTTATTTGGTATATATAAGAACATACAATTATGTGGTGGCTAGTACAATACATGTTTATTGAGATTATGCTAAGGTCTTTTCTGATTTGGGGTCTACACATTCTTTCTTTTCAAATAAATTTACTAATAAATTAGAAATTTAACCTCAAGAAATAAATCCATAATATTTGGTAAAAATACCAAAAGGTATTAATAAGTGAGAAAGAAAGTATTAGATTCTTATAATTATCATTTGTGGAAGGTATTTACCTAAATACCTTGATTCCATTCCCTTTCTATTGTTCATTGATATCCTAGGTATGAATTATAATTCTAATTTTCATGCTATGAAATATTTTATAACATTAGATTTTTTTTATGAATGAGATTTAATTATTATACACGATTGAATCCATATCTTTGAAAAAATATCAATAAGATAAAAAATTTAATAAATATTGAAATTAAATCAAACACATATTGATAAGAATAAGTAAACTATTCAATTTGGTAATATTTCTATAGTAAATGAACATCCGTAGGTATTATCTATAGAATTTATTATTATTATACTAGATCAAGGGATTTAATATCTTATTTAATTAGTGTCTAATTCTAAATAAATTTTGAAACCTCCTTATAAAATAGTTCATGTAGAAATTTTGGAATTGAAAAATTTGTTATAAAAGTTTATTAATAAAGGTGTTATCCATCCTAGCACTTAACCGTTCTATTGTATATTTCTTTAAAAAAAGTATTGTAACATGTGTCTTAGTATTAGTTATAATTAATTTAATAACATCAATGGTAAAAATAAATTCTCATTTCCTTATATTGATGACTTGTTTGATTAGATTTATAGAGCTTAGTATTTCTTAACGTTTGACCTCAGGTTCAGATTCCATTGGAAAAAGGTGATCGAGGGGTACATTATAAATATGGTGTTCCATAATAGGTGTTGGAATTATTAGTTAATTTCTATTCCATTTGGGTTGAAAAATTTGACTGCTATATTAATGGACCTTATTAATTAGGTTTCCTAATGTTTTTTGGTAATATTTTTGTTATTTTCATTAATGATAAATTGGTATATTCTAAAAGTCATGAGGATAATGAAATTTATTTGTTATTTTCATTAATGATATATTGGCACATTTATAATTTCTCAAGGATGCTTGATCACATTTATTTCGACAGTAGTTATTCAAGAGAATATATTATGGGAAAAATAATATATTTAGAAGTGATTAATGCAGAAATATTTATTTAAGAAATAATTATCCATTATTCGAGGTATAAATGTTGTGGTAGAAATAAAGAATATTGAAAAAGAGTACATTCCTTGTAGTTTTTATGGGGATTTCTGAGGAATAAAATTATTTATTTAATTAAATAATATTAGGTGTAATTTTCCGGGCACATGTCTAGTAATAATAATATACAACTATTATTATTATATATGTTTTCTTACCAAGAACTAAATTAAGTGAACAAATTTTTTAGTGTAATTATTTCATTTTATTATTCTATGTAATTAAAATTCCTATTATATTAATCTTATGATCCTACCCATTCTTAATGGTTGTGCATAATGGATCTAGAAAAACACTCAAGACAAGAGTTATATCCTTTTTCCACCAATAATGCTCTCATGTTATGAGAGATATCCTCCTCCACCAGATTAATGAGAGAGTTTTGGATGCAGCTCTCAAGGCGATCAAAGGCGGACATCGCAAGCGGAGGCTCTTCCATGCTAGTGCCTGAAAATCCCTTCTATGACATCTAAAAATACATGGAGCACATGTGGATAACAGTAATAGGAAGCCTAAACTTGGATTATATGACGTAAATATGGATCACATTAAATCATGACCAGAAGCATCACAGAAAATTGAATTTCAGCAAGGTAATTCTTGTCTTTTAATCAAACTAAATACAACCAACATATGATGACCATGTCTATGGTTCTAGGACTCCCATAAATTATTTTTTTCTTTGTTATATTTCTAATAACTAGTGATTTATTATAATGATAGATCTCGAATTGATCACTGTTAACAGAAACATTTAAGATTGTTATACCCACCAATGCACTTCTTCTGCGCCCAGAGCCTTCATTTTTCACTACCAAGTCATGCAACCTCACATGTTCCTAAATTTAGGCTTCATCTTGTCCCTCATCTGGACCTCTGATACCACTCTATCATGACCTAATACCTTAAATGTATACCCCTCATTCTCCAAAAATGGCAGGAGGGTGATAGTGACCCCCGAGTCCCGCCAACATTAGGCCTGAGGTTGGCGACTAGCACTGAGAGTATAACAAACATTCAGATGGGAGGGATTACACTATATGATAATCTCACGCAGAAAAGAGAGAAAATATGGATACAACCAAATCTAACTTTTCTAAAATATAGAATAAAATACAAGGGGGTACATATGTAATTTCATGCAAAAACTACTACAGGTAAAACGGAAAACTGGAAGAATCAAAAGAAAGTTAAGGATGATTCAAATAAGCCCAAATAGATAGTACTGAACCCTAATCAATTATTAAGTAACCAAATATCCAACCTGCTCCAACTACCTTGAAAATTAGTTTATATATATGTGGGGTGAGAATAATAGTATACTCAACATGGTCCTCCCAGGAGCCACTTATACAAAAGGTAAAGAAAGCATGCAATAGTACAGTGAACACCAAGTGAAACTAAATTGTCACATAAACATTTATACTAAGTTCCTACCTCACCAGGGATACTCTAACCAAGTATCACCTATAATATTAGATAATATAAAAAATAATATCAAGGTTACCTCTTTGTTTCTACCCCATTGGTTTTCCACTCTTCTCCAATATCTCACATCTAGAGCATCTATCTTCGAAAAGGCTAGACCGAAGACACCGGTGCAAAGCACCACAACATGCACCTCTTGAAAAAGACTACCACATCCTTGTTTGCAAAAGTAATGAGGTAGTTTTTTAGAGCCACCAAATCTATAATAACAAGTATCATATTTCAAGTACTATACATCAGGACATCATAGAGAACACATAGAGTAAGGATCCTCAATCCATACCAGGTTATACAAGTTATACCTATAGTACTCCTTTAGAAACTCTACCAAGAATACATTTGCCTGAAATAACCACAAGCCATTATATCCCTCAACACACATATTAGTGGAAAAATAATCATCAGGTATACTAGAACAAGTTACTATCGAGCGTAGAGAGTAGGGCTAAAGGGGGTAGTCAGTCATCTATCCTCGCACCGGGATATTGGGGAAAACACCCCCCACCCTATGGCTGAGAATTGTCAGTGTAAATTTCCATAATCGATAGGGTGGAGTAACATATAGAAAAAGAAAATTTACATTATATAATATAGTTCATAACCACCCTATAGGCATTTCCTTATCTCAGAATCAATTATAGCTAACATCTCTCAGACTCCCAGCTACCAGTGCTAAACCAGATATCCTATAACCATTAAACCATTTATGAAGCTAATTTAATTTATCTTATTCCTTTTCATAATTTTCACATTAGGCTAATAAATTATTTAACCACTAATTAACCATTAACATTTTCAACATTAAATTTCAATACCATTTCAACTAGATCCATGCCCTGTAGGATTATGGAAACTGAGTCCACGACTTCTCAGAATTACAAACTTAACATACCATAATAGAAAGATCAAAACCCATGGGTTAAACATTAATTAATTTATTAAAAATATTACTTTCCTTAATTCATGTATTTTAGGGAAAAATTCTAGGCTACTAAACACAAGGGGATCAACACATTGAGTAGGTGAACTACCTGTCAAGTCTTTGATGCATATAGAAGGAACATAAACTCATCGAAACTATAGAAGCTAAACACAGAAATTAGATGGCATAACCCACACATATTCACCACTCTTAGAAGGAGAGTGGCCAAAACCATCATCCACAAGCAGTAGGAAAAGGAATGAAGATAAAAAAAACATGGTCATCGTCTATGAACCGACTCAAACAGTCATCCAACATTCGTATCAATTGTTAAGACCATATTTAACGTGGTATTCCATCTCTGGTGTCCTCCCAAACACCCACATGAATATACCTATTAATATTGTCACTCAATGTGTCAACTATTACCAGAAAAGCTGGGCCTCCCTACCCCTCATACCACAATATCCATCCAGGCTCAGCCATCCCAGTATCACAACGCATTCAAGCACCCCAGACCCACATTCCACAACAAACCCTAGTCTCATCTATCCAAGGATCACAATAAATCACAAGCAGCATGAAACAAACATAGAATCCCATATATTTTCCCTATAGAAAGGAATCCATCCTCTTTACAAAACGAGCTCTCATGGCTCCAAATAACAAGGCACATAGACTTTATAAGATAATGGGAAACTCATGCCCTAAAAAGGCATTATCTTTTATCCGACAAGGGGTTTATATTCCATCTTTAATTTACTTATTCATTATTCATAGGTTTCAACTACAGTAAACCTAATCAACAAGATATCCTATCATAACAAAAAAATAATTTAATAAATTAATTTCACATGCCTTTAATTGTATTATCAACAAGAATCATCATGCTTTAGGTTCATTAAATAATTAAATTAAACAAGAACACATTAATAAATATTATTATCAAAAAATTATAATGAAAAAACTATATTCATTAAACATACCTCTTTATCATTTATCTTATTAATTATCAATTAATACTGACATTACTTTATTTACTAATTTACATGTAGATCAATACGTTAATCCATGAAGGGAATATATACGACACTATCAGTAAAATTAAGAGGCAAATCATTATCATGGTACCAAACAAAAACATTGATATGTGATCGATAACGTTTATTTAATATGGTTCATGTAAGTATTAGGTCAATTTAATTTTGATCTAAGCGGCTAAATCATGATATCTCTGTGATTTCATAAAAATAAATAGAGAAGAAATGAATCCCCTGCCAAAAAAGCACTTTGATGTTCTGTGTATGAGAGAGAACCACACAATAGATCTCCAATCACACCTCTTGCAATAATTTCATCCATTAGAAGATTTCGTTGAACAATTCCACCGGCAATAACCAAGAGAACCACTATTAGAACCGTGGGTAAGAAAAATTCATTGCACGATGAGAATATATGAGAGGAAATGAGATCACATCAAGATAAACCTCTAGAAAACAAAGAATGAAATCACCTTGGATCAACCTTAGTCAAAACGGATTGAATATGGAATCTAGGAATCAAACCATGATGAAGGAATCCCAAAAACATTAATGAGGGTTTCATCGGGTCACTAGGAGTTAAGAAAGAGCCACTGTAGACATTGGGTTTGAAAACTAGAGGGGATATAAATGTTTTAAAACATATAGCATCACGAAATTACATGATGTGTAATCCGCAGTCATGTGGTGTAATCCTCAAAATTCAGTTTTTTCTAAAAAATGTGTTTCCTCATCACATTATTTATTTTTCCAACCCTGATATGTTACATTATTTGAAACACTCCATGTAGTGTAACTCTTCATAACATGAAATCCTTCCATGATTCCAACTTCTAGCTATTGAACTACTCCAATCTTCCTTTAATATACCTTTGGGTACATCAAGCCTCAAAAACATGAAAATGGATATACACATTGATCCAGACCGTTGTGGAATGGGTGACCAGATTCTTGGTGAAATCGATGCACTAATTTATTATTAAATTGTGTGGAGTTATAATTTGGGTTTTGATAAATGTTTTATGACTCATTAATTGTACTCATTATTTTACCTTCTTAAAAAAAGTTAAAAAATGGGTTTTGACTTGGGAAAAAAATCCTTATTACTATACCTATGATTTTTATCATATGTATTTAGGTGGTAGATGTGATATTTTTCCCAACCATAACTTTTTTAAGGGTAAAAAAATATGAAAATTTATTTTGAAAAACTAATGAAACATTCCTTCATTATGATTTCATGTGTGATGACCTTTTCATTGTGGTTGGGAAGTGGGATTTTTAATTTTCAAGGGGATATCTTCATTAAACGTTGACTTTTGATATCATTTTATATACTTTAGATAAAAACTTCATTTTTAGGGCCTAAATGTTTATAACATTAGTTCATACCAACATTAAGACATAGAGTCATCAAAACATTAAATGTAAATTCTTCTTGATTTTTTATTCCTTCTGTCCTTACAATGTTGAGAAAATAATTTTGTTACAAGCCTACAGATAAGGAGAATGTTCTCATGGTTTAATCTTAACTCTATTTTAATTTTTATCAAGAGTTAGAAGTTTTAAGATAAAAAATTGGGGTATATCCTAGATTTTCATGTCTAATAATAATTAATTTATAATCTTGAATGAATTGAAGTATAATATCCACCACTCTTAAGAGGGATAAAACAAAATACTTTGAATCGTTATTTCATTAAAAAATGAGAAGTTAATATTATCTTTTTATGGAATGTGAATATTTTATTTTACATTCATAATTAGTTGATTTTAATGGTTTTATATTGATATTTTGGAAAAATATGATAGATTTGTTTCAATGAAAATATATCTCTTCAAAAAGAAATTTTTGGAAACACATGCGATATTTGATTCTATTATCTAAAAAATAAAATGGGAATATTGACATGATAAAAATAAAATATTTGGAGAAATGAAACATGGAATAAAGAGGTGATTCATCACTCTATAAATAATATGGTGTTTCTTCCAAAAAAATAAGGGAAAGAGAGATTATTGTCAAATGGTAGCTACTCATTTATTCTTTTATTTTATTTTCACTATTGCTTCTGTGATTTTTAGATTCTTTTATTCCACATTTACATCCTACATTGTTTATTATTCATGTTCTTCCTCCAAAATTCAAGAACCTATTTTTTATTCATTTTATTATTGTCATCCAATATATTTATTATTATTTTTATTATTTTTATTATTTTCTTATCTCATTATATATTCTTCCATGTTTACCTCTTACTTATGATAATGTAAGGAGGACCCATGTCCAAGACATAGGGGATGATTGGGTGTTCCAAAAATCTATTATTAAATTCTTTTATGTTTGGAATCTATTTGTGGTGAAGGAATGTGAAAATTAAAAATGTGGAAATTTTTCACTATTGAGTGCATCTTGAACTCGATTCTATTTTTTTATTTAAATATTTTCCATTATTTCCATTGTACGCAATATAATCATATTATTGATTTGATATATTCAATGGATGAAATTGAATATGATGGAGTTGGGTCTTGGAAGATTCCACACTCTCGACTGAGGTGTGTCGTCAATATAGATTACAGGAGGAGGTGGAATTATGTTATCTTCTGAATTTAGTATTTCACTAAAATAAATATAAGAAAAGTAATTTAAGAATTATATTTCATAATTCAAAAATAAAACATAATTTAAATATTTAAAAAAACATTAAATGTGGTTCCCGAATACGAACATAAAGGCTAAGTACTTTCATTTTTAACCACCAGTATGTTTTAATTTCTTGTTATTTTAGAATATATCATTACATTCCTAAATAATAAAAAATAAATAAGATGTAATTTTTAACGGAATTAGAATCTATAAGTGAATAACTATAAATCTCCCCATGTAATATGACTATGTTCCGCCATTGTTCTACACTAGGAAATTAAAAATGGGATATTCTCCCACACCCTATGATAGTTGTGTGTCAATTTTCATTTATAATAATAAACATTCATCTCAAATATTTGTTTATTTATATTTGAAATAATCCTTACTACAAAACTTTTTTCATGAAAAATGTTATAATAAATTAAAAACACATAATAATAATCTTGAGGGTTTCTTATAAATAATATAAACCCATAAAAGTTTTTTCGTATAACCTTCCTCTAACCCTTAATGGGAATAACCATTCCTTTAAACAAAAGATCATTATAATACCTTATGAAATAAAAATATTTACAAGAAATTTCATTTTCATGCATTAAAAATTCTTGTAGGTTACTTGGTACATAATATTCATAGATCCCTTATAAGAACCCTTATAAATGTACCAATATATTCATAATGAAAATAAAAAAAATTACCTAAAAAATCAATGCTTTCAGAATATACCAATACAAGTCATGAGGAATATGAAAATTTATTGTTATTTTCAGTAAATTTATTTTCATTAATGATATATTGGTAAATTTGTTGTTATTTTCCTTAGTCCTCTATATCAGTGTAATTAGGTGGATTTATCCTAATTTCCATGTTCAGAATCTAGTAATACACCAAGGAATCTATAGAGAAAGAAGTTAACACCTCAATGATGTGTCACCTCCTACAAACACTTACCATGTAATGTAATCCCTTTGTATCAATATCTTGAATCAAGTGGGTTTTAGGCAAGTTCCATCAGCCCATGTGCTAGATTATTCTTTCTTTCACTTCTTGGAATTGAATTTCCTCATTCCTTACCATGTACATGGGATTATTTAGGCTATATCAATTCCATAAAAGGTCATGAGATATCAACATCCTTTATAGAACCGAAGGGATAAATCCTTTCTCACATTATCTATTAATGCAGTATTACTCCTGACACACCCAACATATCCTACCTCACTACAATCGATGTGTCATCAAATTTTTCATAAATACATATAAGTGTAAAATTTGAAATATCCATTAATAATAATTTTATTTCTAAAGACTAATACACATGTCTGTAGATAGGAGCATCCAATGACACTATGAAATGTGGATTTCCTACTAGTGAGTCTCATTTTCATAAAAACCTCCTAGATATTACCAAGGGATCACACCCCGAGAATGTGCCTCAATGTTTTATGAGTCCTCACCCCTAATGGACTATATTATTTGTTTCCATCAAATAAAATCATTCGGCCATAAAACATATATTGATGAATATTGTTATTAAACATCCATGTTCTGATCGTAGCTGGGATCCACTATGACCTTTTAGTGAAAAAGTTATCCTTAGGACATTATCACATGTATTTTCATGTAGAATAATAATCAAGATGTGATAAGGTATTTACTAATTAATAATGTAAAATATAATTGGTTCTTGGCCATCAACTCCAAAAGAATCCCACTTGGTCTAGGGCTAACTAATAAAAACATTTAACCCACTTTCTCTCACATGATATTCATTCTTCAACTGAGATATGCCTTTAGTCATGGGGTCTACAACATTATTTAATTTGGACACTATGATCACTGCAATTTCACCCCTTATGTAGAAATATATCTAGAGGTGATACTTCTGGAAAATGTTCTTCGTCCATTAAGGTGAACTTGGTTCTATTGCAAGAGCCACCGTTGTAGTTTTATCACAATACAATGTGATCGGGTGTCTAATACAAGGCACAACATCATGATCCAGGACAATGTTACTAATCTTGAAGGATTCATTGTTTGTGTAATTCCCTGACCCTAGTTACCTAGATTTGGTGCATTATTACATGACATTAGCATGATCATAAGGGATCAAATCATGAAAGGCTGATCATTTTAGCAGTCTTTGGAAAATATATTACATACATGAACGTTACATTACAAATTATAAAATAAAACACAACATAAATAATCCTTTGATAATGACATTAATACCCTAGATTAACCTTGCTTATCAATCATAATAAACTTTTCGGAATCCTGGGAAAATTAAAACATTGAAAGGGGTGAGCTCAGATTCTTAGTAAAGATAACAATATAGTAGAAACTTTTATAAATAATCATAAACATTTAAGGTAATGTATAACACTAAAAAAAATTCTTTTAAACTCACACATAAGCATATTACTGAAAAGATACAATAAAATAATACCATTTACCTATTCACATAGATATTTTACTAGTCAAATCATCACTTGTAATATCAATAGCCACTTTCATAATGATGGAATGCATAATTCCAGACTTTAAAACCGCATAATCAATCCCTTGTTCCAAGAATACAAATAAGATTTTTTCAAAGCCTTGTGCCAAGAGACTAGTCTATCTCTTGAGACATGCCGATGCATTGAGGAGCTATAGTGGGCTCCACCCATCACTTAATAAGTCCAATTCAATCCTCAAATGAAAAGGTGTAAACCTGACATAAACATTTATATTAAAACTAGCATACGAAATGTCAATACTTTATCCATAAACTATGAATGGTATAAAAATAACACATCCACACTCAAACATATCACAAAACCATCAATTCAATATGGAATATTTGTATCATAATAAATCAACTTCAAACATCTTTAAATTCCATCAATGGATGTTGACATAGATGAAAATGATTCGTAAAACTCTTTGAGGGAAATATCACTTTTTCATGAAAACATTTAAAATTAACACAATTTAGAATGGAAAACACCTAAAGAAATTTTTTAATCAATGTTTCCCATACCACATAGAAACTTTTGAATGGAATTAACATTTTAAAAACATTCTTTTCCATATAGATAAATCATTAAAAACCATTTTTAAAACATGAACATTAATGAGAATGATTTAGAAGAATAAATATTTAAAACATTTAAAATGATGTTTTAGAAAAAAAGTCCCTTAAAATAATCCCTTTTAAAACTCTTTCATGAAAAATGGACATGGATAATAAATACGTACCAGTAGATACGCAAAAAGAACCTCGGATAATAAAGAGATTGTAAAATTAACCCTTACCATGCACTTTCCTTTGGTCGAGGTTACCTTTAACCTCCTGTATAATGACTATAGTATGTTGATAAATTATACCAGAAACATATTAATAATTATTATATCATTCATGATTCATTTATGACTTTATAATTCCAATTTAATAATTATTTCCATGTTAAATTAACATTTCTCTTAATAATCACTTTCTTTATCGTACATGTATTAACTTGTTATTCATGATCATATAATTTAGATCATGATTTAAATACTTCTAGAATATAATCCTTGATGTATATATCATATGAATTTATAATATAAATCTTTACAATAGACAGATGTATGAAATGGAAGGAAACTTTTATGTAGACGGTAGACCGTACGTATGCATAAACGATGTTTCCATTTTCATATCATATTGAACAGAAGTAAGTGAATAAGATATATGTAAGTATATACATTAATAAATAAATAAATAAATATATCCAGTAGAATTATTATGTCATATATTAAATAAATTTTAATAATATATATTTTTATAATCATTGTTGAATGGTGAACGTGGAAATGAATCTCATCGTGTCGTGGAGACGGTAATCCATACGTACGCATGTGAAAAAATATCATTATATTCATGGTGAAATTGTATGTAATTTGATGGTATATCATATATAAAGAATCATCAACATGTTATGTTTAATATTTAAATTAGTTATACTCATTATTATACTCATCCAAAACAATGATGTGTTTGAATAACAAACTACACCACGACGTGGAGACGGTAAGTCGTACGTACGCAAGTATGGTGTCTTTGTCATTTATAAGATGGGTAGAATAAAAAATATGGTTGTACCATATTTATAATAACATCAAATTATGTATAATATACTTGAGTGATTATTTTAGAATGGACACAACAAAGAAAGATTAAGTGGAAGAAGAAAAGATATTGAAAGAGGTGATGACATATTTACCACATCTTCGGGTTCTTTCTTTTTATTTGATCAAAAGGGATCGCGAGGTTGGATTTATGACCTAATGAAGGCCTCTAGGATTAATGCAGGATATTTGGGCAGGTTTTGTCTGAGCCAAATTTCGTTGGAGGTGTGATTTTGAGAAAAGGGGAAGTACCCTTTTATAAGTGAGACGATGCTCACTTTAGGAAAATCTTGAAATATTATTTGATAATAAAATCATTTTCGGTTTATGATGGCCCCAAAATGACTTATTTAGAGTATATGGTGTGGATGGTTCGAAAAACTCTTAAAAAATGTTTTAGACAAGTTTAGGTTACCATTTTAACTTTATCTTTTAGATTTTACTCTTAGTTAAATAGTTTAACTGTTATCGTGTCTTCTTGTATTCTTACACTACATGGTTAATAAACATACTCTAAACTTTCAAGAGAACATCAAATGGTTCATTAATGACATATATAATAATATTTAATCCCTTTTTATGAACCTTTGATTTTTGGAAATACTATATCAGTAAATAATATTGTATTTTTTTTAAAAATTAATATATGTCAATTTTGACATTATTTCTTATTTGGTTTATGTGAATGTCATCACAAATTTATTACTTCGAAAAAGATACATTTAATCAACCCTAACTTGTAATATTCTCCTAGAAAATTCGTGGATGTCTTAAAACATTTAAATTATATTTATTTAAATTATTATAATAAGATTTATTTGATTCATTCATTAATAAGGTAATTACTGCATCATCATTGTGTCATAAATAAATTAAATTACTTAATTTCTAAAAATTAAAAATAAAATACTATTATATATGAAATATTTTTATATTTCTAATTAATATTTATATTCAAATTTATATTGTTTGTAACCCTATATGAAAAATAGTTTAGTTATTAAACACTGACTTTAACTCTTTTAACCCTTCTTTATATAAATTAATAATAAATGTCCTAATCTAATCCAAGTGAACCATAAAGGATCATATATTCTCTATAAGGATTTTTTTGTTCGAATTATACTTATAAAAAAGAATTAGTACATATTTTAGGGTAATTATGATATCATTTTTAGCCTTTAATTTCCATATTTTCTTTTAACAGTGGTAAATAAAACTAAAGTCACAATTCACAAAAAATTATTTTCATCGTATTGAACCACATAATACATACTAATATTTACTGTGTCTCTAGAAGTTTTGAAATTAAACTCATAGAAGTGGTAAAATTATGTTTTTCACAAATTTGCAAATGCTCCTAGGAGGTGGGTAAAATAGGTTAAAAAGCTCAATAAAATTTTATACATCTGATTTTGTTATAAAATGAATCCAATGCATTAAATTGAACTTATATAGGTGTTATATATCTATTTTTATATAAAATAAATTTAAATATGATTAATAATTATTTAAAAAATGTCAGGTTTAAATAATAATGTAGTGTTTTCACTATTCATCAAAAGTTGAATGTTTTCAAAAAATACCAAAAATTCACCCTAAGCTAATTTGGATATTATGAATTAAAAAAATGAATTCTATTTTACTAAATTAAAAATATATAATTTTCATTTATTAATTTAAAATCAATTCCCATTGTCAACACCAAAAAGTGGGTTTTAAAAGAATAAATACTATTAAAAGATTGACATGTGTTTATGTCAAATTTTAATGTAAAATTAAATATAATGACCTAAATTGTATTAAATGATAAAAATATAATCTAATTATAATTCAAAACCATTGAAATGCATAATTTAACACTATAAATTTTTTTGTTTAAAAAAGTTGTTTTCAATTAAAACATTTTCTTTTTCACTATTCATCATAGTATGAAAGTTATCAGAAAAAGTACCAAAAATTTATCCAAACTAAATTTTTATATCCCTATTATAAAAAATAAATTAATTTTATTAAATTTTATATATAAAAGCATCAAATATTGGATTTAAAAAGGGTTCTCCATTAAAAGGCAGTAAAATTGCCCTTTTTAAATAATACTTATTTTATCTATAAAATGAATTTTTTCATATATTATGTCTAAGAAAGACAAAATATAAATTTAAAAATTATATAAGGTATATATGATCCAAAATACAGTTAATACTATTCATAACCGCCTTTTGAACGGTTAGTTTAGTATGTTGTGGTGCACTCGAACTCGGTGTTGCGTGTATCGCAAGCTATTGAATTACTTTAATTAGATAACATACTATGAAATCTTGGGGTGTTACAGGTTG
The DNA here is from genome assembly GCA_963277665.1 of Viscum album. NCBI lineage: Eukaryota > Viridiplantae > Streptophyta > Magnoliopsida > Santalales > Viscaceae > Viscum > Viscum album. The sequence goes on from OY728152.1 coordinate 1,055,720,991, forward strand.
CATAAAAAGAAGCTACATATTTAGACTCTGTTGTAGAATTGGATATAACCATATGCTTTGAACTCTTCCAGCTCACTGCTCCTCCATTGATACAAAAAACATATCCATATTGTCACATCAAATCATTCTGATTTGTCTAAAAACCAGCATCAGCATACCCTCTGATGACAAGCTCCTCGTCTGCTCCACACACAAGGAACATATCATTAATTCTTCTTAGATACTTTTGGATAGACATAACAGTAGTCCAACATTGTTCTCCTGGATCTGCTTGATATCTTTCATGTAGGCTCAATGCATAGGCAACATCAAGTCTAGTACAGAACATGACATATGTGATGGATCCCATATCTAAAGTGTATGGGATCTTACTCATCATATCTTTCTCCTAGTGTCACAAACCCTTATTATTGTGTCATATAGACATTTTCCTTAGGGATCCCATTAAGGAATGCTGTTTTGACATCAATCATCCAAATATTGTTGTCATGGTAAACTACTCTGGCAAGTATGATTCTTATGGATTCAAACATGGAAACTGCTGAGAAGGTTTCATATTAGTTAATTCCATGACACTGTTTGAATTATTTAGCCACTAACCTTTCATTATAGGTGCAAATTTTAACTTCCATGGCTAGATTTCTCTTGATTACCCATTTTCATCCAATAGCCTTTACATCGACTGGCTCATCGACTAGAACCCCAACATGGTTCTGATACAGGGAATCCATCTCAGATTTCATGTCTTCTATCCATCTTTCTTATTCTGAGATATCTACTAATTATTTGTAGGAGATAGTTTCATCATTGTACAAAAATAATGATTCACCATCCTCAGTGACTAGAAAACCAAATATCTCGTGTTCCCTTACCTCTCTTGAGCTCCTAAATAGTACATCTGTTTAGGTAACCTCTCCCATGAGGACCTATGGAACCTGTTCAGGTACAAAATCCTATATATATTGAGCAGTAAATTCATCAAGATAAATCTATCTACCACTATCCTTTTCTAGGATATTCTCCCTCTTAAGAAATATAGCTTTTTTGGTGATAATGACTTTCTTCTATGAAGGGTTATATAAGTAATATCATTTCGTTTCCTTGTGATATCCTATAAACATAAACTTCATTCCCCAGGGTTATAGTTTGTTTCCTTACAAGGGATTAACAAATTCCTTGCATCCCCATACACGTGTGTGCGATAAAACGGGTTTCATTCCATTCCATTTCTCAGAGAGAATTCCATTTTCTACCTTAGTTGGCAATGAATTTGATGTGTATGCTACAGTTTGTAATGAATATCCCCAAAAGGATAATGGATGTTCTGCATGAATCATCATCGACCTTTCTATGTCTTTCAATGTGTGGTTTCTACTTTCACTAACATCATTACACTGAGGTGTATATGGAGGAGTGAGTTGAGATAGAAACCCATAATCCCATAAAAGACTGAAGAACTCTTGGTTTAGATATTCTCCACCTCCATCCAATCAAATATTATTTATCTTCATACTATGTTGATTCTCTACTTCATTCTTGAATAAAATACATTTCTCTAAGGACTCTGACTTATACCTCATTAATTATATATATCCACATCTACTCAAATCATCAGTAAATGTAATGAAGTAAGAATATCCTTTCTAGATTCTATTGTAAATTCTCCACACACATAATTGTGTTCAAATCCTAGAATCTCGGTGGCATTTCCCCCTATTCACCAAAAGGGAGCTTGGTCATTAAACCTTGTAAACAAGCCCGAAATATATCAAGTGGTTTTATCTCAGTAGAGTCTAAATAACCATCTTAGAAGAGATTTTTCAAACGCTTCTCATTTACAAGACCTAGATGAAGATACCATAATTTGGTGTTGTATGAGTCATGTGAGTTTATTTCATTATTTATTTCCAAAACATGGTTTTCGTAATTTAATACATACAAACCATTATTTAAATGTTCCTTACCATAGCATACATTGTTCTTATTAAATAATCAACCCTTATTTCCAAACATGAAAATAAATCCATCCATATCCAAATATGATTCAGAAATTATGTTCTTGGTAACAATAGGCACATAATAACAATTACGTAAAACCAAAATAATCCTAGTTGGCAATGAGAGATGGTAATAGCCAATTGGTAATGCATCCATACTCACGGAATTGGTAGTTTAAAGATCCACCTCTACTCTAGAAATCATTCTAAATGTACATGGTTCGTACATTTGAATACATATTTAAGCCCCACAAACTTCCTCAAATACCCAATGTGTAGAAATGGAATGATTTCACTTGATAACAAACACACATTTAAAATCCCCATGCTTTTGGGTGCAATTCATCTTCTAGTTTTCTATCATTCCACATTCAAAACATACCACCTTCCATTCCATGCCCCCCTCTGGATCATCCCATTCTTGGAGGGATGGTGCTAGGGGGATTTAAACTATTTATAAATTCTTGGACCCTTTTCCTTGTCCTTAATTTTATTATTCACCATATTTAATGTAGGTTTTCCATGCCCATAATCTTATAAACTTGTAGAATTAAGGTTATATGTTCAGATAGACTCTTCTCATTATTTATCATGTTGTAGTTGACAATATAGAAAGAGAAGCTCTTAGGAAGTGATGATATGATGATATCTTCATACAACTCATTTAGGAACATAATCCTAAAAATGTCAAGAAGTTCAATGTATCCAATGTTCTTGACTACATGAGGCCTAGCTCATGCAGACTCTCCAAGCCTAGTTGTTAACTAAGTGTTTGGGATCTCATATATCTTCTACCTCACCATCTCTTGATAGAGATCCTTACGGTGAGACATCATGATATACATGTCGATGTTTTCATGTTTCATTAAGAACTCATTAGACATGGATTATTTAATGAATCATTGGAAATAAGTTTCATCATCCATATGTTTTATAAAGATATATAGTACCCATCACTAGCCTCTTTTCCAGGTGCAACTAAGATAGGATCCTCCGGCACATACAATTTCCTCTTGTGGAAATAGTTGACTCGTAAACGACCCTGGAACTCCAGGAAATTGGTCTTAATGAGAAGGTTTTTCTTCTAGAGTATAGTTTAAAATAATATGTTTGAATATATTTTTATTTCCATTTCTAAAAAATAACATGATTAAAGATTTAGTACTTTATCATGATAAAACTCAGACAAATAAATAAATTAATTCTTATTATTCTCCCACTATTTTATCGAAATCTAATTGCCATCACTATTGAATTAGGAATATTCTGTTGCCTATATATTTTAGTGGAAACGATCCATATTTCTCTTCACATTAACACAAAAAGGGTTGTTAATAAAAATTAAAGTGTTTTAGGTAGGCATTCCAAATGCCAACTGCATTAACTCACAGTTCCATGATCCAATGAGTGGACTCCCCAATCATGAAGTCCTTTTATTTTGGATTTACCTTACCATTTCCTCTTGGTCACACCATGTACTACTATGGATGTAAACCCTTGATGTGAACCCAATAATGTAAACCCAAAACCTTGAATTAGAATTCCCCGATAATTGAAATAACCCCGACTAGGGTCGGTCAAGCACATTGAATTATGGTTCTATTATAACCAAGATTATGGAAGGCTATATCAACTTAATATTTCATTGAGGGATTTTATCCTTATACACAAATTTCTATTTAATTATCGTTCTTACATGATTTTTAATATCAATTGGTATATACTTAAATGATTAACCAGGTCTGAGATTATATTTATGAATAATCTGGTCATATTTTAGTTTTATCATGAATGCTTGTTTAATTAATTAATTGTGTGATCGTTAAAACACACCCATAATAAATAAACCATGAAATTTATAGAAATAAAATAAACGGTACAATCATTTTATTTTTTATTGGTTAATTTATCTAGTGGTTGATAAAATAACCCATGACTTAGGGGAGAAACACCTTGAAACTTTTTGGGTTCGTTTTCAAACCTTTCCACATGTCCACCATTGTATCTCCTTATATTGGTTTCATCTTGGCTCCAAATTTGATCCATATCCACTATATTGGGAGCTCTATCAATTATATAGGCATTTATCTCACTCATATGAGAAGGGTAAAATGGGGTTTTGTAGAAAAGAAACCTTGGGAACATAGGCCCTGCATATCAATGAGGATAACACTGATAGGCCACGAAATTTAATTTAAATAAAAAAATTAAAATTAACCCTCCATGTAAAATGGTCCTGGTCTAGCTCATGATTATCCATGAATGAAATGATATTTACAAATAAATAGTACTAGAATTCAATTATTTTGTTGTTCTTGTTTAAGATAAATCATGATGGAATCAATTAATTATATTTAATTGATCGATACTTTTATCTTAAACCCATTTATGAAATTACATGAGATTATCATCCATCGTAATTTAAAAAAATTAAATTCATTTAAAATTATCTTGGTATGTAACATGTATATTGGAGGAAACCTGGTGAATTCGTATTCATAACTACCCAACGTGTAGAAATGAACATTACATAGTTGTTAAATTAAACACATATGTATATAACACCAATCACATGTTGTGCCACATCTCTACTCCCACACCATGGTACACATCTCAAGGGTTTGTATAATATAATAATAAATTTTAATAAATCTACATAATTTGGATGAGTATACAATGTGTAGTTCTGACTACACAGTGTGTACCATCGTTCACCATCCATCTAAAGTACACACCTGAGGACATGTGGTGTATATGTAGTTTGAAAATCATCGGAGTACACGACGTATCTTGTGGGTCACACACCATGTAGTTCTTCATTACAAGGTCTCCAGCTGGGCATGCCATGTACGGGGTAAATAGCCCATCCCTAACCTAAAGGGACTACATCCAGTGTCTAGTGGGCCACATGGTGTGTAATCTAGAAACCATGTGCCACCTATTCCTGGTAAACATAAAGATTCATTTATGACTAAGATAGAATCTATCACATAGCTTGGTTTGGTGGACCAGGCCAAGTTAATGGAACCTACACTACACTGTGTGTACTGTAGAATACACACCATGTGTTATGGTGTCGTATGGCCAGGATGCATTGGCACCTCAAGATGAGTTCCTTTATTTTATTTTAATAAAAAAAATAATGTTTCTATAAGCTGAACGAGAAGTGAAATAGGAGGAACATATCTCAAGATTCATATTTCTAGAACAATTAACTTGAATTAAAACAAACAAATTTTTAAATTATAAAATCATAATAAAATTATAATCAACAATATGACCCCTCTGATACAACTTGTAGGTTCTGGGTGTAGCAGAAGCACATTGGTGGGTGTACCCAACTTTATTTTTTCCATTAACAATGATCAATCCGAGATCCATCACGATAATAAAACACCTGATCTTCGGAATAGAACAAAGAATGAATGAAAGTAATCGAATCCTGGAAACATTGATCAGATCAACATATGTTGGTTATAAATAATCTATTTGAAAGATAAGAATTACCTTGATGAAATTATTTATTCGTTGATGTTTCCGGTCATGATCTGATGTGATCCATAGTTGCATCATAGAATCCAAGTGTAGGCTTCCTCTAGTGGTGTTCCACATGTTCGCCATATATCATTAGACCTTGCCAAAGGGATTGTTGAGTGCTAGCATAGAAGAGACTCTGGTTGTTATGTCCTCCTTTGATCACCTTGAGATTTGCTTCCAAAGCACCCTCCTTATTCCGGAAGAGGAGGATCTCTCTCGTAACATGAGAGCATTCTTGTTGGATAAAGGATTCTCTCTTTGATTGAGGGATTTTCAAGATCCATTTTGCACAACCACAAAAAATTTCCAGGCTCATAATAATAATACAATTTGGATTTTAATTGCCTAGAATAATAAAATGAATTAATTTCTGGAAAACATTTATTCATTTCATTTAATTAATAGTAATACCCCATGTATAATAATAAAAATTGACTATTATTATTACTTTACATGATCCCAAAAAATTATACCTAATATTATTTAATTAAATAAATAATATTATTTCTCACAAATCCCTAGAAAAACTACATGGCCTGTACATTAAATTACACAACATGTTCTTTTCTTGTTCCATATTCTTTATTTCCTCAACCACATTTATTAGACCATGAGTTATGGCAATTTATTTCATAAATAAATATCCCTCCATTACTCCGTAATAAATATTTTATTATCCAAAAAAATATTCTCTAAAATAACTATTGTTCAAATAAATGCGATCTGGAATCCTTGAATAATTATTAATCTAGAATCGAGAATAAATTTTTTTCAGCTTGTTAAATCAATACATAACTGAGATAATTGGAAAAACACAGTGTGTGACCTTCTGGGCCTCTTTCTTAGTGGAATTAGGTGGAGCTTGCCTAAATTTCAGTAATAGTGTCAAAAAACACTCCACGACATCCATAGAGAATGAAGATAATTCCACAATGGCATGTCCCCTCCTACGAATGCTTACCATTTAATGTAATCCCATTGTCTCAATATCTTGAATCAAGATGGTTTCATTCTAGCGTCATCAACCCATGTGCCCAATTATTCTTTCATTGACTTCCTAGAATTGTACTTTCAAATTCCGTACCATGGCCATTGATTTCTTTAGGCTATATGAATTCCATCAAAGGGCCTGTGATATAATATTTTGTTGAGGAATAGAAGGGAAAAATCATTTCTCGCGTTATCTATTAATTTAGTATTACTCATGTTGCACCAACACATCCAACCTCACTACGAACAGTGTGTTGTTATAGTTTTCATCAATACATCTATGTTCGTGACGTTTAATACCCATTAATAATAATCTTAAAGTAAAAGGACCAATACACACATATTTAGATAGGAACATCCACTGACACTATGAAATGTGTATTTCCTACATGTTGGTATCCTTCTCATAATACCCTCTTAGATATCACCAAGGGAACACACCATGAGAAGGAGCCTCAAGATTTTATGAGTCATCAACCATAATGTCCTGTATTATTATTGTCCCTCAAATAACATCATCCACCAATAGAACATATATTCTAGAATAGTGTTATGGCACTTCTGGGTTCTCCTCATAGCAGGGATCCACAATGGCCCTTTAGTGCGATAGTTATCCTTAGGAAATTATCACATGAATTATCACACAGAATAATAATCAAAATGTCATAATGTATTTATTAATTAATAAAGTAAAATTTTGCTGGTTCTAGGCCACAAACTCTAAGAAAACATTGTCAGATAACTTTATAAAGCATTGAAAACATGAGTTACTGGATGATACTATATGAAACCAATTTTTGGATATTAAAGAAATTGGAATATTTTTGACATTATTCCAGAGAATCTTCTTTAGACGGCATGCGATTTCGAGCCCTGGTGTGGCTGGAATTAAATTTTTACTGTGTTCACACTAGGAACGACAAATAAATGGGATAACTCCGAAACGTTGACCCGGATCAGAAATCTGAGTGTACGGATGGGTTTGGAATGGGGTGTTTACCCTAGGAACGACATAAAACATGTCGTCGTGGGACGTTTGGACCCCTCGCTCGCTTCAGAATGTTAAATGGATAAAATAAATAACTAATTTATTCATTTAATGGTTAAACTCAAGTATCTCTTAAACGGTGGCTTGGATTGGTAATTCGAGGGCACCATTGAGTCCAGAAAGTGCCGTTTACCCCAGGAGGGGTATATGTTTCGTGGGCGCGGGCCACCAGTAAAAAACGGCCCCAGGGGCATTTTTGTAATTTCACGGCCACGGGCGTTCAGTTTTATAACTTATAAATGGAGGATCATATTAAAATTCTGAGACTTCCATTGTACTCAGGAGGTGGTGTTGACCCTAGAGGCAGTTTAATCTCGACCCTGCCGGAAGTTCATGTTTGGGCCGACGGGCGGGTGGTTAAGTGTTTTCTATATAAACACATAACCCACACCTCTCCTCTCCCCCTTCTTCCCTAGCACCAACAGCTCTTAACGACGAATGAGGATGATCCTCCTCTCATCCTCCTATCCGGCGAGGCACGACAACTTCAGCAGACATATGGTGAAGCACCGAGCAAAGCCCAACAAGGTAGGATTTTTCATTTTTGTTTTCTTTTCTCGCACCTACATTGAGCTTGTTTATTTGCATCAAATTGTTTCTATTTCTTCAAAAAAATCCCACAATCGTGTAGTATATTTTATGAGCTTTCAATCTCACTCTTCGGAATTGAAATCGTAGTTCGGAGGTGATCGCCGTCGTTCGACGAAGTTTGCGGGTTTTGGGGTTTTCCCGGCGGGTTCCGGCGGTCTGGCGAGCTTTGGCGCGGCGGAGGCTCGGTTCCAGCGGGCTTCAGCAGCGGCTCCGGGTGTTCTTCGGTGTGGAGGCAAGCTCCTCATCAACAGTGGCTTCATGCGGCGTGGAGCGGGAGGACAAGCCAAATGTGCCAGCTGGTTGACTCGGAGGACCGGGGTCGCGCGTCGCGACCCCGCGGTGGAAACAAAGACCCGCGCAAGGCGAGAATTCAAACGGTGATAAAGACCGGCCCTCATGGTCGGTTTGCAGGCAGACCGCGAGCCATCGTAGGGCCGCGCGGCTGAGCCACGGGCTGGCCCAGGCTGGGCAGATTGGACGGTCCAGGCCGGTCCAGCCAAATAGGATTCGTTTCCCCTCTTTGGACGCCTGTAATTTTCATTACGGGAGTCCGATTTGCATTCCATCTATGGCAGTGCCTTCCTGGCATCGAGATGAGCATTTTGAGATGGGTTCAGAAATTTTTAATTCCCGAAAACTGGGTCCTCGGAGGCACGAAACGCCTTTAAGTAGTTTGACTTTTTTCCAGGGGTTCGTGTTTTGAGCGGCGCGGATGCATCTGACGTCCGATTTGAGAGCCATCAGTGGCTTTGCGACCCTAGCGATGAGCCAGAGTTTTCCAATTTGGTTTCGGGCGTTGAAACCGGAGTTGAGGCATGGGCCTCATAGCCCGTCTTTTGATCTGCGAGTAGCGTTTTGTAACATTTTCACCTGACATCCATTTGGGGTGTGCGAATAGTCAATTTGTGGTGTCTTTCCTCGGTCGTTGCATTAGCGCAATCTGCCCTCATTAATTCCACATGATGGTGTGGGCCCCACGAGGTCTGTTTTGGGAGTTGGCGGTGATTTCCAGCTTTATCACTAAGTGTCTATTTTGGACAAATAAATAGTCCATCTTGTGTACTTTTTCGAGAGGATCTCAACAGTGTGATCCGTTCATTGTGCTTTGGGACCATGATGCGGGTCCCACGTAACACCGCTCATGTGTGGTGCACCTGAATGCATCTTTTTCTCTAGATATCCATTGCAGTCAAGTGAGTAGTCCTTTTGACATGTTTTCTAGAGGCGAATGAAATGGTGTGATGTGCCCGACTGTTTTTAGGGCCGAGGCTCAGGATCATGGGAAGTTGTTCGTGTGTAAGGTGGTGTTGGCGACTTTTCTGTTGGATATCAGTTTGAGTTGAGTAGGTAGCCTATCTCGTGTTTTTTCTACAAGGATTACAATGGTGTAATTTGTTCAGGCGAGTGGAGCCTCTTACGCTATCTTATTAAATGTGGAAGCATGAATGGTGTATCAGTGGAGGTTATTCCATCGGTGTTTGAAGAGAACCCTTGGCGTGTGATCGCGTTCACTCTTGGAAGAGTGATGTGAATTCTTGAAGGGATGTAGTTGGTCGTACATGGGCCGATGAGGTGGACTATTGGAGTTGTAACATTACGCCTTCATGTTGATATTGGGTGCCATGTTCATGATAGATTTTGGGCTGGAACATGGTATACTCAGGGAGTATACGAGAACGCTTGGAGGTACATGTGGTTGTTTGTACCTAAGAACATTTGTATGCTCGAGTGCGTGTCGTGTTCTTGTTTATGTACTATTGATCTCTCACGCCGTATAGGGACCCTATGTTCTCGTATCTTGACCAGAAGGGTTGAGTTTTTCCCATGTTTCTGTTATCGCTTGTTGACCAGCAGGGTTGAGTTTTCCCACTGGTTCTGTTCTCGTTAGGCCAGCAGAGATGGTATGGTTTCTCAATTTTTTCAGCTATGAGGGGTTTTAGTACCGTGCCCTTTCACCATACTGTAGCACTATTTAAGAATACGTGTGCTCATATAGCGTGTGAATTTTCTCACTTTCTAGGATGAGTTGTCTCGGTCTGCATCGACAATGACTCAGCGGATTGAAGAGTGATCACCCTGAGGGGCCCGGGAAGTTTCTCTCATCACTCCATGTTCCCTAATAGAGTTCTTGTGGATTCGGTGTGACCAATACCTTACAAGGGCACCGATCCTCTACCTAGGAGGTTTTTTCCAGCGGGGCTGACCCGGAGGTTCTACCATCTATCAGGGATGGCCAGTGTGGTACCATCTAGTGGGGATGGCTAGTGGGTTACCATCCAGTAGGGATGGCCAGTACATTATTGTTCACCGAGCAGTAACATCCAATAGGGATGGCCAGAGTAGTTCTGAGTTTACCTCTAGTGGGGCTGGGCAGTGGTCCCCGATGTCGGGTTTACCTCCAGCCAGGCTGTGAAGTGGTTCCCGATAACGGTTTCGAGCCTCCCTCCAGTGGAGTACCCTTTAACGGGGTTGTGCATTGGGACTCATCGATGGATTTTTTGGGGTCACCAACTAGTGTATTACCCTTTTACGGGACTAGGTAGTGTGGAACCCGTCAACTCTTGCCGGGTCTCCCTATATTGGGAACCTGTCGACTTCCAGGGACCCTCCAGTGGGGCTGGGCAGGGGGGTCGCCTGTCGACTTTGAGGAGACCTCTTGACTGCTGGGCAGTGATGAGTTGTGGTCTGACGTTCCCCCAGAACATTCAAGTACGAGGGGAACATTCCCCCCAAGACGCTTCCTTGTGACACAACCTAAAACCGTGAGAGCGAGTCAGTGCTGCCCAAAGAGGATAGTTTCGAGGTGCATTGATTTGAGCCCCTTGACTTGCAGTTCGGGGAAGACGTACGAGATGCTGGGCATCGATGGTGTTTACTTTTGGGACTTTTGGCTAATCACTTTTATGTTCTGAGATATGGGATGGAGATCCCCTTACTATCTTGTTTGGGCTTCTTTTTTGAGCATATGGATACGTATATACCTTATTCCAATATCCACACCATGGGTTTTGGATACTCTCCTTCCAGGAGAGGCGAAGATGTGTGGGGTATTCCACATACATTCTGTTTCTATCTTCTCTTGGATTGAAAAGTCTACTCTCCTGCTATAGGCAACGAATACTCAACAATAAGTTCATCTTCTCACCATTTCAAGCTCCTTGTGTCTGGGAAATTCTATCTCCTTTATCTTGTTTGGTTGAGCTGGACTCTCTACTATACTATTTACTACACTTCTTATTGTAATCATTTAATTTTCCCCTGTTCGACCTACTACTAAACCTTTAGTACCTCCTTTGTTTCTCCATCGAGCCATCGGGGTATCCAAATGAGTATTTTTATACTCACCCCTTCTTGGGCATTACCCACACTTGGTGTTCCCTTGCAGACGACAGACAGGTTGGTCATGACATTAATGGATCTTAGGAGCACGCAATCTTGGACCACGTGTGGTGGGTATATTTGGGTTCCAGGTGGGGTATGCTTCTAGCTATTTTTCTTTTGATTACATGTTGCCGGGTTGTGGCGCCTTTTCTTGTTTGGTGTGTGTTTCCCCTTTTTTTTCAGTTTACCTTGAACACTTTCTTTGTACTGTTTAGAGGTTGATGCACATTTTGGGTTATTTATAGCCGTTTCCCTTTACTTTACATGTCTTTTCTATTTTACTCTGAACTTTTTCATTGATTGTGCTATGTCTATGTGTGTACAGGTACTTAGGAAAAGGACTCCCTATGTTATTGTGCCTTCGGTTCTGGTCACCAGTCCCTGGCCCATGGAGGCGAGCTTGGGGTACTTGCGGCTCAATTCTGGGCAGGGTTAGGTTGTGAAAAAGTGGTATGAGAGGTGGATCGTTCCTTTGGATGATGTTCGGACGTCCCTAAAAAAGAATTGGTTGGGATTTAGGAAAAAATGTTAACGTGTCTCTAGAGTGGCTCTTAGGCCATGGAGTCCAATGATGTTGCGGTGGATGACGTATCCATTCACCAGGACCCTGATAACCTTCTTGTCGACACGTCATGTTGTGACACGCATTGTAGGGAAAATTGGTTTGTGCATCACATTGAATTGTGTCTTTGACTGCCCTTCTTGAGTCCGCTTCCCATTATTTTTACGGTTATATACATATATGCTCATCTGACCACAACACTCCTTGATAACATTCAGGATATCTCTGTGAAGAAAGCTAGCCAGGATACCAGCTTTGGTTCGTGACGATGAACCTAGGAGCTACGAGGCCTCAGTCCAGGACCCATCATGTGAGCCCCTTTCTCTAGGTGGGCTGATAGAATCACCCCCACTTATTGAGCAGCATACAGCATCATCAGAGCAGACTGAGATTGAGCACATGTTGAGCGCACTCTGCGAGTTACAGCGGTAGAGACCACAGAGGTTTAGTGGTGAGCCGGATCCTGATGTAGCAGAGGATTGGATGGAGACAATGGTTCACCTTTTTAGGCTTGTCCAGACACCAAAAGAACTTATTGTGGATTTGGTTGCCGACCTTTTCAGAGGAGAATTTTGGCATTGGTGGAGTCTGGGGACTCAGTTTCTTGGTGATTCGTCGCTTTCGTGGGGCGACATTCAGTTGTTGTTTTGTGAAGAGTTTGGCCCCTCCTACATGCGCTCGGTTCAGATTCAGGAGCTCCTATAGTTTCAGAATGGAGGGATGACAGTGTCCGAGTACACGACTAGTTTCACAGACCATGCAAGCTTTTACCTGGACTTGGTCCATGACGACAACTTCCGAGCGCAGAAGATTGAGCAGGGTCTCCACCGAGTGATTCGTGCTGTCATAGTACCCTTGGTCATTTCCACATATGTCGGGGTACTCGAGCATGCACTGGTGACAAAGAGCTTCTTGTCACATTCTAGAGTGGGTGGTGGAAGCATGCACATTGGATTCGAGACGTCTGCCGCAGCTAGTGGGCGTCGGCAAGCAGAACCTCGACGCAGGTGGCTTTCTGAAAACCGGACTCAGGGGCATGGTCGTACACCATAGTGGTGACGGAGGGCACCAGTGCAGCCTGAATAGAGTTGGTGCTATGCTTACGATGGGCGAGGTCACTTGGAGCAGGACTGCCCGACCAGGAATGCTGATAATATCGGGTAGTTACTAGGTGCACCACCACGGTAGTGGTAGCGCCATGATCAGAGTAGCACCGAGAGAGGTGGTGCTAGCAGAGGAGAGGGAGAATCTGGTAGTGGGGGATGGCTTTACAAGGTCATCCCATCACCACTAGGTGGTCAACGTCAGGCTCTGGGAGCTGATAGTTGGGACCGCGGACAGCCGTGAGCTTTGGATGTCTATGATCCTGCAGGGCATGAGGTGATAAAAGGTACGCTCTATAGACCTTATACATTTTACAGTAGAATTGATATGCTATTTGTCTGAAATTATTTTCTCCCTGCACCTTGTTTGAGTTGTTACCAGGGTGGTGTGGGGCGTCGGTGTAACCCTGTGTTGGTAAGGTAAAAGGCGTGGGATATTTTCTGTTAGTTAATGATGTCGACTCCATCGCTTTCCGAGCGTGTATGAGAGTATTGGTTGAGAGACATCGACTATGAAATCTTGCATAACCAGATATCATTGGGTGTTACACCATATGGATATTCTGAAGGATGGAACCACCGATCCTTGTTCCATGTGCGGGAGGTGATTCCAGTCATGTCGTGCGACATAGTGGTTCGATCGGGGAGGTGAGCTACCCCTGAGGTCCTTCGGACAGTTTGAGAACGTGTGAAGGGATGGAGAGGTTCCCTACTACCATACCCTATCCCTAAAGGCAGGTTGGGGTGCTTAACATCTCCCATGTGACTCAACTGAGAAGAAGTGTGCATTCTCCTATGCACGACATTGGTGAGGGAAGACCTCACGTGAACATATCATGTACTTTGGTCTGTGTGCGGTTGCTCAGAACTGTGCATGAGTTCTTCTGGGTACGGGTGAGCTAGGTGCGGGCATAGCACCCTAAGTTGTTCCCTGGTTTTTCTTTTTAGGGACGAAATCATGAAGGAGGGAATTATGTAAGAACCCTGTTTTTTTCTATAAAAGTATTTGGAATATTCTTGATATTATTCTAGAGCAGTGCCTTTAGAAGGCATGCGATTCTGAGCCCCAGTGTGGCCAGAATTTAATTTTTAGTGCCTTCACACTGGGAACGCCAAATAAATAGGATAACTCCTAAACGGTGATCCAGATCAAAAATCTGAGTGTACAGATGGGTCTGGAATGGGGTTTTTACCCTAGGAACGACGTAAAACATGTCGGCGCAGGAGGTTTGGACCCCTCGCTCGCTTCTAGAACGTTAAACGGATAAATTAAATAATTAATTTATTTGTTTAATGGTTAAACTCAATTATCTATTAAACAGTGGCTCGTATTGGGAAACCAAGGGCTCCGTTGAGTCCGGAATGTTCCATTTACCCAAGGAAAGGTATAAGTTTCGCGAGCGCGTGCCGTCTGTGAAAAATGGCCTCGGGGGCGTTTTCGTAATTTGGTGGCCACGGGTGTTGAGTTTTATATCATTTCAATGGAGGCTCAGATTAAAATTCTGAGACTTCCATTGTGCTCAGGAGGTGGTTTTTACCCTAGGGGAGGTTTAATCTCGACCCCACTGGATGTTCGGGTTTGGGCCGATGGGCGGGTGTTAAGTGTTTTCTAATTATACTCTTAACCCAGCCCTCTCCTCTCCCCATTATTCCCTAGCACCAACAGCTACCAATGAAGAAGGAGAAAGCTCCTCCTCTCCTCCACCTCTCCGGTGAGGTGTGACAACTCCGGAGAACGTGCAGCGAAGCTCCAAGAAAATCCCAACAAGGTAGGATATGTCGTTTTCGTTTTCTTTTCACGCACCTAATTTGAGATCGGTTATTTGTATCAAATTGTTGCTATTTATTCGAACAAATCCCATAATCATGTAGTATATTTTATGATCTTTCCATCGAACACTTCAGAATTGAAATCAGATTTCGAAGGTTATCGTCGTCGTTTGACGAAGTTTGCAGGTTTTGGGGTTTTCCCGGCGGGTTTCGACGGTCCGACGAGCATCGGCGCGGTGGCGTATCCGTTCCAGATGGATTTGGTGGTGGCTTTGGGTGGTCTTCGATGCGATGAGGAGCTCCTCAGCTGTGGTGGCTTCGTGTGGCATGGAGCGAAATCACCGGCCGGCTATGCCGGCCGGTTGACTCAGAGGACTGGGGTCGAGCGCCGCGACCCCGCGGGGGAAACAAAGACCCACGCAAGGCGGGTCTTCACACTGTGAGAATAATCAGCCCTTGTGGATGGTCTAAAGATGGACCGCGAGCCAAAATTTGGTTGTGCAGCTGAGCCGCGGCCCGGCCCAGGCCTAGCGGACTGGCCGGTCCAGGCCGGTCTAGCCCAAGGGGATTCGTTTACCCTCTTCGGGCAATCGTAATTTTCATTACGGGAGTTCGATTTGCATGCCGTCTGCGGCAGTGCCTTCCTAGAGTCGAGATGAGAATTTAAAGATGGTTTTAGGAATTTTTAATTCCCAAAATGAGGGGCCTCTGAGGCACGAAAAGCCTTTAAGTAGTTTGACTTTTTTCTGGGGGTTCGTGTTTTGAGCAGCACAGACGTATCTGACGTCCGATTTGAGCATCGTTAGTGGCGTTGCGACACTAGCGTTGATCTAAAGTGTTCCAATGTGGTTTCTGGTGTTGAAACAATAGTTGAGGCGTGGGCCCCATGGCCCGTATTTTGAGCTGCGAGCAACGTTCTGTAACTTTTTCATCCAACATCTATTTGGGGCGTAAGGACAGTCAATTCAGGGTGTCTTTCTAAGGGTGTTGCATTGGCACAGTCCGCCCGCTTTAATTACGCATGATGGTGTGGGCCCCACGAGGGCCGTTTTGGGAGTTGGCGGTGATTTCCAGCATTATCACCAGGTGTCTATTTTGGACAAGTGAATAGTCCATCTTGTGTACTTTTTCGAGAGGATCGCAACGGTGTGAACCGTTCGTTGTTCTTTGGGACTGGGATGCGGGTCCCACATAGCACCGCTTGTGTGTGGTGCCCCGGAATGCATCTTTTTTCTCTGGATATCCATTTCACTCATGTGAGCAGTCCTTTTGATGTGTTTTCCAGAGGGGATCACAACGGTGTGATGTGCCCGACTGTTTTTAGGCCCGATGCTCGTGATCACGGGATGTAGTTTGGGCGTAAGGCGATGTTGGCGAATTTTCCATTGGATATCTGTTTGAGGTGAGTAGGTAGTCTATCTCGCCTGTTTTTCCGCCAGGATTACAATGTTGTAATCAGTTCAGTTATGCGGAGCCTCTTACGCGACCTTATTAGATGTGGAAGCATGAAAGGTGTAACTGTGAAGGTTCTTCCTGCGGTGTTTGCAGAGAACCCTTTGTGTGTGATCACATTCACTCTTGGGAGAGTGAAGTGAATGCCTGAGGAGATATAGTTGGCTGTACCTGGACTGATGAGGTGGAAAGTTGGAATTGTTACGTTACACCATTGCATTGATTTTGGGTGCCGTGTGCACGATATCCTTTGGGATGGAACGTTGTATACTCTGGGAGTATATGGGACCGCTTGGAGGTACATGTGGTTGTTTATACATGAGCACATTTGTGCGCTCGGTTGGGGTTGACTTGGTATAATACGTCATGTGGGACCCATGTGTATGCCTTTTTCTGCTTTACGTACTCTTGACCGCTCGCACCGTAGAGGGGCCCTTTTTTCTCATTTGTTGACCACTAGGGTTGAGTTTTTCCCATGGTCCTATTCTCACTTGTTGACAAGCAGGGTTGAGTTTTCCCCTGGTTATATTCTCTTTTGGCCAGAAAAGATGGTATGCTTCCTCTATTTCTTCAGCTGTGAGGGGTTTCAGTACCGTTCCCTTTCACTGGACAGTGTCACCGTTTACAACTATGTGTGCTCATACAGCATGGGTGTTTTCTCACTTTCTGGGAAGAGTTGTCTCTATCCGCTTCGACAGTGACTCAACAGATTAGAGTGAGATCGCCATGAGGGGCCCGTGGAGTTTCTCCCATCACTTCGTGTTCCCTGGTAGAGTTCTTGTGGATTCGGTGTGACCAACACCTTATGCGGGCACCGATCCTCTACCCAAGAGGTTGTTTCTAGTTAGGATGGCCAGGAGGTTGTACCATCCAGCAGGGATGTCCAGTGTAGTACCATCCAGCAGGGATGACCAGTGGGTTACCATCCAGTAGAGATGGCCAGTACAACGGTGTTCACAGAGCAGTACCATCCAGCAAGGAAGGCCAGAGCAGTTCGGGGTTTACCTCCAGCGGGGTTGGGAAGTGGTCCCTGATTCCTGGTTTACCTCCAACCGGGCTGGAAAGGGGTCCCCGATGATGGTTTGGAACCTCACTACAGTGGAGTACCCTTTTACTGTACTGGGAATTGGGACTCATCGATGACTTTTGCCAGGATTCCCTCCAGGGGATTGCCCTTTTACGGGACTCGGCAGTGTGGAACCCGTCGACTCTTGTCGGGTCTCTCTAAAGTGGGAACCTGTCAACTTCCAGGGACCCTCCAGCGGGGCTGGGCAAGGGGGTCTCCTGTCGACATTGAGGAGACCTCTCAACTGTGGGGTTGTGACGAGTTATGGTGTGATGTTCCCCCAGAACTCTCAAGTACGAGGGGCGATTTCCCCTCCGAAATGCGTCCTTGAGACGGGACCTAAAACCGTGCGAGCGAGTCAGTGCCACCCAAAGTGGATAGTTTCGCGGTGTGGGGATTTGAGCCCCTTGTATTTCATTTTGGGGCAGACGTACGGGATTCTAGGCATCAATGGTGTTTACTTCTGGGACTTTTGGATACCCACTTTCTTGGGCTGAACTACGGGATGAAGATCCCCTTATTATCTTGTTTGGGATTCTTTTTTGAGCATATGGATACATATATACCTTGTTACAGTACCCACTCCTTGGGTTTTGGCTACTCTCCTTCCAGGAGTGGTGAAGACGTGCGAGGTATGCCACGTGCATTCTGTGTCTAGCTTCTCGTGGTTGGATGAGTCTACTCTCCTGCTATAGGTAGTGTAGACTCGATGATAAGTTCATCTTCTAACTGTTTCCAGCTCTTTGTGTCTAGACTTGTTTATCTCCTTTCAATTGTTGGGTTGAGTTGGACTCTCTATTGTACTCTTTATTGCACTTCGGGTTGTACTCCTTTACTTTTCACTTATTCGATCTACTGCTCACCCTTTGGTACCTCCTTTTTTTTCTCCCTCGAGCCTTAGGGGTATCATACTGAGTATTTTTATACTCACCCCCTCTTGGTAATTTCCCACATGTGGTGTTCCCTTGTAGAAGACAGACAGGTTGGTCATGACTTCAATGGAGCTTAGAAGCTTGGGATCTTGGACCGCATGCGGTGTTCATAGTTGGGTTCCAGGTGGGGGACCCTTCTATCTATTTTTCTTTTGATTACCTATTTCTGGGTTGTGGAACCCTTTCTGGTTGGGCGCGTGTTTTCTACTTTTCTTTTTCAGTTTACCTTCAGCACTTGCTTTGTACTATTTAGAGGTCGATCCACTTTGTCGTTTATTTATAGTATTTTCCCTTTACTTTACTTGTATTTTTCCTTTTACTTTGCACTTTTTCATTCAGTGTGCTTCATGTGTGTGTACAGATACTTAGGAAAAGGCCTCCCCGAGTTATTGTGCCATCAGTGCTGGTCGCTAGTCCCTGACCTATGGAGGCGGGCTTGGGGTAGTTGCGGCTCGGGCTCGGGCAGGGTCGAGTCGTGATAGATACATGGGTATTTAAGTGCACCTCTGATATGATACACATGACTTTAATCTTTCAACGACTACTAAATGAGGTGATACTAGTTCTAGGGAAGAGAAAGATTAAAGGATAATTCATCATGCCTCATTGCATTTATGTTTGAATGGGTAGACCTTGGGAAAAGTTAAACTAACATAAACATATGAAAACAATTAATTATGTTTAAATTCTTCCAAATTCTAATTTTAGGAGCGCTAATTGTATATTAATTTGTAGGTATGGTTCGAGGTAAATGACCTTTCCAGGATTGCAAAGAAGATTCTCTGTAGGTTGCACTAGCAGATCACCAGTGTGGTGGTTGAAAACGATGAGATATAGAGTAGGAAGCTTAGAGAGTTTTTGCACCATAGTCTACAGAGGTATAAAGAATCCATTTCAGATATATTCATAGAATAATGGATAGATAGGTTGAGATATAAATTATTTTAATCCATCCTTGAAAGGAGCACTGGTAATCACTGGCAGTGATGATATTTCATGGGACAATGAGGTAGTGGTGGTTCTTATTCCTCAGAGATTGTGAGGAGACAATAGTCTCTAGGGAGGAGTTCCAAGACTAGTTTAGAGATGATTTTCATTCTTCAACTATGAAGGTGGCCAGTTTCCCAGAGATTCCGAACGTTCCGAAAGGGAGTTTCACTATATCAGAGTTTCGGATCCATTTTAGGAACCTTTTTGATATTCTTATGACCTGTTTCTTGATGAGAAGGCTAGGGTGTGGCATTTTGAAGAGACTTTGTATCAAGAGATCCATTTTCAGGTCACCCTGTTTATATTAAAGATGTATCTCAAGATGATGGTGAATTAATATTTCGTCGAGATAATGTTATATAAAACTAGATCGTCATGTGAGGGGAGTCATCATGATTCCTCATGGTGTAGAGCTATCGTATGCAGTTACCAGTTGTCAGGATATAAGAGCTTTTGACTAATTGGGTGTAGTTCCCAATCCTTAAAGTATGTTTTCTCTGGGGGTAGATTCTATCAGGCCTATTCCAAGAGATATAATACATTTTTTTGTTATGGAGCTCGAGATTGTCCGTAGTGAGAGTGCTCAACCATTCTAAGTAGTCAGCGTGCACAAATTTCCTAGTTTCATGTTCCATGACTAAGGTTGTTATAGTCAAGTCAGATGTAGTTGTTTTCTCTAGTATTGGATCACAAGATATTAGATAGGCTAGGTATAGGAAAAAAAAAATTTGATCCTCATACTCATATAGAAGAGAGTGACAATGAAGGCGGTAATCAGTAGGGTTAGAGAGGCCTTGGATAACATCATGTCCAGCTTCATGCTTAAGAAATTCTAGCACTAGATAATCCAGATATCATTTGAAGTACCCATTACTTTCATTTTACATGGGTTTATGCCTGTTTTGATCTAGGAGTGAAACCCTACTTCATATCATCTACCCTTATCCATGATTTGGGATGTGAGGTAGATATACATTGAGTTACATTGGAGATGACAATTCTTGTTGAAGGTCGCACTGACTTGTTTTAATTATGTTGAGATTGTGAGCTAGTGGTGGGAAAACACAGCTCATGGAGAGATTTCCAATACATATGGATACAACCATATAAAATCATACTCAGCATGGAGTGGTTGTATTTGGTTTTGGATATTTTGGATTGCATTAATAGGTTATTTATAGATCGATGCTAATGGAGAGCTAGTAGCGTTTTTTGGAGAATGAGACCCTCAGATTGGTCAGAGGTGTGTTTTATGCATGTCATATTTGATGGGGGGGATATTTATTCTTTCCTAGAAGGTTTAGTAGTCATTGTTTCCTAGGGATGTAGAAGAGTACCCCAATGTCATTTCATAAGAGGTTATAACATTACCCCCTTGAAAATAAATCGAGTTTGGGATCGAACTACAACTATACATGTATCCCATCTCAATGTCTCCATATTGAATTGTTCCTTATGTGCTGTGAGAGTTGTATATATAGCTCGATGGTCTATTTTGGTGTCGTTTATTTTGGATAAATGTGTCACCATGGGGCACACCGATTTTTTTCTCAAAAAGAGGCTTATGGAGGTTTGTGGTTGTGTATCGATTATTGAATCTTGAACCATGTAAAAGTGAATAACCACTATCCTCTTTAATAGATTTATGAATAATATGATGAAATGAAGGGGGAATTATTATTCTCGAAGATTTATTATCTGTTAGGATATCATCAGATGTATGTAAAGAATGAGGATATACCAAAGACTACTTTATGTTGTCCTAACTAACATTACGAGTTTGTTATGATGTTGTTTGTTGTGGTGAATTCTCCCGATTTGTTCTTGGGGAGAATGAACATTGTGTTCCATGATATCCTGGATATGTTCATGGTGGTCTTCAAAGATGAAATCCTTGTGTACACTGTGTCTAAGGATGATCATGTAGAGAATCTTCATGTCATTTTGGGAGTTCTTCACCATGAGTAGTTGTTTGAGAAGTTTCTGAAGTGTGAGTTTTGGGATAGGGAAGTCTGTTTCTTGGGTCATGTTGTATCCCATCAGGGATTATCTATGGACCCATAAAATATATAATTATTTATGTCTTGTTATCCACCCACAGAGTGGAAGAGGTGTGACGTTTCCTTGGTCATGTAGGTTATTACATGAGGATCACAGATGTTTTATCTTGGGTTGTGACTCCTATGACAACATTTACTAGGAAGGATCATGAATTCTTACGGACTGATCAGTGATAGAGAGATTTTCAGTATTTGAAGGATATGTTGTTAAGTGTTATAGTAATTTTTTCCTAGAAGAAATAGTTTAGTTTGATGTTTTCTATGATGCCTCGCGTCTTGGGTTGGTATTTGTTCTGATAGAGCAGAGATCTATCATTTCTTATGGGTCCTGGAAATTATGTCCCATTGAGGGTAGCTATTCCACCCATGATCTTGGGTAGGAAGTGGATGTGTTTTACCTGATGTTTTGGAGACATTACCTTATAGGTGAGTGATTTTTGTTCTTCACCAATCATAAGAGTCTAAGGTATGTTTCATCCCAATGTGACTTGAATTTTCATCAACATCTGTGGGTGGAGTTTTTATAAGATCATGACTTCAAGATTTTTTGTACACCTAGAAAGGGGAATGTTGTAGCTGATGTACAAAGAACGAATTTTTGAAGTGATGTAGTGAATGAATCAAGCGATTCCTAGATATTTATTGAATAAATTTCATCATTGCACCATGATATGGGAGAAGTTGGGAGCATAGGTTGTATTTTTCAGATGAAGGTGCAGTTATCTCAGGTGCAGTATATGGAAGAGTCCCATTTGGGGAATCTTGAGGTAGAGAAATAGAAAGACCAAGTTGCTTGTAGCGATTCCCTTGATGGTTTGTATGAGGATGAACAACACCAAGTGTTTTTTAGGGAAGGATTTTCATTCCATTGGAGATACATGATTTGGTTCTCAAAGAGCTATATAGTTTGACTTTGTTGATATATCCTAGAATGAGAATTATGTACTAAGCATTGATAGCTCAGTTTTGGAGGCCTTGGTTGATGTTTTCTATTGCAGGATTTGTGACTTGATGATTGGTCTACCAAAATGTGAATGCCATAAACCATGTTGTCAATGGGTTTCTATAGACATTAGATGTTCATCAGTGTAAGTGGTAGGATATCTTGATGGAACCATTTTCCAATTTACCTCAAGTTCTGGTAGGATATGATTCCCTATGCTTGGTAGTGGATCACTTGAAAAAATCAACCCACATTATAGTGATCAAGTACTCGAGCTCAGTGGTGGTTTTTTCTAAGGAAGTATCTGGAAGAGGTGGGGATACTCCAAAGAGTCCTGATGATGATCATTTTCGATCAATATCCCCTTTTACCTCCAGGGTGTGGAGTGGTCAGTAAGATGAATTTGTTCTCAGCGATGCCTTATTAATAATTTTCATTTCTAGAAGGATTATCAAAAGGGGAAGACCATTCAAACTCTTGAATACATGTTGCGCTCTTGTGTCCTGGATTTTGGAGGCTCATAGATGAGGTAGCTAACCTTGGAAGAGTTCACTTACAACAATATTTTTTGCTCCACCATTGGTATAGTTCCATTTGAATCATTTTATGGATGGACCATCTGGTCGGTCATTTCACAGATAGTATGTTATCAGTACCCCAAATTGATATTACCCACTCATAAACATAGTATAGTGGAAGTGCAGGATCGATCCATAGGGAAATATTGAAGTGCTTTTGTAACACCCCAAGCTTCCTCGGTATGTTTCCTTTCGAATAATGCAATGACGTGCATTGTACGCAACTTCGAGATTTTAACACACCATAACCAATCAAACTAGCCGTTATGAATAGTAATACCTAATTTTTTTAAATTTTTTAAATTATATCTCTCAAAATGGACTTCATTTTTGGATTCAGAATATCGAAATTATCCTAGGGTGAAATTTTGGTACTTTTCGGATAACTTTCATATTTTGATGAATATTGAAAATTACTAAATTTTAATTAAAAACAACCTTTTTAATCAAAATAATTAATAGGGATAAATTATGAATTTGAGTGGTTTTAAAGAATATTTAGAATATATTTTTACCGTGTAATACAATGTGGGTCATTGAACATAATTTCACATTTAAACTAGACATAAACAAGTGACAATATTTTGATAGTTATTATCTCTAAAAACAGGCTTTTTGTTTTAACAACGGGAATTAATTTTAAATTAATTTCTGCCACTTATGTGTTTTGAATTTGGAAAAATTGATTCCATATTTGGAATCAGGATGTTCAAATTGTGTAAATAGGTAACTTTTATTTTTAATCATCTTGGATAATTACTTCGGTAAATATTTTATTTACCATGGTTAAAGGGTAAATCCGGTAAACAAGGGTTAAAAAATAATATTATAATAATACTAAATTACCCTAAAACGTGTCTTAAACCTATTGGCTGATACATGGTCGACCATGGTCATCTTTGGGTCGATTTTGGGACTCCATGGATCCACTTGTAAGTGATAATGACACTTTTTTTTAATTAAGTTAAAATAAATACAAAAATGACACAAGCATATATCTTTTAGAAAAACAATTATAACATAGGGTTATATATGTTGTATTTTAGATTATAAATATTCATTAGAAATATAAAAATATTTCCTACATAATGATATTTTATTTATAATTTTTAGACATTAAATAATTTAATTTATTTATGACACAATGATGATGTAGTAATTACTATAATAGTGAAAAATTAAAATAATCCATATTATAAATACCCAAATAAATATAATATGAAACTTTTAATGAATTAAACTAATTTTCTAGGAAACTATGATATATTAGGATTGATTTAATTAACTTTTTTCAAAGTAATCAATCTGTTATGAGTTTCAAAAAAAACAACTATTGAATAGTGTCAAAATTGACATAAAAGAGTTGTTAAAACAAATATTATATTATTAATTGATATTAAATTCCTAAAAATCTAAGGATCAGCCAAGAGGCTTATATCATGATAGTTTCATAATTAATGGAACTCTTGGGGGACTCTTGGATGAATATAGTAAGTTTATTAACCATATTATATAAAAATAGAATGAGACATTGTAAAAGTGAAACTAATTAACTTAGAGTTAATACTTAAAGATAAGGTTAATATAAGTACCCAAACCTGTCTAAATTCTATTGGTTGAGTTGTTTTAGACCCATCCCCACCTTAAAATTTAAATAATAAACATTTGAGTCATTATAAACCTTATATGAATTTATTATAAATTAATATTTCTAGCTTTTCCAAAGGTGCCCCTCACCCCTCTTATAAAAGGGAACTCCTCCTTCTCATTTCTTCACACCTTCAAAGCCCTTTGGATTGGCCAAACTCTGCCCAAATACTATCTCAACTTCCATAAATACAAACTAGAGGGCTTAGTTTGATCATAAAGCCAACCTATTGATCCCTTTTGATAATATCAAAAGGAAGAACCCGAAGAAGAGGTAATGTTTTCACCACCCCTTTTCAAGTTCCTTTCTTCTTCCACTTCCTCCTTCTTTTTTATTACCATTATAAAATAATATATCCAGTATCATATATATACTGTGATTTTATTATAAATATGGTACAACCATTTTCAGTATTCTATGCATCCTTTGAATAACATGTCACCATACGTGCGTACGTACGGCTTACCGTCTCCACGTCGTGGTGTAATTGTTATTCAATAAATTATTATTTGGATGGGTATAATAATGATGTGTAACTCATGTAAATAATAAATATAACATGATAGTGATACTTTATATATGATATAACATCCAATTATATATTATTTTAATATCAAATGAATGATATTGTCGCTCGTGCGTATGTACGGACTACCGTCTCCACGAACGCGAAGAGATTCATTCTCCATCATATCCATTCAAGTATAATTATAATTTGATGATTTAAAAATAGTATCTAAGGACTTGATATCATTCTGGATATGAGTAATATACATTCCATTAATAATTAATATGGCTCACATAACAAAGAATATAAAGTAAAATGAACCAGTTAACACCCGAAATGACGATAATTCTACGATATTATTAACAAATCAATGTTAAAAGATCATATATGATATCGTATTAAATTAAATGATTCTTTTATAATTCAATAACAATTATTTCACCATTATAAAGGAGGTAAACCTACCTTCGTCCAAGGAAAATGTACAAAGTAAGGGATTTCCTTATCTCACTTTCAATTCTGTGAGATTTCCATTGTTCGCCACTAAATTATTGAAAGTGGTGTATTGTGTACTTCCATTTGATATATATTATCATGATTCTCTTTATATTCATGTTATTCTGTAAATAATTTGGTGGTTATTAACTTTTGTACATACGACTCAGTTGATTAACGTGGTAAGGGGTTTCATATCTCACTTTTAATTCCGTGAGAATTCCATTGATCACCACTTAATTATTGCATGTGGTGTATGTGTACTGCCCATGATCGTATTCATTATGTAATATACTATAATTTATGGGTATTTACATCATCATGGTATGATACTTCTTTAATGGGTGTATGTTTCGTAAGTTACCTAATCGATAAGGGAATTAGAGATTTCAATTTCCACTCATTTGGCTTTACGCATATTTCATTGATTATATTACCCCAAGATTATGTGTGGAATCACTATTCATTTGATTATGTCATAATTTCCACTACCCTTCCTATGGATATTCTTTTGATACACAAAATCACTCCATTGATAATTCTCAAGTCATTGATATGAATTTGATAAGAGTAATTTTAACTCATTCTCCATTTGTTGAGTTAAACATCCAATTCGTTGGTGTTGATTTTACAATAATATGTGTGAATGTCCTTTGATTGTTTTACACTAAATATCCAATCATATTTAGTGTATTTATATTTTTCACACATAATTATGTCGTTGATTTATTCTTAACCTAAGGATACGGCCTATATGATAGATTTCATCTCAATTTACATTCCATTGAGACTTCTTTGTTGATATACACCAAATCACTTTAAGGTGGTGTATATAATGTACTTTGACATAGTATATCTTGAATCCCTTTATTCTCATGATATTAAAATGTTTTTATTACCTCAATTATTTGTATTCAAGTGTCTCTCTTTTGGTTAGAAACTCTAACTAAAATACCATTTTTAAATGTTTTATAGACTTATTCATCTAAATCATTCTCATTAATGTCCATGTTTTAAAAATGGTTTTAAGGATTTATTTATATGGACATTAATGTTTAGAATTTAAAACTCCTTTTAAAATGTTTCAAAGTGTTATGGGACACTTTGATTCAAAAATATATCTTTAAATGGCTTCTGGACAAATAGTGTGACTTTTAAATGATTTCATGAAAAAGGGAGATATTTCTCTCAAACAGTTTTGATGATTATTTTCATCTATGTCAAAATCCTTCATTATTCTTGATTGAGGATAATGTGATACAATACAATCTTCCATATTGTTTCGAATGAGTTATGTTTGACTGTGGATGTGCTAATTATTTATACCATTCATGGTTTATGGTTAAAATATTGACATTTTGTATTCTAGTTTTAATGCGAATGTTTATGTTATGTTTAAACCTGTCCATATGAGGAATGAATTGGAATTAATAAGTGACGGGTGGATCCTGCTATAGCTCCTCGATGCATCGGTAGGTCTCATGAGACAAAATAGTGTCTTGGCACAAGGCCTTGGCAAAATCTTATTTGTAGTCTTGGCACGAGGCCTTGGCTATGTAGTTATGATAGTCTGGCATTATGCATTCTATCATTATGAAAGTGGTTATTGATAATGCATGGGATTGTTTGACTAGTACAATATCCATGTGAGTAAGTAAATGGCATTATTTTATTTTATCTTTGCCATTTTATGCAGAAGTTCAATTTTAAAAGGCTTTTCTTTTAATTATAAACCGCCTTAAGTGTTTCTTCTTATCTATGAATGTTTCTGCTATAATGTTATCCTTACTAAGCATATGAGCTCACCCCTTTCAATGTTTTATTTTTCCAAGGATTATGAAGAAGTAATTTATGAATGACCTACGGGGATAGTATGAGGGGATATGAAGACAAGATGTTTTTTATGATGTAATGTAAAACTTATGAATATATCTAGTGTTTCCAAGGCTACTAAACCAATCGGTCTTTCGAGATTTGATCTTTCTTGTGATCATGCCAATGTTATCTAATAATGCACCGACTCTGGGTAACTAGGGTCGGGGCGTTACAGTTGGTATCAGAGGAAGTTTAGTACAAACCTTGGAATCTAGATTTAGATAAACTCTGATTAGAGAACGTAGACCTAAGATGAACATTGAGGATTAATATAAAAGAACTTCCTAGACTTTTGGTATTGTAGAGATTTTGTGAGTTTTCCGAGAAATACATCCCTGTCTGGATACGAGAAGGTAGAGGCGGCAATGGCACATATGTACCTAGGGGTAAAACCCAAAAACACCGCTTTGAGCTAGACTCGAACGGGAACTGGTGCACGACAACATGCCTTGTTGCACTCTTGGTTACGACACTCCCGGGGGATATGCTTAGGATAATTTACATTTTCTTTACAAACCGATTTAAGTAATATATATATAAGATGAGGGTAAATGACCATGGTTAATTCTAATATGTTTCAAATTGAGAATTTGGTGACATTTTAATCTCTAAATGATTTTATGACTACTGTTACTCACATAATGGTTTCTAGTTTTAGTCAATGGCTGGATTCCAAGGAAGTCATAGTGATTTTGAGAAAGATATACAAGGTGGGAACGGTGGTGTCAATGAGCAAAAAAAAGGAATGTTGATAGGCGTAAAATATATCGTCATTATGCCAAATCAGTTTTCCAAAAATATGATCAACATCATATATATTAACCAACTCCCAGACTCAACAAGGAAGAGAATGGTGATAAATGATAAGAGCTCCAGCAATGGAGAACATGGAGAAAAGAACCCTCAATTTTCATCATGCAGGAAATATGGAAGGAGACACCCAGGAAAGTGTCTCAATGGGACAACAAAATGTTTTACGTGCGGGAAGGAAGGACATAAAGTGATGAATTGCCGAAGAAAAATGAAGAGTACTATGGAATAAGATAAATATGGTTCCAAGAGTCCATCTATAGTCATTTGTCGTAAATGTAGGGGACCTGGCCATTACCCGATTGAATGTCCTATTCTATTGGATATTTTCTAGGTCAAAGAAGAAGCTATGTGGAAATAAATGGTTAGAGAAAAATTTAAAAAGTATTAGCACTCTTTGTTGATCGGTTTACTTTGGAATAATTTTCTCTTGTATTTGTAACTCCGCTGTTTGCCATGTGAGAATGATATTTGAGGAAGAATTGTCTCTTCTCTTGTGGATATAGGTATAAATAACAATTTGGTTTCATATGATCATTGGGGTTTGATAAAATTATAAGTTATTATAATTTGGGATGAAAATGAAAGTTATGATATAACATTTGTGGTTAAATTATGTTATTTTGAAGAATTTATCTCATTTTGGTAATATTATAAAATATAGTTTTTGAAAAAGGACAACACGTAGACCGTGTGACAACACATCGCGTCGGACAAAGCTGTGGGAATCGAACCCACAACCAAAGTGTGATTGGGATTTATCGCCTACCACTAGACTACGTGAAGTCCCTGGTTAGTGTGACTATTTTTTTGTTAAATTATTTTATTGATCAATAATATGTTGATTCGGGTTCTAATGTCTTATCAAATGAATACCCGTGGTATAGGAAAATGATTCGTTGATTAAGTGATAAATGTTATTTTGGAAGATGTTAGCTTTGTTGGGAACACTATATGCCCAAGGAAAATAGAATACAATGGGGTTTCATTTGTAGAGTAATGGTAGATTTTTATCTATGTTTTTATTGTGAATTTATAGTGATTTGGGTTATTTATGGAAATGATTAACCTATAACAGAGAATATGTGATGATGTTAATTACTTTTAAGTATGTGACTTTAAGAGTATTGGATGTCATTTGGAGATACAATTTAACATGGGAGACTACATAATCAAATTCTTCTATGTTTTGGGTTTCAATATTAGTTTGGATTATATTGAAGGATTTTAAGGACAATTGATTATTGAATGGTATTTATTTAACTTTGGGGTAATGTTGGTTTAATTTTAGAAATAATGATTAGTGCATATTTATCTCAAGTAATAACCTTTTGGCGGATCATTAGATCATTCACTAACCATTTTAGTTTTGATTAATCTTCAAAGACAATGTAAATATATAGTTTATCCTTCATGGATCATGTGATTCTATATAAGTTTATTCTAGCTCTTCCAGTGTGACCAAGTCTTCTGGAATACTCATCGTTTAAAAAAAATTGAGTTAGTGGTTGAAATTTATTAAAGAATGAAACTCTACTTAAAAAGTAAGCATATCTCTTAATGTTCTTAGTCAATATCATAAATGAATTCCTCATCCTTATGTAATGTAACTTCAAACAAATAAAAATGTTGTTCGTTTACTTTCCTACTAGGAGACTAATGGTTGTTTGTCACAACACAAGTTTGTGGTTTTCTTATTGTTAACTTTCTCCTTATCATGATTTCTATCCCTCTCCATAAGAACATGACAGATAGTTTATAATCCATATCCATGTTTTCCTACATGGAATCCGAGTATGGGTTATCTTGGATGACACTTAAACCTCTCTTTCTTTCTTTTAAAGTGATAGTTTTATTCAATCTTTTTCTGATGTGGGACTTTCCATTATATTCCCACGCACAATTTTAAAAATTGCGAGGAAGCAATTTATTGAAGGAGGTAAGAATGTAACACCCCATGCTTCCTCAGTATGTTTCCTTTCGAATAATGCAATGGCGTGCATTGTACGCAACTTCGAGATTTTAACACACCATAACCAATCAAACTAGTCGTTATGAATAGTAATACCTAATTTTTTTAAATTTTTAAAATTATATCTCTCAAAATAGACTTTTTTTTTGGATTCGGAATATCTAAATTAGCCTAAGGTGAAATTTTGGTACTTTTCGGATAACTTTCATATTTTGATGAATAGTGAAAATTACTAAATTTTAATTAAAAACAACTTTTTTAATCAAAATAATTAATAGTGATAAATTATGAATTTGAGTGGTTTTAAAGTATATTTAGAATATAGTTTTACCATGTAATACAATGTGGGTCATTGAACATAATTTCACATTTAAACTAGACATAAACAAGTGACACTCTTTTGATAGTTATTATCTTTAAAAAACACGCTTTTTGTTTTAACAACGGGAATTAATTTTAAATTAATTTCTGCCACTTCTGTGTTTTGAATTTGGAAAAATGCATTCAATATTTGGAATCAGGATGTTCAAATTGTGTAAATAGGTAATTTTTATTTTTAAACATCTTGGATAATTACTTCGGTAAATATTTTATTTACCATTGTTAAAGGGTAAATCCGGTAAACAAGGGTTAAAGAATAATATTATAATAATACTAAATAACCCTAAAACATGTTTTAACCCTATTGGTTGATACATGGTCGACCATGGGAATATTTGGGTTGATGTTGGGACCCCATGGATCCACTTGTAAGTGATAATGGCACTTTATTTTAATTATGTTAAAATAAATACAAAAATGACACAAGCATATATCTTTTAAAAAAACAATTATTACATAGGGTTATATATGTTGGATTTTAGATTATAAATATTCATTATAAATATAAAAAGATTTCATACATTATGATATTTTATGTATAATTTTTAGACAATAAATAATTTAATTTATTTATGACACAATGATGATGTAGTAATTACTATAATAGTGAAAAATTAAAATAATTGATATTATAAATACCCAAATAAATATAATATGAAACTTTTAATGAATTAAACTAATTTTATAGGATAATATGATATATTATGATTGATTTAATTTACTTTTTTCTAAGTAATCAATCTGTTATGAGTTTCAAAAAAATCAACTATTGAATAGTGTCAAAATTGACATAAAAGAGTACTTAAAACAAATATTATATTATTAATTGATATTAAATTCCTAAAAAACTAATGATCGGCCAAGAGACTTATATCATTATTGTTTCATAATTAATGGACCACTTGGGGGTCTCTTGGATGTATATAGTAAGTTTATTAACCATATTATATAAAAATACAAAGAGACATTGTAAAAGTGAAACTAATTAACTTAGAGTTAATACTTAAAGATAGGGTTAATATAAGCACCCAAACCGGTCTAAATTCTATTGGTTGAGTTTTTTTCGACCCATCCCAACCTTAACATTTAAATAATAAACTTTGGATCCATTATAAACCGAATATGAATTTATTATAAATGAATATTTCTAGCTTTTCCAAAGGTGCCCCTCACTCCTCTTATAAAAGGGAACTCCTCCTTCTCATTTCATCATACCTTAAAAGCCCTTTGGTTCGTCCAACCCCTTCCCAAATACTATCTAAAATTCCCTCACTACAACCTAGAGGCCTTAGTTTGATCATAAAGCCAACCTAATGATCCCTTTTGATCAAATCAAAAGGAAGAACCCGAAGAAGAGGTAATGTTTACACCACCCCTTTTCAAGTTCCATTCTTCTTCCACTTCCTCTTTCTTTGTTATTACCATTATAAAATAATAACTCCTGTATCATATATATAATTTGATGTTGTTATAAATATGGTACAACCATTTTCAGTATTCTATCCATCCTTTGAATAACATGTCACCATACGTGCGTACGTACGGCTTACCGTCTCCACGTCGTGGTGTAATTGTTATTCAATAAATTATTATTTGGATGGATATAATAATGATTTGTAACTCGTGTAAATAATAAATATAAAATGATAATGATTCTGTATATATGATATAACATACAATTATATTATATTTTAATATCAAAAGAATGATATTGTCGCTCGTGCGTATGTACGGACTACCGTCTCCACGAATGCGATGAGATTCATTCTCCATCATATCCATTCAAGTATAATTATAATTTTATGATTTAAAAATATTATCTAAGTACTTGATATCATTCTGGATATGAATAATATACATCCCATTAATAACGAATATGGCTCAAATAACAAAGAATATAAAGTAAAATGAACCCGTTAACACCCGAAATGACGATAATTCTAATATATTATTAACAAATCAATGTTGAAAGATCATATATGATATCATATTATAGTAAATGATTCCTGTATAATTCAATAACAATTATTTCACCATTATAATGGAGGTAAACCTACCGTCGTCCAAGGAAAAAGTACAAAGTAAGGGATTTTCTTATCTCACTTTCAATTCCGTGAGATTTCCATTGTTCGCCACTAAATTATTGAAAGTGTTGTATTGTGTACTACCATTTGATATATATTATCACGATTCTCTTTATATTCATGTTATTCTGTAAATCATTTGGCGGTTATTAACTTTTGTACATACGACTCAGTTGATTAACGTGGTAAGGGGTTTCTTATCTCACTTTTAATTCCGTGAGAATTCCATTGATCACCACTTAATTATTGCATGTGGTGTTTGTGTACTGCCCATGATCATATTCATTGTGTAATATACTTTAATTTATGGGTATTTAGGTCATCATGGTATGATACTTCTTTCATGGTTGTATGTTTCTTAAGTTACCTAATCGATAAGGGAATTTGAGATTTCAATTTCCACTCATTTGGCTTTACGCATATTTTATTGATTATATTACCCCAAGATTATGTGTGGAATCACTATTGATTTGATTATGTCATAATTTCCACTCCCCTTCCTATGGATATACTTTTTATACACATAATCACTCCATTTATAATTCTCAAGTCATTGATATGAATTTGAGAAGAGTAATTTTAACTCATTCTCCATTTGTTGAGTTAAACATCCAATTCGTTAGTGTTGATTTTACAAGAATATGTGTGAATGTCCTTTGATTGTTTTACACTGAATATCCAATCATATTTAGTGTATTTATATTTGTCACACATAATTATGTCATTGATTTATCCTTAACCTATGGATACGGCCTTTATGATAGATTTCATCTCAATTTACATTCCATTGAGACTTCTTTGTTGATATACACCCAATCACTTTTAGGTGGTGTATATAATGTACATTGTCATAGTATATCATTAATCCCTTTATTCTCATGATATTACAAAGTTTTGATTACCTCAATTATTTGTATTCAAGTGTCTCTCTTTTGGTTAGGAACTCTAACTAAAATACCATTTTTAAATGTTTTATAGACTTATTCATCTAAATCATTCTCATTAATGTCCAGGTTTTAAAATTGGTTTTAAGGATTTATTTATATGGACATTAATGTTTAGAAATTAAAACCCCTTTTAAAAAGTTTCAAAGTGTTATGGGACACTTTGATTCAAAAATCTATCTTTAGATGGCTTCTGGACAAATACTGTGACTTTTAAATGATTTCAAGAAAAAGGGAGATATTTCTCTCAAATAGTTTTGATGATTATTTTCATCTATGAAAAAATCCTTCATTATTCTTAATTGATATTAATGTGATACAATACAATCTTCCATATTGTATCGAATGAGTTATGTTTGACTATGGATGTTAAATTTTTTTATACCATTCATGGTTTGTGGTTAAAGTATTGACATTTTGTCTTCTAGATTTAATGTGAATGTTTATGTTATGTTTAAACCTGTTCATATCAGGAATGCATTGGTCTGAATAAGTGACAGGTGGAGCCCGCTATAGCTCCTCGATGCATCGGTAGGTCTCATGAGACAAACTAGTGTCTTGGAACAAGGCCATGGCAAAATCTTATTTGTAGTCTTGGCACGAGGCCTTGGCTATGTGGTTATGATAGTCTGGCATTATGCATTCCATCATTATGAAAGTGGTTATTGATAATGCATGGGATTGTTCGACTAGTAGAATATCCATGTGAGTAAGTAAATGGAATTATTTTATTTTATCTTTCCCATTTTATGCTGAAGTTCAAGTTTAAAAGGCTTTTGTTTTAGTTATAAACTTCCTTAAGTGTTTATGCTTATCTATGAAAGCTTCTGCTATAATGTTATCTTTACTGAGCATCTGAGGTCACCGCTTTCAATGTTTTATTTTTCCTAGGATTATGAAGAAGTAATTTATGAGTGACCTGCAGGGATAGTGTGAGGGGATATGAAGACAAGATGTTTTTTTTATGATGTAATGTAAAACTTATGAATATATCTAGTGTTTCCAAGGCTACTAAAACAATCCATCTTTTGAGATTTGATCTTTCTTGTGATCATGACAATGTTATGTAATAATGCAACGACTCTGGGTAACTAGGGTCGAGGCGTTACAGCTTTGGTTTAGTTGGTTTTATAATTAATATAATGAAATATGCAGAATTTAGAGTGGATTATCTTGGTTTGCATTGAGTGAAACTGTTTTGTTTACTTTAAGAAAATGATTAATAATTAAAAGGAACGAACAAGTTATTTTAATGTGTTTTAACAGAAAGAGAAGTGTATTGTGGATGTGGTGGTTATGGAGTTTTTATGATGATTATTTAAATGGTTGTGTTGTTCATGATAATTCATCATTCTATATTCCCTTTTATCACTAGATTTCCTTGGTCCGGTTCCACTTATTTGGAATAGAAGAAATTGACTCCTTGGTCCAGTAGTCAGTGTTTCTCAATTCTTAATTTGTTTTAGTACATTTATGAATCGGTGAATCCTTTTCAATGGTCATGAAAGCTTTCACTGTTACTCTTCTTTTATATCACTGAGAATTCTTCCCTTCGTCCAGCTCATAATTCTCAGTAATATTTAACAATGATTTAAGAAAAGTAAGGAGAATTAAGAAGAATGAACACAACTATCTAAATCAATATAGCATAATACAATCCCTTATCACCCATATCCCCAACACAGGTGGTTTAGTTACACATGGAAAGCATGATAGGACCATTACACTTGATACCTGATGAATTCATTGTGTAATCTTTGAGGAGTGGTGTCGGTAGGTGGAATGGTGAAACTATGGCACTATGTTGGATTGGGAATGGAAGTAGAAGAACTTCTTCTCTCCTCCAATGGGTTTTTGAAAGCCAAAATCTGAAGGCCAAGGCCTCTTTTTTATAGAAAAATAAAGTACATGACGTGTATAGAAAGTACACGCTGTGTACTTTCATTAATGCGCTTTGGCACCATTTTCTCCATATGTAGGTGGCCCAACACACCTTCTTTGACTTTGAACATGGTGCCGCCTGGTAGTTGAGTGTACACGGTGTGTATCGCCTCCATACACAGCATGTAGTATAAAAAATTGGCCAGTAGCACCTTCTAGAATAGAAGACACGGTGTGTAAAAATGGAACACGCCGTGTCTCCTTCAACGGCCACATGGGCGTGTAGACTCTTCTCGGAAACAACCGCTTCTAGAATGTAGTACATGATGTTTAATGCCTCCCCACACTGCATGTAGCTTCTTCCTGGTGACATGGGCATGTACTCCCTCCTTCAGTCTGTGTCCCTGTCTTGATATACACTGCGTGTATAAAAATTACACACCGTGTAGTTTTAAAATTTCCACAGACATCCCTTTATTTGTGAATTTTAGCCAGAAAGCTCCTGAAAGTAAACATAATCACTAAAATCAAAGAATATGTTCATGAAACAACTGATATTTTCTGAAAACATGTTTTTATTTTCAATAATATATATGAAAATGTATACACAAATCGGGTGCATCAAACTCCCCCACACTTAGTCGTTTTCTTGCCCTTAAGAAAAATCTCAACATCTAATTAAAAGAGGCTATACATTTAAAAGAAAGGCATATAATTAATCAAAAGTATAAATGATAATGTTACTGAGAAAAATTGTACAAGGAAAAAATAAATTCAATTCATAAGATATTAAAATAATGCCTCGTATATAATTCACTTAACTACTCTCATCCTCTTTCAACACATTTTTCAACCTTTCAAAAATAAGCATGCCACTTGATGATCTACATTACCAGTCAATATCACACTCCACAGTCAAGATGTTTTTATTCAATGTTATTCTCAATCTAAGGAATATACACTCTATCCATAGGTTTGCAAGATGCCTTGTTCTCTACTTCAGGAAAAATTGAATTAAAATAATCATAAGGGCTTTATCAATAAGGTTCAGATATCTCTATGGCTAAGGGCTGGTAGGTTCAGATGAAAAATAAATTCTGAGGCTTGAAAAAGGAAGGATAATTCCTGTAAACAACATTTGCATGATATTCAAAGTAAAGTTCAATGAAAATGTTTCCTTCTCAAACTCCGTCGAATATTGTTGTAAGCACCACTATTTCCCTTACAATTAGGGTTCCTAAATCAAATGAGCATAAGGTTTCCTTCTTATTCTATTTTTCTATTTTTTTTAAATAACTCAAGGGAAACACTTATTAATACAAAGAATAATTTGTTTGGAACCCTTTCGGCCCTAAATAGTCAAGAGGCACTCCCCCACACTTTATTTCATGATTGTGTACAAAAAATATGCCATGTATTTCCAACTCCCAATTTAAAGATAAAAAATGAATAATCATGAAATGTTCAAAAATAAATAGAGTAGGGAGAGAAATAGGCTTGTATTGTGGCTTACTATAAAGGTTTTTTCATGGCTTCTATGGGGTTAATGAAGATTAAATGTAGGTTAGGACTCAAGATAAAGGGGTGAAAACAGTCTAGTGCCTCAATCATTTTAAAGTAATTCACAAATTATTCATGTTTTTTAAAGAAAACTTGCAAATTCTGTTAGTGATGCATATCCAAAAAATCTCTCAACAAAGAGGGTATTTAGAAAAGAAATTTGAAAAAGGGTTTAGAATACATCTCAGGAGTGAAAAAATAAAAAAGGGATAATCAGGTCGAAAAATGAATATAAATGATTAGCCTAATTAATGTAATTAATCAAGGATTAAAAGTTTCAACTAAAACTATACTAGTAATCATTTTAAAATACTTAAGAATCAGAATAAGCATGCAACCCTCAAAAAGTTCCTATGGATAAATTAATCATTTATTAGAATGATTAACCAAAATTTATTTACATTTTCAATTATATAATCTAATAATGATGTCTCCTAGATTAGGTTATGGGCCAAGACTAAGGTGAAAGAGATAGATGCTCCCCCACACATAATACAGCATAGGGTCCACCAAGTGAAATACTAAGGTAAAGGGTGGGAAAGGGTGAGATATGGGGGACAAAATGAGGGAATGAAGTGGAAGAAGTAAGTCCAAAAAGAAAGACTATAGAAAAGGAAAAATACTCCCCTCGTGAAAAGTGATGCCCAAGGCGCACCATGATACCTGTGACTATCAAGGAAAAAGAAAACTGCAAACATGCATAACATCACAACATAGAAAATGACAAAAGAGATATAGAAGATAATGAAAAATGTCACTAACATGGGGTTGCCTCAGGGGATGTCACATACAATACAGAACTGGATGGTAGAAACGGCACAGGAGTCGTGGAATCTGGAGGCTCTGATGCTGCATGAGGAAGGGTGGCTGGAGAAGTAGGAGCTGCATGCACGAGATCTGGAAAAGGATGCTCAGCAGTATGCCCTAGACCAGTAGTAGTGGTGGCGGCATGAGGAGTAGTAGCAGGGCCCACCGTAGACAGCAGAACAGAATCTGTGGCCTGCGTAGGAGAGGGCAGTGGAGTAGCAGTACAAGGGCCATTAGCGGAGGCAGAGGTTGGTGGAGGAAGAAATGGAATACCAAGATGCTGAGAAATATGTGCCAATAGCTGCTCCATGCGGTCCTGGAGGCTATCGAGATGAATCAAAATCTACGCAATGGTGTCCTGGCGGCCGATGATACGAACCAACTGCTGATACATCTGATCTTGTCGGCTTTCGAAGCGACCCAAGACCTGGTCCATTGTGGCTAGGCGATGGGAAAGGGAAAGATCGACCGAGGGTTTGGGTGTAGGTGGTATGGGTGATGGGACAGAAGAAGGAAGTCTAGGAGAAACATGGTCAGTAGGAGGTGGGTAAGGTGGAGAAGCTGGAGGGGGTGGGGAAGGAGGAGCTGGGTAATCAGCTGGGGTAGGAGGGTCAACGGGTGGCTAGGGGAAAGCCTGGGCAAGGATGTATGAACACCGTGCTTCAAGACCATCCCCATGCGAATGATCATGAGAAATTCTATATGATGGGGTAAAACTAATAGGCCATGATGCATAGAGGGATTGAATACCCCAATATGGTGGGTGAGACGGGTAGTGTAAAACCCGACGTTCAGGTTGCCCTGACAGCCGAGAAACATAGAGTGGAAATAGGAGGCGGCTAGATAGGGGAGGCCCGGGTAGTCGTTTCGGATGACATAGGTATAGAGATCCATGTCACTGCCGGTAACGACCCCCATATCCTCGTGGAGGGGGAAAAGGATGGCGTTGAAGGACCGGTGGGCGATGTGGATGATGGGTTCAGCGATAAGGGTACTCTTTTGGGAAGTGGGGGAGTACCGGTGGTCAGGCCCAGTGATCTCCCACCACATAGAGACAAGCTCAGAGTTCTCGGGCCAGGAATGGGTAGAAATAGGAGGTGGGGTGATCGGATGGCGGTAGAATTCGCAACCTCTACCAAACTCAGTCATGGTGAGGGAAAAACATTGGCCACCTAGCCGGAACCGTACCATGAGCACCACATCACCAGGTGTCTCCCAGTACTCTGCTCCATCAAACTAAAACGAGGATGCAAACTCCAAAAATAAATCGCAAAAAATAGGAGTGCTGACCTGGAAAATAGCTAGGAGTGGAGTGTGCCCGAGAATCTCCTCCAAGTCCTCCCAAATACCTAGCTGCTACGGAATGCTGTTGTCGAGTTATCGACCACTCAACGGTATCATCCAGCGAGAGAAGTGTCAGACCCTGTCCTATGCTAGATTAGTGACCGGGAATACCGTGCAGGGATAGGGAGAACCTGCAGGTACCGGCCCAGGAGCAGGTGAAATAGTAGCGGATGGCTCTGTGGGAGGATCTGCTGAAGTAGAGCGTGACTCGATGGATGGGGTGCTCATGGAGGGACCAGCTGCTGATGAAGATGGCACATGTAGAGCGATTGCTAGTGGAGCAGAAATGGTGGTGCTCAGAAGCTCAGTGCCAGAAGGTGGAGGTGCATCAGAAGTATACCAAGCCTTTGTTGAGGGAGTGAGTGGTAGCAGAATGGCCAATGGAGGAAGCTCGAAGACTGGAGCATCTGGGTCCGGCTGCGTCGGTGGTCGGAGTCGGATCCAAAGAATGATGGAACCCTCGCCCTCAGTGTTGGAGGCTGGCCGCTTCCCTCGAGAAGTCTCGGGATCTATCCTAATCTAAAAAAATGAAATAAAACCAAACAAAAGAAAAAGAATAGAAGACAAATCAAAAAGACGAAAATGTGATAAAATAGAATAATGAAAAGTACACGGCGTGTATATCCAGAGTACACGGTTTGTAGTGAAAATGGTAGAGTATCCTGTGTTCTCTGGATAGACATGCCGATGGGAAAAAATACACCATGTAAAAGGACACGTCGTGTACCGAACATACATGCCGTGTGCAATCAATATGTAGGTGGTCGTGTGTTACAAACGACACAACCATGTTTTTATCTGTTCAAAGAAAATCTACACGTCGTGTAGGTTAAAGACACGGCGTGTCATTCACTCGAGGTATATGGCTGTGTATGGGGTGAGACATAGGCCGGCCGAAAGAAATAAGAGACACGATGTGTACTGAACATACACATTGTTTCTTGGAACATGGGGAGAGAGGTTGTGTTATGTGCCACTCACGGAGGAGCCAAAGGAAATGAAATACACGACATGTACCAACCACATACGCTGTGTATGGCAAAATGGTGTGTGAGGCTGTGTGCAAAAAGTTACCCGGGCATGATGGGGAAAAGTACACGGTGTGTACCGAACATACACACCATGTATATTCAAATTTCGAAGTATTTCGTCTGTGGCTATGTACATAACTACACGGTGTGTGTTCTTCATTTCGTGGTCGTGTACTGGCGGAAGCCGAACGGTCGGCCAATCTGAAAATCACCCTAAATGAGTCTAAAAATTTAAAATTGAGGGTGTAGAACGGCATACATTGACCGAGGATCACAATGTAAGAAGAATCAGAACTTGAAATGCCCAAATCAATGGATCATAGAAGTGGGGGTGCGGGTGTCATTCAGTATATGAAATGGGAAGAAGGGGGAGAAATGTGGAGCCTCGCGACATGGGCTCAAGCCGGGTGGACTGCTGCTTATATAGCCACGGTACACAGCGTGTATGTTTGGACTACACACCGTGTATTCCCATTTTCTTCAATGAAAATATATAAAAATATATAATTATTATAGTAAACTATATAATAATCATTATTAATAATTGAGATAAAATAGATATATCTACATATTATATTACAAATAAACCTATACACGATTTTTATTGGGATATTCACTTCATGTAACATAAAATCGGAAAAAGAGGAGTACAACCTATGGTCCGGTGCTTGGGTTGAGGTTCGAACCAGCGATCAGCCATTCCAAACGGAAGCCCTCAACCATTGGAGTGAAGGTTGTACTGCTGCCCATATTTATTATTTATATATAGTTAATCTATACGTCCTAGACACACAGGAATAAATAAAAGCACATCATGTGGTTTTTATCTAGGAATATATGGGGATGAAGTGGGGAGATTAGCGTGATTCGAAACAGGGTCTTTTGAACCTGGTGCCGAGGCTTTTCCAATCTGCCAAACTTCACCCGCATGTAATTTATTATTTTAAAAACGTTTTTTAATTTATATTGAAAAATTATGGTGCACACGGCGTATATTGGAGTGCACGTCGTGTGGTTTTATTAAAAGAACAAATGATGGAAATGGGACGGTTGTCTGGGGTCGAACCAGAGACATTTGGAACCAGATTACTATTCTAGCCAAGCAGTCCATCCCCATCATGGGTTTTATTATATTTAAACACACATATATATATATATATATATATATGTGAAAAAATATCACACAAGCCGTGTAAATAAAAGGAGGAACCACGTGCCCAAGGTAGGTCAGGAGGATTCGAACCGGGGACGGATCGAATAAACTCCAGTGACTTTACCATCGGCACCGACATTGTACCTATTTATTTATTTGTTACTCTATAGATTTATACTATTATGATTATAAAATAAAAATTTAAGTACACATCGTGTATATAAGCGCGACACGACGTGTAACCTATGGGTTGCCTCCCAGGATGCTCCTTTGTTTTAGGTCCTTGGCTCGACCTACATACCTTGCATACCTAAACGGGGTGGTGGAGAGTGGGCCTATTGTATCTTCCATGGGATGGTAAATCTTTAGGCATTTTCAATTCACCTTGAACAGTTGAACATCCTCCTTATAAATTTCCACCACTCCATGAGAGAATACATGAATGACATGGAACGGTCCTGACCACCTTGACATGAGCTTTCCTAGGAATAAGCGAAGACGAGAGTTGAAGTGGAGTACCTGATCACCGGGATGAAATGTTTTTCAAGAAATAATCCAGTCGTGGATGGCTTTTGTATTCTCCTTGTACATTCTGGCATTCTCATACGCCGCTCTTCTAATTTCATCGAGTTCCATCAGCTGGAACATACAACTCTCTTTAGCTTCTTTCAGATCAAAATTTAGGGCCTTGACGGCCCAGTATGCTTTGTGTTCCTGCTCTACTGGCAGATGGCAGGGTTTTCCATAGATGAGATGAAATGGTGACATCCCCAGTGGTGTTTTAAAAGTGGTGCAGTAGGCCCACAACGTGTCATCAATCTTTTTGGACCAGTCCTACCATGAGGTATTCACCATTTTTCCAAAATTTGTTTGATCTCACAGATGGAGAGCTCCACCTGTCCACTTCATTGGGGATGGTATGGTGTACCCATGTAATGGTTCACCCCATATTTTTATAGC
This sequence comes from Viscum album, assembly GCA_963277665.1. Lineage (NCBI taxonomy): Eukaryota > Viridiplantae > Streptophyta > Magnoliopsida > Santalales > Viscaceae > Viscum > Viscum album. The sequence continues at coordinate 1,055,763,444 of OY728152.1, forward strand.
ACTCCTCTCATTAAAATATTGTCAAAATGTGTCCCTCTATCACTGATCAGCACCCGAGGAACGTCGTACCTGCTAAAAATGTTCTTATTAAGAATGCTCATGACCACCTTGGCTGTGTCATGTGTCATAGCAGTAGATTCCACCCATTTGGAAAAGTAATCAATGCAGACTGGGATAAAAGTAAGCCCAAAATAAGGAGGAAATGGACCCATGAAGTCGATTCCCCAGTCATCAAAGATATCGACCTCCAGGATGGGGTGTTGGGGAATCTTGGTTCTTTAGCCCATATTACCTGTATGTTGGCATGGATCACAATGGGAAATGAAGGCTTGAGCATATTTATGCATGGTGGGATAGAAAACCACATACTACAAAATCTTCTCATTGGTACGGTCCGACCCATGATGGCCTCCAACAGGTGAGGAATGACAAAATTCTAGCACCCCTTGAACCTCCATCTCTGAAATGCACAGTCGGATCACCCCATCTCCATAGGATCGGAATAGGAGTGGGTCGTCCCAGAAGTATCTATTTACATCAGAGAGGAATCAATTTTTCTGTTGGAAGGAGAGGTCAGGGTGGATGACACCTATAACTAAAAATTTATAAATATCAGCAAACTAGGGCCTAGGAGACTCAATAATTGAAAAGAGATGTTCAAAATGAAAATACTCCCTTATTTCTCGATCCTCTTCCTTCTGCATGTGGGTCAGCTCTAGACGAGATAAATGATCAGCAACCATGTTCTCGCTCCCCTTCTTATCACGAATCTCCAAATTAAATTCTTGTAAGAGGAGGAACCATCAGATCAATCGAGGCTTTGCATCCTTCTTGTTTAACAGTTACTTAAGTACTGTATGGTCAGTATAAATGATAACTTTAGACAAAATAAGGTAAGAAAGAAACATGTCAACTGTGAATACCACCTCCAGAATCTCCTTTTTGGTAGTGGTGTAGTTAATTTGGGCCTCATAGAGTGTCCTTCTGGCATATTAGTTGGGTCAGAAAATTCTATCCAGCTGCTGAACCAGGACAGCTCCCACTACATAATCACTTTCATCGCACATGACTTCAAACTATGTCTCCCAGTTGGGAGAAATCATGACTGGAGCCTCCACCAGGCACTGCTTTAGGTTCTCAAAAGCTGATGTGCATGCCCCAGTTAATTATAGGATAGCATCCTTGGTGAGGATATTAGTGAGTGGATGGATTATTTTTTATAAATTGCGGACAAACCGACTATAAAATCCTGCATGCCCCAACAATATTTGGATGGATCTGACAAATGTTGGAATAGGAAGTCATGATATGACTTCTATTTTTTCTGGGTCCACCTCTATCCCTTTCATTGAAATTATATGGCCAAGAACTATGCCACTTTTCACCATAAAATGACACTTTTCACAGTTTAAAACTAGGTTAGTGTTTTCACATCGCTCTAGTACAAGCTCCAGGTGTCGTAAGCATGTGGTGAATGACCTCCCGTAAATGGAAAGATCATACAAGAATACTTCCAATATTTTCACTTCCATGTCATGGGAAATAGCCAGCATGAAACACTGGAATGTAGAAAGATCATTACACATACCAAAAGACATTCTACGGTAGGAAAACACAACATATGGGCAATTGAAGGTGATTTTCTCCTGATCTTATGGGGAAATAGAGATCTGATTATAACCATAGTAGCCACCAAGGAAGCAATAATATTCATTCCCTACTAATCTTTCTAGCATCTAATCCATGAAAGGAAGGGGAAAATGATCTTTCCTCATGGCATCGTTGAGCTTACTGTAATCAACACAGACACTCCAGCCTGTGACAGTGAAAGTAGGGATGAGCTCATTCTTGGCGTTGGATACCCCAGTGATACCTCCCTTCTTAGGAACCACTTGCAAAGGACTTACCCATGAGCTATCGAAAGTGGGATAAATGATACCTGTATCTAGTAGTTTGATCACTTCTTTCTTGACGACTTATTTCATGGGAGGGTTTAGAAGCCGCTGTGGATTCCTGGATGGCTTGGCTCCTTCTTTGAGTAGAACCTTATGGGTGAAAATGGAGGGGCTGATACCCTTCAAATCTGCAACTGTCCATCCAATTGCCTATTTTCTCCATTTCAAAACTTGAAGAAGTGCTTCCTTCTATTCCTGTGATAGTGTTTCATTATGTATAATGGAAAAAGTACGATGATCCCACAAATACCCGTAATTTAAGGATGATGGGATAAGCTTCAGCACTAGTTCAGGTTCCTGAAGAACTGAAGGCACTAATGGTTTTACTTCTATTTTTTATAAGATGTCAGGAATGACTACTCATTTCCTGTAGTGGCCACCCTGGCCTTCAATGAATTTGAGGTCCTCTGGCTCATCATCAGTAGGTATGTCTGAAAAATGCTTATCATCAGAAATGGATGAGCATACCCGATCATCTTCTTGTATGCACAGTTGTTCATCCAAGGTGGTCACTTTGTAGTAGTCCTCCTGCCCGGGTACCGATTCCTGTTTTATATCCTTTAAAACATTATAGGAGACTCTTTTGTCCCCTACCTGGAAAATCAACTATCCCTGGTGCACGTCAATGAGTGCCTTACCAGTGGCTAGGAAAGGTCTTCCCAATATAAGTGGTGCCACCTGGTCCTCCTCCATTTCCAGGATAATGAAGTCAGCAGGTAGGATCAATCATCCCACTTTCCCCTGTACATCTTCTAGTAGACCCTTCAGATACTTAATGGATCGATCAACAAGTTGAAGGGATACTCGGTTCGGCTTCAAATCAGGGAGTCTGAGCTTTTGGAAAACTCTGAATGGCATGAGGTTGACACTTTCTCCCAAGTTGAATAAAGATTTTCCAAATTCATAGGGTCTAATTGTATAAGGAATAGTAAAACTACCTAGATCCTGGAGCTTTGGAGGGATGTAATGTTGAACGACTATGGAGCACTCCTTTGTCAGTGCAATGACACCCTGATCTTCCATCTTCTGCTTATTGGAAAGGTTGTCCTTCATGAATTTGGGGTATGTAGGCATTTGTGTCTGGGCCTCCGCAAATGTTATGTTGATGTGGAGCTTTCTGGACACATCCATGAATTTACCAAATTGGTGTTCTAGGTTTCTTTGCTTCCTTCGTTCTGGAAATGTTAATGCAGGCACAAATGGTTTGATGACTTCTTTTCCTTTGCCTAGTTGAGCCTCTGGTGATGTTTCTTCAGATGAAGAGAGATCTGAACCTTCTTTATTAACAGGGGATAGAGGTGTAGTTGACTGGTGGGTTGGTTCCTTATCTGGAAACTCTTTTCCACTCCTCAAGGTGATAACATTGGCCTCCTCCTGTGGGTTCTTCTCAGTGTTTCCTGGTAGTGTACCGGGCTGCCTCCCTAATAGCTGGTTTCTTATCTGGCCAATTTGATTCTCAAGGCTTCAAATGGAAGCTTCCTGGTTCTGTAATTTCATTTCAGCAGTTGATATAAATATATTCATGAGGTCCTATAACCTTGAAGTGTTCTCTTACTGAGATGGCTGGGCAGGTGGTGGAGGTGTTTGTTGCCTTTGTTGTTATGGGAGAGATTTCTGGTACCCTTGCGGCTGATAGGAACCCTACTGGAACTGCTGTCTCGGAAACTAATTCTGGTACTGAGGCTAATTGTAGCTGACCGGTCATTGGGGCGGAGGGTTTTGCTGCTTTTATCCCCTGCCTTGGTTCTGATTATCTCGCCACGCTGGGTTTTGGTACTGTTGTTATTGATTCGACCCTCGATTTTGAGCAACAAAGATCACCTCACTTGTCGAAGGGTCGGATGGAAGTCTCGGGCATTCTCCCCGATTGTGGTTGTTACCACAGTCGCCGCATGCTGGGTGGTTCGCCACATGAACTAGAGATTCTCCTTTGAGATTCAATGCATCAATTTTCTTGGACACTGCATCCAACTGAGCAGTGAGCATGGTGGTAGCGTCGATACTATGCATACCTGTTTTTTGAGTCCCCTGCTCAGAGTGCCACTGAAAGCTATTGGAAGAAATATCTTCCAGTAGTTCAAAAAGTTCTTCAGGAGACTTTCTCATCACCATACCTCCAGCAGCAGCATCTACCACGGACTTGATATTTGTTGTGAGTCCTCCATAGAAGGTCTGGACTTGCATGTAGAGTGGGAGTTCGTGGTTTGGGAATTTTCTCACCATCTCTTTGAAACGTTCTCAGGACTCGTATAAAGATTCGGAGTCATGCTACTGGAAGTTGTGGATCTCGTTCCTTACCATCCCCGTCTTCGATGGTGGGAAATATTTGGATAGGAACACCTAGGCTAGCTCCTCCCAGGTGAGGATAGATCTTTGTGGCAGCCCCTTCATCCAGTTTTTCTCCTTGTCACATAGAGAAAAGGGAAATATGTGAAGAAGGATGGTGTCCTCGGACACGCCATTATACCAAAATGTGTCGCAAACCTCCAAAAATTTGAAGAGCTGGGCATTCGGGTCCTCACTAGAAAGGCTGCCAAATTGTACAGTGTTATGGATCATCTTCATGATAGCAGGCTTGATCTTGAAGTGTTGGGCCTGTATCGTAGGATAGACAATACACGTATCTTCTCCATGGATTGAAGGAATATTTTACTCCATAAGGGTCCGTCTTGGAGGTAGCTGCTGAGGGGGTGGAGCTTGTATGTACTGCTACTCCTGAGGGGAGAAATAGGGCCATTAGAAGATCTACTGTGGCTGTTGTAGTTGGCCGTATGTGGGAGGAAGTTGTTGTGACAGCCGTTGGTAATCCCTTGGGAGAAATTCTATGAAGCCTCTAGGTGCTTGCTCTGGTATACCAGCAGCGGGAGGCTCCTGGTCCTGGTACGGATTCTCAGCCCCAACATCCACAGTTGGTGCTCCTTCTTTCTTGTTCACCATGGTTCATGTCTCTAGGTTGTGAGTTTCCTTTAGTGCACGCCGATGACGAAGCAGGGTCTGTTCGTTCTCTGGGTCAAGGGGAACTAGTTCCGATCACTCGGCACTCCTGGATAGTATAGGGCATCAATTCATGCACTTTATGATTCTACACAATCACAAAACAAATACTAATATTAACAAGGAAAAAATAAAAGAGAAAAATAATGATATTTAAGAAATAAATTTATGGGAATTTTTAATTTTTATTTTCACATAATTAATTACTAACACAACTAAATATTAGCACATAAACTGAACTTTCCCCAGCAACAACGCCAAAATTTGGTCGGTCTTTTCACCGAAAGTATGTTATCGGTGCCCCAAATTGATATTATCCACTTTTAAACATAGTATAGTGCAAGTGCGGGGTCAATCCATAGGTAACTTTGGCAGTGTGTTGGTTTAGTTGGGTTTATAATTAATATAGTGAAATATGCAGAATTTATAGTGGATTCTCTTGGTTTGGATTGAATGAAACTATTTTGTTTACTTTAAGAAAATGATTAACAATTTAAAGTAACCAACAAGTGATTTAATGGTGGTTTAACAGAATGAGAAGTGTATTGGGGCGGTGGTGGTTATAGAGTTTTTATAAAGATTTCTTAAATGGTTGTGCTGTTCATGATAATTCATCATTCTAGATTCCCTTTTATCACAATATTTCCTTGGTCTGGTTCCTCTTGTTTGGAATTGAAGAAATTGAATCCTTGTTCTGGTAATCAGTGTTTCTCAATTCATAATTTGGTTTAGTCCATTTAGGAATCGGTCAAACCTTTTCAATGGTCATGAAATCATTCATCGTTACTCTTCTTTTATATCACTGAGAATTCTTCCCTTGGTTCCGCTTATAATTCTTAGTAATATTTAATAATGATTTAAGAAGAGTAAGGATAATTAATAAGAACGAACACAACTATCTAAATCAATACAGCATAATACAATATTTTATCACCCATAGCCCAAACACAAGAGGTTTAGTTACACATGGAAAGCATGATAAGACAAATACACTTGATACCTGATGAATTAATCATTTAAGCATCGAGGAGTGGTTTTGGTAGGTGGAATGGTGAAACTACGGCACTACGGTGGATTGGGAATGGCAGTAGTCGAACTTCATCTCTCCTCCAATGGTATTTTGAACTCCAAAATCCAATGTCCAAGGCCACTTAATATAGAAAAATAAAGTACACGGTGTGTATAGAATGTACACACCATGTACATTCATCAATGCACATTGGTGCCATTTTCTCCACTGGAAGGTGGCCTAACACGCCGTATTTGACTTTTAACACGCCGTCTCCTGGTAGTTTAGTGTACACGGCGTGTATCACCACCATACATGACGTGTAGTATAAAACTTTGGCTAGAAACCCCTTCTAGAATAGCAGACACAATGTGTAAAAATGGAACATGTCGTGTCTCCTTAAATGGCCACATGGGAATGTAGACACTTCTCGGCAACAACCACTTCTACAATATAGTACACTGTGTGTAATTCCTCCCCAGATGGCGTGTAGCTTCTGCCTGGTGACATGGGTGTGTACTCCCTCATTCGGTCTGTGTCCTTGTCTGGATGTACACGGAGTGTATAAAAAGTACACACCATGTAGTTTTAAAATTTTCACAGACTTCCCTTGATTTGTGTATTTTATCCAGAAAGCTCCTGAATGTAAACAGAATCACCAAAATCAAAGAATATGTTCCTGAAACAACAGATATTTTCTGAAAACATGTCTTTATTTTCAATAATATATATGAAAATCTATACACAAATCAGGCGCATCACCATCCATTATCTATTATATTGGACATGGATTGGAGAGTCAACAATTCATAGTCTAGAACTGGTATAGAATAAGATAGAGTTGGTTTAGGTGATTCGTGAGAAGATGAAAGTAGTGTAAGATCTTCAAAAATAATTTTTTGATCATTGGATGAGACCTATGGAGTTTTTAGTTCAGGATCATGTGTTTTTAAAGGTGACTCCCCCTCATGGGTATAAAAATCTGGTTCTGGGAGTAATATTTCATCCCAGTTTGTTGGGCCTTTCAAGGATTTGGATCATGTTGGAGTTGTAGCATATCAGATAATTCATCCCTAGAAGATTAGATGGATACATGGTGTTTTTCACGTGTCACATATCCATCTTTATCTTATGATGACTCTCACTACATATATTGGGGGAAGATCAATGTTGACAAGGATTTGGACTTCTAGATGTGTCCTGTAGATATTTAGTATCTCTATTAGAATTTGTCCTCCAAGATTTATATCCCCTGGGTTCGAGTCTTGTGGTGGTATGGTGGCATGGGGGAGAGTACTTGGGAATGTGAGTCAAAGATAAAATCCCAGTAACCCAAGATATTTGGTGTTTATAACTTCACTTGAAACATTGTTCTTTTTTTAGTTGTATATATTTTCTAGTTTTTATGATGGTTTTATATTGGTTCATTCTATGTAATTCTCACTTTTGAGAGGTATCTCTCTCAGGAGAGTGTTTAGGACATGGGTGTGGTTGTTTCATGGTTTTACATTGTTCTAGTAGTGTGGTGGTTAGATCCTATGGTGACGCGATCTTTGAGTGGTATCTCATAGGGTGTCTATTCAAACAAACCCTTTTTTATTTCCTCTCATAGTTGGTTTTGGATTCACTAGGACGAGAATGTTCTGAGAGGTATCTAATTTAAGGGTCCATATCCACATTGATCAACCCTTTTGGTGTTTTTGAGGTTTGAGGTTCCCAAAGGAGGTGTAGAGGAAGTATGGATATGTTCGGTTGATAGAAGCTAAAAACAAAAAAATATTTCACATCATGTAACATATCAGGTTTGAAAAATAAATAATGTACATAGGTGCTGAATTTCTTGGAAAAAACTAAATTTTGAGGACTACAAACCTGAAAGGGGATTAAACATATTTTAATTCCTTGATGATTTATGTTTGAAAAAATTTCTATCCTCCTAGGTTATCAAACTCCCACGATGCAGTGGCTATCTCTCAACCCCCAACAACCTGGAGACACCTTCTTCAACATTTTGGGGATTACATTGTCAAAGATCGATTCCAAGATTCTAACTTCAATCCATGGTGACCCTGGTTGATCCATGGTGTGGTCTTCCATCATTCTATAGCAGTTTCTCCTAGTGTGATGGTGTTTCCTCTCGTATATTCTTTTCATGCTATAGTATTTGATTACCCATGGTTCTGATGGGGAATCTATTGGTTTTTGTTAGTGCAGTTTTGTAACTACATCCTTGGGTGGATGAAATTTTTGTGGTACGGTTGATCAATGATCCACTACGTGGTATGTTCTCGTGTGAAGAACGCCGATGAACTTTTGAGTATAGGGACTCATTTATTTTCTATTTATTTTTGTTCAATCATATAATAAGTGTTATTTATCAAATTAGACCATAATTAAAGTGACTGAATAATTACTTGAACTAGATTAAAGAATGGTATCAATCACATCGTGATGTTTCTTCATTGTACCATGATAAAATTTATCCTCTTGATTTTCTAGATAGTGTGAAATCTATGCCTTTCTTATATTATCATTTTTTTATTAAAGGAAATTTGTAAGGTATATAAAACCGGAATTAATTGATAATTTATTGGATAAAAGATGAAGAGATATGTTTAATGAATCAAATTTTTGTTGAAATTTGATGATAATCGAATTGATGAAAGTGTGCATGTTTAATTGAATTTGATAATGAAAATGAATCATGATGATTCTTATTGATAAAATAATTAAATTAATTTTAAATTAATTTGTGATATCTTAGGAAATATTGTTGCTTAGGTTACTCATAGATAGAACCTATGAATAATGAATCATCTAATTCAATATGGAATAAGGACTAGTTTTGTGATAAAAATAATGCCTTTTTAGGTTTTGATATCCCCATTTTCTTATAAAGACCACATATCATATTATTTGGAGTAGTGAGAGCTCACTGTGTTAGAAGGATGTATGACTTGATTTAGGGACAAGAGCCTATATTCTATGTTTGTTTCACGTTTCATGTGATGGGGGGTGAGACAAGGATGTATGAGCCTAGAGGGTTACTGAGGTATGTGGGTTGGGGAGTTCCATATGTGTATTCAGCCAGGGATTACTGAGCCTAGAAGGATTTTGTTTAGTGAGTGTCAAGGAGGCTCATGATTTGTGGTAGAAGTTGATGCTTGGAGTGGCAATATGCATCCGTATATTCATGGAGGTGTTAGGGAGGACACTAGAGATTGTGGAATTAGTTGAAGCTGTTCTTACCCATTTATATGAAAGATAGATGCTTCATTGAATTATTTTTTGTTCAATAACCATGTTGTTGTTTATCTTCCTTCCTTTCCCCATTACATGAGGTATATGGTTTTTGTTACACTATTTCTGAGAGAGATGAAGACACACGAGGTTTTCTACATAATTTCTCTATTTTTATTCTCAAGGTTGGATGAGTCTATGCTCCTGCTATAGGTGGTTAAGACTGAACAGGTAGTTAACCTTACCACCATGCTGACCCCCTATTGTTTTGTAGCATGGAATTTCTTCTTTGAATACCTAGTAATATGGAAAGTAATTTTGTTAATAAATGAATAAATATTTAACCCATGGGTTTGGATCCAACGAGGATGCAATGATGAGGTTTTAATTTTGAGAACCTGTGGACTTTGTGTGCTTATTCAGGAAGGGCATGGATCATGGTGAAATGGTATTGAAATGTAATTTGGAAAATGTTAATGGTAAATTAAGGGTTAAATAATAAATTAATGTAATGTAAAACTGATGTAAAGGAATAAGATTACATAATGTATCTCCTTAAATGGTTATGTGTATATATGATATCCAGTCATAGTAGTGGAAACCCAGAGCTCAGGAGACGTTATCTACAATTGTGTTTGAGACAAGGATATGAACATAGTGTGGTTTTGAGCTGTATTATATCATAATATTTTGTGTTTCTATACACTACTCCACCATGTTGGTTAGGGAGACTGACACAATAGGAATTATGAACACTATGGGTGTTTTCCCCAATATCTCGATGGGAGTATAGATGGAAAACTACCCCATTTTCCCCTACTCTATTCTCATGGTAATTACTTTTTCTAGTACTTATGGAGGATAGTTAACACTGTATATGCGTGTCATGGGATATAATGTCTTGTGGTTATTTCACACCAATGTATTATGGATATAGTTTCCTAATGAATGCTATAGGTATAATGTGTGCATGTTGTAATGTCTTGAGGATCCTTAATCAGTGTATGGGATACGATGGCTTGAGGTAAAATACATTTTGTATGATAAACATTATGCAACCTGTGGTAGCTGTTGGAAACTAGATAGTTACTTTTGGTTATATGGATGCAGTAGTGTGTTTCCTGAGTTACATGTTGTGTTACTTCACCCTGGTGTTTGTGGGATAGCCTTTTTAGAGAGAGATGCTCAGGACATGTGATATTATAGTCCAGTGAAAAACTAGTGGGGAAGTTGTAGCAGGTTACCCTTGATATTCTTTATTATATTATATGCTATTTTATATGATACATGATGAGAGTATCCATGCAGGGGTTGGGAACATAGTATACATATTTAGGTGACGAGTTAGTTTCAATTATTGTTCACTATATTTTAGTATTCTTTCATTACCTTTTTTCATTAGATAATATAGGGTGGATCCTACTGGGTATACTATTATACTCACCCTATGTATATATAAACTATTTTTTTGTTTAGGTGTAGATGTTTGAATATCAGGTTTGTTACTACATGCTAGGGGTTTCATAGGAGAAGTTTTGGATTCATGGTCACTGTCATCCATACCTTTATTTTGATACTTGTAGTTTTCCCTTTTATTTGTAGTATTTTTTGGATAACATTAAATATGTGCAACTTGGATTTTATTTTATATTGTTGTTTGAGATGGAGTTGGGTTTTTTTTCTTATCTCTCTCTTCCGTATGTGTTTCTCTTTGATGATAATGACACCCATCTGCATGTTTATTATACCCTCAGTGATAGTCACCAACATAGGGCCTACTGGAGGTGGAAATTAAAGGTCCTTATACCTCTTCTCCCATTACTGGACCGTGAGGGGTACACCATGTGGAGAGGGGGTCATGATAGAGAGGTATTAGAGGTCTGGTTGAGGGATAAGATGATGTTTGGAGTTAGGAACATGTGATGATTCATTGGTTGGTAGGGAAATAGTTTCATCTAAATTTATCTAGTGTTGTAAACAATGGAGACCAGATGAGACATGGGTATTTAGGGACCCTTGTGATATGATTCATGAACCATTAAACTTACATCATCTACTAATTGTGGTGATACTAGTTGTAGGGTAGATACCTGATATATGACCATGAATCATTATTCTTTTCACCTATGTTTTAATGGGTAGACCTTTGGATTTTTAACCTAAAATTAATAAAATAAAACATTTAAATAATGTTAAATACTACTATATTCTCAGTTTAAGAGATCCAACTATTTATTTTTTTAGACCTATGTCTGTAGGTCAATGTCCTAATTTGGTTCACAAAGATGAGGTCCAGTAGGTTGGGCCAGTAGATCACCACCGAGTGGAGGTTAATTATGGTGACAATTATATGAGGAAACTCTGATCGTTTTATCACTAGAGTATATAGGGGTATGATGGATCCATATTTTATACAATCATGGAAGGAAAATTGGATGAGTTTTAGATAGATTTTATTTTGATATGTGATCAAAAGGAGCACTGGTTATCATTGGTTATGACAATGTTGTGTTGGGATGTGAGGTAGTGGTGGTTCTTATTCCTTAGAGATCACGTGGATTCAACAGTCTCATCAGAGGAATTATGAGACTATTTTAGTTCCATGTTTCTTTCTTCGACCATGAAGGAAACCAATCACCAGGATCTTCTTACCCTTTAGTAGGGGAGATGATGTGTTCAACAATTTAGGATCCATTTCAAGAACCTTTTTGATTTGATTCAGACCTATTTCATGATGAGGAGGTTAGGGAAAGAAATTTTGAGAAGGATTTAGATCTAGAGATCCAATTTCTGGTCACCCCATTTATGTTGATGATGTATCTCAAGGTGATGGAGAAATTAGATCCCATAAGAGGATATTTTCAAAAACATGAATTTCATGAGAGGAGTGTCATCAGGATTCCTCACGAAGCAGTGTTTTGTTATTGGGTTCCCAATTGTCAGGAAAAAATTGCTTCTGACTAGCCAAGGGTATGAACTAGCCTTCAAAGTCATGTTTCTCAAGGGGAAATGACTCTCAGTCCTATTTCAATGGATCAACAAATTTTTTCCTGTAGAGTTCAATGTCAACATCCATGAGAGTGCCCATTCATTATGAGTAGTTTTTGTGTGCCAGTTTTCCAGCTTCATGTTCCGTGGATGAGGCAATTATAGTTGAGACAGCAGTAAGAGGTTTCTAAATTATTGAATTTTTAGAGAGTAGATGGGATAGGGAATGGACAACCCCAAGTTTCTCCCCCTCCCTAGAGAGTATAGTGCAGTCATGGAGGTGGTCTTCATCATGTTTAGAGAGGTCATGGATCAAGTCATGGCCAACTTAATTTTGTAACATTACCAGTGCTCGGTGAGTTGGAAATCATTTGAGGTACCCTTTTCTTATTCAATATATGGGTGAATGCATTATTTGATCCAGGAGTGACACTATCCATCATATCACCATCCCATATCAATTAATTTGGGCTTAAGGTAGAGAGACTTCGTTTTCCCTTGGCATTGACTACACCATTTGGAGGTTAATCTGACTTCTTTGGATTATGTATAGTCTATGTGCTATTTATAGTGTAGCAAAAATCTTGTGGATATTTATAATATTTTCAGATACAACCATATTACATCATCCTTGGCATGTATTGGTTGTATTTTTTTGTAGGCTATTATGGATTTCATTAGGAGGAAAGTTGTTTTCATTGATGATTATAGAGATCCAATGGTGTTTTTTATCGAACGGGACCCCTAGATGGGTTAGAGGTGTGTTCCATCATTTTAATCCTTGATGGTTGTGATGACACTGAGTTCATTAGAGGTTCAGTAGTTGTCATTTCCTAGGGGCATACATGAGTATCCTTATGTCTTTCCAAAAGAGGATGTAGTGTTGCACCTTCAATGAGAGATTGAGTTCAGGATCCAACAATATCCAGACGTGTATCCTATCTCGATGTATTCATATAGGATAGAACCTTTTATGTTTTGAGAAATGTGTATAAAGATATATGGTATATTGTAGTGTAGTTTTGTTCATCCAAGTATGTAACCCTGGGGTGCACTAGTTTTGTTCATAAAGAAGGATAATGGAAATTTACGGTTGTGTATCAATTATCACCCCTCGAACAAGGTGAATGTGAGTAAATGATATGCGCTTCCAGGGATTAATGATTTAATTGATCAATTAAATGGTGAAATTTTGTTCTTGGTGATTTATTTTTGGCCAGGATATCATCGGATGCATGAGGAGGATGATGATATCTTCAAGACAACATTCCATTTTCATCATGGGAATTAAAAGTTTTATGTGATTCCATTCGGTGTGACAAATGATTTAGATATGTTCATGGGGTTAATGAACGATGTGTTATGTGAGTTTCTGGATACATTCTTGGTGTTATTCATTGATGAAATCATTGGGTACTCTATATCTAAGGAGGATCATTCAGAGGATATTTATTCTATTTGGGACATTTTCATCAAGAGAACATGTTTGTGATGTTTCCAAAATTTCAGATTTGGGCTCAAGAAGTCCATTTCTTGGGGAATATTTTTTCCTATTTAGGAGTATCTACTGATCAATCAATGATAGAATAAATTTATTCTTGGAATGACAATATGATAGGGGAAGAGGTGTGATGGTTCCGTAATATTTAATGTTATTATAGGAGGTTTCTATACAATTTCACTTGGTTTTAGACTCCTCTAACATTGTCGACCAGAAAAGTTCATGCATTCTTATGGACTGATCAGTCCAAGAAATTTTCTGAGTGTCTTAAGGAGAAGATGATCATTGATCTATTTCATTGTCACCCAATAGAAGGAGTTATGTTTGAGGTTTTATGTGGTGATTCTTGTCTTGGATTGGGATGTGTTTTGATGCATTAGAGATCAATAATTTCTTATGGGTCTCAACAGTTACTTCTCTATAAATATAACTATTCCACCCATGATCTCATGTTGCTTGAGGAGGTGTTTTCCATGATGTTTTGGATACATTACCTCATATGTGAGTATTTTTTGGTCTTCATTGATCATAATAGACTGTTATATGTTTTCTACCAACCAGAATTGAACTATAATCAGTGCTAGTGGATGGATTTCTTTCTAGATTATGACTTTGAGATTTCATATACATATAGATAGTGGAATGTGGTAGCTGATGCATTGAGTAGGAAGTCACACAATTTTATAGTTTTTGAATCTAATGATTTCTAGATAATGATGGAATAACATCCAGCATTTCATCTAGATATGGTAGAAGTTTGTGGAATATGTTTTATTTATCACATGATAGTGCATTTATCTATGTTGAAGTAGGTGGAAGAGTCCTTATAGGGGGATCTTGAGGTAGAGGTCTGAAGATATAGAGTTATTTTTGGTGAGGCCCATGATGGTTGGTTTTTGGATCAAAAACATCATGTGTTGTTTCAAGAAATAAATTTCATTCCTTTAGTGATTCATGAGATATATCACAAAGAGTTTCATAGTTCTCCTTTGGTGGTACATCCTTGTGGGAATAATATGTACTGAGATTTGAGAGATCAGTTTTGGTGGCTTGGGTTGAAGCATGTAATTGCATTGTTTTTGTGTTGATGTTTGGTATTACCGAAGGTGAAGAATGACCTCTGTGTTCTCGATGGTTTTCTCTATCCATTCGATTTTCAAGATGGGATGTGGGAGGAAATATAAATGAACATTTTTACACATTACCAAGAGATTAGGGATGATATGATGCTATAAGTTTGGTAGTGGATCTCTTTATAAAGTCTTCACACTTTCTAGTGATCAAGGAGTCGAGTTTAGTGGAGTTTTTTTGAGGAAGTATCTAGAGGAGGTAGTGATACTCTATAGAGTCATAAGGATGATCATTTCTAATTATTATCATCGTCTTACCTTCAGGGTGTGGAGTAGTATACAAAACACATTTGGTTGTCAACAATTTCTTAACACTAATTTTCATCTAGAAATGGATGGTCAAATAGAGTAGACCATCCAGAATCATGATGGGATGTCTCTCTCTTATGACCTATATTTTGGAGGTTCATGGATGAGGCACCTACCCATGGTAGAGTTCTCTTACATCAATCTTTTTCACTCCACTATTCGTAAGGTTCAATTTAAAGCCTTGTATGATTGACCATTTTATTATCCATTGTGTTGGACTGGGGTTGTAGAGTCCTCAATTCTCAGGTCGACACTGGTATAGTACATGATAGAGTTGGTTCATGTGATTTGTGATAGGATTTAAACAATGTAAGATTATTAGAAATACTATACCGATCATACGTGGAGACCTCTGGAGTTTGATATTGGGGATCATGGGATCTAGAAGGTGACTCCCCATTGTAGGAAATAATGGATTGGTTGTGGGAGTTATCATTCTCCACAATTTATTAGGCCTTTCAAGGTATCACCTCATGTTGGATCCATGGTGTATTTGATAACACTTCTCCTATAGATGATTCAGATACAAAATGTTTTCTATGTGTCGAATCCCCATCATTAACTTCATGATGAATCTAACATCATCGATTAGGGTGATATAGATGTTGACGATGATTCAACCTTAGTGGAATGGCCTATAAAGATCCACAATCTTTACGATAAGGTGTTGTGAATGAGTACTATCCCTTTTTTTCATTTCATGTGGTAGAATAGTGGGGTGGATGAGAGTACCTAGGAATTTGAGTTGCAAATATGATATCAATACCCCGATCTATTCGGTTTTTATCTCTTCACTTTTAATTTTGTTCATTTTGTTCTTTTAGTCCTTTTCTAGTTTTTGGGATGGATTTATATATTTTATTTTGAGGATTTCTCTATTTTGATAGTTATCACTCCCAAGAGAGTGTTTAGATGTTGGGTGTGGTTGTTGCATGGTTTTGTGTTGTTCCCCTAGTGTGGTGGTTGAGCTCATGTGGTGGTTAGTGCATTGACAGGTATCTCGTGGGTTTTCTATTTGGGAAACCACTTTTTTTTATTCTTTAGGTTGGTTTTGGATTCTAGATAATTATAAAGTTTTGAGAGTTATCTAATGTAAGGGCCTAGATCCATATGGATTGACCCTATGAGTGTTTCAAAGGCTTTAGGAGCTCTAGGGAAGGTCACAGGAAGTCCGAAGTAGTTTGGTTTCTAGAAGCTGGAAGAAAGGAAGGATATCACATTATGTAATATATCTGGGATTCAAATATAAATAATTTTATGTAGAGACTCATTTTTAATGAATAAAAAATTCTAAGGATTGCAAAAGGTGAAATGGGATTACATTTCATGTAATTATCTGATGTTGTATGTTTGAAAATATTTATAGCCATTGGGGTTATCAAACCCTATGGCTATAGTAGATCTCTCTTGACTCCAAGTGAACTAGAGACACACTCATTAATATTTTGAAGATTACTTCATTAAGAATCAATTCAAATATTCTATTTTCAATCTATGGTGACCCAGGTTGATCCAAGGTGCATTCTTCTTTAATTTTCTTATAGTTTCTCCTAGCATTCTCTCATTTCCCCTTGTAACTTCTTACCGTGCTATGGAGTTTTCTTATCCATGGTTCTAATGGGGTTTCTATTAGTTATTATTGGTGTTGTTGTGTTTTGACATCCTTAGGTGGATTAATTTCTTGCAGGAGGGGTGATTGGAGATCCATTGCATTTTCTATTCTCATGTTATAAACTAAGATATCCTTTTGAGGAAGAGGATTCCTTGATTATCTATTTTTACATGAAATCATAGAGTTATCATGCTTTATACCCATGTATTGAAAAGAAATTAATTTAATAATTACTTGAACCTGATTAAATAATTGGTATTGATCGTATATAGATGTTTCTTCCTTATACCATGATAATAGTTTGCCTCCTGATTTGCTTGATAATGTAATATCTATGCCATTTTGGAATAGCATGTTGTCTATGATAGAAATTGGTAAAGAACATAAATCTATAATTAATTGATAAATAGTTGGATAAAAGGTAAAGAATCATGTTTAGTGAATCTAGTTTTGTTTTGTAATTTTATGAAAATAAAATTGTTGCATGTGTGCATGTTTAATTTAATTGATTAATAAACTATAAAAAAGAAGATTATTGTTAATAAAATAATTAAAGGCCTATTAAATTTATTATTTAAATTTATTTTTGAATGCTTAGGATATCTTATTTCATGGGTCTCTCAAAGTTGGAACATGTGAATAATGAATCCATTAATTTAATATGTAATAAGAACTTGTTGGGTGATAAAATATAATGCCTTTTTAGGTCCTGGGTTTCTAGTTTTCCTGTAAAGGACACATGCCTTATGTTTTGGAGATGTGAGAGATCATTGTATGTGATGTCTAGATTCTGTTATTTAGGTCAAAGAGCCCAGTTTCTATGTTTGATTCCCACTTCTTGGGATGTGTTGTGATCATGGGATGGCTGAGCCTAGAAAGGAAATTTACTCAAGAAATGTTTTTAAAAGATATTTCAAAATTATTTTCCATATAAGCTTAATTATATTGATTTTACTCATGCCTATTTAACGATTCCATTCATATCCATTCTATTAATTGGTAATGCCTACCATCATGTTCGTTATGAAACCAATTTCTCCTTCATGGGTTATATGATGTTCATTACTCTTTCACGAGTTATGATTTTTATTAAATGATTATAAAACCTGTAATTTTCTCATAGTTTGTGATATATTTACATATCTATAATACCCTTTTAATTTCATGTGTTATGATATGTTTATTTATGATCTTATGGAACATGTATATTTGATTTATTTATGTGATGAGTGAAACCTATATCTCCCTCCAAATCATTTTGTAAAGATTTATAACCCATGAGATAAACTAAGATGGTCTAGGGAGTGAACCTTGACTACTATGATGACCATGAGTGTGAACCATGACTACAATGATGGTATGAATAGTGAACTTATGTGACTTTCATGGCCATGGGAGTGAACCATGACTACTATGATGAAATAGGTACTGAACCCATACTACTAAGATGGACATGGAAGAGATTCCTTGCCTACTATGTAAATATTTATGTGCTAATGTGTTTTCCTAAATTTCATGTCGTATTTCTAAGTTATGATTTCCTGGCTTATGGGCTTTATTTCCGATGATTCATGTATTATGAACTGAAAATATTTATTCCATCATTTTAGATATGATATATGATATAC
This sequence comes from Viscum album, assembly GCA_963277665.1. Lineage (NCBI taxonomy): Eukaryota > Viridiplantae > Streptophyta > Magnoliopsida > Santalales > Viscaceae > Viscum > Viscum album. The sequence continues at coordinate 1,055,781,810 of OY728152.1, forward strand.
GGTGTCTAATATTCTATTTTTAGGATTATGTTCTCATAACCTTATACTCATATTTATTCTTACATGTCATCCTTGTTTACTCATAATAAGAATTTTAACTCACCCATTTTATGTATCCTTTCCCCTAGGTTATTATGATATGTATTATGTTTGATATATCTAATAAGGGTGTTATTTAAGAAGAACCTTGTGGTAAATAATGCATCCCTCATATGTACTACTGATTATGTTTTCAAGTTTCCAAAGGCACAATACGAATCACAGTCTTTGGGCATATGTTTGTATAATGATTAAGTGTTTCGAAAATGAAATTTAACACCAATGATTGAAAAGAGAGGGTCACTATAGAGAGGGTGCATGAAAAATATGTGTAGTGATAATTTTGGGTGTCACCTTAGAACCCAAATAATATTTATAATCATATTTTGATGTAGTTATAGTGAATATCCATGCATAAGAAATTCTGAAAAATATATTGTAAATTAGGTTAAGGCATATGGGAGAATCTTATAGGATCTGAGATACAAGATAAGTTAGGGGGTGACATATTTCCCATAATTATGTATATATATAATGGTTTAGGATTTCCTTGAGACACTCCTTGGATCCTTATGTTCTATGGTTTGAGAGTCTTTGTATGCGATCCATGGATATTTTTGTTCAATTGTTTGGGATGCATTGGACATAATCCTTGGATCCAAATGATGGCATGTTTGGTGGGGAGAGTTACTCCCTAGGAATAAGAATATGTGAAGCCAAAAATGTTCAAGTCATACCCCTTGAATTTGAGCATGTGATGTTTAGTATGGGTAATTCACAAACCTAGACTCGGGCGATGTGATGTCTAGTAAGAAGGATTCACACCCTTGAACACATATGATGTGTTTTTATGGAATTTTATTCACTTTCACTAGGTGGTGGGATCATTTATTTGGGGAGAAAAAAATTCTCTCTAGGTGATGGATACCAAATGGGGCATTCCTCTAAGTGCCAGATGTGATTTTCCTAGAAGGGTGTGGTTACGACCTTTCCATATGTGAAATTTTTGGTTGGAACCATTCCTTAATGTGTTCATATACACTCTAATACTTTCTGAAGGAGGAAAGATATTGAGATGATAGTTTTGGTGTAAGAATAAATCCCTTAATTTGTTGGTGTAACTTATTTGTAGACACTCTAACACTATCATATATAGGTATGGTCGGGTTGTAGGTGGTTTGGTTAACACTTGATGTCCTGACAAGTATATTTGATATAAATTGTCTGTAAAGTTTTTGGGAAGGTGATTTTCACAAGAATTACCAAACTCATTATATATGTATTTCATGAACATTTACATGACCAAAGAAGAACTCAATAAGGTTTTTGAATTGGGGATTTCATAATAGGTCATTAGAGTCGCCATAAACTATGTATATAGAATTGTTTTTTATGTATGTTGTTTAACATTTATTTTTTATCTCATGATATCAGATTCACAATGAGATTGACCAACAATACAGGTCTAGTAGGTTTTATATGCTGGATTATTAGTAGGTTGGATCATGTGAGTGGGATGAGAGGCTATTTTTATATTATTTATTGTTCAACATGTGTTGGCCAATGTGATTCTATTTTAATTTATATATGATGCCTACTTATTTTTTATCTTCTACTAAAAATATATTACGATTCATTCATTATAAAGGATATTTTACCGATTCCTATTCTATATAACTAAGGCCCTATCATTTCCATGTTTTATGACTACATTGTTATTGAATGTCTATTATATGGACGAGTCATGCTGATGTTTTGGTAGATTATGGCATGAACATCAGAACTTGTGTTATAGGGGGTAGTTTCCCTAGGACTATCTTAGGTCCACCTCATAAGTCAATATACTCTGGAATATGGGGAAGCATGACTTGGGATATGTATTATTCCTACTCAGGAACTATTTCAATGATATGGGTTGGGTAATTAGAAATTATTATTGGATAATAATTTGGGACAAGACAATGTATGATAGAGGTAGAGATATATTATTAGAATTCATATGGTAGATCGAGTGAATTCACTACTATCATGACATTGGAAGAAACCCATGTTTTTAGGGTATGTATAATGTTGGAAATAGGTACTCTAGGAGAAGTGTGGTGTTGGTTTGGACCAATAATCCTAATGTGGGATGGATGAGGCTTGGGATAATTCATATTTCTTGGTTGGGATCTAGTTAATTGTATATGAATCCTAAGAGTGTAATTATTAGGGAATGATACATATATGTATTGGGGGTGTTGTTTGACATATTTCCTCATCATATTATTTTAAAAATTAAAGGATGATATAATATAATTGATGTATTCCTAAATATATTATAATTTATGATTAGATTAATATAGATTTGAGGTTCTTGTTTTATTGATTGTGATTGTTCTTATTTGTCCTCCATAGGGAAATTGATTTTGAAATAGTTATATTGTGTGAAAAACCGAGTTCTGAAAATAAAATTCACACGTAGTCATGTGGTGTGAGAAAAATAATTTTATATGTTTGTTTTACTTGAAATGCCTTATTGTATAGATGATTTTTAATTGATTGTATTTTTTTTATGAGAAATCATGGGAAATGATTTTGAAATTGAATTTAAAATATGATTTTTTTTTGATACTAGTGTTAGTAGTAGGGAAATGATTATTAGGGCTATTGATTTTGGTAAATTAAATTTTAATTGAAACCCCTTGAATTATAAGAGGTGTTTTGAAAATGAAGGTTTGTTTTGGGATGTGAAAAATGTTTTGGAAACAGTTTTAAATTAGAAGACCAATTCTTTTGTAGCCCAGTATGAGTTGATTTAATTATACTAAATTGTGGGAGAACATAATATTTTATTTCATTTACCTCGAATGGAGAGAATGTACTATTTTACTTCTAAATGTTTGACTAGTTGTGAATCAGATGTTTATAATCATTATGAATTACTAAAGGTAAATTTACATTTAAAATTAATTATGGTCAACTAAAGGTGATCAAGATTCCTGTTTTATATAATTTTATTTCATGCAATTAAATTTTGGAGAGTGAAAAATGAGGTTGGAAGGTTTAAAATTAATTACATTAGCTGATGGAAAAAATGACAAATTCAAATGTATACCAGGTTTTCATAGTTTTTGATGATGGAATGGGAGTGACCCCATATGATTTCTTCTGTATCCAATGGTCATTTCACAATTATTTTGAGCGAGTTTCATATATAGATCATGTGTGGTGGATAATGTTTTTTCAAATGAGTAGTCAAATATGTGTTACTGAGTTTAGGGATTGAACCCATTGACATGTGTTTCGATGATTTCATATTCTTGTGGTATTACCCAGTTGATTTTAAATTTCGGAAGATGATTTATTTAGTGGGGGGAACCAATATTCAAAATTTGAAATTGGTATCAGTGTTATATTTTTCTGATCAAAATAAGTTATAGTTGAATTAATTTTTTTTCACTTTAGTGTTTTAGGATCTTCATATGTTGTTGATCACCATCCCAGTTTTTCCTTATCATGTGTCTTTGTTCTATAAGGTGATGATGACTATACTCCTATGGTATAGAGCATTATAGTGGCTAATAAATGGATGATATGGTAATGTGATGATGGTGAGAAGATAGATCATATTTGAGGATTTAAGTGTGATATCAGATGATTTTTGTGTGTTGGAGATAGACTCATCATGATTTTTATGGGATCTAATCATGATTTAGATTAGAGATCATCAGTTCTCGTAGATAATATGTGATGGTCAAGTGGATTAGTTAAGGGTCAAATCACGGAATTACATCAGGATATACATTTTTACTCTACCATGGGTGATCATATGGTTCATTGATACCTTCAGAAGATAAACTATTGTAACTAGGTTGTATGATGATATGGTGATACACATATGGTTATGTTCGGGCATTTTTGAGGAAGAGTCGACCAAATTAGGGGTGAATTATGGACTAGTGGAAATGGATGTGGTTAGTTGAGGACCATATTGAGTGTATCACATAGGATGTTTTTTCAGGATTCTAAAAGGTTGATCCAGGATTATTGGAGAAAATTTAGTGTGATCAGGATTTGGTTTTGGTGTTTTATAGAGAAATCATATTTAGGGATCATAGTTGAGATGAAATGATTAATAGTTGGTTTATATCTAAAAATTATTGAGATTTATTTGTCAAGGACTATTAGTTTTTCTTGTAGAAAAGAAAATATATGTTTGGAGGTTATAAGACACCACATCTTTCATAGTTTGTGAAATTCATAGTGAATTTGGATTCTTGATTTCCATTTTGGGATTAGGTTGAGAACTAGGGTTCATATAAATGTTTATAGTGTATAATCACCTTGAAGATCTATTTTTGAATGTGAAACTATACACATGAGATTCATTGAGTGCCTATGTAATCATCAAGATGTGTTTGGGTTGACCTGTATCAGTTTGGGCTACATGTGTACCACCTTAGAGATCAAGAAAACATAGTTTTAGATGGGTGTACCTATTGTTAATAGTCAGGATGAAGCACCTTGACTGGGAATTTTTTAGTGTGTGACCTTTTTCAAATAGGATTTTTAAAAAAACCTCCTTAACAAAATACTCCATTAATACTTCCAATGATCATTTATAGTCTATTATATTTAAACATTGCTAGATAATACATGATTTACATAAGGAAAACATAAATATAAAATTTATTTTATCCTATTCAAATACTCCATTATTATTTCATCTTATGTCACCTCACTAAATTTGATTTAAGGGGGACATATATACATAGAAACGGGGTAGAACCAAGACTATTAGTGGATAAAAAAGTAAGTAGGATGTAGGTGATCATCATGGGTATAATATGAGGCATAATAATAAGGCATTATAACAAATTAATTATTAATAATATAAGATAATTATTTAATGTACATGAGGCATAACCTTTAAATATGGCTATAACATAAAAAATGAGAAATTCATAATCACATCACCAAGTTTTATCACCATTGTTTTATAAAAAAATATTTAAAGGTTGTTCAACAATGTATTACAAAAATTAACAAGTCAGGATTCAAAGGTATCATAAACATTCATACTTAGATAATAAATCTTTACCAATTGCATTAGAGTTTTATTTTGGTGAAACATTCATATGCCTAACTTTATGAGTACCACATTGATCATATATCATAAGAATATTTTTATTCATTATTATATATATTTAGGGAATGTGATTTTATACAAGTAATTACCAAATAAATGTTGTATAGTTATATATATATAAATATGAATACCCTTAAATGAATGTTGGGTTGGGTATTGAAATCATAAAAGAATGGCATATGAAAATAAAGTAATTTTTTGTAAGCATAATGGGTATACATAATGTTTTATTGAATGGGATTAACGAGATAGAAATATAGTCTCTCATTAATATAAAAAAATTTGGATTTTAAAAGAATTATTATGAAGAAATGTTGAAATAATCAAATGAAAAGAAATTTTTTTAACATAAGGAAATTACTAAAAAAGAGAGTAAGACAACACCTTACCGTATATATCTCTTACTAATCATATATGAGTGATTACATGAAAGAATAAGAGATTAAAAAAAGGATTAATGAGAGACTAAAATATATAGGGTTTAGATAATGATCTAGGGAGTCAATGGAATGGGGTTGAGAGGTGAGAATTTATAGAAAAGTGACGATAATTGTTTATTATTTTTCAATTATAGCCCTTGGAATTATAGGTTTTGGAAAATGAACTTCCATAGGAATTTTAAGATTTTGTATCATGGTTTAGTAAATAAAAAAGGTGGGTTTTATACATAATTGTGTTTGAGAACAAAAAATCAATTTTTATAAAAAATATTCATGGGAAAATAACTTTGAAAATAAATTTTCATACAAATAATGTTTTAAAAAACACAATTTTTTATTTATAATTTTTAAGAATGTTTATTGATTTATAAATTCATTTTAATTAATTATAATATATTATATTAGTAAAATTACATTTTTTTGTCATGGATTCACTTATTTTAATTATGAAACTGTTATTACAAAATTTTTAAATGCAGAAATATGTTGAAAACCAAAAAATGTATTTCTACTATTCAATGAAAAATAATTTATTTAAAAAATTCTAAAAAGTTCACCATAACCTAATTTGAATGTTTGGATTTCAAATACAGTGTTTATTTTGTGAAAATAAATTCATAAGTAAGTTAAATATTACCTTTTTAAATAAATAACTTATTTCCTTTAAGGAACATTTTTATAGAGAAACATATTATTGACACATTATAAGGGATTAATTTTTTTAATATAATATGTATTGGTTCATAAAAAGTATATATACATATAATAAAATGTAGAAATATCATTATAATACTTTTGAATTTTCTTTTATAGTGATATTTTACAATTTAATTAGATATTATTAATAAGTGAATGGTAAAATAATGATAAAATTCCAATGGTCTAGTAATGGTCATGTAATAGACAGATCCTAACAGTCACATTTCCCTTTACAATATATATAATCCACCATTCTCATACCTAAACATTAACTACTTATTTTTTTTAATGGTTATATACTTTCCTTGATAATGTATATGATATTCATAATGCTTCCCTATTTTTATAGTCATCATCGTATGACTAATACTTCTTGGGTAATTTGGACCAATAGGGTTTCCCTTATTTTTTATATACTCATTGGTTTCCATCTACCAGTACTCTTATTAGAAATTATCATAAATATTACAATATTATATTCAAATTACTTATGAAATTTAATAGAATTTATATGTCCTCATAATAATCTAATCATTATGAAATGTGAGTTCTTTTACTAACAGCAGTAATACATTTTTTGTATTTATATTACACATATTAAAAAATGTCATACTTGTCATTTATTTCGTGCCTCAGAAATAAAGGAGGTATTTCTCCTTAATCACATTTTTTGGATCCTAGGTTGATTCCTTGAGATTGTTATTTCTCCACAAGACATTCACAAGTTTGTTTACCTTGTTCCTAAACATTTGTTCCCACACATTAAGTACTTTGATCAATAATTTATCATGTGACTAGTCAAGATACAATTCCACACCATTTGGGTCTAGTATATGTGTTGGTTCTGACATATAATTTCATAACATTGAGACATGGAAAATTTCATAGACATTTGAATGATTTAGAAGTATTTCTAACTGATAGGAAATTACTCAAACATGCTCCAAAAGCTCAAATGGTTTAGTTTATCATGGACATAGATTATAATTCATTACAAATCTGATAAACCCTTTTCATAATTATATTATGAGGAATAAAAGATAACTAACAAGAAAATCCTAGTCCTTCCATTTATTTTCATTACAATTATTTTATCGTCATTAATAATCTTTGATAATTTTTTTGGAACACATGTATCCTCTATATAGTTTCATTTACAATGTAGGGTACCAGTAATATTTTTTCTCCAACTTCATCCCAACATGTTGGATTTCATCTCCATTTCCTATATAATTCTTCATAAGGATCAATATTAGTAATCGAGTGAAAACTATTGTTATTATTGAATTCAAAAAAAGTGATATATTGGTCCCAAATTCATTGAAAATTTTGCATTCTAACTCTTAACACATCTTATAGTGTTTGAATCATCCAATAAGATTTCCAAGCTATTTTTTAATGGTAGGATTTATTATGGTTTACGTAGGTATACATATAATTTTGAAGGATCCTCCATAACATAGAAATAAGTCTTCAAGAATGGTCAAAAATATTTGATAGTGGTTCTCCATAAAGTCTCACTATTTCTTGAATTTAATAATGAACAGGGCACCCAAGCAAGAAATATTCATGTATAGATATAAGATGGGAATAATCTGTTAATAAATAAATTATTATCTACATGAAATTGTTTTCCTTCGATGTCTTAGGAGGTACAATAAAAAAGTTCACAGTGATGTTGTCTCACTTACATATTGGAATTAGTAGTTATTAAAACACTCCTTTGGTTGTTTTCTCCCTATATTCAGTTACTGACATTCCAAAAATATTTTATTATAATCATACAAATCCCTTTTTATGTTATCCCATGAAAAATTATCTCACAAATCTCTATACATTTTTGTGATTCTCAAATCTATTGAGAAAACTCAGATATGAGACTCATCCATAAGATATTTATTTAACTATATAACATATTGGATATATATCCATATACCAATCCTCAATATTCCCTATTGATTAACATAGAACTCAGAAAATTTTCCAATTTTTACATCTTCAAATTTATTTTGTAACTTAGGATCATATATTTTTTATTTTTGTTATTCTCCAGTAATGATGGTTGGAAAGTAATTTGGGATGGGATTGATGATATTAATTCCCTTATAAAATTCATGTACATATTTTATAATTCCTTGATCAATGGATCTCTATTAGCCATTATCACTACAAAACTCCTTGAACTTCCAGCTCATGTCATCAACAATTTAGTTTACTTTTCCAGGGCGATAATGGATAAAACAATCATAGACCATAAGAATCTCAAACCATGTCCATTATCTCATTTTCAATTTATCTTCAATTAATATATACTTAAAAATATATTGGTCTATTTATTTATCACCCTTATCCCTATAAATATAATTTTTTAATATCATTAATTGAAAGATAACTATTGCAAACTCCAAATCATGGGTAGGACAATTCTTTTCACATGGCATCAACTATAGAGATGCATAGACACTCACCATTTCATTATGAACGACTAAATATCCATTCCATTTAAATTGTGAATCACTATAAATGAAAAATACATCCCCATTATAGGATAAATTTGTCACAGGTTCACTAACCAACCTCTTGTTCAGTTCATGGAAGCATTCTTCACACTCCTTTTTACAGATAAACCTAACTCAATTTATTGTTAACTTTGTTAGAGGATTATAAATATTTTAGTTTTTTCCAAAACCTATTATAATACCTTCATATACCAAGAAAACTAAGAATCTATGTCACACCCTGATATTTAATGATATATTTACTTTAAATAAATTAAATTTCATTGATATATTGCGTTTAATGCAACACTGAGTTTAAAAAAACAATAATCTATATTGAAAATATTTTTTGAATGTTATAAAATAGATGCTAAAATTTGAGAGTATGAATATTAATAACAAAATTATGAAACAAATTTATACATTTATGTGATTAATTAATTAGTTATTATTTTGTTATAAATAAAAGTAAAAAACATTTAAAGAAAAAAGAGTTCTTTTTATGAATGAAATGAGTTTTTATCATAATAAATTATATTGATTATTATTGGGAAATATTTTTAATTAAATTTTTAAATTATATATCCAATATTATTTTTTACCATTCATCTTATAGTTTTATATAGTCATGGGATAAGGATAAATCCATTTTTATCCTTAAAAACATTATTTTCTTATAAAGTAGGTTTCATCTCATTTTGAAAACTTATTTTAAAATTAATATCTATAAATTATAGAGTTTAAATACAGAAAAAATTAATAATATATTTGGAATTAGGATTTTCAAATTTCGTAAATATCTCCCTTTTATTTTTAGTCATTATGAATAGCTATGATTGAATAATTTATCACCTATGTAAAGGATAAATCAGGTTAACCTAGGTTAAATCTAAGAGTTAAGGTCATCATTTTTCATCCTAATTATTGTTGGTTGAATTAATACCAAACCTTATCACCTTATACTCTAAATATAGTTACTATTGGGAGTCTTTTCTAAGAAATTGACCTGTATGTTATTTAAAACAAAGATATATAAAAAATGTAACTCTAATACTATTAAATACATCTTATGTGTTCAAATACAGATTTAAGAAATATGTGAATGAATATTAATTGTTATATATAAAAAAAAGAAATTATTTTATTGATAATAAATTATTTATAATTTTTAGTTATTATATAACAAAACATAAATTCTTACACATCACCGGTATAATAATTCTTTAATTAACAAAAAAATAAAATAATTGATTTTAAAGTTTTTATAAGTAATATAATTTGAGTGCAATATAGTATTAAAAAAAATTAATAGATTAAGAAAACATATTTTTTTAAGTATTTTATTTTAATTCCAAATTTTTATTTATATTTTTAATGTTTAATTAAATGAATATTGTTTAAAATGACATTAATAATATTTTATTGAAGTAATATTTTATTAAATTATTAAAACAGAAAAAATATTTTAAATAAGATATGGGGGATAATATATGGTCTGAAATGTCACCTGTTATCTACTTATGGGCCAATGTGTACCTTATAAGTAAAATTATAACCCCTTATGATTGGAAAAGTCATTAACACAATCAAAAATAAAATTAGATAACCAATAGGATAAGAGAAACAATAATTTTTGAATTAACTCCATTACCAATATAAATTTCAATATATGATGATATTTAAACCTTATCCTCTATTTATTCAAATCTATGTACATTTGAAAGAATTTTCCTAGGGAATTAGTTAATTATATTTTAATCTTTTTAGTAATACCATGTGTATCATTTCCGTCACTTATAAAAGGTCTCCCTTTCCCCATATCCTTTACACCACATTGAGATACCTATATTGACTAATCCCTAAATTTCTTTTTAAAAAATACATCGAAAAGTTATAGATATTTTAGTATTCCAAAAATACCAATCATAGGTTTCTTTATAAATAATCATTAAGAGGTCTCCTAAAGAATATGTAATTGTCTTACTCGAACTCTTCAATTTTATTCCTTATTATAAGTCATGTAAATATAATTTATTTATCATAAAAAAATTAATTAAGTACCATAAATTTACTACTTTGAAAATTGTGGGAAATTACCCTTGCTAAAAAATAAAAAACACACAAACCCCTATTGTGGGAAAAGGGATAACCAAACAGAGAACTGAACACCCAAGGCACAACAACATAAAAATACAATGGCTTGAAAGCCCAACAGAACAAAGAAATTACACTATAAAAAGTAAAAAAGGCCCAAATACCAAAGAAAATGGATTAATAAGGGCCTATATCATAGAAAAACACCCAGATTCTGCACACAACCGCACCCCACAAGACCCCGACGCGACCAGACGACCGCCGCTGCTAGTCTCTAAATTTGGCCCACCACTATTTACAGCCTAAGTCTAATCGACAACACACCCATATCCCATCCTCCACCTAGACCCCAAAACAAAAACAACATTTCCAAACATCCTAATCTGTATCCCACTGAGGATGATTCTGTATGATATTTTCCATGCCGTCATCGTCATTAATGGCCCGATCGAGACTAGCAGGCCGTCACATCCATCACAGGACATAGATCTGCCGCTGATGAAGACACTGTTGGGATTCTCTCCAACATATCCCACCATTCCCATAGTTCCAACATCTTGAGTAATGGCTAAAAGCATTGATTTTGACCAGAACTAGATCGTATCTAAAATGTTGACCGCTAAACGCCAACATTCATGCCTATGTACGACCCACCATCACCATAAATATTGTAATTCATTTTTCTATCTCCACTATTTAAGAATAAATAAATAAATATATAAATATATATTGAATATATATTATATTTATATCATCATTAGCATTATATAGATGATGGAACCGGGATCACATTATTTGGACCAAAACTACCTAACCATAACATACATGAAAAATGAAGCAGTTTTAACTTAGAATAGTGATTTTAATAAAGAATTATTGATAAAAGGGTGATAAAAGGTTATAAGTAACTAATATATGCTATTATATTTATTATTTTGGGGATTTAATATATTTATTATAAATCTATATTAATTTTATATGAATTTATAACACATATGAATAAATTTAGACCTGATGTAATGGTTTATTTTACAATGTCATCATTATTCAAAAAAATTTATGTTTAAGTATCCAGTAAAAGAATTAATTTATATTTATATATTAGAGACAATATATTTTTCTCTAATTTTTTAATTTCTATAAATGAATTTTTTTTATATTCAGTTTCCTCTCTTTAAGCATACAGAATACTAAATTAATGTTTTTAAGCATAACTGATTTTTTTCCTACATGGTTAGGAATCATTTTCTTCAATGTCCATATTTTATCTCAAATGAATTATATAACAATTTTAATATTATTCAGAGATTTACTAATATAATTTTTACCCATGTTTTACTTTTTAAAAAATGGATTAAAATGAATATTCTTTTTGATTTCTGAACAATATACTATTTTGAAATTTTATAAAAGTTTGAAAGGAATGTTTTTAAACATATATGGAATAAATGGAATTTCTAGAAATATTAAACATTTAAGGATATGAAGCTTCCTTTACTTTTTTAAATCCTAATTTTCAAATAAACTCTTTTCCTTAACATCTGGGAAATGTTTAGCTATGTGATGTCAAATTGAAAAGGGTATTTTCATCAAGAAAGTTTCTAGTGATCCTTTTACAGTATTTTAATCAATTTTAACATCATTTGTTTAATATTACTATATAATAAGGATATAATCTAATTATTCTCTCCACCATATTTATTTGGATGGTTTATGATCTGTTTGACTAGGGAATGTATTGATATTTTATATTCTAGTTTTTTTAATACAAATAAAAATTTATTTTTAAGGCATGTTGACTATGTTATATTTTCTATTCATATGATGAATTCAATAATGGGTGTGGACCAAAATTACATATCCACTTTTTGAATTTTTATGACTCATGAGATAAACTATATTAGGTATTAGGCTAAGTCTTTACCCAATTATGTAAATGTCTTCATACATGGCCTTATTGATATTTTTATATTTCTTGGGATAAGGCCTGAATATTAAGTTTTAGATTTCTATAATTATGTATTATATCATTATGAAATAATTTATTGATTTCCATTTTATTATTTGAAAAGTTGTGATATACATCGATATGTTTCACTCTCATGTAATTATTTATATGTAATTACTTGATCATAATTTGTCTCTTCCATATTATTCACACCTTATTATATTCTACTGCATTAATACCCTTGTTGAGAATCTGATCTCACCCCTTTATTATGTTTCCTTTCCCTATGATTTGATAAAGTTCATTATGATTGTTATGTAGAGACATGCTAGTTGAAATAATGGGTTTATAAAAAATAATATTATGTTTTATTTAATGTTTTCAAATGTATTGTGAAATTCAAGTATGTATATTGTTTTCTAAGACAACTAAACTATTCAGTCCTTTGGGATATGATTGATTATATCTAATACTAATGTAATGAAGCAATCACCAACTCTATGCTATTATGGTTAGGGTCTTTATTGTTGATATAAGAGGAATATTACTAGAAACCTTGAGAATTGGATTATGGAAAACATAGATTAGGGAACATAACGCTATGTATAACATTAAGGATTAGTGTATGTATTGGAAAATAACATAAATGTTTTTCAAGGTAGATATTATGTCGTTTTACAAGTACTACATGACCACTTGGGAACAAAAATTTGAAGTGGTTTTGTAATATATGTATCTAGGGGTAATAAAATAAAAAACAGTTGGTCTACTATATCATGGTCATCATTCTGGTGCATAGTGAGTATTCCATTTCTGCAAAAATAGTTTGACACCCCTAAATCTTATGATTATGTTAATTTAAATTTTAATTTAAAAACATTATTAACTATTTGATAGTATTTTTATGATTTGAGAATTTTTCCAGTGAAACCATGTTTATGATTCTAATATTAGTTATGCATAAATTTTCAATTTATCTTATGAGTTTCACTAGTTTCAAAATTATACATCATGTTTCATAATGTTATAATCTAATATTGTTTATGAAATTATTTTGAAATGATTCGTAGTGGAATAAATGAGAAATATATCAATTCACAAAATCCAAGTCGGGATTTAACTCAGGGGCAAGATAGTGATGTTTTAACTAGAGATAAAACTAGTTATGAACAAATTATAATTATATGGGGGAAGATGAATATTGTTAAAATCAATAACCATGATAATATGTATCATCATACTAATCCAAAAAGTGGTGTAACAATGTTACATAGCTTCCTGTACTAGAATCATCCATCATTAAATGGGAATAAAAATCCATTTATTGATGAGAAATGGGTAAGTTCCTTATATAAGATATTTCCCGCTTTGCATTGTAATGAAACAGAGAAGGATTTCATTATATTTTATCATATCCCATGGGATTCAAATCAATGGTAACCAGTGATTAATAAAACTATAAATGGGGACTAAATAATGAGAATAGAATGGAAGGATTTTAAGGAAATTTTATTTGAAAAAAAATTTCTCCATAAAAAACAAGTGGATATGGAGAGACTATTATTTAGTCTAAGAAAAAAGGATGTTGAAATTGTTGTTAGGTACAAATATAACATTAAAAGGTTAGAAAGGAATTCTACATACTACATATGTAATCCAAAGAGAATGATTGTCTATTTTTTTGATGGGATTAAGTCAATCCATCAAAATGGATGAGTCTCCCAAAAATTATCATAATATGAGGATATAATATCATGTGATAACAAGAAGTAAACATAAATTCCCATGTATTATGGATTTAAAAGAAATAAACAGACTAACATGATGATAAAAATATATATAAGTGGAATAATATAATGATTAATTTTCAAAAATGCGATATGTAACACTCCTACCCCAGTTACCAAGAGTCGATACATTATTACATATCATTGGAATGATCACAAGGAATCAAATCCAAAAAGATAGATCAGTTTAGTATCCTGGGAAGTACTAGATACATTAATATGTTTTACATTACATAATGAAATAAAAACATGAAAAACAATTTTTCCATATTGACCACACTTATATCCTTAGACTGTCCCTATAGTTCAACCGTAAAATATTTCTTCACATGCTGGGAAAACTAAAATAGAGAAAGTGGTGAGATCATATGCTCAATAAGGATACCAATATAGTGGAAACATTCATAAATAAGCATAAACAATTGATGGAGTTTATAAGACTAAAACATAAGGCATTTAAATATAAAATTCTGCATAATATGGCCAATATAGATCATATAATTCCATTTACTTATTCACATTGATATTCTACTAGTCGAATAATCTCATGCAATACCAATACCCAATTTCATAATGTTGGAATTCATAATGCCGGAGTTTATAACGATATAATCAAGGCCTTATGACATGAATACAAATAAGATTTTGTCAAGGCCCTGTTCCAAGACACTAGTTTGTCTCAAGATACCTACCGATGCATCGAGTATTTATAACGAGCTCCACCCATCACATACTATTTCCAATGAATTTCTCATACGAAAAGGATTAAACATAACATAAACATTCGTATTGAAACTAGCATAAGAAATGTCAATAAAATATCCATAAACCATGAATGGTGTAAAAATAACACATCCACAATCAAACATATCATGAAACCTTCAATACAATATGGATTTTTTGTATAATAATAAATAAACTTCAATCAAGCTTAAAATCCATCAATGGATGTTGACATAGATGAAATCAAAACCTTTTTAGAAAAATATCTCTTTTTATCTTGAAATAATTTAAAATTTATATAATTATAAAAGAAAGAATTTATTTTGAAAATATTCTTATAAGATTGTATGGGAAGCTTCAACTATGTTATGATGGAGGAAAATAGCCGCACCAACCTTATAATATAAAAAATACATTCTTACCTTAATTTTGTCGAAATGGTCATAAAGTACCTAGTTTGGAAAACCAAGGAAAGATTAA
Organism: Viscum album; assembly: GCA_963277665.1. Classification (NCBI taxonomy): domain Eukaryota; kingdom Viridiplantae; phylum Streptophyta; class Magnoliopsida; order Santalales; family Viscaceae; genus Viscum; species Viscum album. Next base: position 1,055,797,649 of record OY728152.1, read on the forward strand.
TTTGAAAACATATATGGTCAAATAATTGTATAAATGAATTGAAACAATTTTATAATAAATATTAATAATGTTTTGAATTTCATTTTTATGAAAACACAAGTGTAGATGATAAAGAGGTCCAGGTATAGACTTACATATTAACAACATCGGATAAGTAAAGAGATTGTAAAATTAACCCTTACCTTGTAATTTTCATTCATCTACGGTACTTTAACCTCATGTATAATAGTTAAAAAATTGTTATTAAATTATAAAATAATCATATACAAAAATATGACGTCATATACGATCTTATAATATTACTTTATTATTAATATTTTAGTAGTATCATCATTTCAGGTGTTAACTGATTCGTTTTTTTATCATATGATTGGTTACATAAGGCATGTTTTTTATGTATAAGATGTATTTGATTCATATACAGAATTATATTATGTTCATAAACATTATTTTTTATCAAAAAATGAAAATTATTCTTGAATGTTTACAATTGGGAAGGAATCTCATCGCGTTCCTGGAGATGGTAATACGTACGTTCGCACGAGTGACAATATCATTTTATAGAGGGTGAATTTGTTTGTAATTGGATGGTATATCATATATAAAGAATAATTAAATTGTTATATTTATTATTTACATCAGTTATACTAATTATTAGACCCATCCCAATAATGATGTGTTTGAATAACAAACTACACCATGACATGGAGACGGTAAGCCGTACATACGTACATATGGTGACTTTTTCATTAATATGATGGATAGAATAACAAACATGGTGGTACCATATTTAAAATAACATTAAAGTATGTATATGGTACTGGATTTATTATTTTGGTGTGGAAATAACAATGAAAATGGATGTGGAAGAAGAAAAGAACTTGAAAGAGGGTGGTGAAATTATTACCTCTTCTTCAGGTGTTTCCTTTTGAGTTTATCAAAAGAGCTCCATAGGTTAGATTTCTCATGAAATTAAGGCCTATAGGTCAAAGGTAGGATAGGTGAGAGGATATTTGGGCTAGTTTTTGCCGAGCCAAATGGCTTTGGTGTTGTGAATTTAAGAGAAGGGAATGTACCCTTTTATAAGAGAGGTGAAGGCCATATTAGGAAAAACATGAAATATTATTTTATAATAAATTCATTTTCGGATTATTATAGCCCCAAAATGATTTATTTAGAGTCTATGGTGGGGATGGGTTGAAAACATCTCACCCAATAGGTTTTAGATAGGGTTAGGTCACCATATTAACCTTATCAAATAGATTTAAGTCTTAGTTAAATAGTTTGACATTTACCATGTCTCTTTGTATTTTTTTATTATACTGTTAATAAACTTACTATTACATGACAAGAGAAATACATGTTGTTAATTATTAATATATATAACTTTATCTAGTCCTTTTTCCTAACCTTAGATTTTTAGGAATATTATATCAATAAATAATATAGTATTTGTTTTAAAAACTCAATTATGTCAATTTTAAAACTATTTAGTATTTTTTTGTGAAAATCATAACAGCATGATTACTTCGAACATGAGTTATTTAATCAACCATAACATGTCATATTAACCTAAAAAATTATTTGAGTTCATCATAGGTCTCAATTCACATTTATTTGGATAGATATAATAACAATTATTTTAATATTTCATTAATAAGGTAATTACTACATCATCATTATCCCATAAATAAATAAAATTATTTAATGTCCAAAAATTATAAATAAAATACCATTATGTTTCAAAATATTTTTATATTTATAACGAATATTTATATCCAAATTTATATTTTGTGTATCCCTATATTAAAAATTGTTTAGTAATTCAACACTGAATTTAATTCTTTTAACTCTTATTTAAATAAAATAATAACAAATTTCCTAATGTAATTCAAGTTTACCAAAAGGATCATATTTTATTAAAAAAAAATTGGTTGATATACACTTATCCAATTGAATTTGGACATGATTTGGGGTAATTTTATTATCATTTTACCCATAATTACCCTATTTACTTTTAACGGTGGTAAATAAAAGTCAACAGTTACTATTCCCCAAATATTATTTTCATCTTATTGAAATAAATTTTACGTACTAATGTCAATTGTGTCTCTCAGATTTTGGAAATTCAACTCATATAAGAAGTAAAATTATGTTTTATACAATTCTGTAAATTCTCTTAGAAGGTGGGTAAAAGATGGTAAAAAAGAACAATAAAATTTTTTATATATAAACTTATTATAAAATGACTCCAATGAATTACATTGAACATATATAGGTATTATGTTTATATTTTGACATAAAATAAATTAAAATAAAATTACAAATTATTTAAATAAACATTCGGTTTTAAACAAAAAAACAGTGTTTTTCACTATTCATCAAAAATTGAAAGTTGTCAAAAAAATACCAAAAATTCACCGTAAGATAATTTTGAAATTCCAAATACAAAAATGAAGTCCATTTTTAAAATTAAAATTTATTATATTTCAAAATGTGGGTGTTACTATTCATAACGGTATGTTTCATTGATAGTGGTGTGTTAAAAATCCAAGTTGCATATAACGCAAGCTACTGCATTATTCAAAGGGAAACGTACAACAGAAGCTTGGGGTGTTACATTCTCCCATCCTTAAAATAATTTCATCCGAGAAATTTCTAGAATATTACTACATAAGAAGATTTAGGTGATTCTTCATCATAAGTTCCTTAGATTCCTATGTTGCCTCTTTTATCTTATTGTTTCTCTATAGAACTCTTACCAGATGAGTTGTCTGGTTTCTCAGAACCTGTTCTCTTGTATAATGAATTTTTATAGGCTCTTCACAATAAGATAGATTAGGTTCCAGTTCAAATTCCTCATAGGTGAGTACATGCGTTGGGTCAGGAATGTATTTTTATCTACAATGATACATGGAACACATCATGAACTTTGGAGAGATTTGGAGAAATTTCTAAATGATAATCTATAAATCCAATTAATTCTTGAATTTCATAAAGGCCCGATATACCTGAGACTCAATTTACCCATCTTACTGAAACGTATAACACCCTTCCATAGAGATACCTTGAAGAAAACATGGTCTCCTATATGAAATTCCAAATCCTTCCTTCGGTTATCGACATAGAACTTTTTTCTACATTGGGCTGCTTTGATGTGGGTTTGGATAACCTTCACATTTTCCATTGTTTCTTAAACATGTTCTGGGCGTACGAGTTTTCTTTCACCAACATCATCCCAACAAGTCGGTGTGCAACATCTTTTTCCATATAACGCTTCATTTGGTGCCATTTGAATATTTTAATGGATTTTTTCATTATAGGAAAATTATACCAGAGGTATATTTTGATCCCACATACCATGAAAGTCTTGCGAGAAAGATCTCAACATGTCTTCTAAGGTTTGAATAGTCTATTCTGATTGTCCATCAGTTTGAGGGTGGTAGGCAGTGCTCAAACAAAGTTCAATATCCAGGGCCTTCTGAAGACCATTTCAAAATCTTGATGTAAAATGGGGATCAAAATCAGAAAAAATTGATAGGGGTAATCCATGAAGTATCACAACTTCATTAATATATAGTCTTCCCATGTGTTCAATTGGTAAATGTTCTCTTATAGAATGAAAATGTTCAAACTTGGTAAGACAATCAATAATTACCCATATTGAATCATCCATTCTAGGAGTCTTTCATAGCCCCATGACAAAGTCCATCATAATATTATCCCATTTCCGCTCAGGTATGGGAAGAGGTATCATGAATCCTCTAGGATGTTACCTTTCAACAATCAATTTTTGAAAAACCATACATCTTGACACAAAATAAGCAATCTCCCTCTTAATGTTGTCCCACCAATAATGTTCCTTCAAATCTCTATACATCTTGGTGCTCTTAGGGAGTACAGAGAAATTGGAGCTATGAGACTCATCCAGACATTCCCTTTTTATATCAAGTATGTTATGAAAATGATGTATCTTCCCAAATTTCAAAATTCCATCTTCATATATAAAGTCACTCAATCTCCAATCATTCATAATTTTAATATTCTTTCAAAAATCTTCCTCATCAGTCTGAGAACTCTTTATCCTTTCTAGTAATGATTGTTTTCAAAACATTTGAAAAAGTATTGATGATTCACCTTCCATGGTTTGTTTTCATATAAATCATTACGAGATTCATGAAAATAGGATCCATTTCAACTCTCATCTTGTTCAAAACTCCTGGATCATTTCTACTCAAATCATCCTCCACCTTATTTTCCTTCCCCGGATGGTAGTTTGTAGTAAAATCATAATAGTTGAGTAGTTTAAGCCATCATATTTGCCTCATGTTGAGTTATTTCTATGCGAAAATATACTTGAAACTTTGTGATCAGTATAAATCTCACATTTTTCACCATAGAGATAGTGTCTTTATATATTCAGAGTAAATATTACAGCTGATAACTCAAGATCCTGCGTAGGATAGTCTTTCTCATGAATTTTAAGCTGTCATGATATATAGGCAATAAATCTATCATTCTGCATAAGGACACAACCTAGTCCTTTCTTTAAAGCATCACTATAAATAACAACCCCATTTTTTCTTTATGGTAGAGTCATGATATGATAATTGAATAATCTTCTCTTCAGTTATTCAGAACATTCTTCACACTATTTTTTCCAAAAAAAATTAACCCACTTTACGTGTGAGCATGGTTAATGGGTTAGCCAACCGGGAAAAATTCTGGGTGAAACGTTGATAACAACCTAATAAACCAATAAAACTATGTACCTCTGTTATACTCATCGATGATGGACATTCTTTGATTGCATTGATCTTTGAAGGATCAAAAGTGATTCCATCCATAGAGACAATATGTCTAAGAAAATAAATCTCCTAATTCCTAAATTGACACATGCTAAACATCCCATATAATTTATTTCTGATAAGAGTATTCAGAATAATCCGCAATTGATTTTCATGATCTTCATAGATTTTAACGTATACCAAGATATCATCAATAAATACCACTACAAAGTAATCAATATATTCCTTGAAAACACTATTCATTTGATCCACGAAGATAGAGGGTGAATTAGTCAATCCAAAAGGCATTACTATAAACTCGTAATGGTTCTACCTATTTCGAAATGTTGTCTTTGGAATGTATTCATTCTTCATGCACAACTGATAGTATCCATATCGATGGTCAATCTTTGAAAAATATTGATTTCCATTAGTTGATCAAATAAATCATCAATGTGAGGTAGGGGATACTTGTGCTTTATTTTTTTAGCATTAATCTCCATGTATTCAATGCATAACCTCATCGATCCATCTTTCTTTTTTACAAAAAGGATAGGGGATCCCCATTGAGAAACACTAGAGAGAATAAATCCATTATTACTCAATTACCCTAGTTGTTTCTTTAGATGTACTAATTCTGCCATTCTCATTCTATAAGGGGTCTTCGATATGGGACTTGAACCAGGAATTTAATCAATGGAAAAATCAATTTTTCATTCTAGAGGATGTCCATGTAAATCCTCGTGAAACACATCAACATATTCTAGAAAAATAGGTACGTCCTCTCCTCGAACATTATTTTACTCACCCATAGTTATTCCATTCTATTCTTCCCAAATAATTGAATTTAGTAGAGCTACTGGTGGTGGATGTAGATAAGAATCAGGTGGTGACGTTTCTACTATAAAGATTGGGTACTCCATATCGTCATTGAAAATTGTATCATACTTCTTCTTACAATAATTTTTTGCATCATGGTTCAAAATAAAATCAATTATGAGGATTATATAAAATTCAATCATGGGTATGATGTTGAGATCAGCAAATAAAGAACATTTATATTCCCTAATGGGAAGTGATTCAAAAAACTTTGTTGTGTTGATATTTCCCTTAGGTGTTTGGATTGACATCTCCCTTGATAATTCAAATTGAAAAAATCTTAATTTCATAGCAAATTGGGATGATATGAAACAATGTGAAGATCCCAAATCAAATAAATCATTGGATAAACTTGAGGAAACCATTAAATTACCTACCACCACATCTTTAGGAGCTTCAACCTTATCAGTAGTGATCACATAATCTTGGATTTGCTCACTTGGCCTTTTCTGAGGTAAGATCCCTTGGCTCTTAGAACATCCATTTCCATAATTCCCCTTTTCTATACAATTGTAGCATTCTACATTGATAGCCTCTTTATTCTCCTTAAAATCACGAGCTTGGTGGCATTTTCACCAAAATTGTAACAGACTCCCATTCCCTTCAGGAAATTACATTGGTGTTTCTTCCAACATTTACCACAAGATGGATATTCAACTTTTCCCTTGTTCCCCGTATTTCTATTTCTAGAGTGTTCAACAGATCTCCTTTTCTCTTGCTTTGCATTAATGTTTAAAGACATATGGAATTCATTTTTAGTCTTAATAGCGCCTATGACCATATCTTCGTACGTTGAGAACGATTCTGAGACTAATTCTCGATGGAGAAATGGTTTTAACCCATCAAGGAATTGATCAATATTACTCCTTAGGTTACGTATATAATCTGCCGCATTCCATTCTATCATTGTAAAGTTAGTCTCATACATTGCGACATTCTCATCCACTTTTTTCCTCAGACTCAGAAATTTTCCTTCCATATTCACTTGATGGTCATGAGGAAAGTATTTTTCTATGAAAATATCTTTAAACTTCCTCCATTCCATGTTCAGTAATTCTTCATATACCTTTGTGTTTTGGTTTAATGACCACCATTGATCTGTATCTCCCATGGGGGGATTAACTACCATGAAAAATTTTTCCCTTTCGCTACTCCCCAAAGCATAAAATATTTTCTCTAATGAATTTATCCATTGCTTTGATACAAATGGATTTATACTTTCATTGAATGTTGGTGGTCTTTTCCTCATGAAGCGGTCTAACATTGATCCTCTACGTTGTGGATTAGGGTGCTTCATACGGGTAAGGTTATTATTCATAACCTAAGTGAGTTGTCCCAGTATGGTGATAAGCTAATCAACAACAGTTGCATCACTAGATCCACTATAATTATCTGGTTTATGAGGGAAATCCATACATGAATTATGTGAATTGATACAGTTTCCATTCCATCAACTTGGTGCCATTTCTAAACAATGGCATACAGTAGATAAATTTATGAATTGCCATACATAATTCAACACTTGTAAAACACTTAACATAAATTAAACAGTTTATGGATATAATCCATAATCATAAAAAAATTTCTTTGATAATATATATAATCATAAATCCTTCATAATGGTTTTAAACAAAATGTGAATTATCCTAATCATATCCCACGAGGCTGTCGTAACCAAGAGTGCATCATGGCCCGTTGTCGTGCACTAGTTCACGTTCGAGTCTAGCTCAAAGTGGTGTTTTTGGGTTTAACCCTTGGTACATATGTTCCAGAGCTGACTCTACCTGCTCTTATACATATTGGGGTTTATTTCTTGGAAAACTCAGAAAATCTATACATTACCTAAATTCTAGGATGTTCTTCTATTCTAATCCACAATATCTATCTTAGGGAAATGTTCTCTAATTAGTGTTTTTCTAAATCTATATTCCAAGGTTACTACTAAAAATCCTCTGATACCAACAATAACGCCCCAAACCTAGTAACCCAGAGTCATAAAATTATTACATAACATTAGCATGATCACAAGGGATCAAATCCTGAAAGGCCAATCAATTTAGTAGCCTTGGAAGAACTAGATACTATCATAAGTTTTATTGTATATCATGAAATAAAAACATCAAAAAAAATTTATCCCCATTTACCACACTTATATATTTAGCCTATAAATGTAGGTCAACCATAAAATATTTGTTCACATCCTGGAAAAAAATAAAACATAGAAAGGTGTGAGCTCATATGCTCAATACGGATAACAATATAGCGGAAACAGTTATAAATAAGTATAAACTATTAAGGAAATGTATAAGACTAAAACATAATTATTTTAAAAAAATATCTAAATAATATGTTCAATATAAATCAAATAATTTCATTAAATTATTCACATAGATATTCTAGTAGTCAATAAATCACATGCAATATCAATAGCCAATTTCATAATGATGGAATGCATACTGCCAGACTTAATAACCACAAAGTCAAGGCCTTGTGCCAAGTCTACAAATAATATTTTTTTCAAATCCTGGTTCCAAGACACTAGTTTGTCTCATGAGACCTATCGATGCATCGAGGATCTATTGTGGGATCCACCTTTCACTTAATATGTCCAATGCATTCATTATATGAAAAGGTTTAAACAATACAAAAACATTCATATTAAAACTAGTATAAAAAATGTCAATACATTATCCCTAAATCATGACTGGTTTAAAAATAAAACATCCATAGTCAAACATATCACAAAGCCTTCAATAAAATATGGATGTTTGGTATCATAATAAATCAACATCAAACAAACTTAAAATCCATCAAAGGATGTTAACATAGACGAAATCAAAAAAATTTAGAGAAATATATCTTCCTATTTTGAAAACATTTAAAAGTTATATAATTATAAAATAAAACATTTATTTTGAAAATATTCATATGAGCTTGTATGGGAAGCTTTGACGATGTTATAACAGCAGAAAGTAGACACACCTGCTGTATAAGTTTTAATAAAAGACATTTTTACCTTAATTTTGTTGAAAAGGTCGTAAAGTACCTTGTTTGGAAAACGATGGAAATATTCCTTTCAAAAAATATATGAAAAAATAAGAGTATAAATGAATTTAACCCATAGTCTAGTAAATAGTAATAATTTTTTGAATTAAATTTTGATGAAAACATGAATGTGGATGATAAAGTGGTCGTAGTAGATACTTACGTATTAACAACCTCGGATAAGTAATGAGGTGTATAATTAACCCTTACCTTGTAATTTTACTTAGTTTATGGTTAGTTAACCTCCAGTATAATTGTAAATCATTTTTATTAAATTATAAAAGAAAAATATACATAAATATGATCACATATATGATATAATATTGCTTTGTTAATAACATTTTACTAGTATCATCGTTCCAGGTGTAAACATATTTGTTTTGCTTTATATGTTTGGTTACGTATGACAAGTTTGGTATGGATAGGATGTATTTGATTCATATAAATAATGAAATTATGTACATAAACATTACTTTTAATCAAAAAATAAAAATTATTCTTGAATTATTACGATGGGAAATGAATCTCATCACGTTCGTGGAAACAGTAATCTGTACGTACGCACGAGTGAAAATATCATTATATTGATGGTGAAATCGTATGTAATTGGATGGTATATCATATATAAAGAATCCTTAAAATGTTATATTTATTATTTATATCAGTTATACTCATTATTATACCCATCCATAAAATTTAGTGTTTGAATAAAAAACTACACCACGATGTGGAGACAGTAAGTTGTACGTACACACATATGTTGACTTTTTCAATTATATGACGGATTGAATAACAAATATGGTTGTACCATATTTATAATAACATAAAAGTATGTATATGGTACTGGATTTATGATTTTGGTGTGGAAATAACATAGAAAATGGATGTGGAAGAAGAAAAGAACATGAAAGAGGGTGGTGAAATTATTACCTCTTCTTCGTGTGTTTCCTATTGAGTTTATCAAAAGGTCTCTATAGGTTGAGTTTCTTATGAAAGTAAGGCCTCTAGGTCGAAGGGAGGATATTTGATAGCATATTTGAGCAGGGTTTGGCCGAGCCATATGGCTTTGGAGTTGTGAATATAAGAGAAGGGGAAGTACCCTTTTATAAGAGAGGTCAAGGTCACTTTAGGAAAAACTTGAAATATTATTTTATAATAAAATCATTTTTCATTCCTAATGGATCTAAAATTATTTTTTTGGAGGATAAGGTGGGTATGGGTCGAATTAATCTCATCCATTAGGTTTTAGACAGGTTTAGGTCACCATATTAACTTATCTTTTAGATTTAACTCTTAGTTAAATAGATTGACATTTACTATGTCTCTTTGTATTTTTATATAATATTGTAAATAAAAATTCTATTACAAGCCTAGTGAACACCAAGGGGTTCATTATTAATATATATAAACTTATATAAGTCATTTGGCTGAACATTATATTTTTAGGAATATTATATCAGTTAATAATATAATATTTGTTTTAAAAACTAAATTATGTCAATTTTGACACTTTTTTGTATTTAGTTTTTGTGAAACATTTAACAGCATGATTACTTCGAAAAAAATATCTAATCAAAACCAAAATGTTATATTAACCTAGAAAATTATTGTAATTAATCATAAGTCTCAATTTACATTTATTTGGATATTTATAATATCAATTATTTTAATATTTCATTAATAAGGTAATTACTGCATCATCATTATGTCCTAAATAAATTAAATTATTTAATGTAGGAAAATTATATATAAAATACCATTATGTAAGAAATCATTTTAGCTTTATAATAAAAATTTATAGTCGAATTTATATTTTTTGTATCCCTATATTAAAAATAGTTTAGTTATTAATCATTGAATTTAATACTTTTAACTCTTGTTTAAATAAAATAATAATAAATGTCTGAATCTAATCAAAGTGGACCAAAAGGATCATATTTAATTACTAAAGTTCATTTTGGTCAAAATACACTTATCCAATAGAATTGGAACATGTGTTAGGGTAATTAGAATAGCATTTTTACCCTTAATTACCCTATTTACATTTAACCGTGGTAAATATGTCAAAAGTTACTATTCACCACACATTATTTTCATCTTATTGAAAGAAATTTTACTTACTGATCACAACCATGTCTCTCGGATTTTTTAAATTCAACTCACAGATGTGGTAAAATTATGTTTTATGAAAATTTGTAAATTCTCCTAGAAGGTGGGTAAAAGAATGTAAAAAGTACAATAAAATTTTATATATCTAAACCTATTATAAAATGACTACAATGAATTACATTGAACATATATAGGTATTATGTATCTATTTTGAACTAAAATAAATTAAAATAAAATAACTAATAATATATGTAAAATATCGATTATAAAATATAACAGTGTTTTTCACTATTCATCAATAATTGAAAGTTCTCAGAATAATACCAAAAATACACCCTAAACTAAATTTGATATTCTAAATCCAAAAATGAAGTCCATTTTAAAAATAAAATTTATAAAATTTCAAAAATTTGGTATTATTGTTCATAATGGCTAGTTTCATTGGTTGTGGAGTGTTAAAACTCAATGTTGTATACAACGCAAGATACTGCATTAATAAATGGGAAACGTACTGTGGATTAATGGGGTGTTTCATGATACTTGTAGAAAGAAACGACTTTTTTCATATATAAAAGGAAAAGAATATTTATTCAAGTGTTAAGAAACATTCCATCATACTCATAAATTTATAGATATGGGAGAAGATATAAAATTACATTGTTTAAAATTTAATGAGATTGAGAACTATTATAATTATTTCCATAATTTTAATAGTAAATTAATGTAAAATAATCCAAGGGGAGAAGGCCAATATTATAAAATTACTACAATAAATGTGGATGTTCCTTGGGAAGTGGTGACATGTACACTTAACATCCACTCTAGGATTGTAAATGTTATATTTGATTCTATTTTTAAAAACTTTTTTATATATTGAGATATTTATAAGGGTATCAAATCACCACATGAAAAATTAGTTTTTGAGTTTTTGGTGGAAACTCATAATGGTAGGATGACCAAATCTCAAGTCTATAGCCCCTCTTCGACAGATGTTTTAGTGAATATTATTCTTAAGAATAATTGTATTCTTACATTAGTTGAATGTGATTTAATTTTTGGTATGTATTTGATCTCCTAGTATAGATCCCATATCAATTTTTGAGGAAGGGAAGTTGCATTCAAAATTATGAATCATCCTTCAATCATCAATGAGTGTGAGGATAAACTAGAACACCCGATTAAAATTACTTCAATCAGATGGGGTTTTCTACAAATTCATGGTGGATATTTATCTCAAATTTTTGGAGAGATACTCCTCATTGAAAATTTTCTATTTTCTGGAAACTATTTTTGTATTTCTTAATGAATTACTTTTACTTCCCCTGAATTGTGAAGTTGTATTTTAAATATAAATCATACATGGTACTATGCTTATTTCAAATCTTATATAATGACCCCGATTTAGCTGTAGGAATCGAAGAAGAAAACCAATGAGAATATATATAAGGTATTAATTTAAACTAGTTCTTTACCATGTGTGTACTTTTTCATTTGGTTAATAAGAATAATGGGTCAGTTTACCTTTGAATAGCTTACCAGAAACTCAACAAGATCTCTATTATGAAAAATCATCATATACCCTGTATCGATGTTATATTAAATAAACTATATGAAGATATATATTTTTAAAGATTCGTCTTCAATCTATATATCATTATATACGGATAAATAAATATGGTATTCTCATGAAAACCATATGTATTAGGTATTGTTGTTATGAATTTATTGTAATCCCATTTGGACATAATAATGATCGATTATCTTCATGAATTTATGTTTATATTATTTTGGGATTACCTAGATAATTTATTAGCAATAATTGTAGATGATATTATAATATATTCGAATAGAAAGGAACTTAATGAAAATCATTTGAGAATTATTCTGAAGACCCCAATAAATGATAATTTTTATGCTAGATTTACCAAGGGTGGAATTTTTTATTTCCGAAAGTTTCATTCATTTGATATATTATCTCAAGTGAGGGTATATCAATAGAACCTTCAAAGGAAGAAGTTATTGAGAAATGGAATAGACCAATCATAGAAACTGAAAGGCATAGTTTTCTTAGGATAGTTTGATTCTCTCAATTCTTTTTTAGATATTTCTCATTACTATCTAAACCACTCACCATGTTTAATTATAAAGGGGTTATGTTCTCATGGATAGATGAATGTGAAGGGAGTTTCAAATAACTAAAGTAATGGTTGTTCAATCCACCCATTCTTACACTACTGTGTTGTAGAGAATGGTTTGCGACCTATATTGAGTCATAAAATATGTTACAGGGATGAATCCTTTTTGAACAATGATAGGGTGACAGATTATGCCTCATGCTAATTGATGGTTTTTGAGAAAAAATATCTGACCCGTGATTTGAAATTGGTAACAGTATTTTATTTTAAAAAATATGGATGAATTATATATTATCTATCCAATCTATAGTATACCTGATGAAGGATATGTAGGATTATCCTTGTATTTCATCATTCTCTATTAAAATTGTATATATGAAGATGTATATAGATATAAAAGTGTATTTTTAGTGGGATAATATGAAAAGGGATATTTTATACTATGTATCTGCGTTCTTGATATGTTATAATGTTATAGTTGAAAGAATGAAGTAAAATGAGATGTTTTATCTATTACCCAAAAAATGGAAATGAGAAAACATCACCATGGATTATATCATTAGACTCCCCAAAACAATTGAAGGACATAATTCTATTTGGGTTAGAGTCGGTCATCATAAAATGTCAACAAACATCATTTATGTAAAAAAAATATTTCTCTCTTGATCATCTTTACATAATATATATTAAGAATGTGGTACATTTGGATGGAGTACCACATTATACTATATTTGAATGGGATAGTAGTTTTAGATTGATGTTATGGAAAATACATCAGCAAGAATTGGATATAGAGTTGAGTTTATTAATTATTATCTTCCTCAGATAGATTTCCAGTCTGATTGGACTATTAAAACTATAGTTGTCATGTTGAGAACATTTTCTATGGATTTCAAAGGTGGTTTGGATCAACACCTTCGTTTTGTGTAAATTTTATTCAAAATAGAATTCAGTTAAGTATATAGATGGATCATTATCAATACATTTATGAAAGGAAGTGTAGGAATATAACATACTATAATGAAGATTGAGAATGAAAGATATTGGGACTGATCTAGATGATGAAATGTTAAATATGGATACATCCATTCAATAACACATAATATTTTCTCAGAGTCGACAAAATATTTATGCATAAAATCATCAATGATATCTAGAGTTTTATGTTGTAGAGAAGGTATTTTTGAAAATATACCTTTAGAAAAAGGTAATGAGATTTGAAAATGAGGTAATGTTATCCCCTAGTTATGTTGGCCCCTTTGAGATTGTTGATCATATCAGGATGGTGTATGATCACTTGGTGCTTCGGCCAAATATCTCTTAAGTTCATAATGTGTTCCATGTATCTTTCATGAGTAAGTACAAACCTAATCCTTTACACATACAAAAATCAAATTTCATACCACAGAATAGAGATCTCTATTATGACAGATAACCAATGGGGATTCTGGATCATAGAGAGAATGTTATATGATACAAGACCACTCACTTAGTCATTTTTTGTGGCCAAACCATAGATTTGAGGAACCTATATGGGAAACTAAAGATGTTATGAGGTACTAGTATCCTAACTTTTTATGAGAGTGATGATATTTTAAGGGTAAAATTATTTTAATAGGGGAATAATGTTACACCACTATAATTTTTTGATATATTTCTTTGAAATAAATTTAATTTCATTCATATCTTTCATTACTCGCAACACCAATTTTAAACGAACCATAATCTACCATTGAAATATTATGTGACTATTATAACCTAGATTTCAAAATTTATGTATACATATAAATAATCAAATTATGAAGTATTTATGTTATATACATGTAAAAAAGGAATTCATTAGTTATCAATTAACTAAAAATAAAAATAAAAACCATTTGAAAGAAAAAAGAGACATTTTTATACATGAATTATGTATTTTATAAAGAAATTAAATTTATCACTATTTTTTAATGAGTTTAATGTAATTTATATATTATATATTCAATAAAAATTTTTAACATTCATCGGTAGTTTTTTATTTTAATAGTATAAGAATAAATCGAATTCAATGCTTAAAAACTGTATTTTTCTAAAAAGTGGGTTTGGTCAAATTTTTTTAAATTATTTTTATATTAATATGTAATACTTCTAGAGATTGAATCATAAAAAATAGATAACATATTTTTAATCAGGATGTAATAATTTGGTATATATGCTCCTTTTATTTTTGTTCATTATGAATTGTATCTATGGTAAAATTTATAATCAAGTTAAAGGATATATTGGGATAACCTAGGTTAAAACTAAGTGTTAAAGTAACCATTTTTCTTCTAAATTATTATTCGATGATGGTAATTCTCCCATTATCACCATAAACTAAAAATTTAGTTATTTATGGGACCCTTGTTTATGATAATGACCCATATAATACTTAAAAAAAAGATAATTACAAAATGAAATTCTCTTACTTTAAAATATGTATTACGTGTTTACACAGGGATACCTGAAATTTGTGGAAAAATGTAAATTTTTATTTTTAGAATAATCAATTTATATTCATTTTATTAATTTATTTATTATTTATTTTGATTATATAATTAATATAAATACATACACAACAACAAAAATGTATTTATTCAATTAATATAAAAATAAAATAATTGAATTTATAAATATTAAAAGTATTATAAGATGATTGATTTATAGTATTCCATGAATTTTATAGATTAATGAAATTTATTATTGTTGTGTTAAATAATTTTTTTATAATTACATATTTTTCTTGATTTTTTTAAGTCAAATTAAATGAATAGATTCAAAACTGAAATTAATGATAATTTATGGAAATAATATTTTATTAACTTATTTAAAAATACTAAAAATATTGAAATATGACATTGAGGAAAATATATAGTCTATAATTTTATCCCTTGTACATTTATATGGTATTTTTTGCCTTATAAGTAAAATTATAACCCTTTATAATTGAAAATTTCATTACCATAGTTAATATTAAAATCAGGTAACCAAGAGTTAATCCAATAGTTATGATTTAAAATGACACCATAACATATCTAAATTTAATTGGATAATTATTTTAAGACATTAGACTCTTTTTATTCAAATATATATCAATTTGGAATCATTTTTATTGATCATTACGTAAATATATTTTAATTTTTTTGTAATTTAATGTGTGTCCCTTCTCTACCTTGTAAAAGGAAACACCATACCCATCTTTCTCAAACCACATTGATAAACATATGTTGATTAAGTGTTAGATCCTGAACATTTATAGAGATGCATTGAGATTTTTTATAAGTGTTATTTTTTCCTTTTATGAGTTTATCTTTATGAGGTCTTACGTTGGGGATTTTTTAGTGAAATTAGAGAATTTTTTGAAGAAGTTGGGAAGTTCATGGTTGGCACACAGTCTTCCCAAACCGTCTTCCCATGATAGAAAAAAAATGTGAACCCAAATAAAGGGGATTGATAAGTATGGCACATGTTTATTTGAAATAGTTCACCCACAATGTAATAACTATGTGACTCCTTGGGAGGAGGCACACAGTTTGGTTCCTGGTTAGGGAAAACCATGACCCATGAGCAAGAAACTTTGCACGAGGAATTTTAAAAACTAAAAAAATTGATTTTTATAATTACTCAAACACGATATTATATCTCAAATCACCCTAGAATAACCCTAAACAAATTTATCTCATTTTTTGAGGTTATTGGATGGATTCTAAGGCCCTAAAACCTCCATTCATCAAAAATCTAATAATGGATTGAAGATATGCACCTCTCCAATTAAGGGATTCTCATATTGATTAGGTTAATCTCTCTCATGTCTCGGTTTTTGGGAAAAAATGAGATGGTATTAATCTATTGGAAATAGATCAAGATGTATTTTTTTATAGATTTAATCCTTTTGATCTAGGATCTGAGTTTCATATACAGATTTTGTTCTTTGTCATGATATTGGTTGTTATGCTTCAATTGGGTATTTTTATTCGTGAGAATTTGTTATCAATTTTGAGGTAGGTTGTCCTAATTAAATTCCCATAGTCTTGAATTTCAATTGTTTGTATTTATTAAGTAATTTCAATTGGAGCGTTTGATAATTAAATCCAATGTTGAATAAATTAATTGGTAAATTATTATTTCAAATCATGTAATTGATTAATTGAGTTTCCATGTGAATATGAGATTATATGAACATAGGAAAATTGATTTGGGAAATTATGATTGTGAAATTGGTGAATTAGATTAATTAATTTGTTTTTTTGATTAATAGAATGTCGTTATTATGTAATTTATGGGAAATTGGTATTGTGAAATTGGTCAATTAATGTGATTATGAATTAATTGACAATGGGAATTATGTTATGGTTGACCTAACCTTAATGGGTCAAAGAGATATAAGATTTAAAATTGAAAAATATTTTAATGTCAAATTCATCATATTATTCCATGTAATTAGATTATAAACTATGAGTGATTAGTTTATTTAAATGGTATAGTATGTTGTGAAATTTTGATTAAAGGGTTAATGTTTATTAGCCTTAACTGATGTGACATATGTTTTATATGAGTCTAGATAGGTAATGAGGCTCCCAATACACATATGATATTATTACTCTGTGTGTAGGGAGTGATGCTCTAGATACCCATATGTGTTAATAAGTGTGGGATGTGGACTGAGGCTCGAAATTCTCACATGAAATCGAGGTGTGGGACAAGTATGGAGGCTGAAAATACCCACGGGGTGTTAGAAACGATGTTCTACACCCATAAGATTGGAATTGGACCATGGATCCCATGTACCATGATGTGATATGGAATAAAATTAATAATTAAGTCCTATGCGTTATAATGAATTTTGAATTGAATCTAGGATATGGTTAAACTCTGGAAGGAGCCAAAGTAGGTATTGGGGGTTTATGTGTCCTTGGGAACACGATTATTTATGTATTTAATTAAAGGATAATTGAAAAGGTGATACCTATTTAATTATTCATTGTAATTAATTATTTATACAAATTTATACTCTATTATTGACTGTATATTATTTTAAATGTCGTTGGTGGTGGATTTCTAAGTTGTCCTCACATGCTATTTGGGATGCCTGAATGGTACTAGAATAGACTTTATGTTTGCATGATATGATGCTGGAAAGAGTCTTATGTTAGATGGATGAGTTGGGATAGAGATTATATGAGTAACCAAATGTGATTTGGGGCCCTCTTGGGAGTTGTTTGTAGTTTTATTTATTTTGGTCTTGGCATATTGACACTTGAAATGTATTTGGATTGACATAACTACTATTTAGTTTTAGATATTTTATTTCATTCTTTGGTCATCATGTGATAAAGGTATTATTCTAGATATGGTTATATCCCTTGTATGTGGTTAATTTATTTTCCATTATAGTTTTTATCTGATAAATAGTATATATTCTCCCCATGATTGATATTATACCACTTGATTCTGGTTGGCAACCTCATTTATATGTGGATGCACGCTTAAGATCATATTACCGACTAACTCGAGGCACTAGTGAGTGGAACCTGGGTTCAGACATTACAAAAATCAAAACCAATTTGTCTTCTAAAAAATTATATAAGTTCTAGAGGTTGTTTTATTAACAATTCACTATCCTTAGTTTCCTTAAAAAATATTCTAAAGGAGGCCTCTCGAAGAAGATGTAATTGTGTTGCCCGACCACTTTCAATTAAGTTGTTAATATACATCCTCTAAATATATTATATTTGTCATAAAATAATATATTATGTATCATAAATATACATAATTGTCATTATGATTATTAAACAACCATTATCCACCATATTTTCTATCAAATTGAATGTGAAAGGATCAGTTTTTGGTATATATGACTTTCCATCTCTAGCTGGCGATACAATTAATTTTTCATCACCATATATTATGGATTGATATTATGATGGATTTGATGTTTATATATGGTATTTATGATATAATTATACTTATGTAATTTTAATATAATATATTCCTTCTTACCTTCCAGTTTGTTGGAAATTAATAATGACGTTTGAGCGTATGTGTGGACTACTACATCCATTAACTGATGTGATTCATTTTTTCTTTCCACTTTAAATAAATTGTAGTAATTATGAATTTCAGGAGTATATGTGATATATATGATATAATAATGATTGATAAAATTTAAATTATTATTTACCTTTATTTTTTCAATTTTTCAAAAATTGAAAACATTGTTCATCTGTATGTATGACCTTCCTTTCCATGAACACTGTAATTAATTTGTATATCACCACATTTTATAAATATATATATATATAGATATATAATGAATATATATTAAATTTATATAACTATTATATATATATATGTATTATTGAACCATGAACAAAGTATATAGACCAAAACTACCAAACCAAAACATATGTGAAAAGGCGAAGCTGTTATAAACAATAACAGTTATTTTAATCAATAATTATAAATAAATTGGTGATGACAGTTTAAAATTAAATAAAATATTGTATTATATATATAAATATGGTGTTATTATACTTTTAGAATAAGTATATATTTATTATATAGTATTTTCAAACGCATATGAATGAAGTCAGACCATATGTAAGGGTTTATTTCATAAACTCATCCTTATTTGAGATTTTTTAAGTTTAAGTATCTTTTGGGATAATGATTTGACATTTATATATTAAATAAATTTATTTTCTTAATCTATATATTTCTTTAAATTGTTTTTTTTCCATTCATTTTTCTCTCTTTAAGTACGCTAGATACGAAAAATAATTTTTTAATGAAAATAGACTTTGTTTTTCTACTCGATTGGGAAACATTTTTCTAACATGTCAAGTTTCCCCTAAAATGCCTTAAATAATGTGTTTAATATTAATTTATGATTTATTAATGACATATTTATCAATTTTTTTGTTTTTAAAATATGTTTTCAAATGAATACTCTTATCATTTTATAAACGACATACTTTTTTTCTTTTTACAACAGTTTGAAAGGAGTATTTTTTAAATAATATATTATGGGTATAATTTCCCAAAATTAAGAAAACTCAATGATTTTAGATATATTTAACAATATAGAAGTTTATTTTAATATTAATCGTTTTCCTTAATATTTAAGAAATTTTTAGATATGTGATTTCAACTGAAAATGTTATTTTAATCAGGAAAATCTCTAGGGATTATTTTATGGTATTTTAATCAATATCAATATCATTTATTTAATATTATAATTTAATGAGGACATAATATAATGATACCATACAATATATTTTTTTTTATGATTTATTGTTTGTTTGACTAGGTAAAGTATTGAAATTCAGAATGATAATTTTCCAATAGAGACAATTATTGATTATGAAGGCATGGTTAATAAGTTGTCTTGTATATTCATATGATGAATGATTTAGAATTATTAAGTGATGTTTGGGGTCTAAAAATACATAGTACCTCAATGCATTAGTATGTATCATGAGAAAAATTAGATCAAGTATTTTGTTGAGGCATTACACAATTATATAGATTTCTTGACACAAGGCATGGATGATATTTTTAAATTCCTTAGAATATAACCTCAATGTTGCTTTTAATATGACTAAAATTATTAATTATATCATTATGAAATTAGTTATTTATTTATATTTTAATAATTTAATAATTATGATATCCATGGATATGTTTCAGGATTATATTAGAATTTATATTGAATTATTTGATCATCATTTTTTCCTATAATATTATTCATTCCTTATTGGCCTTGGCTATATGTGTACCCTTACTAAGAATATGATATCTTCCATTTATTATGTTTCCTTTCCCCACGATTCATAGAAGTGTGTTATGATTGATATTAGAATATTTTAGAGAGGGAATAATGTTTTTGTCAAATAAAATACTCTTGTTTATTTTATGTTTTCAACTGTAATGTGAAATTAAATTATTTATCTAGTTTTTCATGATTAATGAATTATTCTGTCCTTTGGGTTGAAAATAATTGTATCTTGTAACAATTTAATAATGTAACCACTGGTTCATGGCTACTTGGGTCAAGGTATTTACACGCTTAGACACTGTTTTAGGATGAGGTCACTCCTTTAAGACCATTGTCTTTTTAGGATAAACTGAGATTCCTTCATTGGTAATAATCTGTTGAAACAAATCTATTTCTTGTAACTAAAACATTTATATTATAAACTCACCCAAAAGGACATCTTTAATTGTATTTTAAAATATTATTCTTAGATTATCCTTAGGCTCCACATGAATTTTATAATACATCATAATATCATTGATAAAGTATTCCAATTTTTTTCAGTCATCCCCTATCAGTTCTATTTTTCAAATCCATAAATATAGTCGAAGAATTTTTCAGGTCAAAGGTCATAATAAAAAAACTCATATTTAACATGTATTATTTATAAGAAAATCTTAACTATATAGTGTTTCTTCACCCTCAGTTGATGAAACCTCAATCCTAGAATAAAGAAATATTGTACTCTAAAAAGCTGGTCGAACAAATCATCAAGCACTTGAAGAAGGAAATATTTTTTCACTATAATCCCACTAAGTTCTTTGTAATAAATTCAAAATTTTATTTATCAAAAATTATTTTTTAAAAACATATAACTTAACCCTAAGTAGATGCACTCATGTGAATAAAACCTTTCATTAAAATAATGTAATGTTGGTTTTTCAATTCCACTAACTTTATATATTCCATTATATATGGGGTCTTTGATATTGGTATGGATCTAAGAATGAGTTCTATTGATAACTTGATGTCTCCATTCAAGAACATGTTTTTCCACATCTTTTTAATTAATTTTTATAATCATAAATATTTGTTTTAACAATTTTTAATAAATAATGGCTCTCTTGTATTTTTATAATTAACATTAATAATTAATAAATTTTTGTAATTAATCATTTATTATATGATTTAAAATAATTAATTTATTTCTTACTTTAATTTTATAGACAAATAACTTTTTTTAGATTTTTGTTTTTGTTCTGCATAGTTAATAATTTAACATTAATTAGATAATTAATTAATTATGAATTTTCATTAGATAATGAAGTTTTAATTTAACATTGCATATACTAAATATTAATTAATACGACATAATATAAATTTTAGTTGCCTTTTAAACATTCTTTTTTTTATAAATTTTTGTTTACAAACTCACAACATCTATTTAATTTAATTTCATTAAATAACATATATTGATTTATAAAATAATAGTTATCTGATTTCTTAAATTAATTGAAATTTAAATAGTAGTATTTTATAAATAATTAAACTCTGTTTTATAATTGATTTAACTCAATATTAACTTTTAATAATTTAATTTTTTCTTAATTCAATATTTAGTATAGTAATAATTTTTGTTATGTGAACTGATGTTATTAATAATTTCACATAAGTTTAATTGGTTTTATAAATTTTTTAAATATTATGTTGTAATTAATTTTTCCATTGTTTTAATACAGTTTTAGTTTTTGTTAATTTTTTTGTTCTTATTTTATTTATGTTTTAATTTATTTTATTTACTATGTTTATTATGTAGGTTCACAGTTTAATCCCTGTCACGGTGCCACATCAACTGTTTCATTTTACAGTGCCACCATGCACCGTGTCCATTTCATTATGACACTGTTTTAATCTTTACACCGTATCTCCTTTACGGCGTCAACATTCTTGCCTTTTTAACCCTGTTACTGCTCCACAACAAAATTCCCATCTGTCTCACCATTTCATCTTGAACGGTTCCACCAAAATGGGTGCCACCGTCTGTTCTTTTTGTTGTTCCACCTTAACTCCTCCTTGGCACCGTATCCCTTCATTGTGTCATAGTCAATTCTTCTGTATCTCATGGAACATTTTCAAAAAAATTCTACAGTTGGATTCCTTTACATTGTTTCCTGCAAATCATGGTCTTGCCACTACGTCCAGCCATTTTACAAACTCCTTCCTCTCCTCATGGTGACACCCATATGAAAACCATAAATCATGATCTCCGCACTGCAGGACCATAGAACCTACCGCTGTGGAAGTTCTGTTTTGTGCTACCGCTGGAGAGTACTGTTGAGATGGAGTTGCATTATTTTATCGCACCATTGTGTATCTGCATACCCATTGCTTTTGAGTCCGAGCCTAGGGAATCCACATGAGGAGTACATCGCACTACTAAAGAAGGTCTCTCGCCACATGATGGATGAAGACACCCACCACAAAAATGACATCACGAGAAGGAGGACCACCAGAGTGAAGAAGATCTACTGGATCTGGGCCACTTCCACCTACTGTTGTGAAGGATAATCATCTCCCCCAACTACTCATAGTCGCACATCACCATTAGTCAATGTTGTGTATGAGAGGGGATAGCTGGATGAGATGTTTGCTGCTATTGTCACTTGAGGGAGGTCACCACATCACCACCATAGGCTGATGTCAGAGTTGCGGCATTGGGAGGAGAAGGGGGCGACACTCTGTGACCAGGCTGAGCCGATCCACCATCAGTAACTGCACACATCCGGAGAGAGGATCTGTTGTGGAAGCTTCTTCTAGAAGAAACTTGAAAAAAACCCTCCCCCATGTGCGCTGATGTTTGTGGGGAGGAAGAAGATAAAAAAACACAAAAAACTAACAAATTTAATCTAGAAAGAAGAAAAGATAAAAATAATAAAGTTATAAATAACAATAATGTAAATAAATTAAAATTTAGTTTATTAAATTATAATTAATTAACTAATAATTATTATATGTTTTAATTAATAATAAAACTAATAATTAAATTAAAACCTTTACTATAAAATATTGTTTTATCTTAATAGTTTTAAAAATATTTATTTATAAATATTTATAAATAATAACAGTGATGTTGTTTATGTAATGTTATAAAATAATTATAATTAAATAAATGATGTAAAGTAACTAATTAAATAATTAAAGAATATTTCTAAATAGAATTTTTAAAAAATAATTTAGGACTTATAACTGTTAATATATATTAAATGACTTTTTAAATTAAATTAATTAATTAAGATAATTGTGTATTTATAATATTTAACACTTTTTATTATCGTCTAAATATTTATTCTCTGTATTTAGATGTGTAGGTTCACGCCAAAGCCTTAATAACATCCAGATTCACATAACTAACTCAGCGGGAGTTAGTTATGTGAGAAAAATTATTGTAACGTTCCTCTTGCGAAAAAACACACACGTGTACGGTGTACATTAATGAAACAGAATATGTCAATGGAAGTGGTCAGTGACATGAAGTAGGTGATGGAGGATATTAAAAGAAGAGTTGTAGCAGAATTCAGGGACGCTCATTAATTCAATGAACACACCAGATTCGAGTGGGGGCTCTCATTCTTATTCCATGATCACATCCATTCGAAAGAAGATCGAGTCTCTCATTCGGACTCCCAGGAGAAACACTGGAGACGAGCCAGGGACCAAGGATCCTAAGAGAAGAGTAGTATTTAGGGAGTTATTCAACCCTCTGTCCTTAATTTTTTTACTCTGTTATTCGATGATTTTCACTTATTTTATCAAAATGATCATAGGTTAATATTTTCTTAGCTTTGGAATTCAATTCTGCTGGTTTATCTTTATAACTTCTTCAATTACTTTATATTTCTCAGAATCATCATATATAGGTGAGATTGAATTATGATTCTATGATCATTTGACTCACCTATCAATTTTTTTTTCAAATTTAATAAATCGATTTCGACAGGCAAGGTTGTTTTTGAATGCATCTTTCAGAACATTAATGTCATTATCTCTGGAAATTTATGGCAAGTTTATTTCCAAATTTAATATTCTTCAAACTTCTTATCAGTTCTGTTAAGTTTTGGTGTGGTGAACTCCAAAACATATTCTTCTTCCTGTTAAATTTATTGGCGATGGGGATTCTTCAGCATGTTTCTGAGGAGTGATTCAAAAAAAGTTGAAAAGAGGTAAATTATTTTAAGCAATAGATTAGATTTCCAGAGTTAAATTTGATGATTTGATCTCCTTTGTCTTTTCTTTTAAATGATTGTTTTCTATAATACTTTAGATTGATAGTACTTCGTATAAATTTTAGTTTCTTTATTGAAAATATTATTTCCACAACATGTTTCCACTTCATCATCTATAAAAAAAGTTGTTTTTGCTACTGCTAACAACAGTGGGGGTTTAAAATTCGAAAACCCTATAATTCACACACCTGGATTCTCTTTGGATCAAATCTTCACCACTATGATAGTGTAGGTTAATACATGAAATTTTGAGGGCCATTACGACATCCATATTGTTAAAAATTTGTCATTATTTATAGGGAAGGAACGTTTTGAGTGTTCTTAAGGTAAAAAATAGAATATAAAAAACATAAAAAAATCATATTAAAATTGATTTTAAAAAACTTGGTTGAACTAGAACCTGCTGTTTGTGTTGTCTTTGAAAAATCTTCTTCACTGTGAATTGTTGTGTGTTTAATCTCACATGGTTTTAGTTTAAAAATGGCAGTTAATGAATCCTGGGATCAACTGGGGCCTCATTGTGTGTGTAATACCTGTTATGGGCACATTACATAGAAGTGTGTCTATAACCAGCAACAATAGGATGTTTTCATTGAAGAAGATGAAAATTTTGAATCTAATCCTGAATTCCTAGACAAACATGAATTAATTAAAACCAAACTGGTTACTTGGTAGAATAATTGGAACACCTGGTTTCACCAAAATAATGAAATACAACTTACAGATTCTCAAGAGAAAGATTAATGAATGAAAAGATTAGAAAAAATGCTCTTGGAATTACAAAAAATGGTCAGAGAACAAGAATAATTTGAAGAAAAAAAAGAAAGTGTTTATAAAAGATATGAAAATAAATCTGAAAAGGAATGTGTTTCTGAAACTGGAAACAAACCATTTACATGGAAGAATCTGAAACTGTTGAACCCAATCTAGAAATAACCATCTCATTAAACAATGAACACATTGATGAAGACCACAGAACAAACTTTAATGCTGTAGAGTTGGAAAATTTTGATGATAAATTAAAACAGATTGAAAATTATTGCCTAGTTCTTTAAATAGTCCATTATTTTGAGAAATAACACTATTTTAGACGTTTTGAGAATGAAGTCACTTGGGTTGAAGTCAAACTTGATAATAAAAATTTTAATGTTAAAAACTCTTCACCCAAATTTTCTGTTTTTGTAAACAATGAGTCTGAACATGATTCTGGGTATAATATGGATGAGAACATTAAACTAGATAACATGGAATATAAAATCTTTGAACTTGAATTAAAAACCACTCTCCCATGTTTTGAACCTATAAACCCAATAAATTATGAATTTTTTTTGGAGAATGAGGATGAGAGAATGATATTTGAAGAAAGACTAACTGATGAGTTTTCATTTTCCTATTTTCATTATAATCACTTTTTTGAAATACTATGTAGTGAAATTGAAAACACTGTTGATATACATTGGAGTAAATGTTTAAATTTGATCAATATTGTACATGATATAATTGAAGCTGAATTGAACACTTGTCTCACTGAACTTATATTTCTAGAACACACTACAGATTTTGTTTTGGGATGTGTGCCTTTTTAATTTGAACATGAAGTATAGGCTAAACACACACTTGAATTTGGCAGAATTTATTTGATAGAAGTAGTAGTTGTTCATCATGAGTTAACTGATGTGGATCTTTTGGAAAAGATTTATAACATTGATAGACCTGAACTTGTCTATAATAAAATAAATTGTGTTCCTTGTTTGTCACCTTCTTCCTCAACTGAGTTGGGTGCAAAAGGTCATCATTATACTGATAGTAGTCTAGAGGGGGAATCTGTTATGAGTTCTAATGTTCATAAATCGGTTCAGCTCTCTATTAAATATACTCTTAGACCTACTAATCAGAATTTACCCACATCCAACCTTAAATGTGAATCCCTGGGTGTTGAAGTTAAGAGATATATACCTGAAAATAATAGCAAACCCTTTGAATCATCTATTACTATGTTTTCCCTTCATGTGAACTCAAATCTTGGTAACTCGAAAACAATTCTGGAAGTGGACAGCATTATGCTTGCAACCGTTAAAGGGTGCTACATATGGGTTATTTCAGGTTATGAGAGTTTTGTTTTAGTTTACTTTAGTCCCATTGACCACAAATATTATCATTCTGTTAAAAATAATTGGTCCAAACATATGTTTTCGATTCTATTAAGGAAACCACATCCACCTAGTTATTATGGTTAGTTTCATGGTGAGTTCGGCTGGGGACTATAAACCTACCGCTGCATGAGAGGAAAACCATGGTCATTGATTTGTAAGTAAATAATTTTTTTTAATTAAAAAAAATCTAATGGAAGACGTTAAATTCAGTGCTTCATGAGAGTCACCCCATGTTCTTTCTTTTGTGTTTACTTTTATTTTTGTTCTTGTTTTACTTTGAATAATGTCATTTGTGCTGCTTCTTGTATGCACTGTGTATACTGGTTATTTGTCTGTGGTTTTCATGCTATGAGTTTTTAGGATGATGTTTTTGTGTAATTTAAGTAGTGGAATTCGCATTATCATTTCTGGACAATAACTTAGTTAGGGAAGTACTTTAATTCTCTACATTTATTTCTTCTCCTGTTATTGCTAATTAAAATCTGCTCACTGAAAAATTCTGCTTCTATTAGAAATTTTTTCTATATGTCTATTGAAAATTATATTTCATGATTTTAAATGTATAAAAAATATACTGCATGTCTTTCAGAAAAATGCATGCTCTATATGTTGTGGCATTAAAATATATTCTTTTTACTTAAAAAAATAATATTGCATGTTTGTTTCCACTACAAAAGTCTATTTTAATTTCAAAAATCTGAATGTGTCTGTTGTTGTGAACTGAAATTCATTGTTTAAAACCCATTCACTGCATGAAATTATGTGTGTCTGTGTTGGGGGCGGGGGGTACATGTTTGTTGGTTGTTGTTTTCTTGTTGAACGTGCGTTTCTAAGGGGTGTTAGGAATTATTTTTTTATGTGTTATTGAACATCAAATATAATCATATTTTCTGAATTTCGTTGCACCCAATTCTCTATTCACCCACACCTTATATATTAATTTTAATCTATAATGGAAAATCATATTCACTGGACTTAAATGTTTTTGGTTGGACTTTTTAATGAACCTGCTGATTATTTATTCCTTGTGCTAAACAATATTTTTGAATTTCAAAGAGACCTTTATACATGTCATAAATCATCTAAATTGAAAATCTATTTTGAACCTTAACTGTCAAATCGTTATTCTCCCCTGTAGATGTAAAATTTAGGGACAAAGTTGGATTTTATGTTTGGGAGAGGGGGTCAATTCATGAATGTGCTTAATTGTGAGCCCATCATTTTCCACTACAATTCAAAATTTATTAGAATTCAAAATTTCTTATTAAAAATTGGTAAAATTAATCAATTGAGTTTTTCCATAGGACAGGTACCTTTCTGGAAGTTAAGATTTGTTTTGAATTTGAAATTAGTGATAATGGATGATTTCTGAGTGATCTATCTTAGTGATCTAATGGAAATTTTGATTTAGGAATTACTTCTGAGAGTTACATCGGTGATATGTTAGTGGAGTTATAATCAAAACTCTTTGAATTGGAAATTTTATTTTGATCATAGGTGACTCATTTTTTCTTTTATTTATTAATGTAATAACCTTAATGAGACAATTTAATTGGTTTTTATATAAATCTTTTGAAACTGGATTAGTTTGGGAATCTAGGATCCCACTGTGTGTCTCTGAGACCCTAGATGTTGGGTGCGTTTTTACTTACATTACGCCCTATGTACACTTTGAATAAGTGCATTGCACAATGCTTAACACATGATACACGGATTGAGAAAAATTTAATAGTGTCTAGGGTAAAAAAAGAGTTCATTAAGGTGAGGGTAATGATGAGCACCAAATGAAGGAGGGGCCAATTGGCTATTATGGGAGTCATTTAGGTTGTTTCATTAAAGTGATTAACAAAAAATTATTTATTTTTGGACTTTAAAATTGAGTCAAAGTACATGGTTCCTATGGTTATCTTTTGATTCCACATAAATTTTACCTCTTGTCACCCTTCAAATTTGGACTTAAACATGGATTGAAATTAGTCGCTATGTAGTATCACTTATGAGGCATGACACCTTTGATTGATGATTCATTTCTCTCCTGACTAACAGTGAGAATTGTTTGTAGGTAAGATTTATATGAGCAATTTATTTTCTAAAATCCTAATGACATGTTTTTTTCCTCTCCTGAAATGTTACATTTTGCAAAATTTAACAAAAACATCTTTTCTATTTCTCAAATATAATAAAGCATGGGATTGTTTGATGAAAAACAATTTTTAAGTGTGGAGGAATTTGTTGTGGCCTTAAAAACACTTGTTTTTTCACATATTTTTATTTAATTTTTATCAACTTAATTATTTATTTTATATCTTTTTAATAAATAATTCCTCTTTTCTATTTTAATTATAAAAACTAGTAATTAATCAATTTTTATAATTAATTGTGTATTATAGGCTGTAAAATAAATAATTTATTTCTTACCTTAATTTTATAGACTGATAAATTTTTATTTAGAATGTTGTTTTTGTTCTGAATAGTTAATAATTTTACATTAATTAGCTAATTAATTATTTTTTCATTTTTCACGTAGACAATAATGATTTCATTTAACATTTCTTGTACTAAATATTAATTAATATAACATAATTTGAATTCTAGTTGTCTTTTAAAAATTCTTATTTTAAAAATTAATGTTTACAAATTCCCTACATCTCTTTAATTTAAGTTAATTAATTAACATAAGTTGATTAATAAAATAATAGTTATAAAATTTATTTAATTTATTTAATTTGAAACAGTAGTATTTTATAAATAATTAAACTTTGTTTTATAATTGTTTTTATTTAATATTAACATTAAATAATTTAATTTTTTATGAATTAAATTTTTAGTATAGTAATAATTTACGTTTTTCGAATTGAAGTTATTAATAATTTTACTTATGTATAATTGGTTTTATAAATTTATTAATGTTTATGGTGTAATTAAGTCTTCAATTGTTTTATTTCAGTTTTAGTTTTTATTAATTATTTTGATTTTATTTTATTTATGTTTTAATTTATTTTATTTAATCTGTTTATTTTGCAGGTTCACGGTTTCACCCCTATCACGGTGCCATAACAACTGTTTAATTTTACGTTTCCACCGCATACCATGTCTATTTCATAATGACACCATTTTAATCATTACACTATCTCCTTTAAACTTTCTCCTTTATTTCCACCGTAGACCTATTATGGTACCACACAAAAATTATGTAACTGTCTCACCGTTTCACCTTGAACGGTTCCACCAAAACAGGTGCCACCGTCAGTTCTTTTTTCCATTCCACGGTAACTCCTCCTTGGCACTGTATCCCTTCATAGTGCCACCTTCATTTTCTATCTATCTCATGGAACTATTTCACAACAATTATTCAATATGATTCCTTGACATTGCTTCCAGTAAATCATGGTCTTTCCTCTTCGTACAGCCTTTACACAGCCTCCTTACTCTCCTCATGGTGACACCCATCTGAAAACCATAAAACTTGATCTCCGCACTGTCGGACCATAGAACCCACCGTTGTGGAAGATATGTTTTGTGCCGCCACAAGTGAGGAATTTTGAGTTGGAGCTGCATTGTTTTGTCATTCCATTGTGTATCTGCATACCCACCACTACTGAGTCCGAGCTGAGGGAAGATGCATGAGAAGTATGTCGCGCTGCTGGAGAAGGTCGCTCATCGCTTGATAGATGAAGACACTAGCCACTTGGATGACATCATGAGCAGGAGGACCACCAGAGCAAAGAAGATCCGCTGGATCTGAGCAACTTCGACCTGCTATTGTAAAGGATAATCATCATGCTGAACTACTTGTATTCGCGCATCACCATTAGTCGATGCTATGTAGGTGAGAGCTCAGCCGGATGAGATGTTTTCCGCTGCTTCCACTTGAGGGAAGTCTCTATGTTGCCGCCATAAGATGTAGTCAGAGTTGCAACAATAGGAGGAGCATGGAGCAGCATTGTGTGAGAAGGCTATGCCGATCCACCTTCAGTCGCTACACACATCCGGAGATATGAGCTTTGGTGGAAGCTTCTTCTAGAAGAAACATGAAAAAATCCCCCCTCCCCCCGATGCGCCGATATTTGCGCGGAGGAAGTAGATAACAATACTATAAAAACTAACTAATTTATTCTAAAAATAAGAAAATATAATGATAATAAAGTTATATAAACAATAATGTAAATAAATTAAAATTAAGTATATTAAATCAGAAATAATTAACTAATAATTATTATCTCTTTTAATTAGAAATTAAATTAAAAACATCACTATAATATATTATTTTATCTTAATAGTTAAAAAAAATTATTTATAAATATTTATAAATAATAACATTGATGTAATTTAATTAATGTTATAAAATAATTATAATTAAATAAACAAATTGAAGTAACTGATTAAATAATTAAATCAAATTTAAAAACAGAAATTTAAAAAAATTAATTTTTAACTTATAACTATTAGTATATATTAAATGACCATTTATCTAAAATTTACTAAGTAAGATATTTGTATATTTATTAAAATTATAACTTTTTATCAACAAATAATTATTTATTCCCTATATTTAGCTTTGTAGGTTCATGCCAAAGCCTAAAAAACGTTCAGATTAAATTAACTAACTCAGCAGGAGTAAGTTATGTGAAAAAAATTAGTGTGACATACCTTTCACAAAAAGAAGACATGTGTATGGTGCTCATTAAAGAAACAGACTCTGTCAGTGGAAGTGGTTAGTGACATGCAGTAGATGATAGAGGATATTAAAAGCAAAGTTAGAGTAGAATTCAGGGATGCTCATTCATTCCACGAACACACCAGATTTGAGTGGGGACTCTCATTCTGATTCCATGATCACATCCTTCTGATAGTAGATCGAGTCTCTCATTCGGACTCCAAAGAGTAGCATTAGAGATGAGAAAGGGACCAAGGAGCCCGAGAGCAGAACAGTATTTAGGGAGTTCTTCTACCCTATGTCCCTAATTTTTTTACATTGTTCTTCGATGTTTTTCACATATTTTATCAAAATTATCATAGGTTAATATTTTCTTAGCTTTGTAATTCAATTCTACTGGATTATCTTTATAACTTCTTCAATTTATATATATTTTTTAGAATCATCATCTATCAGGGATATTGAATTATGATTCTCTATTCAGTTGACTAACCTCTCAATTGATTTCAAAAATAATTATTCAATTTTGACTGGCGAAGTTGTTCTTGAATGATTATTTCAGAACATTAATGACATTAAATTTTGAAATTTATGGCGAGTTTATTTTCAAATTTAATCTTTTTCAAAAAAATTAGCAGTTCAGTTATGTTTTGGTGTCGGGAACTCCAAAACGTAATCTTCTGACTATTGAATTTTATGGCGAGGGGGATTCTTCATTATGTTTTTGGGGAGTGATTCAATAAATGTTGTGAAGAAGTCAATTATTTTAACCAGTATATTAGATTTCTATAGTGACTTTTGTTGATTTGAGCTCCTTTATCTTTGCTTATAAATGTTAGTTTTCTATAATACTTTATCTTGACATTACTTAGTATAAATTTTATTTTCTTTGTATAAAATCTTGTTTCATCATCCTGTTTCCACTTCATCATATAAAAACAAAGTAAGAAGATGTTTTCCCCACTATTGACAACAGTTGGGGTTTAAAATTCGAAGACCATATAATTTACTCACCTTCCTTCTCTATGGATCCACCATGCACCACTATTCTAGTGTAGGTTAATAAATGTAATTTTGAGGGCCATGACAACCTCTGGCTTGTTCAAGACTATAGATTTATTTTTAGTTTAGGTTTAAGAAATTATCCATAGAATACATCAATATATTCTCGATCAATCGGTATATTTCCAATCATTTTAATTTTACATTATTCCTTATATTCACCATTAATTTCCATAAATATGGAAATATGAGGAGGCTCATAAAAAGACTCAGGATTGGATATCTATTCTTTGAAGATAATTATAGTTTATCCCATAAATAAAATTTACATTTTGAGGGTTCTATAGTTGATCACATAATAATAATTTCATTTATAATCAATTCATTGTATTATGTCAAGTTAAATTGTTGGAATGACCACCAGTTTTTCAGAAAGATATTATAGAAAAACATTAATAGTGGAATCTTGATATATCATAAATTTTTGAATAATTCATCAATGAAATTTTACTAATAACTCTAATACATGATTTTTAGGGATTAATGTGAAGTTATTTTTAATCATTAATGATATAATGGAATTCAATGAACAAGAATCAAATAATTTATCTATAATATTTGATTGTATGATGAGTGCACCTTCCACAAAATCATTCGGTGCCCTGATTTTTGTCATCATGATTATAAGAAACATGGCCCTTTTTCTCTTAGAGTCATCTAGGGTCGATGGTAATTTCCCTCTATTATCTTCTAATTTGGACATTGGTAAGAAAAATTCCCATTCTCACCAAAATTAAAGAATTCTAATATAGACTTTAATTACACTACCTTCTATTTCTCATAATAATTATATTATTTATGATTTTTATATATATATGAAAAAATAATGCAATATGGAAAGATTTTCAAAAAATATAACTTTTCACATCCTTAGAGTCACTTCACTAAATTCTTCGTCCCAAACATATATCACAGGGGTAGTTATTGTTTATTCTATTCTCATTAATGTTAACGATTATTCCCAATATATGGCTCTTTCTTCCTATTGTAATGATTATTTCCATGAGAACACTATTTATCTCAAAAATACATTCCTATTTGAGATCAAGACACACTATTTCCCAGTTTTGTTGTAACGTCCCAAATCTATTTTCCACACCACAGGTTCCCTGAAATAGGTTGGTCACATGACCTCAAGTAAATTTCCCCTAGCACTAGAGGCTATCGACTAGCAGTGAGGGCTAAGGTCTGGTAGTGTGGAAAATGTTCCCTTACTTGTCAAAGTTTAGCGCAGTGGAGAAAATACAAATATACCAAAAGCATAAGCAGTAAACAAGACCATGTAGAAATGGGAAATGGTAATGAAGTAAAAGATGAACAACAATCATATATATGTTGATGTGATATGTCTCTAATTCTATGAAATCAGTCAAAATAGGATACAATGCAATCGAAAACAATAAAACGCAAGGTACAAATATAAAAAAAAACAAAACAGTGTAGCAGGAACTCAACAACATGTCAAGAAAAAGTTCTGTCCCATGATCTCATACTGCTCTGCAACAATCAAGTAACTGTATTGGGACTCTTTCTCTTATCAACACCTACAGTAATATAATTTATTTGGGCCAAAAAATGACCCAAACAGGGTGTGAGAAATAAATCCCAGTAGGCAACCACAAATGGACCGTGCCCAACTGTCAGTGAAAAATGTGAAACAACAGTATGCAATAAATAAATATAGGAATCTAGGAAGTACTCAAAAGAAGCTACTCCTACCAGTTCTATTACCATTTAATTATTATTTAAAAATTCAATATAATTGAATTATAAGTTCCTGAGACCCATCCTCGACTGAAAATATCCTCTACAGTGCCATAGAAAAAACCACATCAGGAAATCTAACAAGTTTAAAGTAATAAAAATACCAATCATGTGATATATCTTGGCAGGTATAACATAAGAAACCAACACAATGAATATTAAAAGTAAACCATGTCCTTAGACATGCAAATACTTTCCCTCAATTAAAAAGAATCTAAACACTTAGGTAATTTCCCTTAGACATAACGAATATTTCTTTTAGGTATATGAGATATTTCCCTCAGGCACATAATATACTTCTCATATTCATTATAAAAGTTTCACTCAGGCTATACGAAACACTGCCCTCAGGCTAAGAAAAACACTTCCCTCTAGCTAAGCAAGTAACCGGACCAATCCCAACACATAAACTAGCAATTTATATACATTTCCTTTTAATAATACTCAGAAGATGCTTATAATTATGGAATACCCATGGTTATCATAGAAAAACAGATAATCAAGGGAAACACACCCTTCGGGTGGCTCTATATCAAAGCAGAAATACCAAACAACAGTTTTTACATAATCACAATATCACCCATGTAATTATAGGTATCTAAATAGTCAAGGCCTCAGCCACATGACTCCCCAAACATGGGCACGTAGAACCATAATACACAAAATCAACTCGAAAGTTGGAAATAAACACCAGAACACCTAACTAGAACTCCTCTATAACACCCCAGGCTTCCACGGTACGTTTCCCTTTGAATAATGCAATGGTGTGTGTTGTACGCAACATCGAGTTCTAACACACACCGCAACCGATCAAACTAGCCGTTATGAATAGTAATACATACTTGTCGAAATTTTATAGATTTTATCTTTTAAAATGGACTTTATTTTTGGATTCATAATATTGAAATTATCTTAGGGTGAAATTTTGGTACTTTTCGGATAACTTTCATATTTTGATGAATAGTGAAAATTACTAAATTTTAATTAAAAACAACTTTTTAAATCAAAATATTTAATAATGATAAATTATGAATTTGAGTGGTTTTAAAGTATATTTAGAATATATTCTTACCATTTAATACAATGTTGGTCATTGGAAATAATTTCACAATTAAACCGAACATACACAGGTATCAATCTTTTGATAGTTATTATATCTTAAAAACACGCTTTTTTGTTTTGACAACGGGAATTAATTTTAAATTAATTTCTGTCACTTTTGGGTTTTGAATTTGGAAAAATTGATTCCATATATTGAATCAAGATGTCCAAATTGTGTAAATAGTTAACTTTTATTTTTGTACATTTGGAATAAATACTTCGGTAAATATTTTATTTACCATGGTTAATGGGAAAATCCGGTAAATAAGGGTTAAAAAATAATATTATAATAACACTAAATTACCCTGAAACATGCCCTAACCTTATTGGTGGATACATTTCCGACCATGGACATATTTGGGTTGATTTTGGGACCCCATGGAGCCACTTGTAGGTTGTAGGGACACTTTATTTTAATTAAGTTAAAACAAATACAAAAATGACATAAGCATATATCTTTAAGAATTTTTTTTTTTACAAAGTGTAATATATGTTGGATTTTCGACTATAAATATTCATTAAAAAGATAAAATGATTTCCTACATAATGGTAGTTTATTTATAATTTTTAGACATTAAATAATTTAATTTATTTATGACCCAATGATGATGCAGTAATTAATTAATTAATTAATAATTAGAAATATTGATATTATAAATACCCAAATAAATATAATTTGAGACTTTTAATGAATTAAATTAATTTTATATTTTAATAAGACATGTTAGGAATGATTTAATTAACTTTTTTAGAAGTAATAATTCTGTTATGATTTTCACAAAAATCAATTTTCCAAGTAGCGTCAAAATTGACATAAAAGAGTTTTTAAAACAAATAATATATTATTAATTGATATTAAATTCTTTAAAATCTATAGTCAAGACAATAGAATTATATAATGATATGTGTATCATTAATGGACCACTTGGGGGATCTCATAGAGGTATATAGTATGTTTATTATCTATATAATATAAAAATACAAAGTGACATGGTAAGTGTCAAACTAATTTACTAAGAGTTAAAACATAAAGATTAGGTTAATATAATGACCCAAACCTGTCTAAATTATATTGGTTGTATATTTTTCGACCTATCCCCACCTTAAACTTTAAATAATACACTTTTGAGCCATTAGAAACCAAATATGAATTTATTATAAAATAATATTTCTAGATTTTCCAAAGGTGCCCCTCACCCCTCTTATAAAAGGGAACTCCTCCTTCTCATGACTTCACACCTTCAAAGCCTTTTGGTTCATCCATCCTCTTCCCAAATACTCTATAAACTTCCCTAAATACAACCTAGAGGCCTTGGTTTGATTATAAAGCCAACCTAAGGATCCCTTTTGATCAAATCAAAAGGAAGAACTCGAAGAAGAGGTAATGTTTTCACCACCCTTTTTCAAATTCAATTCTTCTTCAACTTGTAATTTCATTGTTATTATCATTATAAAATAATTTATCCAGTATATAATATATAATGTAATGTTATTATAAACATGGAACAACCATATTTCAGTATTCTATCCATCCTTCGAATGACATGTCACCATATATGCATACGTACGGCTTACCATCTCCACGTCGTGGTGTAATTGTTATTCAAAACAGTATTTTTTGGATGTATATAATAATTATGTGAAATTAATGTAAATAATAAATATAACATGGTAATTATTCTGTATATAAGATATACCATCCAATGAAAAATTATTTTAATATCAAAAGAATGATATTCTTGCTCGTGCGTACGTACGGACTACCGTCTCCACGAACGCGATGAGATT
Organism: Viscum album; assembly: GCA_963277665.1. NCBI lineage: Eukaryota > Viridiplantae > Streptophyta > Magnoliopsida > Santalales > Viscaceae > Viscum > Viscum album. Next base: position 1,055,835,189 of record OY728152.1, read on the forward strand.
CATTCTCCATCGTATCCATTAAAGAATAATTATCATTTGATGATTTAAAAACAATGTTTAAGAACATTATATCATTCTTTATATGAATAAGATACATCATATCCATGAAAAACATGGCATACGTAACAAAACATATCAAAGAAAACGAGTAAGTTAACACCCGAAACAACGATAATACTAAGATATTATTAACAAATCAATGTTAAAAGAACATATATGATATAATATTAATATATATTATTCTTTTATAATTTAATAAAAATTATTTAACCATTATAAAGGAGGTTAACCTACCCTCGACCAAGGAAGAAGTACAAAGTTAGGGGTTTCTTATCTCACTTTTAATTCCGTGAGAATTCCATTGTTCACAACTTATTTATGACATGTGGTGTGTGTACTGCCCATGTTTGTATTAATTTTATAATATAATTTAATTCATTTATATTTACATCATCATTTTGTGATCCTTCTTTAATTGGGGTATGTTTTGTATGATACCAAATCAATAAGGGAATTTGAAATTTCAATTTCCACTCATTCGGCATTACGCATACTTCATTGATTATTTTACTCCAAGATTATGTGTGGAATCACTATTCATTTGACTATGTCATAATTTCCACCCCCCTTTCTGTGTATATACATTTTATACACATATTCAGTCCATTGATAAATTCTGATGTCATTGGTACGAACTTGATAAGAGTAATTTTTACTCAATCTCGATTTGTTGAGATAAACATCCAATTCATTGATGTTGTTTTTACTAGAATATGTGTGAATGTATCTTTATTGTTTTACACTGAATATCCAATCATATTTAGTGTATTTATATTTGTCACACATAATTATGTCGTTTATTTATCCTTATCCTAAGGATATGGCCTTTATGAGCGATTTTATCTCAATTTACATTCTACTGATATTTCTTTTTTGTTATACACCAAATAAATTTTATGTGGTGTATATAATTTACTTTGAAATAGTATATCATGAATCCCTTTATTCTCATGATATTACAATGTTTTTATTACCTCAATTTTTTGTATTCATGTGTCTCTCTTTTGGTTAGAAACGCTAACTAAAATACCATTTTCAAATGTTTTAAAGACTTATTCTTCTATGTCTTTCTCAATAATGTCCATGTTTTAAAAAATGGTTTGAATGATTTATTTATATGGAAATTGATGTTTTAAAAGTAAAAATCTTTTTAAAATTTTCAAAGTGGTATGGGACACTTTGATTCAAAAATCTATTTTTAAACAGCTTCTTGACAAATAGTGTGACTTTTAAATGATTTCAAGAAAAGGGGGATATTTCTGTCAAATAGTTTTGATGGTTATTTTCATTTATGTAAATATCATTAATTATTATCGATTGAGGTTAAAATGATACAATACAATCTTCCATATTGTATCGAATGAGTTATGTTTGACTGTGGATGTGCTATTTTTATACCATTCATGGTTTGTGGTTAAAGTATTGGCATTTCGTATGCTAGTTTTAATATGAATGTTTATGTTATTTTTGAACATGTTCATATGAGGAATGCATTGGACTTAGTAAGTGATAGGTGGAGCCCTCTATAGCTCCTCGATGCATCGGTAGGTCTCATGAGACAAACTAGTGTTTTGGCATAAGGCCTTGACACAATCTTATTTGTAGTCTTGGCACGCGGCCTTGGCTATGTGGTTATGATAGTCTGCCATTATGCATTCTATCATTATGAAAGTGGTTATTGATATTTCATGTGATTATTAGATTAGTAGAATATCCATGTGAATAAGTAAATGGAATTATTTCATTTTATTTTTTCCATACTATGTTAATGTTCAAGTTTAAAAGGCTTTTGTTTTAGTTATACATTGCTTTCAATGTTTATTCTTATTTATGAATGCTTCCGCTATATAGTTATCCTTACTGGGCATTTGAGCTCACACTTTTTCTATGTTTTATTTTTCCCAGGATGTGAAGAAATAATGTATGAATGACCTGCAGGGATTGTATGAGGGGATATAAAGACAATAATTCGATGTAATTTTTTTACCTTATGTTTTAATGTAAGACTTATGAATATATCTAGTGTTTCCAAGACTACTAAACTAATCGGTCATTCGAGACTTGATCCTTTGTGATCTTGCCAATGTTATGTAATAATACACTGACTCTGGGTAACTTGGGTCGGGGCGTTATAGTTGGTATCAAAGGATGTTTAGTACAAACCTTGGAAGCTAGATTTAGATAAACTCTGATTAGAGCACGTAGAACTAAGATGAAATTTGAGGATTAGTATAGAAGAACTTCCTAGAATTTTGGTATTGTATTGATTTTGTGAGTTTTCTGAGCAATATATCCCTGTCTGGATACGATCAGGTAGAGGCAGCTCTGGCACAGATGTACCTAGCGGTAAAACCCAAAAACACCGCTTTGAGCTAGACTTGAACGAGAACGGGTGCACGACAACGGGCCTTGCTGCACTCTTGGTTACGACACTCCCGGGGGATATGCTTAGGATAATTTACATTTTCTTTACAAACCGATTTGAAGTATTATATATATAATATGAGAGTAAATGACCTTGGTTAATCCTAATGTGTTTCAAATTGAGAATATGGTGACATGTTAACCTCTAAATGATTTTTTGACTACTGTTACTCACACAATGCTTTCTGGTTTTAGTCAATGACTGGATTCCAAGGAAGTCATAGTGAATTTGAAATTGATGTACAAGGTGGGAATGCTGGTGGAAATGAGAAACAAAATGGAATTTTGATAGGCATAAAAGATATCATCTTTATGCCAAATCAACATTCAAAAAAATTATCAACAATATATATTAACCAATTCCCAGACTCAACAAAGAAGAGAAAGGTGATGAATGATAAGAGTTTCAGCAGTGGAGACCATGGAGAAAAGAATCCTAAATTTCCATCATACAGGAAATGTGGAAGGAGACACCCAGGAATGTGTCTCAATGGGAAAAAGAAATGCATTACGTGCGGGAAGGAAGGACATAATGTGAAGAATTGCCGAAGAAAAATGAAGAGTACTATGGAAGAAGATAAAAATTGTCCCAAGAGTCCATTTACAGTCATTTGTCGTAAATGTAGGGGACATATCCATTACTCGAGTGAATGACCTATTATATAGGATATTTTCTTTGTCGAATAATAATCCATGTGGAAATAAATGGTTGGAGAAATATTTAAAAAGTAATAGTGCTCCTTGTTGATGGGTTTACTTTGGAATAATTTTCTCTTTTATTTTTTACCCTGTAGTTTTCCATGTGAGAATGATATTTGAGGAAGAATTATCATTTCTCTTATGGATATAGTTATAAATAACCATTTGGTTTTATATGATCGTTAGGTTTGTGGAAATTATAAGTTATTATAATTTGGGATGAAAATGAAAGGTATGAGATAATGTTTGTGGTTAAATTATGTTATGGTTATTTTGAGGAATTTATCTCATTTTGGTAATGTTATAAATATAGTTTTTGAAAAAGGACAACACGCAGACCGTGTGACAACCTGTCACGTCGGACAACGCTGTGGGAATTGAACCCACAACCAAACTACAATTGGGATTTATCGCCTACCACTGTACTATGTGAAGTCCCTGGTTAGCGTGAATATTAGTTTTAGTTAAATGATTTTATTGATCAGTAATAATTTTATTTGGGATCTTATGTCTTATCAAATGAATACACTTAGTATAGGAAAATGATTTGGTGATTTAGTGATAAATGTTATTTTGGAATTTGTTCGCTTTGTTGTGAACACTATATGCCCAAGGAAAATGGAATAGTATTAGATTTCATTTGAGGAGTAATGGTGGATTTTTATCTATGTTTTTATTTTGGATTTATAGTGATTTGGGTTATTTATCGAAATGATTAGGTTTATTACTTTTAAGTATGTGACTTTAAGAGTAATTAATGTCATTTGGAGATACAATTTAACGTGGAAGACTACATTCTTATAAGTTTTGGGTTTCAATATTAGTTTGTATTATATTGAAGGATTTTAAGGGCTATTGATTATTGAATGGTATTTATTTAACTTTGGGGTATTGATGGTTTAATTTTAGAAATTAAGATTAGTGTTTTTTTTCTCTAATAGAATATACATTTGGGGGATCATCAGATATTATACTAAACATTTTGTTTTCGATTAATCTTTAAAGACAAGGTAAATATATAGTTTATCCTACATGGATCATGTATTTCTGTAGAAGTTTATTCTAGCTCGTCCATTATGACCAAGTATTCTTGAATACTCATTGTTCAAAGAAACGAGTTAGTGGTAAAAATTTATTAATGAATGAAACTCTACATAAAAAGTAAGTATATCTATTTATGTTCTTAGTCAATATCATAAATGAATTACTTGTCCTCATTTAATGTAACTTAAAAAAAATTGTCCATTTACTTTTCCTAATGGGAGACTAATGATCGTTTGTCCCAACACAAGTTTGTGATTTTATTATTGTTAACTTTTTCCTGATCAGGTTTTCTATCCCTCTCCATTAGAACTTAACACATAGTTTATCGTCCATATCCATGTTTTCCTACATGGAATCATAGTATGGGTTATCTTGGGTGACATTTATACATCTCTTCATTTCTATTAAATTGATAGTTTTATTGACTCTTTTTCCAATCTGGGAATTTCCATTATATTCTCAAGCCCAATTTAAAAACAAAATTGTGAGGATGCAATTTATTGAAGGAGGGTAGAATGTAACACCCCAAGCATCCATGGTTCATTTCCCATTGAATAATGCAATGGCGTGTGTTGTACGCAACATCGAGTTCTAACACACACTGCAACCGATCAAAATAGCTGTTATGAATAGTAATACCTAATTTTTGAAATTTTATACATTTTATCTTTTAAAATAGTCTTTATTTTTGGATTCTTAATATCGAAATTATCTTTGGGTGAAATTTTGGTACTTTTCGGATAACTTTCATATTTTGATGAATAGTGAAAATTACTAAATTTTAATTAAAAATAACTTTTTTAATCATAATAATTAATAATGATAAATTATGAATATTAGTGGTTTTAAAGTATATTTAGAATATATTTTTTTCATTTAATACAATGTTGGACATTGGACATAATTTCACAATTAAACCGAACATAAACAATTATCAATCTTTTGATAGTTAATATATCTTAAAAACACACTTTTTGTTTTGATAGCGGGAATTAATTTTAAATTAATTTCTGCCACATCTGTGTTTTGAATTTGGAAAAATGGATTCCATATTTTGAATCAGGATGTCCAAATTGTGTAAATAGTTAACTTTTATTTTTAGACATTTTGAATAATTACTTTGGTAAATATTTTATTTACCATGGTTAATGAATAAATTCGCTAAATAAGGGTTAAAAAATAATATTATAATAATACTAAATTACCCTAAAACGTGTCCTAACTTTATTGGTGGATACATGTCTGACCATCGGCATCTTTGGGTTGATTGTGGGACCCCATGGAGCCACTTGTAGGTGATAGGGACACTTTATTTTAATTAAGTTAAAACAAATACGAAAATGACATAAGCATATATCTTTTAGACAAACAATTTTTACAAATGGATATATATGTTTGATTTTTGACTATAAATATTAATTAGGAATATTGAAGGATTTCCTACATAATGGTATTTTATTTATAATTTTTATAAATTAAATAAGTTAATTTATTTATGACCCAATGATAATGTAGTAATTACTAATTTAATGAAAAATTAGAATAATTGATATTATAAATACCCAAATAAATATAATTTGAGACTTTTAATGAATTAAATTAATTTTATAGGTTAATATGACATGTTAGGAATTATTTAATTAACATTTTTAGAAGTAATCATTCTGTTATTATTTTCACAAAAATCAATTTTCCAAAGAGTGTCAAAATTGACATAAAAGAGTTTTAAAACAAATATTATATTATTAATTGATATTAAATTCCTAAAAATATATGGTTCAGCCAACAGACATATATCTTGATAGGTGTATCATTAATGGACGACATGGGGGTCTCTTGTATGTATATAGTATGTTTATTAACTATATAATATAAAAATACAAAGTGACAAGGTAAGTGTCAAACTAATTAACTAAGAGTTAAAACTTAAATATAAGGTTTATATAATGACACAAACCTGTATAAATTCTATTGGTTGAATATTTTTCGACCTATACCCACCTTAAACTTTAAATAATCTACTTTAGAGCCATTATAAACCTAATATGAATTTATTATAAAATAATATTTCTAGCTTTTCCAAAGGTGCCCCTCACCCCTCTTATAAAAGGGCACTCCTCCTTCTCATTACTTCACACCTTCAAAGCTTTTTGGATCGGCCAAATTCTTCCCAAATACTCTCTAAACATCCCTCAATACAACCTAGAGGCCTTAGTTTGATCAAAAATCCATCCTAAGTATCCCTTTTGATCAAATCAAAAGGAAGAACCCGAAGAAGAGGTAATGTTTTCACCACCTTTTTTCAAATTCATTTTTTCTTCAACGTCTTCATTATTTGTTATTATCATTCTAAAATAATGAATCCAGTATATCCTATATACTTTAATATTATTATAAACATGTTACAACCATATTTAAGTATTCTATCCATCCTTTTAATGACATGTCACCACACGTGTGTATGTACGGCTTACCGTCTCCACGTCATGGTGTAATTGTTATTCAAAACATTATTTTTTGGATGGGTATAATAATGATGTGTAATTCATTTAAATAATAAATATAACATGATAATTATTCTGTATATAATATATAAAATCCATTTAAATATTATTTTAATATCAAAAGAATGATATTGTCGCTTGTGCGTACGTACGGACTATAGTCTCCACGAACGCGATGAGATTAATTCTCCATCGTATCCATTCAAGTAAAATTATCATTTTATAATTTAAAAATAATGTTTAAGGACCTGATATCATTCTAGATATGAATAATATACATCCTATCCATGACAAACATGGCTTACATAACTACACATATCAAAGAAAAGGAGTAAGTTAACACCCGAAACAAAGATAATACTAAGATATTATTAGCAACGAAATGTTAAAAGATCATATATGATATCATATTAATATATATGATTCCTGTACAATTTAATAACAATTATTTAACCATTATACAGGAGGTTAACCTACCCATGACCAAGGAAAAACTACAAAGTATGGGGTTTCTTATCTCACTTTTAATTCCGTGAGAATTCCATTGTTCAACACTTATTTATTACATGTGGTGTGTATACTGCCCATGTTTGTATTAAATGTTTAATATACATTAATTCATGTATATTTAAATAATCATTTTATGATCCTTCTTTCATGGGTGTATGTTTTGGATGTTACCAAATCAATAAGGGAATTCGAAGTTTCAATTTCCACTCATTTGGCTTTACGCATACTTCATTGATTATTTTACTCCACGATTATGTGTGGATTCACAATTCATTTGATTATGTCATAATTTCCACTCCCCTTTTTGTGGATATACTTTTTATAGACATAATCACTCCGTTGATAAATTCTCAAGTCATCAGTATGAACTTCATAAGACTAATTTTTACTCAATATCGATTTGTTGAGATAAACATCTAATTCATTGGTGCTGTTTTTACTAGAATATGTGTGAATGTCCCAATATTGATTTACACTGAATATCCAATCATATTTATTGTATTTATATTTGTATCACATAATTATGTCGTTGATTTATCCTTAACCTAAGGATATGGACTTTATGAGTGATTTCATCTCAAGTTACATTGCATTGAGACTTCTTTGTTGTTATACACCAAATCACTTTTATGTGGTGTATATAATGTACCTTGACATAGTATATCATGAATCACTTTATTCTCGTGATATTACAAATTTTTTATTACCTCAATTATTTGAATTCAAGTGTCTCTATTTTGGTTAGAAACTCTAAATAAAATACAATTTTTAAATGTTTTAACGACTTATTCTTCTAAATATTTCTCATTAAGGTCCATGTTTTAAAAAATGGTTTTAAGGATTTATTTATATGGATATTAATGTTTTAAAATTAAAACTCCTTTTAAATGTTTCAAAGTGGTATGTGACACTTTTATTCAAAAATCTATTTTTAAATGGCTTCTTGACAAATATTGTGACTTTTAAATGATTTCAAGAAAAGGGGGATATTTCTCTCAAATAGTTTTGATGGTTATTTTCATCTATGTCAATATCATTCATTATTATCGATTGAGGTTAATATGATAAAATACAATCTTCCATATTGTATCAAATGAGTTTTGATTGACTATAGATGTGCTATTTTTATAACATTCATGGTTTGTGGTTAATATATTGACATTTCGTATGCTAGTTTTAATACAAATGTTTATGTTATGATTAAACATGTTCATATGAGTAATGCATTGGACTTAGTAAGTGATGGGTGGATCCCGCTATAGCTCCTCGATGCATCAGTTGGTCTCATGAGGCAAACTAGTGTCTTGGAAAAAGGCCTTGACAAAATCTTATTTGTAGTCTTGGCATGAGGCCTTGGCTATGTGGTTATGATAATTTGGAATTATGCATTCCATCATTATAAAAGTGGTTATTGATGTTGCATGTGATTATTCGATTAGTAGAATATCCATGTGAATAAGTAAATGACATTATTTCATTTTAATTTTTCCATATTATGTTGAAGTTCAATTTTAAAAAGATTTTGGTTTAGTTATACATTGCCTTAAATGTTTATTCTTATTTATGAATGTTTCTTCTATATTGTTATCCTTACTGGGAATTTTAGCTCACCCCTTTTCTATGTTTTATTTTTCCCAGGATGTGAAGAAATAATTTATAAATGACCTGCAGGGATAGTATGAGGAGATATGAAGACAAGATGTTGTTGTAGTTTTTTTAACCATTTTTTGTAATGTAAGAATTATGAATATATCTAGTGTTTACAAGGCTACTAAACTAATCGGTTTTTCGAGACTTAATCCTTTGTGATCATGCAAATGTTATGTAATAATGCACCAACACAGGGTAACTGGGGTCGGGGCGTTACATCCTCTGATCAATATACATGAACGACGCCTCCTGAATCACCCAAGAATGACGTAGATTTGGGATAAAAATTTACCGGTTAAAACTCAAATAACTTATCTTAGGGAGAGAATTGTAAGTAGATGTTCAAGAAGATAGAAGATCTCACCTGTGCGGTTCAAACGAGATCTACGGTGAAGGAATCAGAGTCACGATGTGCCGTCAGGAGCTCCTCCAAGTTCCAACCTCTACTTCTACAGCTCTAATCATGTTCAACGCCTCCTCTATAGAGACCCAAAGTTGTACGTACATGGAAATTAAATTACATTTTCAGAATACTTAATACATAAAAAAACAAACACCGAAGTACCGTAATAGTTTAGTGTATTTGGAAAATCGGAACATAATCTTCTAATCATGGTGAAAGATCTTCAATATCTCCCATAATGGTCTTCCCCTTCTATTTTCTTACCTAAAACCATTATTTATATCCTAGGGAAAATAAAACATATAATGGGTGAGCTCAAATTCTCATTAAGGGTAATAATGGAGAAATGAAAACAAACTGTATACATTTGAACATAAAAACATGAATATAATGTTTAAACATCGAAATATTGAGAAATGACATAAAACATGGTAGTACGTAAGGCATGATCATAATGGAACATCAATCATGATAAAATATCTTGGAAATAAAACTTGTAATTTTGGAAAAACATTCAGCACCTGATATGATTTCCATAGTATCCAAGTCATCGCGCCCAAAATCATCTTAGTGGACAAAGTCCCTTTCTGAATCGAGTTCACTCCTCGTTCCAGTCCTGTATCACTGAACCGGATTAACATACCGTTCTAGCCATGTCTATCTCATGAGATATAAATCTTTACCCAATGATTTGGAGGGAGATATAGGTCCCACCCATCTCATAATGAAATCATTCTTTCTTATGCCACAAAAAAATATATCATATATCATAGCATAACGCATGGAATAGAATGGGATTCTTAAACATCATACCATCATATCATAATCCACATAAAAAATGGATATAATTTCATCATAATAAGAATAAATCCATGTAATCAATGGATACATTATACTTGAAACATAAACATATTAAATCATGTTATTTTATCTGGAAAATAGTTTTGATAAAACACTTGAAATGAATTCTTGAGGAAAATATCCTTTCTTCTTCAAAATCATTTTCTTTTCTCAAAATGCCAAGAAATATTAAAAGAAAGGGTTTTTTTGAAAATAATCATGAAATATTGTAGAGGAAGCTTCATGAAAATGATGCATTATGAAACTGTTAATATCAATTCATGCCGTATAAGTTAAAAATAACATTCTCCTCGTACTCTTGTAGGAAAAGTCAAAAAGTTCCTCGTGTGGTTAAAAAAAAGTAATATTACTTTCATAACATGTGGTAAAATTAAAAAATGGGTAAAAAATACATTAAAAATACATGAAAACAATTTTATAAAACATGGACATGGATGATAAATATAAACCCAGTAAATACTTACAAATAAACAATCTCGCATAAAAATGAGATTGGAAATGTTATCCCTTACCTTAGGTCCGTTATGCGTCGTACATTTCCAAAACTCTTATATAATGATTTAAATAATCTCATTTACTTATTACAGAATCATATTAATGGTTATTATATCATATATGGTTCACTTATAACTTTATATTACCTGTTCTTTTGTAAATTCCGTGTTAAAGCCTTGTTTTGGGTAAAATCATTTTATTTATCGTACTTGTTTGGACTTGTTGTTCATGATATTATTATTACTTATATCATGATTTTCTTACTTACATAATTTAAATCATGATTTATATATCATATAAATTCAATATATGTATATAATAGATAGAAGAATGAAATTAAATACATCGTTCATAGAGATGGTAGGCCGTACGTACGCATGAACATTGTTTTCCTTTCCTTATTGACTTGAATAGAAGTAAGTACATGACATATATATATACATAAATTCAGTAGCTTAATTATGAAATAAATTTCATTATTATTCATTACATATACTTTATAATCATTCTTGAATGGTTAACATGGAGAATGAATCTCATCGCGTCGTGGAGATGGTAATCCGTACGTACGTACGAGCAATGATATCATTCCCATAATTTTTGAATGGAATTGGAGTGGATGATATAATACCTCATAATACTTATTATGTTATAATAACCATATATAGTTATTCATTACCCCATTATACCATTCCAAGTTAGGTGGTGTTAAAAAAAGATGATGACACCACGACGTGGAGACGTTATTCAGTACGTGTGCACACCCGGTGATTTCGTTTTCCATAGAATGGATAGAAGGTGAAATGGGGGTGTTTCATATTTATAATAACATATCAGTATATTATTGATACTTTTGTTATTACTTTATAATGAAATAACTAAAGAATATGATGTTTAAGAAGAAAGAAAACATGAAAGAATCGGTAGAAGAGATTACCTCTTCCTCGACGCACCTCCATTAAACTTCTTCTTAGGGCACTAGAGTTGGTATTTTGAGAAGACCAGAACCACTATGATATAAATAGAGAGGTTGAGAAGAGGAATCTTCAGGGTTTGGTCGATATTAATGGCTCAAAATGGTGTGAAGAGAAGAGGGAATGGGTTCCCTTTTTATAAGGGAGTTGAGGGGCACCTTAGGAAAACTTAAAATATTTTTTTATAATAAAGTTATATTCGGTTTTTAATAGTTCAAAATTGATTTATTTCAAAGCTAAGGTGGGGATGGGTCGAAATACTCTCAACCAATAGGTTTTGGACATGATTAGGTTATTATATTATCCTTATCATTTAGATTTAACTCTAAGTTAAATAATATAACTTTTACCGCGTCTTTTTGTTTTCTTACACTATATGGTTAATAAACTTACTATAACAACCCAAAATAACCCAAGTGGTTAATTATTAATATATATATACTTATCTAAGTCATTTTTCCGAACCGTATATTTTTAGGAATAAAATCATAATTGATAATATAATATTTGTTTTAAAAACTATTTTATGTCAATTTTGATACTATTTTGTACTTGTTTTTTGTGAAAATCATAACAGAATGATTAGTTCAAAAAAAGGTTAATTAAATGAATACTAACATGTCATATTAAACAATAAAATTATTTTAATTCATAAAAAGTCTAAAATTAAATTTATTTGGGTATTTATAACATCAATAATGTTAATATTTCAATAATAAGGTAATTACTGCATCATCATTATGTCATAAATAAATTAAATTATATAACGTCTAAAAATTATAAATAAAATACTATTATGTATGAAATATTTTTATCTTTATAATGAATATTTATAGTCTAATTTATCTTATGTATATCCCTATATTATAAATCTTTTAGTTATTAATCTTAGATTTTAACTACTTTAATTCTTCTTTAAATAAAATAATAATAAATGTCCTAATCTAATCCAAGTGGACCTAAAGGGTAATATTTTATCCCTAAGGTTGTTTTAGGTCAAAGTACACTTATCAAATAGAATTAGGACATGATTTAGGGTAATAATAATATCATTTTCCCCTTAATTACACTATTTACTTTTAACCGTGGTAAATTAAAGTAAAATGTTACTATTAACGAAATATTATTTATATCATATTGAACCAAATTTTACACCTTGAAATTAACCGGTTCTCTCGGATTTTTGAAATTCCACTCACAGAAGCAGTGAAATTAAGTTTTATTTAAATTTTCAAACTCTCCTAAGAGGTTGGTAAAAGACGACGAAAAGTTCAATAAACTTTTAAATGTCTAAAATTATTATAAAATGACTCCAATGCATTAAATTGAACATATATAGGTATTATGTATCAATTTTGACCTCAAATAAATTTAAATAAAATAAATAACTATTTATATAAAAAATCGGTTTTTAAATAGTAACCGAGAGTTGTCATTATTCATCAAAAATTGAATGTTTTCAAAAAAATACCAAAAATTCACCCTAGGCTAATTTCGATATTCCGAATCCGAAAATGAAGTCCATTTTGAAAAATAAAATTTATATAATCTTAAAAAGTGGGTATTACTATTCATAACGGCCTTTTCATAATAATATTATAATAATATATCATTTAGTGAAACCCGGTATTGCGTATTACACACGCTATCGAGAAAGGTCTTGATTGAGTGTAATTCAAGCTAAGTCAGGGATGCATGTATTGAAATCTCCATTTTGTGTTGCATATAAAATAATAAAAATATATTTCATTTATACATTAAAAAAATCTATACTTAAGGTTTCGTAAAATAATTTCCACAAAAGGAACGTGAAATTTTGTGTAACACGAGCCAAGAATAGTCTTCTGTGTACTGCAAGATAATAATGTGTTGCGTATAGTGCAAGATAATGTTAGTGTAGCATAAAACATAAGACCTGAATGAAATTAAAAAGAATAATTCTCATAAAATCTCGGGTTGTTACATTCTACCCCCCTTAAAATGAATTTCTCCCTCGAAATTCATCCGGGTTATAAATGGTTTACTACATGAATGTTTCTTTCATATAAACCCACATCGTAAAATGGAATACCAAAAATGAACTTTAAAAACTAAGTTATGAAATATAATGGTTACCCAAATTAACTAGTCACTAGGTTTCCACAGAGGAGTACATAGGTGAAAATATGGATATGGAAGAAAAATCTGACCATCATGTTCTGATGATGAGTGGTAGAGGATATGGCTAAGAAAAATCCAACAATCATAAAGCCATAAATTTGGGATGATCTAAGGTACCATATGATTCATCGGATATAAGAGCAATTGGAAAACATTTTTGGCTTTCAAGATGATTTCCCTAAAGTTGAAGAATTTTAATTAGAAGAAATACTTACTTTATTTCGGTATAATCTCACCATTGTTCATGCCTTGAACAATTCCCAATTCATCTCTTAAAGAAATGAAGTTGAATTTTTCATTTGTGAAGTGTTAGAATATCATGTGATAGAATGATGGGTCACTCCATATGTCTAAAACAAAAGGTTAGCAAAAGTTATCAAATATACATAAGACCATCTATGGTGAGGTTAATCGTATATGATTCAAAAAATGGACTTATACTAAATCTATCATACTAATTAATAAAACTAGTTTCTACTAACCAGGGACTTCCTTTAGGCCAGTGGTAGGAAATAAAGGCATGTCTCACATCAGTTGTGGGTTCGATTCCCACAGCCTTGTCCGACGTGACTGGTTGTCGCCCGTCCTGCAGGTTGTCCCTTTTTCTAAAGCTACATTATAATAACATTCTTCCAATAAAATAGAAAAAATTTCTAGTCTTAATTAATACTATCTTATGTATAACTTAATTCATTCCAATATTTAGGCTTATCCAAAATACTTATGTCCAATATCATAGTATAAAGAAAACAATTACTAGAAATGTCATCTACCGAGCATGTGAATACCATCATATATCCCCAATATATTTTATGATATATCTTGTTGATCACATTCCAAACATGTGAATACCTTAATCATGTATTCTCTTGAACCATAGTGAAAACATGGATGTTTTCACAAGGTAACTCATTCCATATACCAAAATCCAAAAAATTCTATATATTCAAACCATGATATCACTTTTTCCTTATATTAGTCTCGAGCTCATTAATACTATCAAACATTTCATTATCTCCCTATCCAATCTTTATGTGCATATTATGTGCTTTCCAAAAATATATGAATAACCTTTCATGGTTACTGGTACCATTCATCATATACTTTGAAAACTCAAGAAATGGAAAAAGTGTAACAATCCTTAGATTTTTCTTTATTCCAAAGTACAATACATTATTCTTGATAAAAATACAAGCATTACACCACCTTCTTAATCCACTGACTGCGCTTCATCATTTCTTCCATATCATATATCATTTTTTGTCTCTTCATCATCATCCACATAAATACAACCCATATGACCATGCTGATTCGCTTTATGATATTTTCCCTTAGGGCATTGGTTTGGATAATGCCCGTACATTCTACATTTAAAACACTTAACCATTGTTGATGTCTTAGCAACACCATTATACTTATCCATGGTGTTAACTGAAAATTTTCCTTTAAAATTACTATATTTTTGTCCTTCTTTTCCACACCCAAAGCATCTTACAGTTCCTTTGAAACATTCTCCATGATACCTCTTCCAACATTATTTACATGAGGGAATTGAGATTTCTTTCCTCTATGGTCATTATGAAACTCCATCATTCTCTTATTATCTGAGTCGGAAAACTTACCAAAGTTGAGATTATTGATCATATTATGAGATTTCTGATTAGGCATAATAATGATATGTGGACTTCCAAATCAAATTTCATTTGGTTTCTCATGAAGAATATCATTACATTGTCCATCATATCCTCCATTGTCGTGAATCTTCATGTTTCCAGCCATTTTCTAAAACCCAAAAAGAATAGTGTGAGAGTCCAAAATCATAATCAAGGGGGAGTAACTTCAATATCAAACATCTTATGTTTAATTCTAATATTGTTATTGTAATTCTAGTACTATAACCTATACTTATACTTAACCTTAGGGACATCCCTAGACATACCTTTGAAATATATCTAGGGATATCACTAAAGATCCCGTATCCTAGTTTCCAAAGGTTGACGAAACCGAACCTCTGATACCAACTATAAGGACACAAATATTGATGTACATGTACATTACATTACATTTGAGGAATAGTTAATACATAACTAAAACAAACACCGAAGGACCGTAATAGTTTAGTGTCTTTGGAAACTCGGAACATAATCTTCTAATCATAGTGAAAGATCTTCAACATCTCCCATAAATATCATCCCCTTTTGTTTTCTTACATAAAACCATTGTTTATATCCTGGGGAAATGAAAACATATAATGGGTGAGCTCAAATGCTCAGTAAGGGTAAGCATGGAGAAAATAAATCAAACCATATATATTTGAACATGAATACATGAACAGAATGTTTAAACCCCGAAATCATGTGCAATGACATAAAACATGGAAGTACGTAAGGCATATATCATAATGGAACATCAATCATGATAAAATAGCATGGACATTAAACTTTTAATTGTGGAAAAACATTAAGAACATGATATGCCATAGTAGCCAAGGCATTGCTGCCAAGACCATCTTAGTGGACAAAGTCCCTTTTTGAATCGAGTTCACTCCTCATTTCAGTCTTGTATCACTGAACAAGATTAACTTACCATTCCAGCCATGTCTATCTCATGAGATATAAATCATTACCCAATGCATTGGAGGGATATATAGGTCCCACCCATCTCATAATTAAATCATTCTTTGGTATGCCACAAAATCATAAATCATACATCATAGCATAACCCATGTAATAGAATGGGATTCTTAAACATCATGACATCATAACATAATACATATAAAAAGGGATATCATTTCATAATAAGATGAATCAACCCATGTAAAAAATGGATACATTATACTTGAAACATAAACATATTAAACAATGTCATTTTAGATGGAAAATAGTTTTGCTAAAGCACTTGAAATGAATTCTTGACGAAAATATCCCTGCTTCTTCAAAATTATTTTCTTTTCACAAAATGCCATGAAATTTTAAAAGAAAATTATTTTTTTTGAAAATAATCATGCAATATTGTAGAGTAATATTCATGAAAATGAGGCGTTATGAAACCGTAAAAATCCATTCACACAGTATAAGTTAAAAATAACATTCTCCTCATACTTTTGTCAGAAAAGTCTAAAAGGTCCTCGTGTGGTAAAAAAATGTAAGATTCCTTTCATAAGATGTGGTAAAATTAAAAAATGGGTTAAAAGGACATTAAAGATACATGATAACATTTTAAGAAAAAAATGGACTTGGATGATAAATATAACCCCAGTAAATACTTATGAATAAACAATCTTATCTAAAAACGAGATTGCAAAAGTTATCCATTACCTTAGGTCTGATATGCTTCGTACGTATCTGAACCTCCTGTATAATTATTTAAATAATGTAATTTACTTATTATAGAATCATATTCATTGTTGTTATATCATATATGGTTCACTTATTACTTTATATTACCCGTTCTTTTGTAAATTTCATGTTAAAGCAGAGTTTTGGGTAAAATCGTTTTATTTATCGTAGTTGTTTGGACTTGTTTTTCTTGATATTTTTATTACATATATCATGATTTACTTAAATAAATAACATAAATAATGATTTATATATCATATATATTCAGTATATATATATATATAATATAGATGAATGAAATGAAATCAACCGTTCATAGAGATAGTAGGTCGTACGTACGCATGAACGCTGTTTTCCATTCCTTATTGACTTGAATGGAAGTAAGTAGATGACATATAAATATATATACATAAATTAAGTAGATTTTTTATGTCATATATTTCATTATTATTCATTATATATACTTTATAATCATTCTTAAATGGTTAACATGGAGAATGAATCTCATCGCATCATGGAGACGGTAATCCGTACGTACGCACGAGCGATGATATCATTCCCATAATTATTGAATGGAATTGGAGTGGATGATATAATACTTCAGAATAATTATGATGTTATAATTACCATATATAGTTATTATTTACCCCATTATACCCATCCAAGTATGGTGGTGGTGGAAAAACTGATTACCCCACGGCCTAGAGACGGTATTTCGTACATACGCATGCGCGGTGATTTTGTTTTACATAGGATGGAGAGAAGGAGAAATGGGATTGTTTAATATTTATAATAAAATATGATTATATTAATTATACTTATTTTATTAATTTATAATTAAACAACCAAAGAAGAATAAGTTGAAGAAGAAAGAAAACTTGAATGAATCAGTAGAAGAGATTACCTTTTCCTCGACGCACCTCCTTTAAACTTATTATCAGGGCACTAGAGTTGGTCTTTTAAGAAGAACAGAACCTCTATGATATAACTAGATAGGTTGATAAGGGTAATTGTCTGGGTTTTATCATGCTTAAAGGCTCAAAAGGGTGTGAAGAGAAGAGGGATGGGGTGCCCTTTTTGTAAGGGAGTTGAGGGGCACCTTCGGAAAACTTAAAATATTATTTTATAATAAAGACATATTCTGTTTTTAATAGCTCCAAATTGATTTATTTCGAATCTAATGTGGGTATGGGCCGAAATCCTCTCAAACAATAGGTGTTAGACAAGTTTATGTTCCTATTTTATCCTTGTCATTTATATTTAACTCTAAGTTAAATAATTTAACTTTTACCGTGTCTTTTTGTTTGCTTACACAATATGGTTTGTAAACATACCATAACAAGTCGAACGAACCCCAAGTGGTTCATTATTAATATATATATCTTTATCTAAGTATTTTGGCCAAACGTTAGATTTTTATGAATAAAATAACAATTAATAATATAATATTTGTTTTAAAAACTATTTTATTTTAATTTTGACACTATTTGGTACTTGATTTTTTTGAAAATCATAACAGCATTATTAGTTCTTCAAAAGTTAATTAAATCAATACTAACATGTCATATTAACCTATAAAATTAGTTTAATTCATAAAAATTCTAAAATTATTTTTATTTGGATATTTATAACATCAATAATTTTAATATTTCATTAATAATGTAATTACTGCATCATCATTGTGTCATAAATAAATTAAATTATATAATGTCTAAAAAATATAAATAAAATACCATTATGTAGGAAATATTTTTTTCTTTCTACTGAATATTTATATTCGAATTTATATTTTTTATAACCCTATATTAAAAATGTTTTAGTTATTAAACATTGATTTTAACTATTTTAATTCTTCTTTAAATAAAATAATAATAAATGTCCTAATCTAATCCAAGTGGACCTAAAGGGTAATATTTTATCCCTAAGGTCGTTTTAGAACAAACTACACGTATCAAATAGAATTATTACATGAGTTAGGCTAATATTAATATCATATTTACCCTTAATTACACTATTTACTTTTAACCGTGGTAAATAAAAGTAAAAATTTACTATTCACCAAAAATTATGTTTATCTTATTGAACCACATTATACTCCTTTATATCAACCGTGTCTCTCAGAGTTTCAAAATTCCACTCACATAAGCGGTAAAATTATGTTTTATGTAAATTTTCAAACTCTCATAGGAGGTGGGTAAAAGACGGTGAAAAGTTCAATAAAATTTATATATGTCTTAAATTATTATAAAATGACTCTAATGAATTAAATTGAAAATATATAGGTATTATGTATCAATTTTGACCTAAAATAAATTTAAATATTATAAATTATTATTTATATAAAAGTCGGTTTTTAAATAGTAACCCTATGTTTTCACTATTCATCAAATATTAAATGTTTTCAGAAAACTACCAAAAAATCACCCTAGGATAATTTTGATATTCCGAATCCAAAAATTTAGTCCATTTTGAAAAATAAATTTTATAAAATTTCAAAAGGTGGGTATTACTATTCATAACTTCTATTTCATAATAATATTATAATAATATATCGTTTAGTGAAACTCGGTATTTCATACTACACACGCTATCGTGGAAGGTCTTGATTGCATGTAATGAAAGCGTAGTTAAGGATGCGTGTAGTGAAAGCTCCTTTTGGTGTTTCATATAACATAATAAATATATATTTCATTTATACAGTAATCAAAATCTATACTTAATGTTGTGTAAAATAATTTCCCCAAAACGAACTTGAAATTATGTGTATCACGAGCCAAGAATAGTGTTACATATACTGCAAGCTAATATGGTGTTGTGTATAGTGCAAGCTAATTTTGGTGTAGCGTACAACACAAGACATCAATGAAATTAAAAAGAAAAATTCTCATAAAATCTCGAGTTGTTACATCCTCAGCCAAATGATGAGGCTAATAACTATTTTAAAAAAAAAACATAACTACACGACATGTACTCCCAAGTACACGGTGTGTACTTTCCATTTTTTAAACTCTTCCCCTGAAGACTTCTTTCAACCACGTTACCATTCACCAGCCGACTTGATTACATGGTGTGTATTACTAATTACATGGCGTGTACCATCATTCTGCTAGAAACTACTCCCACCATCATACTGTTCACCTGCTGACTGATCACACAATGTGTACATACTAAGTACACAGCGTGTAGTTAGTTTTTACACCCTTCATCACCGACAGAACTACACCCCCTGTATTATCATCCCACATAGCCAAAGAATATGGCGTGTGGAAAAAGTACACAGTGTGTACCCATAATTTTTTGGATATTTCATAATTTCCCTTGTTTTCTCAGAAACACTTAAGGAAAAGGAAAAGAAGAAACTCGTACCTCAAGAATAAAAACCATGTTCTTACAAAATTCCCCATTAAAGAAATTCATCCCTGAATTTCCCTTCTAAGGGTGGTGAAGAAAAATCAGAGAATAACTCTGGCCATTGAACACATACGTCGGTCTCCCGCTCCAAGGTTTTATCCTACACTTGGCCATTCTTCCATAACACCCATTAAAGAGGAACTGATCAGCCTCGGAAAACCATCGTGCTCCTATCAACAATACGAATCGAATACTCCTGAAAGGATGCATCGACAGAAGTTCAACCTCCTCAGGCTGAAAAATGTGAGATGGGTCTGAGTGATAACAATGCAGATGAGATATGTGGAAGGAGTCGTGCATGGCCTGATACCTCTATGTTAACTGCAACTGATAGGCAACTGGCCCGACTCTCTCCAGAATCTCAAATGGCCCTACATACCTAGGTGAATGTGTACCCAGTCTTCGGGTCCGCCTGCGTCCCATCCTCAGTGAAACATTCAAGAATACTTGATCCCCGACCACAAACTCTAAGGGTCTTTTGCGACAATCGATATTTGATTTCTGATGAGATTGTACAGTAGAAATCCCCTTCTGAATCAATTGGACATCTTCTAAAGTCTCCTACATGAGACGTGGTCCTAGTAAAGCTGCCTCACCTGCCTCCAACCAGAACAAAGATGATCAGCATGGCCTACCACATAAATCATCATATGGTGCCATCTCAACAGTCTCTAGAACACTATTATTGTAGGAAAACTCGACCAAGGGTATGTTTTTCTCCCAATATCCCCCAATGTCCATGACACATGCATGAAACATGTACTCAAGAACCTGTATCGTATGCTCTGACTGGATATCGGTCTGAGGGTGGTAATCTGTGCTCAGAAGCACCTATGTACCCAATGCCATCTGAAAAATATTCCTAAAATGGGAGTTAAAACATGCATCCCTATCTAAAACGATTGAATAAGGGACCCCATGAAGACGTACTTCCTCTCATATATATAACATCCTGATCACATCAAAACCAAAGGTCTCCTTGATCCGCAAAAAGTGAGCTACCTTCGTAAGTTTTTCCACAAAAACCCACATGTCATCATTGCCTCAAGGTGACCTCGTCAACCAGGTCATGAAGTCCATCACGACATCATACCATTTCCTTTCTAGAATGGGCAACTGTTGTAAAATTCCAGCTGGCCATTGATGATCTGCCTTCACCTCATGATAGGTGAAACATCTCATAACAAAACCATCTACCTCTCTTTTCATACCTGACCTTCAAAACCAACGTCTCAAGTCACAGTACATTTTGGTAACTCCAGGATGCACTGCCCAAGCTAATGTAGTAAACTCCTGCATCAAATCCTCATGTATATCCCCTGCAACCCACACTCGTCCATGGATAAGAAGTACCTCATCATACCCTATCGTCCAACCAGAAGGAGAGTCCTCACTTGCCACCGACTCCCGTTGAACTAGCCCTTCTGAATATGATAGATATCTCATTCTCACTCTATCCATGAGGGTAGAAGTCCCAGCTAAGGATGAAATATAGGATCTCCCATGACTATCGTGCACCTCCAAATGCATCTCAGAGAACAAATCCATAAGCTCCCTCTCACCACTGGCCTCCTGCACTACCCATATCTGAGTCTTCCTGCTCAGTGCATCAGCTACTACTTTACTTTTACCAGCTGTATAGGAAAGCATTAAGTTGAAGGACTGAAGGTATTCAACCCAACTTCTCTATGTAAAACTTATGTCACATAGGGTAAAGATGTATTTCATACTTTTTTTGGTCCGTAAACATCACAAAATGTTCTCCCAAGAGATATTGTCTCGTGTAACATAACACATGAACAACTACTGCCAACTCGAGATCATGCATTGGGTAATTCCTCTCATGTTTCCATAACAATCGAGACCCATATACAACTACTAGATCTCCATGAATCAATACTACTCCCATCCCACTACCTGATGCATCATAGTAAACTGTATAGCTCTTCCATTTCTCTGGAAGTATCAGGACTGGTGCTGATGGAAACCTTCCTTTTAACTCCTGAAAGGCTGTCTCACAAGCTTCTGACCAAACGAACATTATAACCTTCTTAGTCAAACTCGTCAACAGAGCTACTAAGCAAGATATGTCTTGTATAAAGTGACTGTAGTAACCATACTTCCCCAAAAAACTCTGTATTTCAAACATGTTCTTATGATGATCCCAGGAAACTATTGCTCTCACTTTATCTGGGTCTACCGCAACCCTTTACTATGAGATAATATGACATAGGAAGTGAATCAAGTCCATCCAAAAGTGTCACTTTGAGATCTTATCATATAAATGATGCTCTATCAGTGTACTCAGAACGTTCTCAAGATGGGTGGCATGGTCGTGTCAAGTGTGAGAGTACACAAAGATATCGTCCATGAAGACTAGAACGAAAGAATCCATGTATGGATGGAACACTCGATTCATCATATCCATGAAAACTGTTGGCATGTTTGTGAGTCCAAATGGCATGACCAAGTACTCATATAGACCATATCTACTCTGAAAGGCTCCAAGAAGTATGTCAGATGGTCTAACATGCAACTGATGATACCCAGATCTCAAGTAAATCTTCGAGAACACTCGTGTTCCTCGAAGTTGATAAAAAATTTCATCAATCCTTGATAAGGGATATTGGTTATTGATAGTCAATTGGTTCAGTTTCCAATAATCCACACAGAGTCTGAGGGTACCATCTAGATTTTTTTGCAAACATGTCAGGCGAACCCCAAGGAGAAGTACTGGGTCAGATGAAACCCTTTTCCTGTAACTCCTCTAACTGCTTCTTAAGCTCTTTTAATTCTGGTGTAGCCATCCTATAAGGAGGAATTGGAACTGGTTCCACTCCTGGCACAAGATCAATAGTGAAATCCACCTCTTACTAAAGAGCTAGACGTGAAAATTCGTCTGGGAAGACATCCCTAAAACAATTAACCACTAGAAGGAAATCCTTTGGACATGTTCCCTAGTCCTCTGGATATAAACTCAAAATCTGGTATGTCACTGCACCTCACCCACGATGATTGGGTCCAGCTCAGCATGCCTGGAAATCCCATTCACCCTTGTATAAAAACTCTCCACCCTCTGGTGACGTGAAACTCACCCTACGACGATTACAATCTAAAAAGGCTCAAAAGGGTACCAACCAATTCATCACAAGAATGACATAATAGGATGTCATTTCTAAGACATAGAGTTCCTATAGAAAGTGACACCCACCATCCTCTAGGGGGAACTCCTTGAACTGACACACGCCTGTCGTTCTAGTTCCCAATGGAGTGTATAACATCATGATATCAGAAGAAGAAGAGGAAAAACAAATCCCAAGGATCTCCACAATGGGCATAGATATAATGATATGTGTAGCACCTGTATTGAAAAGTACTGAAGATGAAATAGAAACAACTAGAATTGTACCTCTAATAGTAGAAGGTCTGGGATCCTGATCCTATTGGGTCTATTGCACTGCATATGTCTACCTAGTTCCACGGCCCTACGACATAGCCTGACTGCCCTGAGCTGGCCCACCCTACTGTCTCTCAGATCTCAGTGTCTAGCTACCATGGCCAGGACTCCCACCATGGCCTGAACATCCTGACATATTCCAATTCCCTGAATAGTAAAAAGGTGATGGCCCTGATCATTCACACGGGGTATTCATAGAACCCCTCTCACTAGTCACTGGTGGAAATGCCCAGAAAAAACATTGGACATGACCCATCTTGCTGCAAGCTCAGCACTCCACTGGGTCACGTGGACACTGAGGTCTCTTGTGACCCTCTTTACCACAATGGTAGCACATCACATAGACACCTGAAGCATTCTTCTGGCTAGTACATCCTCCATGAGAGAAATCCATTTTTCTCTTCCTCTTGCTGGTAGAAAGAGTGCCAGAAACTGGTGCCGAACTACCCTGGCCAACACCACAAGCTTCATGTAGGTTCATCTTACTAATAAATGCCCTATTCAAAATATCATGCACTATAGGAATCACGAAAACATTCACCAATTCTCAGATGTCATATCGAAGACCATCCTCAATGTGTTTATCCCTCAACCTCTCATAACTCACTAGAATAGGAGAAAAAAGTTGTACCTTGGTGAAGCAGGCAGAATAGTTCATCACTGACATGACACCCTACAATAGATTCATGAAATATCGAGGTCGATCTTCCCTTAGCGTCTCTGGAAAGATAAAGTCATAGAAGACTGCCTGAAAATCCTCCCATTCCATGTCTCTATAATTCTCAATATAGGTGGTAACATCCCACCATCTCTTGGAGGAATCATGTGGAATGTAAGTAGTGAGCTTGACCCTCCTCCCAGGAGGTGTCTCCGAATGCTCGAAAATTTTCTGCATAGAACCCAGCCATGAATCCGCAACCTATAGTCCGCCAACCCCTGAAAATGTAGGCGGATGCTGCTACTAAAATATACATGTCAACTCTACCATAGATGTCGAAACTGGTGGGATTCTCTAGAAGGTTTGAATAAATCTCATGAAGCCTTCATGGAATTGTGTATCCACACCTACGTCCAGTATAACGGATGGAGCCACATCTGGCACTGTTGGAGGATCCATCGGTATCCCATGGACTACTGTCTCTAGAGTATAATCATTTCCTCCCCTCAGGTGAATAACTCATGTTCGTCTCAGTGACATGACTCTACAAGTTCAAACAAATGATTTTGATCAAGATAATGTGACCAATCGGGTTCGGGTCACCCGTGGTGTGGAAACCGGGTTCCAGAGGCTATCGACTAGCAGTTCGGGCCTATGTAAGAGAGTGGGGAAACTATGCCCTCATTTTTCAAAGTGTATCACAGTGAAGAAAATACAATCATACCAAAAGCAGAAGCAATAAACAACACCAAGCTAAAATGGACAACAATACTAAAGTAAAAGATGACCAACAATCATATATATATTGATGCAATATGTCCCTAATTCTATGAATTCAGCCAAAACAAGATACACTACAATCTAAAGCAATACAACACAAGGTACAAGTATAGCATAACAAAACAAAACTGTGCAATGGGAACTCAGTAGCATTGCAAGCCTAAGCTCGGTCCCATGCTCTCCTACTCCTCTACAACAATCAAGTAATTGTATAGAGAATCTGTCCCTTATCAACACCTTTAGTAATTTAATCTATTTCAACCCAAGACATGACCCAGATAGGGTGTGAGAAATAACTCCCTGTAGGAAACCACAAAAGGCGCGTTCCCAATTGATAGTGAAAAATGTGCAACAGTAGTATGCAATAAAGAAATACAGAAATCTAGGAAGTACTCAGAATCAGCTACTCCTACCATTTCCATTACCATTTAATTAATACTTAACAATTCAATATAATTTAATTATAAGTATTCAAGACCCGACCTTGACCGACAATATTCTATACAGTGCTACATCAAAATCCACACCAGGATATCTGACATGTAAAAAGTAATAACAATACCAAGCATGTGTTTTAGCTAGGCAGGTATAACATAAGAAACCACCACAGTGAATATTCAAAGTAAACCATGTCCACAATCATGAAAATCCTTACCCTCAAGTAAACAGAATTGAAACCGTCAAGTGATGGCCCTCTGGAAAAATGAATATTCCCCTCAGGCATACTCGATATTTCCCTCATGCATGGAATCTACTGCCCACAAACATAAGAAAAGTTTCCCTCAGGCTAAACGAAACATTTCCCTCAGGCTAATAAAAACACTAACCTCTAGCTAAGTAAGTATCTGGGCTGATCCCATCACATAAACAAGAAATTTATATACATTTACTCTCATAAAAACTCAAAACATGCTTATAATTACAACATACCCACAGGTATCCTGTCCAAATGACTAAACAAGGGAAACTCACCCTTGGGGTGGCCCTAGATCAATGCAGCGATCCCAAAGAACAGTTTTTACATAATCATAAGATAACCTATGAAATTCTAGGTATCTAAATAGTCAAGGCCTTATCCACACGACACCCCAACAATGGGTGCATAACACCATAGTACACAAAATCAACTCGACAGTTGGAAATAAACACCAGACCACCTACCTCGATCTCCTCTAATCGATATACATGAACAACACCACTAGAATCACCTGGGAATGAGGTAGATCTGGATAAAACATTTACCCATTAAAACTTAAATAGCATCCCTTATATAAATAATTGGAAGGAAAGTTTCAAGAAGAGAGAAGATCTCACCCGTGTGGTTCAAACATTATCTACGACGAAGGAATTAGAGTCCCAGTGTGCGTTTGAGAACTCCTCCGAGTTCCGACCTCCTCTATCACGTATCTCGTCAAGTTCTATTCCTCCTCAGCCGAATGAGGATGCTACTACCTTTTTTTAATGAAAAATCATTACTACACAGCACGTACTCTCAAGTACACGGCCTAGGCATTCCATTTTCGTTAAATTTTTTCCCTGACGGCTTCATTCCACCGCATTATGGTTCACCAACCGACTTGATTACACAACGTGTATTACCCAGTACATGGCATGTACCATCATTCGGCTGGCGACTAGTCCCACCGCATTACTATTCACCTGCTGACTGATTACATGACCTGTATATACTAAGTACATGGTGTGTAGTCTGTTTTTACACCCTTCATCACCGACAGGCCTACATGCCTTGTATTATCATCCCATAGGACCAAAGTACACATCGTGTGAAAAAAATACATGTCGTGTACCCATAAATTTTTGGATTTTTACCCATTTCCCTTGTTTTGTAAAAAACACTTAAGGAAAAGGCAAAGAAGAAACTCATTCATCAAGAATAAGAAACGGGTACGTACATTTGTATCCTATCCTAGGTGGTTTCTAATAGGTATTAATCATGGAACTAGAAACAACCAACTATTAGCTTATTCATAATGTTTTACACACCGAATTTCCAAAGGCAGGTGGTCATTGAGAAATGAAACCAACAACACATAGAGACTCACATTGGTTAAGAGGATGGGAGTTTGGGCTCATTGTACCTCTTTGGGTTGAGTTATTTCATACATTGGGACTATCTTATAGATTTAATACATATTAGTGAATCATGTATTATTTCCTAAATATAGAATGGTACAAACTTTTATTAAAAATCATTTGTTATCATTTATTGTATTTAGAATAATATATATGTATCCATGGTTATTCATCAATGGGGAAAACATTAGTTATATTAGGTTCTCCATAAATGGTACTATTTATATAGATCAGAAATTCCTATATTGTTTATTTTCATGTTATTAGTTTTTAGCCACAGAGTGGGGTGCACTGGAATTTATCATCGTCCATGAAGATGAGAGATGTTTTAATTTTGGGGTTAGACCTATGAGAAAGGATTCCTACATCTCTTTATTAAAGCAATCAGAACCACATAGTTCAGTGCCAATTAATGTAAAAATTTGTACCTTTTAAGGTCACATGAGAAGGAACAGATTGTGAAGTTTGACATTCTAGGGAAATAAAATATAGAAAGAAGGTTCATAACAAAGGATGGTGTAGGGATTACAATGAAATGGTTGAGGGATCCTGAAAGGGATATATCATTCCCAGTTCGATATATCCTACTGAGAAACTACCTAAAGAAGAATAGGGTGTGGTTGGGGTCTTGGGTTTGAACCTCAGGGAGGCTTCTTACATTTCTTGTTTGAATAAGAATAAAAACATATGTAGTTTGGATGGTTTCAACTTAAATCTAAGGAAGAGGACCAATGGTTTGTGTCATTAGAAATATTTCCCTTTAAGGTGATGATAACATGATTGGATATTATACCAAATAGGAAGGCTAAGGGAATATTTCAGCATGCTGATAATATGATCATCACTAACCTCTAGGCCAATGTGAGTCATGCTCAGTGTGAGAAATAAGAGGAAGTAGAGGGCATTAAAAACCACACATTCTCCTTCATCCCATGGTAGATGAGGGAAAGGGTATAGAAACCATGAGGAATGTAATACAATAAATACTATGGGATTGATTTATTAAGGATTCAATTAAGATGTTTTCCATACCCTCCCCTTTAAATAGATTGAAGAGAGGATGAGGGTGGGGATATGGGAAATAGATTTCATAGCCCAGACCGATGAGCCATCTTCCACAATTCATAATGTTGGGACCATAATTACCCCAATAATGAAAGACTCTGAACATTATGAGGATCCCACCCACCTGAGAGGTTATATTTTGGTATTTACATACTATGGGAATGAAAAAATAGACGGAGAAAATGATGGTGTGTTCTATCCGTAGGACAATTAAATCAGGTGGACGTAGAGGAGGTCATAATGAAATCATTATAGAGTTATGTTAGGATAGATATGAAGACATTTGGATATTTCATGGTGGGACCAATATGGGGCCAACCACTTTATAGAAAGAGGATTGTAATGGAAAATATCCTAAGGATATCTCATTCCATATATTGGTCATTGCTATGTAGGGTGGGGAATCAAGAAGGTTTCCCTAAATCAGACTACTTCATGGTGAGCCTCATGTTCAGGTGCAAGGATACCCTGTGTGGATGGTCAGATAGGCCCTCTCATGATAAATCCCATCTGTGGGTCTTCGTCATAGTATGCATTAGGTTAATTACTTGCTGTAGTCTTCTCTAGTTTTCCCTATTTTCCATACCTTTATCATCCTATCATTTGGATATCAAGAACTTATAGGCATGGTAAATAAACTTTTGACTATGATATTTGGATGTTCGTATAGTATACCTAGTGCCATATGTTTGAGTGGTTAAACCATCACCTTCTTGACATTTTGTGGTTTTTGGAGTGGTGAAATGGGAACATCACACTAAAAATTAATTAATATTGTTTATGGGGGGGGGGGTTAAATAATTGTCTTCCCCGGAAAAGGAAAAGATCATTTATAGTGGGTGTTATTCCATTACCTCCTCTTAAAAATGGACATTAATTTTTCTATCTAATAATTTCACCACCTTTCCTTATAAATTATTTATATTCATTTCTAAGAGATCCATGTGTAGCGATGATCCCATATATCATGGGAACTATGCGTGACGGATATATAACTTTAGGTTTTAGATACATTAATAATTTTGAACTCCATGAATTCCTTGGAATTTCATTTTATTGTATTTCCCAAATTCATCACATATTTATCATATTATTTTCATATTTTATCGAGCCCAAAAAATGCCCCCATTAGAATGGGGTCTGATCGACATGAAGAGGAGTCAATTATAAAGAAGAATTCATCTTGGTTAAATGATTTATGGGGTGCATGTGGACGTGGAAGAAGGACCATTCCAATAAAAGGTTTCAAGTTGACTCATTTGTCATGTAGTGACCTAAAATTTCTTTCTGAATAACCCTGATCTCACAGCTTCACATACTTCCCCACATAGAGATTTTTCGTTGTGAATATCCATTTTCTGGTACTGAATTATTTCCATCCATGAACTAGTATTCCAAAAAACTAATTACTTTTCATTATGGACTAATGATCTCCAAATAGTGATGTGTAATCCAAATAATTATTTTGGACATTATTCGGTTTGGGTAACATTTTATGTGGCTCGTACACCATGTTATTCTAGATTTTCCACTATAATAAATATGATATCTTTTTGCCAAATTTTCATTCTTTAGGGATAAAATGAACCCTACTCAAATTATTTCCATAGTATATGAGTAGTTGCATTCCATGTTTTGAATCACTTATGATGCTACAAAACATAATTTTAGCCAAAATTATCATCTCTTAGAGGATCTCATGGGTGCTAGCCTAAAAAGATATTCTATCTCATATTTTCCACTCTTTTATGGATTTGGACAATAGTATGATGTCCCTATCCTAATGACACATCATAAAACTGAACCATTATCATGGATAAATACATACAAAAATGAACCATGGGTAAATATCTCAAGAAATGGGTTATATATTCGTAATCCCTTTTTGGAGGGGATTATTTTGGGCTTTACCTCTTTATAATTAGAGGAATAGGTAAGCAGTATTGAATTGGATAACAATTACTACCACTAAATTATGAAGAATTTGATGGAAAATGAGAATCAAAGACAAATGTCGAAATGAATTATTTATTTTGGAGGATAATTCAGTCCTGAATAGTTATGAATTTCCTGGTTTTTCCAAATCAGTGAAGAAGTCATGGTCCAAATTAAAGCAACAGGGCATCACAAGGCTCTTTTGGTGCAACATAATTATTCTCATCAGAATAGATCCATCATCCCTCTTCTTCTTAACTAATGGATCCTAAATACCAATACATTCCCCATAATTCATATATAGGTTTTTATTGTTCTTTTCAATGTCTAGATGATCACATTGGCACCCAACGTGGGTGAAATGTATGATGAGTTCATTCCTCCCTCTTTGGTGTGGGATGAAACCATGTGGACACCTCCGCTCAGGAGGTTGTTTCTTATCCTATATATGATATTCAAGAGGTCGAGTCCTACCCCAACCTAGATGCTACTTCATTAGAATAGATTCACGTTTTTCTTTACCAAATAGTCTTGATCCCCATGAAAGGAAGTTGAGGATGTGTCCTACTCACAACAATTGGAGATGTGATAAAACATATTGGATGACACTTGAGAAAGGTCACTTTGATCAATGTGTTTAGAACGTTTTCCTAGGATTTGATACGTTATTTTAATTGGCATCATTATTGGGATTTTTTAAGGAGATTGTTTATACTGGTGCTTGAATAATGCACTCATGTAAGAGTTATAACCTTTTTATGGTAAACCTTTTGGAGACCGGGAGATAGATTATCCTAGAACTCTTAGTGTTGTTATAAATATATCATATGATATGATGGATTATATAGGGGGATTCTACCTATAGGTTCGCATGCCCCTTATAAAGACCCGAAGCTTGACGTATATGGACATTACATTACTTTTGTGGAATACATAGTACATAACAAAAACACACACACGAGGATCGTAATATTTTAGTGTATTTGGAAACTAGGAATATAATCTTCTAATCGTGGTGAAAGATCTTCAACATCTCCCATAAAGATCATCATTTTTTTTACCTGAAACCTTTCTTTATATCCTGGGGAAAAGAAAACATAAAAGGGTGAGATCAAATTCTCAGTAAGGGTAAACAAAAGAAATATCAATCACATCATATTCATAAGAACATAACATTTTGGAAATCTTAACCTGCAAAAGAGAGCATAATTTCATAACATGGGATAAATCATGGTAGTGAAATGTAATCACAATAATAGTAACTTAAAACATGAAACTTTGTGACGTACACACATAATCATAGAGAATCATTTCTTGTTAGTCAAGACTCATTTCCAAGACTATCTTAGTGGACAAAGTCCCTTTCTGAACCGAGTCACCCTCGTTTCAGTCCTGTTTCACTGAACCGGTATAACCTACCATTCCAGCCATGTCTATCTCATGAGATATAAAATCTTTACCCAATGCATTGGAGGGAGATATAGGTCCCACCCATCTCATAATGATACCATTCTTATTTGTGCCACAAAATCATAAATCATATATCATTGCATAACCCATGTAATAAAAATGGGAATCTTAAACATCGTGACATCATCAAACAATTCATATAAGATAAAAGAATTCACAAAAATATTTCCATCACAACATAATCATATCAATGTAATAATAGGGATAAAAACAGAACCCTTTATTATCTTAGATGGAAAATAGTTTTGATAAAACACCTGAACTTCATTCTTGAGGAAAATATCCTTTCTACTTCAAAAACACTTTTCCTTTCTTAACATGTCATTCAATTTTAAACTAAAAGAAGTTGATTAAAAATAAACTTGAAAACTTGTCAAGGATGCTTCTTGGAAATAATGTTTTAAAAAATCCATTCATTCCGTATAAGTTAAAAAAACATTCTTCGTAATTTTGCTCGAAAAGTCAAAAAGTACCTCGTACGAAAAACGATAAAAGATTCCTTTCATATCTTTTACTAAAAAACTCACCGAAGGTAAAATTGGATTTAAAAAATTGTAGGTGGATGGAAATAATATTACATATTTAGGAAACATGGATGTGGATGATAAAATACACCCCAGTAAATACCAACGTATAAACAATATCGGATAAAAATGAGATTGTGATATTTCCATTACCATAAGTCCGATTTCCTTCGTAAGTGTCCGAACCTCCTGTATAATGATTTAAATAATGTCATTGACTTATTACAGAATCATATTCATTGTTATGATATCATATATGGTTCACTTATGTCTTTATATTACACGTTCTTTTGTAAATTCTATGTTAAAGAGCGTTTTGGGTAAAATTGTTTCATTTGTCATCCGTGTTTTGACTTGTAATTATTCATATGATTACTTAGATCATGATAAAATAATTCCAGAACATAAAACCTGATATATATATATATATATATATATATTCATAATATACATATATATAATAAATCAGTAAATGGAAATAAATAAACCGTTCATGGAGACGGTAGGCCGTACGTATGCATGAACGCTGTTTTCGTTTCCTTATTGAGTTGAACGGAATTAAGTATATGACATACATATATACACACATAAATTAAGTATCGTTATTATTTAATATATTTCATGATTACTTATTATATATACTTTATAATTATTCATGAATGGTTAAAGTGGAGAATGAATCTCATCGCGTCGTGGAGACGGTAGTCCGTACGTACGCACGAGCGATGATATCGTTCTCATGATCGTGGGACTATATTGGAGTGTATGTATACTATTTCAGAATCAATATCACTATAAAATAATAATATATATTTATTATTTACACCATTATACCCATCCAAGTAAGGTGGTTGTGGAAAATAGATTTCACCACGGCGTGGAGACGGTATTCCGTACGTACGCACGCGCGGTGATTTCGTTTTCCGTAGGATGGATAGATGGTGAAATAGGATTGTTTCATACATATAATAACATACCAGTATATGAATGATACTGATGTTATTACTTCATAATGAAACAACCTAAGAAGAAGAAGTGGAAGAAGAAATAAAGGTGAAAGTATCGGTAACGGAAATTACCACTTCTTTGAAGCGCCTCTTTGAGACCTCCACTTAGGGCACTAAAATCGGTCTTTGAGGAAGACCAGAACCTCTAGGATGTTTCTAGGGAAGTGGAGAAGAGATTCTGGAAGGGTTTGGCCGAGATTTAAGGCTCAACGTTGTGTGAGGAAGAGAGGGAGGAGGTTCCCTTTTATAAGGGAGGAGAGGGGTACCTTTGGAATAACTAAAAATATTATTTTATATTAAGGTCAAATTCGGTTTATAATGGTTACAAAGGGACTTATTTCGAAGATAAAGTGGGTATGGGTCGAAATCCTCTCATGCAATAGGATTTAGAGAAGTTTAGGTTATTATTTTAACCTTATCATTTAGATTTAAATTTTAGTTAGAAAATTTAACTTTTACCGTGTCTTCTTGTTTTCTTACACTATAAGGTTAATAAACAAACTATAAGAAGCCAAACGAACCCCAAATTGTTTATTATTAATATATATAACCTTAGCTAAGTCATTTGGCCGAACCTTAGATTTTTAGGAATAACATAACAATTAATAATATAATATTTGTTTTAAAAACTATTTTATGTCAATTTTGACACTATTTAGTAATTGATTTTTGTGAAAATCATAACAGAATGATAAGTTCTAAAAACGTTCATTAAAACAATAATAACATGTCATGTTAACCTAGAAAATTAGTTTAATTCATTAAAAGTCTCAAATTATATTCATTTGGGTATTTATAACATCAATTATGTCAATATTTCATTAATAAGATAATTAATGCATCATCGTTGTGTCATAAATAAATTAAATTATTTAATGTCTAAAAATTACAAATAAAATACCATTATGTAGGAAATCTTTTTATCTTTCTAATGAATATTTATAGTCGAATTTATATAATGTATAACCCTATATTAAAAATGTTTTATTAAAAAAAATTTGATTTTAACTATTTTAACTCTTCTTTGAATTAAATAATAATAAATGTCCTAATCTAATTCAAGTGGGCCTAAATGGTCATATTTTATTCCTAAGATTGTTTTTGGTCTAATTACACTTGTCCAATAGAATTAGGACATGTGTTTGGGTAATAATAATATCATTTATACCCTTAATTACCCTATTTACTTTTAACCGTGGTAAAAAAAAGTAAAAACTTACTATTCACCAAAAAATTATTTTCATCTCATTGAACCACATTTTACTTACTAATATCAACTGTGTCTCTCGGATTTTTGAAATTCCACTCACAGAAGCGGTAAAATTATGTTTTATGAAAAATTCAGTTTTTTTTAACTACCACTTAGTGGTTTCACTATTCATCAAAAATTGAAAGTTTTCTGAAAAATAACAAAAATTAGGCCTAAGATATATTTGATATTATGAACTAAAAAATGATGTCTATTTTACCAAATTAAAAACATATCAGTTGCATTAACTAATTTAAAAATTAATTCCCGTCGTGAAAACAAATAGCGTGTTCTTAAGAGTTAATAACTATCAAAAGATTGACACTTGTTTATGTCTAGTTTAAATGTGAAATTACATCCAATGACCAACATTGTATTAAGTTGTAAAAATATATTCTAAATATACTTTAAAACAACTCAAATTAATAATTTATCACTATTAATTATTTCGACAGAAAAAGTTGTTTTTAATTAAAATTTAGTAATTTTAACTATTCATCAAAATATGAAAGTTATCCAAAAATCACCAAAATTTCACCCTAAGCTAATTTCGATATTCCGAATCCAAAAATGAAGTCCATTTTGAAAAATAAAATTTACAAAATTTCAAAAAGTGGTTATTACTATTCATAACAGCTAGTTTTAATAATATTTTAATAGCATATCGTTGTTTAGCGAAACTTGGTGTTGCGTACAACACACGCTATCGTGGAAGGTTGCGATTGCGTGTAATATAAGCCGGGTTAGAGATGTGTGTTGTGAAAGCTCATTTTTGTGTAGCGTATAACACAAGAAATTAATGAAATTAAAAAGAATATTTTTCATAAAATCTCGGGGTGTTACACCCCTTCTGACACATCTATGGATGGGTTGTATCTCATATGGTGGGATACTAGTTTGTCAATGAAAAGTGAATTATTGTTGCTTGATTCTGAGCCTACATACAATTTTTAAGTGGGGTGAATCCATTGACATTGGGGTCAAGTGATGTAAGTTGAAGGCTCAACCATATGGACCATTTTTTATAATCCCATTACTCTTATATTAATGGAAACCTATTAAATTTTGTATCCAATGATAATAAAAGATGAGGTAACCTCATTTCCCTAAGATAGGGCGTTCTAGTTGAGAGAATTTAGGGAAAATTGATATATGAAGGGTTTTCTCCCTATAGATTTGGATGTTAATTCCATTGAATCAAAAAGATGTGTTTTTCATCAATTAAGACCACACATTAAGAAAAGAATTAGATGGGTTCTCGTCCTATTTGGTTGATGTTCACATAGGAGGACATGGTCTCTTGAATTGAACTCATTCCTACACGTATCAATCCATTTCTTCTAATGTCTTACCATGAGGCTTGGATCTACCCATACAAAAATGTTCATCTTGTAAAACTAGTAACCATTCTTATGTATCCTCCCATAACTGAGCCTAGATAGGGTGGGGAGTGTAAAATCGATATATTTGTGTGTTGAAATAGTATTTCATAGAAAAAACCCTCATTTTTGAAATGAAAAATAAGTGGTTGAAGATTCAGCCTCCATCCCCTAAAAACATTTGTTTTAGCCCCATGGAATAAGATTCTAAACCATCTTCCCATGTTCCCATCCCCACAGAGGTTACATATCCCATGGTTTGGAGGGATTAGGACACGTAGAAAATTCGATTCATTTTAATGAAATAGAGACATTTATTAATGGGATGTAAATTGATTTTACTAGTCAAGGAGAAATTTAATAAAAAAAATTATTTCATATATAGAGCTACCTGAATTGTTGGAATCCAATATATGGGACCTCGATACCTACATTCATTCATTTCAAGGTCAATTCATATTTTCAAAATAGGTACTTTAGATGTTGGGAACATATGAAAGAGAGAGTGAAGGCAATTATAGTGGTTAATAGGGAATATATGGGGATGAATTTTTAGTTCATTATAAACTCTATGATATGCATTATTCATCGAAATTAGGGGCTCTGAAGTGCCCTGATCTAAGGGGAGTAATACTTGAAATTACAAAAAGCTAGGTGTAGTGACTTGATCCCACGCTTCCCATAAGGTTTTCCTCCTATGCATTATTTATTCCTATCCTTGTAGTATTTCACATGTCTCAAAGATAATGGGACAGGTAGAGAAATAATATTCCTACTGATTAATTCTATGTCATCATTCATGTAGAAGATATTTATTTTCCAGGATATAGGAATGTTTCTGCACCTGAAAATATCAGTTTCAGAGAAAATTCCAAGGAATTATGTGCGGAGACTAAAGAGATAAATTCCTCCATACATTCCTTGAATGATTTCACCAATTGGTCCAATAATGTATGATAAATGCTAATGAAGAGGGTGGAAGCAACTCATTATGTTGGAGAGGTAGCATGATTTCTTTTGTAACCACTATTTTCTATCTTACTGTAATCATTATTACTTATTCTCTCAACGTTTTTTTCGAGGCTAAGTTTGATCCATCACCCATTCCTACTCCAGAATATACTAAATGAAGAATGATTGTTTGGATGGATTCCTTCGTGGATGATTGTGTTGTGGAAGAAGGATCTCTCAGGGTAGCTGATCATTTTCAAACCTTAATTACAAACCCAAAAGAGAATTCCCACCCTAATCCACCTACTATATTCCTTGTGAGACTATCATCATGGGAGATCACATGGAATATGCATGTGAGGAAGATGAAAATTAATATTTGATCAAAGATCAAAAGCTAGCATTGTACTCTTCTCAAATAATTTTCAGGTTTCATATTCCATAATGTAGAAGACTCAACTTGTGAAGTAATTATAATAGGTTTCAAATGTAATGAAATATCAATCGTTCAATAGCATGCAGTTATTGGGAGATCTTGATCCAATATGGATTTGAGGTGATAAGGTGAAATTACAGAGATTCTAAACATTGGGTTATCAATTCTTTAAGATCAACCAAATTTTACCCCATTATAACAGGGGATTGAGAGGGTTGAAACTTCTTCAAGATGAAAAGATCTCATTCCTGTTTAACCAAGAAATGTAGAGGAAGCAATGAATCAAAATCGGGGAGGTTTGAGGCCAACTATCTCTCCACATTATGTAATGGAAATTACCTTAGGCTAAATGTCTATGTGTGAGATTTTAAAGGCGACTGATCAAAATGAACATGAAATTTTTTTGTGCCTCATTGAAAGGCTTTTATCCTTAGTTCGACCCACAAACTAGAGATGTGGTGCGGGACATTATTGTAAGTAGGGTGATGATGTACAAGGATTTTAGTTTCCTAGTGGGTGAAGTAGATTTTATTAGGTTCTTGATCATATCATCTTCATCACCAATAGGTATTAATTGTTAAGTACTCATTTTAGAAGAATTGGTACAATTATCTTATATCTCAGATGTATTACATTTCTAATCAATTTAGGTTACTATGAATTTGATTATGGTAGATCATAATCATTTTTAAAATGATAATGATAGAAATTATCTCATTGACTTGGTCCTGTAATATTTCATTCCTACTTAAATTGATTCTAATAATGTCTAGGAAACCATTGAAAATTTTTAAGTCTCCTAGGAAACAGTGTGGAGGGATATATGGGAATTCATTTCTCGAAATCCTTTGTCAAATATACCATCAAAATTTCTCAAGATGTATCACATGTCATCTATGATTGGTTATGAGGGGCTTGACTACCGCACTATACCCACCTAGGTGAAAGAGGTGGTTTTTGTCTAAGACAGGGAAAGCACACTATGATACCATCTCATGTCTATGGATTCTATGTACGATTTTGTCACAAAAAGAAATTACCGAATTAATGAGGCCTATGAAAATTTTATGGTAGACACTTGGAATTAATGTTCAGTTGTAGAGAAGAGGATCATTGCAGAATGACTCCATCAAGAGTTATATCGATTAAATAAATAATTGGACCACATAGAACCAGCATATTATAGATAGAATATTCTAGTGAAAGAGGATTATAAGGACATTCTAAATGCTATTGAGAATCTATAACGCATTTCAATATGACATTGAAACATAGGTTTTGGTATTTTCTGAACTGCATAATGTGGTAGAAGAATTTGATCGGGTAATGATTCATCTCTATGAATATGACGACATAGACTAGTAATATCATAATTTATCATGTATGTGGAGGCTCCTAAATTTTGGATATTCCCCCTTTTATAATTTTTTACAGTGAATGATATTTTTCTTATTTCAATTCTATCACTTCACATCAACTTGTAGTGTTTCAAAAGAGTAAAATCAAGATTGGACAAATCATTTCACTATTGAGTAATAATATCTCCAAAAATAATAAACATTTTTACCAATGAACTCTATTTACTTTTCATTTTTAATGGCTGATAGATTGGTGTAGGTATGATTACAACCTTTATAACACCATATTTGGCTTGTTTGAAAGAAAGAATGATCCTATACCATAATTTATTAATTGTCTTAATTGAAATTTTGGGATTATTTTTTTATATTATGCACTAATTTATACCTATGTTGGGGGACCTATAAAGCGTAGTTTGATGTTACTAGGGTCACATTATGTCCACTACAAACATTATGTCTCTTCTGTTGCTTCCCTAACTTTTTCATAAGTCTGATGTGAAGTAGAATCAATAGGAATGATTCGACATTTACATAGGTCTACCTTTGTGGGGTTTCAACCTAATGAGTTTTACATCTCCTTCCATTGGTAATTTATGTCATTGAAAACTTGAATAGTACAAAGATGTTTTAGGTTGAACAACTTTGATCAGAAATTACCCAAACAAAGCTTCATAGTAAATAATTCCTTGAAATCTTTTGGATGTGGGGAGAGTAATCATAATACACAATCTTGAGGCTACTAAATATGGAATGGATAACACGGGGTAAGTACACAATGAATGTCCAAAAACCATTCTATAAAGGTATACAACATTTTTATACATTCAATGTGTATTTAAACAAAATAATTCCATTATAAAAATGAATATTCCATAGGTTGATAGTCTAAATTTTGGGAATATATTATTCATAGACACATCAAGGAATATTACACATATTCATAACAATGGAGTTATTCATAGTCCCATATTTCATTCCATCGATAGATAATGAGTGATAGTGGAAGTTCTGGTTTTTCTAATATAATGGAATTTGGTTTACAAAATACGGGATTCATCCAAGAAGTATGATGGGACTTATCTCAGTCAGCATTGGACAAGGGTGGAATATTCCTATACAAACATGATTTGAATTATGTGAATCATTTTTCACTAATCATTAGTTTTCAAGTGAGGGTTACACATGTAGAAATTCCTTATAAGGATTGAGACATACATTTTTAAGGGAAATGGGACTAGAATAAGGAATTCAAGAATCACTACATATCTCATTGAAATGAGAAGCAACCCACACATAGTTCAATAGTCAAGTGAGTTGATAGGATGAAAAAACATGTATTTTTACATCATTTGATAGGGATGTGAAACTTGTATTTTAACATCATGAAATAAAGCTGTTTCCATACAGTTTAACATCATGATATAAGGACATATTGTGTTTTTTAATGTCATTCAAGAGGGACTATCCATTTAAAGGTGATCTAAAAAAAATACTCAAACATTATCTCTATGTGAAGGGGAAGGATTAAATAATTTCCTTGGGGTTCTTAGATTCGAGGGAGTGGTATGGGATTGGCATGTAAGGGATGACTACATACCATGTTTTAAAAGAAGTTCCAATTATATTTTTGTTAGTGCATTCTAAGATTAGCGGATTACCTCATAACAACGAGGATTCCTCTGGTTGATAGGCCAAATTTAGGGAACACATTATTTAGACCCACATATGGGAATATTATGTATAGTAAAAATAAACATTTCCTCATATTTAAAAACTCTTATTATCGATTGTCTAAGGAGATATTATGGTGTTCCAAATTTATCAAGGTTTGGATTGTGTTTAGAAAAAGGAACATGGCTGAGAGTGAATGACTTATTTATGCTAGAATTGGATATGAATGGGTAGAGTATTCCTTACATGCTTCTGACACAAATAATATTAAGGGAATTTTTTTGACTAGACTCATGATTTGAGATCCAAGATTCACTATTTATCTTGTGGTAATATTAATCAAGCCATAACTAGTTATAGGATAAAAAATTCTTTGTTGGTTTGATCCATACATATGGAGGAGGAAATTTTTATATTGCAGTTGGACCTAGGGATTGATATCTGATATTCACTACATATATTATTGTATTATGAATCAATCCATACTTATTTATATGATATATTACCCTACAATGACTGAGAGCTTATTTTGGGAGTGGGATTTTTTATATTGTTGCAGATGGATAGGTATATAGTATTCAAGGGTAACTAAATATCGCATTTGGATAAGAGTCAGGCCACACATAGTTTTTTATTGGAGCTGCGGTGGGATAACAATACCAAGGATAGTGTTCCGTTCAGTTGAGGGCCATAAAAATGAATGGTTTTATGTTATTCAAGATATGTTAACCATTTCGTTTAATTTCATGCGGTAAAGGCATTTAGTAGGCC
The DNA here is from genome assembly GCA_963277665.1 of Viscum album. Classification (NCBI taxonomy): domain Eukaryota; kingdom Viridiplantae; phylum Streptophyta; class Magnoliopsida; order Santalales; family Viscaceae; genus Viscum; species Viscum album. The sequence continues at coordinate 1,055,876,530 of OY728152.1, forward strand.
TTTTAAGGATTTTCATTTAGGGCCATGCTAACCATCAAATTAAATGACAAGTCTCAATCATGCTGGGAAGCCCTTTCCATAACACCTATGCCCATGTGAGCTATTCTTAGTGTGATAAATAAGTAATGAAAAATGTTTCATTCATCACACATATGCGATTAAAAAAAGGAATGAAGAATATTTATCATACTATGTATGGACCAGGATGTAGGATCTAGGAATCACTACATATTACATTAGTATGAGAATCAATCCACATATAGTTCTTGGATAATATTAATGTCAAATGATATGGACATCAATTATGAATTTTGACATCAAGTGGTAAGAATGAATGTTACCCAATATGAAAAATAAGCTATGAAGCCTTATAAATTATCTCTAAGAATTTTTTCAATAATATCAATACTGTAATCCCATGTTTGGGACGTGAATCATCCTGAGATCGATTTATAGGGAATCCCTTGCTTGGTACGTTGAGTGAGACTACATTTTAACATCATGTGAAAAATAAATCATCATATAGTTTAATGTCTTGTGATAAGGACGATGTGGGTCAGGCACTTTAGGGTCATTTGAAATAGACCTCTCATGATATTTTAGCATCATGAGGAAAGTATGAATGACATCTTGTATTTTTAGGGTCATATGAATAGTACCCTTTATTCCTATGACTTGGGGAGAATTTCACAACATATATAAGGTAATAACCCATCCTAAAGAGGGGGGGCAACAGGGGCCTTGTGTCGCAAATATTACTAAAGAAATTGTGCACCATGAGGAGTTGGAATAAAGGCCAACTGTTAATAGTATTTTCATCTAGAATAGAGAAAATAGGCCTAGGAATCACTATGTATCCTATTAAAATGAGAATTAAGAATTATGTAGTTCAGAAACATAGTATCATAGAATACCCCACACTATAGAGAAGGCATCATCTCATGTGAGGGTAAAAAATAATGATGTTTATATCCATGATAGTAGGATGATTCCCTGAATTTTAACATCGTTTCACATGATAAAATTGACCATGAATTTTACAGAAACATGATAAGGAACTCTCTGCAGTTTATAGTTATACAAAATTGACTATACTATCTTGTAGTTTTGGGTTATCGACTCGAACAAAAAAACCTTTTAGTTTATGGTCTTATGACGTGGACTATAGGGTTTCTATTGTTTAATTCAACAAATATTTGATCTATATGAGGGTAAAAAGATTTTATCTCCAATCAAAAAGTTAAAAACATGATGTGATGGGTGGACTTAGGGGCCAAATGTTGGTGACCACCTTCTTATAAAGGGGTGGATTTGGGTATGGGCCTAAGATATAGGCCCTAGTAATCTTTACATATCTCATAAAGGTGATAATTTATACACAAATAGTTATAATTATATATACGTTTTGGTGTGATAGAAGACTGACACTAAGATTGGGGACCTCTCAGGTGAGGACTAATGTGTTACATAGTTTTACATCGTGCAAAATGGACATGAACCATGATGTTTCACATCATGTGCAAGGATGTTGTCCAATAGATTATCATATTTTGATAAGGTCATCTATCATTAATTTTAGGGGAATGAAATTGGGACCTTGGTGACTTGTTGTTTATGGCCATATAAATAGGACCAAAATGCATTGCAGTTTATGGTGTTATGGGGTTAATCACATAAAGTATTTCATGGGAAAAATATCATTTGTATGGGTTATAGTGTGTTCCCCATCTATATTTATTATTGATTAAGCTCTATTGAGATAAATATTATATATGTTGTATTTTCCTTCCTAAATTGTTTCATTATTTCGAGGTTTAATTCCAGATATCATCGGGGTCCTGAGGACCAAAACGAATTCCCCTTATAGAAATGAGTGAAGGAAACCCTTTTTGTTGAATAACTGGGATATTTGGTTTTGGTGAAGCTATAAATTATATATGATACACATTTATTTCTCATCCAAATCTTCGAATTCATCAAAATTCTTCTTTTACTACTTGTCTATATAAAATTGATAACATATGGAAGTAAGAATTGAAGGAAACTATACTTCTGTTGGAAGAACTTATTCTATCCCATCGACTAATGAATATTAGGTCACTTGTGTAGTAGTAATGGTTGTGGTATGTTTTCCCCACATGGAATGTAAATGTCTATATGTATAGAATTTTTATCCTTGTACAATATTTTCTAGAGTATGTTTGATAGGGTTTTGTTGAAAGCCTATATCTCTCCATTTTCAATGACATGATAGTGGTATAAATGGTTGTAATCAGTGTTATATTATTGGTATATCCTATTTAATATAATAGAAATGAAGTTGGTTCCATTTTCAATCAGTACTTTGTGAGGAACATAAAATCTGGTGATTTGTTTAACATCATGATATTGATGATTCTATTGGTCCCAACTTCTATAAGAGTCACCAACTCACCCCATATGGAGAAGAAGTTAGTAGTGAAAAATATGTATTTTAATCGCATGTCCATAACTAGATGGTTTGACATAATAACATCCATTCCCTAAACTGTGAATGGTTAGAAGTATTTATCTATATGTAAAAACTATGGTGGTTGATGGAATAATCTTGTATGTACATAGTAGGAATGACACTTTTCAAGGAATTATGTGAAATCATGTGTAATTGAAGGAAGAAAACATCCAAGCCACTTAATTTGGTGAGAAATTTAGGTTCATGACTAGAGGTATCCACAAGATCTAGTATATACTTCCATCATAGTGGTAGTTGTATCATAATTGTGAATTATTATGAAGATAAATGCATCAAAGAATTTTTTATAAAGAACCTTTTGATGACATAAACTATCATAGAAAGTGAAATTGACTTCCCATCATCAGATCTATTATATTACAACTCTATCTGCTAAAAGAGTCCCATTATTTAGGAATTTTAGGATGGTTGTTATCCACAAAATTTAATAATTATTTTGTTTAGTTGTTGAATTGACCCAGTTGATCTCTTCCATGCTACTCTGAACAAATGGTGATACTATTCCACAATGCTTAATGCTGACGAATATTTCATATCGATTTGATATTCCAAAGCTATAGTCGCATTTTCCAATGATTCATCTTAATTGTTTTTAATACAAGATGTGATTTATTCATCATTTAGATGATAATTATCCATCAAACCTCAATCATATTTAGATAGAGGTATACAATTTTCTTTTCTAATAGCATAATCACCATTGATCTACTTAATGACTAACATGTAGTCACCTTTTATTCTTAGGTGATTAAGTAGTGTTTAAAAATCCATTTCGAAGACTACAATTAGGGACTGGTATTCAGAGTCAATATTAGTGAAATATTTTGATAACGGGAAGGAGTAGGGTATAACTGCCTTTTTGGATAATTGAGAATGACTACCAACATGACTTTATTGAAATTGGTTTCTTCCATCCCCTTTATAGTTTTGATTCTAGATGAATCATCTATATACATTTCCCACATATGGGTAGAATCTTGAATTGAGAAGACCTCATCATCTAGATGTTCTGAACTAATCAACACTACTTCAATAGAGGGATATTGTACTTGGAAAATTTTCTAACGAATGACCTTTTATTTCCTTATATAGTATGAACTGGATGTCGAACTATTGCATAATGAGCTCCCACTATGAAAAATGTCTTGTCAAAAACTAAAAATTGGGGATATTTTGGAGTGGATCATTTTTTCATGTCAAATGCACCTTATGGTGCTGTAGATATTGACTTTATTTCTAAACTACAAAATTCACTGTCGAATAGTTCTTATCGATATCTGAATATAGATTTTTAGTGCCAAGCATGGTACAATAGAGATAATAAAGGTTGTTTTCACTACCAAAAAAATTTCTCTTTGAGAGGAAGGACCCCAACAACCCTTCTTGAGATGTTAAATATATGATGAGTGTTTTTACTTCAACTAGAGGAATCTTAATTGTGGGAACTAGAGATATTTTGTAAATTTATCAATTTTTTTTGGATGACATCATTAAAGAAAAATATGATTCCTTTTTTCATCAACATAGTGGAGAGAAAAAACATTCTTGAGAGATTTCTATGAGGTGTTGAATATAAGAAAGGTGTCCATGTATTTATCTAATATATTTGAGTTTTATATGGGTGACATTCCTAGGATTACCTTATTTATGTCATGGTTGAATTAAAAAACTTGATTCCATACTTGGATGCTGAGAAATTTCCCTGAGATAATGTTGAAATTACATATTGGAGGGTTCATTTTCAGACTGTGCTGTCATAGTTTGTCAAAAACAATTTCCAAATCAATAAGGAGATCAAAACATTATTGTTATTTTATGACCAAATAGTCAACATAACATTTGATTTATTTTTCTAGGAATCATTTGAATATGTGATGCATGGATTGTTGATATATTGAACTAGTATTTATTAAACAAATGGGCATCACCCAGTAGAAGAAGAATCCCTATTGGGACCGAAAGGTATCGGCTTTTCCATATTTTGGTTCCATTCAGAATTTTTGTATCCTAAATATCCATAAAAGAAAGGGTATGATTGATATCCAGCATTTTCATCGAACAAATATTTTTGTAATCAAAACCATGAAGTCATATTTTGTAAAATTTCAGTTAGGATATCTACATTCTATGAAAATCCAGATCTACCCATTATTTCTCATAACATGGTTATTTTTGGTGAGCCATTTTGGGTACTATAATTACGTAATTATGTCGTATATGAAAATCTTGTCAATTTCAACTTCAACAATGGTAGAATGAGTGAGATGTTCCCTTTTAGTTTCCTACATGTATCCACAGTACTTTTCTTGAAGACCTAGGGGATGGGTATCAAAATTGGAATAAAGGAATAAAATTTCATTATAATTCTAGGAAAACACACCTCCTTGAATATTTAGAAAAAATATTTATGTTTTCTACTCATCAAGAGGAATATCTGAACTAATCAATTTCAGTCATAGATCATCATCTATACCAAGATTTTTCTATTGGAGTTTATTAAATATGATATATACTCCATCCATTAATATTGGAGCAGTGTTAATTAGATCATCTTCTTCTAATTTCTCCTCCTACTCCTCTTTATATATGTCAATGTTGGAATGGATGGGAGAAAAATGGGAATTATTGAGGCTAAGGGGAGGTATGTTTTTAGAGAGCTATCTTTTAATTGTGAAATATTGACTTCCTCATATTTTACAGATAATATGGAAACCTAATGAAGTTGTGGGGTTGAATTTGAGTCATTTTAATTTAAGGTAAAACCATCAATGGGTAAATCATTAATTTCTTTATCTCCGTCAGATTAAACTGATTTGGATGAATAAAGAATATCAATGAGCACAAATCTAAATATGAGATTATGGCTTCACCTTGACTGATGCGAAATACATATTCACCATTTAAGTCTTTGAATGAGTTAGACAAGGTCACTTTCGAACCATTTGTGGTGGTAACCTATGAAACACCAGTAGTTATAGGTTATTTTTGTATGTTCTAGGAACAATAGAAGTGAATGGTTTGGTATACCGAACATTAATTTTTCGGTTAAAAACAATGAATCCTAGATCCTTCACAATGAAATAACTCTAGATAATAGAAATAGAATTGAAAAAGAAAGAAAAGAGGGTAGTCCTGGAACCATGCAGAAGATCATCACATGGTTTTTATAATTAATTTATTTAAATTAGAAGAATAACTTGGATGGAATTATCTCTCCATTGATGTTTTCGGTCATGATATAATGTGATCCATTATTGCATCACAGAATCCATGTATAGGCTTCCTCTACCGGTGATCCACATGTTATCCATGTATCTCTAGATGTCGCCAAAGGTATCTCAGGGTGCTAGAGTGGAAGGGCCTTTCTTGAGATGTCCACCTTTGATCACCTTGAGAGACACTTCCAAATAATTCTCCTTGATCTGGTGGATGAGGATATCTCTCATAACTTGACAGTGTTCTTAGAGGAATATAATTTTCTCTTAGCTTTAGAGGTTTTTCCAAATTCGTTGTGAACAACGACCTAGAATTTCAAGTATAATCATAATAATATAATTGTAATTTTATTACATAAAATAATAAAATGAATTAATTACCCAAAAACATTTATTCATTAAATTTAATTCTTAGTAAAAACCCATGTATAATAACAACTTTTGACTATTATTTTCACTTAACAGGCACCCAGTGAATTACACTTAATATTATTTAAATTAATTAATAATATTATTTCTCACAAATCACCACAAAAAATACACAATGTGTTTATTAATATACACAGTGAGTACTTTTGTTTTTCCAAATTCTTTATTTCCTCCAACCCATTTATTAGACCTTGAATAATAACTAATTATTTCATAAATAAATATTACTACATTAATCTCTAATAAATTTTTATTTTTTCACCCACAATACATTCTCTCGAATAACTAGTCTCAAAATAAATGCAATGATACATCCTTGAATAATTATTAATCCAAAATTAGGAATAATCATTATTCAACTTTTTAAATGAATATTTAACTGAGATACTTGGACACACATATTGTGTGACACTCTAGGCCTCATTCTCAGTGGAATTAGATAAATCCTTCCTAAAGTCCAAGGTAAGAATCTTGTAACCCACCAAGTCACCCATCGATAAATATGTTAACATCTCAATGACATGTCACCTCCTATGAATGGTTACAATAAAGTGTAATCTTTATGTCATAGTATCTCCAATAAAATGGTTTTTATATATTTCCATCAACCCATGTGCCTGATTATTCATTCTTTGATTTCTTGGAATTGAAGTTTCCCATTCCTTACAATGACAATCGACTTGTTTAGGATATATCAATTCCATCAAAGGGACCTAGATATCAACATCCATTACAAAACATAAGAGAAAAATCATTTCTCGCGTTATTTATTAATGTTGTATTACTCATGATGCACCCAACACATCCTACCTCACATCCAAAAGTTTGTCTTCATAGTTATTATCAATAAATACATGTGGATGAGTTGTAATACCAATTAATAATAATCTTAAATTCTAAGGACCAATAAGCACATATGAATATAGTAAAATCCAATGACACAATGAAATGTGGATTTCCGACCGCGGGTCTCATTCTCACAATATCCTCTTGGATATTAGAAAGGGAACACACCATGAAAATGTGCCTCAATATTTTATGAGTCCTCAACCCTAATTTCCTGTATTTTTTTGTGTCCCTCTAATAACATCATACAGACATAGAACAAATATTAATGAATAGTGTTATGGTACATCCATGTTATCATCATATCTGGGATCCGTTATGAACCTTTATTGAAACAGTTATACTATAGACATTACCACCAGAATTGTCATGAAAAGGAATAAATCAAGATGTGAAGAGGTATTTATTAATGAAATTTTAACTTAAAGAAAAAATTAGTTGGATCTAGGCCACTAACGCAATCAAAATCCCACTTGGAATAGAGCCACCTAAAAAACCATTAACCTACTAGCTCTCACATGAAATTCATGATTCTTCTAAGATAAGACTTTAGTCATGGGGTCTGTCATGTTCTCTTTTGAGGACACTCTGCTTATTGCAGATTCATACCTTTGATAGAAATCCCCCAAGAGGTGATAATTTTGGGGATGTTCTTAGTCCATTGATGTGACCCTAATTATTTTGGAATATCCACTACTGTATTCACAATATAATGTGATAGGATATCTACTTCATGGAACCACGTAATACTGCTAGACAAAGATTTGAATCCAGATGAAATCCTTGGATTCATCAGAAGCTGCAATATATTCGTTATCTGCTATAGAATCATAGACAACTGGATGCTTTGAACTCTTCCAGCACACAGTTCCTCCTATGAGACAGAAAACATATCCTGATTGTGACTTCATATCATTCTGATTTGTCTAAAAACTGACATCAATATACCCTATGATGAAAAGCTCCCCTTCTCCCCCAAACTCCAAGGACATATCCCTAGTTTTTATTATATAAATAAGGATTGTCTTAACTATAGTCCAATTATATAATTTTGAATCTACTTAATATCTTCCTTCCATGCTCAGTGCATTGGCAACATCAATCCTAGTATATAACATGGTGTACATGATTGATCCTATAGCCGAATTGTATGGGATCTCACTCATCCAATATTTATCTTATTATGTTTGAGGACACATTCTCTTAGAAGGATGTAGGACATGTGAAACTGGAACCAATCCCCTATTGGATTCTTCCTTACTAAATCCCTTTAGTATTTGGTCACTATACGTACCCTAACATAGTCTATGAGATATCATGGATCTATCATGAATGATCTTGATCCCAAGAATGTCTGCTACTTCACCTATGTCCTTCATGGAGAAACACTTATTCAACTAGTCCTTAACTGATTATAAGAATGGTACTTAATTTACAATAAGTAATATATTATCAACATATAATACTATGATAATGAATGAATTCCCATTAAAACTCTTATAAACACATGGATCACATAAATTCATAATGAATCCAAATTCCATCATGGAATCATCAAGTAAAATTTTCTATGACTTGGATGCTTTGTTTAGTCCATAAAATTATTACTGCAACTTACAAACTAGTTTGTCTTCATCCAGTGTCACATACCCTTCTGGTTGTGTCATATAGACATCTTCCTGAAGGTTCCCATTAAGGAATTAATTTTGGAAATTCATTTTCCAAATATCATAGTCATGGTAAGATTCTTTGAAAGTATGATTCTTATTTATTTAAACATGGAAACTGGTGAGAATGTTTCATCATAGTCAATTCCTTGACACTATCTGAATCCTTTATACACAATCCTTTCATTATAGGTTATAACTTGACTTTCCATGTCCAGATTTATCATGAATACCCATTTTCATCCAAAAAGCTTTACATCAACTGGATCATCAACCAGACACTATACATGATTTTGATACATGGAATCCATCCCAGAATTCATAACGTCTATCCATCTTGCATCTTCTAAACTCTCTAGTTTTTCCTTGTAGGAGACAAGTTCATCGTTATCCATCAACAATGATTCACCATCCTCAGTGACTAGGAAAAAAATATATTTGGTTCCCTTACCTCTATTGAGCTCCTACATATTACTTGTGTTTTTATAACCTCTTCCACAGGGACCTATGGAACTTGTTCCAATACCAACACTTGTGTGCCTTGAGCATCACCTTCATCGAAGTCAACCTTGATCCCACTATATGTTTTGAGGATGTGCTTCCTCTCAATAAAGATGACTTTTCAAGAGAAAATAACTTTATTATCTAAATGGTTATATTGGAAATTTAACTTTGTTTCTTGGAGATATCCTACAAAGATACACCCCATGCCCCGGGGTGATGGTACATTTCCTGAAAAGGCCTTAACAAATTCCTCACATCCCCATACTAGTGTGCCTGACAAAATGGGGTTCATTCTATTCCATAACTCATAGGGAAATCCATTTCATCCTTATTTGGTAATCAGTTTAATGTGTATACTATAGTTTGTAATGTGTATCACCAAAAGAATAATGGATTATCAGCAGGACTCATCATCAAACTCACCATGTACAACAAGGTGTGGTTCCTCCTTTCACTAACACCATTCCAATGTGGTGTATAATGATGAATCAGTTGAGATAGAATCTCAAAATCCTATAAAAGTTCAATGAACTCTTGGTTCAAATATTCTCTACCTAGATCCGATCAAAGCTTCTTTATCTTCTTACCAAGATGATACTCAACTTAATTCTTGAAATACATAACTTTATACAAGGATTCTGACTCATAAAACATTATGTATATATAGAAATATCTACTAAAATCATCAGAAAAAGTAATGAAGTAAGAATATAAACCTCTATCTTCTACTATAAATTTTCCACACACATCTATCTGCACAAATCTTTGAGGCTATGTTTCCCTTTCACCCTGTCCACCAAAAGGTGGCTTGGTTATTTTACCTTGTAAACAAGAGTGAAATCAATCAACTGGTTCTAGAAAAGTGGAGTCAAAATAACCATCTTGGTAGGGATTTGTTAAGAACATCTAGTTTACAAGACCAATATGGCGATTCCACAACATGGTGTTGTATGAATCATGTGAGTTTGTTTCGTTATCAATTTCCAAAACCTGGATTTCAAAATTTAATACATAAAATCCATTATTTTAATGTGTTATACCATAACATATGTTGTTATTATAAAACAAGAAATAATTATTACCAAACATTAACACAAATCCTTCCAAATCCAAACAGGATATAAAAATTATGTTCATGGTATCACTAGGCACATTATAACAGTTAGTTAAAAACAATAGTATCCCAGTTGGAAATGAGAGATGGTAATCACTAATGGCCCACGTGGCTAGCCTCACACCATTAGTAGATCGATTATCCACCTCTCCTCTGGAAATATTTATAAATCTACCTGGTTCCTACATTTGAAAAAAAATTCGATCTTTACAAGCTGTATCTAATACCCAATGTGTAGAAATGGAAATATTACACTCGATAAAGATCACATATTTAGTGTCCCCATGCTTTTGGGGGTAGTTCCTATTCCACTAGTCAGGTGTTCCATATGAAAAATACACAGCCACCCATTCCATGCCCAACCTCTGGATATTCCTCTTCATTGAGGGATGGTTCTTAGGAGATTCAGACCATTTATATATCCTTTCCCACTTTGACTTGTACTTCCTTTTCTTATTCACCTTAAGAACTACAGTTTTGTCACTCCACATGTCCTTGATTACCTAGGAATTAGGGTCAGAAGTTCCGATATACTCTTCTCATTATTTCTCATGTTCTAGTTGACAATAAATCTATAGATGTACTTGGGAATTGATGATAGGATGAGATCTATACGCAAATCATCTGGGAATGTAATCCCTAAGATGTCCATTCATTCAATGATTCCACCAATAATGACTACATGAGGCCCAAATAGTGTATAATCTCCAAGAATAGTTTAGAAAAATGCATTGGAGATCTCATATCTCTCATTTAATTCCTTCTCTTAATAGATATCCTTATGGTGAGACATCATGCTATACACATCCATGTTTTCATATTGCTTGAAGAGCTCATTAGACGTGTACAATTGCATGTATAATTGGAAATATATAGGAATCAACCTAATGTTTCACATAGAGATATATTTTCTCATCACTGGATGCTTTTCTGAGAGCTAGTAGAATAGCCTCCTCCAGTATAGAAAATTTCATCTTGTGGAAAAGGATGATGCTTAAACGCCTCTTCCATTCATAGAAATTGGTGCCAGGGAGAAGGTTTTTTGTTTCATGTATGTTTCTCAATGATATGTTTTATGTAATTTTTATTTTTGTTTCTAAAAAAATAAGATGATAACATATTTCTTACTTTATCATGATAAAAAATAATTCAAATAAATAAATTAATACTTATTAGTATCCAAATATTTTATTAAAATCTAATAGCCATAACTGTTGACATCAGAATATTCCGTTTCATGAATATCCTAGTGGAAATGATCCATATTTCCATTTTTATTACTCCCACTAGGGTTGTAAAAGAATCCTAAAAGGTTATAATTAGGCATTACAAATTCAAAATTCATTAACTTGTAACTCCTTGATTTGCAAAGTGGACTCCTTAATTCTAAAATCATTTTTTCCTAAACCTTTCCACATGGTCACACCGAGTCCTAATGTGGTAGTAAAAAGGTAACATTAACCAAGTCATGTCATCCCAAAACCTTGAATTATTATTCCCCAAAAATTGAATGCAACCCAACTAGGGTTGGTTAACCACTTTGAATTAGTGTTCGATTTGATCCAAGATTATAGAAGGCTATACCAAATTAATATTTCATTGAGGTATTTTATCCTTATATGTAAATTTCGATTTTATTATCTTTCTTACATCAATGTTAATATTATGTGGGATATAAATAAGTGAATAACCTTGGATAACATAATATTTACGCATAAACCAGTATTATTTTAGTTTCATCTCGCATGCTTGTTTAATTCATTAATTATGTGATCATGATAGCACACCCAAAATAAATAAACCATGAAACTAATAGAAATAAAATAAATGTAATGATCATGAGCGTGTTCTATTGGTTTGTTTATCTAGCGGTTGATAAACTAAACTAATTCCTCGGAGAGAAACACCTTGAACATTTTGGGTTCTTGTTTATCGCTTTATATCTGTCCATTTATGTATCTTATAGGGATTGGTTTCACCTTGGATCCTAACTTGAGGCACCCAAATTATCTTGGGAGCTCCATCTATTACATATGATTTTTATCACACACAGGAGAGGGGTAAAGTGAGGTTTTACATAAAAGAAACCTTGGGAAAACATGACCTATATATTTATGAGGATAAGGCTCATAGGAAACAAATTTAATCTTAATAAATACATTAAAATGAAGCATCTATATACAATGGTGTTTTTCTATCTCGTGATCATCCATATGTGCAACGATATTTATGTATAAATGAAAAAATAATTTAATTATTAAATCATTCTTATTTGAGATAAATCACACTCGAATCAGTTAATTATTTTTAATTAATAAATCTTTTTATCTTATACCATTTTCAAAATTTCCAAGTGATTCTCATCCATTCAATTTTTAAACAAATAAATTCATTTTAAATTATATTTTTATATAACTTGTACCTTGAAATAAACTCATTGGATTCCCATTCAAGAAATCCCATTGAGTAGAAATGAACATTATGTAGATGTTAAATTAAACACATATATATAAAAAACCTATCATGTGTTTTACCTCAACTTTATGCCCACACCATGGTACACATCTTAAGGTTTTGTATGATATAATAAAAAATTTAAATAAATCTGCCTAATTTGGATGAGTTCATGGCATGTAGTTCCAACTACATGGTGTGTGCAATCATTCACCATCCATCCAAAGTACAAACCTAGGGATACGACCTGTGAGTGTACATTAGAAATATTTGTAGTACACATCATGTCCAGTGGGGCACATAGTGTATAGTATCCGTGTTACACGGTCTCCAACCAGGAAAGCCGTGTACACGTTACATGGCCCATCCCTAACCCAAATGGACTAGATGCCATGTCTAGTGGGTCACATAGTGTGTAATACAGAAACGATGTGCCACCAGTTCTTGTTCAACACATGGATTCATTAAGAGTTATATAAACTATGATGACACTGATTGGTTTGGCGGACAAGTTTGATGCATTAAACCTTGATACACAATGTGTGAATATGACTACATGCAGTGTATTCTAGTGTTTTACAGCCAGAAACCTTTGGCACCACTGGATGAGTTCATCTATTTTATTTTAATCAAAATTATAAGAAAATATCATTTTGTAAGGTGAATGAACAATTAAAGAGGATGAACAAATCTCAAGATACATATTTGAAGAACAATTATCGTGAATTGAAAACAACTAAATTATTAAATGCATAAATCATCAACAAAAAACTAAATAATTATAATAAATGATATGACCCCTTTGATACTGTTTTTATGTTCTGGGCATAGTAGAATCACGTGGATGGGTGTACCAAACATTAATTTTTCCGCTAACAGAGATCAATTTGAGAACATTCACAATGATAAAATGCCAGATCGTCAAAATAGAACAAGGAATGAATGAAAAGAGGGGAGTCCGAGAATAATGGATTTGATCATCATACATTGGTTATAATAAATTTAATTAAATTACAAGAGTTAACTTGATGGAATTCCTTATCTTTTAATGTTTCTGGTCACGATCCAAAGTGATCCATCATTGCATTGCCGAATCCAAAAATAGGCTTATTATAGCGGTGATAGACACAAGATCCAATTACCTTTCGCATTGCCGAAGGGATATCTAATTGCTAGCATGGAAGTACCTTCCCTTTCAATGTACTTCTATGACTGCCTTTAGATCCATTTACAAAGCTCCATCCTTGATCTGGTGGATTATGATATCTCTTGTCACTTGGTAGTGTTCTTCAAAAAAATGAATTTTATCTTGTCTTGAGAGATTTTTCCTGATCCATTGTAAATAATGACATAGAATGGATACGCTAATCTGAATAATGTAATTAGGATTTTATTACATAGAATAATATAATGAATTAATTACCCGAAAGAATTTATTAATTTCATTGAATTTTTAGTAATACCTCATGCCTAAAAACAACAGTTGACTATTATTATCACTTCAAATGCACCCAATGAATTAAACATAAAATTACATAATTAAATAAATAATATTATTTCTCCCAAATCCCTAGAAAAACTGCACAGCGTATATATTATCATACACAATGTGTAATTTTGTTTTTCCATTTTCTTTATTTCCTCCACCACATTTATTAGACCTTGAATAATCACTATATATTTCTTAAATAAATATCAATGCATTACTCACTAATAAATATATATCATTTCTCCTAAAATATATTCTCTCAAAGAACTAGTGTCGAAATAAATATGATTAGACATCCTTGAATAATTATTAAACTACAATCGGGAATAATCGTTATTCAAATTTTTAAATGAATATTTTACTAAGATACATAGACACACTTAGTGTGTGACCCTATAGGACACTATCTCAGTGGAATTAAGCATAGCCTACCTAAATCCAAGGTTAGCATCTAGAAATGTGCCAAGGCGCCCATTGAGAGAGAAGTTAACGTGGAAATGACATTTCACCTCATATAAATGCTTAACGTGTAATGTAATCACTTTGTCATGATATTTCCAATCAAGTGGGTTGAATATAGTGACATCAACCCATGTTCTCAATTAATCTTTAATAGACGTCCTAGAATTGAAATTTCCAATTTCTTACCATGGAAATGGATTTATTTAGGCTATATAAATTCGATTAAGGGGCCTGAGATATCAATTTTCATTATGGTAAAAAGGGAAAAAAATTCTTTCTCGCATTATCTATTAATGCAGTATTGTTATTAATCTACCCAAAATATCCAATCTCATTGCGAATAGTGTGTCATCATAGTTTTCATCAATTAATCTAACATCACAATTTGTAATACCCATTATTAATAATCTTAACATCTAAGGACCAATACACACATCCGCAGATAGGAACATATGATGATACTATGACATGTGGATTTCCTAACAGCGGGTCTCATTCTCATAATATCCTTCTGGATACTACCATGGGAACATACCATAGGAAAGAGCCACAACGTTTTACGAATCCTTACCCCTAATGTCCAGTATTAGTTTTTTCCACAAATAACATCATCCACCCATAGAACATATATTGAAGAATAGTGTTATGACACTTCTAGGTTCTCACCATAGTAGGGATCCACTGTGACCCTTTAGTGAAATAGATATACATAGTACTTTATCACATGAATTGTGATGAATAAGAATAATCAATATGTGATAAGGTATTTATTAATACAATTTTATCATAATTTACAATTTAGTTGGTTCTAGGACTCCAACTCCAACAGTTTCCACTCTCTCTAGTAGAATCAGGCATCAATATATTAATATTCAAAATATTCAATTGGATATTTATCACCATGTAACATCCATATATACCCATTTATATATTATTTTATGTATTGATGATGTGATGAGTGTATTGTTACATGATGGTGTAGAAAAGGCCATCCTAGAAAGACATTGAAAGATGCATCTTGATAGAAAACAAGGAATTCAAAGTGGGACACCATATTTCTAAACTGATCTATGATATTAATGTGTCTGAGGGATTTATGTTCACTTTTATTATACCTTTTAAGAATTTTGTCGAATGGGGATAAATCAGCTTCAATGTATCCCAGTTGAAAAGGCATTCTTAGTAGAATGAGGTTTAACCATATTCCATTTTTTTGTTAAATATCAAATGATATCAATTATATATAATATTATATATACATATAGGGTCCTGATGTGATCTTAGATAAAAACATCTCAGTCCTATTATGTGAAAGAGATAACCACATGAAATTTCATAGGGTCAATATCAGTAGAATATACCCAGGAAGTCCTATGATCTTCTTTATACTCCTGAGGGCTCAGTAAATCCTTTAAAAATAATTGTCATATATCCTTTGACATTTTGAGAGCTTTTATAATTTAATGTTTCATTGGAACATTGACCAAATACTCCATGATGTAATTTTATTAGTTAATGGACAACATCTTCCTATGGGGATCAGTTCCCTCAATGGCAATGGTTGGAGTGAAGTGAATGGGGTATATGAGTCAGGTGGTTGCACAAATTTTGAAAGAATTTTACATTTTTTATTGGACCATTTTGGCCTATCTATCTATCTGGGATGATGAGACTGATTCACTCCATCATTTTGATCTTGTATAATGATCAGTCTTGGAAGCCTCTTTTTGATGTTGGGGTCCTTTCTCTACACATTATATGCTTTCTAAATGGATCTTCAATGAGTCTCAACAATTTAAATATTCCTTAAATGCGATGTGGATGAGATATTTCTTCTGACCATGACTGTGTCTAACCCTTCCTCCCTATCCTCTCTGTCCTCTACATATGGTTTTCTAGCATAGAAAAAGGAATTCGATCCTATAAGGTAGCTCATCATAAAAATTTGGATCTATTAAGTGAATGACATTAATGTAATTGAAAATTAATTCTTCATTTGATAGGGATTTTGTCTAGTGGGAGGAGTCCCACAATATCATTTGTTGGGTTGGTGTTGAATAATGCATTTGGTGGGGAGAAGGCTATTCTATTAGGACTAAAGGAATGAAGTCTAAGAGTTTTAATGATAAAATTATCCATAGTATCATCTTCATGTGTTTTTTTATAATTTTTTAGAAATTTTATTTCTTATAATACTTTCCTTTAGAGATATATGGTGTTGACAAAGTCATATGTTCATTAGTGGAAGTGATTAGGGGTTCCATTGGTTATTTTAACTATGCTCGAAGGATAAAATGAGTTATTTTGATTAATTTCTAGTCATCCAACCACTAAAATTCTATGCATTCTGTATGGTAACTTCCAAACATCAAATCTATTCCACTGAAATAGAAGTGGAAACACTTGCTACCTATATCAGTGGTTTGTCCAACTTCACTTGCCTAGAATCAATCATATTTTACATGACATCCTTAAAAAAACTCTAGATGGTTTCCAAAAATTAAATAAAAGTGAAAAACATAAAGTGATCATTTAGACTAACATGGTATGGTCTATTGGTTTATGATAGTGTTAACATGTTTTTTCTAAGGCTATTAAGAAGTAGCCAAGAACCTGCTCATCTTGGAAGGAACAGATTTTTTTCTTCCAGTATCCAAATTGGATGTTTTTCATTTATTTCCAATTATCCCAAAAATGTTTTGTTGATATTTTTTCTTACCAAGAGGGATTTCCATGTGAGGTGGTGTTGTATTTAGGGTTGTATACTACATTGGTTCCAGATTTAAGGTATCTATTTCATTTTCTGCTATACCGATCCACTTCCCCTGAGATTCCATAAAGAGATGGAAGTCAACCTCGGTTCATGAAATGAAATATTTCAAAATTTGGGAAAAAATTGTAAGATCTTGAATTCAACCTGTATGGTTAACTGGTTAGGAGGTGTTCATTGTTCATCATGATTAATCTCTATTGAAATACCCAACAAATCTTGCTGAGGAAGCTGGAAGTTTTGGGAATAATTAAAACACATCCACATGAAAATTAAATATGAAACCATATCATTTTCGTATTGTATTTATTTTTAATGATCAAATGGAGTCATATTTTAAAATTTAAAACAAAATTGATAAATTAATCTTTAGAAAAGATTTTCCCACTCTATGATAAATCTGGTTCCAAGCCTGGTATAACATGTGATGGTTTTACCCTCTAAAGTCTATACAAAACATTTGAACTTATCTACTTATTACTGATCGAGGGTCCCCATCATGGGGTCACCCAAAGATATGAAGTGTGTTAGATGATATTTTAGATCCCATGAACCATTAAATTTTGGGAACATAGGATTATTAATTTTGGGTTAGGGAATATATTCATCAACTCGTTCAGGGAAAGGCTTCCTCTCAAGTTTCACTGGTGTACATCAACCTTCAAAAACATCTAATTCAACCAAAATTGTCTCAATAGTATTGATGAGTTGGGGAGTAATGACCATCTGTGTAGGATCCCAATCACGAGGAATAATAGGCTCGGGTAGTTGTGGAATCTCTTCTTGTACTCATAGTGGGTAAGCTATAGGGTCTATCCTATAAAGATGTTTATAACCTAGCTCTAGTTATGAAACCAATGGAGGTATCACCTAATATATTAAAGTAAAGGGGTGTAATTATTATTTTTATGTATCCTCCATTAAGAGAATGTTTCAACTCCATCTTAGTTTTAGCGATGAACCCTCTTTATTGAGGTACATCAATAGAGAGCTTAAGATGGTGGTATTCTTGTATAACTTATCTAGCATACATTCTTCCTTGAATTAATTCTACATCGAATTATATAAACTCTTTAGTCCCTATATCATTCTTAGAAAATATTTCCTCAAGTGTGATAGGTTCAATATCATTGTGCAGATGATGATATATGATTTCACCTTTACAATTTTCCTTGGAATATTATCGTTGAGTATGGGGTAGTGGAGTAGTTGAGGGAATACCCAAATTCATATAAAGCCTTTGGTTTCAAGTACTCATGCCTTCATCAATAATTTTGGTGTTGAAAATATTATCAATTTAAACCTCCTCCTCCTATTACACTATACCAGCCTCATGTTATGTAGCATCTATTTTGGTAGATATAATGATGTTCATTGACACATAACACATTGTAGGAATCACATTAGTACTTTAATGATAATAGTTTTGGTTGGATTAGTAATATCAACCAAAATAATCACGATTTCCAAGAGTAGTCACACCATTAATAGATTAATTTTGTTGGTTCCCAACATGTGACCTTATTATCTCCTTCACTAGTCTTCGTGGAACCATTTTATGAAGGATGATCTTAAGGGAATCAATATAATTTTTTGGGCATGTTCCTAATGATGAAGTTGGGTGAAAATATATGGAAAACTGTTAGTATTAAACTTTTTATGATTCCACTAAAGGGGAAAATAATGGATTCAATTGAGTAGGAAGTTTAGGTAAATAATCCCACACCCATGCAGGCCGAGGCCACTTCTGTTCCATTTTCACATCATTTTTTAGTTTGGTATTTCAGCATCAAAGGCACTGTAAAAAATCCCCTCAACCCTAAAGGTTGGGGTTAATCCTGTATTTCATCATCTATTCCTTCTATGACTACTCTCATTATTTTATAGAGTGTTTCTCAAACATGAGTTGGATGAATTGAATGATTTTCACTTAAGACATTTGATTTTGGAGATATTGGCACTACCTAATTAATGGCTACCCTTAAGAAGGAGGATTACTCAATTTTTGGATGCTTGATTAAATTTTCTTTCAAAACATTTATCTATTCTATCCCAAACTCATTGAGAGTAATTATGGTATGGTTTTTCTATCACTCTATGTGTTGTGAGTAGAGCTAATTTCTTGAAGCTTAACCAAAGAAATTATGTAACAAGATGTCAAATTGGGATGGTTTTATGATAGGGGAGTGAGGTGAAATGAAAACCACCAAGTTCAACCCATCCCTAAATATGTACAAAAGATGGGGAATTAGTGGTTAGCTGACACAACTCTTTTAATGCATCAAGACGTACAAGTTGAAGTAATCCTTTATGTTTTCCCAGTCTAAGGTGCTGAATTGCTAAAAGGGATTCCAATTCGATCTGATGATTTATTTCATCTATTACAATGACAAAAATTTCATATTCATCATAATTCAAGACTCTTTTATTCATGCGATGAAGAGGATTTCATAAATTTAGGTGGATTTTGTTCACAAATTCTTCAAAAATGTCTACAGAATTCTATATCGAGGGGTGGTTGAATTTCATAACCTGATTGGTATATTTTCTTTACCTAACTATCTCCTCCAGAGAAATATGTATTATTAATCCTTTGTAAGAGTTTCCTAAACCTAATCTGACTAAAGTGGAAATTTACACATTTAATTATTGTAAACTATAGGTTTGGAAGGGGTTTCATCTATCATATTTGATGGAATGTGATCCAAGTCTAGTTATTAGAATGACAATTATCTTCAACTATCATTCGATTGAGAAAGAATATCACAAGTAATGATGAGGATTATTGAAGAACATTAGCCTCATTTTCCTATGTTCCTCAGGATATTATTGAATTCTCATAGTTGATCCAGCAAAAGGAAGTCATTTTTAATAGAATGAAGTGTCACTTTGGGGAGGAACTTTGTTGAAAATTACAGCATGGGGAGGACTACCATCACTGTTTGACGCCCGACTGCAAGAATAATTTTTTTAGTGTATACCATTGGGAGAACCTTCAGGGTGGATGATATCAACAAGTGAACTTTATTTCTATTTTATCTTCTATCCATGTAGAGGATTTATGTAGTTCTAATAATGATATCAGCTATCATGATCCATCACATTTTGGACATGACGCAATCCTTAATGGTATGATAGATAGGTAGGACAATCATAATTTTTGGTATCATAGTTTCATGTAGGACCTTCTCAATTATTTATATTATCTCTATAAATTGTTAGCAAATGTGTACGGTCCTATGTAACCATAGATAAAAATATAAATGATTAATTAAAACTAACATTGAGAACAACAAGATTGTAGACCAACTCTTCACCTTCTAATCACCTTTAGTGAGGATTCTTTTTTAATTCTCACCTATGTGTTACTGGGTCCTCATTTAGTGGAAAACTTCTTCCAAATGCATGGATATATTTCAGTATCTCTCATGTTGATACCACAATTTTTTAACTTATGTATGAAATTATGGTAGGGGTATATACCTCCATTGGAGAGGCCAATGGGATGGACCAATGACCTGTAGTTGGAATGGGGACATGGGCATGATCTGGTTGTTCATTTATCATTGGATTTTTATAGTGACCCTCATATATGAGAGAATGGATATATATATATATGATCCATAGTAACCATCAAATTATATTGAAGAGTCCTCCCAATTTTTGGGGTTGGGTTGTATTCCCACCCTTTAACCACTACTTCCACTGTTATAATATCTTGGTAGGTTTTTTTGATGTGAGAGGGAATTTAGTTCCACCCTTTCATCATTATCTAGAAATGATGGGTGACTTCAATAGACGAAATGGGGGATATATGAAAATTCCATGGTTAGAGAAAGAATATAGTCCTTATCCTATCCTCCATTTTCTATTGATATATATTGACAACCATTTTATGTGAGGGAAAAACATGGGCATTTCACCTATTTATTTTTAGGACTCACCGACAGGTTTCTCTGATTACATCCAAGATGGATTACAAATATTGGTAGATACATTCTTGTTTGTGTTCCTATTGAATGTTTTCCACAAAATTATACTATAGGGACTCATTTTCAGGAACATTAGTCTGATCCTATTCCCTTCACCTTGATCTCTTACCCCAACGGGCAATGTTGGGTGCCTAATTTTGAGTGACCTAGGCTGGAATCCCAAGGGAGACACCCTCATCATGTTGAGGTATTGATATTGTGCGACATTGGTGGAGGTATCTTCTAGGAGGATCCATTTGTGGTCTCCTTATGTCATCAGAATCAGGCAATTTGTGACACCTTGATCCTCCTACCAAAGAAAAGGGTGTAACATTTTGTTGTGTTCTAGTGATAGACTCCCAAAATAGTTTGATATGAGCATGTGTGGAATCTACTTCTTTTCCACCAACTATTGGATAATGGATGGATGTTGGGGCGTCATTAACTGGATTTCTTCATGTGTGGCATCTAGGGTTAGTAAAATAAAATTGTGATGGAACTACAGAGATAGCACATTTGATACATGGAATTTAAGATGATGAGTATTTTACATTATCCTCAGATTTGATGAGGATCGTGATTGTGCAGTAACGATTACAAAAGTCCTAACTGGTGGAATAATTCCATTTGGGAGTGAATGAAGTTCTAATGAGAGTGACTACGTATACATGAAAACAAAAATAAGAAAAAACTAATGAATGTAGCATCTCAAAAAATGAATTCATGAATATTTGATTGTTTTAAATACATGTTTGGCCTACTTTCATTTCGTGAGAGCACAAAAGGGGATTGAAATGTAGGATACATAGTCATTTTTGGTTAAGGATTCATGTTGGGTTCACCATTTTTTTGGAATCAATTTTTAGGTAGTTTCATATAGGGTTTATTCGTGGAACTAAAACACTCAGTGGTTCCCTTATTGGTGATGTTTCACAATCCTGCATTTCGACGGTACATGGTCATTAGGAAATAGCTCCAAAAACACTTAAGGAATCACATTAGTTGAGATAATGGGAGTTCAATATAATGATACCAAATTGGGGGGAATTATTTCCTACACTAATACTCTCTTATAGATTTAGGTGACATTCAAGAATACATTAATAAATCCTAAATATAGAATGGGTCATCCATATATTAATAATAAATTGTTAGCATGTATTAGATTTATAATGATCTCTATGTATCATAGGTTCTTAATCGATGGAGACATATGTAGGTAACCAAGGTTATCCATGAAAATTAATGTTTATACATATTATATATTGTTATGTAATTTTTATCATGATATTGGTTTTAATCCACAGAGTAGGGTACTCGAGAATTTATAATCATCTAGTAGGATGAGAGTAGTTTTGATGTCAAGATCAGACTGATGATAAGGGATTCTTACATACCATTATCAAAGGAACCATAGACCATATAGTTAGGTTACTCTTAAAGGGACACATCATACCTTTTAAGATCATTCGAAAAGGAAAAGACCATGTATTTTATTGTAATGTGGCAAGGACTTCAAGGTGGAAGGTTCCTAGCTAAGGATAGTGTGCGGCCTATACTAAAATATCCCAAAGGACCTTGAAGGGATATATAATCCCATGAAAGATATGAACCATTTTGGAATGTGGACTAGAAAATATTTGGGAGACTTTGGTATTCTTGGTTTGAACCATAGGGAGGATTCCTATGTAATACAGTTGTACATGAATCAATGCACCCAATGTTTTGAAGGATGGGGCTTACACTAATGGAGGAGGCCTAATGGGTTGACTCATTGAAAATATATCCCTTTGTGGTGGTGATAACATGGATGAGGATTATACCAAATAGAAGGAACTAGAAGATATCTGATCATTATAATGACACAATTTACACTAACCTACATGCCTACATGAGTCATGCTTAGTGTCTGAAATAAGTGGAAGTGAATGATATAGAAATCCTCATAATATCCTTCATCCACTAGTGAAAAAGGTTGAGGTTATGAAAAGATAGAGGAAATTTAATCAATAAAGATAAGGGTCATACTACCGGAGGGTTTACCTTATAATGATCCCCACCCTCCCCTTTCAAAATATGGAAGATATGATGAGGTAGGGGATACAAGAAACATACGGCACAACTTGTCCAAATAAACTATCCATTACTATTCCTAAGGTTAGGATCCTCATTACCATGAGAATTCAATACTGTGATACTTTTTAGGATCCAACCTTATAAGGATGTTAAATATGGGTATTATATTTCCAGAAGAATACAATATTTGATGGGGGACATGTTGGTGTGTCCATTCCCTAGGCTGAATGAATTTGATGGCCCTAAAGGAGGTATTAAAGAAAGAATTACTGGGTTCAGGTAAGAGAGATGTGAATAAATATAGATAGTTCATAAAGGGGGAAATATGGGGATTAAATATACATTGAAAGAGAGTAGCAAGTCTGAATGGAAAAAATTCATAAAGGATACCACATTTTTTGTACCGGTATTTTCTATGCGGGGTGGGGAATAGAAAAGGGTTCCAGGAAGGGTTCTACTTAATGGAGAGCCTCACACACAGGAACCGGGGAAACCATTATCGGTGTAATGATAGATCCTCTAACAAAGGATCCCTTTTTGGGTCTCCTTCAAACTATGAAATAGGTGAACTACTTGTATCAATCTTCTATAGTCTTCTTTTCTATTTGTACCTCTATTGTCGTTTTATTTGGAAACCAGGTATTTAATGGCATAATAAATAATTGTTTTCATGGGATATCTATTTAGTTATATATAATACCTGGTTCCATGTTGTTGGGTGATAAAACCCTCATCCACATGAAATGGATTAGTTTTAAGGGTGGTGAAAAGGGCGTCTCACGACACAAATGAATTAAAATTGTTTGAGGTGAGGGGTGTTAAATCAATGTATTGAAAACAAAAACATTGTTTGTTGTGGGTGTTATTCCACCAAATCATCCTAAAAAATAAACATTCATTTTTGGTGGGAGTTATTTCCCCACTTTTGCACTAATTGTATTTCTTTTAATCTGTGGGAGCACCATAGAGTGTGGCAATCCCAAATCGCTTGTGCACTATGTAGGAGGGATGTGATATGTTGTGGTTTCATTTACTTTACAAACTATAAACTCTATTATGCGTTGAACATTTATATTTTTATCTTTTATATATTCATCAAAGCATTACAATATTATTTTCATATTTTACAAGACCCAACACTCCCCATTACTCAAAAAGTATTATATTACCTGTGCCTTTAATAGATAACATTTTAGTCCACTAAATAATTAACCGATCTTCCCATCAGAATCAAGTATAAATCATAGAGAGTATCCTAAAAGTCATAGAATTATTATCTCACAACTCCACACCATTTCAGTTTCCTTTTTTTTTATATTCACATAATATCATTTTCGTTCTTTTTCAAAGGGTACAAGAAAAATACTTGTTTAAAAATATTTAATATGAATTCTTCCCAATCTATAGCAACAACCACATCATTTGGATTAGTGTTCTTTATTACTATACACCACTAATCAAAAAATAAATATAAGGGATAAACTACTCACATAACTACTCTTTCCAAAAAAATGGAATATGGGAAATATAATTTTTAATGTATTAACAAATTTTTATATAATCTATAGATTAGAGGTTCCACTAAAAACAAGTAGTTATTGATGCATGATGGAGTCAAATACTATTTTTATCTACCTCAAAGAATCTATATGATCCATATGATTTAGTTTTTTTTCGTATCATGTTGTGACTAATTCATTACCATCATGATTTTTACAACATCTTCCATAATATGAGGAATATCATAATTACATTGTACATCTGATCCATTATATAAATGACTTATTTCCTACAATATTTTGAGAATAAATAAACCTATGTGATAAATTAGTTACTATTATAAATTGTATAAATATAATTATAATATAATTTCAAATGTAAAATTTTTTAATAACATAAATCCAGGATTTTATACTTCAATATTTAAAAATAATCACATTATCCATATATACTTCATAATGGTTTCTAAAAATCATGCGATCACCCAAATAATAACCCCTAGGGGTGTATATAAAGGTGTAAAATCCTTGGTTCACATGTCATTCACTTCTTGAAGATCGATTGGATACTCATCTAGTTCTTTTAAGGTTTATTACCCCTAGGTGTCTCTATTCCACAACTACGTTGACTTTCTAGTATCTATGTTAAGATGTAACTTCTAAGAGACCACACACTATATAAATTACCAATATTTTGGAGGATTTATATATTTATACATATCCCTTGGTATCTTACTAATGTTTTCTAGATATAATTTCCATAAATAAAAGAATCATTCTTTGATACCAACTATAGAGTGCCTCCGTTTTCATACCCGTTTTTAATAAAAAAAATTAAAATTATTATATTTAGACTTCCAATGATTATTTTTAGGGCTACTGTGTTGGAAACTAGATATATAATTCATTAAATATAAATTGTAAACATAAAGATAAAATTTGTTTAATCCTCTAGAAATAATCATTTACTATTCCATCCTAGTCACCTCACTACATGTGATTTCCAAGGGATGTACATCAATACAAAACGGTGTGCATAAATCCAATTGATTGATAAAATAACTAAATGGGTTGTGATTGATCATAATTGGTGAAATATACGCCATAATAATAGATAATTATCTTAAATATATGAGTCATCATATAAGAGAATGATAATTAGTAGAGGAGTAATAACATGAAAATGTGGACACAATATAAAAAATGAGACATTCATAGGCATATTACCAAGGATCTCCCCAATGTGTTGTGAAATATATTTATAAGTTTGTTCACAAAGGTAATGTTAAACATTAAAATGTAATGATTCTAGGGTATCATAAATATGACATCTATAGAGATCAATTCATTACCCAACACATTATATATTAATTAGGGGATAACCTTCATATATCTAGCTTTATGAGTTCTACATTGGTAATATATCATATGAAAGTAATTCATCACATTAACCCCCCATGTAGAGAATATGGGTATCATACATGTATTCCCCAATCAATTATGTATATTTATATCTAGATGGACACCCTTAAATGAATGCACAGCTGGTTATTCACAACATTAAAGTATGGTATAAGGAAATGAAGAATTGTTACGGTATTATAGTGGGTATACATAATAATTAATTTGATGAGATTAATTTGAGGTAAAGGTAAAATATCATTAATAGGGAATCATTTGGATAGTAAACGAATTATTTTGAAAAAAATATGATATAATAAAATGAAAATAAAATGGTATATACAAAGTAAAGTATTATAAAACAGAGGAAAAGAATCCATTACCTTAATTATCACATCCTAAACATATAAAATTTATTCCATGAAAGATCAAGTTCTTCAATAAAATTAATAATGAGATAATAAGAGTGGGAGGTGTGAGAAAAAAAATTAGGGGTGAATGAAATGGGGTGGAGATGAGGGTATTTATTGAAACATGATAATTATTTTTTATTATTTTTCAAATATATCTATTAGAAATATAGGTTTTGGAATATATGTTTTACTGGGTCCACCATGGGTTGTGGATTATGGTTTTTGATATAAAGAAGGTTATTTTTGAAATATTTTATTTTTTGAACTAAAAATCAATTTTTAAATTACTTTTGAAATGAGAATTTAATTTTTCTAATGAACAATGTAATCAATGTCTCAATTTCAGCTTGAGTTTGTAAATTTGTATCTAGGTTTTAAAATTCATTTAAATTCATTAAAGTACATTATTATAATAAAATAAAATATATTTTTTTTTCATGTATTCATTGATTCTAATTATTACGTAATTAATATATATTTATGAAGTCATCAACATATTTACAACAAAAAACTACTTCATTACTATTCACTAACGAATAATGAATTTTAGAGAATGCTCAAAAATTCACCATAATCTAATTTAATGCATTGATTTAAAATATAATTCTTATTTTATAAAAATAGATTTAAAATTATGATAAATTATTATTTTAGGAAAAATTCACATATTTCATATTAAATTGTAATATTAATGGGAATCAAATTATTTATTCACTTTATGTATATATAAATTTCAAAATATAATATGTATTAGTTCATAAAGATTTTAATGAAATATAATAACATAAAAAATATATTTATAATACATTTATTTATATTTTTAAACTATTATATTACTATTCCAATGGATATTATCACTATACCAATTTTCATAAAATTGTTATATTTCAATTTAAATTTAGTGGTCAGGTAACAACCAAATCCAAATTGTCTCATTTTTATTCACAACCTATATATAATGAACCATTATCATACCTTTAAAATCATTAATTTCTTAAAAAGTCTCGATAAGTTCCTTGATAATGTCAATAGTATTAATAACACTTCTTTTTATTTTTACAATTTTCATGGATGGAGTGATATTCATATGAGAATTTGATATTATTGAGTTTTTCATAGTGTGTGCACTGTTATTTTGTGTTTATTATCAAATAATAATATTAGGTATTACAATAAATATTATTACATGATGTTTAATATTATTATAAAATTTATTAATCTTTCCATGTTCTCATAATAAAATAGTTATTGTGAAACATGATCTATTTTACTAATAATAGATTTTTTTGGGATGTTGCAATTTGGAATGGAATGCCACCTTACTAGGGGATTGTGTTAGAAAAAAAGGCTAGGTCTATACCATAGTGGGACTAGGGTGAGTATTTTGAGAAGAACATGGGGATTCCTTCACTGTGGTGGTGGTTGTGATGTGATGGGGTTCCCTAGTGGCACATCAATCCAAAATACTGGGCAGGGGAGGGCCCATGTCATGGGACTCTATATGCCAAGCATCACTAGGGATACCAGAGCACACACCATGGTATAATATTTTCTATATAGAATTCTACTTTTTCCTATTAATGTGTTATTTTGGTGTGGTTTTATATTTTTTACATATCTATTTAAACAACCCTCCTCTACTTTTCACTTCCTCCATCAGACATGCATTGTCCTCCCCACTTGCATCCTTTTATTCCCCATGGATTTGGGTCAATTTAATGTGATAGTTTGATATTTTATAGTTATATATTTTCTCCTTTATCTCCCTTTAATTAATTATTTGGATTCTTCTATGATTTTTTCCTTCTTCGGATTAGTTTTATTTATAATTTCCACTATAGTTTGGTGGAAATCATCCCTTTTGATGGGGAATTTTTTTTATGAATCATAGTGTAGATCCCAAGAGGATGTAAATAATATTTAGTTAATAACTTATCTTTATGTGTGTTGTTTTGAGTATTTACATAGGTTGTTATATTATATTATATTAAATGTCTTAATGATCTAAAATCTCTTGTTATATATTTTTCCTAATCTTCTGTCAGGATTGAATTCTGGGCCTCCCACATATATTTTCCCACCATTTCCGTAAAAAATTAGTGCATAGTGAGTGTTTTGGAAATTATTACTAATTATATTAATTTGGTTAGTTAATAGAAATCATTATAAAAAATTTAATTAGATATGTGGATTAGGACGGTATTCCTATCAGGGATGGAACAGACTTATTGCATGATGTTTTAGTGAGTGGTTTTGGATTGGTAAGATTTTGTGCTTTGTGAATTTCAGTATTAAAATTTTAAATTAATTAAATTGGTAAAATTAAATAAATTAAATTGGATAACTAATTCATTTTTTATAATAAATTATTTATGATGTTGTGGATTTAATGTTGTGCATAATGATTAATGGATGGTTGGATGAGTCCAGGAGGAGGTCACTAGGCTATCAAAAAAATGAAAATGGATTGATTGAGGTTAGTGGACTTGAATTTTATGAGTTTCTTATGCAATTATAAATTTTATGTCTGTGTTCCGATGTTATAATATATTTATATATATGGTATGCTTTTTTTGATTCAGCTTTAAGGTCTATATATGATCATGTTGGCCAGAAAGTCAACGTAGACTATATGGCTTGATAAATGGTTTGATTGTGGTTCCTGGTTGAAAAATTTCAAATGGAACTCTTTATTGTTTTCTTGTTGAATTGAGTTAGAATTCTATAAGAAAAATGGTTTGTAAATTTTTTTTAAAAAAATAAGTTAGATATAAATAATAATTTCAATGGTTGTGTGTGATTTGGGGAATAGGTCTTGAAACATAATTTCAAAATAAGATGATGACCTTCTAAATATTAATTTAATCAAATTTTGATAAGGGCCTATTACTGGTAAAATATAATGTCATTCCTTTTGAAATGGTTCTAAATGGGTATTTTGACATTTTTTGCAATAGAATGTTTGAAATAGATTTTCTAAAGTTTATTTTGGTATTTTTGACCTAATATGGTATATGAACTATTTCATAATGTATTATTGGATTGTTTTGGTTCTCAAATTATGACTACACATTTATTGTTTCTATTTATGATAATTTATGATTATTTTAATGACCTATGATAACATTATTATTGTATAAAAGTTGAAGATTAATTTAGTTTGACATGGAAACCTCCATAAGTGATATATTAGGGTATTAAGGACCCTATTGTGTGGTAAGGGTTCTTATAACTATATTAATATCTTGGGAAAAAGGATATAATGTGGTCAATAAACCCATGCGGGGTTTCCATGTAGTGAAGTGACCTAGGGGACCCTTGGCTAGTGTGTTGGTATTATGTTTACCCTAGATATGGTGTGTAATGTATATTAGTAGAGATTATTGTGGGTGTCACCGTAGAAATATAATCATAAATTCTACCCTATATTTATGTAGTGAATGTGACAGTTTGTGCAGTTGAGTGGATGACCAATTTTTTTTGAGGTGGGTTTAGGCTAAAAGTCAAACTCACTAGAATTGGATATATGATTCATGTTTGTGTGATGAACTATTTCCACTATGATATACATATATGATTTTTTATGATGAATTAGAAACACTACTCTATGGATATATATGTTCCAGAGTTTGGTATTTCTCAAATATACTCCTTGGATTCATATGTTCAATGTTTTGGTTTTCCTTGGATATGATCCTTAGATATGGATTATGTAATGTTCAATTTGGGAGAGTCTAACCCCTTCCCTTAGATGATTTGATTTATAGTCATGGTGAGTCACATCCCATGACATGTATAAATGGACTCATAAAATGTGATATTTGGTAGGGGAGATTCACACACATAAAATTAGATGATGTGTTTTAATTGAAAGTAATGCCCTAGATCCAAATGATGGATACCATGTAGGGGAATTGAAAAAACATGGATATAGGTGATGAAATTACTTACATGAAATACCCATGAGTTATAGATGAGGTTATCCAAGAAAGGTACAGTTTATCCCTAGATTTAGGAGATGATTTTTGTTGTCATAGTTCCATTACATTTTCAGAGACACACTGTCACATGTTAATGTATGTATGATATTATGATTGTGGTTTTGTGGTAGGGACCGTTCACCCATAGTGGTTATTGTAACTTGTTTAGAGAAACTCATTCACTAGATGAATTAGGAATGGTTGGGAATGAGGTTTTCATGTTTACATTGAATGATCAAACAAGTATATTTTATTTGAATTATGTGTTTTGATTATATGTGGGTATATTTACAAAGAATGAAAACATTATTTATATTTTTATTTCATGGATATCCACTTGATCACATTTGAAATCAATAATTTCAATGCATTGGGGATTTACAACTAGGTCTTTAGAATCACCACCTACCCACATAAAAATGATTGGTTTTGATATACATGGGTAGATAATCATATTTTATCTTAGGAAATATATATCGTTTGTATATAGAAAAACTATAAAGATTTAAAAGGTTGGGTTTGTTGGTGTTTTAGTTGAATGGACCATGTGAGCTGGGTTAGAGTCCATTTTTATTTTTGTTATATTTTAACAAGTATTGGATAACATGACTCTATTTTACTTTATATATGATCCTTTATTTTTAAACTACTTATGATACAATTTTATGGTTGATTCATCCTATATACTATTTTTATAATTAATATTATTTACTGTAGGGTCCGTATGTCAGCTATTTTATGTGTACATGTTTTTGGTAATTAATACATATGAATGGATGATTCTATATTTTTGATAGATTTTGGCATGACCCTAGAGTCTTATATTTGTGTTTATAGTCTCTCCATGACAATATTATGCCCTTTATTCTATTTAGAGGCCTATGGTATATGGGGAATCATTACATAGGTCAAGTAGTGTCCCTAATCTAGCTCTTTTCAGGTTATCCCAGATGGGGTGATACAAGAAGAGATTCATAGAATATAAAAAATAATTTGAATATAATTGTAATAGTATTTGTGATTGAAGTATTAATTAAAACATGAATTTTTCAATAGTGAATTTGGAAAACATATAATAGACATTGAAACTGTTAGAGTAGAGTTGTTATGAGTGTTTTAGAATCATTTTCAAAATGATAACCTTATCTATTGGAAATTAAAAATATAACAATTCTATGATGATTCTAGAAAAGACATGGAGGTCATGGATGATAAATGTGTGAAAAAAACGGATGTATAAGTGAGTTTATTGATCATTTTTGATATAGAAAAAAAATGATGAATATGAAAAAAGATAAATCCTTAAGAAACTATATAATCTGGGATATTATTCAATGAGGCAGTGTCCAAGATCCACCATAGTGAGAATTGGGTATAAAATGAGGAGTATAGAGAAATATTGGGGCATCACTAGAATGAATATTCTGAGAACATGATGTGGGGAATCACAAAGATATAGTAGAGATCTAGTGGATGTCATACATGTTAGTAAAATTTGATTCAATTAGTGTTTTATGCTATGTAATGAGAGATAATGTAGTGTAATCCCAAGATAATGATCTATGAGTTATACATAAATAATGCAATGACAAGGAGATAATCTCCATTTCATAGATAAAACATTCCATTATTGATGTGGTTGAAAAATGCAAGTCAATTTTTAACCAAATTATGATTGTGATTGTAGATATGACATTTTAAATATGGTATTGGAAAAATGGGGGTAGTAGTGCAATTTTGGATCCCTTTAACAATGTTATAATTAAGAATTAAAAGGGTATAATTTACTTTGAAGACATGGAGATACTGATTGCACTATGATTCATTGTTTTTTGGGATAAAATTTCTCAAGGTAAAATTGAATTATTTTTGGGTTGATTGTGTTTGTTGACAAAGCAGGTTTTCATGGATATTTTTCAAGTTTCCGAGAAGTTGTTGACAATCAATGTTGACAAAGAACGATGACAAAGGAAAGGAAGATCTGGAGGCGGTGCAAAAGAGAAGTACAAGGTGGCGCTGTTTCCCTGTGTTTGCCAAATTTTTGGAGTCCAAAATTTGGAGTTTGGTGAGCATCGTGAAAAGTGGATTTCCATGAAGAGCGTAATTGAATATGGAAAAGGAATGAATTTCGCAAAGATAGGATACATGGTTTGGATTTCACGAAGACCAGAAGAATGGAGTCGGTGAGTCTTCGCGATTACGTCAAGCTTCGCGAACGGAAGAGGTTGAAGCGCATCACGGCGGTGAAGGGCTTTGCGAGGGAGCTTCGCGGAGAAGGCACGAAGGTATGTTGATGGTGATTCTTCACGACTATGTCAAGCTCCGCGAATGGAAAATTGCGGTGGTGCTTCGCGATTTGGATAGAATTCCAGTAGAAACTTTGGAGCTTCGCGATTTGAGATGACGTGGCATTGACTTCGCGCGGAAAGTTCGAGGGTCAGTGGAATCGCCTATAAATAGATGCCGACCCCCACGAGAGAAGTAGAGAGAGAATTTTCAGAGAAAATCCTTTGCTCTCGATTTGCGAAGGTCATTCGCGGAGCCAGTGTGCTTCGCAAAAGAGGAGCTTTGCGGAGGCTATTGTAGCTCCGCGATTCCTGTGAGCTCCACGTTGGCTTAGTAAGCTTCGCGAGGGCCATTGCTTTGCGAAGACATGAGCATCGCGAGAGTGTTTCGTTAAAGAGCATCGCGAGAGATCTTTGAGAAAAGGTAGGAGCTTCGTGAAGGCTTGTTTGAGCTTCGCGAAATTGGGAGCCTCGCGAAGTAGGGTGCTTTGCGAAGGTACTTTCCAAAGTTAGTTGCCCAGTGGTCAGAGGTAAAGTGCTATTCATCAGTGGATGAAAGTTGGACTTCAACAGAGCATCTATCAACAGTTGAAGATGCATTATTTCATGAAAATGAAGAGACCTAAAGGTCTATAAACTGTGATTGGAATCCCTTCACTGAGAAGTGAGCTTAGGAAGAGGAAGTAGGTTATCCTCTCCCCCGGCAGTGAGCCAGAGAGAGAGAAACAGGGAGTGACCCTTGAGAAAGCAGTGAGCTGTCCCTAAACTTTGTAAAGGCAGTGAGCCTGGGCATAGAAGCGATCTAGCCCGAACTTTGAATCCATATCTTGTGAAGATTAGTGGAATTTGGTAAGACCAGCAACCTGTCGGCGTATGCTCCTTGGACGTAGCCCAGTGAGGGTGAACCAAGTAAAAATATTTCCGTCTGTTTGCTAATTTCCCTGCATTGCATTTAAAGCATCATCATCAGAAAAAAAAGAATGTAAGTGATCATAACATACACACAAGTGCAAACAAAGTGACCCTTGTAACAAAGAGGTCAAGATCCAGCGGGGCAGGAAGAACTTTGAAAAGAATATCCATACCCTGATTCACCCCCCTCTTAGGGTATATAGGCCCCTATTTGTCCTAACAATTGTTATCAGAGGAAATGTTGCTTTTATCAGATTTATTTGCTCCGACTTGGTGAAGTCAATCTGTGTGTTTAAAGAATCAGTCTGTTCTTATCTCGGTGAGCCCTGCCAATGGGAAAAACATCCAAGAAGAAGCAGAAGTCAGGTGGTATTCCTCAATGTGGAAGTGTGTATGGAAAAAGTGTGATTCAATTAAATGAATCAAACAGTTTATTGAAGGAAGGTCTGGATGAATATGACAGGGAAAAGATTGATTCACTCAAGCATGATGCAGAAATGAGTGAAGTACATGAAATTCAAAGTGGTATTGAAACAATTGATGATGATGAAGAAGGAATTGAAGGAAGAATAAATATGAAAGCTGAGTTAGAGGCTTCTCTTGAAGAGATAGATGCTTGGAGAGCCAAAACCAAGAATGCTAACAAAGTTGTTCATGATGCCAAAAAATATATGCAACAGTAGGAAGAAGAAAAGTCAGAGTTGATGGATAAAATAGAGGAACTCATGTTATTAGCATCAGGGAACTCAGAATCAGTTGGTGAGTATAAGATTAAGAATGAAGAACAGAAAAGGGCGATCGATGGAATGAATAGAAAAGTGAAAGATCATTGCATGTGCATCGAAGAACCTGATATTCCATGTGACGTTGGAAAACCCGAAGAAGTCAAATCTAAAGATATCTGGATCAAAGTATTGGAGATTGAGGTCAACAAGCTAAGAGGCTTAAATCAAAGGCTTATTGATGTAGCAACTGACCTAAAGGAGAAGAATGATTCTCAAGATGAGGAACTACCAAAGCTGGATAAAATAAAAGGAAAACAAAAGGCTGGTGATTATGAAGAGAGTCAAAAGTCAGATGAAGTTCAGAATCTGAAAGATAGAAATGTTGATCATGCTACACAGCTATCTGAGCTAGTTCATAAGAATCAAAGACTACAACAAGACAATGCATGTTTTTTGATTATATTTCTCAAGAAAAATTGAATGTAAAGGAGCAGAGTGACATGGTGGATAAGATGACACGTGAATTCGAAGATGAGATGAGTAGAGGGATGATTCTCAAGGGAAAACTCGATGTCCAAATTGAATCAAGGGATATGGAGATTCAAAAGCTGGCAGAAGAGATGGAATCAGTCAATAAGGAAACGGAGAAGTCTAAATCCAAAGATAATCCCAATTTTAAGGATGCATTGCACTTATTATTTAATTATCCTTCGGCAGGTGATGATCAAATGAAAGCCAAATATGCTACATCAGAAGAAAAGCATGAAATGATTGTATCATCTCAAAGGCCATCCATGTTGGGAAAATATGGAATTAGATATGATGATCTCATTCCTATGCGTGATAGGATAAGTGCAGTGAAAATATTTATAGATATGAAAAACCTTGCAGGTGCTGGAGATAGACCTAAAAGGGCTTTTACAGGAAGAAATGATAGCATGTCCTATTTCTGTGGGATTCATGGCCACACATCAAGCTTTTGTCCAGATTATATGGAATACATTTCAGGATGTGAAAATATAAACTTTGATAAATCTGAGGATAAGAAGAAGCATCATGAGAAATCAGAGAGAAGTGTCTCTCAGAGGAAAGCATTCCTAAGATGCTATTACTGTGGAAGAATGGGACACACCATGAATATGTGTCAGGAAGCTCATGAGATCAATGTCAGGGGAAGAACTCAAGCTGCATCAACATCATGGCTAAGAGATGATGGAATTAGGTATTCCTTCAACAGAAGATGTTTCATATGTTCCAATCAAGGGCATTTGTCAAGAAATTGCAGCAAGAAGAATACGAGAATGGAAAAGGACCCCAGAAAGAGAATCTTGAATCCTGTGATGTATAAAGATACATCTTACAGTGTGATACAAAGTGGTAAGGAGAATAATAGGCTTAGATCCTCATGGGAATCACATGGAGCTGAACGAAGGTGTATCAGTCACCTCCTCTATCACACTCACAACCGCTCTCGAAGAATGAACATGAACAAATATGGATGAAAAAGGGAGGGAACACTACAACTTTGAATAAGAAGACTGAACATTAAATGGAGGACTCACCACCAGTGATAAAGAGTGTGGTGATTCAGAAATCTGATAAAAGGGAGCTAAATAAAGAATGCGTTGAAAAATTCACAAGTCATGTGTCAGGGAGAGGACTGGAAGAAAAAGGAAAATCCCTGCAATGGTGGAAGAAGAAAAGGAAGATGACAAGCAATGAGATTCCTGCTAAGAGAAATAATCAAGGAAAATTGAATTTTGGAAGAACCTCAAAGAAGGAAATGAGTACTAGTGGGTCTATACCCCAAGTGATGAGAATGGTCGGGCCTACAGAATCTACATATCAGAAAAAGGCTCAGCATGGGGGTAATGAATGCTTAGTCATATGACCAGAGCAGTTAAAGTTGTCTAGTCAACTAGAAGAAGCATGATTGGAGTGTGATGCACTCCAAGAAA
This sequence comes from Viscum album, assembly GCA_963277665.1. Taxonomy (NCBI): domain Eukaryota; kingdom Viridiplantae; phylum Streptophyta; class Magnoliopsida; order Santalales; family Viscaceae; genus Viscum; species Viscum album. Next base: position 1,055,913,212 of record OY728152.1, read on the forward strand.
GAATCAAAGGGTTGACCCATCAGGATCGACCAATACCCTCATCTTGAGGATTCCAGAAGACTCCCCTCTCCCTATGAATATAAATTATATTAACTGATGATTCATGTGTTTTAGGTTTTAGGGAGATACGATCCAAGGGGAAGTGGCATCTAAGGATGCGAAATAGAGATGTGATATGCTCTAGAGTTTCAATTGATTCAAATCAGGTAGCATAACTGAAAATGAAATGGAGAAACTGAGCACAATTAGATGTGATGGTGTTATTAGCTTAATCTCTTGTTTCCTACACCGAGTTCCAACTCAGAAGGCTTAGAGATCTGGTTAATGGCTCGATGCTGAGTGGTAGATTAGTATAAATGGTGCATGTGTAGAAGAATGGTTATCGGTCTCTACAATTGGGCCTAACAGATAGAAGTTTTGTGTAACACAGGGGGAGCATTCTATATCCAAATCAGATTCAAGAGCCATCAATGCAATAATTGGATGACTCGGCTCAGGTGTTTCCTATTGAGGGAAGAAAGAAACAAAGGGAGAAGAAGCAATAACAATTAATTTAATGCTTATCTATTTTCTCTAACAATATGGTATCAGCTGACTGTTTTCAGGATACCAATAAGTTGCGAGCGAAAATCAAAGGCGTGTCAACAAAAATCCGAGAGAAGAAGTTCAAAGAAATGACATCATTGAACAATGACAAAGTGAAATGCTTTCAGCTGAAAGAAATGAAGCCACTGAAAAATTAATCATTGAGTAATTTCCTGATGAACGTGTTGAGGAAGAAAGAAAAAAAGGGGAGAAAAAGTGATTGATGCCGAATCAAAAAAAAGAAGACTGATGGTAAGTATAAGGATGTAAAATCCTCATCTGCACAAAAGCCAATGATTTGAGATAAAATTGACTGGCAGAATATCATCATTGATCAGTGAGCTCCAGTTCAGACAAGGGAAATGAAATCACTATAGCATGAATCTTTTCTATCTTAGGTTGAGATTAAATGAAATGTTGATGTAGCTGATGATAAAAACTTGGTTCATCCATGAACGAAGATATAGATCAGATTGAGAAGAATTAGAAGTGGGAGATTGTTTCGAGGCTAGCAGATAAAAATGTCCTCGGGACTAAATGGGTCTATCGCAACAAGATGAATGAAGATGACATAGTGATTCGGAACAAAGCACAACTAGTGTGAAAGGGGTACTCCTAGATCGAGGGAATAGATGTAGATGAGACATTTGCACCAATTTCAATGCTGGAGACAATCAAATTAGTTTTGGCCATAGTAGTGCAACGAAAGTTCAATGTGTTCCAGATGGATGTAAAATACGAATTCTTGAATGGGGTTCTGGATGAAAAGGTGTATATTGAGCAGCTAGATGGTTTTCACATTCATGAGGATGAGAACAAAGTTTTCAGGCTGAAGAAGGCATTGTATGGGCTGAAACAAGCACCAAGGTCATGGTACTCAATGCTTGATCAGTACATGAAGAAGCTTGGTTTTCAGCGTGGAGGAGTTGATTACAATCTCTATTTCATTAACGACAGTAATAAAAGGGTGATGTTGTTTGTTTATGTCAATGAAATAACATTTGGCGGATCAGATGAAGCTCAGTGCAGACGGTTTTCTAAATTAATGAAAAATGAGTTTGAGATGTCAATGATTGGAGAGCTAACGTTTTTCCTTGGCCTACAGGTGACACAAGGAAGGAATGGAACTTTCATTTCTCAATATAAATATTCCAAGGAGGTTCTGAGAAGGTTTGGAATGGAAAATTACAAGGACATGAAGACTTTGGTTGCTACCCGGATGAAATTATCAAAATATGAGGATGGAAAGGTAGTTAATATGACAGAATACAGGAAAATCATTGGACGTCTGTTGTACTTAACTGCAACAAGGCCTGATATTGTTTTCGCCACATGCCAAAAAGTGAGATATCAGAGTAATCCCAAGGAAATTCACATGCTTTTATTGAAAAGAATACTTTGGTATATCAAGGGCACGGTGGAAATCGTCTTGACATACAACGATAATTCTCAGACAGAGTTATTGGGGAATACTGATGCAGACTAGGCTGGTTAAATGGATGATAGGAAATCAACGTCAGGTGGTGATTTCTATCTTGGTGGATTGTGTATTTCATTACTAAGGAAGAAGCAAGATTTCATTTCATTGAGCACCGCAAAAGCGGAGTATATTGCAGCCACTCAAGCATGCACACAATTATTGTGGATGAAGCAGCAGCTTGAAGATATGGGAGTTGAAGTGATGTCTCCGATCAAAATCTAGTGCGACAACTCATGTGCTATAAATCACAGCAAAAATCTCATCCATCACTAAAGGACAAAGCACATTGAGATTAGATATCATTTTTTCAAGGAGAAAGTTGAGTAGGGGCTCGTGAAGTTGGAGTATGTGCCTACAGAACTACATGTTGCATACATCCTGACAAAGGCCTTACCCAAGGCAGCATTTGAGAGACATCGACTGGCTCTGGGAGTCCAGTCGACTCCCCGCACTTGAAATAGTGTGGATGTGGAACCCCCCCCCCTCTCCCCGAGGTATGGTGTGTTTTTTCCTAATGTGGTGATGTTTTCTCTACTCTAATACAGACTGCAAAGGAGTGACCTTTGGGTTCGTTGACAAAGGGGGAGAAAATAGTGATTGGGAGACAGTATGGCTATTTGATAAATCATGATCGGTAGAGGGAGAAGCTGACAGGTGGAGCAGCCAGACAGGGGGAGAAATGAGAAAGGGGGAGATTTTTAAATCTGACGATGCTAGAAGTGATCGATCAAAGCATAGATATCACGACAGCTGAGGATCATGATAAAATCAGAATAGTGGTGTTGGAATGGTGTAAAAAGGTGTCCAGCTATCATCAATTTGGATAAATGTGGTTCAACAATTGGTATCAATTTACGAATTGGTATCAGGTTGGAATCGACAATTGGTGTTTGACATGAAGTGATTCATTGATTAACTTTTCATACTACTCTTGTTTCTCACGCCGAGCATTACTCATGTGGGCTTAGAGTACGTGTTAAGTGATTCCTTGAATGCTATCATAATCGCATGAGGAAAATGGTGGTTGCAGCTGGAAGAAGACTCAATGAGGTATCAAAGTGCAGAAAATCATTCTGAGCAGAGTTGTGAAGAGTTGTCAACAAACACAAAGGGGGAGATTGTTGGGAAAAAATCCATCAAGGTAACATTGAAGTATTTTTGGGTTGATTGTGTTTGTTGAAAAAGTAGGTTTTCCTAGATATTTGTTGAGTTCTCGAGAAGTTGTTGACAATCAATGCTGACAAAGTACGATGACAATGGAAAGGACGATCTGGAGGCGGTACAAAAGAGCAGTACAAGGTGGCGCTGTTTCACAATGTTTGCCAAATTTTTGGGGTCCAAAATTTGGAGTTTGGTGAGCATCGCGAAAAGTGGATTTCCATGAAGAGAATAATTTAATATGGCAAAGGCATGAATTTAACAAAGATAGGATGCATGGTTTAGATTTCGCGAAGACCAGAAGAATGGAGGTGGTGAGTCTTCGTGATTACATCAAGATTCGTGAATGGAAGAGGCTGAAGCACATCACGGCGGTGAAGGTCTTTGCGAGGGAGCTTCGAGGCGAAGGCATGAAGGAATGTTGACGGTGATTCTTCGCGACTATGTCATGCTCCACGAATGGAAAATTACCGTGGTGCTTCGCGATTTGGACAGAATTCCGGTAGAAACTTTGGAGCTTCGCGATTTGAGATGACACGGCATTGACTTCAGGCGGAAAGTTCGAGGGTCGGTGGAATCGCCTATAAATAGAGGACGAACACCTCAAGAGAAGCAGAGAGAGAATTTTCAGAGAAAATCCTTTGCTCTCGATTTGTGAAGGTGGTTCGCGGAGCCAGTGTGCTTCGCGAAAGAGGAGCTTCGTGGTGGCTATTGTAGCTCCGCGATTTATGTGAGCTCCGCGTTGTCTTAGTAAGCATCATGAGGGTCGTTGCTTTGCGATGGCTTGAGAATCGTGAGAGTGATTCGCGAAAGAGATTCACGAGAGAGCTTTTGAAAATGTAGGAGTTTCGTGAAGGCTTGTTTGAGCTTTGAGAAATTGGGAGCCTCGCGATGTAGGGTGCTTTGCGAAGGTACTTTCCAAAGGTAGTTGCCCAGTGGTCAGAGGCAAAGTTCTATTCATCAGTGGATGAAAGTTGGACTTCAATAGAGCATCTATCAATAGTTGTAGATGCATTATTTTATGAAAATGAAGAGACCTACAGGTCTATAAACTGTGATTGGAATCCCTTCACTGAGCAGTGAGCTTAGGAAGAGGATGTAGTTGATCCTCTCCACCGGCAGTGATCCATAGAGAGAGAAACAGGGAGTGACCCTTGGGAAAGCAGTGAGCTGACCCTAAACATTGTAAAGGCAGTGAGCCTGGGTATTGAAGTGATCTAGCCCGAACTTTGTATCCACATCTAGTGAAAATTAGTGGAATTTGGTACTACCGGCAACCTGTCGGCGTATGCTCCTTGGATGTAGCCCAGTGAGGGTGAACCAAGTAAAAATCTTTGCATCTGCCTGCTAATTTTCCTGCATTACATTTAAAGCATCATAATTAGACAAAGGAGAAATTAAGTGATCATAACATACACACAAGTGCAAAAAAAGTGACCCTTGTAACAAAGAGGTCAAGATCCAGCGGGGCAGGAAGAACTTTGAAAAGAATATCCATAACCTGATTCACCCCCCCTCTCAGGGTATATAGGCCTCTATTGGTCCTAACATTGTTTCTTTTTCACCCTTACACCACTATACTAAACTTGTTTTATATAGAAAATTATAAAAATAATAACAAATTTAATTCCATATTTGAATCATTTATTCTATGTTTATCACTATTAAAAAGGGAAGTGTTACTTTTTTTGAAGATTCCATCACAAGAGGAGGTGATTAGGAGGACCCATAATGATGTCCAAGAAAAATAGACCAAACTGCCCAAGATCCATGCACACCAGTGGACTCATCCTCATAATTATACTGATCCATGGATCACAATGGGATTATATTATGTGTTCTGGTCCAAAATATATTGTGCTACATTTAATATAATGGAACCAAAGACACATTCATCTATTTGGTGGCCCAAAGGACCTGATTTTTCCAGCACACAGAATCCACACAATGTCAAAAGTGGTGTGTTGTGATCTATCTATATATCAGGCTCTAGTTTTCCAAATTGTGTCAAAAATTAAGTGGATATAGCCAAGTTGTGGGGATATTTTTTTTTATTTTCCCCAAAGTGAGATAAGGTTGCATAGAGGATCAAACCCATGTGACTTGTGGTTTTATGAAATATGTATGCTCAAAAAAAAACATTCCCATTTTCCAATGAAATGGAACCTTGTGATCTCCACATCTATGTTCTAACCAAAAGTGAGTCTCTAAAATTTTGACGTCTGGTAGGAGTCTACTCCTCAAAATTTATGTTTTGGTGGCCCATATCCATAAAGGGGGTTCAATAATGATGAAGGAGTTCCACCCGATCTTCTTCCCCCTCTCGATGTCGAGTTAAATAGTGGGTGATCATTGCGAGGGAGATACACACTTGAAGAGGGAGTTCCAAGACCATATATTAAACTAGTTTTTTGTAATTTTTTTGTTAATTATTTCACTTATGTTTAATCTTTATATTCTTCTTCTCTAAATTCATTTATTTGGTTTAGTTAAGTGAATAATTTCTTATTTCAATACTGTATGGGTTGAGATTCAAGTGTAAATCATGAGTTGTTCCGATTGGACAACAAAAGAATCATATTTATCTCACACATAAATTATTTTTCAGTAATATTTGGTAGTATTCACTATATTCTTGAGGTCCAAACCATGAAAACATGATTTTTGTATCAAGGGGTGGTTCTTTGTGCATTATTTTCAGAGGAAATATGGGAATAATGATCTTGGTCACCACTCAAACAAAGGATTATAACAAATCCTAAAAACCAATTGTGAACAAGTAACTCTTAAAGTTATATTGTAACTTTCAAATGATCATTTATTTATCTCATATTTTTCGAAATCCACTTTTCCTTTCAACTTTACAACTCTTAATGTTAAGTTACTTTCTTAAAATTGTATACAAAATCACCCCCACTATTGTACTGATTATTAAAAATACTCACTGAAATCCTATAAATGCTCTTTAAAAGACATCCTAGGGTCATACCTAGAATATAAATCAACTTTTAAAAAATAATCAATTTGATGTGTCATGACAACGCTGTCAAATTTGGCACCATTTCCAGGGAGCACTTTGGTTTTAGTGTGTATTTTTATATGATTTTTTTAATTTTTGTGAATATTTTTTTGTTTTATCTTCTACCTTTCCATATATGTTTGTGTTATAATTTATTTCTTCTATAGGTTCTATGAATGAATAATTATACTCTGGGGGAATTACCACCTTTAGAACCAAAAAGAGAGAGGATCTAACATTAGCAACCCCGAGATGCACAAGACAACCCTTTGATAGAGGACACACCACAACTCGAGACATTTCTAAACCCATATTATTCTGGAAAAAAATTAGAACAAGAAATTAACTTGTTTAAAATGGATAAAAACAATAGAAAACTAAAAGAATTTACTTCTCCAGATGTTGATATCCATCACACTTATTTTCAAATGCATGTCGGGGAAACCAATTTTGAACTTAAATCTGGTATAATTCATTAATTAACAAGATTTCATGGACATGTTGGAGAAGATCCCCACAAGCATCATAAAGAATTTTATACCATGTGATCTACATTAAAACATGAAAATTTGGATGAAGAAGAAGTAAATCTCATATAATTCCCATTTTTGTTGTAAGATACTACAAAATAATGGCTTTACTATGTTAATTCTCCAATTATATGCTTGGAAGACTTGAAACACCTTTTTCTAGAAAAATATTTCCCAACCTCTTGAACTGTAACTATAAAGAAAGAAATATGTGGTATAAGGAAATCTTGTGGGGAAACATTACATGAATATTGGGAAGGCTTGAAAAGGTTCTGTTAAAGATATCCACAACACCAAATAAGTGATAAACTTTTAATTTAGTATTTTTATGAAGGTTTAAATCCTATTTACCAGAATATTATTTATGGTAATGTAGGTGGTTCCCTAGTTGATAAAACCCCAATAGTTGAAAGGAAAATAATTGAGAAAATGGCACAAAACACTCATAAATAATGTTCAAGGTCTGATGTACCTATTCAAAGTGTATGTGAGGTGAAAAGTACTGAATTCGAGAGGAATGTGGACATGAAGTTTGAAGAGTTAAGTACCATTCCTGGAAGACTTTCTCTTTCCTAAGAGAAATCCCAATATCCTCCTACCATCCATTGTGGTATATTTTCTTCTTACACACAATTGTCTGATCAATGTCCCCAACAAATAGAAACTTCTAATAGTTGTGAGGCAATCTTTCCAGGTCACCCATAGAACCAACCCTTTAGGAAAGAACCATACAATCAATCCAATCCTGGGTGGAAGGACAACCAATGCTATAGGAAAGGGGGTATTCAAAACAACCTCAAAACCCATGGAACCAATCGGGGCAGAGTATTCAACCACCACCACCCAAAAATCATCAACCACAATAAACATCGTTCCACAAACCCCTCCAATAACGAGCCTATCATAGAAGACACGATGAAACAAATAGATCCCAACAAACTTCCCAAGATTCGATATAAGACATAAAAAACCAATTAGGCCAACTTTCCAACTCGGTGGGGGAAATCATGAGCCATGGGTTTGGTAAAATACCTTCTCAACCAGTATTTAACCCTATAGATAATGGAAATTTCAGTGCCATCACCATTCGGAGTGGAAAAAACTAAAAATCCAAAGGAACCGTCCACTTGAATTATCCCCTCCCCAGGAAAACACCATTAAATCTACTGGAAGTGCTCCAAATGAGGTAAAATATTATCCTGATAGAATCCCATCCAAATAAAAGATTTTTTCTATTTATGATTCACCTAGCCCAATAATACCTCTTCCATTTCCACAAAGTGCCACCCAACCTAGAAAACAAAAGGAAATAGAACTCGATAAGAAATATTTGGATACATTCAAACCAATGTAGGTAAACATTCCCTTGATTAATGTTGTGAATCAAATTACAATATATTCCATGTTTCTAAAGGAAATGTGTACACACCGAAGGTGATATAGAGGTGATGAGAAGGTGATCTTGGGGAGGACTGTTTCAGCTTTGATAGAGCCATCACTTCCCACCATGTGCAATGATCCCAAAAAATTCTCAATTCTATGAACCATAGGGGAGTATTATTTTTCTAATCCTATGATTTATTTATTTGATTCTATAAATGTGATTCCTCACTCCATTTACTATGCATCGATGGTCGAAAAACTAAATCCCACTGTAATTATTGTTTAAATAGATAACCATAGTACCGCACACCCCTCTGGTGTTAAAGGATGTTCTTGTGAGGGTTCGAAATTTATTTTATTCTGTGGACATCTATGTGCTTAGAATGAAGGATGATATGATGAATGGATATTCCCTAAATATTTTGGGGATACCCTTCTTATATACCAACAAAACCATAATTAATGTCCATATTGGTACATTATCATTGTTGTTTAGTGGTGGAATTTTCCAATTCAATATCCTTGATTCCATGAAGCACCCCTCAGAAGAACTTTCATCTCTCTCTGTTAATTCCATAGATGTACTCCCCTTGAAAAAGCATCATTTCATTCCCTTTATCCCATTTCCGAGTATTCATCATTGATAGAAATTCTAGGAAATGATTCATGAATTTATTGTTGTAGTGGTCATGAAAAGTGTATTGAATGTTAATTTATTGATGATTTCTGGAACACTGAAGATTCAAAGACCATCAATGATACTGCTAATCTTGTAAAAGGTCATTCCTCATCCAAGGATGATACCATTGAAGAGTTACATGAGATTAGTTTCCTCTCACTTTCATAAACACTCCCATAAATAAAAATCAACCTAAATTTGTACTGAAACAACTAACTCAAGATTTAAAATATTCATATCTTGAGAATAGAAAAAATCATCCCATTATCATTGCTAGTTCAGTCCCTCTTGAGCATGAATTGTGAATGATTGAACTTTTTAGGGAGTATATACAATCTTTGGGATGGAATCTTTCTGACATTCATGGTATTAACCCGTCAATTTGTACACATCATATTTTTATTAAATGGAAAAACCAGTAAGTTAGGCACAATATCAACTGAACCCAAACCTCCTATAAGTTGTGAATGACGAGGTAACAAAATTATTGGCTACTAGAATCATTTACCTCATATCTGACATCCAATGGGTAATTCTTGTTCATGTAGTCTCTAAAAACAATCCTTGTAGTAATAAAAAAAGAAATAAATGAATTGGTTCTAACTCATGTGAGGAAATGTTATCATGTCATCATAGACTATCACTTACTATACCAACACAATAGGATGGTCCATTTCTCATTACCATTCATTGAACAAATGATTTAGTGGCTAGGAGGTAAGTCTCATTACTTTTTTCATGTTGGGTATTCTGGATATTTTCAAATTCATTTTTCCCTTGAGGATCAGGAAAATATGACCTTCACTTTCCCCTTACACACATTTTCATATAAGAGGATGCCATTTGGTCTGTGTAATGCTCCGAGTTCTTTCTATCAATGTATGGTTAGTATTTTTTTTGATTACCTGAAGAATTTCATGGAAGTATTCATGGATAATTTCACTGTATATGTCTTCTATTTTTATGAATGTTTGAGTAGTCTTTCTTTAGTCCTACGTCACTGTATTGAAAAGAATCTTGTAGTAATTATATGAAATCCCATTTCATGGTTCCACAAGGTATAGTTTTGGGGCATTTAATTTCTGGGGATGTTATCCATGTTGATAAATCAAAATTTGATGTCATTTTTTCTTTACCATTCCCAAAAATGTATGGGATGGGTGGTCGTTCCTCGGTCATTCTTGATGTTACAATCATTTCATTTTATAAAAAAATAATTCAATAGTGGGAGTAGTCTAAAATCAGAGATGTTTTTGAAGAAAATGGAAGATAAAGAAACCCAAATAGAGAATATTGTATGAAATATGTACACGTTTATTATATAAATAACAACTAGAATGAATTTCATAAATTTTGGATGTAATTTATTGGTTCACCAAAACCAACTATAGGCCTCAATCCAAGAATTATATAGGTAACCCACTCCCCTTGCATTTTAATTTTTCTAATATCTATTTAAATTTTTATTTTCTTAAGGGAAGATGTGATAAATTGTTTTCATGCTATGAAAAGAGATAATGAATTACAATAAAGCATTTTTAGTAGAATAAGTTTAATTCTTGAAGTGGAGTTGTAATTCTTTATAACCTATAATTGGTATCGATCATGAACAATAGTTTTCAAGGATAAATCATACTCCACATGTCTTGATAGGTGACTTCAATGACTTCGAAAAATTAATCCTAATGTTGCTTATTGGAATGAAATATATCATAACATTAAGAGACTAAACTAATGGTTTATTGTCTTTGAAGACTCATTTCATTTAATAAATGACATAGATATATATATTTAATGGTATTATTACACTTGGTAAAAGAATAAATATTTTTGGATGATACCATGAAATATATGAATTTGATGTTTATTTTTTTATTCCATGAACATTTTTGTCAACTAATGACATTTATAATAACAAGAAGCTAGTTTAAGAAAATATAAATTATCAAGAATAGGTTCCCTATACTGAAAGTCATCAAAAAATATGGTTTCAAGAGCTTAAGGAACCCATGGGAGAATTTTGGAAATCAAAATTAGATTTAAACATATATATGAAATATTTTATTCATATGGAAAGAATGTTACATGAAACTCAAGTGGTGTAAAATGTTTATCTCAAACTAGTCATATTTATTCATTGAATTTCTAGTATGTATCACCCTGTTATATTAATGGTTATTTACTAATACTTTGGGGAATAAAATTACAGAAATCTTTTGGGAAAATTTTACAGTGTTTCTAATTGGAAAAAAAGTCAAAATTTTAAATATAATATTTAATATGGTTAAGAGGGATATGATGTTTTCAATTTTAATCTAATGGTGTCATATGTGAAAAAAAATATGTTCATGGTACTAGAGGAGACAAATTTATCCTTTTATGGATTTAAACACATTATATTTGAATATAATTAGAAATATAGGAATTGTAGGAGTAAATATTATAGAGGATACACTATGGAGTTTCAGGGAAAGAGATATTGAATAAATACTTAGATTTAATGAAGACATAAATTTAGGAAATAAGTCCCTATTATATTAATTTTATCGTAGAGACAATGAAGATGTTGGAAAACACTATTCAATTTTATTCTAAAGGAGTGGGAATCAAGGAATAAAAAATAATTATAATTGAAGGAATCAAAAATATTTTATAGAGGATAGATTTTTCATAGCATTAGAAACAAAAGGAAATCACGGAATCCAAAATCCCTAGAATTTAATTTATTTGATATTTCATTTTGAGAATATATTTTTAATAACATTGACAATAAAATATAAAGTGGGATGAATTTTAGAACTAAAAATATCATTAAATATTGATTTCTATCAACTACTAGAAGAATGAATTTTCATAAAAGATATAATGAAGTGGTCACATGGAAGTGAAATTTTTTCAGATACTGATCCATGAAAATTCCTGTTTTCCTAAGTATAAATAAAAGTTTTGAACAAGAGTGGGTAAATTTTATTTTAACAAAAACAAAAAAATTTATAGTCATCAAGTTATATTTTGTTCTGATTTATGAAATACTAATCAATTCAATGATCTGCGTATAATATTGCATGTATCCGAAATATTAACTAAGGAAACATAATGGAAGTAAATGTTTTATAATATTATAAAACTTTTACAATAGTAATATATGATTTATAAATAGAAAATTTTAAACTTGAGGTAATTAAAAAATTAGGACAATTGAAGATTAAAAAAAGAACGAGTTGTGGGTTACAAAACTAAATACTCATTTAAAGTATATATTCAAACCATAAATTTAAACCAATTTATATGTTGGATCTATAATCTAAATCAAAGGTATCCATGATATTTGACCAATCATAATATCACCAAGAACATAAAACCTATCAGAATACCTAACTTCATATCTCTATAAGTCCTCTTCTTAACTTATTAGAATGTGTAGTGTTCTAGACCTGAAGCCTATATATTACTATCCCTAGAAGTCCTTGATCATGAAGGATCTGTATGACCTCAATATTTTTATCCCTGGAATACCTCAATCATGCATGATTTGTAAACCAAAAATTAAAATTTAAAAAATAATATAGTTACAATAAATCCTCAAAAGAAATTCCACTTAATAATCAACAAGATTTTAAAACCGTCAAATATTCACAGAATAAAGAAGATATTGAAGACTTCAATAAATTTATTTCTTTCTCAGGTTATTAATTGTTCTATTCATGAATCATTCTCATTATTCTGACACTAAATATTGTGGATCTATTATAAATAGTGTTGTAAAAAAAATTAATGGATGGATTTCATAAATCTCTGGGTCAGTTATAATAGCATCACCTTTTATTTATTCCTCGATGAGTTTTTAAGAACCACCATAGTGATATGAATCCATGAATGTAAATTTTTAGAAAAATATTGACTATTGTATTAGATAAAATAATTATTTAGTTCTCCAGTATTTTAGTTAGCAGAAATAAGTTTATCTTAAACCTAAAAAAATTAAAACACAAGTACAATCATGTTTTTATAATGTTTAATGTGATTTCTAAAAAAAATAAAAAAATTGAGTCAATGATTCAATAATTTCCCCACATTTTTGAATTAAAAAACAAACAAATAAAATTTAAAATTTAAACCGAAATCTAATTAAAGATTCCTTTATATTTGTAGTAGGACTTCTCTTATGAATTTGACATTTTTTTAAAAAAAATTAGAAGGAAGATATTAGTTATAAATAAGATATAAGATATATATGATTGAAATATTAAAATATCACCCAATTTTTAAATTTCTTGATTTTCATAAATTTATACCCTTTATGATTTCAAAAAAATAAAGTATTGAAAGAAGGAAAAAACATAAAATATTGGAAAATAAAAAGAAAAAATAAAATAAAATAATAAATTATTAATTTAGTTCTCACAAGAATGATCCCATAATATGTGTTTATTTCATCTGATACTTCTAAAACATTTTAGGTATTTATTAAGACATCTTTTAACTATTTATGTAACCAAAATTGTAAACATGAATTCTATATCAAACATGCTTTCCTATCTAGAACGACCATGAATGATGAGTATATTTCGTGAACATAATCTACTCCACCAGTATTCTGGATCTTAACATGAATATATTCATAAAAAACTATATCTTTCTATATTTTAAAACATTGATACTTCCTTTATTTACCAATAATCCGTGATATTTCTTAAGTTAGATATAATAGCTTAACAATTTTAGAAAAATGATAATTTATTTTCAGAGAAAGATTTTTTTTGACTTGTTTTGTTTGAGACACATTTTTTTTGAAATCCATTTTAGAATATAATAAAGAAGTAAGAAAATAAGGAATTTAGTGTGATTAAAACCCTTGAGATAGTAGTCCTTATATAGTCAATTAATATTGTAACCGTCCAAAAACGTTTCTGTTATCGTATAAGTGGTCCAAAATGTTTCTTGAGAATATATGTTGCCAAAAAATATATTGAAAATTTTATTTTATAATTAAATAAAAAAAATATTCATGTGAAAATATACAATAACTTTGGATATAAATATTTATTAATGAATAATCCCCCCAAAAGAATTATATAAAACCAATACATATTGACTTCCATGATTTTTAAACATCACCATGATTTATAAAAAACTATCATTCAAAAGTAAAAAAATCAGAAAAATACATGGTTTTAGAAGTTAAATCTCTTATAATTTATATTCCAATAATAATATATGATTTTTCTATTTTGGGGATGGTTTTACGGAAAAGACCATCTGTCATTTTTGATCTTCCACCAAAATGAAAAATAAAACCAACATGGTATATAAAAAATGAAATAAAAAATGTGTTAATTATATGGAAATATAGATGAAAATTAAAGAAATAAAATAGATTAAAAAATAATTAATATGAATAAAAATTAATGAAATCATTAAAAAAATTCCAATAGACTATGAAATGAAACACACCCCCACTAAAAATATTTTATAATTTTTAGAGATAGTTTGAACAAGATCATAGTTGAATATCATTTTAGCATAATCATTACCAACTTCTATTTATTTAATCCAAATATATCACAATTTAAATGATTTGTGAGGATATCAACAAGATGATTTTCTATTTTTCTAACATAGAGAATTATATCTCTTTTTTGTGTGTAGTCACTACGAAAATATCTTTTTATATATATTTTCATTATACATGAGTGATGTGTTGAGTTCATAGAAAAATATACCGAAATCGTATTATCCTAAATGATTTGAGTTAAAGGGAAACCAAAACCAAAATCTATATGGGTGTGTTTCCATAAAACAGTTGAACACAAAAAAATCTAGCTATAACATATTCAACTTTAGTAAAGGAGATTATTATAAACTATTCTTCTTCCCAGAACGTGATACTAAATATTCTCCTAACAAATGTAATGTTCCAAAAGTAATTTTGTATTTCATATATTGAATCCAAATATAGAATTTGAGTAATTATTTGGAAAAATATAATTTCAACGAGAATAAATCAAACCCTAATTTTAAATACCTATAAAGATACAAATGATACATTTAATATCTTTTAAATTTTGTTCTATTGGATTTTTTCTGAAATTTCCCACAAAAAATCCCGATAACATAATTTTAGGTTGACTTACTATGAGATATTTATTTTCACAGTAATACTTCTATAACACTTTTGATCTGCCAATTTACGTGATTCTTCAATATAATGTTTAATTGTTGTTTCAACCAACGTACTTATATGTGAAGTATTGTCAAAACGAAAATGTTTGATTAGGACTATGATATATATATGTTGATTTATAATATTTCATTCTATTTTGTGATAAATTTTGAAAGCCATAAAAAATTTATTCCATGCATCATGCACATTTTAATGAAATTTTTAAAAATGTCATGAAAACTACCAAAATTTGGTTTTTAGTTGAAAATAAATTCATCAAAATAAATTTTATCAGTGATGGTGTATTTAAAAAATTTTCATTAAAAAAAGGGTTGTACTGACACTTTATCTAATAAAATTATTTTTATGTTAATATCTGGTAAGTATATCATACAGTGATCTAGGGTTTTGTTTTTATAACAACTCAAGATTCTAAAATATTAACATGATATTAGATATCATGTATGAAACTGAACACCAAGTGAAAAAAAATATATTTCATCATAAGACTTTATGATATATTTAATTTAAAATAAATACAATCATTTTGATAACATTCAATGTACATAACACTGAGTTTGGATGAAACACGATACTCTATTAAAATATTATTATTTAACATTACCATTATAACCTAGACTTTACATTGGTGGGTATTAATAGAAAAAACTAAATGAAGAAAATTTTATGTTTTAAAAATGTATAAAATAATTTCAAGGTTTTAATATTGATTTAAAATGAAATAATTATGATTTGAAAAAAAATTAATGTTTTTTGAAAAACTATATTTTTCTGAAAGGCCTGTTAGTCATGAATTTTGAACGTAATTAATAATTAATACATTCCTATTTTTTAAAATTTATTTAAAAACTAAAATAAAATTTTTAAATTAATACATTAAGATTATCTTTTGGTGATATTTTGGAAGTTCTTTAGAAACGTTCATTTTTTTATGAATAGTGAAAAATAATGAATTTTAATTAAAACTACAATTTAATTTAAATTATTAATAAAGTTAAAATATATTTAAAATTGGATTAATGTAAATTTAGTTCAATTATATATATATATATATATTTATTTTATTTATTCTCAATTTTACCATTTTAATATTGAATATTGATATAAATACATTGAAAACATTTGAACATTTCTATTTAAAAACCCACATTCTCTGTGTGTCTATGAGATTAATTTTAAATTAAAAATTTCCACTTATATGAATGAAATTTCAAAAAATGGATTTAATATTTTAAATAATAATAATTTATATTATCTAATTTGTTCTACTTAAATTTTGACCATAATAAATAGTAAAAAAGTAAAAATAATTTACCACGATTAATGTAAAAATGGATTCATCGGGGGTTAAGAAAAAAAATAATGCATAAAATGTCCTAAAATAGTCTCTAAAATATTTTTTATGTCCATATTTAAACCCTAATATTTATTATTCTCTATAATAATTCATTTTGGATCCTTTTGAAGAGTAAAAAACATGGGAACACATTCTTCATTCTGAAAATTACATGTGTTCCACTCACCTCATGTAAGGACTCGAGTTTTGAGTTTGTGAGACTTTGAAATTTCTTGATGTTATTTCAGAGCAGGACGTTCAGACGACGTGCGATTTCGAGCTCCGGTATGGCCGAAATTAAATTTTAAGTGCGTTCACAATAGACATGACAAATAAATGGAATAACTCTGAAATTGTAGCTCAGACTGGAAAACCAAGGTCACTGTTGAGTCCAGAGCGTGCCGTTTACCCTCGGAGGGGTGTAACCTTTGCGGGCACGACCCTTCAATAGAAAACGCCACCATGGGCATTTTCGTAATTTAGTGGCCTCGAACATGAACTTTATAACTTCTGAACAGAGGCTCAAATATAAATTATGAGACCATTGTTCTACTCAGAACGTTGATTTTTCCCAAGGAGCGGAATAACATCGACCCCACCGTGAGTTTGGGTATGGGCCTACTAGTCGGTGTTTTAAATTAATTAATTTTTAATTAATTTTTTCCCTACTTAAACACACCCACCCCTCCTTCATTCCCCTTACAATATCCCTGGAAGAAGCTCTCCCAATAAAGATCCACCTTCTTAGAGCTCTTATGCCCACCTCTCCAAGGTTGTTCCATCTCCAGCGGATCTTTTGTGATGCGACGGGCTACGCCCTGTGAGGTAGGATCATTGCGGTTTCATTTTATATTTCTAAAAATTTTTCCAACCAAAATTATTACATCAAAAATCTGTTTAATTGTCACGAAAATTCCATAGATGAGTAGGGTTCAATTTGAGCTTTCCAACGCTCTTTTCAGATTGAAAATCCGAGTCCCGGAGCATCTGGTGTGGTTGCAGAATGTTTTCTGGCCAAAACCCCTATTTTCTAGATGTTGCAAAGTGGTCCGGCGGGACCGCGCGACGGTCCAGTGAGTCCAAGCGGCGGTGCGACTCGTCGGTAGTCGGTTCTAGCGAGCAGGACAGCGGCCCGACACGTCGGCGGTCCAGATGGAATTCTCTAGCGGTGGCTCGGCCGCTACAGGCGAGCGGCGCGGGCTCCCCAGGCTGCATCGATGGCGCATGCGGGAGGCCATGGGCATGGGCGGCCGGCATATCCTGTCGGCGTGCAGTGGGAGAACGATGTCTTTGTGACCCAGGGAGTAGACCGGGACCCGCGAAACGTGGTTCCCGTGTAGAAGATCTGGACGGGCTTAAGACAGTCCTGGTGAAGCGATGCGGCCCGTACAGTGAACTGTGGGGCACGATGGACCGGGTAGTCCAGTCGGCTGAGCCGCAGACCACCGTTCTAAAGGGGTGGACCGGCCGAACCGGTCCGACCCACCCCGTCTCTATCTCTTAGTGTAGAAATGCCTCTACCATGAAAATAGAGTGTCAGGTTCATGTTCCGTCTATGGAGTCACGATTCTCGGATCAAGACAGAGGTTTTGATATGGTCTCGGGGATTTTTAATTCATGAGAATGGGGGATCGGTGGCATGACAATCATGTTAAGTGTCACTTACCACCTCACCTAGATTATTGTTTCGGATGGCACGAGCACATTCAGAATCTGTTTTAGGCACCGTCAGCGGCATTGTAACCCTGGCATCGTGACGAACCATTCTAGCGTGGTTTCTAGTGTTGATGTTGGAGTTGATTCATGGGCCCCATGGGCCGTATTTTAAGTTGTGTTCAGCGTACTGTGTCTTTTTCATCAGATGTCTGTTTAGGGAGAATGAATAGTCAATTTGGTGTGTTTTTATGAGAGCACCCCTATTGCGCAGTTCACCTGACCTTTTTTGGAAGTGAGGTGTGGTCCCCATGAGACTTCATATGGGAATAAAGTGGTGTTGAATATCTTTTTCATCGGGAGTCAGTTTCTAGAGAGTAGATAGTCTATATCACGTGTTTTTTTCACAAGGATTGCAATGGTGTAATCTATTTGGGAGTGCAGAGCATCATTCGATATCTCATTAAATGTGGAAGATTAAAAGGGCCTTGGATGGAGGTTATTTTAACGCACTCCGAACCAACACACGGTAGCAATGTTAGTGACACCTAGTGATGGCACAGGCAGTGCAGAGTTATCGGACCAATTTCTGGTTTAACCTCTAGTGGGTTTGGGTAGTGGGTTACCCACAGGAATATTAAGGTTTATCCTCTAGCGGGGCTAGGTAGTGGGTTACCTGTTGACCTTAGGGTTTACCTTTCAGCGGGGCTGGGTAGCGGGTTATTCGTTCACCTTAGTGATTACCCTTCAGTGGGGTTGGGTAGTGGGTTACCCAACGACCTCTTAGGGTTTAACCTCCATCTGGGCCGGGCAGTGGGTTACTCGACGACTTCTTTCAGACTCATCCCATTTCTACGAGGCTAGTCAGTTACTTTTCATCATGATTACCAGAACAGGACCCTTGGTATTATGTTTCAGCGATGAGACAATTTTGGTGTGCGATATATTTGGGAATCATTGATGGATATCCTTAGAACTGTTGGCGACTTTTCCTGGGTAGAGCATAGAGATGGAGATTCCCTTACACACTCTTTTAGGTTTCATTTCGTTCATATATGTACACACAAACTACTTTTATTGCCACTCCCTTCTTGGGTTTAGCTACTCTCGTCCTATGTGGGGCGAATACGCATGAGGTATGCCACATGCTTTCCATGTGTAGATCCTCTAGGTTGGACAAGTCTGCTTCAATTCGCTAGTTGGGTTGAGCTGCACTTTATTTACTGTAAACTTTTACTATTCTTTGTTCTGTATACTTATCACCTATTTAGTGCCACTTTTCTCTCCCTCAAGATTTCAGGGCATCCTACTGAGTATCTTTATACTCACCCCTTGTAGGGCTTTTTCCGCACCTGGTGTGCCCTTGCATATGACGGAAAAGTCGATCATGACTATGAATGAGCGTAGAGGGCACAAGATCTTGGGCTGCGTACTAGGGTCTCAGTAGAGTTTTCAGGTGTGGGACTCTCTAGTTGATTAATTTTGTTTACCTGTTTCCGGGTTGTGGCACATTTCTGGTTCGGCGTGTTTTTTCCCTTTTTCTATTCAGTTTCCTTAGCAATACTTATCATCACATTACTTGATCAATTTGGAGGTTGATGAATGACTGTGGTTGAGTTATAGTTGTTTATCCTTTGGTTTTATTTTTACTCTGCACTTCTGCATCTAGTGGGCACTATGTGTGTACAAGTATGTAGGTGAAGGCCTCCCTGGGATCATTATTCCTTTGGTGTTTGTCTCTAGCCCCTGGCCAATGAATGTAGCCATGGGGTTGTTGCAGATCAAGAATGGTAGGGTCAGGTTGTGACAAAATTGTATCAAAGGACTGTCTGTTCTTTGGGGAGTTTTTCGGACGTCCCTAAAAATGAATTGTTTGGGATTTAGGCAAATAGTGTCGATGTGTCCCGAGAGTGGATCTCTGGCATGTGATTCTGGTGATGGTACAGGTGGCCGACGTATCCATTCACCAGGACCATGATAACTCGCTTGTCGACTCAGCACACTAAGACACTTGTTGCCGGGTATTTGGAACATCCTTCCGGTTGGATTGAGTATTTGATTTTCCTTTTTGAGTCAGCTCCCCTTTTGTAATACTGATATATATATATATATATATGATCATCTGATCACGGTAATCCTTGATGATTTTCAGGATGCCCCCATGAGAGAAGCCAACCAAGTTACCCTCCTCAGTTCATGACAAAGACATGGCAAGTGACGAGGCGTCAGTTCCGGGACCCTCACATGATTCCCTCCCACCTGTGGTTCAGTAGTATCCCCTCCATCTGGAGAGTGGTAGTCAGTACCGAGAACAAATGTCGTGGTTGAGCGCATACTGAGATCCCTCCGAGAGTTCTAGCATCAGCGATCGCAGAAGTTCCGTGGGGACCCAGAACGCCAGGCAGCAGAAGACTGGATAGAGTCTGTGGACTGCCTTATCAGGCTAGTATGGACACCGATGGAACATATGTTAGCCCCAGCTACCAGCCTTTTTCTTGGGATGACCGGCTGTTGGTGGGGGTTGGTTACACAGAAGCACGAAAAGTCATCTCTCACGTGGGATATCTTCTAGCATATCTTCTTGGAGGATTACTCCCCCTATTTTTTATACTCTATTTAGATTTAGGATATTCTGGTAGTAATGTAGGGGGGATGACCGTGGCCTATTACATAGCCTTGTTTACCGATCTGACACGCTAATCGTAGGATATGATCCACGATAGTTACATCCGGGCGCGGAAGTATGAGCAGGGTCTTCGTAGGGAAATTTGTTCTAGTGTATTACCCATGTGAATCCCTACTTATGTCAAGGTGCTAGAGAGGCCGCTCGTGATAGAGACCTTCTTGGATGAGGGAAGCCAGCTGGCAGGGCCTAGTAGTGGCCGCTGCCGAGAAGAATCTTCAGTAGCAATCAGGCGACAGAGAGCAGGGACTCAGTTGAGGAGACCATTTCGTGAGCAGACTCAGTGGTAGGGTCCTACACAGCAGTGGTACCTTAGAGAACCGGGATAGTCATGAGAGCGCATGTGTTATTATTGTGATAGATAGGGTCACCTAGCATGGGACTGCCAGACCAGGCGTACCGAGCAGCCATGGTAGGCAGTGGGCACCCCGTATTGGCGGAGGCATTACCGTGACCAGGGATCTCCCACGCAAGGATAGGGTGGTTCTTAGGGAGGTGACGCAGGTAGAGCAGTAGTACCTGGAGGTGGGGGACAACATTTTGAGGTCCTTCCACTACCACCACTCGGTGGCCCACACCATGCTTAGAGAGATGGTGGTAGGGGTCATGGGCATCTTCTGGCTATGGGTGTTCTTGACCCCCATCACATTAGATGGTCCGAGGTACACTTTTTGTTTACTCTACTCTTGCATCAGTACTAGTTTACATAGGTGCTAGGCACTCTTTTATATCGCTACTCTTGGTATGGGAGTTGGAGATCCTCGTAGAGGCACTGACACCTACGCTTATCATTGAGGTTCTTGTGGGAAGTGCCTCATTAGTGACCTTTCTTTGTAGACACTGTGAACTATTGATCAGAGTAGATAGTTTCACATGTGACCAACTAGTCATCGCGATGGAACCATACGATGTCATATTGGGCATGGATTTTCTTTCTATGGTTTCCGCCCGGATTGACTGTCGGCATAGATGAGTCAGATGCGTGCATTCTGATGGGATGAGGTTCACCATCCTCGGTGAACGGGACCTCACGGCAGAGCAGCCGGGGACTCTGAGTAGGAGACCACTGCATTTTTCTTACCAGTTTTCAATCATGGATCTTGGAGCAGTAGACGCTACAGGAAACCAGATCCCTACAATTATAGAGGAATATATTGAAATTTTTCATGAGGACATCCTGGGACTAACTCTAATGCGAGAGATGGGGTTCTGCATTGACTTGTAGTTGGGGATAGCCCCGATATCATGTGCAGCATATCATATTTCACCCATAGTGCTTCAGGAGCTACGATTTCAGTAGGAGGACCTTTATGATAAGGTATTCATTAGGCCTAATGTGTCCCTCTGGGTAGATCCTATTTTTTGTTGTGAAAAAGGAAGATGTTAGTCTGTGACTTTGTGGGGATTATCATTGCTTGAATCAGGCCACTATTGAGAACAAGCACCCTTTACCGATGATTGATGACCTCTTCGACCAGTTGAGAGGTGCAAAGTGGTTCTCTTAGATTGATCTTCGATATGACTACCAAAAGTTGCGGGCTCGTGAGGCTGGCATCCCGAAGATGGCTTTCTGTTGACTCTATCAGCATTACATGTTTTTGGTGATGACCATTGGCATGTCGAATGCCCCCGACATTTTCATGGCTTTAATGAACCCGATCATCTAGCTGTATATGGACGGATTTGTGGTTGACTTTATCAACTACAAACTCATCTAATCTACGACAGAGGAGAAGAATCCAAAGCATTTGAGGATGGTACTAGACTTACTCTGGGAGCACCAGTTGAATGAGAAGCTATCGAAGTGTCAGTTCTGGATTCATGTGGTTCTCTTTCTAGGCCATGTCATTTCAGAACAGGGTTTAGCCGTAGATCTCGAAAATATAGAGGTAGTGATTCCTTGAGATCCACCCAAGAATGAGTCTGAGGTGTGGAGCTTCCATTCCTTGGTAGGGTACTACAAGAGGTTCGTGTAAGACTTCTCTAGGATTTCATCCCCTTTAACCACATTGACGCAGAAGGGATGACCGTTAACCTGGACTAATCAGTGTCAGATGGCCTTCGAGGAGTTGAGGAAGAGGCTGATTAGTGCTCAAGTGTTGAGGCTACTAGAGGAGGATGTTGAGTTTGTGATATACTACGACACTTTAAAAGATAGGATTTGGGTGCGTGCTGATATAGTAGTGGCTAGTGATTGCATATGGGTCAAGGTAGTTGAGGCCCCATGTATAGAATTATACGACTCACAATTTGGGGCTGGTATTGATGTTCTTCGCCTTATGTTTATGGAGACACTACCATTTGGGTGAGAATTTTGTGGTCTACTTAGACCACAAGATCCTCAAGTACATCTTCACTCAGAGGGATCTGATTATAAGGTAGAGGCACTGGATGGAGTTTCTACAAGACTATGATTTCGAGATAGCCTACACTCCACAGAAGGTAAACTTAGTACCAGATTCCCTTACCAGGATGTCCTAGTCACATCTAGTGCGGGAAGCTTCAGAGAAGTTGGCATCCCTACAGCTGACCTTGGTGGAGCAGGAGGGTACAACTTTTTTGCAGTCAATGGGGTTGACTTCATCGCTCCTTGAGCGTCTGAGAGAGTCGCAGCTGGGGGATGACGACAGTGACGTACTACATGACCGGATATCCACTGGCGATGCACCCGATGGGTATTCTAAAGGAGGGAATCACGAGATCCTGTTCTAGGGGTGATCTGAAGTACCAGTGGAGATGCTGGTGGAGGTGATGCGGGTGTTCCACACTTCTCCATTGGATGTACATCTCGGTGTGGGGAAAATTTACAGAGACCTTCAGTGAATGTTTTGGTGTTCTGGAATGAAGTGAAGCATAGCTGATTTTTTTTCTTGGTGTCTTACCTGTCAGCAGGTGAAGGCATATAATCAGGTTTCGGCAGGGTTGTTGTAGCCCCTTGATATCTCGAATTGGAAGTGGGATGACATGTCTATGGAATTTTTCAAAGGTATTCCATGAACAACGATGGTCCATGATTCCATTTGGGATATAGTGGACCGAATCACGATGTCAGTGCACTTCCATTCCATCAGGGAGTGGATCTCGGTGGAGAGTCTAGGGCTGGTGTACGTTTAGGAGATCGTTCTCCATAATAGAGTACCCTGAACAATGGTCTCCGAATATGATTTGCGGTTTACATCATGATTTTGGTGAGGGCTATAGAAGGAACTCGGGACTCAACTGCGTATGAGTACAACATTTCACCCCCAGACAGACGGAAAGATGCAACTCACTATCTAGGCATTGGAGGATATGCCTATGGCGTGCATGTTATACTTTTGCCTAAGCTCGAGAGGGTGCATGATGTCTTCCATGTGTCGTAGTAGAGGAAATATGTTCATCCCCCATGCACGTCATTGACTGGAGAGAGTTATAAATTGTAGAGGGATCCACCTTTGCGGAGCACCCGATGGCGATTTAGGACTGACATGAGAAAACTCTGAGTGGATGGACCATTCCTTTGGTTCGAGTGTTGTGGCAGCACAAGAGGGTGCAGGAGAGCACCTGGGAACAGGAGAGCCAGATGCGGTCTCAGCATCCTGAGTTTTTTTTGTATTTATGTTTTTCATGGACGAAAAAACTTGATGGAGTGAATGATCTAAGAACCAAGGTTATGAGTCTGTGAGACATTGAATTTTCTTGATGTTATTATAGAGAAGGACGTTTAGACGACGTGCGATTCCAAGCACCGGTGTGGCCAGAATTAAATTTTATGTGCGTTTACACTAGGAATGCCAAATAAATGGAATAACTCCTAATTGGTAGCTCATACTCGAAAACTGAGGTTATCGTTGTGTCTGTAGCATTCTGTTTACCCTAGGAGGGGTTTAATTTTCACAGGCAAAACCCTTATGTGGAAAACGCCATCGGGGCCGTTTTCTTAATTTAGCAACCTCAGGAATGAACTTTATAACTTTTGAACAGAGGCTCAGATTAATATTCAGAGACCACCATTATGCTCATAATGTGGATTTTACCCTAGTAGAGGCTTAACCTTGACCTCGACGAGAGTTCGGATATGCGCCTAATGGTGGGTGTTTAAAGTTAATTATTTTTTAATTATTTTTTTCCCAACATAAACGGATCCACCCCCACCTACTTCCCCCTTAAAATATCTCTAGGGGAAGCTCTCCCAAAAAAGGATCCACCTTCTTCAAGATCCTCTCCCCACCTCTCTAACGTGGTTGCGGCTCCGACGGATCGTTTGTGAAGTAATGGGCTATGACCTATGAGGTAGGTGTATTGCGCTTTCATTTTAAATTTTCACAACTTCATTGAACTTGAATTATATCATTGAAATTCTGTTTTATTGTCAATCGAAGGCCATTGATTTGTAGGGTTAGATCCGATATTTCCAACTCCCTTTTCGGATCGAAAATCAGAGTCTCGGGGGGTTTGGGGTGGCCCCGGGATGATTTCTAGCCAAAACCCCTATTTTCCGGTGGTTCCAGGGTGGTCCGGAGGCACTGCGCGGTGGTCCGGTGAGTCTAGGCGGTGGTGAGACTCCTCGGAAGTCAGCACGGGCAAGCGGGATGGCATCTCGGCCCCTCAGCGGTCCAGGAGGAATCCCCTGGCGGTGGCGCGGCCGACTGCGGGCGAGTGGTGTGGGCTCCCCATGCAGGGTCATCAGCGCACGCGAGAGGCCAGGGGAGTAGGTCGGCCAGCTTTTCTGGTCGGTGTGAAGCGGGAGATCGGGGTCTTTGTGACCCCGGGAGCAGACCGAGACCTGCCAAATTCAGGTCCTGTGGAGAAGAGCCGGAGCAGCTTAAGCCGGTCTGGGTGAAGCGGTGCGGCCCACGCGGTGAACCGTGGGACGTGGTGGACTGGGATGTCCAGGCGGCCGAACAGCGGACCGCCGGTCTAAAGGGGTGGACCGACCGAACTGGTCCGGCCCACCCCATCTCCTTCTGTTGGTGTTAAAACACCTCTAACATGAAAACCGAGTTTTGGATTCACTTGTGTTTACGACGACATGATCCTTGGATCAGGATGGAGGTTTTGAGATTGTCTCGGGGATTTTTTATTCTTGAGATGGTGGGTTTCAGTGGTGTTACGTATCGCCTCGCCGAGATTTTTGTTTTGGATGGTGTGAGCACATCTAGAGTCCTTTTTAGGCGTTGTTAGTGGTTTTGTGACCCTACCGTCGTGAAAAAGCAGCCCAAGTTGGCTTTAAGCGTTCAAGATGAAGATCTGGCATTGGCCCCATGGCCGTCTATTAAGCTGTGTTCAGCGTACTGTGACCTTTTCATCAGATGTCTGTTTGGGGCAAATGAATAGTCGATTTGGCATGTTTTTATGAGAGCGTCTCGATGGTGCTGTTTGACCAACCTTTTTTGGAACTGAGGTGTGGGCCCCATGAGATACCATATGGGCATAAAGCGACGTTGAATGACTTTTTTGTTGGGAGTGCGTTTCAAGGGAGTAAATAGTCTATCTCATTTGCTTTTCTGTGAGGATTGCAATGGTGTAATCTATTTGGGAGTGCGGAGACTCATTCAAGATCTCATTATTTGTGGAAACATGAAATGATGTTGGTTGGTGGTTCCTTTTATGCACTCCAAACCAATGCACGGTGGAGATGTTAGTGACACTCAGTGATGGCACATGCAGTGAAGATTTGTCGGAACAGTTCTGGGTTTACCCTCCAGCGGGGCTAGGTAGTGGGTTACCCATCAACTTATTAGGGTTTATCCTCTAGTAGGGATGTCTAGTTGGTTACCTATTGACATTAGGGTTTAACCTCTAGAGGGGCTGGGTAGTGGGTTACCCGTTCACCTTTGGGTTTACCCTCCAGCAGGGCTAGGCAGTGGGTTACCCATTAACCTTTGTGTTTACCCACCAGCGGGACTGGGCAGTGGGTTACCCGACAACCTCTTAGGGTTTACCATCTAGCTGGGCTATGTAGTGGGTTACCTGACGACTTCT
This sequence comes from Viscum album, assembly GCA_963277665.1. Lineage (NCBI taxonomy): Eukaryota > Viridiplantae > Streptophyta > Magnoliopsida > Santalales > Viscaceae > Viscum > Viscum album. The sequence continues at coordinate 1,055,939,866 of OY728152.1, forward strand.
TTCAGACTCATCAATCTTCTATGAGGCTAGTTAGAGACTTTTTTCCATGATGACCAAAGCAAGACCCTTGGTTGTACGGTTCAGCGATGAGAAAGCTTTAGTGTGCGGGACATTTGGGCATCAGTGATGGATATCCTTAGACCTATTGGAAACTTTTCCTGTGCTGAGATTGGATATGGAGATCCCCTTACAGAATCATTCGGGTTTCTTGTCGAGCAAATATATACAAACACCCTACATTTATTCCCACTCCTTGGGTTCAGTTACACTCTTCCTATGAGGGGCGATGACTCATGAGGTATGCCACGTGCTTTCCGTGTCTAGCTCCTCTTGGTTGGACGTGTCTACTTCTTTTCCCTTATTGGGATGAGCTGCACTCTATTTATTGTAATCTTTTACTATTCTTGGCTTTCTCTATTGCTCACCTATTTAATGCCTCCTTTGTTTCTCCCTCGAGATTTCGAGGAATCCTACTGAGTATATTTATACTCACCCCTGCATGGGATTTTCACGCACCTGGTGTGCCCTTGGAGACGACAGATAGGTTGATCATGACTATAAAGGAGCATAGAGGGAACATGAGCATGTGCCACGTACCAGAACCGTAGTAGAGTTTTCAGGTGTGTGACTCTTCATTTGTTTACTTTTTCTTACCTATTTCCAGGTTGTGGCAACTTTCAGGTTGGCTCATGTTTTTCCCTTTTTCTATTCAGTTTCCTTGTCAGTACTTATACTCACATTACTTTTTCTATTTAGAAGTTGATGCTTTACTGTGGTTGGGTTATAGTTGTTTGTCCTTTGGTATTCATTTTCACGCTACATTTATACATCGAGTGGGTTGTGTGTGTGTAGAGTTACTTAGGAAAAAGCCTCCCTGATATAGTTACTCCTTCGGTGCTTGTCGCAAGCCCCTGGCCTTTGGAGGTAGGCTTGGGGTAGTTGCGGCTCAAGACCAGTTGGGTAGGGTCGTGACACCTCACATATAATAGGAAACCCCATACCCTATATTATTTACACCATAAATCTCTTTTTGTTCAGCCCATAACTAGAAAAATATTTTCCAAATTTCCATCCCCTAATCCTATAATCATTATTGTGTGTTCAAATCCAACGTAGGATGAAATTTTCATCAATCCTTAGAAGGATACGGTAAGAAGCGATAACTATATTCAATGAGTGTTATTATTTTATTTGTTACTCCAAATCATTAAATAATAATAAAAAGAAGATGGTATAATAACATAATTATCTTAAATATACATAATTATTTTTATGTTATGTTTTTTTACCTACAACGCTCCCAAGTTTAGTCAAAAGGGTTATGAAATCACCATTAATTGTTTGACGAACTACCACCAGGCAAACTGATGTCATTAATTTTTCCATTACCACCTCTCAATGTTGGGAGTGATGATGTATATAAATATGTATATGATATTTATAAAATAATTATACGAATATAGTAATTATATCATATATATATATTACATTCTATTCCATAGGGGATAAAATGACGTTGCTTCTGTATATGACAGACTACAGCCTCCTGAAGCGATGTGATTCGTCATTCAATAACACTTTACATGGATGGAAATTGGGAAACGTTTAATGAATATATGTTATATAAATTACATAATTATGATATTAAAAACATATTTATCCTTCTTAAAATATAATATATCATTTTTTTTATACACAAAAAAATGATGACATCGTTCGTGTTGGTGTGGACTACCACCTTCATGAAGGGATGTTAATATAATTTTGTCACCACGCCACATGGATGATATATAACTATATTTAATAAAAAAAATATTATATATGATATTATTATAATTATATAATAATAAATTATTACTTAACATCTTTCCATAATGTTCACAGAAAAATGGAAATGTTACTCATGCGCACGTGTAACCTACTGTCTCCACGATTGTAACATAGTTAATATTTCAGAACCATATTTTTGGATTAGTTTTAAAATTATAATTGATTTTAAAATTTGATAATTATTTTAGGATTATTTTTCGGGATATGTTTAAATAATTAGCTCTTTAACCATAATCATCCTGCCAATGTCATTTTTAACACATTAGTCAAGTATCGTTGAAACATCCAACATAATATCAATTGATTAAGTAATCATATATAACATGGAAATAAGTGAAATAAAAGGAATGGTAAAATTTTAAAATTATATTAATAATGTAAAAAATTAATATAATATTATTATTTTGTGGATAAATAACGTAATTGATAATTCTGACTCAAGGTAAGGGTTTCTCGTTACACATTTATGTTGGTTAGACATATGCTATATTCCCCATATATTTATTTTATGTGGTGAATGTAAAGAAATGGTTTTACATTATATAATGAATTAATTTATCTTCATGGTATTTATGGTGTAATTTAAATATATTTCTCTCATGGGGATTATTATAGAAAATTTACCATTGTGGCATGGTTTTATTTCACAATCTCAGCATTATTCAGGATTGTTTTTCTTTAAGTTAAAAATGGGGGAATTAGTTCATATTTATACCCTAAAATATTTCCATTTTATTATCCTCTAGTGATTAATGAAATATTTCATTTAATATTACTATTTCCCATCTACATTTTTGTTAATGTTTTTGATAATATTTTCCAAACAAATTAGACATTATTTCTCTCTTTGATCAGAAATCCTTTTTCATAAAAATCAATTTTTTATAAAAATTTTATCAAAAATTATTTTAAAATTTTCAAAGTAATTTATTATATACATTTTTACCCATTTTTACTTCCGGAAATTTTTTTGGAAGGGATATTCATGTCTTTTCAAAATAATTTCCATTTGGATTTGATCAAAAATGTGAAAGGAATATTTATTTTAATCATTACAATTTGAATAGAATTTTTTTTTGTCATGGCCACTAAATATTTAAAAAAAATTACAAGAACTAAGGTTATTTTAGAATAAGTTTATTTAAAAAATATTTAGGTTTTTTTATTTTAAAATGTGATTTTCAAAATAAAAATTTTATTTTCATTAAAAAAACATCAAGGAAACATTACTATATTTATATTCATCAATGACATTAATCTTTCATGGTAATTATGATCCATTGGGGATTTGTTATATTTATATAATCCTTATTATTTCTATGGATGGTTTGTGATTACATTTACTAGGGATGTACCAATTTGATACCATTCATATAACTCTAGATGGTTTCTGATTATGTTTATATATTGGGGTAATTGTTAACATTTTGTATAGTATTTTTTCAATATTAATGGTTATTTTGATTATGGTTTACTCCTTTATTATGATGAACTAATTGGAAATTTTATGTGATGGGTGAAGCCCACTATATCTCTTTAATGCATTAGTAGTCCTCATGAGACAAACTAGATGGGGTTTTGGGAGATTTCTTACCCTTTTATATAGATTTATTTGCACAAGGCCTCAATAGTATTAGTTAGATTTGAAAAAGGACTTCAATGTATTTTTTAAGTGTATAGTATTATGCATTCCACAAATTTTAAATCAGTTATTGATATTCCATGAGATTATTGACAATATCCATGGTTAACTTTTAAATCTCATGTGATTATTTATATGAAATTATTTGATCATCATTTATTCAAACCATATTATGCTCAATTAATTTATTTAATAGAACGTATTTTAGTTATTTAAATTAACATATTTATTTTTAATTATTTAATTATAAGATATACTATATGCTTACCCTTAGTCAACATAGAAGTCTACCCCTTTATTATGTTTTATTTTCCTCAGGATATGAGGAAGTTTTTTGTGATTTATATATTGGGATACACTAAGGGGAATAGTGAAAATATCAATGGAAATTATTTTTTTTATTTTATGCTTTAATTTATAATGTGAATTTTATGTATGTATCTAGTTTAGAAAGAATAATAAAATTATTTAACCATTCATTATGTAATTCCTTGTATCTTATTCCACTGTAATAATGTTTACACAAACATCGGGCTTCGATGGTTTGGGTCTCTATAGTTTGAATCAGAGAAATTTTATTAGAAACATTAATAACTAGATTTCTGAAAACTTATATTATGGAATATTACCCTCTAGTAGACATTGAAGATAATTGTTGAATAACTTTATAAGGTTTTGATAAGGAATTGATTTTATGGATTTTACGTTAAATACATTTTAGTCTCGATACTAAAAGTGGATGTAGTTCTCGAAATGAAATACATAAAGGTAATTACTAATAGAAGGGAGAATAAGGCTTGGCCTAATAATCAACCATTGTATAATAATGGGACATACTATGAATATAGTTTGAAACTCCCTAGGTATATTGTTTGGATATTTTATATATTTTTTGAAACCATTATGAAGGTGTTGATAATATATATATCACCAATGAAACCATGATTATGATTTTGATATTAGCTATCCATAAATTAAAACTTTTGTTATGTGATTCTGTAGTTTGGGGAATAAACATTATTTTTCATAATGTTATTATATAATCTAGTAGATGACATTATTTTTAAATAACACATAATGTAAGGAATGATAATCATATCTATGCATGGACTCCTTCTCTGGATTTCCCTCCTGGGAAAGATAATGTAGTTAGAATTGGAGCTATAGCTGTAAATGATCAAATTATAACCATATTAGGGTAACTATATTATGTTTTGAGTAATAACATTTCTTATAGGGAGAATCCTACTAATCCATAGTGTGGTGTGAAAATGTTCGGAAAATTCAACCATTGGAAACCTCTATTGTTAAATAGGAATAAAAATCCATTTTTAGCCGAGTAATGGATAAGTTATTTAAGGAATATATTTATCTATCTAGAATGTACCGTAAGTGAGAAATTTGTTATGATAGTTTATCATATTTAATGATATGTATGCCAATTGTATTTATTGATTCAAAACACTAGGGATGAAGAAAAAAATAGAAAACATGAAATTTAATGAATTCTAGGTAATCTTATTGGAAAAATATTTTCACCTTGTAAAATGAATGGAGATAGAATTTAAATTATTGAGTCCAAGACAAAAAGAAAAGGAAAATGTTTCTAAATATGAATACAACTATACATGGTTAACAAGGCATGCTGTGGACTATACAGGTAGTCCAAAGCATATGAATGATCATCACTTGGATTAGATTGTAACAATATTTTAAATGGAACTCATCTCACAAACATTATAATCATAAGGGGACATAGTATCATGTTCTAATTATACATCGAAAGAATTAGCTATGTATTATGGATTCAATGGGGAAAAAGAGATTAAGAGGGCGACATAGGAAAAGGAAGATTATGGGAAGAAGGGAATGGCAGATTTTGAATCATGTGATACTCGTGGACGGAAAAACCATGGTACAAGCTTAAAAAAATTTGTTTTCCTGAAGTTCATAGAAAAATGCCACCATGATCTTTATTTCAAGGTAAATAAATCATACACCAATGTGAAATGATTCCACTATTTGAAGATGGGGAACTATGAAAATGAATGATTGAAATGTCATGGGAATATAACTCAAAATAAGATAATAGATCAAGGTTAAACTTATTATATTACTATAGATGAAGTGTAATTATTAATTATCTTTTGTTTGGATTTTATAATTATGTTATATGAGTATTTTATGAATTATATTTTGGTTTTAAGACTCCTTTAATGTATAATTATTTTACTAGAGTACTATTTATTAAAAAAAATTGAGTAAATACGTTGAGTCGTACCATTGACAAATACAAGTGATTTATTAAAACGTTGACCCTCTTGGATAAAAATTTATTGAGGGATGATAACCCATAATTTGTTCCTGTTGTTGAGATAATAATGAGATGTTTATGGGATCGTTTTGTAAATAATAAGATATGTTAGAGGTTAGATGGATTATTCCATCTTTATGGGAGTTTACTACAAGAAATTTATATGGAATATATTTGATAACCCAAGATTTTATTTTTAGAAGAATGCATGTTTTCATTAAGGTTTTATGATGATCAATATATTTACATATTTTTAATGTTCTGTTATAATTCACTTTAAATTTTTTTAGGAATATAATGTTGATTTAGTGACCTTCCTTCTAAATTTGGCTAGATATATTTTTCAATTGTTTTAAAGACAACTATTTATTCAATAGATTATATGGAACTTTGGGTGTTATTGTATATAATTTGATAACCATTTTTGGTTTTAGTAAGGATATGAGTAATATCTTGTTACTCTTTTATGGATCACATAACCCATTTAATGTTAATTTTAGTGATTCAGGACTAAAAAAATTCATCATGGATATTCATTTATTGTTGAAATAAATAAAGTGGTAAATGATTGAATAAATAATATAGTCGAAATTATGCCTATGAAATAGAATGATATCATGAAATTATATTTTCATATATTCTTAGTCTAGATGTTGAAGGAATTACTCAACTCTATGAAAAAGATATTGAAGCAAAATGTAATCAAAATACCTTCACATAGTTAGAACCAATGGTGTTTTAAATCATCACATATTTATTATTTTGAGGTCCTAAATATTACATTGATAATTCAATTTCATATGATAAATCATCTATTTCACTCACTAAATGTATTTACACTTCTCATACTTGTTAATATCTTCACCTACCACAAATGTCCTCAAACATAGAAAACTAGTTATCGGTTATTCGAAATGACCATTGTATTTACCTTATCTATTATTAGGAGTCTATTTTATTCACCCATTCCATGATGTGGTAATTCAATATGGTTATTTTGAAATTATAAACCCTTGAATATCGAAATGATGATTAAATTTCAAGGAGACAACTTATTTACGAGTGTAGAATGTAACACATTGAGATTTTAAAATATGAACATTATATTTGATCGAGTGTATGACATGAAACACAAAAAATATAATAGAATATAACATCCCAATAATTTATGATATATTTATTTTTAATTAAATTCAATATCTTTGATATATTGAAATAAACGCAACACTGAGTTTGAAAGAAACATGATACTCTATTAAAATGTTATTATTTAAACATTACCATTATAACATAACCATTAAATTGGAGGGTATGAAAAATAATAAATAAATGATGAATTTTCATTATTTTACACATTTATAAAATAAATTCAATGGTCATATATTTATAATAATTAAAATAAGTACAATTGGAAAGAGAAAGAAATGTTTTCTGAAATACCATAATTTTTTGAAAGGTGGATTAATTATTCATTGTGAAAATAATTTAAAATTACTTTTTATAAATTTTAGAATTTTTATTTGGAAAAAAATAATTAATTATTTAAATCAACAGATCAAAATTATATTATGCTTAATTTTTGAAAATCATGTTAAAAAATTTAAATTTTTGATAAATAGTGAAAAATACTAAATTTTAATGGAATATTGAATTTTGGTTAAAATTATTTATTATGTTAAACTATGTTTCAACTTTATTTAAAGTGAAATTAGTTGAATTATATCTCTATTTATCCAACATAGTTCATATGAATCATTTTTATATTTAATTTTGACATAAAAACTTTACAATCATTTGAATATTTTCTCTTAAAAAACAAGATTTCTCATCACGCATGTGGGATTAAATTTTAATTAGTTTTTTCCACTTTTGTGAACATAATTTGGTATAAAATATTAAATAATTTCAATCAATGTAATATATATTGTCTAATAATTTCATCATAGTTATTAACAATAATGAATAATAAAAAATATATAAAAATATTTACCATGATTAAGGTAAAGATGGATTTACTAGAGGTTAAAGAAAAAAGATAATAATTAAAATGACTTCAATACCTGTCTCAAATATATTTTGTGGCCATATTTTGAACATACCATGTCTAAGTCTCTATGGTACTCCATTTTGGACCCTTTTTTATAACAGCATAAGTAATTATAGAATAAATTATTTTCATATTTATTAGTATCCTTGAATTTAATTACGATAATTATTATAAATATATTAGCTAATTCATAAAATAGAAATTTTTTATGAAAGATATGTGTTATAAGACTATATTTAAAATAATAAATTTAATATTATAGAATTTTAAATTAAAAAATGAATTACATTTTTGAATTCAGCATGCCAAAATAATCAAAGGATTAAATTCTGATAATTATCTAAAAATATTAATTTTTCAAGGAATACTGAAAACAATTCTTTATATAGAAAGTTTTATTTTATTTTAATATATTTACAAGGAAAAATTATGTTTCGGATTAGTTTTAAATGGACTTTTTTCTTTTTTGATTTAAAATAATCCATTGATGGTTTCAGAAATGGATTTTATACTTTGTGTAAAAAAAGTTATATTATAAAAGGATTTTTTTTTTGGAAAATAGTTTTTTTACATTTTTCTAGTATAATTTAAAATTAAATTATAAAAATTTAATGATTCAAATTATTGAAATAGTTTTGCATATTTTAATCAGAGGGTCCAAATTTAGTAAATATTTCCCTTCTAAATTTTTCAATATGAATTGTAAACTTAGTAATTTTGGATACCACGGTACTGGGTAAATTAGGAAATTAAATGTTAAAAAATTGACAGGGAATATAAAATTACATTAAAACATGATTAAATTTTATAATATGATTATATCATGACCATAATCATCCATGGGTCGAATTCAAGACCTCTTCTGACCACTTGGATAATATTTTTTCCATTATAGTATATTATTTAATGAAAAGTCAAACACATCACACTCTTGTTTTTAATAACTGTAATATTTTAATTATTATGTTATCTAGAATATATCTTCAAATATATATATTAATTTATAATAAAAATTATTTATATTAATTATTGTATTTTATATTTATTTTTTAGTGAAGAAACAATTACATTAAATACTTGGATTAAACTAATGGAGTAATTATTTAATTAATTGAAATATAAATTAAATGATATTAAAAATAACAAAATAAATATAATATAAGATATTTATGGTGATCAATATTTTTATGTTGAATATTTTTTTATAATATAATATTTTTTTTTGAATTTAATTTTTTTGGTGTTTTTAATGTCTAATTGTTGAATTTTATTTAAACTGTCAATAATGATATTTTATGGGATTACTATTTTATTAAATTATTTAAAACTAAAAAATTAATAAGAATAATGGGGATAATATATTTTCTATCATTTCATACCTGATGAATTTATAGGATATTTAGAAGCATTTGGAAGTAGAATAGTATCATTATAGGTTAATATTTTGAGAAATTCAAAGGGTTCCCCTCCCCTATCTTATAAAAGGGAACCCCTCTCCACAATCCTTCACACTAAAATACTCATATTTTTTAGAAAATAAAAACCCCAATTACTTCTAATAATCCCTAAACTAATTCTATAGTCAATATTTTAGGCATACAACCAACCATATAAGTCTTACGGTTTGAAACAGAGGAGGTTTTTCGAAGAAGTGATATTGTTTTTAATGAAGTGTTTATATTTTATTTCTTTTACACCTCTATAAAATATTATTCAACAATTATAAAATAATATATATAGTGTAATATATATACTTATATTATATTATGTTAGTTTAATTAACAATATCCACCACCTCTTCCATCACATGGGAAAATAATTCTTCATTTGTGTGTACGAATGACTACCACCATTCAATCCAATGTAATTAATTTTTTATATCCACCTCTTAAAACTGGTTATAATGATGGAGTTAATTTTTATATATGATATTAATGACATATTTATATTTATTAAAATATAATATTTCATTTAAATTATAACATTTCTATGAAAATAAAATTGATAACATCATTCGTGCGTACTTTTAGACCACCACCTCTACGAAGCGATGTGATCCACTTTTCATCACTACCACACATTGATGAAATATATGAGAATATTTAATTAAATAATATTATATATATGATATTATCATTTTTATATAAATATAAAATGACAATTAAATTATTTCAATAATTTCCATTGAAAAATGAAAATGCTACTCATGCGTACGTATGACCTACTGTCTCCATGATTATAACATAGTTGATTTTTCATAAGTATATTTAATGGATTGATTTAAAAGTATAATTAGTGTTTATAAATTATAATTATGTAATTCTAGATATGATTTAATAACGATCTTTTTGATCATATACTACATAAAGAAGTCATTTTGGACTTATCATGTGAATATTGTCAAATACATCAAAAATGAATTTAAATGATTAATAACATTTTTATAAGTGATATAAAATGAATAATAAATTTAAAAAAATTTCTTAAGAAATTATAAACTATATTAAGTTTATTATTGAGGAAGAAAAATATTTTACGTGATCAGTTAGACTCAAGGTAAGGGACATGCTTTTAAAAATCATCTTTTGAATATACCACATCAACTCTTTTTAAAAAATCCCAAAAGAATTTTATAACTTATAAGGCGTATGTTGATTTTACCACAATAATTATGAATCATTACTATAAATAACACTTTACAAATTTTCATTATAAAATGAGGTTGGGTGATCCTATTATATCTGTCCAATGTATAGGGTAAAGGGAAAAGTTTAACTTATTTGGTTTCTCCAGAGGGTTTATGGGAATATACTACGATGGTTATTCAAAATTCTTTTAGTGATGGTTACTACCTATATATCCATGAGATCAATTTTACATATAATAGTGATATGAAAAATATACCACAAATTACCATTATTATTTATGCATTTGATTGGTTATATAGGAAACCTTTGATTTTGTATGGTATGCTAAATAGGTTATGTTTTTGGGATAAAAGTTATAACATTGTGAAAAATATTAATGAAATATTTAAGAGATTTTATTTTTTTCATTTATGTTCTCTTATAAAATATTTTTTATTTAATAATTGGGAAGATAATATGTCTTATTGGGTAAGAAAATATTTATTTTGATCCAAAAGATAAAATTTAAAAAGGAATGTTTTTATAATTATTTGTAGACTAATGTTTCTTTTATTTATTTTTATGACCCTTACTAAGATCACTGTTCTGATATGATGTTTTAAAACGTTTTTCATAGGTTTTATGTATGGGTAAATGGGAAAAGGCTAGTTTAATGTTATGAATATTTATCATGAAAAGAAACCATTTTTTATTTAAAATGTTTTGTTTTGTGAAAAAAATTGATACTGAGTATAATTGTACACATGTAATGTATGGGTTTGTTATATATGAGTTATGATATAATTATATAAAAATATAAAACTAAAATATCTATAAGAATAAAATGAAGTGAATTCTCGATAAATTTACTCTAATTTGTAATTTTTAAGGACTAGTCCTTATAGTTGTTATTAATTAATGGTTTAAATAACATTAGAGGTTAAGATAATGTTAATATAAAACCCATTGTTGTAAATTTGAAATGATACAACATTGGAAGAGTACCATGTTGCTTCATCTAATCTATGTCTATTCAGAATAGTTTCCCACACTGGAAATAGGTAAGATGATGTTATAAGGCACTAAGGTGATGATATCATTAAAAATCATAGACACAAAATGGTCAGAATCAGATTTATACAATTTGTTTCTATGACGGATCAATTGATACAAGCTATAAATGGTGGTGTAATCCATGCTAGAGAGAAGCCAAATCTTTCAGAATGGAATATGTTAGTAGTGGATAATTTTATGTGGCATCACCATCCATCATATAGTTAATATTCTAACCAACTTGTAGATAATTGGTTAATTAATTACCTAGAAAATATATTCAATTTCATGGGATTCTCAGATCATAAAAATATAAGTCTTTATATTTAATTATTTGAAGATGAATATGACTAGTCGTGGTTGATGGTCAAGAATATAATAGATATAGATTATATTGATTCTTTTTTATAGGATTAATTCAAAAATATTTTTTCATTTGAAACACTTTACTAAGGTGATTTGACTAAAGATAGAAAAATAATTCTTGGAATTGAGTCCGGTGGAGGATTTAGTGGCTGTATATGAAGAAAATTTCATCCGATTGGAAATGCATGCACCACATTTTATACATGATTTAGATATTAAGATTAATCAGTTTTACTTATTATTGAATCTAAAATATCAAATGGCACTATCTTCCCAAGAATTTACAAATAATGAAAAACATGTTCTATATTCAGAAAAGGTGAAATATCGTTTTAAAATTATTATGCTTTCATTTAAAACCAGAAAAAAAGAGTTCATAGTTGATGGAAAAATGGAAGAATGGAAAAAATAATTTTGAAGGTATAGAAAATCACGTTTTCTTTTTTTAACATTTATGGTAAAAAAGAAATGGGTAATGAAATTTTATGTTTGTTAAGTTTTATGGATGTGGAAATATTTATAATATAGATTTTATTTGTAATTAAAAAGATCCTGGTTGTGATAATACTATTTCAGATACACAAGTAGTAAAATATTTCAATATAATGATTTCGTCATTAAAACAACGAGTGTTTGAAGAGGAATCCGAATGATGTAAAATATATGAATATAAGAAGAGTTGTGTGGTTAAATCCATTAGAACTACTTCAGTAGATACTGGGCCATCAAATTAAGTGTTATCAGTTATATTATATATTTTTTGAGATTATGCAAATGTAATTTTTTGATTTTAGGTCTACATATTCTTTCATTTATGATAATTTTTTTGTTAAATTGGAAATCCAAACACAATTAATGAATCCATAACATAGTGTAAAAACACTTAGGGGAAGTATTATGGTAAAAATAAACTATAAGGATCTTCCATTTAGGGTCTATGGAAAGGCATTTCCAGAAATCATTATTTTCATACCCTTAGTAGAGTTTTATTTCATTCTGGGTATGGATTGGCTCTCTATTAACCAAGCTAAGATATATTTTCGATCCAAAGAAGTTGTTTTTTATAATTTTTTATAGTCTATATATACAAATGAATTCTAACATTTGGTAACAAATCAGGAAGCTATGAAAATTTTAAAAAATTGAAGTGAAAGTAACTTAAAACAGGTTGTTAAAAAGAATGAAACTATAGAGACTGTGATATCCTAGTTGTTAATGAATATATAGATGTTTTAATTGATTTGTTTCTATGTGTTATACCTGACCGAGAAGTTGAATTTACCATTGTCGTAGTTCATTATTCAATGATAATTTCAAAACCCCCTTATCAAATAGATCATGAAGAATTTTTAAAATTTTAAAAGGAGTTACAAGAGTTTCTTGATAAAGTTTTCAATCATCTTGGTAATTCACCATATGGAGCCCCTATTTTGTTTATTAAATTGAAATATGGTTACATGACACTTTACAGTGATTATAGATCCTTTAATAACATATCTAATAATAATAATCATTTTCCCCATATTGAAGATTAGTTTTATCTCCTATAGGGAGCTAAGTATTTTTCGAAGGATGACCTAAGGTTTAGGTACCATCAGGTGAAGGTGAAACGAAATTAAATTATGAAAAAATAATTTGGAAAATATATGTTACATATGTGTTCTTAGTTATTCCCTTTGGACTGAAAAATACTCGACTATATATATGGATCATATGAATATACTATTTCATGAATATTTGGATAATTCTGTGGTGTTTTTTGTTGACTGTATATTAGTTTATTCAAAAAGTCATGAGGGTCCTGGAAAGAACCTAATGTTTTTCTACATACCGTTAATGGAATGAAGTTATTTGGAAAATTTATTAAATTTTATTTTTGGTTACAACATATTTCATTCCATGGGATCATTGTAAAAAATATATGGAATACCAGTTTATGCCACCAAAACTAAAGTGGTTGATGAATGGCCATGACTAAAAAAAAGTTACTGAAATTCAAAAGTTTCTTGGATTAGAGGGTCATTCCCAAAGAAATTTTGAAAAAATTTCACTACCATCTATCCCACTAACTATGAAAACACAAAAAATGAGTTCTTTTGTAAAACATCTTTGATGATTTTCTTTTCATGAACTAAAAATAATTCATGTGAATTCTCTATTTTTGTTCGTTCCCTCTATGAATGGTTACTATGTTATCTATAATGATGCTTTGTAAAAGATAATTTATTATTTTTTGTTGAAAATTGATCTGTTAATTTCGTATGCTTCATGGAAAATGATACCTCATCTGTTAAATTATCCAACACATAAGCTTGATTTAGATATAATGGGATTTGATTTTAGAATTTAGAAACATAATTTGAATGTTTCCAAGTGTGAAATATATACTAATAATAAATTTATGAATTATATATTTTCTAAGATGTAGGAGAACATGTCATATAGAAGATAGATGGAATTGATTAAGGAGTTGGATTCCAGAATCGATTACCATACTAGAAAATAAAAAAAATGTGGTTGATGGTTTGATTATGAAATATAATGCTACATTAACCATCATATATTTGGAACATGTCTCTTTTGATAATGATTTAATTAATCCTGTTCAAGATGTTTTGAATGAATGAACCTCTTCTGTTTTGTTTTTGGATTCAGTGTAATTATATATATTTGTATTAATCAAGAAATCGTAGTATAAATACCATGAGTTATAGAAAATGGTAAAATTGGTTAAGAATGGTAAGATTCCTGAATTTAATGTTGATAAATAACGTGTTTTGACTGTTGGAAAAATATTGTGTGTACCCTTTGATTTCCATTTGGTGAATGTTTTGAAATGTGATGTTTCCAGTTCTCTATTTTCAATTCATCCTAGAAGAACCATGACATTCAACGACCTTTATGAGTATTACTAGTGGGACAGAGTGAAAAAAAATATTTCTAACATTACCCTTAAATATATGACTTTTAAATAGGTTAAAGCAGAACAATATTTACCAAATGTTTTTTTCCCTTTACCAGTTCCAGAGTGGAAATGGGAAAATATATCCATGTATTTTTTGGTGGTACTTAAAAATACATCTCAATGAAATAATTTAATTTGGATTATTATTTATGAAGTATCTAAATCATCACATTTCATTCCCATTTGAGACACTCTATATTTATATCAACTTTATCAAATATATCATAATTATATAGTATAGTTACAGGGATTTCCTCTCTCTATTTTATATGATCATGAACATAGGTTTACTTCTAATATTTGGAATTGCCTTTATAATTTCTTGGTAGTGGAATTAAATTTTCGAACAATATTACATCGTTTGTCTGATAGAGAGATGTCAAACAATTGAAGACTTAAAAGACATGTTTCATGATTTTTCAATGTATTATTTGGGAATTTGTGATCATATTCATTCATTAGTTTCATTTTATTATAATAATTTTTTTCATTAAATTATAGAGATGACACCATTTGAAGAATTATAAGGAAAGTAGTGTTAAACTCTTATTTTGGAATATAGTTGGGGAAAGGATGTTTATGGTAACATAATTGGTAGAGGAAGTGGCTAAATAATTTAAAATGAATCAAAAACATATGATAACAACTCAGAGAAGAATGAAAAGTTATGTGGACAATAAGAGGAAAAATATTTCATTCGATTTATGGAATCATGTTTTTTCAAACTGACAAAATTTTCCTTTAACATTGATAAAAAGGACCTTTATCAACACTAGAGATAATTTGACTATAGGAGCATGATTAAAATCCATATAATTTTACCAGTACTAGAAAATAATTGACAAATGACTCCTTTATCAGTGCTTTTATAGGCACTGATAAAGCGAAATACTATAGTGTGTTGTAATTATACATAAAAATACTAGTGTAGTGTGTGGTAACAACACACAACGTAACCAAAAAAACCAACAAATTAGTAAAATCAATTATGAATACATAATTTTAATGAATTGAAAGCAATCTATTCTATTTTGCTCATTTTTTAATATTTGATGCATGTTTTAAACTAAAATAACACTTTTATATTGAAAAGTAAACTTGGATTCATACTCATCACACTATGAATCAGATTGATATGTGGAAGATTATTACATATCACAACTAACTTATGGGTAATGTTCCTAAAGTATCAAAAAAAAAATCGGAATGTGTTAGCTCGAATTTGAGTACATTAATTGTTATTTTTTAATAAAGTAGCATTTTAAACTGGAAACATGCACTACAACTCATATCAGTCACATCATGTTTCAATTTCATTTGATACCAATCACTATATGTCAAAAAATAATTATGAATAATTTTCATAAATTATAATGACAATATGAATTCATTTTCTTGATTGTCAGTGAGTGACACCATTTGAACATAAATATTTATGTTAAACTAATAATGGACCCATTGATCCATACCTAACACATCATGTATTATATTGAGGGGAATATAATTACTACACATCGAAACTGACTTATGGGTCATTTCCCAAATGTATCAAAACAATCCTAAAGTGTTTTCTCAGTTTTGAGTAGGTGAGTTATCCTTTTTACTAAAATTGATGTCAATTTTAAATAAAAAGATGCCATTGGAGTTATATAGGTCACAAAATTTATTATACTGATGTTCATATAGTTCCTAATCATCCAAAATGTTATATGAATCATGTTAATAAATCATAAATACTATCCTAAGGTGTTTACTTTTTGTAGTGTATGTCACTTTTATTTTTTTTCTAAAATGTAATTTTAAACTATAAACACGCACTTTGACTCATAAGGATAACATTATGTATTTTTTTGATGTGAGACATATTCATACAATTTAAAAATTAGTTATGTATAAATTTACTAAATTATCAATACAATATGAATGTTTTTTTTCTGTTTAATGTGGGTGATATTTTTTTATCTAAACTGGTGATTTAAAACTGATAACAGAAAGATTGGGTTATAATGACCACATCATGTATCAGATTGAGGTAAGTCTGATTCCTACACATCAAAAATGAGTTATGCATTTTTCACTTAAAGTATAAAAATAATATGAATGTTTTTCCTATTTTTTGAGTAGGTCATCTTTCCTTTTTATTAAAATTGAGGTCATTTTTAAATAAAAAGATGCAATAGGGGTCATACTAGTTACATTGTGCATTAGACTGAGGTACGACTAATTCATACATGTATCAAATTAAATATGGATCATTGTAATAAATTATCAAAATAATTTGAATGTCTTTTATCAGTTTTGAGAAGGTTAGTTATCCATTTTTTAAAATAGATGTCATTTTCAAATAAAGTGACGCACTTGGAGTCAGACTAGTCCCACCGTTGGAATGATTGAGGTATAAATGATTCTTACATGTCTCAAATGACTTATTAATAATTTTAATAAAGTATAAAAATATTCTAAATTCATTTGATCTATTTTAACTAGGTCACACTTTTTTACTAAAATTTCATCGTAAACTAGGCACATGAACATTGACCTATACTTATCACATCTTGTATCAGTTTGATAAGCGGCCAATTCCTACATGTAAAAAAATGAATTATGATTCGATTTTCTAAATTATAATGAAAATTCAAGGGTTTTTTCTTTGTTCTTGTGAGTGAAAACATTTAAACTAAATTGTATATTTTAAACAGATAATTGAATTATTGATTTATAACATTCACACCTTGTGTTGAATTTATGTGTGGTTGATTTCTGCACATCTTAAATAACATATGAATTGATTACATAGTGTATCAAAATAATCCGAATATTTTTTTATAGTTTGATATTGTCAGTTGTCTTTTCTACTAAAATTAATTTTTATTTTAAATTAAAAGAAAAGCATGGAGTCATAATATTCACACCATCTGTCAGATTGAGGTGTGTATGATTCCTAGATTTCCCAAAGTCTCCAAAAAATCATAACTAAAAATGATACCAGATTTCTATTTTCATTATATATCAAACTGCCAAAACTGCATATTGAGTTGATGATCATAGCTGAAAAACCATTGTCGTTGATGAATTACATAATAAAAGAGTCATTCAACAATGATAAAGGATTTTCTGAAAATAAATTAAAATAAAAAATTCTAGGTGGATGTTTAAAAAAGAAAGAAAATAAAAATGGAAAATACAGTAATATTGGTAGAAAGAATCATTTTATATCTTTTGTATCTTTTTAGAGATGGTTTAAAGAAAAATATGAATTCCAAAAAGAACTTTTAAATAAATTTATTATATAAAAATGATAAGAAAAATAACTTATAAAATAAAATATAAAATGTAGAATTTTTTTTAAATAAGTAATATGAATTCAAATTTTCTTGATGGTTTTATGAATTCCTGACACATGTCCTTTTTATCATTATCTCAGTTTCAACCTCAGATCCCAATCTAACATGAGTTAATGATTCTTCGAAAATACCATCCCAACTCGAAAAAAAGAATCCACTTGTATAGGAAAAGAATTAATAGATGAGGAATAGTGAAGAAGAATAAATTAAACATAAATATGAATAAAAAATTTAATTTTATGGATATTGATTTTAATATGAAAACATTGATGACCACATGGATATAATGATAGTAAAGTATGAATGATGATAGAAAAAAGGAAAATAGATCTCTCTAAACAATCAATCAATGAGCGAGGAGGATGAGAAGAAAATTAGTTACATTGGATTGAAGCATTGAATCGCCCCAGATAATGTAAAGATAACTTATTAGGTTTATAAAATATTAATTTTTAAAAAATAAATAAATAAATACACATATGATATTCATTATCAATGGTGAATGTCTCAAATTTTTTAGAATTATATGTATGGTAATTAGAGATTCCTACAAGTATAAATTAAGGCATTGTTAATGAATGGTCTATTTTAGGTAGATTAAATTAAAACACATATACTATTTATTATATGCATGATGAAATAAATGATGTGATTTTTAATAATTTTTAAATAGTTTGTTATCATTTCTAAGATGGATATGTTTTTATCAACTAAATAAAATTCACGAAAGGATGAAATAAATGAATAAAATTTCATTGTTGATCAGAATGCTTTGGTGAAAAATAGAAGGATAAAGTCTCTATAAAAAAATATTTTTTCCAAAGTAGATCCTAAGTTATTTAAAGGGGTTGATAATGATGATAATTGGATCAAATTAGTTCATGAGGATCTTTATATAAATTAGAACAATGTTCCATATGTATATTCATCTAAAAAAGAACAATGAAGGATTCTTATGGATCATGTTATTGAATTTATTATTCCAAACAAATTCCATTATTTTTAAAACTCATGATTTTTAGGTATTTTTTTTCTAATTTTAAAAAACTCCTTTCATAAAAGGCCATGGTAATGTATTGTAATGAAACATTATTCATGCAATGTAATTGATATGGTCACAAATTTGGGGAATCATATTACCACTAGAAGACATAAAAATGGATTTGCGTTTTTTTAATAAACCATTAAATTAAATATAATTAAGAATACACAATGAAAAAAACATTTCATTAAATTATTAAATCAAATATAATAAGAATTAATTATATTGGGATGATAAAGGTTTAATTATTGTGTCCATAAATAATAACTTTTATTGAAAAAAAAATATATTATATTAAAAAATATTTACTAAATTTTCATAAATAAATGTTAGTATATATTTTTCAAAAATTAGTTCAATATTGTGGTATTAGATTTATTCTTGAATGATTTAAAATATTCTTTAAAATTTTAATTAATATAAAAATTTTCTGGATAAATAAGTTACCTTTGAATGAAAATGTCAAATTGAGAAAAAGTTTGATGAATCCTAAAGTGATTGAGAATAATAAATTATATCAACAAAGGGCTCTCCTAATGCACCATGTAATGAAACATTATTTTGATTCTTAAAACACCATGATGCTATGGTTTTTTCTATAAAATCACTCCTACTAATTTTTTATTTTATGATTATATTTCAATATCCAAATTCAAAATATCAATTAATATTTATCTCAAAATCATTTTTTCTTTTATATAATTTTCCAAGGATTAGAAAACCTTAAACCTATTTGATTTTTCTTTTTAGAAAATTTATTTAATATTATTTAAATTAAAATTGAAATATTTAAATTATAAAAACTGAGACATTATATTTTATCAAGAAGTGGTTAAATAAATAAGACAACAAATCAAACATATATAATATTTTTTATCATCAAATTTTATAGTTTTATCATAATCATTTGACTATTAAATTTCATAATTTACCCCTAAATACATCATTGGAATCGTGAAATAGGTCACATTATTCCTAAATAAAAACATTAATTTTACACAATATATCAGTACTTATTATCCTAGGAAAAAATTTCATTAAAAAATAAATATATATTTGTCTCTATTTTTCAGATATTTCATCATCCATTTTTTGGAAATAGCTTCTAGAATTAATATTCAAATTGGAGGGGATAATCCTATATTTTAGTTCCTCCTCACTCAACCCTCACTGTGAAAATTGTTGAATGATATAATATAAGACCCCAATGATGTCTAATATTTCATCATCCAAGTGATTTTCAATTTAATATTCCAAACCAATGACAACACCGAACTCTATATGGATGTTTTTTTTGAAAAGTTGATGATTTAAAAGAGGTATATAACATGGATTATAGGTATTAAGAGCCTATTAAATCTCATAACAACATTACCCAACATTGGGTTTGATATATTTCAAGGCTTACTATACATATTTTTTTCCAATGAAACCCACATGATATCGAGGATGAAGATACTTCAATATATCTAAAAAACAATTAATTTGGGATTTCATTATTATAGTATAGTGAAAAAAGAATTGATGATATAAACAGATGTGGGATGAGATGGTTTAGTGGATAATTATTGGAAATTAGAGATATTGGAAAACCTGGATTTCATTCATGCCATGGTTACATTAAACCCTTGAATCACTCGAGACTTGGATTCAATCCTTAGAATAGTTAGATCCAAAATTGTACCCAAGATTAGTTCTTGGATTGAAAAATGAGGAGCACCAATAATAAGTCACTACAACAGAGTGATTCAGATATCACAAACTGATTCGTGATTGTCAAGGTTCTTAAAATTTATCGTGGCCCTTTTATCACAAACTGATTTGATAATACGTACTCATGAAATGAATTTTTATGATCACTTTTTATATCACTGATAAATACTTATAATAATTTTTTTTAAAAATAATACTTTTTATGAAAATGTATAATTATTATTTAAAATTTTAATAATTATAATAACAATTTGTATAATATATTAATTTTATTATTCAATGAATATATAATTATTTATTTAGCAGTATATAATTACCCTTTTATAAAATAATATTTATGTAATTATATATGTTTATATAATTATATATATATATATATTAAATATATTCATTTTTAACTTAAATTTATTATAATTTTATAATTATTTATTGATAATTAAATAAATACTTTAAAAAAATTAATTATTTATTTATATTTATAAATATATAAAAAAGATAAAATATGTTTATAAATATTTTTTTTACAAATATTTTTTTATCATATGTAATTTTATGATTATTAATGAATATTTAATCTTTCGTTCATGCATGTTAAAAAGGAGTAAAACTAATTAATTAAAAAGAAGTACAGTATGGAAAATTTGGATAAGTTTGACTAATATAAATCAATAAAAAATGTATATATTTTAAAATAAGGATGAACAAATATTGAAAATATTAAAACATAGAAAATAAAGAAATATAAAATAAATAATATAAATTGATTAAATTCAAAAATTAATATTTGTGTGTGTGAGTATGTATATAAAAATGCATTAATTATATATATGTAAAATAAAAATAATATGTTTGATCTATTTTATAAATTTAAAAATCAAACAACATTCAATTATGTCTATTACTCGATGCAATAAGAATTTCTATTTCATATTAATTTTTAATTATAAACCACTATTCACTAAATATATTAATATTTAATTTAAAGCCTAAATATAATTTTGTAATATATAAATAATATTTATATACATCAATATATAACTTTATATTTAATATATTATATTTATTAACATTATCTGTAATCATATAAATAATATAATGTTTAATATTTTTCTCAATTTACTTATTTTTAATTTTAATTTTATTAAATTTTATATTTCATATATATATATATTTAATACATACTATTTATTAGTATTTATAACAGATATATAGTATAATCATTTGAATCATTTTTATCAATAGTTATTTAATTAATAAATTTGGTAGTATTTATTTACTAAACACATTTTCTATTTATTTATTTATTTAATTATTTCATTTAATTTATTTTTATTTTTATCATTGTTAAAAATGAAATGATAAGTATTCCATTATGAGTTCCAAAATTATAGCACTGATAAAGGGTACCCTTTATTACCGCTAAAAATAATGTTTTGATAAAGGGATCCTTTATGAGCGCTAAAAAAGAACTAATAAAAGGTTAAATTTATTGGTTCTTTATTTAGCACTGATAAAGATTCCATTTATCAACACTTTTTTCTAGTAGTGATAAATACCATGGAAATTAAATTCCTATTTTGTAGAAGTGTTTCTTAAAATATCTCCATGAAAAAGTGTTATGAATTTTTCTAAAATGTGAACTTCAAGTTATTGATTTATCGGACCATATGAAATAATTGAGAAATTATATTTCGTTTCATATCAAGTATCCTAAGCACTGAGTATATCTTGAGAACATAATTTAATTAGTGTTTGATGCTAAAGAAATATGTGCCAGATTCATCTCATGTCTGATCCCGGAGGTAGTCCAATTGGAATAAAACCCTTTTTATAAGGAAAGACCTATTAATATTCTTGATCACAGTGAAAAATTATTGTGAAACAAGGTAATTCAATATGTTATAGTTAAGTGGAGAAAATTTATTTTTGAAGAAGCAACATGAGAATTTTAAAATGCTATGAGGGAAAGGTATCCCCACCTATGTAATAAGGAAAAAAAATAAAAAAGACGCAATTTAAATGGGGGTGGTTGGAAATTTACAGCCTATGTACTGATAGATTAAATTATTTTTGTATTTATTAATCATTATTAATATACTAAGTAATTCTTAAAAGTAAAAAATAGCTTTATTAAACTCATTGATTATAAGGTTATATTTAAATGACTAATTTTAAAATTATTGAATTTTATTCAAACAATATTAATTTTATTTTTGAATTCATAATTTCAAAATAATCAAAGAATGTTTTTTCTATAATTTTTTTTAAAATATTTAACGTTCATCAAATAGTGAAAAATACTAACATTCCTAGAAAAAATAATTTTTATTTTAATGTATTTACACGGTAAAATTATGTTATTATTTACTATTAAATTTAAATTATTTTATTTTTATTTAAAATAATAATATTGTGGTTTTTGAAATTGATTTTATTCTTGAATTTATGATAATAAAATTTAATATTTTAAAAGGGAATTTTTCTAAAAAATTGTTTTTTTACATTTTTCTGGTTTAATATTAAATTAAATTTTAAATCTTTCGTATTTTTCAATCTAAAAATGTATTTTTTATTTTTAACCTGTGGGTCTAAATTTATTAAATATTTCCCTTATATTTTTTCTTAATATGAATAATAAACTTAATAATTGTTCAACCATAGTATAGTGTAAATCCGGAAATTAAAGGTCAAAAATAAAATGATAAGGAATATAAAATTACCATTAAACATTCTTAAATTTTATTTAATTATTAAACCTAGAACAAAATCATCCTACAGTTTAATTAATGTCATTTCGAGACCACTTGGATAAAAAAATTTCCTTTATAATATTTTATTTATTGAGAAGTTAAACATGTCACACTCTTTTTCTTAATAAGTGTAATATTTTTAATATTGTGTTATCTATAAGATATGTAAATTTAAATTTTAAATAAAAAGGATATATATTCGTCATATTATTTTATTTTTAATTTTTAGTAAATAAATAATTAAATTAAATATTTTCATAACAGAGATGGAGTATTTATAGAAAAATCAAGTAAATTGTAATAAAAATACTAAAATAAATATAATTTGAGTTATTTCTGGTGATAAAAAAATAATCTATATAACCATGATATGTTTAATATATAATAAAATAGTTTCTTTGAATTTTACTTTTTTTATATTCTTAATGTCCAAGTAATGAATAATATTAAAAATGAAAATAATCACATTTTATGGGATTAATATATTATTAAATTATAAAAAAGTTTAAAAATATTAAATAATCACAAAGAGGACAATATATGGTATACCATTTCGTAAAATACACATTTATATTCCAATTGGTAGGTTTTTTGATCGTGATTAGACTTATTATAATTTAATATTTTGGGAAATTCCCAGAGTGCCCTTCCCTCTCTTACAAAAGGAAACCTCTTCTTCACAATCCTTAAATATTAAAAACCCTTATGTTTCAAAAAATTCCTACCCAAATTCATTTCTATAATCCCTCCCCTCATTCCATATGACTTATTTTATGAATAACACCATCCTTTGTGGGCTTACGGTGTTAAGAAATGGTGGTTGTCCGAAGAAGGGGTATTATTTTTAATCACGTGTCTGTTTTTAAATTCATCTTATAACTACATAAAATATTATTAAACAATGATAAATAATAAATAATATATCATACTTAAAAGAATATTTTATTTGGTTGGTTTTTTATGCATATACATCTCCACTACAATCCAATTGGAAAATAATTTATCGTTCGTGTGAACGAAAGACTACTACCTCATGAACTGATGTAATTTGTTTTCCATCACAATCTAGTAATACAGGTTTTAATTACTTAATTAATGTTTATAAATGATATTAATTAAAAATTTATCTTTATTAAAATATAATATATAATTTAAATTATTTCCATTATATGCACAGAAAAGTGACAACGCCATTCTTTCTTACATGTGGACTACCTCCTCCACAAAACGATGTGATTCATTTTTCATCATTTAATCACATGGATGATATATATAATTATATTTAAATAATTAATATTATATATATATGATATTATTATCATTATTTAAATATAAAATTATACTTACCTTATATTCAAAATGATCACTGTGAAATTAAAATGTTACTCATGCATAAGTATGACCTACCATCTTTATGATTATAACATAGATCATTTTCAAAACCATATTTAATGGTTTGACATAAAAGTATAATTTAGGTTTTAAAAAATTATTTATTTTTTATAAGTTTTATTAAGGAAATTTTTTTTCTATAGTCAATATACTGAAGTAATTTTTGGCTTATGATCCAAATATCATCAAAACATTCGACATGAACATAAATGATTCCTAACATGGTAATAAGTTATATAAAAAGAATAATAAATTCAAAAAATATTCTTAGTAATGTATAAAAAAACCTACATTTATTATCCAAAATAAAAATTTTGTATTTGATGAGTTGGACTCTAGGTTAGTGGCTTTCTTCTACTAATCTTGTTTTATAGTTACTCTTTAAACTCTTTTTAGAGAATCCAAAATGAATGTTTTTTAACTTAAATGGATTTAGGATATTTTCTTATCATCTTTACACATCAATGATTTGATTATTCCTTCATAAATTTAATATTTTATTTCTGAATAAAATATTTTATTTAATGATTTCAAATATTTTTAAAATTAAAAGTGATTTAAAAATGGAAGTGTTATTTTCCAAAAGAATGTTTTTAGGCAAGATTTTTGTGTTGTGATTATTTTATTGTTTTTAGGAATTGTTTAATAGGATGTGTGGTTCTATTATAAAGTATGGGTGGATGATATTATTATATATATCTAATTTTTTGGGTAAAGGGATCGAGTTAACCAATTAGGTTTTCCCAATGTGATTATGGGAATATACTCTGATGGTTATTCCAAATGTAACCATGATGGATACATACTATATAGTATCAAGTGATAAAATATATGAAATAGTGATATTAAAATGATTCCAATATTTAAATTTATGAATAATTATAACTATTTATCATATAGTAATCTTATTATTTTATAATGTAAGCTAAATACATTATGTTTTGTGGATGAAGTTATAAATTTTTAAAAAGTTTTCATGAAATCATTAATATTTTTTATTTTTCCGTAAATTTCTCTTATGAAATTTTTTTATGAAATAATTGAGAAAATAGTTTATTTATTGGGTAATAAATTATTTTATTTAGATATCGAAGTTAAAATTTTAAAAGTAAACATTTTTTAAATTTTTATGGACTGAATATTTGTTTTATAACTTTTTATGTCCCTTATTGACATCTTTGTTCCCATCCTATGTTTTAAAATGTTTTTCAATGGGTTTAAGGATGGGTAAGGGAAAATAAGAAGCTATGTTTAAATTCCTGAATATTTATGATGAAAATAAACAATGTAATAATTAATAATTATGGTTTTGTGGGAAAAATGGATACTGAGTATAAATGTACAATTGTATCATATGGTTCTCTTATGTATTATTTGTGAATTAATTATGTAAAAAAATAATCATAAAAGATCTATGAGAATGTATAAATGTGAATTATAGTAAAATACACTTGAATATGTAATTTTTTAGGCTCTATCCTTATATTTTTTATTAAAAAATTTGTGTACACCTATTTCATTCCAAAAAGTTCAGGTGTGCCACTCACCACACTTGTTAAAGGACACCCATATCCTCTCTTCTACACACATAAAATAATTTTTGTTTTCTGAAGACATAACCAAATAAATTCCAAACATCCATACCATAATCCTATAATCCATAGTTTTTTAATAATGAATACCTAGATAGGATTTTGGTGTAAACCTAATGAGGTTACCCGAATATCTAGTAACAATATTCAATGAGCATTTTTTTATTTCTTCCTCCAACTAATTAAATTCTTATTAAAACATGATAATATAACAAACCAAAAAATATCACATACACATTTATGTTGTAATATTATGTTATTAACCTAGAATAATCCAAAATTCTATCAAGTGGATTACAAATTCATTATTTGTGTGTAAGATAGACTACCGCCTCATGAAATTATTTACTTAATTTTTCCAATACCACCTGTCACTGGTTGGTGTAATATTGGATATAATGTAAATATATTATAATTATAACATTATTATAACTTTTGAGTCGTTATATTATATATACCATTTTTCATTCCATTCCATAATGGATACGATAATGTCGCTTGTGTGTAAGGAGGACTACCGCCTCATGAAGTAATGTGATTCCTCTTTCCCTAACGCTTTACATGAAAATAAAATAAGGATTATTTTAATGAATATATGTCATATAAATGATATAATTATGATATTAGAGGCATATTTATCATTCTTTATGGACAATATAACATTTTATTTCATACATTGAAAAATGATAATTTCCTTTTTGTATGTGTGGACAATCACCATCACAAAGTGATATGAATCTCTTTTCATCACTACACCACACAGATAATATATAAGTATATATTATATAATAATATAATATTTATGATATTATTATTATTATTATATTAATATAAAATATTATTTAACTTTATTTCATAATGATCCTTCAAAAATGGAAACGTTACTCATGTGTATGTATGACGTACCGTCTTCACAATTGTAACATAGTTCGTTTTTAAAAACCATACCTATTATTAGTTTTAAAATTATAATTGATGTGTAAAAAAGATAATTATTTAATGATTATTATTTTGGATAGGTTTAGATAATGACTTCTTTGACAATTGTCAATATACCAAAGTAATTTCTGACACATTAGACAAATATCATTGAATCATCTGCCGTAAACAATGTTGATTATGCAATCACAAAAAAATAGAATGCTAAATAAAATGAATAATATAATTTAAATTTTTATATACATATTATATAATTAAGATATGTTTATTATTCATGTAGATAATGAACTTATGTGATGAGTTATACTCAAGTAAGGGTTTCTCGTCTCACTTTTACTTCTGTGGGACATACTCCATATTAACCATTTATTTATTTTATGTGGTGTATATACTGCCAATTTTGTATGATAAACCCTGAATTCATTTATATTAAGGGTTTTTAATGTTTAATTTAATGTTATTTTTTTCTTGGTGCTTATGATACAAAATTTACCAACATGGTAAGGGTTTATTACATACTCTCAGCATTATTTTGGATTGTTTTTATTTTGGTCACCCTTAGGTGAATTAAATGATATTTCTAACTTAAAATCAATTCATTTTTATACCCATTATGTAACAACCAGATATTTTATGAGATATATTATTCAAAATTTCATTGATATCTTCTGTTGAAAGCTACCCCAATATTATCTTGTAGTATATGGAACAATATACTTGTCTTGTGTTACACGTAAGAGAGACCATCCTCGATAGCTTGTGCGGTACGCAATACCGAGTTTCACTAAACAAGGATATATTATAACTTTATTATGAACTAGACATTATGAATAGTGTTAACCACATTTTGAATTTTATAACATTAAAATTAATCTTACACATTTTAAAGAACATGGTATGAGAACAAAATCAATTTTTTGTATGTAGGATCTATTTTTAAAAAATTGCAGTTTTCCACCTTTTGATGGCGTAACCATTTTCAATCTAATTTTTGACAAGTTTATAATTTTAATTTGACAAAATTAACTAATTATTTTTAATTAGGTAATAAAAATTTACTTAGGATAATATTTTCATATTTTTATGATAACATTTATATTTTGATGAATGGTAAAAATACACTAAAGTTTTCTTAAAAGACACTTTTTTCACCGAGATAACTTATATGGTTAAATTATAATATTGAATGGTTTTAAAGTATAAATAAAATATATTTTTTCAATTTAATAAAATTTATGTCATTATCATTAGTTTTAAATTGAATTCATAAGTAAAAACATTTCAATCTTTTGTAATATTTTAAAAAAAACCCTTTTTTGACAACGGGATTAATTTTAAATTAATTACAACAACTTCTATGTCTTGAATAAAAAAAAGATTAGATTTTTGTAATCATTAGGTCCAAATAATGTTAATGGGATACTTTTATTTTTAGACAATATGAATAGTAACAACGGTAAATTTTATTTACCATAGTTAAAGGTAAGTCAGGTAATTAAGGGTAAAAATAATATTATAAAATTACCCGAACACTTGTCATAATATAATTGGATGATTATATTTCATCCTAAAATATACATGGGTCGAAATGGTATCTATTGGAAACCACTTGGATGAGATTGTGACATTTAATTTATTTTATTTAAAGGGAAGTGAAATATGTCTCACTAAAACATTAAATAATTAAAGTATTTCTAAAAAAAGGTTATACAGAATATAAATTCAATTATAAATTATCATTTGAAAGCTAAATTATTTTTATTTATCAAGATAATTTATTTTTAATTTTTATGTAATATATAACTACTTTACTAGTTTATACATTAATGATGCAGAAATTATTTATTTAGTAAAAAATCAATAATATGGTTTATATTAAAAAAATATTACCAATAAAAAAACCAACAACTTGACAAAATATTATTGGTAGAGTATATATAACCCATAAGCATGAATTTGTCAACATGTGGACCATTTGGATCATTATGAAAGCGATTATGATATTATTATTATATTATTTTAAATGATGTCACAGTTGTCACCTTCAAAATTAATAAATATACCATTTTAAAATATGGGAGTTTTAGAAGAAAATTTTTAACAAAAAGTAATATTATATAATCTAATAGATTAATATTCATCATAGTATTTTATTTTTAATTTTTAGGGAACAAATATGTATATTAATTAATTGTACAAAAATGTTGTAGTAATTATTTTATTAAGAGAAATACCAAATATATGATTTTAAAAATATTAAAATAAATATTATGTGTACTCATTAATGTTTTCCACGAATTTTATATATTAATATAACATTTTAGGAATATATTAAATATTTTGGTTTGAATTTATCTTCTTTTTGGATTTTATTTAAATTCAAATAATGTAGTAGTGTAAAAATTGACACTATTGATATTTTATAAAAATAACATATTATTAAATTGATTAAAAATCACAAAAACATTAAAAATTAAAAATTGAAAACTATATATTATAAAATTTAATAATGTATATAATTATATACACTTCACAATAGATAAGTAATTATTTATAATAATTTATAATTTACAATATTATTACCACAAATAAAATTAAATATATTAAATAATGGTAAATCAAAATGATAAGGTTTAAAATAAATTACAAACATGTTTAAATTTTTTTAGATGATGATATTACAACTATATATCATCACATATTAAAAAGTGAGTCATTTTTTGAGTTTTTAAGTGGTTTTTGAGTTTATTATTAATTAATATTTTGGAGGCTTCCAAAAGTTCCCCTCTCCTCTCTTATAAAAGGCCACCTCCTCCATCTTCTCTTCACTCCATTTTTTAGCTTTAAAACTCATCCAAAACCTTTCCAATTCCCATTTACACATCCCAAAAAAAATACTAGAGTTCCTTTTCGTCTAGAAAGACAAACATTATTGTCCTAAGAGGAGGTTTAGAAGAGGCGCATCGAAGAAGAGGTAATATCCTTTACCGATTATTTCAAACTTCTTTCTTCTAATACTTCCTCTATATGAGTTATTTAATTATTATGGAATAACTCCTATATAACATTTATACTGATATTTTATTATGAAAATGAAACTACCATATTCCATATTTTATCAATCTTATGAAAAATAAAATCAACATGTGGGCGTATGTATGACTAACCGTCTCCACACCGTGGTGTAATCTGTTTTTCATCACCAACATACTAGGATGTGTATAATGATGGAAAAAATAATTGTATGTTATTATTGTAAAATTATACATATTTTTAAAATATTATACACTATAAAATTCAATACAATTCTACAATCATGAAAATGATATCGTCGCTCGTGCGTACGTACGGTCTACCATCTCCACGGTGTGATTTGATTCATTCTACATGATATTAATTGGATAATGATTATATAAATGAAATGAATGAATATATATGATATATATTATACTAATAAAATTATGTAAATTATATAAATATACCCTTAAAATAAGAATATGAATTTATTCTTCAAAACATGCATAATCACATAAATTTGTTAACACACGAATAATAAGTAACAATGAAATGTTACAAATAAACAAAAGAGAATATGACCATATATGATATCATAAAAATGAATATGATTCTGGAATAAGACAATGACATTATTAAAATCATTATACATGAGGTTCAGATTTGTACAAAGCCATCAGACCTAAGGTAAGGGATAATTATTCCAATCTCGTTCTTATCCGAGATTGTTTATTCATAAGTATTTATTGGGGTTATATTTATCATCCATGTCCACATTTTATATAAAATGTTTTCATAAATTTTTTACTGTTCTTCTATGTATGTTTAAAGTTGTGTTTACCTCTTTTTGAGTTTTACAATGTGGTATGGAAGGAATCCTTCTTTTTTTACCATACGAGGTACTTTTTGACTTTTCCGACAAAAGTACGAGGAGAATGTTTTTAACTAATAAGGCATGAACATACTTTTTCGATTTCATAAAAAATTATTTACATTAATATTCCTCTACAAGATTTCATTATTATTTTCAACAAAATTAAATTCTTCTAAAATTGCATGTCATTTTGAGAAAATAAAATGATTTGAAAGTAGAAAGAATATTTTCGTCAGGAATTCATTTCAACTGTTTTCTCAAAACTATTTTCCATATATGATGACATTATTTTATATGTTTTTGTTTCAAGAATTATATATCTATTATTTACATGGTTTTATTTTATTTATGAGGAAATTATATCCATTGATTTGTATTTATTATGTTATAATGGGATGATGGTTATGAAACCCATTTTATTCGTTGGGTTTTGATTAAGGATTTATGTTTATTTTGGCACATGAAAGAATTATTTAATTATGAGATGGGTGGGAACTATAAGTCCCACCAATGAATTGGGTAATGATTTATATCTCATGAGATTGACATCACTGAAATGGAAAGTAAATCTGAATTATTAATAAATGGTTTGAACTGCAGGTAAACCCAGTTCAGTAATTGATTTTGTCCTCTATGATGGTATTGGAAGCAATTCCTTGGCTACTATGGAAATAATTTCAGGGGATTAATTGTTTACCACAATTAAATGTTTTTTCTCCATGATATTTTATCATGATTAATGTTCCTTTATGATCTATTCCTTACTTCCATGATTTATTTCATGACTCATCATTTTGATGTTTAAACATTATGTTCATGTTTTTATGATCAATTGTGTATCGTTTTCATTATTTTCTCCATATATACCCTTACTGTGAATTTGAACTCAACTATTATATGTTTTCATTTCCCCAGGGTTTAAATAATGGTTGTAGGTAATAAAACAAAAGGGGAAGATCTTTATGGGAGATGTTGAAGATCTTTCACCATGATTAAAAGATTATGTTCCGAGTTTCCAAATACACTAAACATATACTATCTTCAGGATTATGTTTTTGTTATGTATTAATTAATCCTAAAAAGTAATGTAATATACATGTACATCAAGCATGGGTCTCTACAGTTCATATCAAAGTGATGGTTTAGTTACCCTTTGGAAAATAGGATGTGAAAACATTAGTGAGATCCCTAGAGATATTTATATGGTATTTCTAGGGATGTCCCTAAGGATAAGTATAAGTATAGGATAAAAAACTTGAATTATGATAAAGATCATGAATAACCTAGGATTAAACCTAAGATTTTAGAGATTGAATATACTCCTCCTTGATTAAGTTGTTTTCCAAGTAAGTTTATTTTCCTCTGGCACTATTGTTGTGGGTTTTAGAAAATGCCTGGACACAGGAAGATTCGTGTTTATGGAGAATATGATAGATAATTGAATGATATTATTCATGAGAAACCAAATGAAATGGTATTTGGAAGGAAAAACATTGTTATTCTGCCTAATCAAAAATCTCATTATATGATCAATAATCTCATCATTGGTATGTTTCCTGAATCATCTAAAAAGAGAAAGATTTAGTTTCATGTTGATCATAAGGGAAAGAAAGTTCAATTTCCCATATGAGAATCACATGGGAAGAGGCATAAGGGAAAATATTTAAAAGTAACTGTAATATGCTTTGGGTGTGGAAAAAAAGGACACAAAGCCATTAATTTCAAAGGAAAAGGTTCAATTAACACAATGGACAAGAAAAATGGTATTTCTAAGACATCAACAATGGTTAACTATTCTAATGTGGAATATACATGAATTATGAAAACCAATTCCCTAAGGGAAAATATCATGAAGAGAATCAGCATGGTTGTATGAGTATTATT
This sequence comes from Viscum album, assembly GCA_963277665.1. Taxonomy (NCBI): domain Eukaryota; kingdom Viridiplantae; phylum Streptophyta; class Magnoliopsida; order Santalales; family Viscaceae; genus Viscum; species Viscum album. The sequence goes on from OY728152.1 coordinate 1,055,973,255, forward strand.
TATGTTGATGATGATGAAGAGACTACAAATGATATATGAGATGATAGAAGTGTAGGGGAATAAAATGATGAAGCTTGGTAAATGGTTTAAGAAGGTAGCTGTATGATTTCATGTTTATCAAGAGTAATGTTGTATAAGTAATATCATGGTACTATGGAATAATGAATCATCTAAGGATTGTTACACTATTGTTTTTCATTATGTTTTTGAATGAATATGTCGAATTGTACTGGTAACCATGAAAGGTTATTTAGATATTTTTGGAAAACACCTAATTTGTGCATAATGAAAGGATAAAAATATAATGAAATGTTTGATAGTATTAATGATATCATGACTTATATAATGAAAAATTCATATCATGGTTTGATTATATCTAATTTTTGGGATTTTGGTATGTGTAAAGAGTTAACATTTGACAACATTCAGGTTTTCACTAAGATTCTATGGTAATTCATGTTTCCAGTGAATACATGAATAAGGAATTCCCATGTTTGGAATGTGACCAACAAGATATATCTTATGATATACAGGAGATAAATGCTGATATTCAATGATTAGTAGATGACATTTCTAAGTATCATTTTCTTTATAATTCGAGATTGGACATAATTATTTTAGATAAGACTAAAGATTGGAATGGATTAAGTTGGACATCATATGGTATTGTTTAAGGATATAATTTTTTTTGATATTATTTCAAGAATGTTATAATAGTTTAGTTTTAGACAAAAGAAAAACATGCAGGATGAGAAAAAACCCATCATGTCAAACAAAGATGCGAGAATCGAACCCACAACCAATGTGTGACATGACCTTATCACCTACCAATGGCCTAAAAGAAGTACCTTGTTAGTAAAAATTATTTTTATTTTTTTAAGAATCATGATAGACAATTTATAAGTCTATTTTTGGAAAAATATATGATTAATCTCACCATGTATGGACTTATGCATTTTTGATTACCTGTGATAACTTTTTATTGAGACATATGGAATGACATATCATTCTATCGCATGATCTTCAAACACATTAATATTGACAAATTCAACTTCATTTATTTAACTAAGAGATGGAGTGTAAATTTTTCAAGGTAAGAAAAACAGTGAGATTGTACCAAAATCAAGTAAGTATTTATTATAATGAATATTTATTTAACTATAGGGAACATATCTTGAAAACGAAATTGTTATCCTCGTAACTTATTATCCAATGAATCATATGGTACCATAGATTATTAAAAATTTATGCCTTGCTGATTGTGGGATTTTTCATATCCATGTTCTCTACCACTATATATCAGAATATGATGGCTAGATTTCTCTTCCATATCCTTGCTTTCACCATTGTGGAATCCTAGTGATGAGTAACTTTGGGTAATTGTTATATTTTAATAATTCCTTTTTAAAATTATGTTTTAGTATTCCTTTTTACAATATTGATTTCTATGAAAGAATATTTCAAGTAGTAAACTGTTTATAAGCCGACGAATTTCGAGGGGGAAATTCATTTTAAGCGGGGTTGAATGTAACACCCAAATATTTTATGAGATATATTCTTTTTAATTTATTTTATTTCTTCTATTGGACTATACATCATGATTATCATTCAGTATATGAAATAATATACTTGGATTCTGTTACATGCAAGAGCGGCATTCCTCGATAGCTTGCGAGGTATGCAATACCGAGTTTCACTATACAATTATATATTTTAAAAATATTATGAACTAGCCATTATGAATATTATTAATAACATTTTTAGTTTTATAAAATTATAATTCATCTTACACATTTTCTAGAATATTGTATGAGATAAAAATCAATTTTTGGTATAAATTTTTTTTCAAAAAATGCAGTTTTCCACCTTTTGATGTAACACCAATTTTAAATCTAGTTTATGACAAGTTTATAAGTTCAATTTGAAAATATAAAATAACTATTTTGAATTAGGATATAAATATTTACTTGGGATAACTTTTTCATATTTGTATGATTACATTCATATTTTGATTACTTGTAAAAATACGCTGAAATTTACTTAAAATAAATATTTTTTATCGAGATAACTTATATGGTTAAATTATAATATTGAATGGTTTAAAAGTATAAATAGAATATTTTTTTACCATTTAATATAATTTATTTCATTATCATTAATTTTATATTGAATTTATAGGTAACAACATTTCAATCATTTTCAATGATTTAAACAAAAAACCTACTTTTTTTACAACATTATTAAATTTAAATTAATTACTGCAACTTCCATGTCTTTTATTTGGAAAAATGGATTCCATATTTAGATTATTTATGTCCTAATTATGACAATATGCTACAATTTTTAGATATAATGAATAGTAACTACGGTAAATATTATTTTCCATAATTAAAAGTAAATCAGGTAATTATGGTTAAAAATAATGTTATAAAATTACCCAAACACTTGTAATAAAATAATTGGATGATTATATTTCTTCCTAAAATATACATGGGTGAAAATAGTATCATTAAAACCCACTTGGATGATATTGAGACATTTAATTTAATTTATTTTAAGGAAAGTGAAATATGTCTCACTGAAACATATAATAATTAATGTATTATTAATATTAGGTTATACAGAATATAAATTCGATTATATAAACTCATTTGAAATATAATTTTTTTTATTTATCATGGTAATTTATTTAAAATTTTTAAGAAACATATAATTATCTTTATAGATTATACATTAATGATGTCGAAATTATTTATTTTCTGTAAAATAAATAATATAGTTTTTATTAAAATAATAATAAACCTATAAAAGACCAAAATCGTGACCAAAAATTATTTTTCGAGTATATATAACCCATAATAATCCACGAGTCAACTTGTGGACCATTTGGAGCCTTATAAATTATATTATGACATTTTTATTACTTTATTTTAAATGTTGTCAAATTTTTCACCATCGTAATTTAATAAAATGATATTTTAAAAGATGGGTGTTTGAGAAGAAAAATTTGACTAAAATTTTTCTTGTGAAATATATTAGATTTATCTTCATCACACTATTTTATTTTTAGTTTTTATTCAAAAAATATGTATATTAATTAATAATACAAAAATGTTGTAGTAATTATTTTATTAAGAGAAATACCAAATAAATGATTTTAAAAATACTAAAATGAATATTATATGGACTAATTAATGTTCTACAAGAATTTTATAGATTAATATAATGTTTTATGAATCTATTAAATATTTCGGTTTGAATATATCTTCTGTCTGGATTTTATTTAAATACGAATAATTGAGTAGTGTCAAAATAGACACTATTGATATTTTATAAAAATAAGATATTATTAAATTGTTTAAAAATCCCAAAAAATATTTAAAAAATAAAAATTTAAAATTATATGTTCTAAAAATTATTAATGTATATAATTATGTTCAATTAAAAGGACATAAGTATGTATTTATAAAAATTTAATATTTTTAATATTTTTACCACAAATAAAAATTAATAGATTAAATAATTGTAAATCGAAATGATAAGGTTTAAAATAAATTCCAAACATGATTAAATATTATTTTTTTATGATATTATAACCCTATATCATCCCTTATTCGAATATGAGTTATTTTTGGAGGTTTTTAAGTGGGGTATGAGTTTATTATAAATTAATATTTTGGAGGTTTCCAAAAGTGCCTCTCTCCTCTCTTATAAAAGGAAACATCCTAAAACTTCCCATCACTACATTTTTGAGGTTTCAAACTCATAAAAACCCTATAAATTTACCTTATACAATTCCCTATAATCATACTATAGGTCTTTTTATTCTTCAAATTCTAACTTTAGTGTCCTAAGAGGAGGTTTAAAAGAGGCACGTCGAAGAAGAGGTAATAGCCTTTACCGATTCATTCAATAGTCATTTTTCTTCTACTTCCTCTATAGGAGTTGTTTCCTTATTAATTAATAAATATAGTATCACTTGTATTCTGAAATTTTATTATTAATATGAAACTAACATATTCCATCTTATATCCATCCTATGGAAAAAAATCCCCACACTTGCGTACGTACGACATACCGTCTCCACGCCATGGTGTAATCTGTTTTTCATCACCAACATACATGGATGTATATAATGATGAAAGAAATAACAATATTTTATTATTGTAAAATTATACTATTCTGAATATATTATACACCATACAATTCAATATAATTCCACAGTCATGGGAATGATATCGTCGCTTATGCGTACGTACGGTCTACCGTCCCCACGATGTGATGTGATTCGTTCTACATGATATTAATTCAATAATGATTATATAAATGAATTGAATGAATTAGTACAATATATATTACACTAATAAAATTATTAAAATTATATAACTATAAATTAAAAATAGGAATATGAATTTATTTCTCAAAACATTAATAATAACATAAAGTAGTTAACACCAGAATAACAAGTAACAATGAAATGTTACTGATAAACCGATTAGAATATGAACATATATGATATAATAAAAAATTATATGATTCTGGAATAAATCAATGACATTATTTAATTCATTATACAGGAGTTTTAGATACGTACAAAAAAATCAGACCTAAGGTGTGGGATAATTATTTCTATTTCATTCTTATCCGAGATTGTTTAATCGTAAGTATTTACTAGGGTTATATTTAACATCAATGTACATGTTTTATAAAAAAATTTCCTAAGGTTATTACTATTCATTCATGTATTTTTAAATTCATTTTTACCTCCTTTTAACTTTTACAATGTGGTATCGAAGGAATCTTTCTTTTGTTTACCATATGAGGTACTTTTTGACTTTTCCAGCAAAAGTACGAGAAGAGTGTTTTTTAAACTTATACAGCATGAATGGATTTTTACAATTTCATAATTACTTATTTGCATAAATCTACTTATACAAGATATCTTGATTATTTTCAAAAAAAAATTATTTTATTTTAAAACTAAACGTTGTTTTGAAAAATGAAAATGATTTGAAAAAAAATGGATATTTTCCTCAGGAATTCATTTCAAGTGTTTTATCAAAACTATATTTCATATATTATGACATTATATAATATGGTTATTATTCAAGTATAATGTATCTATTATTTACATGGTTTTATTTTGTTTATGATGAAATTATATCCATTGTTTTATATATATTTTATTATGATTGGATTATGTTTATGAAACCCATTTTATTCGTCGTGTTATGACAAATTATTTATTTTTATTTTGGGGAACATGAAATAATGATTTCAATATGAGATGGGTGGGACATATATATCCCTCAAATTAATTGGGTAATTATTTATATCTCATGAGATAGACATGGCTGGAATGGAATATAAATCTGGTTTAGTAATACATGGATGGAATGGCAGGTAAACCCGGTTCAATAATGGACTTTGTCCACTATGATGGTCTTTGCAGCAAAGGTTCAGCTACTATGGAAATCATATCATGTAATTAATGGTTTTGCAAAATTACATGTTTTATCACCATGATATTTTATCATGATTAATGATATTTTATGATCTATGACTTATATATTGTGAAGATTTATTTCACAACTCAATATTTTGATGTTTAAACTTTATGTTCATGTTTTTATGATCAAATTTGTATGGTTTGGTTTATTTTCACCATGCATACCCTTACTGATAATTTGAGATAACACATTATATGTTTTCTTTTCTATAGAATTTAAATATGGGTTTTATGTATGAAAACGAAAGGGGAATATCTTTATTAGAGATGTTTAAGATCATTCACCATGATTAGAAGATTATGTTTGAGTTTCCAAAGTCACTAAACTAATATGGTATTTGGGCATATTTTTTCATTATGTATTAATTATTCCACAAATGTAATGTAATATCCATGTACGTCAAGCATGTATCGGTACACATAGTTTATCAGTTAACTCATACATGTAATAGTTCACTTTTTCCTCTCTTTTGTATATAAAATTATTGAATTTTTTTTAAGAGAATACGACTTTACTTCTCTCTTTGGTAAGAAATTTTTTTTCATAAAAACACATGATTTCAACAAACTTTTTAAATTTTTTTATCATTTTAAAAATTATTTATTAAATAATAGTTTACCAATTTTTAATTATTAATGTTTATTAATTGAATCTTCAAGTCATTTTGAAAACAACAACCTTTTGAATTTTACCAAAAATGTGAAAGGAATCATTGTTTTAATGTGTATGAAATGAAAAAAAAATTCTTCCATCATGAAAATGAAATATTTTATTGATAAATTTTGAAATATATAATGGTTACTTTCAAAGAATATTATTTTAATTTTTATATATTATATTTTGGAAATGGTGATTTAAAAATTCAAGGGTTATTTTCACCAATTTTTACTAATGATATTTCATTATATTTATACTCATCAATTATGTAAACCCTTTATTTACAAATTATCCACTTGGGGTATTATATATTAATATCATCCTTAATATTTTTTTGGATGTTTTATTATTAGTTTTATTAGGGATTAACCAGTTTGATACCATTTATATTTCTCTAGATGGTTTATGATTATGTTTTTTGATTGAGATAATTGTTATTTCTTCGTATGATAGTTTTTGAAGATAAATTATATGTTGATTATGATTTACCTCTTTAATATATGGAATTAATTAGACTTAGTAAGATATCAAAGGGTCCTCTTATATCCTCTTGATGCATTGTTAGGTCTCATGTGACAAACTAGATTGGGATTGGGATGAGGACATACCTGTTTATATAGATGTCTTGGAAAAAGGAATCAATAGTATTAGATGTCTTGTAAAAAAGTGTCAATGGTATGTTTTAGATTTCAGGAATTATGAAATCCATCATTATGAATTTAGTAATTGATATTTTAAGTGATTATTCTATTAGTTATAATATTCATGGTTAAGATTCATGATCATGTGATTTCTTATATGGAATTATTTGATCATAATTTATTCCTGCCCTATTATTATCAAGTAATTGGCTAAATAAAATGTGTTTTACTTATTTACCATTCTATGTTGATTATTATTTATTTATTCACATCTCTATTGTACACTTACCCTTACTAGATTATCTCTTAGAACCCCTTTCATATTTTTTATTTTCCCTATGATATGATGATGTTTTTTTGATTTATGTGTAGGGATAATCCAAGAATAATAATGGAAATTTGAAAGAAAATGATTTGTGTAGTTTATGTTTAAAAGAAGTAATTGGAAAATCTAGAATGTATCTAGTTACAAAGACTATTAAACTATTAATTCTTTAAGGATGTGATTACTAGTATAATTTACCAATATAATATAGTTGAAACATGTTATAGGATACTGGGGTCTAGGTCACTATGATTTTAGTGTATATTCTTATTCAGTAATCTTAAATAAATTTCTCTACAATTTAGAGTCTTCATAACCTGGTGGTTTATCAACAAAAAATCCCAATTAAATATATTATTTAAGGAAATTTATTTTCGTATCTATTTATATTAAAGTAAATTTTATATTCTCTATAAATTATATTAGTATTTAGATAAATTAAAATATCTGTAATAGTTTCATGGTTTCACTATAGTTTATACATTTTTTTTACAATACCGCTAGGTATTATGTATTTCTTTATTTCTAATAATAGTTCCATTTTCCGGAATATTATTTCTAAAAACCCATTTTACTCCGTTTACTAATATATCTATGGGTTGATCAACTATATTCAAAACATCATTCCTCTTGAATTGATGGATCTCATATTTCTTGGTCCTTATCAAACATTCATCAAAAAAGGAATCATTGACCATTTTATATTCAATTATTGATTAAAATTCAGGATGGTCACAATGAATTTTTAAGGAACTTATTGTTCTTAAAATGTTAGATTACATTCCCAATAATAATATTGGGTAGAAAACTCATTAATATTTACTTATTATTAAGTATTTTTTATTTTATCATTATCCATGCTCTATATATATATATATCTCTTTTTTTGATGTGTTTTTTTGGATATTGAAAATATAATGATCTAAATTATGGAATATTTAATATATATTGTTCTGAATAAATGTTTGATAAACTGAAAACTGTACTTTATAAGCACCATCAAAATGATATACTTTTAATGGTTTTTAAAAAAACAAATGGATTGGGTTTTCATGACCTGTCTCTTTATTGATATTTTTTATTTTGATAAACTCTGTATATGCATTACTAGTTAGTGAGTAGCCAAAAAAATTTAACCATTTCCCTTATGAACTAATTTCTAATATTTTTCATTAATATTAATGATGAATACATAACATCCAAATACTTTGTTGTACAAAAATCTTGGTTTTTTTTTCAGTACACCAGTGATATGGAGATTTATTGAAAAAATTTATTTGTAAAAATTTCTTTGTATTATATCAAATAGTACTCACTGAATCATCACAATAAATATTTATAAATATAATAACCACTTAGAATATTCCAAGAAAATTTCTATGGAATTATATTTCTCATTCAATAACACAATTTTGTTGGTTTTCTTGGTGTTGAAATATAATGAGTAATTTTTTTTACTAGAATAGGTTTTAAATTATGTGTTCACAAACTCACCACTAGGGTCAATTAATATTGTGATTAAAGTTATATTTTATGTAAATTTTACAAAAATCCTAAAAAACTATAATTTTTTTAATATGTTCATAATTTTTAGTGAGAAAATAAAACCTTGTAAATTAAGAGTAACCATCATTCATGACATACACTTTTGTTTTCCACTAATACATCTAGTTTATATAGGGATAAATAAATCCATGTGTACTAATAATAATGATTCATAATTAGAGACATCACATTTAGATTTCAAAGTTTATTTATGTGGCCTAAAAAATTGAAAATTATTAGGAGTACTGATAAAAATACATTTTTGTTCTGGTAGATCCCTAGCATGTAATTTCCACGAAATGTTGGCTAATATTTGAAACTCATAGTTTCCTAGTACTCTATGACATAAACAAGATAAATAATAAGTATCATTTAAATAAGTAAAATTAGGATGTCTTAAATATTCCCTTATAAAATCATATACAATCTCATTAATATTAGTAAATATAATGAAAGTGACTATTAAACATGGAATATTACAATTTTCATTCCTGAATTTCAAAATATAAACCTCAAAACATACTTTAATATTGTTAATATGGAACAGAGAATATGGAAAATATAAATTTAACTAGAGATGATATTTCTATGAATTATACACTCTTTCATTTGAAGTTATAGAATGCGTAATTATATATATATATTATTAATATTTTCATTATTCAACAAAAATACGATAATATTTTAGGATACTAAATTGAGATTTATGTCAGATAATAAAATTATGGTAAACTACATTATGATTATCATGATTCCAAACACCATTTTTTGATTAACTAAATTCAGACCATAATTAGTTTTTTAATATAATTAAAATTAATTTTTTGCTATATCAAATTCTAATTTGGGTTTTTTTAAATTTAATACATTTTTATTTTAAAAAATCATAGTTAATATTTACCTTATTTTTTTCTTTTTCATGAGGGTAACTTATGTAGTCATTTAAAAAGATATAACTAATATGGGAGGACTTTTCCTACTATACCTATGCATAAAAAGGAAAACATATCCATACAGATGGTTAGGGTAATATTAATATATGATGCAACAAATAGATAATAAACCATGTATGTATAATCACTAGGGAGTACAAGTGTCGAACAACATAATATGAAAATAAAAAGGGGGTAAATACATGCCCAACTAAAAATATGTTCCAACCTAAAAACCTATACAAGTATTGTGATGAGAGAGCCCGAATCTAGATATCTAACCCTAACCATTGTACATGGTATAATAAACCATGTATCCTTATGCTTCCCTATAATCTCCACAGACTTGTCCATTATCTTCCAAAGACATGAAGTTATGGAAAATTCCATGCAAGGGTGTGTATAAACATTCCTACCCAGATGATATGAATGATTTAGGGGGAGTATTAAGAGACATGATAGGAATATAAATCTCAACCATTATAAAGAGATATAGAAAGGGGATAACCATCAAAATAATCCCAAACTAAGCCCTAACAAGATATAATGGGGATATTCATCTCACATCCTAACCAAAGAAAAGAGATACAACAATTACAATGGTCCATCCATGATTCTCAGAATCTCATGTGTCTATTCAGAAGATAAATCCATGTGGATCCATTGATGACCACTATGCCTTACAGTTAAGGGGATACACAATCATTGTAGAGGAAACATTGAATGGTACAATAGAAGGTTTCTAATATAGTTTTGGAGGACCCATTCCCTAATACCGCATGATTATTCCACTCAAATAGATGATCGAAGACCCATGTCCTACCTAGTAGGAGGGTTTCACTCTAGTACTCGAAAACCTATTCCCTAATACTTCATTATGGTTTCAAATAGGTAACAGATAGAGGAACTATTCCCTTCAAAGCATTTGGGTTCCACTCTAATTGTCGATAGAGTACCCATTACCTAATACCAACAAAGGGCACCTCTCTATTGGTCAATAGAGATCCCACACCCTACCAAGGAGACAATATAGTGGTTGATAGATGACCCATTAACTATATAGTAAGTGTGTTTCCCACTGGTGGTTGATAGAGAATGCATTCCCTACATAAGAGGGTGACACAATAATCTCTTATATGATCCTTCCTGATCACAACTATCTTCAAGAATATCTTAAAGAATTTTCACACGTAGAACATCTCACATCATATCCTAGAGGACATTAATGAAGAACACTTTCATGTTTTATGTAAAAAATCTCAAGAAAGACTACCATTATGACAAAATATGAGTCCAAATGAAGGAGATAAGAGAGTTTAGACATTACAAAAAATGAATTAGGGGTACATGACATGTAATGGGACCCACACAGAGTACACTCCTACTTTTTTACATAGCCTTGTCACTATCAGTACATGGATTACATCCCATGTATATCTATATGGATTGTAAGGGGGTGACATAGGCATGATGAATGATATTATACATTTCATTAGTGTGTGAAGAATATTAATTATATTTATTTTTTTATTTATTTTCATGTAAATAAAATGATACGATTTTCAAGTTGATTATGGATTCATGTTTTATACCTATTCCTTCCATAATATGTATAGTATGATTAGGCCAAGATTTCTCGAGTATTATGCTTCCATTTATGATCTTGTTATCTCACCCCTTATTATATTTCCATTTCCCAATTTTATGAAGAGAAATTGTACACTTGAAATTACTATAATGATAACACATGTGAAAAAATTTATAGGAGACACTGTGGACTTATCATGAAATAAGAACTTTTGGATGTAATGTGAAATTATCCATTTGTTTAAAAGAAAATGGGATGTATCAATATATATTTTTTATAATTCTCAAAACATATAAACCTAAATAGATATTTTAGACGTATGAGAATCAACAGTTTTATTATATTTTTTAATTATAGATGGTTACATTAATAATTTTACATCTGGTATCAAATCAATTTTGTAAAGTATTTTTCTATGAGCATTTTATCCATGAGTATAGGTCTTGGGAAACACAATTCGTATCAATAGGGGGTTTGGAAAATTTTATAGATTATAATATTTATTGAGGAAAATTTATGGGTTGATATTTGAGGATTTAATATAATGTCAGTGGTATAAAAAACATTGTTATATTTATTTGATTTAATTCTAAAAATATAATGAAAATCTAATTTTTGGATTAGGATAAGATGTATTCTGTGAAAACACTAATAATAATTTCATGTATTGGATAACATCTTGATGTGTTAGTGGTGTAGAGATTATATGGTTTTCCTAGAAATACATCCCAGTCTAGATTCTAAAATGTGGATGTGGTTGTGGCATAAATACACCTAGGGGAAATCACCTAAAAAGGTAGATTAATAATTGTCTTAAAAGTTACAATGATTCACAATGTGTGGGTATATTAATACACACATGACAAGACACTCATATGTTATATTTTTGGTTAATTACATTTCATTTATTTAGAATTATGATGGACTTATGAATGATGTTAACTATTTATGTTAGAGAACCTAATATAAAAATAACCAAGGTTAACCATGGATTGAACAATAGAGTCATAGGTTGATTCACAATAATCAAATGTTTAAAACAAAGGATTCATAAGGGAAAACATATTGAGTATGTTTTTTTCATTTTCTTATTTTTGATGTTATCATAAACATTTTGGTTATATTATTTGGTTGAAATAGGATCATATAAATGATAATGATAGATGAATTTTTCAAGAAACTACTATTTATTATAACCAAATAAAGGATTATAATATAGTTTAGATTATTATTATATGCCTTTTATAAGGGGAAAAGGTGAGTTTCCTAGTCCTAGTATGGCATTGAGATTGATATTTACTTAATACACTTATCTATTTTCAATTGAGAGTGATATCTATCAATGATATTATATTTTATTGAACAATTTATTTGGATTATGTGAAACCTATAAGGGTTATTCTTTAGTTATATTTATTTAATGATATGACTAGATATACGAAATGGTATAAATAACCATGAAAATTGACTTTGTGGAAAAGTTAATTTTTTTGGGATAACTATTAGAGAACAAATTACTAAGGTATAAAAGAGGATTAGTATTAATTAATATTGGATTTTAAGGTAATAAATGGTTGATTTATTTTGAGAAAAAACTATTTTATAGTGTTGACATACTTTTAATTGATTATTGATTTAAATAAAAAGTAATCTATAATAATTTTGGGGATTTGTATCTAATATTTAAGAGTACGATATATATTAAAAAATTTCTTATTAACTAGTGGTTAATACAATTTTATGGTTAATGATAGAGTTATTTTTTTGGTGAAATATATAATCTTAGTGAGGTTTAATGTATTTGAGATTCAAATTGGTTGTCATAAAATTATGTTATTTAGATTATAAGATTATGGAACATACATACATGGGTGTATGATTGTACGAATGTGTAATGTTGTTTGAGGAAGGAAAAAGTATGATTTTAAGAGCACATATTGAAATGATTTTTGGTATTAGTAATGTTTAAAAAATATCATTGTAATTGTGGAACTATATTTTGAGTATTAGGTTAAGAAAAATGAAAGAACCTAACTCAATGAAACCATGAGAAAAACAATAATAATAGAGTTTAAATAATGATTGATGCATGTTGTAATAAAGGAATTAATTTCTAACATAATTAAAAAGATAAACAGTTTAAATATTGGATCCCTTTTATGTTAGAGATTATAAGAATTCTCCTGTATTTATAATTTTTTTTCACTCATCTCAACCATTTTTTTTTATATATTATTGGAAGTAGAAGTAACCAAAGGTGTGAGAGATAATGAATATATTAAATTAATGATAAACCCAATGGAATGAGAGATTTAGTGAGAAATCATGTGATTATAACAAACCAACTATCACCAAATTTGATTAATAAAGGGACGTTGTAAAAGTTCCAAACACATTAAGGAAGACAAAGATGAAGTCACAAGAGTGATTATTTGATGAAGGTCATAAAAATCAAATGTGTAAGGGAAAAATAAATGATACAAAAATTTGATTCTTAAATTGAATTTTTTCAAGCATTATGCGTGTCAATGTCCCAATCCAAGGGCCAATAAGGAAGATATCCACAAAAAAGGCACAAAAATAGGGGAAATCCCATGAGATTACTACTAATGAATGATATAATGAATTTCAAACTATATTTTCTAGTATCCTTTGATATGTATGTTTTCCCAAACGACTATATAATTAGTTATACATTAAAACACATAGTGGTGTGTTTACCATATAAATCATTTTCGGGGTTTTTGGTAAGTTATACTTTATAGATGTAGATCAAAATCCATTTTTATAATTCTATTTGAAATTAATAATGGGTTAGATCCCTTTTTATGATCATATAATAATTTTCATATAGATAAATTACATTACACATCATAATTAGCACCAATATAATATAATGGTTTATGTTTATTTATCAGTTACCTAATAATATTATACTAATTCGATGAGTCAAATTATATGGAAACAACTTTTTAGTAATAGGATTGGGGGATGATGTATCACACCAAAAATACAATATATGATTACATTTGAATAATAAAATTTGATTGATAGCTTTCTTCACATGATACACTAAACTTAAATGAAACTATGATATATTTAGATAAAATAAAAAAAATAAACATTATCCAGAAAAAATGTATCTTTTGAACGATTGAGAAATAATATGGTAATATATTTATCAAATATATGTATATAGAAAATATATGATACTTTTATTAAGAATGGATTTCAATTAGTTTACCTTAAATGACTAATCAACTTATTTTTTTAGAAACTTATTATTATATAAATAATATTTTATGTGATACACATTTATATTTCAAGAATCATGTTATTAATCAAAAAATATGTTTGATATTAACAATTATTTGGTACCAATTTAGATGGTAAATTATATGATATAATAATAATAACAATTTTTATTTTCAATTTTTATTTTCTAATTTAAATAGTTATGGAATAATTTTTTTTGATTAGATTCAAATAAAAAAATATATAATTTTTTTATCTTTAACATAAAAAAATGAACTAATACTTTTAATTCCACATATCAAAATTGAATTGTTATGAGTTTTTGAGATTATTTTTGAAAAAGTTATTTTTTAGTTGAAAAATATGGTTTTCAAAAAACTTCTAATTTGTATAACATTACTATTATATAAGAATGGAATATAAATATATAAAATATTTTTAGTAGTCATTCATATATTTGGGGAATAAAATTATTCATTTTAAAATATTATTTGAACATATAAAACCATGGAAAACATTTTTTTATCTAATTAAAATTAAAATTTAATATAAAAAAACTATCTTCAATATTTTCAATGAATCATGTATCTTTCAAGGGAGATTCGGTTTTGTATTTCCTTGTAAGATTCATATACTTTATTTTTTGATAATAAATCAATTTATTTCATTAAAATTAGTATCTATGATAATTTTACCTTTTATAATAATTTAATTACTGAAACATTATTTCTCTAAAAACTGTTTTTCATGATTAAATATAGTTATTTTAAAATTAACATTTGACACATTTAAAAGTTTTATTTGATAAAATTATATTCAAATTATAAATTATAATTTTTAAATTATGTAAAAATTTAGGTCAGAATATTGTGAATTAAAATTAGTTTTAATGGATTCAAAATTAATTACCAATGTAAAAGTGAATTTGGATAAATGTAAATGTTTGTAAAAGGAAAATAATTAAAACAAAATAATATTAAATTCCAATAAGTGTTTAAAGATGGATTGGATGAGGTGATTTTAAACCCACATTAATTTTACACTCCTCTTTTTCCATATTTTTTTCATTTTTCACAGGAATAGAAACCATATAATACTGAAAATGTACGGGTTGCTACCAAAACTCCCTTATCCATCACTTATAAAAGGGTAACAAACCCTCCACTTCATAAAGAATGATCAATTTTAATTTCCATTTGAAACACTAAAACATTTATCCTCCTAGAACCCTAACCCACATTAAAAATATTTTGGTCTCTATTAGTCATCATAAGGCTTTCATTTACAAGGAGACTTACAAGGATAATTCATACCCCCAATTTGAGTATTATCGAATTCTTATAATTTATTCTTAATTATATTCTATAAAATTCATTATAGACACACAAGTATAATGATATTAATATAATTTATATAGTATAATTTTTATATATTATGTTTATTACCATTATTTACTATCAACCTCAAACATTAATAAAAACCAAACGGTTGTTCATGCATGTGTGCGAACTACCACCTCTATGATGTAACATGTTTATTTTTCCATCACCACATTAATATATTGTGTATAAGTATGATATTAAATGATTAATAAAATTTATATTATATCAAATATGATATGGTATGAAAGAATTATGGATCCCATTAATGATATGACCAAAAAATGATAATTTTTAGTTTAATAATTTGTAATAAGCGTACTAAGAGGATAAAAATTTATAGAAATTATGTAATATTTTCATATCCATTAATTAATATTATAAAAAAATTATAATTATAATATATAATAGCAATAATCACATAATAATATCTTTATGATTCTGGTACTATTACATGACTACTAAACCATCTCGTAATCATTCATTAAATTAGGGTATGTTTATTTTTGGTTCAGTTTAACCACCTAATTGAAATATACTATAAAGTTATATCATGTAAGGTTATGAAAAAAATTATTAACTTGTGAGATATTGTATAAATATGTAAATAGTGATTCATTTTTGGTTCTGGTATGGTTATGTCAACATTTAAATTAGTAATTACGTAAACACTGTTAATTCCTTAAGAATCATCGAAACATGACCATCATCAATTTCATCATCCATGTTCAAAACCTAAAATAATGTGAAATGAAGTTATAACTTCATAAAATATCCTATAACATCTATTCTGGTAGCTTATATAAAAAATGGTGATGAATTTGGAAAAATAATATATACCAACTCCTCTTTTTTAAAAATAGTTCAAATTGATAAAGATTACACACACCCAGTGTTGAAAATAGGTATAGACTAATATATATATATATATATATATATATATATTAGTAGGATGATTATATATGATGATTATTAATCCATACAATGTTATGAAATTTTATTAGGGAGAGGTACATGCTCAAACAAATATACATAGGGGTTTGAAATAATGGATCCCTAGTGAATCATCTCTTACATGATTAACACATTCTGGGGATAGGAATCAAGTGGAAGAAAAATGATACATGGGGTAGTAGGAGTGGCCCAAGAATCAACGATTTTCTCCACCATATTACCCTCCATCCACACAAGTGTAACTTATATATTCTCAGTGAAGATATTTCTATATATGTGAACTAATTAAATGATAGTGCATATAATATAAATGTCCAAAAGAAGAAACTATTAAAAATAGATGAATCAGTTTCAACCCAGTCCTGCACAATACTGTGGGAGAGGTACAATTCAACACCATATAAAATACTGGAGGATTCAAAAAATATTGACCCTCTATCCTATGAAAATTATGAAAGAAATGTGAAACAAGTCTGATTGGTATGAACAACCCTGCCTCACTACACAATTCCTTTGGTATATGATCCATCAAAATTCATATTATGACCACTAACTGAAGGGATATAGTGCACCAAATGTCTCTGCATGGCTAGAATTTAAGTCATGTGAAGTGTATGCCTACTAGAAATTATATGTAGCAAGGGGGGAGAATATTCTCGGTGTCTCATAAGAGGAGACAACTTTACCATGAGGGATAATTCCCCTATTGTCACTTCTAGTATTGAGATATAAAGTTCAAAATGCATTTTAATTTTACAGGTGTTCCATATACTCCCGAAAAAAACAAAAAAAAAGAGATCTCACTTTAAACTCATTCCTTTTGTGTTTCAAACCATGGAACAAATTTTCAAGGAATTTTTCACCAATAATCTAACTATTTGGACTATTGAAGATGATAATGCTTTTCCAAATAGAGGAATCCCACTCTACCTCAATGAAAAATTAAAAAAATTTCTCACATCATTGAGGAAAGTATTGTATTTATGATCCTAAATAAATTTATTTTGTTTATAAATTTCTAACTTCATATATCGCATCATGAATTATCTTATAATAATGGTATTTTATGTTCAATCACAATTCATCTCTATCAATGTGTTTTTATTCGAATGTATCAATAGTTTTATGGGTTTCCTTAGTTTGAATTATCAATCTTTGAGACACAATATATTTTTCCCCATGATTCCTTTGTTTGGGGTATTTACTTCTAATGAATTTATATTAGTATTTCAGGGGATTTTATATACAAATCATTTCCACTTATTCATGTTGATATTTATTCAGTTGTTTTCCTAATAATAATGAATTTTTGTAACTCAATTTTACTTTATTGAGTTTTGATTATTATTTGAACTTATTTAATATAATTTGATTCCATTATACACTGTTATTTTATCATGTGAAATTATATAATTGTTTCTTAGGTAGATACATTCCTACTATATAAAACCATTGACAAATATTTCTAAATTTTGGAAATTTTCTTTTCAAACCATAAAAATTATTTCTTCAGATAGATTATGATCATGTTATTATAAAATTAACAATATTTTAAGAACATTATTATATATAGTGTGAACATCTTATTTTACATAACTAAAATTGAAAGATGTTCACCTAGAAGGTAGGGTATTCTACTAGCATAGGGAAAAGTATTGTCATTCCTTTTATAGTTATTCCAATATAGATGATTATTGACAAGTTTACTATGTATTATATGACCATCCACTTTATTGTTCTGGATGTTTTATGATCATGTTATCCCTTTATTTACATGGGAAAATTTATTGATATTTATGATGATTATTTTATGCTAACATTGGTTTACAATGTATTGATAATTTTTATTATTCATTATACAAATAAATTTTTTTATTCATCCCACGATACCTTAGGAAATGGTATGAAAGGACTTTTTGGATATTATAGTG
Source organism: Viscum album (assembly GCA_963277665.1). NCBI lineage: Eukaryota > Viridiplantae > Streptophyta > Magnoliopsida > Santalales > Viscaceae > Viscum > Viscum album. The sequence goes on from OY728152.1 coordinate 1,055,991,972, forward strand.
AATGAATTGGACTTAATTATCTGATAGGTGGGGACTAAATTTATATAGACCATCAATGCATCAATTTATATGAGTTGAAAAAATAGGTTTTTTTATTTTGATATTCCTGCAAAAGTTAGCAATATGTCTTGATTATAATCTCAATGATAATTAAATTGTCTTGAAAAAAAGGTCTTGAAAACAAGTTTTTTATATCTAACATTATGAATTAAATTAGAATGAGATTAGTAATATTGATATACAGGTTTTAATTTACATTCATGGATATAACATCCACCTAGTTTCAAATTTATTATTGATTACTTTTTTTACATCTTCCTACCATAACATTTTCCCATATTTATTCCATGATTGATTAACTTATACATCTCACTTACTAAGAATTTGAGAGCACCCCTATTTATGTTTAAATTTCTCTAATATATTAACAATGGTAGTACATGTGACATATTTATTAGGATAAAACATGTGAAATAATTTTTGTAAGATAATGGAGACTTATAATTAATTAATTAGTCTCATATATAATGGGAAAATGTTACATTTGATACAAAGAAAATAGGATTTATAATTTTATGTTTTATACTAATTCTCAATAGCTCTAAATATTAAATTATTTTTTAGATATAATAGTTTCATTAATGTATATTTATTTTATAATTATGGATGATTATATCCAAAATTGATTAGATGATATAAAATAATCTATGTAAATTATGTGATAATGTGCACCAGATCTAGGAGTGTAGGACCAATGCATCACATGGAAGGTTTAGAAAATTCTACCATATGGGAACCCCCATGTTCAAGAGTAGCATTCTAGTTATTTGGACATGCCAAGTGCACATAATATAATGAAAATGGGGATAACGATGATGTTGTGATTAGTCAGATAATCTAGATAACCACTCCTTAAAGGAGTAGCATGACATTCCCTTAAAGGATGTTGTGTAATTAATACATTAATGTAGACTATGGGTGTTGGATAGTCTGTTTAATATTTTTGATTTTTCATGTGGTTAATTTAACATTATTTAGTTCATGTAACTATAACATATGGAACCTCATCTAGCTTGGTGTCGAAGTAGGAAATGTCAGGGTTTGTGGAAGCTATGTCAACACATGATAACTTGAAGCATTATTTTTTACTTATAAATTTACTCTATTGAAATTCAATATATATATATATATATATATATTGAAGAACATTTTTTAATGATGAATTTTTGGTGTCCTATATGTTTTACACTCACACCCTATTTTGGTATCTCGATGTTCTTGTATATTTACAGTATAATATATAGCTAAGGGAAAGTGCATTGTATTAGGAATCTAATATGATGGAGTTTTTTGAAAAATGTTGATGATGAGATAATGTCCAAAATATTTTTACAATGTATATTAATTTAATTTATTTTATCATCACACATTGGTTGACCTACCTAATTTTTGGTCCTTTTGTTTTTCTTGTATGACTTTTATTAATTTTTTTATAACATTGATATCTTTGTTAGATTTTGTTTATAGTTTTGGGTTGTGTACCAATGTTTTGAGATGGGGGTGATGTTTTGGATATTAATAGTAAGTGAATAGTATCCCCATTGGAACTATATATTGCATATCCTATAATTAAAAAACTCGTGCATATGGGGAGATTAGAATCTGGTCACGTAACACTGTATCCAGACCTGTTGATTCCAGTTAGGGTGTTACAAACTAGTATCAAATTATGGGTTTTTTTCTTTTCCATTCCTGGATTTGGGTATGGTTGAAATGAGGTAGGTTTTAAATAACTAAATTTGGAGAGTGATGTGTATTCCTAAAAATCATATGTTTAATGGAACCTCAAGTAAAGGAGGATGAGATTTTTTAATTAGATATGATCTTATAGTTTCATACTTATTATGATTATTTTTGTTATGATGTTTTTGTTTATGGGATTTGGGTGTGCTCAAGAATCATGAGTAAGAACATCGGTACACAAGTCATGCATATAATTTCTCGTGAATCATTGAAATCCAAATAAATATGAAGATGTTTTAATCTATATATTATGATTATTAATAGATTTTTTATAGGTAATTATTCAAACCTAATACATCTATATAGTGTTGAATTTATATAGTTATCACTAATGTGAAGGATTATGGGACATGGGTTTTACCATTAGTATATATAAGGTGATATGTGTTATAAACAACGGTATCCTATTTGGATGAGTCTATGTGTAGTCGTTCATATATTTGATACTATAAATTTCTGAGTGGTACCGTTATTTAATCTATTAATGGAATTTATAAAAAAATTTCTTAATATTTCTGATAACACTGCTTCCTTGTTGTATTATGAGACCACCATGGAAATTCTGTCAAAATTTTCTGACAATGGTGCTTACTCCAATTGTTCCTATAGTTTGTTTGGAGAATGTAGACAATCATGATACAATATTCTCTCTTATAGTCTAGGCAGTAACAACACATAAATATGGAGTCTTTCAACTAGTTCTTGTTTTCGGCATGATCCCATATGAAATTAAATCATATCACATCTAAGAAATAATAACTATTTAAAATTATTGATTCCCTATTTGATGTTCTAATGGAAGCCCAATGGTTATCCATGTTTGACATTCATTTTTGCTACCCCCAAAACCAATATTGAGAATTTTACAAAGTCAGGATATCATTCAGGATTAAATATGTGTTGTATGGGTATTTAGTGACTTTATTTCAGTAGATGAATGATTTAGTAGTCCTAATATATATGATAAAAAATATCTTTCATCCACATAGGACTCCATAATCATTGTATTCATTGATGATATTATGATATATTAATAGATATAAAAACACCATTTTAAAAATTTAGTCTTCATATGGAGTATACATCGAGTACATATGATTTATGCCAAAAATTCAAAGTCTCACTTCTTGATCATAGTGGCATGATTCCTTAGGAATGTTTTTTCTATGATTGGTATTTCAACTGTTTAAATTTTTTTGAGATATTTACATTATTAGAATTACCTATGAATGTGATTGATATTTGATGTGTCCTTAGATTAGTTGGGAACTATAGTTTTCTTAATCCAGTTACTCTCTCATTTAGAAAAAAATATGATCAAAGTTACCATTATGGGGGTAATGTTTTAGTGGATATAATAGTGCAAGGAGTCCTTCTAATGTTGAGGAGATGGTTGGAATTTTCTCTAATTCAAACTATACTAGATGAAATGGTTGGTTATTCAATTTTCAATGATAAAACTTATATTTAACTATGATATGTCACGCTACATTTAAATTACGTAGTTTATCAAGGGTATTATCAGTTGTAATCCCATGAGTTCAGGTACCCTACACATGATCTGGAGTTATATATTGTTATCCATGCCCCAAAATACTAGGGACACTATCTTTTAAATGGGATATTTTTTATTAACATGAATGATAATGGATTATGGTATATTTTCTCTAAATGAGACATTGTTCTTTGGTATATGAATTTAGTTTAGGTCTTTTAGATGCTTAACTTTGAGATGGATTATGATCATAGAAAATGGAATATTATTATACATGATCTTAGTAGGATGAAACAATAGTTTAGAGAGTGACCATCATAAGATATGTCTATTTTGGTGAGTTTATTATTCCATTGGATGATAGGTGCATTTGTAAATCAGGTATTGATGTCATGTTCCCCCTTATTCATCAATTATTCCTTGGTGGAATGATTGGATGAAAAATAGGAATCTTATCACGAATTTTCAATGATGTGGGTATAATTGCTGTGGAGAGACCCAGTTCTAGGATAGTATTTGGATATAAATGATGTGATCAGTATCCATAGATGTGTAATGGTTCTTACTTCAATGTGAGAAGATTTGAGAGAAACTGTCCTGAATCATAGTGTGCATTGAACATAAGATCATGTAATTTTTATTGTGATGGAAACTATTTAAGGAGTCTAGGTATGATGAGGAAATAGTAGGTTTTATCTCACATTGTCTAACATTTAGGAGGATTAATATTGAGAATCATGAACTAGGGGAATTAACTTTGGCCCTTCACATACCCATGTGGAAGTTTGATTAAGTGGCCATGGATTTCGATATTTGATTAACCATGAACAAAACAGGTTGAGATATAGTATGATTTGGGGCTGATTATCTAATAATGTTTTCTATTTTATTTCCAATTTGAGAGACCATTTTAGTGGATGATCTAGGAAATATATATTTTTGGAAAATAATGTGATTGAATTGGGTTCATAATAGAATAATATCTAATTAAAACACCTATTTTAAATTGGGTTTTTAGCATGGAATGTAAAAGTGAATTGGGAATCAGTTGAATCTGTATATGGTGTATCATCCATAGACTGTTGGATATTGATAAAGACTGATCCAGATTCTTTAGGATATTCATAGGGTATGTGTTATATATATTTTTTGGAACATGAGATGATCATTAGGACATGGTACAGTTCATGTAAAATAAATGTTTCTCATATTTGATCCATATTTCTCTATTTTTGGATCTCAATTGTTAGAAGTGTGGTTAAACTCTGTGTTGGCATGAGTTGGGTGAGCCAGATTTTATTGAGACACGACTAGATGAGGATACATTTGAGTTGGTGTGGTTAATTTTGAAGTGGTTAGTAACCTCTCAGAGTGGGTAGCAACCTTACGTTGGATAGAGTTGATGAACCTTGTATTTCACTGTAAGAAATTATTTTTTCTTGTAGGTTTCACCTCATTTTGGACATCTAAGATTAAAAATGTAATTAAAATTGGATCTATGGTTTTTT